>CM065133.1:11580000-12855000 GCA_033026305.1 Cirrhinus molitorella | reverse complement strand
GTGTCTGCATGAATGCTTATTATAGTGACCATAACCCATAAAGCCCTAGGAGTATGATAAATAAATTAATACATCTGGTGATTAACTCAGACACTCATATTTCCATAGACATACCCTAAAACATACCCTATTTCAAAGCATTCCATTATTTTAAATCTTTGTCTTCTACACAAACGCGTGATCTCGGCAGCAGGTTATTAACGAACTGTGTCTCTAACGCGTTCCGTCTGATTGCACAGTATTGCGCACAGGTGAGGAACTCAAACAACTCGCGCAGCTTCCTACGGTAGTTAACGGGACTCTCCGCCCAGCTAGGTGTGGACCTGGATTTGAAGGTTAACGGGAAACCGCTGGCTGTTTGTGCCTACAGCCATCATGTATTATTGATAAAGCGACTGTTTCTTTAGGTTTTTGAGTCAGGAGCAAATGATTTGAAGCCGCGTGGGGAGGTGATCTTTAGATTTTATATTCGCGGTAAGTTTTCTTTTTGCCAACTTTTTCCTGATGTCTGATTGTAGTTAGGGCTCATAGGGAAACACTCTGGTTAGATGTCGCGTTGGCTGTATCTCATAACTATACGGTTTTAAAAGGACTCTTTCTGAATGTTTTTGAGTCATAAAGTCTTGGTTTCTCTAAATGTATGTATGTTTGAAATGTCTAGGAGGCACATTAGAACAATTCATGTGAATTCTGCCTTACAAACAAAAATCAGATATTGTTATTTTAGCTGTAAACACAATAAATGCATAATGGAATATATTCAGTAAAGAGTCAACTACATAATGAACTGTGTTCGCAAGATAGTATTTTTCTTTTTTATAGAAGCACCAGGGTTTCGATTTTTATTATTCTTATTATTATTCTTATTCTTATTCTTATTCTTATTATTATTATTATTATATATGTATGTATTTTTTTTATTTTTTATTTTTTTCACATGTTGTCATTTTTACTCTACATTCATTGCTGCTAATCACTTTAGGTAGATTTAACTACTGAAAAGCCACATACAGATTATTTAAAAACTAGTGCTGTCAAATGATTAATCGTGATTAATCGCATCCAAAATAAAAGTTTATGTTTACATACTATATATTTGTGTACTGTGTATATTTATTATGTATATATAAATACACACGCATGCATGTATATATTAAGGAAAAATATTTTAGATTTATATCTAAAATATTTATATTTATTTATAATCTAAATTGTATACAGGTATAAATATATATACATATAAATATTTTGTTTTAATATATACACGTATATGTGTGTATTTATATGTATATAATAAATATACAAAGTAAACACACATATAGTATGTAAACATCAACTTTTATTTTGGATGTGATTAATCACGATTAATCGTTTGACAGCCCTATTAAAAACCTTTACTTCATATTCATATTTACAAAATGTATCCTATTCTCAAATTAGTGTCAAGGCTTTAAGCTAACTCAGAATATTGAACAGAAGCAGTGCATATGTTGTCAAATATGTCTGTCAAATGCAGTGTTGTATTCTGTATAAATATTTAATTCTTTATGTTGACCTACAGGGTAAATAAGGTCACATTTTTAATTTGTAACTGTAGTAGGCTCAGATGATAGGCTCTGATGTTGTTAAGTTTCAGTCTATGTTGTCTTTAAGGATCTGTTTACAGCAGTAACAGTATAGTTTAAGTTAAAGAGGCCATCAGTCTAAATAGTTTATTTTATATAATTATTATAATTCAGGTATAAACAATAATCTCTGAAGATGACCCTGTCAGTCATTACACAGATCTTTTTTAACGTTTGCGAGCAACCACCTAAAATGTTATCTGTCATCATTTAAGCCTATTCAGCCTCATGTTGTTTCAAACCTGTGCGCATTTATTTTATTTTTTGGCCACAGAAGGGTATATTTTAAAGAATGCTGGGAACCAAACCACACTAGAGTATTTTGACTTCCATTGTATGGGGAGAAAACACTGAAACATTTCATAATATGGCAGCAATAAATTTCAAATTTGTGTCAGCTGTTTCTTTAACGTCAAAACCTAATGTTAGCTTAATTGCAATTTCTTATCAACATAACATCAGTAGTACCGGTATATAAAGAAATGTATATTATGTTCTGGAAATTCAAAAATGTTTCATTTTGGTTAATTTGTGGCTAATTCGAATGAATTCATATCTCATTATTTGTATAATGTATTTGTATGATGTACTTATGCCTCACTGAGAGTTGTTTAAGTACTGAGGTTTGGGGTAGACCTTTATTGGTAATAATTTTTTATTTTAAACTTCAATGCACTAGTATTTTAGGTGGTCCTGTGATGTGACATTGATATTTTAAAATGCCATGTATTTCAAGTAATATGTTTAAAATAAGTTTAAAGAAGTATAGCATACTGCGGAACATTGATTAATCTAGACTTATATATTTTTATTGATTTAGAAGTTTTCAGTGTTGTTGATGTAGCTAACATTCACATTTCTATTTTTTTCTGTTTTTAGTAGAAAATGCAAGTATATAATTGGCAAGATCTCCAGATTCAATGAATCGGTACCATCATGATGTATGGGCAAGTTCTCCACCATCAAGGCAGGGAGGAAGATCTTGTTAACCTCAATGTTGGAGGCATCCAGCACAAGGTGGAACGCTGCATTCTGCTCAGATTCCCCAACACACGTGTGGGTCAGTTAATCCAGTGCTGCAGCGATGCTGCCATCTTGGAGCTCTGTGATGACTACAGCCCTGCCGAGCAGGAATACTACTTTGACAGGAGCCCACAAGTCTTCCACTGCGTTCTGAACTTCTACCGTACAGGACACTTTCATGCTCTGGAGGAGCTGTGTGTGTTTTGCTTCAGTCAGGAGATTGAATACTGGGGCATTGGTGAACTGGATCTGGAAGCCTGCTGTCTCGAATGGTTCCTTGAGCGCAAAGACGAGCGGGAGCAGAACGCTTGTGGCCGGTCTAGTAATGCTGGATCAACTGGAGAGATCTCAGTTGTGGGGAGTGACCTGTGGAGGTTTGAGGGCACATGGTGTTCAGATGTGCGCAAATTAATGTGGCAAACTCTTGAAGATCCCAATCACTCCAAGTGTTCCAAAGGTGTGGCTGCGGTTTCTGTCCTGGTCATTTTGATCTCCATCGTGGCCATGTGTGTCCACAGTATGCCGGAATTCAGGTATGCAACCGACAGTGAACATTCTGTCCTGGACTCTCTGGAGCTCATCTGTATCACTTTCTTCTCAGTGGAGTTTGCCCTGCGAGTCATAGCAGCTCCTCGCCCATTGAAGTTTTTGGGAAACCCTCTGAACATGATCGACGTGGCTTCTATCTTGCCTTTCTATGTGACGCTGGCCTTTGAAAGTTTGGACGAAGATGATGGGGAGGAAAACCAAAGTCTGGTCAATATGGGGAAGGTGGTTCAGGTTCTCCGGTTAATGAGGGCCTTCAGGGTCCTAAAGCTTGCTCGACATTCAGAAGGAGTGAGAGCTTTTGGAGAAACTCTAAAGAGCTGCCAATGCGAGGTGGGTCTACTCATACTTTTCATTACTGTTGGAATGTCGTTCTTCTCAACATTTATCTACTACACTGAAAAGGAAGACGCTTCGTCCAAACTCTCTTCTATTCCTATTTGTTGGTGGTGGGCCATTATTTCAATGACTACGGTGGGCTATGGGGATGTATATCCACAGACAGCAGCTGGGAGAATTGTAGCTACACTTTGCATTCTCTGTGGGTTGCTTGTGGTTTCTTTACCCATCACCATCATCATGAACAAGTTTTCTAAGTACTTTGATAAAAATACACCTAAGAGGCGCCTTTCAGCAGCTTAAACATAGGAAAATGTCAACCATTTCCCTGTGGTTTAAAATGTTGGTTTGCTTTTTGCAACCTAAACTTCAAGAAACATTTTTGTGGTTGTTTCAAAGAAAGCCCTTTTGACAATCTTTACATTTATTTAAAAAAAAAAAAAAAAAAAAAAAAAAAGTATAAATAAAACTTTATATTAAACAACAATGCCTGATGTTTGGAAAAAAATAAATGAAACTAGAATATCCACCAACATTTTATAATCAAGTCAAATGAGGAGCAGCACAGAATTCTTTCTTTTCTTCAAAAAAGTTTAATAGTAGTTCTATGTACAACAAATGATCATACTTAATATTCAGTTATTCAAAGAGGCAGATTGATCAAATCTGAAATTAGGCAAAATACTGAAGCAAAACTAAAGCAGAGAAGGACTAAACCCTTCATAAAATCCTCGTCTGCAAAAAACCCAACATTTCATATTTAGATATATGAATATGACTCAATAAATTATAAATAAAAAAAGCAAATAAATTGTACAAATACCAAACTATTTGTAAAATGCCAAAACAACTAACAGCAATGAAACATCAAATCATACATTCATTTTTTTTTTACGATCCTGCATGCTGTCATAGCTTTATAAAATAATCTTGACAAAGTTCAAATAAACATGGGTTAGAGCAAAAAAAATCTATTTAAATTAGGCATATATTCATTTATCAATATATGTATTTTTTTTTTTAAATAAATAATGTATATTTGGCATTAGATTCATCCTTATTATTGATATATTTAATGATTCAAAACAAGTTTGAAGCCAAACCGTTCTCAAAAAATCATTGTTATAGCCCATTTATGAGAGGTCTCACTTATTCAAACCACATTACATCAGATGTGCTGGAAATTAAAACAAAAAAGAGAGAAACCCTCCCCTTAACAAATTAGTAATGAGAAACTAAGACCAAAGTATTTTCATATAGGGGTTATGATTAACCTTTAAGACTAAAAACTGTGAATACATAGCAAAACTGCCTGAAATCCCACCTCACGCTCTTAAAAGTCAACGGAGCACCACAGACAGACCTCAACATCCTACTTTGATTATTCAGAGCGTTTTAAATATAACGCATCATTATTTTCACATAGTCTACCAAAGCAAGGATGTCAAATTGTGTCTGTGCCATGATCATTAAATGAAACCCTTCAGGTTATTGCTGAACAGGCAGCGAAACATCTGTATGCAAGTTCTACAGCTGAACACTCAATCAGCTGCCTATAATATTGTGATTTCTTTGCAGAGAAGCCTTGAATAGGTGGACAACTGACAAATGAAAAGGGAGGGTGGGGTAGAGAACAACTGGTTAATTTTGTAATTATAAGCAATTACATGTATCTTAAAAAGATACTCGTGCCATTTGGAGGGTGGACAGTGATGCCTATACACTACTGAACATAATGTTTCTGTGTAAGTGTGAGTATATGCATGTTGATTGTCCTGGTAAAACCAATCCGTGCCTATATGAATCCAACACACCTCTATGACAAAAGCACCAGTTTTAACCTCTCAAATGTCTCAATGTATTTTTAAACAGCTGTTTATATTGTTTCACATTTTCAGTAAAAGAAATAACAGTATTGTTCATAGAACAATAGCTGTCTTTGCATTATGGAGGAACTGACCCTCAAAGAGGAGAATCGGAAACTAACAAAACCTATTAAAGGGCCTCCCTGCAGTACATCGGTAAACTGAAAGCGGCAGCGCAGTTTTTTTTTTTTTTTTTTTTCATGATGTAATGTGTTTGCGATGTGACTTTACTGTATATCTGTGCACACACTGGCCACAACTTTATAAAATGTTTTTTTAATAGGCGACAAATGTCCTCGGGGGAAGTGGTAAATAAATAAAGTGCAACCATGTTGAAAAGAGCAGCGTTGCTGATCACCAGCATGTTGTGGTTTAAATGCGGTGAGTGTCCTTTTTTAACTAGCTTAACTAGCAGTTACCATACAGATGCAATGATTCTGAATTAATCTTTGAATCTGAGTATAGTTGAGCCAAATTGTTTAGATCAGAGTCTAAAAGTCCAGATTTTATGTTTTGGAATTGTTTTGTCTGTGTAGGTCAGCCTAGACAATTCACATGTGTTAACTAATACTTTTTTGCTGGTGAACAGCAAAGCTATGCTGGTCCACCAGCTAGACCAGCATCATACCAGCTCTAAGTTATCTTTTCAACAGGGTTACAAGGCATATTTTGTTATTCCTCAATAATATCTATTCACAAAAATGGGTAAAACATAGTTTCTGTGAATAAGCGTCTCTTCTGAAACTCAGAAAGTCAGGCTAGAGTTGCTGCATAGTAGAAAGGCATGACAAATCGCTCTGTTTGCCTTGAACTGATCGCAGAGAGACTCAGTGCTAGTAGAGAGACTTTACTAGCACTAGTGTAGTGTCCTGCCATTAATACCACACACTAAGAGGTAATGACACCATGTGCCTGCCATGTATTTATACACTATTGCACATTCTGGCAAGTCTGGTAGAGTGTGTAAGCACGCGAGAGGTGGACACTGGCATTTAGTCTAATAGTGTGTATTGTTTTGTAGAAATAAATGATGTGAAGCCCTCATGTGTCCGTCATAACAGAGGACAGATATAGATCAAAACTCAAAAATGTACCTGCATTTAACACTTTCCTCAGTCTTAAGGTGCGGTCACACTAACCACATTTAAGATGGTGCAATGAATATGGGCAAAAGCATATGATGTCACATAGTTATTAGTAAGTAATAAATCACAAATCTCACATAAATTTGTAATCGACAGAGGCTTATTTGAAAACGTGCCTGTGGTGACATTTCTGCAAAATGATATCATGTTGCTTCTCCCTCGCCTCGCTCTACTTTCAAAGTGAAATGTCTAGATAGTGGCACTAATAGCAGATTTGGTTTTATCCGAAACAGATTAAATGTCTATTGCGAGTCACTAAAAGGTTAATGCTCTGTCACACTAAGACCTACAGTGGAGATCAAAATTAGAGAACCATCTATAAATACTTGATTTTATTCTCAAATATTGTTAATCATCATCGCTCAAAATTTAAAGGAGTATTAGCGTACACCATAAAAAAACAATTTGAGTCACCTTAAAATAATTTGTTACCTAACTGCCTTAAAATTTGAAGTTCAGTCAACTCAAAAAAGGTTTAGTCAACTTGAAATGTTACATATACTAAGTGACAACATAGATATTTGAGTTGATTCAACTAAAAAAATTAAGGCAGCCGAGTAACAAACACAGCTGTTAAGTTTAACAAACAATTTTTTTAGTTTAGTCAACTCGAATATCTATATAAGTTTTCACATAGTACAACTTAACATTTCAACTTGAATAAACTTACTTGAGTTGACTGAACTTTAAATTTTACAGGAGGAGGGTAACAAATTATTTTAAGTTGATTCAACAAATTGTTTTTTTTACATTGTAGGTAGGTATACCACTGTTATGCTAACATGTTTGACAAAATTTCCAAGGCATTTCAACAAAAACCTTCATTTTGGGGTAAACTCAGTGATCAAAATACAGTACCCTGTGTGTGACAGGGCCATTGCCTTGCATGAAAATTGCAGGTTGATTGGGAGATGCTTTCAGGAAGGAACTGCATGTTGCTGAAGGAGGTTCTGATAAACATTTGCATTTACCCTGCCGTGTATCTGTATATGAGGCCTAACTTCTGCTGCAGAAAACATCACATCCCCACATAAATTAAACTTGCTCTCATCACTAAAGCGAACTTTGGACCAGTTCTACTCTGTCCACACAAAATACTCTCAGCAAAGGTGAGCTTAGCCTTTTGATTCTTTCTGTTGAAGACAAACGTGCCAAGACAGATTCTTACCCTGTTCAGCACTGAACTGGCATGCAGTTCCAGCAGCAGTGTTGAACCGATTTCCTCATTGAGAGTCTCTGCATTATCCTGTCTTCTTGTGCATTTGTCTTGCATGGATGACTAGACTTTTTGGGGGACTTGGATGAATTAGTATCATTGTAAGCCTGCAATATTCAAGAAAGCACAGATCTCTTGCACTCTTGCAGTGGCTCTTGGCCTTCATCTGGACAATCTCTTGTCACAGGGTTTCAGTCACCCTAGAGTGGCCCGCCATGTGCTGTCACTTAAATAGGGTTTGTCATATAAAATATAAAAAAAATTGTGAAATATCTTAGGTTTTTTAAACTCTACTTCAGAATACAATTATTTTATGAAACATGCTTAAACTGCCTCTTAAACTACTCCTTTTAGGATAACGTCAAATCGGAATAAGCAATGACCTTGACATTTAGGAAATTATAGATTGTTCTTTAATTTTCATCTCCACTGTACACTAAACCCAAACGATAGTGTTAACAAACGCAAACGTGAGCTAAAAACACTGAAGCATCCTTGCCATTTTTGTTTGATTATACAAGTCTGTGAGCTCTTTTACTGAGTCTTGTTACTTGTTTTCATAGGACTCGTTCTCATGCACTCCACGTCTCAAATTAAATTCTATACCGGGTGCGCTACCGAGCAAATTTGTTACGTAAATAAGCAGGAGCTGGTTATGTGATGCAATTATCCAAATGTGTACTATGGTAAAAGCGTTTTGAGGTCATAACATAGTACTACCACACAAGAAACCCTGCACAAATAAGTCGCTATGGTTTCTGGGCTTCCTAAACAGCATATTGACTCATCAATACTATTTGGAAATCTCTCATCAGGGCCTTTGTAATTGTCCTTACCTTACCCCTCATTATGGTGCCCCTGATATGTAAGTTTTTGGAGTTTTGCAAAAATGTAGGTAGGCACGTTTTTCCAATGAGCATATGTTTCTTTAAATGTTGAACGATATATTCTATCTACTCCAACTTTTCATAATACTGCAAAGTAAGCAACTTTGAGGTTTGTTTTCTTGGAACTGAAGACTTTTTACTATATGAATTTGTAGATCCAAGTTTACCAACTTCATATTTCACTCACCCGTGTTCACATGCATATGAATGGTTTTTCAAATTTAAATGTGACCGCACTTTTAGACGTCCATACTGATAAAACACTATATTAATACCCCTAACAGCTGTCAATATTTATACTCAACACATCACTACCACACAGTCCTGATCAAATACAGAACCCAAATTTGCACACAATGATGAAAATGACGTTCTAAGCAAAAACTTTTCATCAAAATATCAATGATCCACCGATCATGCATCAGTTTTAACATTTTTGAGCCCCTACATGATCAGATGATCAGAAATGCATGACAAGAAATAATACTGCAGGGTTTCGCCAGTCTTCGACCATAAGCGATATTTCCTCTGCATAAGTCGTATCTCATGCAAATCATTTTAAGTCTCCAACACTGATTATAAGGCACCTATGGATGTTTCCATCTTTTATAATCACCGATATCTGCTAGAGCTCTACTTAAAAAAAGAAAGAAAAAAAAAACAATAGGTGATAGCACTCTACAACTATTTACATTTACACAAGCAGCGATACACCTATGCCACAACTTGTCAGCACTGCCTGAACACATTATTTTATGACAATATCTTTTAAAACAGGGCTGGAAGTTTCTCTGAAAAAAAGGGACCTAGTTGTAAAGTACTCTTAAGTTGGACTAAAATATGTATATCATTGAGAAAGACACCTGTCCTGTGGGCTATCATATTTTAGCTGTTATATATTCATATAAAATGTGCAAGATGATAACTGTACCTCAATGTACATATTTAGCAGCAGTTGGTAGCATGTCAATGTCTTCCCACTGACTTACAGTTGCCATGAAAGGAAACGCAACAGCCCCGAAGAAGAACCTCAAGCAAAAAAATTCTGTATCCACCCTTCTTATGATTTTAGATAACTTCCTTTCAAACTATTTGGACTAATTGGAAAGCGCTGATCATTTCTTTGTGTATGGTGCTTTCAGTACATTGGGACAAGAACTGAGGCTGCAATACTGAGCCACTACGGCATGTAAAAGCACAGCATTACACACTCAACATATCTCACTTCAGCCTTATTCTTTAACAACACTGTCCCTCTTCAAGGGATAGTTCACCCTGAAATATATTAATTTACTCATAATAAGATATTCTGCAGACTATCCTGGCTGCTTTTGTCCTTACAGTGAGGTATTGTGATCCAAACTGCCAAGTTCTAAAAAGGACAAAAATGCATTTGTGCACTATATTCAAGCTCTTGAACATTATATTTAAAGATTGTATTTTCAGTCTGAAGACTTTTTCATTACAGATCAGGGATTGTGTTTGTTTTAGTAGTAGGCTTATTCATTTTAATTCATTTTTAAATCATGGCAGTTAATTATCACCATCTTTTATCGCTAAAGAGTTCCTTTTGTGCTCAATGTGAGGATTTAACCAATGGAGATTTGATCAGCAAATTATGTAGATGATAGTAAATCATTTTTTGGTTGAACTATCCCTTGCTTTAACTGTGATATTACAACTAATCTTTACCCAATTCATTTTTCCTGTACAATGAGACTGAATTTACTCCTAAAACGAGCTGAAACATTTACCGACAATTCCTTTTCTTCTTCTGATTCTTCTTTCTTTCTTTTTTTTTTTTTTTTTTTTTTTTTTTTACAATTTATTTAACTTTTTTGTATTTTTTTTTTTTTTTTTTGCAAGAGCAGGGCAGTACATTCACAATGCTTTTTGCTTAAGATGCTGTAAGGCTGCCAGGTAAAGGAAATAGCTAAAAAGCCAGGGATTTATATGCTGCTTTCTAGCGCCTTATGAATGTAAGCAGCTGTTATGCTAAGAGGACAGATAGACAGTACCGCCATCTCTGGATGGTTAGGCTTGGAACCAGGGGGAAAAATCCCGGAGTCACAGTTGTGGACAGTTAAAATTCATCATTGTGCCAGTAAAAATAAATAAATAGCTGCTGTTAAATAACTGTTGTATTTACAAATATAAGGTACTGAATCTAATGCTCCTGTTGGTTATTATTTAGTCCATAATAAATATCCTAAAGCCAAATTAGAAATGAAAAGGAGAGCTGTTGCCACACCACTCAAATTATGGTATATGAATTCAACAATTTATCATTGAGACCCCTATTGCACACCCGGGTTTCTGTTCTTAAAAGTGACAAGGCAGATGGGCACATTGTTGTGCAAATGCTGGACCGCAAAAGTGTGATATTCAAAAAGCATAACTGTCTAACCTAAATACATGTATTTCTTTTCAACAAACCAGTGACCATAAATATGATAATCCGAGATGCACTGAGACACCATGTTAAACCTCCCTTTAAAAAGTCCACAGGTGGTTTATAGTGCTGTGCAGAAAGGAGAGGAGGGGGGCTTCTACATTTTAGAGTATAAAGCAGCACCATTTACAGTAATATTATTAAAGTTTCTTTTGCACCTTTATATGTCACAGACTACCTTGAGTGGTGAACATTGAGGAAGATTGGTGTTGTAAATACTTCTCTGTAAATGTTTTTGTGTAAAACTGGTGGTCAGTCAATGAAAGTCAAGCTATGACTGAATGATATCAAGGCCTTTTTGGGCTGAATGAGCTTTAAACCTTAAACCATCGAATAAAAGGATCTTTAAAACTCTCTTTGACAGTGCAGTTAAGTCCAAAACTAGATTTAATCTCTGTCAACCCTGAAGCTTAAAACTAACGAAGTCTAGAAGCAAAACCTTCATGCAAATCTCCAACTGCGACAACATCACGAGGATCAAGATCAACATTTCCGTTGGAAATACAAATGTGGATCATTTAAGAAGTAGAACTGCTTTGTACACCTTTTCAAGCAGTAAAGACTTTGCAATATTTCAGAAATTGCAATCTTAAATTTGCTTATTTAAATCTAAGTCAAGTTTAGAGTCATTTTATTGTTCTGTTTGTGGGAATGATGCTGTGGATGAAGTGACTATGCTGTGACATTAGTTTTGTGCCAGTGCTGTAGAATACATTTTCTGAAAGGACTGATAACTGTGCCTATGCTGAGGGCTAGACTTTGGCTTTGTTCATACAGGCAGCAAAATTCAGATTTTTTGTTTCTGTTGTTTTGGAATCCGATGTTTCTGAACTACATCCATAAGTGGTCTGAAATCAGTTTAAAGTGTTTTGGAATGCATCTGAACAGTCAGATTACATTTCAAGTAGTTTTTTTTTTTTGTCTTTCCAGAAGTGTTGCATTCTGTATTCCTCTTTTGCTTTTATTTTTTACCTATATAATACATTTATACGACATTTGACAAGAGACCCTAAAGGGACATGGTGATTGAAAAGATATTGATTAAAAAAAATACAATTCTCAGGAGAACGCAAAAGTTTCGTGAGTGAACTCAAATATTTTGTGAGAGAATGCAAAGTTTCTTGGGGAACGCTAAAGTTTTGTAAGTGAACACAATTGTTTTGCAAAAGAACGCAAAGTTTCTCAGGGCAAATGCTAAAGTTTTGCGAGAATGCAAACTTTCTCAGGTTAATATCGACATTTAGTAAAAGAACGCAAATGTTTTGTGAGAGAATGCAACGTTTCTCAGGAATACAGACATTTTGTAAGAGAACGCAAATATTTTGTGTGGAGCATGAAGTTTCTCAAGGGAACGCAAATGTTTTGCAAGTGAACGAAAATGTTTTGCAGGAGAAAATGTGAAGTTTCTCAGAGAATACAGACTTTTTGTAAGTGAACAAATATTTTGTGAGAGAACACATATTTTTGGTCAGATAATGCAAAGTTTCTCTAGGGAATGGAAAAGTTTCATAAGTGAACGCAAATATTTTGCGACACAATGCAAAGTTTATCAGGGGAATACAGACATTTTGTAAGAGAACACATATTTTGCAAAATTTCTCTGAGATACGCAAACGTTTTTTAGTAATACAGTAATACAGACAAGTAGTAAGAGAACGCAAATGTTTTGCGAGAGAATGCAAAGTTTCTTAGGAATACAGACATTTTGTAAGAAAACGCAAATATTTTGTGAGAGAACATAGGCTTTCTCAAGTGAACGCAAATATTTTGTGAGAGAACGCAAATGTTTTGCGAGAGAATGCAAAGTTTCTCAGGAATACAGACATTTTGTAAGAAAACGCAAATATTTTGTGAGAGAACATAGGCTTTCTCAAGTGAACGCAAATATTTTGTGAGAGAACGCAAATGTTTTGCGAGAGAATGCAAAGTTTCTCAGGAATACAGACATTTTGTAAGAGAACACAAATATTTTGTGAGAACATAAGCTTTCTCAAGTGAACGCAAATATTTTGTGAGAGAACGCAAATGTTTTGCGAGAGAATGCAAAGTTCTCAGGGGAACACAAATATTCTGTAAGAGAATGTAACCATTTTGTTTAAGAAAGCTAAATTTCTCAGGGGAATGCAACATTGACGTTTTGTAAGAGAACACAAATATTTTGTGAGAGAACACACATTTCTGGTCAGAGAATGCAAAGTTTCTCTAGGGAACGGAAAAGTTTCATAAGTGAACACAAATATTTTGCGAGACAATGCAAAGTTTTTCAGGGGAATACAGACATTTTGTATAAGAACACATATTTCACAAAATTTTGTTTTTTAGTACTACTTGTCTGTATTACTGTATTACGAGAACGCAAATGCTTTGCGAGAGAATGCAAAGTTTCTCAGGAATACAGACATTTTGTACGAAAACGCAAATATTTTGTGAGAAAACATAAGCTTTCTCAAGTGAACGCAAATATTTTGTAAGAGAGTGCAAATGTTTTGCAAGAGAATGCAAAGATTTCAGGGGAACACAAATATTCTGCAAGAGAACGCAACCATTTTGTGTAAGAAAGCTAAATTTCTCAGGGGAATGCAACATTTTTGCAAGAGAATGCAACAGTTTTGTAACAGTACATAAAAGCATTGAAATGTAATTTTGTCCCTTTGGACATGAACCTTAAGTGAACAAGTCAGTGGTTTTGGACTAATTTGAGTCACTAATATGAGCAAATCGTTCTCACGCATCTTATGAGTTCAGCACCATGGTGAGATGTCATGATAGTTGTCCTCTTCGCATCCTATATCACTACTATTGCAACACGTCCTAATTCCATCCTAAAACTCGGATGTGAAAACCAAATTGGATTTGTGCGCAGTGTGAACAAAGCCTTAGTTTTGGCCTCTGAACGTACTAAAACTGAAATACAAACTGGGTTGCAGTAGCTGCAGGCCTTGGAGTGCATAGACTGCCATGACCTCTTTGCATTGAGCTCTGTTTGAGGCATATAGAAACTCACCACTATTCTCAGCTCAGAGTAGATGATGAGCAGAGGAAGAATATACTTGTAACAGATGTGAGAATGTGTACAGCCGGAGCAGTGACATGGAGCAGAATGGATGTACCCTGTTGGTGAAGCGCACTGGTGAGGCATAGTATATGTGTGTTTCATAATCGGGTTTGGGCTTCAGGGATGTAGATCTCTATGCTGTCGGCCCGCTCTGTAGCTGAGCTCTGACGGAAAGACGCAGCCCGTTTTGCAGCCAGGAGCCTGCGGCGGGCCTCTTGCCTCTGACGGTCCTGCAGATCCAAGGATCGCTCACGCATGACTGCTCCACGACCTTTAGGAGGCCTCTTTGTAACAGGAGGCGGCCATTTTCTTTCCTGAGGTAAAGAAGTAATGTTCATTATCATTTTCTTGGTTTATTAGAATTTGTGTCAATGCAACACATCGATCTAGTGCAAATGTATATAAAAAATGAACTCGGTTGAAATATCAACTGACAGCTCTCATTTAAACAGAAAGAGCTCATACTGACCGAGACAAAAACGTCACTACATTAACTTTTTTTAATTAAATGCTAAAAAAATAAATATTTTCAATTTTAATGTAATGTTGAATGTCTATTTACTAATTTTATCCCCAGAAATTGATTAAACAAATCCATTCAACAGAGGCACCAGTATCAGTAATTATAAAGTACCTACATATTGCCATGTAAATATATATATAAACCACCGGTGTTGGGGAAAGTTACTTTTTCAAGTAATGCATTACAATATTGTGTTACTCCCTAAAAAAGTAACTTGTTTTTATGGAAAGTAATGTTGATGATGTTATGTTACTTTTGTATTACTTTTTTCATTTTTTTTTGCAAATATAAAAAGCCCTTTCACACCAATAGTGAAAAGAATAAGCCTCAGGCTGAAGGAAATGTGAAATTCAAAAACCTCAAACTAATCTTTCAGTTATACTGCCATTCTGGATTGCATAAAAAAATGGGACAAAGGAGAAGAAAGTTTAACACTTTCTTCTCAATCACAAAAAAAGCACTGGTTAATAAAATGTAAATAAATACATTTTTGTGTTCACATATTTAATTATTGCAGGTTTCTGTAATACTCTGCTTTTCACTGTTGTTATTCTTTTTGAGGAATAGTGAATCTGTTAAGATCTTCCGTTCGTTACTAAAAAGCAATGCTTAACTTATTTTTAATGGTAAAGTTACTAGTTTAGCTACTAGCTTACTAGTTACTTAAAAAAGAAATCTGATTACATAACTCTTGTCACTTGTAATATGTTACCCCCAACACTGTAAACTACCATTTAAAAATTTGGGGGCTAAAAGATTTTTATTTATTTTTTTTGACTATAGACCTTATGCTCACCAAGGCTGCATTTATTTGATCAAAAATACTGTAAAAATAGAATATTTTATTTAAATATATTTTCAAATGTAATTAATTCCTGTGATGACAAAGGTGAATTTTTAGCATCATTATTCCAGTATTCAGTGTCACATGATCCTTCAGAAATCATTCTAATATTCTGATTTGCAGCTCAAGAAACATTTATTATTATTAAATCATTTTTCAGGTTTCTTTGATAAATGGAACGTTCAGAAGAACAGCATTTATCTGAAATAGAAATCTGAAAGAATACTGTTTAAATATTGATAACAACAGCAATAATAATAATTTTCTTGAACAGCAGATCAGCATATTAGAATAATTTCTGAAGGATCATGTGACACTGAAGACTTGAGTAATGATACTGAAAACTGATCACAGGACTAAATTACATTTTAAAATATATTCAATTAGAAAGCAGTTATTTTAAATAGAAAAAAAATCTCACAATATTACTGATCTTGCTGTATTTTGGATCACATAAATGCAGGCTTGGTGAGCAGAAGAGAATTCTTTAAAGGGGTCCTATTATGCTTTTTCACTTTAGTCAGTGTGTGGTGTGTATGCTTGTGCATAAAAAGTTTAAAAGTCTACAGAGTTACAAATCTCAAAGTCCACTCCAAAGGGAGATATTTTGTTTTTTAAAAATCCCTTTTCAAGAACTACAACGAACGACTCATTTGGACTACAAGCTTTGTTTTCCGGATGTTATGATATCATAACGCGCTCCATTAGAATATTTTAAAATAAACCCTGCCTACTGAAATTCGAATGGTTGCGATGCAGCACGGAGAGACGCTTTTGGGATGCTTCAACGAGCCAAAGCACTTCAAGCATTGACAACAGTGATCGTGATCCCATCCTTTGGCCGAGGCGAGGCTGATATAAACACAAGCATTGACTAGAGTAGTCAGTCGGATCCAGTGACCGCATCAAAGCTGTAACCGCAGACACGTGCTGTGTGTGGTAAGAGATTTATTCATTATGCAGTGTAGATAGTAGATTGTAGATATACTTCAGTGATGTTACTTGATAATGTTAATGTTCTTTGCTCGTTTTCTGTAGCTGCTTTTTGAATAACTAAGGAAATGTAAGCATTATAATTAGTAACTTACAATGTCTTTATTCAATAGTTGTTGTTAAATACAAATTCATCTTAACATTAGCCTTATGCTGGAGCAACAGTAATAAGTTTCAGGCAATGAAAGTATGTAAATAATATGCTAAATTAGCATGATAATATCAGAATCAGAATGCATTAGCAATCTGGCAGGCTGACGATAGACCCAACACTACTGTAGCATCAACTATACCTTCATATATCCTAAACTGTAACCAAATCAGAGCTTGATGCTTTGGCAAGGGTCGTGACAGTACTGAAACTGTCTAAACTGTTTGCCAATCACAACGCAGTGGGAAAGCTAACTAATCACAACACACTTCATTTTTCGGAAGGCGGGCCTTCCTCAAACCCCGAACTAATTGTGCTAATTGTGCCAGGCTGGGGAGAATGCTGTTTTAATAATGTAAATTATGTGAAAAATAATGTGTTTTTCGAACCACCAAGCATGAGAACATGTTCTAGTACACCCCCAAAATGAAATCAAGACTGTGTAAAACAGCATAATAGGACCATTTAAAAACTTTTAAAATCTTACTGTTCAAAACCTTACTGGTAATGTGTATAAATAACTAAATATATTTGTTCCATGTACCTTCTTCTCTGGACTCTCCACTATTCTCCAATCATTACTCTTTATTTGCTGCAGCTCATCAAACTTGGCAGTGACATCATCGATGGACAGCTGCAGGAGATCCCAAAACCCAGCCAGGTCCTGAGCCGTGGGGCGGGGCATAGCACTGGGGTCCTGCAGAGAACCATTATATGTCACACCCTCCTCACAAACACAAACAACAGTAATAAGTTACAGTTCTTCTCATAAGTTTACACACCCCTTAGAATCTCAGGGATCTTTTAAAAATACAATATGTTTAAAAAAAAAAAAAAAAAAAAAAAGGGTGATCATAATAATGCATTTTTTTGTTATGTGCTGATTAGCTATTTGACATATATGCATATATTTTCAAACATGTACTACTTTGGTTAAAAAAAAAAAATGCCTATTGAGTGTAAATAAATGTTTTTAGACTGTTTAGCCAAAAGGCAATAGTGAAGCTGCCCACTGTTCTTGACAAAAGTCCTCTGGGTACAGTAAGTTCTTTTGATTCTTAGCATGTGCTGTACATTTGAGCTCTTTCCCACAGTGTCGCAGTGATATCTAGATCCAGCTTTGCCTCTCAGAACAACTGAGGGACTCAAACACTATCAATTATCACAGCCAATGCAGAGCTGGACTTTTTTGAAGAGAATAATTAGTTTACTCCTGTCTTAGGTTTTTTTCAGGGCCATTCAAAAAATAATAATAATTTTAAAATGTATGAGAAAGGTGTTTACATTTTATGACCTCTTGAAAAAAAAGGATCCTGATCACTATTTACGCATCACTGCACCAAGTGCCATGACTTAATAAATTATCATGAAATATCACTAGAGGTCACTGTAGTCCAGCCTCACTTTCATCATCTCTTACCCAAACAATGAATATTTGACCATGTATACTGTTCACATAAGCATTAACATTTTTTAAAAGATGGATGTGCAATGAGCTATTAACTGACAATGTTATACACCCATTGTAACTGGAGTAAATAGTAACAGTTAATTTTCTGTAAAGTCAATGATTGATTGAATCATTTCCGTTACAAAAATAGTATTTGTTCTTTATTCTGGCCACATCCTCTTTTCTCTGTTAACAGTGCTAAGCTAAACTGTTCAATCTCTTGGAAGCTGATACTAGAGAGGACAAGCCTGTCTCTGCCTGTCCGTGTAAATGTATTACAACATCCATCATTTCACAATCTCCAGAGAGAGAGAGACAGAATCAATCACTGACCACTAAACAAACCCTTTAAAGTGTCATTCAACCCACCAACTACCAATTAATGTCAGGATCTTTTACTTTCACACAGCTTGAAACCGGTTAAAGCTCCTTTCAGGCTGAAATTACATTTAGTGGAGATGACACTGCAACTAATCAATGTGTAATTCAGTCAACTGAGAAAACATACTTGTTAAACAATATTTTTGTCTTGTTTCTCAGCTCATTTACTTGATATGCAAAAATGCATAATATATTTAGACCTATTCTAAAATAATATCTTGCTTTAGCATGTTTTTAAGCACAACAATCAAATTTAGTACAGTTAACTATAAAGAATTAAACTGTCAAGTGGGGGAAAAAAGTTGATTTGCTTCTCAAATGTATTAGCTTTTAAGGATCTTTATCATTTTTACATGTGAAAACAATATAGGATGATGTAAAGCTAGTATTCAATAATTTGTTTTTCACCTAAAAGCAAAGAGTGTATTTTATAAATGCAAGGTAAACACTCTCACAAATACTGCTTGATAAACTGCCTGTCAAAAAGGCAAACTGAATCCTTTATGACAGAACTGGTGCATGGTTGATGTATTTTATGATGCAAAAGGAGCGTTAATGTATATCTCATGGGGATCGTAGAAATGCCACATACCAGATTTTGCTGACACAACCAGTAAAACTGTTGGAATTTCTGGGACATGAGGAGGTGAGCACTGCCCACAGCACTCCGGATCTTCCCAAGAACTGCAAGACATTAGTAGATAGAAATATATGCATTATTAAATGTAAATATATATTTATTCTTTGAATATGATTTTCTTTGACATTTGAAATCATTTTGCTTTGAAATTATTATTATTATTATTATTATTATTATTATTATTAATTATTAGTAATATTTAGAGAATAAAGTCAAAAGTTTAGAGAATAAAGTCTGGCCTGGATTGGGAGGCCACCAAAATTTATTTCAATATATGTGGGATTATTATCAGAAATCATACCGTGTGTTATACTCGCAGGGACAGTATGCTTGGAAATAATATTTCATGTCTTCAATTGCATTCATTAGGCCTATTTGTAGTGCACTAGCCACCCAATAATAGCAATAAGCTTTGTGCTTTTGGTACTTTTAATATAAAACAAAGTCTCAGCTTTCACAATCGAAATACAAACAATGCGTCTTGCAATAATGTATTTTTCACGCACTTTATTGTGGCAGGACAGTTCACTGTATTAATTTAAAAAACAATTGTCTTTTCGATTACAATGAGACATTTTTTTCAATAAATTATACTGTTTTCTTTTAAAAAATTCCTCCACCTACTCTGCAAAAATGTCTGTGATGTCCAATATTTCATTCTTTCATGTATTTAATTAAAAACAACAATAAAATGTTCTAAAGCTTGAAGTGGACTCCAACTTGTTAACAAGTTATATTGTTGTTGTTTTTTTTCTCAGGTATATAAGTGACTATTCACTGTTTTATTTATGGTACTTACAGTAAATGATTGGAAATGATATTTAAGGTCTGCTATTTATTATTTGTAGTGCGCCAGCCAATAATTTTGTGCTTTGTTGCTTTTAATAAAACATAGTTCAGCTTTCAAATTCTGTCAGTTTGATCATGAAATACAAATTATCCTTATGAATTTTCCTCTATATAGCATGATATAAGCATGAAGGAACATCAGAAAGAATAGAAATAAAACAGTAAAGCCTAATTTAATGAAACAAAAGTCTCACTGTGATGTGAAAGATGACTGCTTCACATGCCACAAACTAAGGTGAATACAGTCATGCCACATTAAAGAGCGTGTTTGTATTTTGTTATAAAACTGACAGATTTTAAAAGATAAGACTTTGGAATATCTCCCAGTGCTCCCAATCCGGGTCATTTACATGCGGAACAGGCTAGAATATACAAAAGTATTGTAACTAAGTGCTATGAATTAAGTCTCGTACTTTTGACTTTATTCTCGGAAAATTTAAACTTTATTCTCAAACATTTCGACTTTATTCTCGTAATTTTACTTTATTCTCGAAACATTTAAACTTTATTCCTATAACTTTGTCTACATATTTTGACTTTATTCTTGTAATTTCAACTTTATTCTCAAAACATTTCAACTTTGTTCTCATAATTTTGACTCTATTGTCGAAATATTTCGACTTTATTCTATAACTTTATAACTTTATTCTCAAATATTATGACTCGTATCTCGTAATTTTGTATATTTTTTTATGTGGAACTAAAACACCATTGTACTCCATACACTATAATGACAAAACAAAATGTGTGCCTTTCCAAATCTTTTTTTGTTACAATGTATACTTAATTATTTCTGTTTACTTTTAATAAATTGGCAAAGCTGTCACAAACCTGTTTTTTGCTCTGTCATTATGGAGTATGGGGGTGTAGACTGAAGTAATTAAAAAGCAGTGTAACATAAGGTAGCAATACATATACACAGGGTGCGATTTGTGAAAAAGGCAGAGGGGGGGGATGCTTTTGAAAACTAATATTAGTGTAATCTGTTAACACATTATCTTTTTAGACAATTTCATTTCAAACAACGAATAAATTATATAAAGCCAGCAAAGATCAATCACCGCGTCACAAAATGATTCACTCTTTCGAAGCGCTCCAATCAGATCGCGAATCATTTGATTCAGAACGGGATATCAAAGCACGTATGTCGAATCATTTGATTCAGAACCGGACTTTAAAGCGCGTATCGCGAATCATTTGACTCAAATATGCACTTTTGATTCATCTGATTCAGATCCGGACTTTAAAGCGCATATCGCGAATCATTTGATTCAGAACCGGATTTAGGAGCGGGTTCGCGGGATGTTTTTATCCGCACCGGGGATAATAATAAAAAATAACAGGGATGCATAGACCAGAGGGGGGGAAATCCCCACCATATATATATATATATATATATATATTATATACATATATTTGATATATATATATTATATTATATTTGATATATATATATTATATATATATTATATACATATATTTGAATTTGTATTTGTAATGTGAAATGTGTGATCAAAATTTAGATTGTATAAATTCATATAAATAATTCTCTAATTTGCTAAACATAAAATAGATAAAATTGAGGCTGTGTTGGTTTTGCTGTTGTTGTTTTTTTTGATGTTCTATACACTCACTCTCCTCTGACAGGTCGTGCTCCTCTGCTTCACGTTCCATGTCTTTGCACCATCCCTCCAAACGCTTGGTCTCGCTGTGCAGAAGCTGCATGAACCAGCTGCCATCACGGCGGAGTGGCGACACACGGCCGGACTCGGCTGCTTCATGAGCAGGCTCCACCAACCAGGGTTCGGGCTGTGGACTGGGCGGCCCACTGGAGGGCCGGTAATCCTCACGATAGCTAAAAAGGCCCTGTGTGCGTACAGTCCGAACCACATTGTACTGTGTGGGCGTACTGGGTTCAGAATGCCGCTGAAATCCTCCAAACTGCAGACTCTTGTCTTCGGTTGAAGGAAACCCCTCAAGCTCCAAATCAGCCTGAACTGCCGTTGTCACACTGTTGGACCTTTTAAAGCGGCCAATTCTGAAAGTGAAGAGAAAAATAACAATAAGAGGGCAGTTTATGTGCTCATACACAGAAAATTACTATCTACATGTATTTATGTATTCATTATTTAACTTCACTTATTTTTATGAGCGACTGGTCTTTAAAGGATTATTAATTCAGGATAACTTTGTGGACCAAAAGTCCTGTAAACTTACCTCTTCTCATCCTCCACCTGGATACCCACGGACTGATACTGTGGGAGACCTTTACTATCTGTCTCAGAATCTGTGGCCGCTTCCACCTGAAGAATAAGAAAAGGAAAAGTTAAAAGGTCCACAGAATGAAAGAGAAAAAAAAAATAATCTCAGATACTCAGTAAAATGTAGTATATACTACATTTTACTGAGTATCTGAGGTGACCCAAAAAGAAGTAAGAAAATATTGCTGCAAGATGCAATTACGGTGCAAAGGACATTTCTAGGATTATGTACACTGCATTAAGCATAATCCAAAGATATAACACACTATGACTCCTATGTCAATTATTGCAAAGACTGCAGTTTAACCATTACATGTTTTGAGAAGCAAGTAATTCTGTCCCCAAACTCTCATGGTACCTTAAATTCAATATGCCGAAGCTCTGTATAAAAAGTTTTAAATGGAAATAGAAACCACTTGTATGACTGATGCCATTAACAAAGGATTCACAGAGAAATAATTGATTTCAGGCCTAATGGTTTCAAGAAGACCCATTGTCGCTGTTAGAGTGTGTGAGACTCATATCTGAGATGTTCCTCTATAAATGTTGTACAGTACAGTTCTAGGGATTGCCATAGACTCCCAGCCAGTCAGAACAATAGTAACAAAACTAACAGATAAAAAATGGGTTTCACACATTCAGTGAGTAATAATGTAAGTGTCAAGGCAATACTTACAACATAATACAATATTGCTACAGTAATACAACGTCCTGTGGGTGGCATGAACACATTAGCACAGACCCAGAAGAGAAAATAGCAGCTTAGAGGCACACATATGAGACTTCCTTTAAAGAGCTGTCATTTCACAGACACTTCTTAACCAATTGATAGCACACTTGCTATAAAGACAGCCCCCTAAAGCATTCTGCTCAAGAAACCAATAGAGACACAGGATCCTAGTAACCAGCGTCTGGAGTAACACATTACAATTTTTTCAATAAAGTAACGTCAGTTACTTTGTTTTCCAATTTATTGGCTGGCAGCTCTCCTGTCCCCATGTTGAGTGAAATCGGAAGAAAGTGTAGATATTTTTGTGCACTGTGTGAACATGATGGTGTATGCATTTATTCATTATGCAAGTATTTGCACCTTCCACTAATTCCTGGTTTCCTTATCTCTTATTATTAGTTCTGGTGGTGACAGCTAGTTTCTTCAGCATCCACGGTAATGAATCCCTGTAAACTGCATCATGAATATATAGTTCAAAATCTTCTTGAGGTTAATGACTTATTGATGCATTTTTAACTTGTATTTCTCAGCTAGTGCTGTAAACATAGTCTTTAGTCTTGTGGTTAAAATCATCCAAACTCAATAAAACACATCTATAATTTTTCAACACTCCCAAGGAGCCAATATTGAAGCGATTTGCATAGTTTAGTACTTTTATCCACCTGTTATGTATTTTTGTTGAGAAACGGTTAGGTTAAGTGGTAGGAGGTTTGTGTTAGATGCTCTAAAATAATCATAATATATAAAGGTGAGTTTTCCCCAATCAAGTGTGTTTTGATGTATGTACGTCAATAACTAACCACGTTAACATGAACACGTCTTGTGATGGATCCAAACAAAGAGTTTACATGAACACTAAATAAAGTGACCGGGCTGATTTGCGCATTTATGCCACAAGCTTCAAATCTGATTTAATATTCCAATGATCTCATGCAATTTGTACATATTTTACTTAGTGGCAAATTTTACAAGGGAGTTCGTACAAATTTGTATGATTTTATGATTTTTTCTGCCCCAAACCTCCTCATCACTGGGGTCTAGACAAATAGTAAGAGTGAGGTCATACTAATTTGTATGATTCTTGCTAAATTTTATGCTGTATTTTACAAGTTCCCCAATTCGTATGAATTTGTACAAATTACCTGCCCCTAACCCTGCCCCCGAAAACTACTTGTCACTGGGGTCTAGACAAATCAGAGTGAGATGTAACAAATTTGTAACATTTTTTGCTAATTTCTTTTGCTGTATTTTACAAGTTCCCCAGTTCATATGAATTCCTATGAATGACCTACCCCTAACCCTGCCCCTAAACCTACCTGTCACTGGGATCTAGACAAAACACACAAGTGAGGTTGTACAAATTTGTACAATTTTTGCTAAATTTTTTGCTGTGTTTTGCAAATTCCCCAATTCGTATGAACTCCTATGAATGACCTACCCCTAACCCTGGACAAATCGTACGAGTGAGGTAGTACTAATTTGTACAATTTTTGATACATTTTTTTGCTGTATTTTACGAATTCCCGAATTTGTATGAATTCGCATGAATTCGTACAAATACATACCCCTAACCCTGCCCCTAACCCTACCCATCACTGACAAATCGTACGAGTGAGGTCATACTAATTTGTACCTGTACAATTGCTATATTTTACGAGTTACCCAATTCACATGAATCTACCCCAACCCTGCTACTAAAACTACAGTCACTGGGGGTCTACACAAACCATACAAGTGAGTCATATAAATTTGTACAATTTTTGCTATATACAAAAAATTGTACAATTTTTTTGCTGTATATCATAATGTTCCCCAATTCGTATGAATTCCTATGAATTATCTAACCCTAACCCTGGTCCCTAAACCTACCCGTCACTGGGGTCTAGACAAATCATACAAAATCGTAAGAGTGAGGTGGTATGAATTCATACAAATTAGCCACCTTATAAAATACGTACAATTGGTTGTAAGATAGCATATGATTAGACTTTTAAACTGACTGTAATCGGAATACAATGCTCCTTGTAAATGCACCTGTTTCTATGTGAATAAAAATCTTAGTGTATTTTTAGAAGCCTTGTATTAAACTGCTCAATTTTTATTTTTTTACAATCTCTTCAAGTGTCAAAGTTTTGGTGGAATGGACTTCCAACGGATGGACAAAAGTCACTCATAATCTCTATTTATTTGTGTTTCTTAAGTTTTGTAATGACATGAGGGTCAGTAAATGATGACAGAATTTTCATTTTGGGGTAAACTAAGTGCATATAATATGACTACTCTCAAACTGAAATTCATAACCCAGCATATCATGATAGTTTTGTTATGATAAAATTCCCAGGACTTTGCATCAGGTTATTAACACCAAATGTTCCTCATTGAAAGCAATACCCTTACAAGCCACTTTGCAATAAAGCATTGCTCAAACAATAGAACATGATGTTGGTCACGACATAGACTTGGATGCGATTCCCAGGCAACAAAATAACTGACAGAAATATATGTAAAAATCATATAAATCATATAAATTGCTTTGGATAAAAGCATCTAACCAAATGTAAAGAGTGCTTTTGGACAGTTATCATATGCCATGGGAGTGAGAACAGGTTAAAATTTCTAGTGGTTCACCAGATCTAGAAGTAAATTTAGAGCCTTGTTTGTATTTATTAGGTGCAACAGTGGCAGGTTTAACGGTCGGGTGATTTGAGTTCCGGATTTAGCTAAATAAGTCATTCCAGCCTTCATGGATTTGGTTGTTAATGATCCATAGCTTTATAGGTGCAATATTTTCTTCATCTCCACAGCTGCGTGCTGCGGTTGACTGTTGGTCCTGTGTAGGAACAAGCCCACAGAGAGAAGCAGCATCATTAATCTTTGTTGTTCAGGGTCAATCTGCAATCTCATCTTCTCCGCCACAGAATCTGGCTATATGAGGAGTCTTTGTGTGCACTTTCTGGGTGGGTGAGTCACTGTCTGAATGCTGCTGGCTATTTTTGGATTTGAGGCGAGACACAAAGCCATTGGGTTTACAAAGAGGCAGTGACCAACTGAGTCGATTTTAATGACAAACCTAAAACCTTCAGGGAGGTTTACCTGTATCCCGATGGAAGAGCGTGGAGTCTTGAGGTATTCCTCTGCTTTGGACACCAGAATGGCCTTATCACAGGTCTGAACGGAGCTGTAGCTTCCCGCAGAAGTGAGGCGCTTGGATGCGGTTTCCATTGCTAGGGTCACCGCCTTCGCGCTATCGAGGCTGTCGGTGGAATTGTAGATAACCCGGCCGAGGCTATCTGGTGCCCAAAGCCCTCCCCGTGATGGCCGACCCTCGTGGTACGCGTCCTGCGTCGACTCTGTGCTGCTCTGGGCTGTTACAGAAATCAGCGGCTTAGTGGTGGAACGAGGAGGAACGGGTGGAGGAGTCTTCTTGTAGTCAGGTGTATATGTCACTGCCACTATAATGAAACAGATAAATGGTTTGTTAGATTTAAGAAAAAATGAAGCAATTTCAAGAGTCGGTGTGTTAGATGTTTAATTGTAAGCTTCAAAACAACTGCTGTAGATGGATTGACCATAACAAAGCAGTGGATCTTCAGCACAGTTGTTTAGATTGTTCACTCTTCTAGGAACCATTTTAAAGCTAAACTATGTCACCTTTGGCCCTCTATCGTTTCAAGCATAAAACTCACAGAGTAACATAGTTTCGGTAATTACTGTATGCGAGTCATGCATCGGCTTCGCTATTCAACTCAACCCCATGCCAATTGGTACATATTTTATGATGTGGCTACTTCACTCAAATCGTATGTATTTTACAAGTTCCCCAGTTCATATGAATTTGTACGAATTACCTACCCTCACTGGGGTCTAGACAATTCGTACAAAATCGTACGAGAATTAGCCACCTCATAAAATGCAAATTGGTCATGAGATAGCATTGGCTATTCTGCACGGATGAATCTGATGTCCTGAAGAGCACTGCATTCCTCATTGTTACAGATTGTCACCCTTTCAATGCGAATCTCACTAACAACATCAAAACATTTCCAACATTGAAAGACAGATTTAAAAAAACATGTTTCATGAGGAGGTGAGTAGTTTATATGCTGCCTACGTTTTGACTTGGCTTGAAACCTTTTGATTTAAAATAATGTTAAAAAAGTTTCTATCATATAACGGTGTAAACTTTAACTTGGCAAGGCTATTTATAGACAAAAAGTAGTCACATAAAGATTTTGTTTTTGAACCTGTGCAAACTATTTTGATTTGTGTTTTATTCTGTCACTTTTCCTTTTTGCTTGCAAACGCTTTTTGGTTTAAGGTTAAATTGTTGTGGCTTTAAGCTACTTGCACTTCATATAGTACTAGCCTGACCTTTCCTTTATTTATGGATATGACGTAAACATAAATTAGAAAAGTTTGCAGTTTCCCATAAAATCCATTGTGCCATAGGCTTACCATAATAACTGGTAAAGCAAAGACACGGTTTGCAAGATGGTTTTATGTTGTATTCTTGCTTATTGTTTACATTTTGTTAATTAAAAGGTAGTGTGCATAGTGTAGCTTTAATAATCTAAGCAAGAGAACACCACAAGCTACCAGGATAAATCTTTTGCAAATAGAATAATGTGTATAATGAGTAAATTGAACACTCCAAGTGCTTGAAGTGAGCTGGTATTCTGCAGTTCTGTGCTCTTGTGTTCACATTATCTGTATTATTTATGCGTCCCAGCAGCTCTTATAAACTGCAGATTTTCTCTTTTGTTCCTTCTTGACAATGCAGTCTCGCTAGACAAAGACTGTGTGTCTTGCAAGCCAATGTTTTGACTATCCACATTAAATCTGATGCACACTGTATCTTAATCTGACAAAGAATAGTTCATTCTGATTTAAATTTAAGGGATGTTTAGAGTGGGGCAATACACTGTGCATTAAAGGTATTAGTTTGGCAAACGTATCTCATTTACTTGCAACTACTGTATCTTCCATGAATGAAATACCTGAATATGCTTAAAATATGCAATGTCATAAAAAAAAAAAACCAACTGTTTCCCCTCGGTAAAGCAAATAAGTTTCTCTTTATTTCGATTGTACACTTTAGAAATGTTACTAACTGTAAGTAATTTTGCAGCTACATGTCAACTCTCGTTAGAACAGTAGACTGTCAGGTTATGGTTAGTAGAATAAGTTAGTCATAGTAGAATGTATAAAGTAGACCATTATGTATTATTCACATTGATCTCACTGTATATTCTCTAAGAGACAGAATCCCATTTCTCTAAGACTCACATCCCAGAGCCAATCAGAAGATTTTGAGGTGCTTTCTGTCTTTCAATCATTGTACACATTCACTAAGTAGCCCATATATGGAAAAGCAGGAAGCAGGGAGTGTGAATCATTCAAGTGTAATGCCACATAAAATTTCATAGCTGCTGTCAGTTTGTCTATTTTGCTACAGTTGACAACACTGTCATGACGTGCTGCTGCTCTTCTGCTCTGGACAGTTCTGGCTTGTGCAACCAATCCCTGCTGGAATGGCAAAAAAACCTTGAAAGAATCAAGCTGCCCTAACCTCAAGCAAAATAAATGCTTAAAAAAAAAAATCTAAAGAAGACAGACCTGCTGCATGACTACTGTATTTGCCAACATGACAAAATACCCCAGTGTGGTTAAATGTAACAATCTACATATGAGGGGCCAATCAAAACCATGGGCTGCAAATAGCACACTATTATAAAACTGCTGAATGAGTCACAGAGTGAAGGGAAAAATGTGGGAGAGAGACGTGTGAATCATACAGAGGAGTAAAACACTTCCAAAAATAGAATGTAGGGTTGTATAAGAGAGGAGCACAATAATCCATTCATGACCTGTTGTGTTGATGCTCTGTGTCATAATTCATTCTGTCATCAGCATGTCGAACACTTCATCAGCTGTGATTAAATATAAAAACTCCCAGAGCAACAGAATATGACTCATCTTTGCAACCACTCTCTGGAAGTGTGGAAGATTTAAAATTGAAGTGTGTCATTTTTCTGATGTTTAAATATTTTTCATGGCTATATGCAGAGACGACCATACTGACACACAAAGCAACAAAGCTGACTGATTTTATATCTTAATATATTTGATATACTTTCACCCTGCATTCTTTTGAATCTGTACTGTACATGTGATCTTTTCTCCGTTTAGAAAGTACACCATTTCAATTTAACAAAACAATGCTGAATAACACTGAAATAATAATGTATATTTTGCCATTAAATTAACCCATTATCAGCATAAATTATGCCATATGTTGTATTAACTAAATTTACTGAAAAAAAATGCCATGAACACTTCACACTTCATAGTTTTTCTTAATTATATTTTGCATCTATGAAGGTGCAGGTATTATGGAAGCCTTACATTATAATTCACAATTGCAAGTTTATATCATGCAATTTTGAGAAAAAAGTCAGAATTGTGAGATAAAAAGCTTCAATATATTGAAATTTTGCAGGCAAAAAAAGTCCATTGTCTATTTTCAGTAGTGTAGCGATGTATAAAGCACAGTTTTAAACCAAGCAGCTTTCTGTTCGTCAGCATTGCTAATTTGAATCTGTTGTGAAATCTGAATGGGGAAATATTTTGCCCTCGGGCAAAATTCCCAATTGTGTGGATTCCTGTTGAAATTTAGATTTTGCCTGTGACAAATTGCCAAACAATGGTTATTGTGAAGATATCTTCAGTCTTCACCTCACTATATGGTTGTAAAAATATGAATTTGCATGTACAGCCTAAAATAAAGTGGGCAATGCAAAGTATGCATGCATTTAACGGTTCTACAAAATCCCTTGAAAATTTGAAAACTTGAAAATCCATGTGCGCTTAAGTGTGGACAGTTTTATTTTTCTAAGGTCTCTGAGAAAGCAATGTCTTGTTAGCTTGTAAAATCACATCTTAAATGGCCCAGTTTTCTTTCCGAAAGCCCAGTGTGCCAATGAAGGGCTGCTGACTGATTTGGTGTCTTGGCAACAGTTATCAGGGGGATATCAAATGCCACACAGGTGCTAAACACAGAAACAAAGATAGCAGGCATAGGCATGATCAAAGCCATCAATCACTACTGGAGAACAGAACTGGTTCTTAATTGTCTTAATTTATTGATTGTTTTTTTTTTTTTTTGCCTTTTTATCATACCCAATCTGAAGTAAAATAAATGTTAATTTACATTAGCTCAGGTGCATGTGTGTTCTTCATTACAAACGTGCACACTGTAAAGACACACTTCTGTTGCTGAAAGCTGTATCCTGAGATTTCAGCCCGCTATGGCATTATTGTACTAATTAAACACTAATTACTAATTAACATATTTGATGCTATAGCAGTGTTAATGTGTTCGATGTTTTGCCTAAACTTGTGCATAGCACATAAGGTTGTGAACTGAATCTTGAACTGTTTATCAGTGCATGTGTTAAGCTGCGTGTTCTGCATTTTAATGCCAACTTGAATGAGTTAAAAAAAACTTTCAGTGTGACTGTTTAATCAACAACAGATGTTCAGTCCCAACTAAAATCAGCTATTCAGCGCATGTGGTGCATGATGAGAGACAGTAAAACAGCAGCCTAGTGATATAAGAGCAGATACTCTGATAATTTGTGTACAGAGCCTTATCAGCATTATCAGACTAAATTTCCCTAGAAAACAAGCAGGTGTCGTTGTTTTTTTGTTTTGTTTTGTTTTGCTTTGCTTTGTTTTGTTGTTTTGCCTTTGCTTACTTTGCTTTTCTGTTTTTTTTGTTTGTTTTGTTTTGTTTTACTTTGTTGTGCTTTGTTTTGCTGTTTTGCTGTCTTTACTGTGTTTTAATGTTTCATTGTTTCACTTTGTTCTGTTTTGTTAGTTGTTTTGTCTTGCCTTGCTTTGTTTGTTTTGTTTTGTTTTGTTGCCTTGCCTTCCTTTACTTTGTTTTCTTTTGTTGTTTTTCCTTGTTTTGTTTTGTTTTGTTTTGTTTTATTTTTTTTCTTGCTTTGCTTTTTTGTTTTGTCTTGCCTTGCTTTGCTGTTTTGTTTTAATTTGTTTTATTGTTTGTTTTGCATTGTTTTGTTTGTCTTGCATTAGCTTGCTTTGCTTTTTGTTTTGTGTTTTTTCCCTTGTCTTTGCTTTGGTCTTGCTTTGATTTACTGTTTTTTTTTTCATTTGTTTCATGTTTTGTTTTGTCTTGCTTTTGCTTTTTTTGCCTTTGCTTGCTTTGCTTTACTTTACTGTTTTGTTTTCTTGTTTTGCCTTGCAAACAAGGTCAGTTTCAGTTTTGTTGGTCAGTTTAGTTGTTTTGTCTTTATTTTGTTTAGTTTTATTGTTTTGCCTTGGATTTTCTTGCTTTGCTTTTTGTTTTTATGTCTTGCATTTTCTTGTTTTACCTTTTGTTTAGTTTTTTTGTTTGTTTGTTTTTTGCATTGGCATTTCTAACTGCAAGTGCTGTGAGAATTTAACTCTTAAGATCTTGTGCGCTAGACTCGCGGTTTTTGACAATGAATCCACCGTTATCTCTCGCCGCGCTGCTCCGGAGGCCTCCTCCCTCCGTGAAGCCACGGCCTGGAGTTTGGACACAGAGCTCAAGGCTAGGGAGAGTGAGCAGCTTTTGCTTTCTCTCCCTCCATCGCCTGAGCTAAATGCGTCTCAAGGACCGCAGCCCACTACCCTTCCCCAGCAATTGTTGAACGAAGGAGACATTCTAGGTTTTCTCCCTTCAGGGTTGCCGCGAGCTGCAGGCATTGTTTGTGCGATGAGGGACACCCTGCGCTTTCCTCCCCGCTCCTACCCCTGCTGTTACTTCCTCATCAAGCCAGACTCCTGCGTACGAGGACGCTATTTGCTTTCCTCTGCCTCGACTGGATACAGGTCCCTCCCTTTGGAGCGACTTTCAGAGCGGGGACCCCATGTTATCATCCCCCTCGAACTGTTCCATTCCGCTACCCCTGTCAGCCTTCCTCCATGTCTGGAGAAACCTGCCGGAGGTGTCGCCCCCTGGGTTCTTCATACGATCCAGTTCGACTACACCCTCCAGTTTGCTTTTTACTTTGAGAGTCCAGAGTCCCCCCCCCACACACCGTTTTAACTGAGTTTTTCTTACGACAGTGTACAGCACCGACAAGGCCTCTGTCCTGCAACAGGGGACCTCCTCAAAGGGGCAATAGAGGAGGTCCCCTCTTCGGACCTAGAACGCAGCTTCTTCAGCTGGTACTTTCTTGTTCCGAAAAGGGACGGGGCCTGCGTCCCATCCTGGACTTACGCAGACTGAATTACTCCCTCTACACAGGGAAATTAAAAATGCTGACACTCAAGAGCATTCTTTCCTAGATCCAGACTGGTTCGTCACCATCGACTTCAGGCTGAATGGCAAGAAGAGCATGCTCACCCCGGCCCAGCAGACCACATTTTTGGGGGTCTGTCTAGACTCGACCTCGATGCAAGCCTGGCTGGCTCAGAGAGTATCAAGTCATGGGTCACGTCAGTGGGCCTATGCCGCAGGCTCCTAGGTCTCTTAGCAGCAGCTTCCCCAGTTCTTCCCTTGGGGCTGCTCCATATGAGGCCATTCCTCTGGTGGATGTTCATCCCTCCTGGCCATCTCTCTGCCCACTGAGCGTGTCAGGCACTTGTCTCCGTGCCCTCGCAGTGTGGCAGAACCCCAAATTCCTCCAGAAAGGAGTGACTATGGGAGTGCCTGGGACTATGGGAGTGGCACATAAACAGCCTGGAGCTGAGAGCAGTGTTTTTGGCTCTCATTCACTTTCTTCCATCCCTGACAAACTCCCATGTCATCGTCAGGACAGACAATATGGCGGTGGTGTCTCACATCAATTGCCAGGGAGGCTCCCGGTCGCGCACCCTAGACAGGCATGTGTGCAGACTCCTCCTTTGGGGTCATGACAAGTTTCTGTCCCTGAGAGCAGTCCACATCCCAGGGGTCCTGAACCTTGCGGCGGACTTTCTGTCGAGACAGAAACTCAGGTCAGGGGGGTGGATGCTGAACCGCTAGACTATGGCTCAGATTTGGGATTGATTCGGTGTGGCAGAGCTGGACCTCTTTGCGTCTCAGAAAATGGCTCAGTGCCCCCTTTGGTCCTCTCTCTCCCTGTATCCCTGGGGATAGATGCGCTAGCGCACCCCTGGCCAGACTTGAAGTTATATGCTTTCACTCCGGTCAAACTCATTCCGGCGATCTTGTGCAGGGTGAGGATGTGCGGAGTCAGCCTTCTCCTGGTGGCCCCGTTCTAGCCTTCCCAGACGTAGTTCTCGGAGATGATCTCCCTTCTGGAGGGCGATCCGTGGGAGATTCCGATCAGGAAAGACTTGTTGTGTCAGCTCCAGGGAAGAATTTGGCACCCTCATCCAGAGATTTGGAAATTGTGCGTATGGAGCTTGCCCATAGCCTTTGATCTCCTAGATGGAGTTTGTGTGACTACTAATAGTGTCAGGGCCCTTTCCACTAGGAGGCTCTATTTCTCCAAATTGAAGGTTTTTGAGTCCTTGTGCATGGCTAATGCTGTGAACCCAGTCAGCTGCCCAATTGGTTCAGTGCTGGAGTTCCTGCAGAGTAAGTTTTCAGCTGGAGCAGCCACTACCACCCTGAGAGTCTACGTCGCAGCTATTGCTGTTCGAAGGGACTCAGACGATGTACCATTGAGTAGACATCGTTTGGTCTCTTCTTTTATGTGGGGAGTTAGACGCTTGAGGCCAGTTCGCCCTCCTGGTTTTACTTCTTGGGATCTTTCTGTTGTCTTGAAGGGGTTGACGCAGCCCCCCTTCGAGCCTCTAGAGTCAGCTCCCGAGAGGATTCTGACGATAAAGGTTACTCTTTTGTTGGCATTGGCCTCCTTAAAGCGTGTTGGGGACATACAGGCCCTTTCTGTCAGCGGGTCCTGTATTGACTTTGCCCCTGGTCTGGTCAAGACATTTTTAAGGCCCAGACCTGTTCCCAAAGTTCTCTCTAGCTCTTTCCGCTTGCAGGTGGTAGTGTTGCAGGCTTTTTCTCCATCCTCTTCTAGCGAAGACAATAATCTTCATCTGCTCTGCCCTGTAAAAGCCCTGAAGATTTACGTGGATCGTTCCAGTCTGTGCGCGGGCTGCCTTCACCTCTAGACGTTAGAGCTCATTCTACCAGGGGGGTGGCTTACTCTCAAGCTTTGTTTAAAGGTGTTTCACTGGAGGGTATCTGTATGGCGGCAGGTTGGTCCTCTCCCCATACGTATGTTCAGTTCTATAACCTGGATGTAAATACAGCTCCTGGCTCCCAGGCTCTTTCTGTTTGAGACGGCTGTGTTTAGGTCTGTTCTGGTCTCATGGGCCAGACCTGGCAGCACGTTAGCTTAGCGTGTTTGGTATATCGTTCCCAAAACGTAAGCATCTATGCAGTGTTGAGTGAACTATGAAAGGGAACGTCTCGGGTTAGTTGCGTAACCCATGTTCTCTGAGTAGGGAACAAGATGCTGCATTCGTTGCCAAGCTCCTCTCGCTGTCGTCTTGCTTCTTCGACAGGAAAATCTGAGGGCTTTGCTGTTTTGCTTTGTTTTCTTGTTTTGCTCAGTTTCGTAGCTTTGCCTTGTTTTGTCTTTTTTATTATTGTTTTGCCTTGCCTTTCCTTGCTTTGCTTTTTGTTTTTATGCCTTGTATTTTCTTGCTTTGCTTTTCGTATAGTTTTTTGTTTGTTTGTTTTTTGCCTTGCCTTTCCTTGCTTTGCTTTCTTTCATTGTTTTGCTTGTCTTGCTTTGTTTTTTTTGTTTTCTTTCTTGTCTTGTCTTGCCTTGCTTTGCTTTTTTGTTTCATTTTGTCTTGCCTTGCTTTGCTGTTTTGTTTTTTGCTTTGTTTTCTTGTTTTGTCTTGCTTTGTTCAGTTTCGTTGTTTTGTCTTACTTGTTTTTGTTTTATTGTTTTGCCTTGCCTTTTCTTGCTTTGCTTTTTGTTTCATTGTTTTGCCTTGCTTTGTTTTGTTTGGTTTCATTGTTTTGCCTTGCCTTTTCTTGCTTTGCTTCATTGTTTTGCCTTGCTTTGCTCAGTGATCAGAGTGATCTGGTCTCCTTTGGTGGAAGTGAGTGCGACGCCATGGATGACAGCATGTCATTGGCGGCTTCTTATGCGGAGGACCTGTCGGGCCTGAATGGTCTCTCTGGAGGAGTCTTCTCAAAGCCACCTGAATTAATGGTTCCTGCTGGGGCGCCGTCAACAATCTTCGCCATTCTTCCCCGAAGTCCATGACAAGATCACCAAATCATGGAGCGCACCCTACTTGGCCCGCCTTTGTGCCTCCTCTTCCTCTGCCCTCTCCTCCATTGACAATGCTGAAGAGAAACGGTATGACAAGCTGCCTCCCCAAATGAGTCAGTGGCCGCACATCTCTGCCCACACACGGCCACTGGATGAAAGCCAAAGGTTTGCCACCCATCTAAGCCATGTAGGACCACGTCACTCTTGCTGCTTCGTCAGCACCAAAGCCTGAACCCGGTCACTGCTCCCGCTCGGCCAGACGCTACCTGTTTCCTAAGCGCCAGGGTCAGTTGCCTCTGTTATGCCTCCAAGCACCCTGTTCAGTTCTGGGTGCCGAGGACGTTGTGTTTGTCAAACATGTTGTGTATTAAGGGTCCACTCAAGCAAAAAAAATATTGCTGTTATAGCTAAGAAAATAAAACTAAGGTACCCTCGACTCCATTTAGAGCTCAGATCATTATCCTCCTGGCTCTTCCTTCTTCAGAGCAAGACCAGGATTCTAACTTTCTCTGCCCTGTTAGAGTACATAGCACAGTGGGATTGTACTGGTTCCCCAAAGCGTCTTAAGCAGACACAGTACGAGTGAAGTATCGTCAAGGAACGTACTCAGTTACTAACGTAACCTTGGTTCCCTGAGATACAGGAACGAGTACTGCGTTACTAGCCGTGCTTATAGCTGCTTATATAGTCAGATAGCCCCGCCCCTTCTGGCGAGCTTTGGCGGGCTTCGTCACCATAGGCTTTGCAGCACAACTGCCGAGCCATTGGTTTCGTTTTTTATTCACTGCACAAACCAATGGCCATGCAGTAACTCTGCGTTACTGAAAAGTGCTTCAGTTTTGGAGAAAAAAGGAATTTTCCCCCAAAGCGTCTCAAGCAGACATAGTACTCGTTCCCGTATCTCAGGGAACCGAGGTCACATTAGTAACCGAGTATGTTTTGTTTTCTTGTTTTGCCTTGCTTTGCTGAGTTTCGTTGTTTTATCTTACTTTATTTTGTTTAGTTTTATTGTTTTCCCTTGCATTTTCTTGCTTTGCTTTTTGTTTTCTGCCTTGCCTTTCCTTGCTTTTGCTTTATTTCATTGTTTTGCCTTGGTCAAATTAAATTTTATTTTAGGAACATATGGCCTCTCTGCCTATAGTTCCACAAAATCATAATGACATGGCAGATAGTCTTTTCTTCATTCCATGATAAATATCGAATGCCAATCTCAATGCACACCCCGAATCACAAACACTTGCCACATCAATACAAACATCAGCAACAACTACCAGATCCCCAAAACATTTCTTACACATATCCACATATAAAGAGTAATTAAAAAATATTTCTCATCTTCTATCACAGAAATATTTGATGTTAACTTACAATAACTACAGATTCTCTCTGCCACTGGTGTATTACTCCATCTGCCTGTTTCTATAGCTAGATGATGACTTGAACATCTAGAAACAGGGGCAGTACCAGTTCCATGTTATACACAGACTCCAATGTAGCTCTCTTGTACTAACAAAGATTTGTATTGTCAATATATGTGTAATGTATTTTTTTTCCAAAACTGATGTATACCATTTTAATCGATGGTTAAGGATAGCTGTGTTCTTATATCACCTACACTTTGAGCCTCCCAGGCACTAGAAAAACCATAAAAATACAGCAAAACTCTAATACAAGTAACCCATGTTTTTCTACCTACTTAATCTAATTGAAAAAGCATATTATAACATTTTCTTAGATAACAGTGGTTAGTTTGGTCAATTTCATTGTTTTGTCTTGTTTTGTATTTTTGCCTTGCCTTTCCTTGTTTTGCCTTATTTTGTTAAATTGTTATTTGTTTTGTTTTTGTTTGGCTTTGGCAGTCTAGACTTCAGATCAGCATGCATCTTCACTGTGTGGGAAAGTCTAGCTTTGACATTTGGTTTTGTATTTCACGAGAAAAGGTCATACGAGTTTGGAGCGACATAAAAATCTGAGAGGGTCTGAATGGGCGTGTCGCTTCTGAACATAAGCACACTATATGGTATGGCTTTACTGGGATGTGTGGCTTTACCTGGAGTGGGGGTTTCTGTTCGATCCACACTACAGGCAGTAGGGAGACGAAACTGGATCCCTGAAAGAACAAATGTCATTAGTAGAGCTCGAAAGATTCAAATTGTGTTTAGACACAGTCACTGCACCCTGTCTCCCAACATTTCATATGAATTAAAATCAATAAGACATTAAAACATTTAAACAGTGAACAATATTATTAAATCTGACACCAGTTGTTCGGGTCTCCAGATATCTTCACTAGTACATTGTCTTATTAAGGTAATTAATTTTAAAGTAAATGTTTACAAAAGCCAATTAAAATATAATCAATGGTGTCAGGTTGTTAAAAATGAACAAATATACATATATTTAAAAAGTCAGATGTATTTAAACCATAAAAATGCCAGAACATTTAGTTATGAATAAAGAATTGATGGTTGGTAAATGTTTGGCCAAAAGAGGTTCTGGCACATTACTAAGCACTTATTACTTTATGATTTTCTTACCATTATCTTTAATGTAGCTTATGATACAAATATTAATTTAATTCTACCTTGTGAGAAAGAAGTATACTTTAGCATACTTTAAAAAAAAAAGAGTACCTATTGTGCAAAATAATATACATATACATGTATACATATATATATATATATATATATATATATATATATATTAACTAGTCATAAGTGAACGTTTTAAGTATACTTAAGAGGCATTTTGTTTCATTGATGTTACATTATCTGCAAGTATAGTTGTTTTTTTACTACTAATACAATTAAGTGTGCTTCTTTTTCACAAGGGTATTGGCTCCTCCAGTATGCCAATTAAAATTATTCTCAGATTCAGTTAATGTTAATATTATCATATATATCAATTGTAGTTGTGCATATGCCAGTTGTGCAATTGTATTTCTGCAGCATATGGTCATTTGCCAACTTGGTAAGAAAACCATTGAAAACTGAATAATTATTATATACACTTCAATACAAAATTTCATTTTATCACACATTTTAGATTTTAAATGATATTTTAAAATTAAAGCAAGTTCAGAAAGTAAGTGAAATGAACAATGAAGGCAATGAAGGCAAAAAAATAAAGGGAAAAATGTATTTTAAACATTCAAAATTAAAGATATAACTAAATGCACAAATTAATTTGCAAAACACTTAAAATACATTCAGTTGAAAAAAAATGAAAAAAGTCACTAACATGACATTCTTAGAATATGAATATCTGTATTATTTTAGTCTGTTTAAATTAAATTAAAATGTAGCAATCAAAAACTTATAAGCATTACATTTATATATGACTACATTTACACAAAAACAACAGTCTAAGTGAAAAACACGACCATTCAAAGGTATTGGATCAGTATCAGATTTCAGTTCCAGTGCTTCCATAACTGGAAAAGGGGTTAAAATTCACCATTGTGCCAGGTCATTGACTGAAGATTCCAGTAAGAGCGTTGCTTGATCTTGAACGTTTCGTCTGGGTCGTCCTTATCATGTGTGCATGGACTCTGACAGTGTGGAAGGTGATATGCTTAATAACTGTGATGACATGAATGAAGGGTGATATGAGACACAGGAATAAAAGTAGGCCTACATCAAAACATTTGCACCAGAATGTTTACCTAACGGCCTGTTTGACTTTTTTTTTTTCTCAAAGGTTTGAAGTGCACCTACTTCTGCAAACATCCTCTACTAAGCTAAATTATGCAACAGTATGCAAAATACAATTATAAATGTTCCAAAAATTAATTTGCTGGAGTATCACATGACCAAGACATAAATATTGTTATTTTATGTTTAGAATCCAATTTTGTGTACAGATATTTTTGGTTAGTCCAATCAAATAATGAGTCACAAGATGGTTGAAAAACTTCCCATTCAATGCACATTGCATTGTGGGGTACAGTCTCTCACATGATGTGCTCTGTTAAAAGCTACATATTTCAGTGAATGTTCAGTAGTAGGTCATCTAGATATTGCACGCATACTGAAATTTTGCATACTGTGCACAGCATTTATAGTGTACAAGTAGTAGGCTAATATAGTGCACATATTAGTTTACAAAAGGATAGTTCTGGTTCTTGAATCTGATTGGATAAGCAATGTTCAAAACCAATTAAATAATAATAAAAAGAGCTTGCTTGATAAATGTAAACAGCCTACAGTTCTTACTTGATAGAACAACTGTTCACCACCTAACATTTCACCTATAACCACAATAACTCCACCAACTCGTAAAATGATCAGTGATCGATTTAAAACTCCCAAGACAGGTTGTATAAATGAGTGTGTTGTATAAATATTGCTTATCAAATGTACGTGGAATATTTGACTATCAACTGATTTCAGTGGAGTCTGACATTAGCATATTGCTAACAACAACAACATGGTCTAATACGCATAAAATAACACAACTATTTGATTAAAATCATTTAGACTGAACTATTTTATATGGTTGATGACATTGTAGCATTATTTAGTGGTAAAAATTACTTCTTAGAGTTTTGACTAATTTCTCTTATTCCAATAGACTTGTTTACATGTTCAATAATGCTTGTGTGGTGGATCAGACATATGGTGAATGAATTAATGATTGATACACAGGTAGGTGGATGGAGAGAGGGATGTCACGTCTAGTCCATCAGAACTGTGGAGGTGGAGGACGAGTTTGTACACCTCACCTCTTGGTGGAGATCTGAAGTTAGAGCCTGATGACCTTTTTTCTCAACATACATACATACATACAGTGGCAATGCCCCCATGAATGTAGAGTGGATGTTGTCATAGTATAACACTTCAGCTATTAACGTAACCTTGGTTCCCTGAGGTAAACGGGAATGGGAACATTTATGACGCATGGGAAAAACTTTTCCTCTGAATACTGAAGACTTATTTGTTAACGTTTATGCAGCTGCACAAATCTATGGCAATTCAGCACACCAAAATGGGAAGAGCCAACTGCTTACATAAGTTTGAGCTGAATGGTGTTTCATCAGAATTTTTCAACTAAGAAGCATCAGCATTGAATCGCGTTCAGCTGCATAGCACAGAAGGGCATGCAACCCTCATTCCCGTTATCTCATGGAACCAAGGTTACGTTAGTAACCAGAACCTTCCCTATTGAAACAGTCTCTCACGTTGCCTTTCTGCTGAGTGGGGGAATAATATACCATAACGCTGTGCTATAAGTGCAGAACAGCCATCCTGCAAGCCCAGCTCTAGGGTGTTGCCATGAGGGTCCTAAGAAACATAGACTACCTAGGCTTGGGCCACCAGCCAAAGCACTCATTCAAGACAGTCTAGACCACTTACTAGGGGTGCAAGACAAAATAAGTGGACAAGATCAGTAAACAACCAGCTGGCTGCCTTGCAAATATCCCCAATGGAAACTCGCTGGACCAAGCCCAGGAGGAGACCATCCCCCTAGTGGAGTGGGCCCTCACTTCGATGGGGCACTGACAGCCCACTGTAAGCCAGGGCTATCGCATAAACTATCCATTGGGATAATTTTTGCTTCTTTCCTGGCACACAACCTTTAGAGCGGCCTCTGAAGCACTGACTGGTGAAAAAACTTAAAAAGTAATTTAGCTCCCTGCTCATCCTCAGAGGGAGGAAACACTAATAGAGTGATTACCTGTACTCTGAATTGAGTAGAAAGCACCTTAGATAGCTATTGGCCGGCCATGAAGGCATGGCTTGCCGCAATAGCTGCCACATATACCTTGAGCGTGGAAGGGGTGCACCCCTTATCCAGCGGCTCTTGTCAAAAGGACAGAATGGTTGCTATCTCACATGAGAATGGGTCTTCATTTCGGACTGGAGACAACTTGGAGAAGATGGAACATTTAAGGGCATAACAGTGCTTTGTAGATAGTGCTCTGGCCTCTGCTACAGTGTGGCTATGTTCACAGGGAGCTGCAAAGGCTCTCATCGAGGGGCCACAAATGTCGGGTTCCACAGGGAACCCCTCACTTGAGAGAGATCTTTCCTCAGCAGAATTGGCCAGGGAGCTGTTGATGACAAATTAATCAGGTCAAGGTTTTGTCAAAGTTAAGACACCAGTAAAACTGAGCATTCAACCACCCTGATCTGTCAGATGATGAGGAAAAGGCATACAGACAGGCCTTAGGCCTTTCGTGGACCAGCACTTCCTGTTCCTTGGAGAAAAATTTTGGGCAATGAGAGTTTTCTTCTGAAGCGAGGAGGTCTTCCTGAAGACCTCCCAAATCACCTGAATCATTTAAGGGATGAAGTTTCCATTGTACTAGAGACACACTGCCCAGGCACAGCTTGTCCTCTCTCTGGTTAAGTCTGCCCAGCACACACACTGCCCTCAATGAGCCTAGACTGCAATGAGCCCATAGGAGGAGGCGTCACACCATCTTGTAAAGAGACCACAACCTAAAACTGTCCTGGCAATTTATGAAGGCCACAACTGTCATGTTGTCTGAACGGACAGGACATGGTGCCCTTTCTAAAGGCTGGCAGGAAGATTTTGAGGGCCCAAAAAACTGCCATTATTTTGAGACTGAGTTGATGTGCAGGTGTTATTTCAGGCTGGACCAGGAGCCGAACACTGGGCTGCCTTCGCACAGAGCTCCCCAAACCAAGTTGGAGGCATCTGTAATAACAACCTTCCTTCTGGAGGTCAGTCCAAATTGGATGCCTGTCTGATACAATTGAGGGGCTTTTCCAAGGAGCCACAGCTAAGAAAAAACCACCTGCACAAGGAGGTCGCTTCATGAAGGATGGAACTATTGAGGTGTTGCGAAGAGAAGAAGTGCGAACAGTGTGAACAAAGCCTCCAACACCCAGAGCTGAATTTGAGTTTGGAAGGCAAATGTGAGGTTTCTTTGAGGGAGGTCCAGCCCTGCCAGGACATAACCCTCTCCTCTTCTCACCTGGCAGATCAGGATGGTTTCTGCAGCTCAGAGTCCAGTGTCACCCTGGGGCAGGAGCCCTGGTGCTTGTGAAATAAGTAGTGCTTGATAGGCTAGGGCGCTGTCAGAGCTGAAACTCTGGCTTGGACTGAAGCTGCACGGGCGAGGGGGAGGCGGAGAACTTCATAAGACTATGAAGAGTCGGTGGCACCTTCTGGTTAAAGTTCTGCAAAACCATCACCAGCAACAGCCCAGAGGGGGGAGACTGGGGAGTCAAGGAAGGCAATCCCGCATCCTTGATCTCCATAAGCTTTAGTCAGAGGTGGCACTAAAGCACCACCAGACAGGCCATTGACCTGCTGATCACCTGGGCAGTGTCTTTGGTCTTTGGGAAGAGGTGTGCAGTGATGGCCTCTTCTAGAGGAGCAAGCTTCTCATAGCCTTTTTACTCATTGCTATCAATAAATAATAATAATAATAATAATTTATTACATTTATGTAGCTCTTTCTAGGCACTTAAAGCGCTTTACATTGTGTTTGTGGTCTCCTCATCCACCACCAGTGTGCAGCATCCACATGGATGATGCGACAGCAGCCATAGTGTGCCAGAACACCAACCACACACCAGCTTACTGGTGGAGCAGAGACAGAGTGAAAAAGCCAATCAGTAGATATGGGGATGATTAGGAGGCCATGATGGTCAGAGGCCAATGGAAGATATACAGGGTGATATGGCTGCCGGAAGGACAGTGGAGGCAGAAGAATGGATGCATCTGAGTAGGGGGGCACACCACGACTTGGTGAGTTCATCATGTACTTCATCGTCATGCTCTTCTAGGGCTGACCACTCCAAGCTGAGCTCTTTAATGGCCTCTGTGAGGATGCGGACGAGCTCGCTGTCCATACTGGGCTGTATACCACCAGATTATTTTGCCAGGATCCTCCACAGAGCCTGACCAATCCTCAGCATCAGAGGCTGCCAGTAACATGGAGTCATGAGCAATGTTTTTTTTTAGATTTTATGAAATGGACAATACTGCTCACTCCAGACGGGTGAGGGTGAGACACGTGGGCCTTGCACCAACATGAGCTCACTCGGGACTGTGTGCTCCACCCTTTGACTGGCTGTTTCTTCCTCTGAGGCTCCTGGGAGAAGAGAAATGGGAAAGAGTGAGGAGCAGGGCCACCTTGATTGAAGAAGGTGATCCACAAGCAAAGTAAGGGAAGACTCATGCTCTCGCAATGAGAGCAATCCATCTCAATGAGCTCGGCTTCAGTGTGAGCAAGCCCCAGGCAAGCAACACACTCAGGGGAGTGAGAAGATGATCTTTGTGCTGAAGGAGAAAGATTTGGATGAAATAGCATTCAACACAGACTTATATAGGCAGTCGGCTCTGCCTGGTTTGGTGGGCTGAAATGCCATAGGTTTGTTCAGCTGCACAAACTTTAAAAAATCTGGCTTCAGTATTCAGGAGAAAACAGAGTTTCCCTGAAGCATTATAAACGATAGGGCACTACATTCACCTTAAGACATTCCACACAACATCCTAGTGAAAACTCATTAAATTTCATTTTACATCTTTTATAAAACTATACATTACATCAGTACATTCCCAAATACTCTGCTACTCTGTCCTACTGTAATAAATGATGGTTAAACATGTGCTGTCACTTGGCATTTTTAGGGTAACAGGATTTAAAATTTTAGTTGAAATGTTGTCTTTAAATGTTCAATTGTTTTAAAAATTTTCATTCCTTTTTAAATAGCATGTTCTTATTTGCTGAATGTGCTTATTTAAAATGTTTTACTTAGGACCATAGTTTTACTTGGTTACTACAGTTAATCACACTTATGTTAAAAAGTTTTTTGGTTTAATTAATGCTATTGATGCTGTAATCATGCACGTTTCCCTGTGAATTCAAATAACAAATCAAACACTTCAACACAAAAAAATAAATAAATCAATAGTAATAAGAATAGCAATAATAATGTGTTTAAAAACAGACAAAGCAATCCTCATAAGATAAAAAAAATAAGTTGAAATGAAAACTTTTAACTTTATGTAATATATTTGTAAATGTAAATATTTGGCTCAAATAGGTATAAATTATACTTTATAAATATAATTTGTTTTGCTACATAATATGAAAGTAGACAAAACAATGATGTGAAATGAAGTACAACAGGTATATTACAAAGGAGCCCTGTAAGACCTACCGTACATTCTACGCCCCCCAGCTAAGCTACGGGCCCCTAAAATGAAACAAAAAAAGGTGATAGCTTAGTAAGAAGGAAATTTAAAATAAATAAACACAGAAAAAAATAAAATAAAATAGTTCAACGCTATAAAAACAAACACCTAAACACTATCCCTGACTCATGCATTGTGTCATGCGCTCTCTGCGGTGATGATATGTATGTGTCTGTATTTTTATTAAACAAAGAAACAACAAACAAACAAACACAATTAGGCGAATTCACAAAGAATTTCGTGCAGGTGCTGTTAGTGCACTAAACTACAGTACTACTTTAAAAAAAAAAAATAAAATAAAAAAATAATGTTACAATTATGTTATGTTAATTTAACATTTAATGCTTTATCAATGATGACATAAGTGATATAAATATAATAAATAAAAAAATCTAAATCTTTATTTAAGTAAATAAATCATCAGTCTATCATCAGTTCATTGTTACTTTTATTCTGTGAAATTCTGCCTAAACATATATAAAACGCACAAATTTAACAAGAAACACAAAAAAGAAACACCGAAATTCATCAAATTTAAATCGATTTTGGGTGCACTGGGCAAATTATTTCTCTCTGTTTTACTGACAAAGACGCAAAGCGTTAAAGGGACAGCATTTAGGATTACTTATGGATTGTGATGTTTTAATCAGCTGTTTGGACTCACTGCATGTGCTACGGAGGATCCATTGGTGAGCAAGCGATGTAATCCTACATTTCTCCTAAATTACTTTGATAAAGAAACAAATCACATTTCTACATATTTGATGCCGCAACGGTGACCAAACTTTCAACAAATTTTCAGTCAAAGGATGTAGTCTAAGTCTAATGCTTTGTCTAGAAATGTTATCATCATTTCCGTTCTTATATTGATGGAAAACATAGTTATATAGCAAAATCCTGTCCCCTCATAAACTTAAAGTGCATTTTCTGGGAAGCATTATACCTAAACTTCATCAACAGTACCTAAAATATAAAACAACTAAAATGTACAGCCAACAATCACAATTAAAACTTAATTATGATCGTAAATTCACAGAAATATTATAAAAATTGTAGTATATCATTCTGGCTGGGAATGATTGTAAGGTATTTTCCTTTTATTGCTTCTAAAAAGCCAAGCTAGAGTTGTCAGTGTTAATGACATGTTTGCAAGTGACTTTAATGTATGTGATTAAACATTTCTCTCAATTAAAGGGTCAGAGAGGTGAATGCATTTGTAGCAACATTTTTTATTCATTTTTTTTATTCTGCCTATTATGTTAATATGTTTGCTTATAGAAGAAACATACTTTCAAAATGGTTCACTCATTTTCTTCTTTTAAACACTTCTTTGAGCACAGCAGTGTAGCTATGATCCCACATGAAATTCTGATGTCAAATGATTGAATATACCTGCGCAATCCATGTCATATCTTATAATCATTTCTTTATATATATATATATATATATTTATCTCTGAAAAGAAAAAAAAATACATAAGGCATGTATACATTGAAAAAAAAAAATCAAAACAAATCACAGTTAATCTGGAAAGATAAGCACATATAACAAGTTTTAAAACATTAAAGGACTTCAAAAAAAATAAAAATATAGAGTCATTTATTCATCCTCAAGTCATTCCAAACCCTTGGTTTATGGAACACAAAAGTCATACAGATTTGGGATGAGACAAGGGTGAGTAAATGATGACAGGATTTTCATTTTGGGATAAAAATTAAGAAAACAAATTCCCCTAATCTTGATAGCCATATTGTTAAAACTCCACTCATATAAATAATATAGTTTGGACAAATATAACATCTGTTAATAGAGAAGGAGTGTGATTTCATGGTAGTTTTGGCATTAAATTATAAGCAAGCTACATTTTTAAAAACCCTTTTTGGTTTTTGGTGATCCCATTAAATCCCATTATCCCAATAAATCATCATCATGGCATCTACTGTAAATTTCACAGCTACAGAGTACACATTGCCTTATTCATTTATAACCATACTGTACATACCTTTTCAGTATTGACAATGGTAAATAAAAAAGTAGCTGCTACTTTGAAACATTATGAATTAGCATAAAAAACAAATGCAAATACTTATAACAACATTAGTAACAGCAACAAAAGAGGCAAAGGGTTACAATAAATGCCTGAGATTCATGCAAGGTTTGTCAAAAAATATCTAAGGGCTTTGTTTTCATGGCCCTTTAAGTGCTGTTTGAAATGAAATAGACACATGCCAGTGACTCTTACAGATAAACACAGGACTTGCATAGAATGGATGAAGATCGAGAACATCTGTGATATCATCAGCACCTTTAAACAAACATCTTTTCATTCCCTGAACATGGCTCTTAGCAAATCAAATACAGAAATGACAACTGGAACAATTCATCAGCCTACTGCACCTCTGTGGGAATAAAACATTATTTTACGTAGTGTGGGTCAGTTGTTTTAGAGAAGAAAGTATAAGCTCTCAGGGATTCAATATAAGGAAATTGTGAGTAATAAACAAATAAATTATATCTGAATGTTGACAGTTCCTAGGTCATTTTTACACCACAAAAAAATAATGCATCATATAATGTCCTTAACATTACATAGTTCCCTTTTAGCTGTTAATGTTTTCTTATGGCTAAAAACCCATTCCCTGGATAAAGCTCATCATGAAATAGCATATCATAGATTTCCACACCATGGACATTTACAATACAATAGTTCAATGCCAATATACTTTTAAAATCCATACATTTTCAAAATGATTCTCTTATTTCTGACAGAATAAAAAGATGAGGCAAAATATTTGTGAAACACAAAGCAAGTTAAGAGGCCCAAACAAAATATCTTTACTACTTTAAGGAATAGTTCACCCAAAATGGAAGTCTTCACTTGTTTTGCTCCAGGTCATTCCTATGTTTCAGAATTATTTCAATGATCTGACTTTCATTATATGGACAAAACAATTCATTTTTAATCTTACAAAAAGAAAAAAAGATAGGGTTGAATAAATTTTCAGGTTTGAGTGAACTATCTCTTTAATGCGGCAAAAAGTGTCCATTCATTGATCACTGCTAAAATAAGTTTCATATTTAAAGGCTATCATCTCATACCAACTGCTAGATCAGTTCAACTCTATAAATCAATATCTCCCATGTGCAACAGGACACACATCAGCAAGATCCCACTCACAGATTGATGAGTTAAAAGTTACATCACTAGTGATGACGGTGTCAGTACATTCAAACTGTGCCACTCTGTGCATCGCAAAGGAGCAAGGGCATTTGACAGTGTCTTTAATGCCAAAAGGCTTAGAGTTAATGGATTTAAGATGGTTTCATTGAATAGCTCGATGTTGTTTAAAAAATGCCAGTATAAAATATAATGATCATAAATAGTGAATTTTAAAATATACTCAAGGTAAATGAAGATATGTCTAACTGCTTGAATATTTATGAAATGACAAATATTAGTTGTAATATTGTAAATTAAACTGATCTTTTACACTCTTTAATATTTGTACTGACAGTATGGTGTGACATACTCTAAATCGTTTTATGGTTTTATTAAAACAAAACAAACAAACACAAAAAAGTGGTCCTGTAACAACAAATGGAATTAACTTCCATTTGTTAAGAAACTTTTAACCAACTTTTCTTAAAATCAGCAGTGATTGTTATTCCTCTTCTTTTTTCAGCAGTGCCTTAAAATGTACTTTTTTAACAGACAAATATTGCCTTAAACTTTGGCATGATGATTATTTTTAGTAAACAAAATAGTTTCATATAGCCTCTGTTTTAAATAAACTACTTAAACATAGTACATAAAAATATATTGTGTTAAGGAAAGTTCATCTGATATTTTTTAACATAATACCTATTTTTATATGCTAATTATATTTATAAATGGAGGAAAATGCAAATTTTTATAAGCGTCACAGTGTCTCATTTCCTTTTTAATACGGTGGCACATGGAGATTGAATGTCCTGAAAGCATACCCATAAGTAAGTAAATAAGTAAATAAATAAATACAAATAAATAAATACATTAATTAAGTAAATGACATTACTTTTTTAAAATATTGATTTAAATATTTTATTTTATTTTATTTTTTATTATTATTTTATTTACTTTTTTTTTTTGGGCGTAGATACATTTTGTACATATAGGTTCCACATGCTGTGTGTGTCCTGTGGAGACAATTTCACATGGTCCCTTAAATGCAGAACAAGTGACTTGAAATGGAAAATGTTTAAAGGAGAATTAATAGCCAGGGAATTGGACTAGATGATCAGGACAAATCCCCCAAAAAGAAAAAAAAAAAAACAGGAATAGAAAATTCAGCATCTGATTTGCATTTGATATTCTTCATTTAAAATAACTCACTAACTCACTAAATAAATTAAAGTTTGTGTGTGGTCAAGGTCACAGTTATAGAACATTTATGAGAACATTTATAAGAAAAACTGCATGAGAATTACAGGAGCAATCATTTTGTGGAGCCACGTAAAAAGTATGACACTACAGTAGTGCTGAGCGATTTTCATTTTTGAATTTCAATTTTTGAATAAATACCTAAATAACAAAAACTATATGCGATGAGAAATTCATATTAATAAATAAATAGTGTCTTTATTATATAAAATATACATTATATATTTAATTAACAGAGTGCAAAGGAGCAGCAGAATTATGCAAAAGCTTTGATAGTACACACTATCAAATGCATTGAAATGTTAAAATAAAATGATTGTATTCCTAGTCTACAAGAAGGTAGTTAGCGCTTGCTAACTTCTAGTGTACTAATTAATATAAAATAATATGAATTCAATATCATTAAAAACTAAATTCATCATTTCTGAAAAGCACCCAGCAAGGCGATTTTTTTTAAATTGCTATTACCCGATTTGATATTTCATACTAAATAACAGTCAATCAAATCGTACAAAATGAGTCACTCATTTTAGTTAGGATTTATCTGTATTCGTAACAGAGAATAGTTTTTCAAAAAAGTTTTAGATATTTTAAGTGTATACAGGCTACAAAATGTGTATTTACTGAGCAGGGGACAGTTGTGTTAATAGGGTCATATTCAGAAAATCATGAAATTATTGAGTTGAGTTATGTGGAACTTCATGACTTATTACTAACACAATTAAAATGATTTTAAACTTTTTTTTCCACCACATACATACATTTCACATTTATGAAAGAAAAATATTTCTAGATGCTGATTCAAATACAGTCTTAAAGGAATAGTTCAAAAATGACAGTTTCCCCATTATTTGATCACCCTCAAGCCATCCTAGGTTTATATGACTTTCTTCTTCCAGACGAACACAGTCAGAGTTGCTTTAAATTTTTTTCCTGGATCTTCCAAGCTTTATAATGGTGGTGGATAGTGGCTATTATTTCAAAAACGACATATATCCATCGTAAAACTAACCCATACGCCTCCGGGGGGCTAACACGTGTCTTTTGAAGTGGACCCATGGGTTTTTATAACAAAAATATTTCTGTTTTTAAAATTATGAACTCAAATCACTGACTTCCGGTAACGGCCGTATGTGTGTTCACGAGTTCCTGGTCGGTGTAACATTTTCTCGTTCTTACGTCATACGTCGAGTCAGAGGTCAGAGAAGAAGCCAGAACTCGACTCTCGTGAACGTTGCCAGAAGTCAGTGATTTGAGCTTGTAATGTAAAAAATATTAATATTTTTGTTACAAAAACCCATGGATCCGCTTCAAAAGACGTGTTAACCCCCCGGAGGTGTATGGGTTAGTTTTACGATGGATATATGCGCTCTTTGGAGCTTTAAAATAATAGCAACTCCGACTGTGTTCGTCTGGAAAGAAGAAAGTCATATACACCTTGGATGGCTTGAGGGTGAGTAAATCATTGGGTAATTTTCATTTTTGGGTGCACTATTCCCTTAATCAAACATACTTTGAAAGAGATACGTTATTGGTATATATCTGTGTGTATATATAGAGAGAGAGAGATTATTTAACACATTAAAATTCGCAAATTCACAAACTTTTTTTTTTGTCATCTGATACCCTTTCACTTAAAATATTTACTTGAAGTACCCCTGTGATTTTAAAATAAATATTTAAATAATTAAGTATGTCCATGGTTCTCTGAGGTTGGTTTAGGCCACATGACATTCAGGTAAACAAATAAAATATTTATTTATTTTTTGTACGTTTTTATTTAATTCAAAAATTTTATTTTAATTGAACATTTTTATGATTTAATTAATTATTAGCTTTTCATTAAACTTATAAACACCCTGCAGTTCCTTCACAAACACCACTTTGGGAAAGTGCGATGTAATATAACGTTTAACACACTTCATGTTGTTAATAACAACAAATGGAATATATTTTCATACTCTTTGTATTGTTATGTCAATATGGTAGAAGATTATCCTACTTAAATCAATCTGATAAACAAGTTAGGTCAAAGGTAATCTAAAAGTAATCTAAAAGTAGTCTGATTATATTACCTAAAATGTGTAACGTAATGGATTACGTTACTAACAACAATTTTTTGCGATGTAATTTGGAATCAGTAATGGGTTACAATTTCTAAGTAATCTATTCAGCTCTCTGTGTGTGTATGTATGTATGTGTACAAGGCACAACAAATGTTTACTCGGTTATCTAGTCTAACGTGTTGAAATAATGGTGTTTCAGGTTCTGTGACGATTAACTACTGATACTTTGCGCAACTGTAACTGGATAAATCTGATATTGAGAGGAATACTCATTTTTGAATTGTGTAGTGAAATAAATTGCTGCTTTTTCCATAGTTGATTAAAGTATTTCAATAATAAAATGATGTACCACTCAGCACTACCTTGTAAATAGTCCACAGATGCTAGTAAGTACACAACGCAGATGTAGAGTTACAGTAAATATGGTAAGGGCTTATGCTTGAGTTAAAATATCCCTCGAATTTAGTGACTTCTTTAAATCCATCTATATGTGACTTTCCTAGGAAACTGAGAATAAAAAGCTCAACATGATTGCTCTGCATGACCCGTCAATTTCAGCAAAAGTGTTGTGTGACAGCCCAGTGTAATAGAGCTGTTTAGTTCAGTTTGCTGTTTAGAACAATATAATGGGTTTCCTCTAAAAGGTTTTTAGAATAGATGATTCTGTTGTCAAATAAAGTCAAATTTCTTAGAAAAGTTGCTACATAAGAACATAAATGGTGGTCCAATAAGCACTGTCAGGAAACAAATGTGCAACAATTTTACCTTTCAACAACTTGTCACTGGGGTAGTACCCTCAAAGAGACACCTTTTTTTCTACCTCCTCTACCCCTAAAGGGAGCATAATAGTACCTTAGAAAAGTAAAATGTATAATATGTAATAAGTAAAAAGGTATAATATGTACTTTTATGGTACTATTTTGAACCCTTTAGCTGTAAAGAAGGTACAAAGGTGTCTCTCTGAGAGTACTACCCCAGTGACAAGGTAAAATTTTTGCACATTTTTTCTACAATACACATATTGTGTTCATGTTGTGTTGCTTTTGCTGCTATTGCGTAGGAGTAGCAATTACACTGTTACAACAATGTAATTACATGTAATTTTAAATGTAAAAACATGTATGCACATAATAAGTGCGTTATATAATAATACATTTAAACGTTAGTGCATAGTTAATATAGCATGTACACTAACATCATTGTTGTAGTTGTAGTTCTTAAGTAGCAACTTGAAAGCAAGCACACAATGGTTTAAAAGTTCACATAAAATTTGTACCATTGTACCATTTGTTAACCACAGAAGTTATTATACTCAAATAAAACTCAATTGGATGTATACTATATAAAAATCTAAATTTCAGTGGGAACCTGTGGCAAATTAGCTTTTGGTGATGGCCTACAAACCTAAATTTGACTTGATTTGTCACTAAAGTTAATGGTATTCCGTATTTTCACCCAAGTCTCCAAAAAGGTAAAATAACTAACTTAAAGACAATGCAAAAAAGTATGTTAAAAGAATTTGCCAAATTTGTATGTATTTAGCTTTATTTGATAAACTTAAAATGTATAATTTAAAAAAAATGCGTCCTTCAACTGTATTCATAACCTCTTTTGGTCAGATTGAGTGGTGATATAATTCACCACTGTCACACAAAAACTGCTTTAGCCATGGACAAAACACTGACAGTGACAGTCAGACAAATTGCGACATTCCTTACAATGCGAATGACATTCATGATTCATTTCTGTGGAGATGTAAACAGATTTTATGGTCCGGCACAGCAAATGGTTCCATCTAGAATAGCTACACTATCCCCATTATGCCAAAACGACACTTTCTCCTTTTAGCATTTAAGCCAAGCTGTCATCTTTGCCAAGAGAAAAGGGACAAGCTCTTCTCTGGATGCAGGTGTATAGTGTTGATTCAGAACAATGCCCTCCAGTGATGAGAATGATCAGAAGGATAGAGATAAGTAGGACATTGGTCCACTAGTGTACTTTCTGCACCAGAGTTCAAGGCTGGCGCTTCTTTGACCGTCCGCTCGACTGCAGTTCTTCTTCTTCTTGCCAGTGTCCAGTTTAGACCGTCCCAATGGTTTGGACAGTGGTGGGCCGGTGGTGGGTCTATCTGGACTGGCAGGACTAGTTGGGCTGTTAGTGGCCGTGGTTCCTTCAGGAGTTCCCTCAGTGATCTCGATGCGTGGAGGCTCCATCAGGTCAAAAATGTTGAAGGCAGCCGGTTCGGGCTGACACATTACTGAGGCGTCTGCAGTGTTTTGTCTCACCAGACCGTTAGCGCCTGTCTGGACGCCAACGGACACCCTCTCGCTGGTGCTGGAACTGGTGCCGGTGGCAGCTTCCCGGCACATCGTCCACATGTTATAGCACTGGGTGAAATTAAAGAAGTTGCTGTTAAAAGTCTTGAGCTCTCCGCAGACGTCCCTGCGCAGCTCCGCTAGCTCGTAGCGCATTGCTGATATCTCCTCTTTCCACTGCATGTTAAAGGCGGCCACCATGTTTGCAGACTCCTTGAAAGCCTGAATAGCCTGCGGGACAGGAGGATCTGGTGGGGGCTGGGACGGGGGTGGACACGGGACTCGGTAGCCATGTGTGGAGGTAGGAGGAACAGAGATAGCGGTGACTGTGGAACTGGTGCTGTGTTGACTACGTGCAGCGTTTTCTCTTTCAAACCTCTCGATTTCCTGATAAGCCGAGGAGCTGGCGCCATCATCGTCCTCAATCATATCCTCATTTAGTAATGAGGTGCCCTCCATTGCATCATACCCCTCTGGAAGACAAATTTAAATATGGAGATAGGGAATTCAAAGGAAAGAACAGCTGTGGAATTCGGCGAAGCCTCTCACTTTATCTAATGTCAACACCTGAGTCTCATATTAGCAGTATGTGAGTAAATTCCCTGTACACACATTTCCGCATACTACATTGATTCCTGGGGGTAAATTCAGGAATTTCACATGAAAAAATGTGCCAAAATTTTACCTTTAGGGGTCACTGGGGCAATACCTTCAAAGGAATACCTTTGTACCTTCTTTACCCCTAAAGAGTTTGTAATAGTACCATAAGAGTGCATATTGCTACTCTTATTGCTACTTTAGTAAGTAGTAACTTTCCTTCAGGTTTAAAGAAGGTATGCCGGTGTCCTATTGACGATACTACCCCTGTGAGTTGTTGTACCCCTAATAGTATAATTTTTGAACTTCTGACAGTGTTTTATTTTTTCACAGGAGGCAAGTAAATATATTTGTTTCCAACTATGTTTAATGCAGGGGTGTATCTAGACCCATTTTACTGTGGCATGCGCCTCAATTATATACCATATCCAAATAAAATACTACTCATAAATGTTTGTGTTTATGTGATTAACATATATCGACTTGAGAATAATTTTACATTTTAAGTCATGTGTTTTATATCAGCTGTTTAGAATCAGTGTTGCCAGATTTTGTAATTTGTTTTGAACCAACTGGGCAAACAGATTCATAAAAAGGTCTGAAATTATTCGCAATTTAGTTTTATTCGGACTGTTCACTCATACATCGATCCATTTCACCCAGGCTCACTGAAAATATGTGCCTCTACCTATGTTTCTACAAAACTCAAAAAACATGCTTATAAGTATGAATCACTGCAGTTTCCAGTTGAAATGAACACTAGAGGCAGTAAAACTCTGACAACTTTTATTCCTTTTCACAGGAAACTGATACTTTTAAACGTTAGTAGCTCACATGATACGGAGCACTTGTGAGGTGGAGTGCTCTGGTACGATTCATGTGAATCAATTTTGGTTTTGTTAACACTATTGGTAGGTTCAGGTTTGGGTTTGGTGTAGGAGTTTGTTATTTTCCCTACCTGATCTCATGACAAAAACGTATCTGTGGGAACTTGTTAGTACCAATGAGTACAAATCACGGCAGTTTCCAACAGAAATTAACACCAGAGGTGGTAAACCAGTGAACACTTGTAATCGTTTTCGTACAGTTATGATTACAGCTCCATATGTTTCGCTTTCCAGATGTAACAAGCTTGTTCAGTAGCTCAGCCGTCACAGAATTGGACTTAGGATGCAGAATCCTTGGGTACAATTCCTGTGAAAAACATGACTCACGATAAAACTCACTTGAAAAACAAGCTAAAACAGCATGCTTCCAATTGTGTTTTTACATCACATTCGCTTTTGTTTATACTATTGGGTAAGTTTAGGTGTAGTGCAGATGGTACGTTACTTCAAAACATCACGGAGCATTAGAGTTATAGCGACATTTCACATTGAATATGTCATGAGACGTACATTGGCGGTACATATTTCGCATCTTGCAAAAAAGTTCCCACAGGTTTTCATCATGACATCACGTTGTATTTTTCAACAGAGCATTAACTTTTGCCGTCATTTGAACTCTGAACCACCACAACACGTGCCTAAAGCAACGGAATAAAAATGCTGCAGTACATGCTTGTAACAACGTAATAAAAATTTGACCACAGTCACGTATTAAACATGCATTTTAGTGCCACTCACTGGACATTTCACTTTGAAACTGCTGCGAAACATGCAGTAAAGTACGTATTATTGATAATACATATGTATTATAAGTAATATTAGTGTTGCAGAAATGTTCCCACAAGCATGTACTTCCAATAAGCCAGAATCGTTCCTCACACTAAAATAGTAATGGGATATTTTATAAGACTGGATGAAGTGGATATTTAATCCATGGTAGAAAACAAAATTCTGTCTATCATTTGTCAACAATAAAGCATCTCTTTATTGCACGTGCCACTTGTGAATAAAGACGATTTATATGGAAAAAAAATACTAATGAAAGCCTAAAAACACCCCTGGTTTAATTAAGGTTTTCATGTTTAAAATTTACTGAATGAAATTCATTGTACATTGTGTTGTCAGGGTCTTTCACTTTCTTTTACTCACATACATTAGCTTTCAGATATGTGTTTACACTGCCTTCTCACTCACATCTCATCTGTTAGGCCTTTCCATCTCTTCACAGCATAACCGATAATAAAAAAACAATATCTTACTGCTGTTAACCACCTTTTATCCATTAATCAAATCACAAAACATTCTGGCAAATGTGGAGGCTAATTTTAAGATGTCTGTTTTTGTGCTACAGAAAAGATGAAAAGGCAATAAAATGTCACGCAATCATTCAGGCAAGGAGGTATGAACCCTATTGAATATGTTAAAAAAGCCCATCTATCGAGCTGATTGGACCATGTAGAGATTATAGGGGCAGGATTAAGAAGAAACACGATCCAATAAAGTCCTTTGTGAGGGCTGCACCAGGCAGAGGCTGCAATCCCACTGTCCATCACAGCTGAAATCTTCCACACCAGCTCTTACTTCCAACCGCATTTTGCTGGCCACGTTTGTCCTCCAAGGATGCCAAGGTTGGTATAAAAAGATAAACGTTAAAAGTGACCAAACCATTTTTAACATAAAAAATAAATAAATACATAAAAATAAATTTATGAAATAAGAATTGCTTTTCCATTGTTTTCATTCGATCATTTCCATGTGAACATTCTGGGTTCAATTTACATGATGTTGATTACCACAAAATTTAAAGTCATCCTTCAGTTTGTAAAAAACAAAAAACCTAAAATGCATCTACAGATATGGTAATGCTCCTGCAATAGATTTCTATGGACCAAGGCATTGCACCAGTGTAAATACAAACTACTGCAAAAATATCACTACAAGCCTTAAACATTACACATGTGAACATCTGACTAATGTGATAATATCACTTTTTTGATCTTCACAATTGTACTTTTAAACCCTGCAGAATGTCTCAGCCCACAGACTTTCAGTAGCTGCATTTCTATTACTCTTCAAATAGTGTAAACTAAAATTTCTAATTGAAAATATGCCCAATGGAAATTACATTTTTGCAAAAACTAAAAAGTTATTGCGCTTACTTAAGTTGGGTTTTCAGGCAATTCAAAAAAAGGAATATTTATTTTAGGCCACTCTAGTCAATGCTTGTGTTTATACCAGCACTTTTCAGAAGCATTCCAGAAGCGGCTCTCCACGTTGCTTTGCTAAAGATACACACCTACGTTTCCTTAAGATTAAAAATAATAACTAGTGTGTTGGCTGCGATATTCATAAACCTACCAACATCTTACAGCGAGAGGAAAAAAATAGACTATGGTCTAAAGGAAGCTGGGGCAAGTGCACATCTTACTGTAAGGGCATTTTTTTATATGATCAAAATAATTTTCTGTGGTAATCAACAACATTTAATACATAAAAACATAAAATAAAATAAAATGCCTTTCATGGAAAGGCATTGCTACTTTGGCAACTGAACGCTGGTTGTCCCTAATCTGACTTTTAGTGATGTGTCTTTCAAAAGACTAGTCCTGATTTAGTTGAGAAGGCAGTGCAAAAACACACATATCCACTGAAAGATGTATGCGTGTTGACATTATAATACCTGTGACAGGCATCTCTCCAGCTGCTCATCCTTCCTGCGATGGCCAACGAGGGGCCATGCCACCCACCCTCCCTTTCCACCATCACAGAACACCCGACACCTTACTCAGTGATTTTAGCGTCAACTAAATTTAGCTTCATCTACTTGTGAATCTATGGGATATGCTTGATAACATTACTCTGATTGGTCAGTGCTTTTGAATTAACTATAAAACCAGAGAGCATCTATAACAAGACCTCAAGCAATTATTTGAACTTTCTTAAAAGTCTTTAAGGGAAGAAAGCATCTAATTTAGTTTCTACACATACACAAATTATAGTTCTTTTTGTAAATCCAAAGTAGTACAGGACTGCTGAAACAAGAAGTCCTCCAGAGTGAAACAGCGTAGATGAAATCCTTTTGAGAAAATGGCTTTGTCCTATAGCCGGTTGACTTGAGCTGACAGGGATTGCATACAGAGCCATATGTGGTGAAAGCACTTCAGCAGAGTGAGACGGTGGGATTGGAGAGCTCTCCTTTCTCCTTAGAGTCCTCGGTGTGTTGTCAATATGAGTTTTTGACAGTATGAAGGTCCAATCAAATCAAACTCCAGTTTGAATAACAAACACAAAGAAGCCCACATTAAATGAAAGAAACAAAGTTTGACTGGAGTGACCAAACAAATCATACAAAACAAATTAGCATTTTGGTTTTAAAATGTAAACAACTGACCAAAAAAAAATTTTAGTGTCATTTGACATCAATTTGTGACATTTCAATAGGGTTCATAGCTTTACTCCATGTGTACACCAAACACAGCAGGGGTGTTGGGACAGGGTGCAGAGGCGGCATTCTGCTTGCACAAAGAAACTGTGACACGTGATGCACACTTTCTCATGAGTATGTGTTGCACAAAACCTCCACACTTGCTCTGTCAGGTCTTTCTAAACTCATTTAGGTTGTGAAAATTACTCATTAGTTGGGATTAATTTTAAAACTGGATTAGGATAATAGGATTTGTTTTCATCTTCAGTTTTGTGATTATTCCAAATTATTAAGTCATAATAATGTAGCTAATTTAATTAGCACATTAACAAACCAACCAAAATTTTAAAGTATGCAGTCATTATACAATATAATGCAAAATATTTTTTTAAATAATAAACCAAGCCCTTAAATGGTTAAAATAAAACTTTTTTTTCTTGCCATGTGGAGAGGTTGGTTTAGCATACAGAAATAACTTTATATAATAAACTGATCTTAAAATAATATAAGCTAATATTTAAAAAATAGTATGCCTTGAACACTACAGTTTAAGCTCGGTACTAAATTAACATTCCACTTTTGAAGCATTGTAAATTTATTTTGACTAACGCAGATGTTTTATGCAACACATGATATCACATAAAATTGATTATGTAGTTCACAGTCATTGCTTTGTGCATTTAGGACTGAAACAGCCTTTAAAGTTTACTAAACCGAACCAAAATATTTCTAATACGTCTAAAGCCGGCCTTCCTGCCCAACCATAACCTGATTTTCTGTGCTGCGTGAAAATGCTTGCCCGTGGCGTGTCGCATGCTCTGGACAGCTGTGCTAGTTAAAAGCATGCTGAGTTGTGTCTCTGCCTAAGTCCCAGTCTAGCCTCTCATTACCACCGGACCCAACCAATCAGAAGCCTAGAAAAGGACGCATGACTCGTGCAGAGGGAAATTGCAGGCAACTGTCTTTCAACACTCGGGGAGCACAGACGCAGAAAAGCAAACACACACAACAGACAGGAGCCGACGGAAACGACATTCAAGTCAGTCATCTCTCAAGCACAAGGGAATCCCACTGTACATATGTAGGTATGCCAGAGTATGCAGTTCAGCATGTGCTGAATGTATGGCGGGTATGTGCTCTAAGCCTTTTCTCTTTCTCTCTCTCTCAGGTGGCATTTGAGGCATACGGTTACCTGTTGTGGATCTGAGAGTTGAAGTGACAGTAGAGGATGTCATTGAAGGCAAGCAGTCGTCATCTTGGGAATACCCAGCCTGAATTGCACGCAGGTAACTGTGGCTTCGAGTGCGGAAAGAGCCGGGCAGGTCCAAGGCCTCCACGGCCTGGGATTCTACTTCGCTAAAAACGGACTCGCAAACTGACTCAAACTGGCCATTGACCTCAGTCTCACTCACCTGAGAGACAAAAACAGGAATAGCAGTCCTTAATTTTTCCTCTTCCTTTCTCTTTCTCACTTTGATTCTTCCCCTTTGCACAGTAAATATGAAGGAGTGTTAGCAGGAGGAATATACCACTGGCAATTTCCGACCTTGAGCGTCTCAGTAGAATTATGTCAAAAAGCAACAAGATAAGAGAAAACATTTCAGACTGGAATATAATTTCATAATAGGCAAATGAAGAAAAGCAGATTGGTTGAAGAACTTTTGGAGGGAAAAATGACACAAACAGTCAACAGCAGCAGACAGCAAGAAAGCAAAGATTTTCATAAACCAAACATAAGAAGATGGCTAACTTTCCTAAATCAACTTCAATATTAAGCTAAAAGATACATAGTCTACATGTCTAGCTGTTCCTAGAACTAAAACAGAAATTTGAACATTTACCCTATCCTAAATGTGTTTGACAGTTAGCAAACCTCCATGAAACATCTCAAATGTAACCTACTCCATAAATAAAACCTGTAAAAGCCACCTACCTAAAGCCCACATAAACTAACACTACCACAGCTCAACAGATTTTCAGCTTCCTGGAATCCTGTTTTAACAGCTGCTTGTGTAAACAGAATTTAGCAAAGGTAACACCACATTTTTAAGGCCTTATTGCCTCTCTAACCAAATATGATAAAACATTATGTTCTTAAATAAATATTTCTACAACTCTAGTTTAACGTTGTCAAGCTGGTCAATTAACACTGTGAACCAGCTTAGCCAAGATGGTCAACCTGATATAACCGGGCTGATCAGGTACTGGGTCTCATCGGCCCTGTCAGATACTTTTGGGGTGTCAACTAGAGACCTGCACTAGAGTACCGCAGAACCCGGCGCAATAGAGTGTGGCGCGGGACAAATCTTGATGGGTGAGTGCCGGAGCGGGCGGGTAGAGCCTTGTGTGTTTGCGAGATGTGGAACAATAAAATGATTTGCGGGGCTCCCGCAAAATAGAAACATCTAAACAAAAATATCTAAAAATGATATTCATTGTGTTATAACAGCTTTATGAGATTGCGATGAAATGAGATGTCAGCTGGTTAGTCACCCAAATTAAGCTTGCTTAAAATCTCCACTAGTTTAGCCAAAGTTGTCTACAAACTCTGATCAGTTTGACCAAGATTACCTACTCAATCGTTTTCTGCCCAACCTGCTGGTAGTTACGCTGATCAACAACCTAAACAAAGGTTCTGGAACATAGTTAATCACTCCAACCTATTCTCTACTAGCTTAGCAAAGGTCAACAATCAACAGGTTGACCAAAATAACCTAGCAGGTTGCAAAAGACCCTGCCAGAAGTATTCAACTGTTCAACCACAGTGGAATCTGGATAAGCTAAAGATCAGTCAACACCATAAGTGGAAACCCTTTTCATGAATCATAGATTATTTGACTTAAGGTAGCATAAAGTCTACAATAAGTCTGTTCTCTACATCAGCTCAAGACACAAAAGAGCAGGACATCTCAGACAGCTAAAATCCTCAGCTTGGAACCACTTACTGTACGTAGATTGTCTTTGCTTGTACCTGTGTGTCAGTGCCGTGTGGTGTTGCGAGTGGTTGGACTCACCTGGCTGACACAGCTTGCCTGACTGAAGGTACTGACTGCACGCATGTAGCTCTGGTTTCTGGAGCGAAACTGTGGAGGGTTGAAGTTGGTTGCTGGGTCCAGAGACACGCTGGGGTGAGGGCGCATATCTCTCGTTGTTTGCAAGTGGTAGCCAGAGCTAAATAGAGGGAACAACCAAAAACTAATGTAGCCAAAAAGTAACCTAATCAGAATTAGAGTGAAGGGTCACTCAGCAATAACCACCAATGGTGAACTTATAACAAACTCTGAGGATATGATTTAAGACAAAGAGACTTGGTTAACAGCTTTGCTGTCCTGAACTTAAATCTGACACATTTTAAGTGTGCAATACTTATAGGCCACATATGAAGACAGATACACACCAAAATTAAGATGCAGCAAGCAAAAGAAACATCATATATCATGGTTGTTTTGGATTAGTCTTGACGCATAAAAAATCACTCACTATTATCAACCATCTTATTTTTAAACTTGTTCTAAATTGGTTACTGCTTGGACTTCATGTGGTATGATGGCCAAACACAGAACAACCGACATTGGAAAAGTCATGTGACATAGCCTCAGCGGCCTCAGAACACACATTATCTGTGCTTCTAGTCTCAGTCCAAAACCATAGACAGCAACTACATAACTGTCACCAGAAAACACCAAGCAGCCGTATGGATAGGAGAGAAAGTGTGAAGAGAGCCAAAGAGAAATCGGATGACATTTTTTAAGCCTCTAACACTTCCTCACTGCCAAGACATCTCAAACATCGACAGCATTCTCTCCATCCTCAGTCCTCTCATCAACAGCTAATGTGTGAATTCTCAACTACTTTTACATTAACATGAAAATAAATTAACCATGGTTCTTTATCTTAATGATGTGTGCCCACCATAAGCGAAGCAAATATTTACTTGTGGGATGTTTTTCGTGGCGCTCGCAAAAATCTTCGCTAATGCTCTCTTTAATTTTCTTGTACAACCAGACGTGCAAAACTGGCAACCTGATCTCATGACCAAAATGTAGGTGTGGGAACCTTTTTACAAGATGTGAAATACATAGCGTTTCATGAGATATTCAATGTGAAATATCCATTGAGTGGTGCTAAAATAGTGTTAGTTTTTTACCCCGAAATGTACATATGGTATCTTTTATGTAACATTGGTTTTGTACGTCACCGCAGTTCTGATTTAAAATGTCCATTGAGTGATGTTATAACTCTAATGCTCTGTGACATTTTAAAATAACTTACCATCTGCAGTAAACTTCAAGCTACCCCATAATATGAACAAAACTGAATGTGACGTAAAAACGCAATCGCAAACATGCCGCTTTAGCTTGTTTTTTGATCTCTCATCTAAGTCACGTGAGTCATGTTTCCCAGGATTCGTACCTAAGGATTCCACATCCTAAGTCCAATTCTGTGCGGGCTGAGCTATTGAGAAAACTTGTTACCAACTGGTGCCAATAAGAGTCTATTCACATCTTTGCATTGACTTTGTATGTAATCTAAACCCCACTTTAAATCCTTAAAATAAATAACATTTCGGCAATCGTTAACCATGCATGTAATATTTACTCTGTTTGCCATGGGCCACAAAAGGCATTTTCTCCTGACAATAGAACCATAAAATACACCAAAAATGCAATATAATTATGAAATGAAACAATTTTATTCATGCGCTGTAGTCAACAATTTCAAGCCTTAATTTTGGGATATTCATCTACATCTTAAGCAGCAAGTCCAGTGACCATAAGCAGCAAAACCTGTGCTGACTGACACGCTCTTTACAAATTCAAATGTTGCTGTGTTTCTAGTGGGGTGTGTCTGAATGATGTACGCGCCTTCACAGAGTTGCTCGGGAAAATAATCTGGATAATATTTTCAGCGATAAACAAGTAAAATTCTTCTCTGCACCTCACAAACCTATTGTTTTCCACCAGAAGGGACTATGGCTGCAATGCATCATCATTTGGATTACTTTTGGTACTGCTTTTGACTTTTTTGCAATAAATAAATGACTGTAATTGCATTTATCTGTCTTTCATGTTTTTCTTATACTGTACAGAAATAGTTATGTTTAGAAATAGGAGTGTGATTAGTGAATATAAAAATACTTTTAATGCTATATTGTTACTAATTTTCCCGCATATTTTGATCAATTGTGTTTTATATTCTTTTATATTTACTATAAAATGGGAAGGTTAAGATATAGGTTAGGTTTTGTAGGTAGGTTAAGGGGTCTAAAAATCTAAATCGCTTATTGATAAAATTATAAAAATGCATTGATACGAGTATACAAAAATCTACATTTTGTGCTTGTAAACCTTATGTATTAATACCTGCGTATAAACAATGAGATCAGGTTGACGTGTTAATAAGATCTATTTGCGTCTTTGCATTGACTTTTTATGTAATCTACTCACACACACACACACACACACACACACAACAAAATTAATTCGCTTTTGGTGTGCACACACAGTAATTTCACAGACACTAGTATGTTATAAAAATAATAACTGTTTTTAAACATGTTTTCCTCTGTCTGCTATTGAATTGACAAACAGATACCATTAATTCCCAAACTAACATCACTGATTGAGTCAGTGCTTCTGTGCCTGGCTGCCTGGGATGCTCAAACTTTTGAGGGAAATCAACTCTTAGTGCTATCAAATAGTCAATGCAACATTCTGACATTTAGAACATTATACACTTCACTTTTAAAATCTACATAATGTACAATGTACAAAAGACACAGTCACATATTCTCAAACTCTGTCAACACTATTTTGTATCATCACACACACCAGCCAAGACACTGTACCTTTCATTTAAATTTTCAGAAAACATCCTGCCTGGAAATATATGCCCGCGAGTCCCCTATCCTTTAATCAATAAATGAAGATAGGAAGGAATTTAATAAACTTGATGGTCACAGTGTTTCCTGTATTAGGCAAACGCCATCATATTCATAATACAACCCAATTTAATTACATTAACCTGAAAATCAGTCCACTTATCGCATGAGTTATTCTGAGATTTTAGACATTTGGAGAATTACTATAAATTACTCATGAAGGAAAAACACAGAGATAAAAACTGGACATGTAGGTTTAGAAAATGTACGTGTAGTGTTTAATATTGTTATCTTTTTAAATGTAGGCCTTGGAAATTATTTAAATAATAAAATTGCTGTGAATGAAATTGTGTGGGTGTATGTACTATTTTATTAATGTGTATTGAAAGCAATGAAGATTATATTACAGTGTGAAAATGTAATAAAACAGAAGCTGTGATTTAAGTCTGTAATTATCTGTAATAACAGACATTAATTCCCTAGCTGTTAGCTAATAAATAAGACTGAAATGACTGAAAAAGAGAAAGTAACTTGATGTTGGTGCTTTACTTTCAAGCACCTCAATGAAAAATTGAGGAGCCACGGCTGACAGATTCAAGTCTATAACATGTCAATGGTTAATCCTAGGGTTAGTGCGGCCTATGAACTGGAAAGTTACTGAGATCCTCTTTTCTTGTTGCCCTTGAGCAAGATACCAGGTTATTCTAGGACTTTTTTTTTTTTTTTTTTTTTTTACATATTTTCATATTTTAGACCAATGATGTCTTTAAAACTTCTGTTATACAGTATATGAAAAAGTATGAGACAACATGAGATGAAATATTAATTTTGAGGTTAAATATTTCTTCAAAACCACCTATTACCACCAAATATTAAAAGAAAGATTAGTTTACTCTAAGTTTATCCAATCAAACATTAGTCAGAATAAATTACAAAATAAAGATATAACATAGACTTCTGGGCAAGTCAGAATGCGTAACTGATACAGTACCTTTCCTTGCTAAGAAAGTGCTCACTCAGAACACAAATGTGAAAATTAATGTATTTTACTGTGTCATCAGTAGTTATATGAACCCAGCGCACGGGTTTTTGAGTGTGCAGGATTTGTAGGCACCAAAGTGACACACAGAGCAACTATTTTGGGAAATACACAGTTTGATGGTGTCTCTGGAGCAACCTAGACACCTTGTGCCTCATGTTGTTTTCCATTTTCAGCAATGTCACCTGGCACCCAAACAGATGCCCTTCTTATCATCAGTTTGACAGCAAATAAAACGACTGTCTGGACAATGTCTCAACACAACTTCACACTATAGGCTAGCATTGGGAAAGTTACCAGAAGTAGTCAATTGCCAATAACCTTTTCAACATTACTTATTAACTTAATTACTAATTATTAATGACCTTATTACTTACTATGTCTGTGCATTTTAGCTTTACTATTTTACATGCCCATGTTTAATGTGATAGAGATCTTTTTTTCAAGCTTTTTTTAGCAAGCTTGTAACCACCTAAATCACTTATTTAAAAGAACACATATTGTAGGAACAATAACATCTTGGATTTATTATGTCATCAAGCAATGAATATTTGGAATGCAAGATAGTAGCCACTGTTACAATATTGTTGTCAGTCTACTGACACTGCCCTCAATTGGTTTGGAGAATATTACTATGATAAATGAACACTAAATGGAGTTAAATTAACTGTCCACAAATGTGGACACCATGCATGAAAGGGTTAATGTTTATGACTGTTATTGTGCCAGCTGTGGTCCGATCCCCTTAAAACTTTGCTTGCTTGTTTAAATCACCTGTCGCATGTGCTCAGCATGCTTCATGAAGTTTTGAGTTTTCCTTTAGGCTTTATAGGATTTGGGGTAAATTTGGACAGGCCCTTTTTCTAAACGACCCCATTATAGCTTCCCAAAGGGTAAATTTTAACCTTTTTTTATAATTATTAGTCAAGAGAGTCCAGAGAATTGTACTACAGTATTTTTCAGATTGAGCGAAAAACCTAGAACTAGTTCGCAAAAGTAGATTTATTTCATCTTCTCAGTCATTTAACAAACTATTTGATTTACAGCAGTGGCATACCTGTCAATATTTGAGTTCCAAAATATGGGAAAAAAGGGTGGGGGATATGGGGGGCGGAGTCAAAAGTATAAATTATTATATTATTATCAAATAATTACATTCATTTAGTAACATATGAATATATCTTAGTGTATGCTATATCTTTATAGTTTTATAATGAATTATCTTCTTGTGGATCCACCAGTTCACATTTACAACTATGTGTTTTCTGCGTAAAAATAAAGGTTAGAAATACAGCAGGTGACGCTTTTCGCCATGAATATAGCCGTTTCCTCTGTAACTGCAGGAAACAAAGCAGAGCACCTGACTTTGAAACTTGCAGCACTGATATTTAATCAATTAAACAATATTAAACCTTGAAATATGTTACGTGATTATTCATAGAAATGAGGTTTGGGCCATACAAATTACGAGTTTTACCAGAGGCGAATGTAGGAAAAATAAAATACGCTCAGTGGGATTTTTTTTTATAGAAAGATAAGAAAAATACAGGAGAAATACATGAAAATATTTCAAAGGGATTATAGTGGATTAGAATGATAAAATACCAGAGAATCCCAGGAAAAAAAGGAAGGGTTGACAGGTATGAGCAGTGGTTCTAAAGGAAAACTTGTGCAGAAAGAAGAGTTTGTATGATATCAATATCGAGAGTATGTGCGAAGAGACACAATTGTTTACAACCTTGAAAAATGTGATGATCCCCAGTGGCAAATTTCTTTCAAATTTCTCTCAGACCTTTGGCGCCATGATTTGAACATGATTTGATTGCTGTAGCGGCCCCCGTCAAGCCGATTGGGACGAGCCTTGGTCATGTTGTAGGCAGTGTGAGTACTTCCATTCCTTCATGTTTCAAGTCTCTATGACTTACGGTTTGGTCTGCACAATCAGTTTTATGTAGAGATTGCTGATCCGTGACCATTCTAACAATTACAATAGCGTTTCAGCATTACGCACTTGATCCCCTAAATATGTTACACTAAGAACTGCAGGCCTCTTTTATTCAGTTTATAAAACCAGGGAGACAAAAGTAAAATGACATTTATTAAAATAATCAACAAACTCTGATCTGATCACACTGTCCTTAAAATACTTATGTGGATGCAACATTAAAATATTTGAGCTCTGGAAATGCTCCTAGCATCAAAATCTAATATTCTTCTGCAGAATACAGATAATTTCATATCAGCAATTGGGTTATAAGACACGTGACGTCTTTTGCTCATAACATCTCATAGTGAACTTATTATAAAAGCAGCCTCTGGGGCAATTTGGGTTAAGCATCTTTTAGGAAGGGCACCATGGTGATATATTACCATTTCAGCAACTCTCCAGCTCCTGGAACACACCTGTATGGGCCTAATCTACAAACCAACATCTGCACCACTGCCGTTGTCAGCAGTCATGATTTTTCTATTTATTTCTCTTTTGATTCTCAAAGAATGCTGTCGTTCATGAATACTGAGATGGCATAAGTGAGTTCTGTCACTTTTCTAGTTTTAAAGTGCCCAGAATCGTGGCTGATGTATATTTGAAAAGCAAAGCTGTCAATAACAGCTGCTCTGAAGCTCTCTGGAAAACCCAGAGATGTTGTTGTTTGATGTTGGTGTTACTTTTGGGTGGTTGCCAGAAAGTTGTTAAAGCGTTCTGAGTGTTTTTTCTCCATCTGCAGCTACAGTAATCCCATGACACTTCTCGTAAAAGAAGTGTCCTGGCCAAATTTCCATCCTCTGGCCTTTGTCTATCATGGCCTCCTAATCATCCCCATTCATTGAATTGGCTCTATCACTCTCTCCTCTCCACCTGTAGCTGGTGTGTGGTGAGTGAACTGGCGGCGTTGTACTGTGGCTGCCGTCACATCATCCAAGTGGATGCTGTGCACTGGTTTGGGTTGAGGAGAGATCCCCCACATGATTGTAAAGCGCTTTGGGTGTACGGCAATACACAATGAAGCGCTAAATAAATGCCTCATTCATTCAGTATAAAAAAACATACATTCTGATTACATTTAATTATTTTATTGAGATATTTAGTTAGTTAGAACTTAGACACTGAGGTAAATATCTAGACAGATATAGCTGTTTAATTCTTCAGTGTATTCTTTGTTCACAGTATTTGGTGTAACTAACTACTTTTTAAAAGAATGCCTGTAGATTAATCGCACTTTAACTGAATTATGAGTAGCTTGTAGCTTAAGAAGTTTCCTGAGTGGTGATGATCATTGTCTCTTTTGTAGACTGGTGTATATTTGGACAGGAGACAGAGAGCAGAACTGACAGATCTGTGAATGACGCGAAAACCTGGATAAGATGTTGTTTTGCTTCACTTCCCACTCTGTATGAGCTACTGGTGTCACTGCAGATTTTAAAATAAAATAAATAAAATAAAATAATTTACTATTCTGAAAAGATCTTAAAATGATCTAGAAATTCAATCATATAAATAATAATAATAACTATGAAAAGTGTGTTTACAGGGCCAAAAGTGCCAGTATTTGAAGCCACACTCAAATATGCTAGTGACAACACAGTAATCTGGTGTTAAAAAAAGCAAAAGCGTATGAAGGTATTCAATCATTTGTTAAAAACAATCCCATCAATATATATTTCACATCATATTCCAAACCATCCAGAGCCCAAACTATTCCACCAGAGCCACAAACAATTTCTGTTTTAAACTATGCCTGAGTTACAAACATCATACGCAATATATCATTCAGATAAAGTGAAGAACTAACCTCGTGCACAATCACACCACAGTGAATGACAAATCACTCATATTCAATTTAATACACTTGTTTGGCCATGCAGGGATGTAAAGTACTTCAGTAACTCTATTTCATTATGCTACTATTTTTTTATAATTTGCACTTTACTCAAGTACTGTTGAAAATGAATAATTTTACTATTACTACTACTGTTACATTTTCATATGTATATAAAGAGTGACATGATAATATACATGTACTTATAATATGGCTGTATACAAAAATGTTTGATAAACAGGAGATTTAATAACAGCTCTAGACAGTTTCAGTTGAATATATTATTTTAGAACTTTGGCAAATTTGAGTTACTTTATCAGGAACATTTCTGTTGCTTTAGCTAGGATATTTATTTCTGAGAAAATAAAAAACACTTTACATTTACCCTTCATAATACTTAAGTATAGTTAAATGCAGCATGATTTCATGAAAATACATACGTATTTTATGTAAAACGTGGTTCTACACAAGGCACAAAAAAGTACAATACTGTCATATTTTCAGCATTTCAATGTACATACTGACATTGACAACACCTGAAAAGTAACTTCACAGACTTACAAATGAATCCTTATAAATATTGAAATTGCTGCATTAACTTTTTATTACATTTAATTGTCATATCAATGGCATTGTTTTCAAATGCATTATTAAATGAAGTTTACTCATTAACATTTCATTTAGTGTGATAAGACCACACTCTAAACCTTTAAAGTGAATACCATTTCTGCAACTGTTTAACCATAACTTATCATATAATATTTACTTTGTTTGCTATGGGGCACAAAAGGCGTTTTCTCCGACATGCTGTGACTGACAATAGAGTATATAGTAAACGACAGGTTTACGTCAGAAAAATCTAACGTTCATTGGCTCTCGCCTGTGTTGTCACAGATTGCAACATGCAGTTTTTCTGGTGTGTTTAAATGAGAAAAGCACACCTTCACAGAGTGGAATCGGGATAATAATCTGGATATTTTCATCGATTAACAACTTGAATTGTGGTGTGCACCTTACACAAACCTTCTAAATTCCGCGAGGACTGTGGCTGCAAAACATCATCAGTTGGACTGCTTTTGATATTTTTGCAATAAACAAATAATTGTGACTGAACTTGTCTTTCTGTCATGTTTTTCTTAAGAAATAGTTATGGATAGGTTTAGAGGTATGAGTGGGATTAGCAAATATAAAAAAAAATATTTTTGTAATGCTATATTGTTACTAAAATGGTAATTCCCTGCATATTTCCATCTATTACTTTTCATATCTTTTTATATTCACTATAAAACGGGTAGGTTTAGGTTTGGGGGTAGCTTATGGGGTCTAAAAATCTAAATCGCTTATCAACACAATAATAATAGTTGACTAATCGTTAGTCGACGTGAAGAGGCTTGGTCGACCTTAGTCGCAGAAAAAAATTCCACACGAAGTGGCGAAGTCAAAGAATAGTAGCGCGCTCACTGCATGACAGATGGAAGCACCGGTGTGGTCACTTAAAATACTCCGTCATTGGTGGTCATACAGATAAATGTAATACATCTTTCGAATATGTAAAGACTCTATGTTTATGTGTGCAATCACAATAACAATAAAACATTGCGCTTTTTTTGTCTCTTTGAACTTGAGTGCAAAACGTTTAAACTCTGTGTGTACTTGCCCTACAGACATGAAAAATATATCTATAGAGATATGAGATTATGTAATTCATATGAAACATGCATAAACTTCATCTATTTTTAAGCTGAAAAAATAAGTGCTTATTAGGCTATTAAAGGCTCATTATTATGATTTATATGGTTTATGAGTAAACATGCGACTAATAGTCAACTAAAGCTTAAAATGAACGACTACTAGTTGACAAGAAAAATCTTTAGTTGAGGGCAGTCTTAAGATCTCGTTTTGTGAAAGAAAGTCATACAGGGTTGGGAAGACATAAAGGTGAGTTAAACTATAATTTTCTTTTACACTATTTACACTCCTACAATAAGTTTTCACACCCCAGTGACCAGGCCTCATAAGCTGTTGACTGCACTGAATATGCTCTAAAGCACACAAAAAACACCATTTCTCTGCATATTAATATTGTCCCCAGCTATGCTGTGAAGTACTGAGCCACTCAAACACCATAGAATCTACACTTCAAAACTAGAGAAAACCAGCTAACGAGCATTTCTACAAACACCCTGGAAACAGCTCAAGCTTTTAAATAGAGAGGAAACATTTTAATAAGGCAGAAGGATAAACAACAGGCAGACAGTTTGTGCGCAACTCAGCGATGACAATGAGAACAATAAAGATCTATTGAGACTTACCTTTGGGTGTCTATATGTGGCCTCTGCATGGCTGATTTGAGGACAAGGGCATCAGACCGCACAGTCTTCTGAGGTGACGTCTTGGGGCTGGTATCAGACTCACCACTATCATCGTCTCCCATGGCTTTGACGTAACTACTGCTACGCATCCGGCGACACGGGATCTCCTCCTCCTTCTCAATCCCTGGATAACCCCCCCACTCATCCTGAGGCACCTGCAGGGATACAAACACATCACATCAAAGCCTGTTCTTGCACACCGCACCTTTCATCACACATCAAGTCAAGCTGTTTGTTAAACCTACCAGCTGCAGCTAACTTTCTGCCAATATACCTGTCATAATTAGTCAGGAATTCCAAGAACTCCCAGTGGCTTCAATATTGATTTTTAAAACTATCTACAATTTTATTTAAAATCTAAATAAATGTAACTATATATATATATATATATATATATATATAATTAATAAGATGGATGGATGGATAGATTAATAGAAAACAGAGCAAGAGCAACTAATTAACAAGAGGACATGAAGAGCTGAGTCAGAGAGCTTTGGACCAAAAACTAGATCAGTTCGTCACAGAAAACCTGGATCCCATACAAGCTTATGTTGCAGTCTCTTGACAATAATTATGTAGACTCATTTACTTATTTATTTAACTAACATTTTAATATATTATGTGTTACTGTACATATCCTAAAATAAATAATATGTTTGTTTTGTGAGGCGATCAAATAGCAATCAGGGTAAATCTATTAACTGACTGGGATTCAGCACAGTTGTATAATGCAGGTTCAAAGAGAATATAAAGTGATATAGATGACTAGCGGAAGTTACTCTCAAATACACTAAAGCTCTATTAGGGTGGTAATTGTTTTTCAGGGTGATGTCAGTAAAAGAACATTTGCCTGTGATGAATCTGAGGTTTTCGGAAGCCAGTTAATTCATAGAGCGATGCTGGAGTTGCTATGTAATTTTATTAATATTAGCAATAGCACATACACACTGCAGATGGTTGTCACTCTTTATCTAAATGCTTAATCCATTTCTGTATACAAAACATGGTTCTTTATGAGAGTGACACAACCGAATTCACTTCAAAAAACAACAACAGTTTTTGTTGGCATTCATATTTGTAATTTACAGCCATCAGAAGCCAAAACATTGCTATGGTTATCAATGTGTGGTTCCATTATTTGATAAAGGGTCAAAAGATGTACACTTTAGAATAAAAAGAGGACTTATTATATACTTAAGTGTGAACTGAATGCAATGTTTTCTGATACTGCTGATACTGTATGAAATATAACTGAAGTATGAAGCCTGTTTCTGCCACTGAATAAAAAAAAAAAGGTATTCCTAATTGCAATTTTTAATCTTGCAATTTAGATTTTTTCTCAAAAATGATATAAACTTGTGATTGTGAGTTATAAAGTCAGAATTGTGGGAATTGTGAGAAATAAAGTCAGAATTGCGAGATTAAAACAATTTGCAATTCATTTTTCCCCCCTCACAAATATAATATTATATCTACAATTCTGAATTTTTTTTTTTTTTTTTTTTGCAATTCTGACATTTTCTGTTTGCAATTGCAAGTTTATATCTAACAGTTATGACTTTTTTTCTTGCAATTCTGAATTGAGAGAAATAAAGTCAGAATTTGCAGTCAGAAAAGCAATTTGCAATTCATTTTATTTTTCCCCCTCACAATCACAATTTTATATCTCATATATATTCTGACTTTTTTCTTGCACTTCTGACATTTCTGTTTGCAACTGCAAGTTTATATCTCAGAGTTCTGACTTTTTTCTTGATATTCTGAATTGTGAGAATTTTGGGAGATATAAAGTCAGAATTGCAAGATATAAACAATTAGCAATTCTGACTTTTTTGTTCTTACAGTTGCGAGACTATGTTTCACAGTTCGGTTTTTTTATTTATTTACCTCGCAATTCTGACTTCTTTTATCATAAATCCGGGAACTTTGAGAGATATAACTGTAGAACTGTAAGATATAAACAATTTGCAATTCTGACTTTTTTCCTCACAATTTTAGCAGTAGCACGTACTGTTCTTGCAGTTCTGAACTTTTTTTTTTTTTTTTTTTTAGAATTGTGAGATATAAACTCAAAATTTCAAGTGTGAGTTTCAATTTTGTAATTCTGACTTTTTCCGCCGAATTGTGAGATATAAACTCGCAAATGTGAGTTATAAAGTAAGAATTGCGGGTATTGTGAAAAAGTCAGATTTTTTTTTTTTTTTGCAGTTACGATTTTCACAATTCTGACTTTTTTCTTGCAATTATGACTTCTTTTTTTAGAATTGTGAGGTATAAACTTGCAAATGTAAGTTCTAAAGTCTAATTCTGAGGAGAAAAAAGACCCAAATCTAACTTTTTTTCACAAGTGTAAGTTTAAATTGTGTAATTCTTTTTCCTCCGAATTGTGCTATAAACTTGCAAATGCGAGTTATAAAGTCAGAATTGCAGGTATTGTGAGAAAGTCAGATTTGTTAGATATAAACAATTTGCAATTGTATTTTTTTTTTTTTTTTTTTTTGCAGTTACGATTTTATTTCACAATTCTGACTTTTTTCTTGCAATTATGACTTCTTTTTGCAACATATATAGTCAGAATTGCAAGATACAAAACATTTTCAATTCTAACTTTTTTACTCACAATTGCAAGTCTGTCTAGCAGTTCTGGTTTATTATTTTTTTTTTGCAATTCTGCACTTTTTGTTTTTAGTATTTACAATTGTGAGATTATATCTAGTTTAAATCTTGCAATTCTGACATTTTTCTCGCAATTCCAATTTTACATCTTGCGCTTTTCATTATTTTTTTTTTAGAACTGTTACATAAGAGTTTATGCCATGCAATTCTGACATAATAACTCACAACTGTGAGTTTATATCTCACAATTTTGAGGGGAAAAAAGTCAGAACTGCAAGAAAAAAAGTCAGTGAGATAAAATGTTGCAATCACCTTTTTATTTTTTATTCAGTGGTGGAAATGGGCTTCCATAATTTCTTGCCTCACTAAGTACATCTTTATATGTAATTTCATAATTACTTAAGACAAGATTACTCAAGACAAATTTCTCCTAAGGGACACAATAAAGAATAAACTAAACTTATCTACTTCTACTGTCTTCAAAAGATGGTTAAAATATGCTGCTGAATGCAGCTCATGGTTCTTTCTAAATGTCATATTCTGCCCATTTACAGTTCCCTAGCAGAACACTGCTATAATAAAATCACTGTACTCAAGCTTATTGGCAGTAAATCTGCAGTGAGAAAAAAAAACGGGTCAGGCAACCTCAAGACCTCTTAACCTTAAAAAATCTCTCACATTTGAACACAGCATTTGTTAACACCTCCAGTTTTGTTTTCAAGGGATAACGGCAGAAATTTGTGTAGGATGCAACCATAGCAACCACACATGAATAAACATTAAAACAGCATGGATTACAGTGCAGCTAAGACTTCAGATGAGAAATAGACATTGTTTATACTGGAGGTAATCAGAGCAATCTATTAAGAGGGAAACAATTCCAGGAACTCCATGAAATGCCATTAAATGAGGAATATATACATGCATTCGATGATTAATGTAATGTGTGCTGGCATTGTTTAATACATTTTCTTAAAACAGGACACCACAAACAGGTTAAAAGACTGATGGGCCATTCGCATCACACACACTGTAATCTACTTACATACCGTACTGTATAATAAGGCGAAATCAAACTAAATATTTATGCAAACGTGTATCAAAGTAAACATTTCACCGATACAGACATCTTGCAGTTAAGACATCAAATGCATCAGTCATTGCATTATACATTATAATTTTGTTTGTACTTTTTAGAAAGATGATGTAGATTACAACCTATTGCATAAGACAAGTGACACAAATATAGCACCGGATACTGGATAAATGAAAAAGAGTTCATATGAATTATAAAACATTTATAGGTTTCCAGCCATACTAAAACATGCAATAACCCATGTTAACCTCCTCTAGTGGATCATTATTTTATTGTACAGCAATGTATAATGTCAGGGACTTCTTGTAGTTAAGGGGTCCCCAAACTTTAGATATAATATTTCAATAATTTAAAGACACATTTGCATGTCCATTGTCCTCTGTTCATTGTCTATCTATCTATCACTGTACCCAATATATTATATTTATATTTTACATCCAATTTCAGTACAGTACAGTAATTATTTAGGTGCTATTAGAAATTAATAAGCTTTAAATGTCTGCTTTCATATTCTCAAAAAATTGTCCCATTATTAACAAGTTACATTACTAATATTAAATGTCTTCAATTCTTCACTTTCAAACATTCAAATCCCAAAGCTTTTATTTTGGCTGAATATTGGTGAAATGCTGTAAACTTGTATCCACAGAAATATTGAAAACTGTGCAAATACATATTGCAGCACAACAGACACTACTTAGCTTTAACACAATTTCAGTGTTATTTTCATTAGTTGTGCAACCACACTGACATATTTAAATTTTAGATTCTCATGAACCCTCTGGGTCATTTTGTTTAAAACGGATGGGCTATTGAAATAAACATCATCAAATTCATCCATTTGGACATTTTGGTCACTTTTTAATCTAACTCAAAGACAGTTTTGAACCCACTGGCAGACTATGTTCTCCACTTTTAAAGGAATATTGTTGGCACATTATAGGTTACTATACTATACATAATGTTGATATTTCCAATAGACCTTTCACAGGGAGCTTGATTTACAGGTGATCTGACCAATCATAATGCTGAATCTGCCATTGTGTCCAACAAACAAATCAGACAGGAGAGTAGATTAACTAACAGTGGACTTAAACTTAAAACATTATGTGCATTCAGGCCTAAATCAACTGTTAAAATGATTACTTAAACAGTTTACAGATTCAATAATACAGACATTTTTAACAGAAGAATTAATTGTACTTGAATATTATTACAGACTATTACATTTCTGTTAATCATTGTAAGTGACTTACTGTAACCTTATTTTTTTGTGGTTAAAAACCTTATCAAAGGTTTGAATAGATGAGTCAAAATCATTTCTGTATTAATCAACAACTGATATTGAACTCAGAATTTTCCTTTAAACTTAGCCTAATTCAGCTAATTCAGCTGACATATTCAGTGGCAGTTTAATGTTCTCTGTGTCTTGACTGGATTCTGAACCACATCGCTGTGATAAAATCAAAGACAATGTCTAGACAGCATCATGAGAAAAGCAGCAATTCATCTCTTCAGCAGAGCGGAACAGACAACAGGTTCCTTGTTTTACCTCAAATTGTGTTTTAGAATATCTCTTTTCATAAGTCTATGCTTCAATTTACTTTCAACGGTGTCACATCATACATTTTATACTCTGTATTTATTATAATTTTATAACATTAGTATATATTTTTTTCTTTCTTTTTTCTTTACCTTTACCATTTCCCACCCTCTCCTACTCTTCTGTCAGTTTTTGGACCGTGTGTGAAGTTCAGAGTCATTTTTGCAGGTTAGTTCCAGTAGTTCCAATGTATTATCATAATACATCAAGCTCTTTAATTACAAAATATGAAGGAAAATTAGATTCCTTGTGATATGAGCCTTTTACATCTTAAGTACACTTTAGGGTATGTTTAAAAAGAGTACTTATTAGGGAAATAATACTTTTAAAAATAATATACTCAAGTATTAATTGAATGTAATGTTTTAGACACTTAAATGTATGTTATCTACAATTAAATTAGTTTAAAATGTAAAAACAAGAGTACTTTTCTGACCTTTTTTACTAGTACTTAAGTACATCTTTATATGTAGATTCATATTTACTTCTGCTGTCTTTATGTTGTTAAAAGGTACTGACAAGCATTTAAATTCACCCAAAATAAAAATTCTGTAATCATTTACTTACTCTCAAGTTGTTACAAACCTGTATTAGTTTATTTTTTTCTGCTGAGCACAACAGTGAATTTTAGGGTAAACTATCCTTTTAAATGTTTTTTTATTTCATTAATATAGTAATATACTGTAGTATAGCCTGCAAGTACAGTTTTTAAAATATTTTTAGAATTTGAAGTACCATATGTGCTCTTATTTCCTTTGATCAGTTAATTTCAGATCTGTGATTAACAATTAAGATTGACACAGTTCTTTCTACAAAACCTGCTTTGATCAGTCAATTAACAGAATCTCTGATTTCAAAAGCATGAATCTATTCCTCAGTTTAATGTACATTTATAACATTAAATTACTTCTCATCTTCTTCCACCAGTGTTAGTGGGGTAACAGTACATTATTCTACCACAAGGAGGCACTACAGACAGCACACTCATATACTGTAAATGAACATTCATTATTCACTGACAGTGAGGAAGTGCAGATAGAGATATAACTTCACTCAAGAGCAGGATTAGATGAGATAAAACCATCTGATGTTGAAACGATGACTTCAGAATACTTTTAGACGTTTCCACTCAATGCGAGATTGCATGCTATCATCGCAAATTCAGATTGAGTTCAATCCTTTCACAACTTTTCGCTTACTCTATTTGCTGGGAGATAGAAATGTCTCCAGGGGTTAGAGTTGATAAGGGAGTTAAGATCTTCATATACTGCAAAATAAAGTTTCAAATGAATGAGCGGCATTTACAGAGCTGTGCTAACAGCTAGCGGATTAATCAGGGTGCTGTTTAGCCGAAGACCTTTGAACTCCTTCTTCCCAGATTTCCTTAGTAAATCAGCTTCACCGAAAAGGACTACATTTTGCTGAATTTTGGTGGTGAATAAAATGGCTGGGCTGCTCCACCAACAAACCAGCATGGAAATGCATGCTAATCTGGTCTTTTCAGGACAGCTGAGAGGAAGGATCTGGTAATCTCAAGTTTCAAAACAGATCTCAATAATGTCCCAAACTGTGCTCCTCAGATTTGCCAAGATACCAAAATATGCAAATCAATACAATCAAACAGTACGCCTATACTTAGTGCTTCAAAGACCAAATGACACTCAAACATATTTAGGTCCAAATAGTTAATATCAGTTAATAATGAACTATGCATGATTTATTTTACATTTCACCAAGCTCATTACTCACTAAAAACTCCCATAGATCATGTTTTCGGGCCATATTAAGTCTAATTTTTACATAACAAAGTGGTTATACCAAGTGTGTGATTTGTTAACTTACTTTTTTTGAATTAGTCTTTTCATTAATGCCATTATATTGCTCATTCTGATTGATTCGCGAACACAGAAGATGGCGAAATTCATCGCGTTAACCAATCACAACATATTCAATTATACCACAATGGAGGCACTCTCACCTGACTTTTTGTTATTCATTCTCAGTTACCCCCCCACCAAACTCACTAATTGCTTTAAGGTGGTCTGCTAAAACTCAGCTAAAGTGGGCTCAGGGGAGGCGAAAGAGACACAGACTCCTTCTGTAACTTTACCCACTCAGTGTTTATTTAGAAAAACAAGTGATTTACAATCTTTTTAATGTTGTATTTTGTATTATTTGCGATGTGTGATTTTTGTATTACAACTTTTTTTCTCATCAAATTTTTTTGAGGAGGCACTGCCTCCTATACCTCTTTGGAGGAAATGCCCATAACAAATATACAGTATCTCACAAAAGTGAGTACACCCCTCAGATTTCAGCAACCATTTAAGTATACTGTATCTTCTCAAGGGACAATACCATAGAAATGAAACTTGGATATATTTTAGAATAGAAAATGTGCAGCTTGTACAGCAATACAGATTTACTGTCCTCTGAAAATAGCCATTAATGTCAAAATAAAGTGAAAAAAGTACACCCTAAGTGATAACATCAGTATGTTGTTTAACCATGCAAAGCCACATGTCCTATTCATCATGTTTATGTTTTTGTCTGCTTGACAGGACAATACAAAGTTGTGTATCTTGTATTAGAGCAGTTAAAATGTGGTGCTTTAAGTACAGTTCTCTCATACTGACCACTGGATGTTCAACATGGCAACTCATGGCAAAGAACTCTTGTTGCTCTCCATAAAGATAGCCAAGACTATTAGAGGTTCAGTAACACTCTGAAATTGAGTTAAACTACAGTGGTCAAGGTCATACAGAGGTTTTCCAAAACGGGTTTTATTCAGAGCAGGCCTTGCAAGGGTCGATCAACAAAGTTCAGTACTCGTTCTGTGCATCAGGTGCAGAACCTGACTTCAAAAAACAGATGCTTGAGTGCTGCCAGCATTGCTTTAAAGGTTGCAATGACCCCAAACACACAAGATGACAACTGCCTTGCTGAGGAAGCTGAAGGTGAAGGTGATGGAGTAGCCAAGTATGTCTCCAGACCTGAACCCTATTAAACACCTGTGGGGCATCCTCAAGCGGAAGGTAGATAAGCACCATGTCTCTAACGTCCAGCAGCTCTGTGATGTCATGATAGAGGATCAATTCCATGCCCAGAATGATTAGGGCAGTGCTAGATAACAATGGTGCACAAAATACTGACACTTTGGGCACAGTTTTGACAAGTTAACTTAGGGTGCACTCACTTTTGTTGTCATCTATTTTGACAATAATGGCTGTATGTTGAGAACAGTAAATATATACTGCTATACAAACTGCACATTGACTAATCTAAAATAAAGTTTTATTTCTGTAGCATTGTCCCTTGAGAAGATATACTAAAATGGTTGCTGAAATGTGAGGGGTGTACTCACTTTTGTGATATACTGTAAATCACATTATGTTTATTGCGAGTCTGGACAATTGAAAAGGGGAATTTAGAAGAAACATCCGAGACAACTTGCCTGGACGTTTCTTTCTCATCAGATTCAATTAATTCAATTTCCCACAATGCCTAAACTTTACAGGTTTGCACAAGCTACTACAAACCATATATGTCCAAGACACATCTGGCTGGTTAGACAGACTGGAACACAGCTGAGTTATAATGAAATCAAATTTGAAGTTCACAGTTATTCCTGAATTGTTAATTAGTGAGAGCATCTAGTTTAATGTCACTTACAACTCAGCCAGGCTGTCATCTCTCTCTAGCACTGACAGTCTCTAATAAGGTCAACAACAGGACAGGCCTCATTTTTTTTTCCTGTGCAAACATGACCATGCTGTATGTGCTGATGAATTGTACAAAGTAGTCCTCAACTCCTCAGTACAAGGAGACCACTGGTACTTATGCCATAATTAACCTTCAAGGAGGAAGATGTCAGTTAGATGACAGGAACTGATTAGTTGAATAACAGTGTAGCAGTCAGCATGACCTATGTGTGCTTCATGCCATAATTTAGAATGAAAATCAGAGGCAGTATGCAACAAAGCACAAAGTGTAAAATAAAATATACCACAATGAAATGCTTCTGAATTGCTTATACATTCCAGTATGACAATTGATTTAATTCAGACATAATTTGACAGATATATTAGTGAAATCAGTGGTAGACTGATATGGATTTTTTTTTACTGTTAACCATGCTAGTATTCTCTGCACTGTCAAAATAAAAGCTCAGGCACTATCAGCATAAAAGTCCCACTTCTGGCACTTACCGGCAAAACAAAACATATAAGCCAATGCAGTTAATTATTTCCTCTGGCAAATGATTACTACGCAAAATAAAAGTTGTTGTAGGTATATCATAGTATTTATTTGATGAAACATTCTTCAAACATCTAGCCTATGATATAAAAGTTTCTCACTATCGCATGCTTTAACTGCACAGTCCTACACTACATCACGGATCCTGTTTGTATTGATCCCCCATTCTTAGGCATCAATGGTTCCCACAGGCCTTAAACAATAACACTAGATAATCAATTACTGGATTCAATTGCATTTTGCCCCACACACATCTGTTTGAGTAAAAGAAAGCGGACCAATCAGACAGTTTTTCCTTAGAGACACAAAACCAGTACATTTATCATTTAAGGGGCCGGTATAAGTTAATGTTCATGTGTATCCTATCCAAAGACTACTTTTATTACAGGAACAATCCCCTGGAGTACCCTGGGGTAATGTTCTTTGCTCAAGGGCACCATCATGACTGGAAGTCACTGTAATTCTTGAGTTCATGAATCTCCCCTTCTTGGTTTAAACTAGTGACAAAATGGTCTGTGTGTCAGTGGTCAATGGTCTTGCAGTGGTCTGACTGTTGGTAACAAACCACAGTACTCAACAGAGTTACTTTCAAACATATATGCCATTAAACCAAATATGTTGTTATTTAGGTAATAATATTGACTTCAACTAACTTGCCTGGCAAAATTCTCATCAAACTTTTGCTCTACCATGACAGTGGTTCACCTAATTGAGAAAAGTGACTCTAAACCCTGGTTAGGTATGTTTTGAAGCATGGCTGCAAGTTTGAGCTGGTTTAAGCTGGTCCGTAGCTGGTTTAAACTGGTCCTTAACTGGTCAAGTGCTGGTCCCAAACTGGTCCGAAGCAACTAGCTCCTGCTTAGGACTATCTTAGGACTAGCTTAAACCAGTTCAAACTAGTGGCCATGCTTCAAAACATACCTAACCAGCATATGCTGTTTTTTTAAAAGGGAAAGAAGACATTTACACTAATAATCAATTATACCCATTGTGACAATGCTAAATGACAATGAAAATAGATGAAATTATTCTTGAGTAGTGTTCTGGGTTTATGGGTAGCCCTGCCTATAGTGAAATTTCCTTGGTCCAGAAATAATACAGCATTTTGGGATAGGTTTTTATCAGTTCTTGCTTTTCCTTTTTCCTGAGAACTGAAATCATGACCTTGGTGTTGCTTGCACCATACAGTTTGAGCTACATCCTTCCTGTAGTTCAGGAGTGTCCAAACTCAGTCCTGGAGGGCCACTGAGTTTAGCTCCAACGTCAACTTTGTTTGACGTCAACTTTTTTACTATTCATTATAAACAATATAACAGGAAAAAAAATATTAAAATAAAAAAGAATATCTGTTTTCTCATGAATTTTTTGTAAAAAGTGTATAAGGTCGCTAGAGACCCGAGGTGTGTAATAGTGTAAGTATATTCTTTGTGCGCAAAATATTTAAATGTCTAATGACTTAACACATGCAACTCGCCTTTGTTCCTCAAGGTGGCACTGTTTAATGGACAAATATTCTAATTCAAACTGGTTTGAATGGCTTTACTGCAGAGCAAATACTGTATGCAATAGAATATAAATGTCACTGTTATTTGATGGTGGATGTGGTGAATAAACTGCCAGCTATCAAAATATTGATTTGATATTTGACAATTATAGTTTTGAGAATATGGTTGTGATCGTGAATATGAGCCAAATTCTGAATGTACTGTGGAAGTGCGCTCTGAGGATGATGGTGATGGTAAAATCACCTGCTCAAATTTACGCCTTCTAAGTTTCAAAAGGTAACAAAATATGCTTTATTTCATTCTTCTGTAATTGTTCTTAAAATATCAAGAGAGTTTTCTGCTATTGCAGAAGTTAGAGATCTATCCGTGCTGTATATATAGGTCTGGGTCGCTAAAGACCAGAATATATAATAATGATTGGCGAAACATTCATGCATTTAAAGGTTAAACACACCTAAACCAACTAGGCATACTACAAACTTCCAGGCAGTTGTGTTGAGGCAAGTTGGAGCTAATCTCTGAAGAACAGTGGCCCTCCAGGAACGAGTCTGGACACCCCTGAGCTACAGGAAATTAAATATCAATAAAACGCGCATCTTTTATTCAATGGCTAAGGAAAAGTTTTGTTAAAATAAAACTAAAGTCTAAGTAGATACACTGAACACATGCAGCATAAAGACTAATTTACTTCATGAAGAGACACCATCGGTTCACCACCATATCATCACCTCAAGGATTTAAGTGGATTTGTTCAAGAAAGCTATGTCTTACCTGTAGGTAATGTGAGGACCGGAATGATGGTTTAAGGTCCTGATGCATCATGGGCTTCTCTAAGTTTAGGGAGGACTTTCGGTAGGCCTCTTTGGCCTGGCTAACAGTGAGCGTTGACCAGGAACTCCTCTTCATGAACTTTCCCTCAGGTGCCATGGACAGACCCTCGCAGGCCGAACACTTGACGTCATTGTTGCTTTTGGAGGTTTTGAGTGAGTGGTCTCCAAAGTGAGTGTGCATGGATTCTGGGAAACTGTGGCCGACGTGCTCATGATGGTGGCGGCTTAAGGCGCTGGCTGTACGGTAGGTGCTGTCGCTGTCTAGGTTGTCGTCCGAGCTCCACCAGCCCCCTGTCCCTGACCGGTGTCTGCGCTCCTTGCTTTTACTGCGCTTGCTGCCGTGCTTGGATGAGTGATGGTTGCCGTGGTGATGGTGATGGCTTCCCCCACCTCCACTATCTCCTTTGGTGCCATTCATCTTGGATGACCCCTCCAGTGAGTGGGACTTGGTGAAGAGCTTCTGGACGGAATGCACCAGGTGTCGGATGCGACCGGGGCTCTCGCTGCGCTGCTCCCCACCAGTGGCGGCAGATGTGCGTTGGTACTGGAGTGTGTGGAAGCCGTCGCGATGAAGCGGAAGCTGTTTTTCAAACTGGTCCAGCAGGTTTGCGGGGATGCGGTTGCTCTTGCTGCTGCCGTGGTGAGAGGCAGATGTTGCAGCAGCGGCGGCGGCGGATGTGGCTGAGGTGGTAATGGCTGCACAGTCTTCCCGGGCAGCTGGATCGTAGTACTGCGAACTGTAGTGCATTCTGGGAAAGGTGCTGCTGGAGACATGGTCGGCGGGGGCAGTGGACGTTAGCACCACGGGTGACATGATCATGCAGTCGGAGTGAATGGAGCTGCGGGGAGAAAGACGGTGATGAAAGTCCATGGCGCAGGTCTCCGTGGGGCTGAGCAGGTAGGAGTGGCGCAGATCGGACACATGCATGCCATGCAGGTCATGGAGATGCTCGCACTCCGCCAGTCCACACGGGGGCAGTGTGGGAATCTGGTGCGGCGCACGACCACCTGATAAGCCCTTCATGTTCCTGGGTGGAGCGAGGCTACTATCCTCATTGAAATCTCGGGATGGTGACCAGGGGGAATACTGCTGGTCTGGAATAAAGAGAAGGACATTTAAGATGAGATGTTTTATTCGATTAGTCTGAACTTTATCTTGCACAACAAAACTGGTTAAATTAAAAATTCTGTCAACATTTACTTACACTCAAGTCATTCAAAACTTGTGTAATTTGCATTTTCATATTAGGAAAGAAATTACTTTCACTTCGATGAATGTGAAATATGTGATTTGAACCCTAGTTGCTAGATGAATTCAAGTTTCGACAGTTTGCGAAAAGAATAGTATGTCTGAATTCACAGTATTCATAAAACAGTAGGCAAAAGCTACCCAGAACTACTACTTCTGCTGAGATTTGAACTGCAAAACCATCATCTGGATCTGTGAATAGCAGTAAAGTGACACAATTGGCAGTAGTAAGTCATATGACAATGACAACATGATAATGTAGTACATCTGGATTACATTTATACTGTATTATACTCCTTGATAATATATAGAACAGGGTGTCAAGGTCTTTAGAATTACTACGAACTTCCAGGCAAGCATGCTAGAGATGTTTGGAGTTGAACTTTGCACACAAAAATTGGACACCCTAATAAAAAATATACTTTTTTACCTGCTCAAAAGAAGTACCTACTCTCTTTTCAGACACAGCGAGTCACTTGTTTGGTTTGAGCATTGCTTTTTTGAACAAATCGGTTAAGTGAATGGTTCAATGACTCACTCATGAAGACAGTCACTTGTCTCATGTCTGAATGAATCAGCAGTTGTGAAAGAATCATTTGAATGAAAGGTTCAATGACTCAGCCATAAAGACAGTCATCTGCTTTGCTTTTGTTTTTTAACAAAACGGATGAATGAATAGTTCAATGACTCATTTATTTCCTGATGAATCGCCACCACTGATGCATGGACTGACAGTCTGTCTTGAACATACATTTGTAGTGATAAAAACAATGAAATGTAAATCACCACTCTATATCAGCACTCTCTGTACGCGACCGAACAAAGGATATATTTGTCTAATGTTATTTATTATTCTGAGTCCATAACATGCAATCAAACAATTATTTTAATCAGTTGACATAAAATGAAACCTGTTGTAGTTGGATCCACTTCAGTGTTTTGTAATGTTTACAATGTGACAGTGTCCAAAGTGTGTTAATTCCTCAGAGGTGAGAAAGTCACAAGAGTGACATGGTGGTACAGGATAAAAAAGTGATGTTTCCCTTATTAAACTAGCAGCTTACATAAATGATTCAAGTTGTCACCCTAAGGCTTTTCTCATTCTTAAATATATCTATCCACACACACCACAAAAAAGCAAAGAGAACGCTGCTGCGCACCACATGCATTTCCCATGCTGATACACCCCACCACCTAACTGATCAGTTCAGGTCTGAACTTCCAAAGAGCGCCAGACATCTTTATTTGCTTTATGTACGTTTTTGAATCCTACCCTTGTGAAAAAAAAACAAAAAACAAACACTTTAGCATATATTTGAATAGAGTAGGCAACTTGTTACAGAAATAATAAACTTAAGAGTGAAATAAATGTAATTATTTGGATACTTAATTGCATGCATCGTGTTTACAATTACATTAAAATGTATTACAGTTTAAATTTATATTAAATCCAATTAGTGTGATGTTTGACTTAAGCACATCTTTATACTGCATATCATTTTATAATTACTTCTTTTGTCTTTGAAATATGGTTAATGTACTGTCAAATGTACTGACAAGGATTTAAACTAAATATATGTTTTAAAGTAATTTCTACTTGAATGTCATTTATTTAAATATATATTTTAGTTACACATTTAAAATATACTAACTATCAAGTATCAGACTACAGATAAAATTACAAGCATGACATGAGTTTTGAAATAGTAATGAAAGTATACGTATATAAGTAATGACCTCTTAGTTTTACTTGTAATATCTGAAGAACTTTTTTCGTAAATGTATTTAGGGGCAGAAATGTTTTATTTGCAATACTTACAGTTGAGGTCAAAAGTTTACATCCACCTTTCAGAATCTGCAAAATGTTAATTATTTTACCAAAATAAGGGGATAAATAACTTTTGATAGAATGTGTGTGTTTTTTTTTTTTTTTTTTTTTGCCTAAATAAAATATTATTTCATTTAGTACTTCCCTTCAGAGCCCACAAAAAACACAGCTATGGATCATTCAGGTAACAACACAGTATTTAAAATCAAGGGGGTGTAAACTTTTGAAAAGGGTAATTTTTATAAATTCAGCTTTTTTTTTTCTCTTGTGGAATATATGTAAACATCTTTTATGTGAAATATCTTATTTAGATCAGTACTAAATAAACAACATACATTTTGTATGATCCCTCTTATTTTGGTAAAATAATTAACATTTTGCAGATTCTGATTTGAGTTTCTGGGTGTAAACTTTTGACCTCAGCTGTAACAGTTTAATGTCCTCCACTTCAGGGTATTCTGGCTTTGGCTGGTTAGAATGGTCCTATCAAATGCTAACTATTTACAACTTTAAAATATTATTATTTTCTGCAAGCTATATGTATACATATATGAAGAGTTCAGATGCAAAACCCTCTAAAAGCCATCTCGGTCAAAAATGAGATAATGATACTGAGTGAATGCTCTTGACACATATTATACATCCATCATATACTTTTACTTCAAACTCCCCAAAATCCCACCCTCAGCCCAATCAGAAGTACCAGTACTTACATAGAAACCTATACATCTGAGCCTAATAAAAATGCATTTTTTGAAGAAATGTGTCAGATGGATTTTTGCATCTGAACTCTTCATATATATTCACTGAATAAAATTATAAACGCAACACTTGTTTCTGGCCCCACTTTTCTTGAGCTGAACTCAAAGATCTAAAACTTTTTACATGTACACAAAAGGCCTATTTCTCTTAAATATTGTTCACAAATCTGTATAAATCTGTGTTAGGTAGCACTTCTCCTTTGCCAAGATAATCCGTAGGGGTCTGAAAACCAGTCAGTATCTCGTGTGACCACCAGTGAAATGTGGAAGTGCTCACTAACACAGATTTAGACAGATTTGTGAACAATATTTGAGAGAAATAGGCCTTTTGTGTACATAGAAAAAGTATTAGATCATGAGTTCAGCTCATGAAAAATAGGGGAAAAAACAAAAGTGTTGCACTTATAATTTTGTTCAGAGTGTATATATATATATATTTATTTATAAATAAATAAATATTACTATATATTGTTGAAAACTGTACTGTTAACTAACTTTTATGTCAGGATAGTTTTTAAAATATAATTTAATGCAAAGTAAAGGGTTTGGAATTACCTTTATTTTCTGCAGATGATACAATGATGAGCCACATATATCCATACCTAAATGCCCATGAACAATGATGTCTAATTTATAAACGTACTTCTAAGACTAGCACCATCCAGACCACTAACACTAAAATGAATGGAAATGCTAATAGTTAACTCTCTCCAGTTATTATAAGAGCTCCTCACTTCATACTACTGCAAAACCATGTCCAAAAATAACAATATTTGTTCTGACTAATGTAATCCTGCAGGACACCTCTCTCTCTTTGCATTAAATTATATTTTAAAAGCTTTGATTGTGAGTTAAACTAATGTTGACAGAAAAGGAATCTTCTTTCAATTCTTTCAAAAGAATTATGACCACAAGAGAAAAAAAAAGCATATTTATGATGTAACATTCGGAAACCTGATAGAATTGAATTCAACAAGCATACAACATTGTAAGAAGATGCCTTGAACGCCAAGGAAACCACAAATCTGTAGTTTAGTTACAAATATGGATGCTTTTATTCAAAGCAACTTGCAGAACACACTTAACAGAAAAAAAAAAAAATCACCTTGATCAACCAGAAGTTTAAGTTCTTTGCTCTAGGGCACAATGGTGATAGTTTACATGCATGGATTGGTGCTTAAACCTGCAGTCTTATGGCTAACAGTATGATTTTATACAACCACTATCACACCACACATTCAGGTCTGTTTTAAGTTCTTTTCAAAGAAAAATGTGGCACTGAAGTCTGTTTTGGGAGTCTTCTAAAGCTATATGAAAGCTTTGTGTGATGAACAGCCACCAGGATGCACTGGGGGACAATGATACTTTGGACCAATTTAAAAATAAAATAACTCTCATTTGTTACAGCCAAATGTATTAAGTTTTTAGACATCACTGAATTCAATGATGAACTACCTTTAACTGAAAATTGATAGTTTACTGTTGTTTTGCATTATTGACACACTACTGTAAAGCTTCTTTGACACAACCTGTATTGTTAAAAGCACTATATAAATAAAGGTGACTTGACTTTTACATTAATTATATTTCTACAACATTTTTTTTTTTCTGGTCAAATCTGATTGGCTAGTAAGAGTGCACACATTTCGCCACATTTCGAATAAAAATCCCTTAATTCGCAAAAAAAGTTTTTACGCTCACTCGAGGTGGTTTTTGACTTGTGCGAAAAAGGGAGATGGAAACGCATTTGCCAAATAAATTCCTCCATACGCAACAAAAAGTCATGTGACTTTGTGCTATGGGATGGCAAAATCTGACTAACAAGCAGACCGATCACATTCCAAAGCATCTGAAATGTTGCTATGGTCATTCAGAAATGACAGAGCATAAAATGTTTTATAATTGCCTCCATGAACTGTCTTAAACGAACAGCAGACATCCACCTCTAAAAGCGACGACCACATTTACTATATTATTACATACTATTTATTATACATGAAAATTATTATATTCAGTGGCTTCTCCTACTTTATTAGTGGATGGAATTTTTGGATGGAAACGGCTCTTATTCGCAAATGTTTTATGCGATATTACAATTTCATGCATAATGTAAATTCGCAACTTTGGGGATTGTTCCCGCCATTAGATGGCGACAAGACAAGACAGTTTCAACATCAGCTTAACAATAACTTGAAGCTAACAACTGAACTGAGCAGTGGAGTCATCAGAAATCACCCTTAACAGATCAAAGGACATTAACCTTACAGCAAATTTAAACTATTTTTTTTTTTTTTTTTTTTGAGCTGAAGAATGAATGCTGTATCAGATGCAGGTAACTCTCTTTCATAATACTCTACTACACATTAAACACTGCTTTTACTACAGTACAATAATAATACAATAAGCTTTTAATGAAGCAGCTCACGTTCCTTTGTTACTAGTTCTAAAGCGACATTTTCAAATTAGTAATGGAGGCTTTGGCTCAGCTGTTAAATTGTCAACTTTACATTTGAATCTGTGGCAGAAGGAAGTAGTTCAGCACAAAAGAGGCTTTTAAATACACTTTGTTGTTATTTTATGTATTTACACACTTGTCGAACTATTGTAGAAACGCAATATCACACTTGTAGATGTGAGACATATTGGCATTTTAAATATATAAACCATTTTTAGAGTGGTGCTGGATTCTGAAGTGTTTTTCCATTTTTTTTTTTTTTTTCTGATAGGTAAAAAATCTTCGTTGAAGTGTTTGAAGTTGTATTTAAACATCTGATACTTTTCAGACCAACATATTTGCTTTTAGACACACTGAACATAACCATGGTTTTTGGTCAGTCCAATATTAATTCATTTTAAATGAATGTCATTTGACTTTTTTCAGTATATAAAAGATACACAAACAGCCAATCTAATGTAGCATCATCCAAAGCATGTGTTCTCATCATCTGGGATAACAGCTAATATCAGTAAATGACAAATTAAAGCAAAGATGTCAGTGTGCCAGAGGAGAAATCAGAGCAGGAAACACCTTTAGCGCTAAATCTCCTCTTACATAATGCCCAGGGCCCATAATCCATTGCAGTATATCAAAGAGAATGAGATATAACACAGAGTTGTCATGGTAACCATTCCTGAGAACTCTGACCATGAAAAGCAGATTTTAGAGTTTGTTACGCAGGGATGACAGTAATTCACAGCAGGACTGCTGTTCACAGCCATCACTGGATTTCAACTAAGAATTATTACAATTTATACATCTGTATATTTCAGATCTGAATGATGAATTTCTGTGTGATAAAGAGCTCATAAGCTCCATGACTTTAGGATACAGTAAATAGATCTTGCTGTAAAATTATTATTGAGCCTCCAAGCCAAAGCAGCCCACCGGAATTCACCGGTATGGGAAAAAAAAACAAATGCAGTGAACATTCCCAGCATTTCCTCTCCTGTTTCTCTATTTTTACAACACATCGCTACAGAAAATGATAAAGAACATGTGGTTGCCGTGGCAACTAAATGAGTCAAAGAAAGATAACTATGTGCTCTCACGTGTATCATCTTGCCTGACACACAATTACACGCAATGACACATTCAGGGTCACTACCTGAGCAACCAGAGATATTTTGAATTGTGCCATCCTAAGAAATAAAAAAAAGATACGTGTCACTGATGTCACAGAACGTGACATTTAAGAAGAAATTTTTGTACACTGACACTAATACAGGCTGTTATGTAATCTACAGTCCTCTCTTTCTATGAATTATGTCTGCAATAAAAAAGATACCCTAGGTATCCTAGTTTAAAATTGTAATTTATAGACCTCAAACAGTCATCTAAATTAATGAAATCTTAAAAGTCTTTTGGCATTTTCATAATGAATATACTTTGTTTAGTCTTTTTTTTTTTTTTTTTTAGTTTGTCAAGCTCTAAAATAGCCTCATCCTTTATAGAAAAAACATGGGGCATTTAAATTTTGTTCCACTGTTCTAAAATATGCCACTTTGATTTTCAATTTGATAAAATTACAGAAAACAGTAGTTTAAACAAAAACAAAATCAAAATTAAAGGCACAGTTCACTTAAAATTGGAAATTCTGTCATTAATTACTCATCCTCATGTTATTCCAAACCCATAAGACCTTTCCTCATCTTCGGAACACAAATTAAGATATTTTTGTTGAAATCCGAGAGCTTTCTGATCCTCCATAGACACACTCAAGAAAGATAATAAGGATGTTGTAAAAACAGTCGATGTGACATCAGTACTTCAACTGTAATGTTATGATGCTACAAGAACACTTTTTGTGGGCAAAGAAAACAAAAATAACTAATTTATTCAACAATTTCTTCTCCACAACGCATGTCATAAAACTACTGATGTCACATGGACTATTTTAATGATTTCCTTACTACCTTTCTAGGCCTTGAACGTGTCAGTTGTGTTGCTGTCTGTGCAGGGTCAAAAAGCTCTCGGATTTCATAAAAAATATCTTATTTTGTGTTTTGGAGTTGAACAAATCAGAATTTTAATTTCTAGGTGAACTATCCCTTAAACTTAAACTCTCATGTAGCCTATGCTAACTATCAAACCCTCACTAAATAATGAAATAATTTCTCCAGCTAATTATTTTCTTGAAATTGCTTAAGTTATAATTAATAAAGTGCCTGAGCTAGAACATTTTCTAGAAAACTCTACATTACAACACAGTCATATTCATTTTTTAGAAGTTACAGAGTTCAAAAGGTACTAAATAACAGAAATGACCCAGGAGGACACTGCAATTCACCCAAGCACCCTACAGACGAGATAGAAAATGAATTGCATTTACTTAGAGAAAGCTGCACTTGTATCTCCTCCAATGCCAGTTGCGTAACTCGACATTATCAAGTCTTTCCACCTCCACACCAAATCTCATGCGAAACAAAAGATCACTGAAGACGAGAGCAGAGTAACAGGCATCAATCCACTGGCACATGAGTCGTGCTGCTAAAAATATCACTGAGGGGAGGGGTTTAACTTCCTGTAAGGGGTAACTGAGGTCCGTTGAAATCACCTGCCATTAGTGTAAATATTGGTGTTGCACTGTGCTATTGGCAAACAGCTAATAGAGTAAGTGCAGGAAAGCTCGACTCAATAACTAACCTTCAAACAAGACAGACAAGAGGTTTCAGGCGCTAAGCTCATCTTCACCGAAATGACGGTAATCTAACCGAACACTTAAAAGAGAAAAGACAGCTGGCTTTCGCTTACATTCAGACAAATCAATGTCTGAGAGAGAATTAAGTCAGTTCCTTGTGTTTGGTCCCAGTAAACTGTTACATAAAGCTGAAGGAAGTGAACGCCAAAGAAAGAATTGCGCTGGACGCCTGAGCAGTAGCTCACCTTTGATTCAGTCTCCCACTCACGCCCACTGCTGCCCTCGCACACACAGGACGGTGGCACTCTGATGGCCGGACCCATCAGCCCCTGCTAGCGAACGCCTCACCCAATAAACAGCTCCTCACTTCTTAACAGACAGAGAGGAGAGAAAAGAAAAAGGCCGAAATGAAAAATCACGAAAATGACGGGAGGATGAAAACTCATAAACTTGTCAGATTATAGAGGTTCACTGTCATTATGCAAATCCAGTCTGAATAAGCAGCTGTTTAGGTTGTACCAACCAAAAATTGAAGAATGAGTCAAAAAATGTTCAGTTGTCCAACACTTTCCATTACATTAGTTAAATATAAAGCAGTTTCAAGCAATAATTTGGTATAAACTTCAAGAAATATAGGTATATACAATGGCCAAATATAAGTCAATTTTGGTTTTGACAAGTAAATATAAATGAGTTATCAGCCATTCGGTTGCAATAATACTTTGCAAGAATGATGCTGCTTGCTTGTAAATTTTGAGCTGCAAAGATCTTCCAACTAATTTTTACCCCAGTGTACAATCTACCATCAGAAGTTTATCTAGGATGCCTGGTTTTATTTTCCAGAACACTAAATGTGACCCTGGACCACAAAACCAGTCTTAAGTCGCTGGGGTATATTTGTAGCAATAGTCAAAAATACTTTGTATGGGTCAAAATGATTGATTTTTCTTTTATGCTAAAAATCATTAGGATATTAAGTAAAGATCTTGTTCCATGAAGATATTTTGTACATTTTCTACCATAAATGTATCAAAACTTAATTTCTGATAAGTAATATGCATTGCTAAGAACTTAATATGGAAAACTTTAAAGGTGATTTTCTCAATATTTAGATTTTTTTGCAGCCTCAGATTCCAGATTTTCACATAGATGTAACTCGGCCAAATATTTTCCTAACCTAACAAACCATAAATGAAAGGAAAGCTTATTCAGCTTTCAGATGATGTATAATTCTCAGTTTTGAAAAATGTACCCATATGACTGGTTTTGTGGTCAAGGATCACAAATAAATACATGCATACATATTACATGCTTTGTCTTAATTGTATGGAAGTCCATTTTCCCACTGAATAAAATATTTAAAAAAAAAGGAATTGCAAATTTTGATCTGACAATTTAAGACTTTTTTATTGCAATTATGAGTTTACATCTCACAATTCTGAGAGGAAAAGTTAGAATTGTGAGATGTAAACTCATAATTGCAAGGAAAAAAGTATAAAGAGATATAAACTCAGAATTCTAAGATATAAACTCACAAATCTGACTTTTTTTTTTCTCTGAACTGCATAATAGAAATTTACAATTGCAAGTTATAAAGCCAGAATTGCAAGACATAAACTTGTGATTCTGAATTATAAAGTCTCAATTCTGATTTACTTTTTTCTCAGAATTTCGAGTTTAAGTTTATATTTCCCAATTCTGACTTCATAACTTGCAATTACGAGTTTATATCACAATTCTAAGAAAAAAAGTCAGAACTGTGAGATAAAAGGTCTCAGTAACCTCTTTTTTGTTGTTCAGTGGCAGAAATGGACTTCCATATAATTGCAGTTTTAATGAGATATCATGCATGAAACACAGCAACTATTTTTGCTGTTTTAATAGTAACTAATATAATCTTAAAATCATGAGAAAATCTATGATTTGCAAATTCTTTTATGTGTTTATTACTATTATTATTAATTATTTACTATTGTGACTCTGTAAACTGTTTATGAACTTACAGTTTTGTTTGAGTAATATGAACTTATTTTATTTAATTAATTTCACAGACAACTTTAAAAACTAATGGTAGGTAAAGGTCTTTGATTTCTTCAAAATTAGTGAAACTTTAAATGCAAATTAAGATTTACAGACATAATAAATATAAAGAAGGATGTAAATGGACATTTTAACTGTCCTTATCAAGTTATAATTTAACATGTCATTATATCACCATGGAAACTACTGCATATTGCCATAAAGCTAAATGTTAAACAGTTGCTTAAATATTCACAATTATGAGAGGGAAAAAGTGAATGCCTCCTTTCTTAATCAAGGCAAACCCCGTCTCTTTAGCATGTGATGCAAATATAGTATATCAGATTAATACTAGATGAAATCATTCGGGAGTTCAGGATAACAGCTGCTGCCACCGGGCCAAATTAACCTTTGAATATGTGGAAAATTTACAGATAAGTGAACAAAAATAAAAAACAGATAAATGTTAACTGAAGGTGTTTCTGTCTCTTCAAGCAAGGTTCAGTCAGTCCATCAGATTAGTAATACCGAGAGTATTTAAAGGATATTGTTTCTATGGGAACTATAAAATCTTTTTTCTTCTAAACTGACACCTAGTTTCTCTTCAAAGAGGTTGAGAACAACATCATCTGTGAATCACACATCAAAAATAACAATATTTAACAATATTTTAATATTAGTGCATTTTTTTAAATATCATTTATCAATTTCAAACCATGAGCTAAGGATTTGAAGCCAACTCTTTTTTTTTTTATTCCTTATTAATACAGTGAACTTGAAGCATGTTGTTTATGCATCACTAATGTCACCAAACAGAACTGTAAAAAATATCTATGTAACCAAATTCCAAAAATGTTAAATGTGGTGCCACACAGACAAATATGCGCTTAAGCTTCTCCCGACAATAGGACAAATGGAAGAGTAAATGAATTTTTGCATTGATGCTTACTGTACAGTAAAGAATCAGGAATAAGTGGATTTTTTAGATTATTTTGTAAACGTGGCACAGTCTAATGGAGAGTTAAACTGTTCATTTGTCTGAAAGAAAAAAGCCATATACACCTAGGATGGTTTGAGGGTGAGTAAATCATGGAAAAAATTCTCTTTAGCTAAAATTAAGTGAGCTTAAAGTTTAGGGCTTTAAAAAAATTAGCATTGTTTTTCTTCTCTATTGTGACATATACCCGAATGCAGTGTCTTCTCACACAAGAAAAAAATGTACAGTTTATTTTGTCCATTGAGAATTGACTGGATCACTGTCGTTTGCTCATTTCTCTAAAATTTTGAGAAATGAGCAAACGACAGTGATTCAGTCAATTCTCATAAAGTGCTGCTGGGATCTGACTGTTATTATATTACTGGAACTGTCCTGCTTACTCACCGAACTTCATCCAGCATGAGAGGAGTGCTCAGTATTTGACTAGGCCTTATATCACTATGAAGTCAAAATTCAGTAAGTATAATATATAAAATATAATAATCAATACTGAGCACTTCTCTCATGCTGGATGAAGTTCGGTAAGTAAGCAGGACAATCCTGGTAATATAATAACAGTCAGATCCCAGCAGCACTTTATGTGGTTCACACATATGGCACACTGTGAAAAACTCACAATGTCTAGTCAGAAAATGCTCTCTGTTGTCCTACGTTTAGAGGTCATTAAAACAGGTGCCTTTAAAAATTGCACTGTCCATATGAAGATAAATTAATATGTTATATTTATTCATCCATGCAGATAATCTGTACACTTTGAGCACTTTTGTCTCACTTTAAGAGTGATTTGTGGGTAAAGAGTTTTAGCCGAATGACATGTTGACAAGGAAATTAACCAAAGTGAAAGATTCAGTGTGTGCTGTCCTTAACATCCAACACACAAATCACTAAGACAGTGACACTCCAACCACATGAGGGTATAAGTAGCTTTGAGAGTTGCTTGAGGTACACAAAATTCAACTAAATTTTTTAAGCCAGTTTAATATAATTTAAGTTTAAATAACTTGGTTAAAATACAACCAAGCAGACTCAGCTTAAAAATTAAAGACAGCAATGATGTTTTTTGAACTTAGGAAACACCTTAGCGACATATCGCAGATAAGCAAACACTTTGAAATACCTGCAGACGAAAACACACACATACTGATGATGAATATGAGCTTTTATTGATAGAGGCCTATAAGATGGAATTGCAGAGTCCAGACATACATTTTTCTTTTCTTTTCTTTTCTTTTATTATGTTAACTTTACACTAGTGCGATTCACATTCAACCACTTTAATATGGAGAGGCACTGAAATGTAGACCTCTGTTTATGTGTTTTGGACCTACGCTGTACATTATGTGAGAACAGTTAGCTATTATGTTTGTACGTTCTACAAGGGTGCTAGATGAGTGGTTTTCAAACCCTGGGTCACGACCAAAATGAGTCGCCAGGATGATCTGAGGAAACTGTATAGCCTATATGTATATGTATATGTATATGTATATGTATGTACATGTGTGCAAAGTTCAAGAATTGAGGAGGAAGGAAGCGGGAACCGGCACAATTAACTTTAATAACTACATAAACATAAACAACTAAACGAAAGTAAGCAGCAGCTGCCTCACGCGGAAACTAACGTGTATTTTGCGCTCTATTTTGCAGTGTTGAACACTGTAGCCAATCACAGACATATCTGTTGATTTCTGAAATGCAATGTCCAATCAGTTAGTCAATGACGTTTCAGTTAGTCAGAATCCACTTGCCAAAATGTTGTTCAGTCCTGAGTTCTGGAAACTTGTGGATCCTCACATTATGACCAAGTGTAGACGCAATGAAAATAAGAGATTTCATTGTACCGTTCATGGATCATAGCAGAATTTTCTGAGACCGTGATAAACTGAAATGAGTGTCCGCTTTTTAGTGATTGAGCTTGTGCGCTTTCCTGTCTATATATAGTCCATTTGGAATTTGAATACAAGATGTTTTTAATGCTGCTTAGACGACCAAAGTGGCACACTTGCTGCAAGTTTTAGGAGTGACACATATATCCACATATAAATGGGGGATTTGCTCAAAATCTCTTTTTCTTTCTTTCTTTCTTTCTTTCTTTATACATACATACATATATATATATATACATACGCTGGAGATCAAAATTAGAGAACAATTTATAAACAATTGAACAATTCTGAAACAATGTCATCTTCACTGCTCAACAGTTGAAGGAGTTTTTGTCCTGTCTATACCATGCTACCAGACCACCTTTTCCACAAAATAACCAAGGCATTTTAACAAAAAACATTATTTTGCAGAAAACACACTGATCAAAATTAGAGAACAACAATGACTGTAGCATGGAAAAAGATTACAACAAAATGTTCTGAAGGTTACAACAGTCAGCAATTAGTAGGAAGTGTACAGGCCTCTGCTCTGAATGACTTCAGCACATCTGCGGCCACAGGACAGCACTAGTCTCTCACACTGCTCTGGTGTGATTTTGGTCCACTCTTCTTCCAGTCTCCTCCACAGTTCGGTGACTGTAGTGGGTTTCTTGGCCATAACTTTGTCACCAAGGATTTTCCAGAGGTTCTCTATTGGGTTGAGATCAGGACTCTGGGCAGGCCATGTCATTATTTCAATGTTTTCAGTTTCAAGGGACTGCTTTACCTGTTTTGCTGTGTGACATGGAGCGTTGTCCTGCATGAACACTGCGGGCTGATTGGGTGATGAACGCAGGGAAGGAACCATATGTTGTTGAAGAAGGTTCTGATAAACATTTGCATTCACTCTGCCATGTAGCTGTATAAGAGGTCCAACTCCTGCTGCAGAAAACATGCCCCAAACCATGACACTTCCTCTTCCACTTTTCTTCTTTACACACTTTGGGTTCAGTCTTTCTCCAGTTTGTTGCCGAACATAATGTTTCCCATCAGACCCAAATAAATTAAACTTGCTTTCATCACTGAAGTGAACTTTGGACCAGTTCTCCTCTGTCCACACAACAAGCTCCTCAGCGAAGCTTAGTCTAACCTTTTGATTCTTTCTGCTAATGAGAGGTTTGGTCACTGCAGAGTGGGCTTTCAGTCCAAATGCTCTTAAACGCTGAGACACTGTATGACGACACAGATCCTTACCCTGTTCAGCGCTGAACTGGTGAGCAATTCCAGCTGCAGTGTGGAAACGATTGCCCATTGAGATCCTCCGCAGTATCCTGTCCTCTCTTGTATTTGTCTTCCGTGGACGACCATCTTTCTTGGGGGACTTGAATGAGTTTGTGATGTTATAAAGATTCAATATTCTTGAAATCACAGATTTGGAACGACCAACTTGTCTTGCTATGGCTGATAGGGTCATCCCTTTGGCCTTCATCTGGACAACCTGCTGCCGGAGGCTTTCAGTCACTTTAGAACGGCCCACCATCTTGCAGAGTCAGTGAAACTGGAAGTTAGGCTGCCAGTTAAATAGGGGTTGACAGATAATCAAGGAAATTAGCACCAGGTGCCAGATTAACACCAATAATCTGAAAGTGTTCTCTAATTTTGATCAGTGTGTTTTCTGCAAAATAATGGTTTTTGTTGAAATGCCTTAGTTATTTTGTGGAAAAGGTGTTCTGGTAGCATGGTATAGACAGGACAAAAACTCATTCAACTGTTGAGCAGTGAAGATGACATTATTTCTGAATTGTTCAATTGTTTATAAATTGTTCTTTAATTTTGATCTCCAGTGTGTATATATATATATATATATATATGTATTCAAGTGCTATCTACATTTTTGTAAATACAGGTTTCCTAATCGGAAATAGGACATGAACAGCCTCTCAAGTCATATTTACTACTGGGAAATTCAGGGATTATTTTGATACTTGAGTTTCCGAGTTGGGCGGCCCGTAAACTTTATACATGTGTGAGGGGACAACAATTTCTTCTTTCAGTGCTATTCTTTATAAATTTTTTTTTCTTTCTGATCCTTGAATCTGATTGGCTGATAAGAGTGCGATATTAGAGTGATATCAGAGCTCTTCCAACCTCCTTCACAATTTGTATCATGTATCACACCATTTGCCAGACTCTCCACTTTCCACTTCTAGAATTTGCCACTGGCTCTGATATCGCTGTAGTGGTTAAACATGAGATATAGTTCATTTTGAGTAAATCTAATGGACAGTCTTTGGTCTCATTAATCAATTATTTGTTCCAGAGCAAATCGTTTTGGCAAAATCTCATCATGTTTATGTAAATTCAATGCTGTATATCGGAGCGCTGCCTTTGTACTTTTGACTGAATTGCCAAATTATTATTATGTTTTGAGGGCCTTTCTCGAAAAGTCATGAAACTTTGCACACACGTTTGAAGTGGTGAAAATTGATGTCTGATATGGTTTTGATAAGTGGGTGTGGCAAAATGGCTTGATAGCGCCACCTATACAGTTTCAATGAAGTGCCTCTCCTGCTATGTTTCACATACATGTACAAAAATCAGTACACACATGTAGCACAGCAATACCTACAAAAAAAGTCTACAAAAAAAATCCAAAATCCAACAGGAAGTTATTTCTACTTTTCTCACCAAAATTTTGTGCCGTTTTTGGCATTTACAGGCATTCTTTTTTAATTGTGTTTATATTTGTTTAGTAAAAAATCTGTTATCAATGGCCAATGTGTTATGTGGATGTGACTTGGCTTCAAGTTTTTTTTTTTTTTTTTAATGAATATTATTTTTATATCCATTCAAGAAATAATCAGTACCGGTATTGGTCTCATCCTAAATGGTCTCTTTTTCTCATATGCAGTTTGGGAAAATCCAATTCATTCCAGTGAATCTGTCCTAAATGGACATGTAGCTTCAAAAAGTCTGATTCATTATAGTAAATCAATTTGTCAGGATGATCCTTGTAAATAGATAGATTATAATAAGAGGCTCAGATTTTATTTTAAGCTCCAGTTCTTACTATATTAACTATGCCTCAATAAATTCATTATTTCTTTTTAATAGTTAGTAATATGGTTGGTAAGTTTAGGTATGGGGTGGATTAAGAGAACTAAAATACTGTCCTGCAGAATATATTCTTTATAAGTACTAATAAACAGCCAATATGCTATTAATATGTAATCAAGAATTGCTCCCCATACTAAAGTGTTTTCAGTTAAAACAAGTCTGCACCTGCATGAATGGGTCAAACTGGTGGATATGAAAGGACTAATTACAGAGAAAACAGCTCAGACATCAACACTTTCAGTCATGTATGAATACAACCGCATTGAAAGATTCCTTTAGCTCATGCTGTAGCAAATGGTGCTATTAACACAAAGGTCATGGGTTTGATCCCCATGCAGGGAATTTGTGAACTCATAATAGGTAGGCTACATCTTGAATAAACTTTATGTGGCTTTAAAACATTTGCCAAATGCATAAATGACTTGAAACGATGGTGTTTAGCAACACCTCACCTCAGTTAGATTAAAGGTGCACATCCTTTTAATGATAACTGCGGCAGGTTTGCCAAGTAATGGTCTGAAAAGGGGACTATGAATAATAGTAGTCAAATAACATACTAATAAAAAAAGACTTATTTTTGAAGTAGTGTAATAAATACATTTTATTGTAAAATTTTAGATAATTTTAAAAGTTGTGCATTATAATATATGTGTTACTCCCAAAAGCAGTAACTAATTACAATACTTAGTTACTTTTTATAGAAGGTAATGCATTATGTTACTTTTGCGTTATGTTAAATTGTTGTTTTTAATATAAAAATGTCTATTTTTGGCCCTTTTACACCAAAAATGAAATGAATAAGCCTCAGGCTGAATGTAAATTCACATTTGTACCGAAGAGCTGATATTTTCTGATAAATTATCATGTAATGCATTACTTTACTACTTACAAAAAAAAAGTAATCTTAACTTGCGTTATTTGTAATGTGTTACCCCCAACACCCCCAAGTCTCTTCTGGGTGACAAAGAACATTTTAACATGGACACATAGTAACATACAAATAATTTACCCAGACCTACAGCTTATTATGTGTGATGGTTTAGACTACAACATCATGGAATGCACAACTATTTACCCGTTTAATGAATGTGTGCCTTATTTCCCCTGAGTTCATTTGAGTCCTTAGAAACAGATATGATCTTGTGGTGGCATCACTGCAAAGAGACACTTCGACTCTAATGGCCCAGAGTGTTTCTCTCTTCTGCCTCCCGCAGGGCAATGTTCCTCTGATGATATGAAACTGACATTTTCTTATCAAGCAACAGATACAGTTGCTGGAAAATGAGACTCCACCTCTGAGATCTGAAAGCAGCTTCATGCAGTTCATTAGAATGTTCTGTCATGTTCAGTTCCACCTGTGAGACCAAGACAGCTCGAAACAGCTGAATGCTTTTCAGAGACTGTCATTCTAACAAGAGCAGCACACAGGTTTGAGTTCAAATGAGACCACTAGACATTTCAAGCACAGAAACATTGGCAGTGATGGATTTTTATTTTTATTATTATTATTACTAGTAGTAGTAGTAATAACAACAATAACACTTCATTTATTTAAAACGTTTCTAACAACACTTTGAATACACCCGGCATCCTAGTTTTCCTCATCTACTTCGTACTTTGTGATCAAAAAACAAACAAAAAATTAATAATTAGAGTATGAGTAATGTATCACAGACATATCTGATTAAACCTTTCATATACAAAGTGTAGAGAGATTGTAAATAAAAGATGTCCATCATTGTGAAGTGTAGAGAGAGCTCCGTTGATTATATGTTAGATTGCGATGAGCTTGTAAATGAAATATTTATTTAATACAACTCTTAAATAAACAAGAACTTAATATTAAGTGACTTACATAGTCTGATTATAACACTATTGCCTGATTTTGCTCTATTTTGTTGTCAAAAAAAATTTGAAACAAAGTCACAACTGAGCCGCTGCGCATCTCCATTCAAACACAGCGGTGTTGGTTTATGAATGGTGCGTTTTTAAACAAAACTAGTCAATGATTAAATTTCCCATTCATAAAGACAGTCACTTGCTTTATTCCTGAATGATTTAGATGTTCAAACGAATCAAATGAATGATATGATTCAATAATTAAATCAGTGATTTGACGCCACCTACTGGCAGTTTTAGTTTCATTTTTAAATAATCTTTTTAGTTATTTAAATCATTTAATATTTCTGTATTAAAAATGTTATATTTAAAACATTAATCTCAACATGAATTTATGAATTTGATCACACGTATGCCACCTCTGCTCTGAGCCTGATTAAACATATGAAAATACACATACAAGCCACTTTTGTGTTCTTCTTTGCCACCTCTGTAGTACAAATTAATTTAGTTTATACTGATTTCATTTGATTGGTAACGTATTCTTATTCAGTTGTTTTAATTAGAAATGTTAAAAAGCTTATAAAAATTTTGAAAATCAAAATCTGGATTTGAATTTTTAATATTATTCTAAACTAATACTTCTGCTATTAGTACTACTACTAGTAATAATAATAATACTTCTGCTGTTTCTATTACTAACAACAGCAATACTAATACTACTACTAATACTTCTGCTATTACTAACAACAACAATACTACTACTATTAATACTATTACATATTGCGATAATGTTACTGTTGCATCGTAATTCTAATGAATGCATAGGCCTATAGATGTTACTGAGGTGAATGTTTATGTTTACTATATACAGATGAATTCTGATATAATGTATTTGTTTATTTCAGCCTAAACCACATTTTACCATCTCTGTTATCCTAATGACTGTGCGAGGCTGGATATAGTTATTTAAAAAGCAGCTACAGAAAACAAGCAAAGAACATTTACATTATCAAAGAACATCATCACTGAGTAGTCTAGTCTAGTGCGAGTTTATGCACTTTAAAAAAACACTTGCGTTATAATTAATAAAGCTATCTACATTATATAATGAATAAATCTCTTACCCCTTATTTTCACTGCACACGTCTGCGGCCACTCTAGTCAATGCTTGTGTATACCACTGTCCCTGCGGCAAGTTTCTGAAGCATCCTAGAAGCGGCTCTCCATGCTGCTTAGCTATATATATGCACCTAGTCTATTTTTGATGGTAATAATAATAAATGTCTTGCTATTGTCAAAGGCATCAGCAACAGGCAATATCTCTGACTGTCGGCGATACATGATACTATCGTCTATCGTCATAACCCTAGCTGCTGCTACTACTACAACTAATACCAGTGGTGAAGGTTACTATTAAAAGTAATGAATTACAATATTGAGTTACACAGCAAAAACGCTCAGTGTTAAATTAACACTCTCAGTGTTAATTTAACACTCTGAGTGTGGACACATATAGACACTGAAGTAGTGTTAAAATAACACTGAGCAGTGTTGAAGTTAATGAGATAATTGGGTAATTAACAGCTGATAAATAAACATTAGTATAGACACCTGATGATAACAAGCAGAATCACCAAAGGAGAAAATCAACATTTTTAAGCTACCATTACAGTGGTTAGTGTCTGCATTAGTTGGGATCTTGACCCTTATATCTTTAATATTAGATTTTGTTTGGCTGCTCTGTCTATGTTAAAACAGACAGACAAGTCAAGAGCAGCAGTCATCAGGTGCTCATGATTATGTTTTAACAACATCATCATTATTTCACCTAGAGTCTAATCTTTTCCTTCATTGATATTAACAGCCTTGTAAACCAACAATAGATCCTATATTTTCTATATATTTTGGAGAAATTTCATTTAGACAGTTCTTGTTCAAAATTCAAAAAGATTTATTTTAGGCACACACAAAAATCAAGAATCAGCGTATGAATCTCAACAATGGTGATAAACAGCATATTCGGAAAAACGGATCTCAAAACAAATAGAAAGACAATGTGGCAATGCATGATGGGAACCATGGATGAGTTTTGATTGGCTACCACATGCTTGTTTGATGCTCATCGTTGTTGTGATTCTCATGCTGATTCTTGATGTCTGTGTGTGCCTAAACTATATGTTTTTTTTATTTTTTATTCAGAACTACTTGAAAGAAATCTTTTCAAAATGTATAGAAAATACAGGATCTATTGCTGTTGGTTTACAAGGCTGTTATAGTCAATAAAGGAAAACTCTAAGGGTCAAGATCCCAACTAATGCAGACACTAACCACTGTAATGGCTGCTTAAAAATGTTGATTTTCTCCTTTGGTGATTCTGCTCGTTATCACCAGGTGTCTATACTAATGTTTATTTATCAGCTGTTAATTACCCAATTATCTCATTAACTTCAACACTGCTCAGTGTTATTTTAACACTACTTCAGTGTCTATATGTGTCCACACTCAGAGTGTTAAATTAACACTGAGAGTGTTAATTTAACACTGAGCGTTTTTGCTGTGTACTTCCTAAAAAAGTAACTAATCATGTTACTTAGTTAATTTTTATGGAAAGTAATGCATTATGTTACTTTTGTGTTACTTTTTAAATCTGGGCAGGGCTTGCTTGTTTGTTTTTAATATAAAAAGTTATATTTTTGGCAAATGTAAAAGCCGTTTCACACCAAAAGTCTCAGGCTTAGAGAAAAGTAAATTCACGTCTGTACAGTAGAAAGTAAAAAATGTCAAATGTCAAAAATGGAAAACAAATCATTATCTTGACTAATTTTTGCTTATTAGTATGGATGAATTGGATCATCGAAGATTGGCAGCAAAGACAGTGGTTAATAAAATAAGATTAGATAATTTGTATTATTTAACATATTTAATTATTGCAGTTTTGCATCATATTCTAAGTTGAATTTCACAATTCTAAGTTGTATTCAAAGTTTTTATTCATTTTATTTTTATTCAATACTGGATAAGTTTGTGTTGTGAGTGAGATTAATTAATGCATGTTCACATTTATTCTAGAACTAAAATAACATCTTACTCACAATTTCTCTTAACATTGACATTAACATTGATTTTTTAATCAATAAATGGGGGGGGAAAGTAACTGGCATTACTTATTTGAAAAAGTTAATTTTCTTGTCAATTAAAAAGTAATGCGTTACTTTACTAGTTACTTGGAAAAAGTAATATTATTATGTTAGCCCCAACACTGACTACTACTACTACTGCTATTACTAATAATAATAATACTTCTGCTCTTACTATTACTAACAATACTACTACTGCTACTACTACTTCTGCTATAACAATAACACTACTACTACTAATAATAATAATACTAATACTACTAATACTAATACTTGTGCTATTACTATTACTAACAACATTACTCTTACTACTACTAATACTTCTGTTAATACTATTATTAACAATAACAGTATACTACTAATACATCTGCTATTACTACTACTACTACTATTACTACTACTAATAATAATAATAATAAAAATAATAATGAATATTGCTTAAAATAGTTGTATTTATATATGGTCTTTTAAAAAAAATGAATCTATAGAATATATACAGAGGAATAAGACTGAATGTGTACACAAAAATGGGATATGTGAAAACCTTTGTTTCTGACTTCTGGATATATTGAAGAAATTTCCCTCCATGGTCACCAGTGTTGAGGAGAAACGAACTAAAAGCAGCAATGTTAATAACAGGATTTTTCAGCAGCATGACAGTAGCTCAGTGTTTTTCAAAATAGTGCAGCTTTTCCAGTAACAAGCTAATTAGTGATATAGCAAATGGCTACATTGCTATTTTTTCCCACAGTGTATTGCAATTGCAGCTTTACAGCCAAGAAAACTGAGGTAATAGTCAAGTATCTTTCTAGAATGTCCTCTCTCATATTTTGAAGTCGAGTACATTTTAGTAAGTTGATTCATTAAGGCAACTGATTTACATAAATATTATCAAAATATAATAATTTTATGATTAACAAAAACAGTTACAATTTTATCCCTGTACAGATACCTGCATTCGGTTCCCAGAGATATAAATACACATTTATTATATTACAAGGATACATTATAGAACAAACCTGGATAAACCCATGAACTCATGACAGGAAAGATGCAGTCAACTATCATTAGAGATTTAAAATATAACACTAAATATAGTCTAATCTCCCTGGATTTCTTTATTTCAGGTTTTGAGAACTTTGCATTGAGGAACTGCAGCTTTGCTTTTGCTTTTTTATATAAAGATTCTCAAATTTCATGGGATTGATGTTTGTGAACATAATAGGCATCTGGCATGGGTAAGCGATAACAATAATTAATGAAGGTTTATGTTACCAATACCACCGCATGGTAAGACAATCCACATGACTACATAATCTATAGAATGGACACTGCTGCAACATCTGTGAGCCTTTTCAAAGTGTATTGGATGACCTTGAGATGCTCACCATGCATCAAACACACACACACACACACACACACACACACACACACATGCAAATGCACCTTATCCCATTATCTGTTTTCTTTTAGCCACCTTCACATGAACTGGAAGCGACACACTACATTTGCTGAAAGATTTAGAAAATGAATTAGCAGGGATGACAATAAAACGGCCATGTAACAGTGATTGCAGAATCTGTCATACAGTAAGACCCTCATGTTGTCTTTTCTTATTTTAAAAGTAAAGCCAAATGTAATCCATATGAATGCTTTTGCTTGCTTAATTCATAAGCAAAAATTGCGGGCTGGGGGGTTGTCTCACCACCCCCCTCCCCCAAAATTATCTTTAAAAACCATGCTGTGTATTGTAAATAATATAATGATATATAGGCCTAATTAAAATAATTGTGTAGTTGTGTGAGTAGAGAAACACTTTGCGTCCCCCCTCCCTTGCCCTGAACTTGTGTGTCCACTGCCTGCTTTCCTCTTTACTTCACCTACACACACGACCCAGTGGGAGAGAACAAAGTTCTTCAGTAGTTGTGGAACTCCAGTAAGTAGGCTGTCAAGGCTATTTTATTCACTTTAAACATCGGATGAAGTGATTATTTTCTCTTAAATAGAGATGATGCATGAGTCATTAATAAACTAGTCATGACAAAAAATAAAAAATAAATAAATAAAAAATCATAACCGATGTATTTTTCCATGAGTTCACTATGTCAGCTATGAAATGTAGCATTTCATCACTTGCTCACCATTGGAGTAAATGAGTGCTGTCAGAATGAGAGTCCAAGTAATTGACAAGTATCCACACAACTCAACATCAATTTAACTTTAAATAGCTGCTTCTGGACAAAGTACGAGTCTATAATTAGGGCCCTACAATTTCCAAAGTGCAGAAAAATACTATTTTTAATATGAATCCTGCATGTTCTACTATGTGTCTCTGTGTGAATGAATGGCGCAGATGCACAGTTTCCTTTACTACACACATACTGAAGAGCATATGTCGCTTAGTTTTCAGCCTCTGCTGACAATATATGTAAGGAATAATTGACGACGGGCCGTTGAATTCCTAGAAAATAATGCACACCCGAGGTGGTGATGCGGCCACAACATTTTTTTTTATTTATTCATACAAAATTCCGCTTATACTACGGTTACCACACCTCAAGACATCAATCGGATGATATATTTCAAGGTATTCGTTCTTTGTTCTTAAACGGCTATTGTGAGCAGGATTAATTTCTTACGCAGCTCATCCAAAGCCTTCGTTGCTAGTTCCAAAACGTCATTTTAGACCTAGTAACGACGCTTGAGCCGTTGATAGCGGAATAATGCAGTTAAAAATGTAGTTTAGACAGACAGACTGGCAGGCAGACAGACGGAAAGAGAGAGACAGAAAAAGATTAAGCTCGTGAATTACCTCTGTGAGTCTGTGCTTCTCTCAAACGTGAGCAGCAGCAGCGTCTCTACTTATAGTGGAACTTTAAGTTCATTTTCTTCAGGAACAGCGTCGATGTTACCTCGTGATGAGAAATGTCGTTTAGTTTTTAAGTTGTTAATCGTCAGAGCAGCGCTAACAACATTAGCGCGTATGTTCACGTCTGTGCTGACTGTTATGTGTGTGCGTCTGTTAGAGAGAGTGGAGAGATAGTGTGTGCTTTCCGTACATAATAAAACTTAATTTTTGCGACAAAAACATGGAAGAAATCTGTCATTTCTTTGTATTGTTTGTATCTGTATTTAGTTGTTTGACCAGTGTCGTTGTGGGTTTTGATTATTTTGCTGTTTTAGGCTGTAAGGACCTTTGAAATAACTGAAATAGTGTGGTGAAGTGATATAAACATGTAATGCGGTTAGAAGCTGCCTGGAACTACGTTCGCCGTGCGTTTCCCTGAAAATAATGCACACCTTCAGAACGTTCATCAGCCAATCAGATTCAAGCATTCAACGGCTCTGTAGTATAAGAGGACATGAACACATAAACATCTATAAAGCTGCTCTGAGAGTCACTTCATGAGTATTTTATCATTTGGAATCCAGAAAATTAGAGCTGCAAAACGCAATTAATTGATTAAAAATAAACGTGTATGTTTGCATACTATATGTGTGTGTACTGTGTATATATAAAAACATACACATATGTTTATATTTAAAATTTTATATATTTGTATGTGTTACATACGCTGTTACATACGTACTTTGTGTAAAGTTTGTGTGTGGTAGTCTGTTGTATGTGTTTCAGATCCCATTGGTCCACCAGTCTGTCACTCTTCGTCCTGGAGGATGACGCCCCGGTTCACGCTATCCAATCATCTCACATCACCCGGTTTAAAGCTCCGTTACTGTCCCACACACTCCAGCTTTTCGCTCACCTCTGTTACATTTTTGCTAGTTTCACCATTACCTTTTTTTGTGTTTTGTAGAGTCCGTCAGAGTTTTCTTATATATTGTGTGTAAATACGTCCTTTGTCAATACAGTGTTTGTACAGTGTACAGTCTTTGTTTTACTGTTCCGCCTGTGTTATTCCCTAGGTTGGGAAGGCTTGAGCAGGTAAGTAGGTCGCGCGGCATACATTGTACAACACATAGGAATTTTTGGATGTATTAGACACACTAGGTTAGGAGAGGTTGCCCACTGTACGTTTTGTTTTTCTTATTTTTAGTTAGAGTAGCTTAGTTAGGGTGTTGTCACAGCGAAGATCTTTTTTTTCTACATTTCCTATTTTGGTAGTTAGCTTAAACTCTCTAACTAGTTAGCTGTGTTTTTTTTTTTTTTTTTTTTTTTTTGTTTATTAATTTTATTTGGCACCCCTCGTGCTCCCCCTTCCCACCTTCATTTTGTTTGGTCAATTGTTTGGTTAAGTCTTATAGTAAATATTGTAAATACTGTAAATAGCTCATCTTCACTTTATCCGCACAATAAATTGTCACAGTTTGTTTTCGGTAAATCTTGCTCTATATTTGCCTTCCAGCACATTTGCATACACACACACAGTTTTAAATGTTATTTTTCCCTTTACCCCTAGTCCACCTAAAAATTAATACCTAAGGGACGTAACAGTATGCATTTGTATGTAAACACATGTATGTGTGTGTATTTATATATACATAATAAATATACACAGTACACACACATATAGTATGCACAGATAAACTTTTATTTTGAATCGATTAATTGTGACTAATCGTTTTGCAGCTCTACAGAAAATTTATGGAAAACAGAATGTGGTAAAAATAAAACTGAATTTGAGAAAAAAAATGTAACGTATTTCATAGAGTCTTAAGATGTAATTTTGTTAAACTTTTAATAAATTGCAGTTAAATTGTATGAGTTTCATGATTTCAATTAATTAGACATGATTTTTGATTGATGCTTTTTTTTAATTTAACCATTAAAACACAAATTAAAACGAGAGACAAAAAAAAAGAATCCAGAAAAATTAAAATGAAAAGAAAATGGAATTTGGAAAAAATAAATTGGAATTTAGGTGGAATTTCATAGGGCCCTACATAATCCATAATAACGCTTCCTCCAGTATTTAAAGTTTTACTCTCACATCAAAACCCACCAACATATTTGCTTAGAACTCTGAAGTAATGATAAAATTCTCAAAATTTTCAGCAGATCATTTTGGCATTACATATTTTCAAAATGATTTTTTCAGCAGAGAAACACACTACACTTCTTATGAAACAGAGCAGAAATACACACACACACACATATATATATATATATATATATATATATATAATTGTTGTTGTTTTCTTCAATAAAATGTATTCTAGAATGTAAATGTCTCTATACCGTAAGCAGCACCTCTCAGCACATCCTGACTTCCTGTTTTAATAGAAAACATGCACAGGCAAACTACTTCATGGGGTCTTTAACTAATGCTTTGTTTTTGAAGAGAAGTCATGTACTGTGACTGGACTTAACAATGATTATTTAGCTCTAAGTGGTAGATGGTCATAACATAATAACTGTTATAAAAACAAAATGTTTGTTTAGATATTCCATGGCTGTGCTGCAGGAGCTCTAAGTAATGTGAAGACAATTATGTTGCAAATGGCCTGTACCTGTGAGTCATTAAAATAACTATCACATTTTCAGTTTAAAAACCCCACAGCTGAGGGATCATTACTCGGGCTGAGAACGTGAAGGACAACTGTGAAAATGAGGCATTAAGTAGTTGGAGATTAACTACAAATGCATAAATTAAGGAAAGAGTACACTACAGCATCCAAGCGCTGATATGTCCCATTGGGCGCTATTTGTTCAATTATCAGGAGTTGGAAGTTACATCAAGGTACTCAGATAGTGCCTAGGAAAGACTTTTACTCAAAACTCTCAGTGGGAGCATAAAAAGGAAAGCCAGTGATCACTTTGAAGGAGTTACAGAGGGGAGTTTTTGAGAATGGATTTAAGACGCACCACTCAACCATATTGCAACTGAACTACATGCAAAGCTGGTACATAGGAATCCCAAAAGACCTAAAGCTGGCATTACTGCAGCTTTATTTATCTAAAGTGCAATTCATATATGCAGTGACTTAAATATCATGACTTTTATCATGGAGGGCATTAAGTAAACAATGTCAGTGTGATACAACTTGCAAAGGTTAGTCTTGATAAACTATTATAATGAAGAAAAAAAAAAACTAAAAGAAAACCTTAAGTAGTTTAGAATAATCTTTTTTTTCATTATTTCATAGAAAAAAAAACTGCTCATAATTAATATTTGAAAAACATTTCCCCTTCAAATCAACCAATATGCTGGAACAAAATAATAATAATAAGGCAATTATGCTGATGTCAGTAAGTCTCTTAAATGTTAGATACTGTAATTTGAACTTTTATCACTTGGCAAGTTTAGATTAGGTTAAAAAATATTTATTCATTCATTCATTCTTTTTCAAATAATGTGTAGGAAAATATGTTACATATTGTACTTGATGATTACATTATTGGAGTCGTTTCAGTTGGATTTGATGTAAACATTTCTTCAAAATTGTTTAAAAATGTACAATTTCATGTTCCACCATATGAAACTAACATGAATACAAACCTAGTGAAAACTTACATTAAATAGTCTGTAAAGCAATAAAATTAATTGAACAAATACCTTTGCAAGGACCTGTGTATGAGTCATTACTTTTAAAGTTTTCTTGAAAATTGTTTAAAACACTCTGCTTGTTATTAATATTTGAAAAATAGTTCCCCTCCAAATCAAAGTCATGTGGTGTAACCAAAATCCAGGGGGAAAAAACTAAATAAGGTAATTATTACATACATATCACATATCTTTTTTTTGTTGTTTACTGTATAAAGATGATTTATTTATTAATTTATGTATTCATTAATTAATTTTCAAATAATGTGTAGAAAAAAAATTAACTCGATTTTTATAAGTTTTTTCCTCCTGTTTTTTATTTTTATTTTTATGTTTTTTTTGTTTTTTTTGTCATTGACCCTTTGAACAAAAAACATTAAATTGTTTGTAAAGCAATAAAATGAATATGTCAAAAGCCTGAAACCTTTGCAAAGACACTGTGTGAGTCATGATTTTTTTACTAAGTTTTAGTTAAAAGTTATTATTTAAAAAACATGTTTTCCTCCAAATCAAAGTCATGTGGTGCAACCAATATGCAAGAAAAAATAATAATAAGGCAATTATACTGATATCAGTAAGTCTTAAATATTAGATCATTTGAACTTTTTATGACTTGGCTAGGTTAGTTGCAGTTTTAATAGTACATTGTAAAATGTCATGTGGTGCGACTCCCCAAAGTATAATTATAGTTATGAATGAATAATTTTGTTAACTTGTAAAGTCTATTTATTATTTTTTTTTTTTCTTTCGAATAATGCGCAGGAAAATATGTTATACTTTTTGCTTGATGGTTACGTCACATGACATTTTTGAACATAAACTTTTCTTGAAAATGTTTTTAAAAAATTCTAATTGCATGTTTCACCATATAAAAACAAACTTTTTTTATTTATTTTTTTTTATTTCTAGATTTCTAGAGAACTTGTGTGTTAAACTAGATTTTTTAAAAAACTTTTCCCCCTTTTTTCATTGACCCTTTAAACAAAATTACATTAAATTGTTTGTAATTTTGACAAGGATGTGTGAGTCTTGAACCATATGAAACTGACAAGAATACAAAGAGTACAATTTCCAAAAACCTGGAACTACAGTAGCATTTTAAAGATGTTTTTTTCTTTTTTTGTAGAAACTTTATTTTCATTGACCCTTTGAACAAAATACATTAAGTCGTTTATAAGCAATAAAAGGAATTTGACAAGGACGTGTGCGTGAATGCGAGTAATCAGGAAAATATCAAAAACATCACACACCTAATTCACTGTTAATTTCCTCACATCCACTTACGGATCAAATCAAATTCTGTTTACTTGCCGAATGTTCCCCATCAAGGGTCAAGGAACACAACAAAATCCGGTGAGCCATAGACATGCACAGCATGGAGCTGGCCGTGACTGTGGATAGTCAATGGGTGTGTTGTGAAGCACATATTGATCGGCGCGACTCAGATAGCGATTTATCTCGATTAGCGAGACGCCCCTGGAGCAGCACAGCATCGAGCATCAACAATAAGACACGACCCATTTTTAATTGATCGGGCTCATCATACTCGGGTTGAATATAACAGTCTAACAGGATTGAGCCGAGCAGAATCGCAGCATGTGCTCACATTCAAGCATTACCACCAACACTTGGCTTGTGTGCGACTGTACAAGAGATTTCTCAAGGGGTTGTGCTTTGGAATGACGCCAGGGTGCTATCAGTTTGATCTAATTAGAGAAGCTTTTAATCATAAAGCCACAGGAGCTAAATGTTTGCTGAGGTACGATTCAGCAAGCTTAAAGAGCTTCAGAGAAGCATTCTGTTGCCATCAATAACCACAATATAAATAACAGTTATGCTTAGAAGTATATTCATCCTTTGGTAAAATCACCATCTCTAACACTAACTATCTCTACTAGCTATTTTAAAATTAAAAAACAGACAATGTGGTTTTCAATCATGTTAACTGAGGGGTTCAAAAGTAAATGGGCACGCAATACAAACAGAACTAAAATAAGCTTGTTTCTTGTAGTTTGTAGTTTCTTATGATCACTAATAGTGCATTTTATTTGATCAGAAATACAGTAAACATAGTAATATTGTAATATGATTACAAATTAAAAGATCTGTTTTATAAACCCACCAGCAACTAAAGTTGCCGCACTTTATAGTTGTCATTTTCCTTTTGTAGATGTCATCCATGTTTTATGTCTCAATGACATGCAAGTAAACAACCAAATAAAAGATTTTAAGAAAAAAAGAGACATTGACTGACTTACTGTCACATGAGGCTGTCAGCTTCTTCAGAAAATGTACATATATATTTAGTTTTATTTATTTTCTTGTAACTTCTTAATACACAATGCCCTGTTGGGGCAAATTAATGGCTGCACTTTGTTCTGCACTATGTTCCATCACTTTAAGACAAATGGATTTGTTTTCTGTTGTGTTTTCATATTTAAGACATTATAAACTAGATGCAGCTTTTTTGGGTTCGCATCAAATGTTCTTCAACTTTTGTACATAATAAATCTGTTTATAAATAAAGATTAATCTTCCCTGCTGATAAAAAAAAAAAAAAAAGCCTACACTGGTTGGCTGGTTTTAGCTGGTCATCCAGCCTGGTCTTAGCTAGTTATAGCTGGTCAGCAGGCTGGTTTTAGGGGGGTGTTGGCCACTTTCTTAGCTGGTCAAGCTGCTGTCTGGTCTTAGCATGTTTTTAGCTGGAAATAGCTGGTTTTAGCTTGTTTCCCAGTCTGGCTTGTCTGGTCAGGCTGGTTTTAGCTTTTATCTGGTTGTTCCAGCTGGTCTCCCAGCCAGACCAACTAAGCAAGTGACCAAAATGCCTCTAAAACCAGCCTGCTGACGAGCTAAAACCAGCTAAAACCAGCCTAAGATAGTTGGCTGGTCTTAGCTGGTTTTTAGCTGGAAGAAGCTGGTTTTAGCTTGTTTCCCAGCCTGACCAACCTAGCCAGGCTGGAAGACCAGCTAAAACCAGGTACGTCCAACTTATATCAGCTAAGACCAGCCAACCAGCTTAGGCTGGTTTTAGCTGGTCAGCAGGCTGGTTTTAGATGCGTTTTGGTCACTTTGTCACTTCCTTAGCTGGTCTGGCTGGGAGACCAGCTGGAACAACCAGATAAAAGCTAAAACCAGCCTGACCAGACAAGCCAGACTGGGAAACAAGCTAAAACCAGCTATTTCCAGCTAAAAACATGCTAAGACCAGACAACTACCTTAGGCTGGTTTTAGCTGGCCGTAGCTGGTCAGCAGGCTGGTTTTAGAGGCATTTTGGTCACTTCCTCTCCCAGCCAGGCCAGCTGGAAAAAACAGCTAAAACCAGCCTGACCAGACTAGCCACTGTGGGAAAACAATTAAAACCAGCTACTTCCATTTTAAACCAGCTAAGACCAGACAACCAGCTTAGACTGGTTTTTGCTGGTTTTTTTCAGCAGGGTGATAATGATTTTGAGTAAGATGCCAAATGCTATCCTCCTACTAGTTGCAGCACATTCAAACACAATTTTCAAGAAAAAAAAACTGTGGAAAATAAAAGAAGAACATGTTCACATAGGACATTATTAACACAACTATATGCATGAAACTATTCAGAAAAACATTGGGCACAAATGGGTTAATGTTATTTATTCCTGTGATGCAAAGTCGAATTTTCAGCATCATTACTCCAGTCTTGAGTGTCACATGAACTTCAGAAATCGTACTAATATGCTAATTTGAGAAATAAAAATAGGTTAAATCTGTAACCCCCGTTCCACAAAGGAGGGAATGGAGACATTATGTTTAATAGTTACGTATTTGGGATCCCAAATACGTCGCTATTTAATATAACATTGTAGTTATGTACTGAGGGGGAACATTTCATATTATTACAAATGTCGTGCTTCTTTTTGGTGATACTTTTTTCAACACTGTTTTTTTTTTAAAGGTTTTTTAAAAGTTTGTATTAAAATGTTTAACTTCTTTCAAAGCAATTATATTATAAACTATAATTACAAACTAATTTAATTTAGTAATTATAAGACCCTAATTATAAAATGACCTTTTGGAAAAAGGCTTTTTGAAAAACAAATCTTGTGTTTTATTAAGAAAAAAACATTTTGCATTGCATATTTTTCCTTTTTTAATTTTTGTTTAAAAAGTATGGTAAATGCACCAACAATCACATTATATATATACAAAAATATACACTTTTTGATATACCATAAAAATAACAGGTAACCCACCTAAATTATATAACAATTAGGCTATCCATCTCATAGTAGCCTACCAACATTTCATTAACAGTAGACGTGAAATCTTACTGTTGTCTTCGAATCTGGGTACTGTCTTACGTTTTTAAATCACTTACAGAGGAAGTTTGGCTCCATCAGGCTAACATGACAGTCAAGACTTTTTCTTTTGTTTTCAATCACGCTGTTCTAACACTACAGACAAACATTACATTACGTATTTCTTGGGGCTCTCGTTTTACGTGGATTTGGTGCCATCTTATTCATTTATACATGTTAAATATTGTTCATAGCATTTAGATATGTTGTTCCATTTGTTTACTATAATGATGGGGTTTGTTTGTTGAAAGGAAAGATTATAATGCGTCAGCTGTATAATTTTTTTTTATCAGTTCACATAAGATCTTAATAATAGTATCAAATGATATCTAATAACACAAAGCCATTAAACAGTAGCAGTAATGATCGACACGTGTTAAATAGCTCAAGTGATAAATAACATTAAAAAAATAATAATAATGATAAAAGCTGTAACAAAAGTCTTTAATGCTATTTAATGTTATAGTGAACATTTCCTGGGTTTACAACTGAAAATAGTAAAAATAGTGCCAAAACACCAACTTGTCATATATATTTCAGTGTTTCAGTGATTTTTATGTTTATATATATATACATAATATTGAGCATATTAAAAAAAGCTAAATCTACATTTTTTTTCTTTGCTTGAATGAGATATTTTTCAATTGCCTATTTTTGACATTAAATTTCTTTAATGATGTGGGTCATTCTACAGATCTGGGGTTTCTTGAAGATGCACCCATTTATCTTTACTAATAGCTGTTTCAGTGATGTAACCTCAGTCCCACCAGGGTCCTTGAATCTACCCCTCCCACACTAGGGGCAACAATGGAGCGTGTGTGAGGATGGTGAGAGAAGCCTTGATCAGCATGTATAATACATGCTGCATGTAAACACCCACAGAGGGAGATCAAGGAACCGCTCTCACTGTGTCTTTTTTTGGACATGGGGATCCTTCCTCTAAGAGCTGTAACCGGTTGCTAAGCAACACACAGGATCTGGTACTGTATGTCAGTGGCATTGTAGCTTTGATTTACAGTAGGATTCCAACAACTACACCAGAGCATTTCTCATTACAGTACGGAGAGTATACAGAGCTAGTAACACAGGCACCACATTTTTTAATCATTAAATGAAGCTATCTATCTATCTATCTATTTTTTTATGTATTTATGTATTAAAATATTTAAATCTTTATTATTTATTATTATTTATTCTGAATGCAAAAAAAAAAAAAAATGCTGGGATGCAAGATGTGACCTTGAAACCATGTGCACCACTGAGTAGTAAACCTTTCCTAAACCTTACAAATAGAAAAGCAAACATGATATAAAAACACATTTGCTGAAGCAACCATGTCATTTTAGCTTTAAACACTTTTTCACAAATTGTGTTGCAAAGGACTCATACCAGAGTGATCTGCATCTCAAATGCAAAAAAAGTCATACATATGGAGCTGTTTATGTGATGCAAATTTTAACATGTATTAGTTCACAAATCATGCACTATGGTAAAATTATTCTAAGGTTATAACCATGCACGATATTGTGCTTTTGTCTGGAAACACAAAATATCTTCTGTATGTAAATTATTTTTCATTTTGTTTAGTTTTTAAGAAGAACTTATTTGTTAGAATTAAACAAACAATAATGATGTTCTTTTATAATGATAGTACATTGAAGCTTTGAAAATAACTATAAATATATATATATATATATATATATATATATATGACTATATATACAGTCATGTGAAAAAGTTAGGACACCCTATTGAATTCCATGGTTTTCTATATCAGGACATTATAAAAAATATCTGTTCCTTGGCAGGTCTTAAAATTTGAAAAATAAAACCTCTGATTAAAAATCCATGACATATTGCACCATGTCATTATTTATTTAATAAAAATAAAGCCAAAATGGACAAGCCATGTGTGATAAAGTTAGGACACCCTTACTCTTAACATATGATTTAAGAGGGTAAATAGCAGTTAGGAACTGCTAATCAAATGCCTTTGATTAACTGATCATCAGCAAGAGTTAGCACATCTTTAAAAGCAGACATTTTGGCAGTTTGCTGGTCTGAAGCTTTCATGTGTGTGTTAACACATTGTCAAAGAGAAAAGACATCAGCAATGATCTTGGAGAAGCAAAAGTCCATCATTCCACAGTGAGGAAGCAATCCTCCCAGGAGTGGACATCCCAGGAAGTTCACGCCAAGATCAGATCATGTAATACTCAGAGGCAGACAACCCAAGAACTTCACCACAGACTCAACAGGCCTCAGTTAACATTTTAAATGAAAAAGTTTATGATAGTACAATTAGAAAAATATGGGACAAGTATGGCATTTTTGGAAGACTTGCCAGAAGAAAACCTCTTCTATCTAAAAGCATAGCAGCATGGTTTAGGTTTGCGAAGTTGCATCTGAACAAACCATAAGACTTTTTAGGACAACGTCCTTTGAACAGACGAGGCCGAAGTGAAGATGTTTGGCCATAATGCACAGCGCCAAGTTTGGTGAAAACCTATAGAGCATATCAGCACAAACACCTCAAAAGTCACACATGCAGGTGGAGGGCTGATGACTTTGGGCTTGTTTTGTAGCCACAGGACCTGGGGACCACACAGTCATTGAGGCGACCATGAACTCCAAAGTATCCAAAGTCAAATGTGAGGCCATCCGTCCGACAACTTAGGCTTGACCAAAATTGGGCATGCAACAGGACAATGATCCCAAGCACACCAGCAAATTTACAACAGAACAGCTGAAAAGTAATCAAGGTGTTGCAGTGGCACAGTCAATGTCCCAACCTCATCCTGACTCAAATGCTGTGGTGAGAGCTGTCCATAAACAAATGCCCATGAACCTCAATAAACTACAGCAACGTTGTAAAGAAGAGTGGGCCAAAATTCCCCCAGAATGGTGTGAAAGACTAATAAAGTCATACAGGAAATTATTACTTCAAGATATTACTGGTAAAAGTGTATCTACAAGCAATTTAATCATAAGGTGTCCTAACTTTGTCACATATGGCTTTTCCATTTTGGCTTTATTTTTGTTAAATAAATAATGACATTGTGACTTGTCATGTAATGTTTATCTGAGGATTTATGTTTCCAAATGTTAGGACCTGCCAAAAGCCAGGAAATGTTTTATTATGTCTTGATACAGAAAACCATGTAATTCAGTAGGGTGTTCTAACTTTTTCACATCACTGTATATATTATATATTCTCCGAAAAATGCAGTGGCAACCATAATATTTTACTTTAAGACTGAACATTTGTAGATGGTCTAAAGCAAAACAGATAATATCGTGCATCCCTAGTATTGTGCAAGGAACTGCACAGCAAAAAGCCCAGAGTTAAATTAACTCTCCTGGGAGTTTATATGAGTCCACACTCAAGAGTGTGAAAGTGTTAAAATCAGAGTGTTAAATTAACACTGAGTCAGAGTTAAAGTTAATGAGATAATTAGTGATTAATTAAGCGATGACTGACCATTATTGAAAACACCTGATGATAACAAGCAGAATCACCAAAGGAGAAAATCACAATTTTTAAGCAACCATTATAGCGGTCAGTGTTTGCATTAGTTGGGCTCTTGACCCTTACACTTTTAACTTTAGAGTTTGTTTTGCTGCTGTATTTATGTTAAAACAGACAGACAAACCAAAAGAAAGATGGCCATGTGGCCTTAGTCTATGTTTTGATATGTTCTTAATGTAATGGCCTATATAATAGAGTTTAGTTTCTTTACCGATTAGATCAACTCTGTGACAATATATCAATAATCAGACAGATGTTTTTAAAATGTATTTTGATTTAAAAGAAAAATCCTTTAATTAAGACATACAGACAAGAAGAATCAGCATGAGAATCACAACAATGGTGACCATTAAAAAAAGCATGTTGTAACCAATCAAAACTCATCCATGCCTCCCATCATGCATTGCGACATGAATAAATTATGAGCTGAAATGTCTCTGTACTCTCCTTTATCTGTTTTTTTCTGAATATGCTGTTTGTCACCATTGTTGAGATTCATACTCTGGTTCTTGATGTCTGTGTGTGCCTAAACAAATGGCTTTTCAGAAATGGCTATATACATATAACACATCACAACAGTGTGTCAGTAGTTCTTCTAAAATGTAATTTTATTTATTTATTTTTTTTTGTGGATTCACAAGGCTAAACACTCAAGAAAATTATTTGACCTGAATCATTGAACTCATTTAGAGTATATCCTCTGAGTTATATTTCCAATAAAGAAAACATAACTTAGAGATTAGAGTCCAAAAGAGTTAAATGATTATGTCACAACATAATCATCATCTGATGACTTGCTAACCAAATTCTAACTTTAAAAACATAAGGGTCAAGTGACCAACTAATGCAAACACTGACCGCTATAATGGTTGCTTAAAAATTGTGATTTTCTCTTTTGGTGATTCTGCTTGTTATCATCAGGTGTCTTCAATAATGATCAGTCATCGCTTAATTAATCACTAATTATCTCATTAACTTTAACTCTGACTCAGTGTTAATTTAACACTCTGATTTTAACACTTTCACACTCTTGAGTGTGGACTCATATAAACTCCCAGGAGAGTTAATTTAACTCTGGGCTTTTTGCTGTGTGCATGGAAATAAGCCTTTATTAATAGATAATCTGTTACTACAATCATAATTTGTGTCAAAAGTAATATATTTGCTCAAGTAACCTGCCATTTTAGTTTGCTTTGAGCTCTTTTATCACAAATTATGTTGCACAGGACTCAAGTGATCTACATCTCAAATTCAATGCTTACGAGCATGTTTAGTACATCAGAAAAGCCCTACATATGGAGCTGTTTATCTAATGCAGATGTCAACAAGTATTAGTTTAATAACAGGTAACCAGTATAATATGGAGAGGCACTGAAATGTAGACCTTCATTTATGTGTTTTTGACCTACACTGTACATGACATGAGTATAGTTAGCTGAGGTTTGTGCGTTAGCATGGGCTCACTAACTTTAACGTTAGCTAGTTTTAGCCAGAGATATTAATGATATTAACAGACATTACTTGCTTGAGAAGATGTAAAAGGCCACTTAATGAGAGTATGACAACCAGAAAATGAATGTAGAATAATAAAATAAATTCCAAATTTCATTGCCAATTCTCTCAGGATACCTGGAATCAGTGTTACAAGTACCTCAGGCATATCGTTTTATTACTTTTGTAGCATAAACACCATCAAAACGACGAGAGCTTCGGATCTTCCATTATTTCTCGGCTCTATGGCACTGAAACCTACAGATGTCCAAGGTTCAGTCTCCGTGCAGCTGATGCTCAACTGCCATTGGCTCATCTGCATTCGAGGGGAGGGGCTTACTGTTAGGATGTACTGGGTGAGCTTACAAGCAGGTTTACTACATCTGAAAAGTAATACATAAGGAACTATTTATGTGATGCAAACATCAAAATGAATTAATTTACAAATCAAGTACTATGTTAAAAATCTTTTTGAGGTCATAACAAGGAACCACATTAAAAAAAAATTATTAAACAATACTCTTTTGATATAATCATAATTTGTGTAAAAAAGGATTCAAAGTTGCTGGTGTTTTTACTATCATAGTGTTAATTTCAGCCAGATGTTTTAATTTTTAATTTTTATTTTTTATTGGGGAGTTTCACTCTGTTTTCAATATTGTTTTCCATTTAAAAAAAAAAAAAAAAATAGAAAAATAAATAAATAAAAAAAAAAAAACGAACCAAAAAATTGCTAAATTAAATGTTAACCAACTACATGAGCACAAACATTTACTGGTAATAATTAAGTTCTTTAAAACAATAAAAGAGGCTCAAGTATTGACCCATAAGGCAAACTAAGTCATCTCTAAGGAAAGCTCACCCTGAACAGAAGTGCAGGACTGAAGACCTGTGTCAGCACACCACAGCTTTATATGCCCTGTGGCTGCATGAGGAAGATATGTGTGTCCACTCAGTGTCTCTCAGCGGTCCTGCTTTCTCACAGGCCAGCTGCTGGGAAGCACTGAAGACGTTATCATGCCTGTCTGCTCCACACACACACACCAGCTGGGTCTATCCCTGAATCACACATTTTAGAATCAGGCTCCAGCACTTTCGGGTTGAGGTTATGTCACACCTGTGCTGTATTTCAGTGGACACAAACTTTGTGTAACTGGATATTCTACACAAAAGAGATTTGTTAATATGTGACTAAACAGTAGGGGTGTAAAAAGGATAGCAAGTATAAGGGAGAGTATGGATACTGGAAATGTTATTGAATTAAACATCAGGTTACATCACACTTACCCCAAACATTTGAATTGTAGTGTATCACATATTTCACAGCACAACTGTTTTCAGCTTTGATAATAATAATAAATGTTTTCACATTTTTATACGCTTCAGAAACAAGCTTCAGATAAATTCGAAAGACATGCTGTAGGAGATTTATAGGACAACCTAGATTTCCAAGATTTCCCAATGTCCTCAATATCTCAATGACTTTGTACAGAAACTGTAAAACTTTCTGTTATTTATATAGTGGCTCTTTTAAAAGTAAACTGGCCATTTTTAACTTTTATTTACAGGACGATAGCAGTGGACGGGGGAGAGGGGAAATGGGGTCGGGACATGAGGACACAGTCCAGAGTCAAACTTGAAACCTTGGAAGCCAGTTCTTAACAAGAGCAAGTGCAGTTACTTCCGCACCACTGCTCAGACACTCAAGCCAATTTCGCCCATCATAAAACCCACAGCTTCAGGACAAAAGCTCTGTTTTGGCTGCCGATATTATGACATCTGTTGTGGTGACTTATGAAACGTCTCTTCACAAGGACGAATGACCATAATCAGAAGTTAATAAAAACAATGTGACTAGCTTGTTAGCACAGTAAAAATATGAAACAATATACTGACTAAAATATATTTTGCTGAATCATAAAGAACATACTATATGCGCATTGTACATGAAGCCAAAACAAATAACTTGTATGACTTCCAATATTATAAATATCTATAAATAAAATTGTATTTTATGTTATTTAGGTAAAGAATGTTACTTATGTTATTTGTCTGTTTAGCAATGAAAAATTTCCCACAGAAGACAAAAGATTTTCTTTGTTTCTATATTTTTTTAATAATATGCAACATCGATTGAAAGCACTTTAGTAATACTCATGTAAAGAAAGTAAACATTACCCACAATAATACTGAAAGGAAACAGATATGGAGAAATTTAGAATTACTGTTCATCACTTGCTCACCATAGGATACTCTGCAGTGAATGGGTGCCATCAGAATATGAGTCCAAACAGCTGATAAAAACATCACAATAATCCATAAGTAATCCACACCACTCCAGTCCATTAATTAACATTGTGATGTGAAAAGCTGCATGTTAAGCTCCAGTGAAAATTTGTCTCATCTACATCAGGAGAGAAATATGAACAGATAAAACGCTGTTTACAAATGAAAACAGTTCAAAATATTTCTAAACAAACAAGTTGGTGGATTCTGATGTGCGAGACAACATGGGATGGATTTTTTTTTACTGGAAGAAACGTTATTAGGCATTATGAACTGGCCAAAAGTACTGGTTTATGGATTTATTAATATTTATTACATAAAGCTTTGCACTTTACAAGGTGTTAACTGATGTACTGAAGTAATGTGGATCCCTTGTGGACTATTGTGATGTTTTTATTAGCTGATGGCACCCATTCACTGCACAGGATATATTAGTAAGCAGGTGATGTAATGCTAAATTTCTTCTAATCTGTTCTGATGAAGAAACAAACTGAGAGTGTGTACATTTTCATTTTTGGGTGAACTATTTCCTTAAGTATAGTAACGAATGCAAAATACAATTAAGTACTTTACATCCCTTACAAAACATATAAGTTCTGTCTCATACCTGTTCATATACACTGTTGTTCAAAAGTTTGAGATCAGTAAGATTTGTTATGTTTTTTAAAGAAGTCTCTTATGCTCTTCAAAGTTCCATTTATTTGATAAAAAAAGAAATATTTCATTATGATTTATATAAAATTAATAGGTTACTATTCTAATATACTTTAAAATATAATGCATTTCTGTGATGCAAAGCTGAATGTTCATCAGCCATTACTCCAGTCTTCAGTTTCCCATGATCCTTTAGAAATCATTTAAATATGCTCATTTATTATCAATGTTGGAAACAGTGCTGCTTAATATATTTTGGAACCTGTGATACTTTTGCTCAGGATTCTTTGATGAATAAAAAAAAGATAAAAAAAAAAAGAACAGTACTTATTCAAAATATAAATATTTTCTAACAATATACGTCTTTACTATCACTTTTTATCAATTTAACACATCCTTGCTTTTAAAAATATGCATTTCTTAAAAAAAGAAAGAAAGAAAAAAATACTGACAATTTCTGAACGGTAGCGTATATTGTTACAAAAGATTTCTAAACCTGAAAAAAGTATCACAGGTTTCAAAAAATAATAGGCAGCACAACTGTTTCCAACTTTGATAACACTGACATTGATTTGCTTTTGCACAGAAATAAATTATATTTTAAAGCATATTAAAAAATAAAACCACTATTTTAAATTGCAATAATATTTCACAACATTACGTTTTTTTTTCTGTATTTTTAATTAAATAAACGCAGCCTTGATTAGCAGAAAAGACTTATTTAAAAAACATTCAAAGTCTTATTGTTCACAAACGTTTGAACAGCAGTGTAGATCAAATAATATGGAAATGACACAAAATTAAATGTTTAACAGCCTGTGTGAATTTTAATAGTCACAAATTCTACAACACAGGATTAGAACACGATTTAATGAGCTATACAGTTAAACTTAATTAAGTCCACTGGTCGACAATAAGTTTATTTGCTAACTGTTCGCACGCTGACAAAAAATGTGACATTTTTGGCACTATGTCAAAACTATTATAGCACTGTGACAATCTCTGGCTTTTGTAGCTAAGCAACTACCCAACAGAACGCAACCCAATTTTCAATGCAAAGCCATCTTTTGCAGCTTTCTTAATGTAAATATTTTGCCTATGGGAGACAAAAGAAGTACAGCACCTAAATATATTTATCTTAGTGCTCTTGGGATGATGACTTTTTGTTGTTGTCGCTGTTGTTGTTTGTTGTTAAACAACAGCAAAAATTTAAAAAGGATACCTTGATGTGTCCAAACTTTAAAAAAAAGCCATCATCCCTATGAAGTACAATAATCTGAGTCACTCTTGTCCTCTATGATTGAAGCTCCTGCTCTGATCTTTGAAAAATATGAGAGAACAGGACATAAAAGTGCATCTCAGCCTACGTATGGGTCAAAGTAAAATCATAAAAACAGTGTTTTGGTGCTAATGGTTATAGACAATGTAGTAATAATGACAATGTCAAACACAACATGACATCAAATGTCAAATACATGAATAAAACGTATCATAAACAGAGACAGTATTATTGCTTTAGTTTGCTAGCACACAGCTTAAGAATCCACTTTAAAACCTACAATTACTTGTGTTTTCCTATGATATCTAACAAGGCTCTGTTTGTAGTAAGTGTTGTCATTTCAAATGGTTATATGTACAATGTGCTGATTTAGACGAAATTTCAGCATTTAAAACTTGGCTTCTTTACTATATGAGTTAGAATTTGAATTGAACTAGCCAATATTCCCCATGAGCTGATCCAGTGTATTTATACTAGGCAATGAATTGTAGTGTCTCAATAGCCAGAAAAAACTAAGCCAGCACTCCTGGGATTCCACCCATGCGAGCAAGGTAATGAAGTTGTCACATTAAGATCGAAAGTCTTTGCAGCTCACATTTGAGCGAAACATCGAGCCCTGTAGCAAAGCCCAGTGCTATGTGAATTACGGCTTTACTTATTTTATAAATGTATAAATGTGAAAAATTGTTGTGTTTTGCACCCTTAGAGCCTATAATGTTGCAATAACACTAGGACGAGCGAGTCCAGATATGTTGGCAGAAGGACTTCAGTCTCACAGAATCTGAAAATGACAATATCAGTACTGCCTGATAGAACACAGATAAATATCCTTACAGAAGCAACAGGAGTCCAATAAGTGTTCAATAACTACTCTTTTGAGGTCAGTGTTATAAGCCTTATAGGCACACTCATCTGATAACAACCGGTTTCAAAACAACTCTTTATATATCACACAGATATATTAAAATCATTTAGGCTATTATTATTTTATAACTTCAGCATCATCAAGCAGAATCCAGTAAAATCCTAGGCCCAAAGGAAACATTGAAAAACATCTTGTCCAGTGTCTTTTATCCCAAACCTGTGACAAAAACTTCTAATTCTCCTTAAAAATCATGTCTAATCATGACTGACTAATGTAATGATTTAAAATGATAATAGAAATGCCTATAATGTTTTACGCTATTTGTGTTGGCAGATGTTCACATTTTATCACTTTAACTATGTTTTTCAGGTGTGACAGACTCCTTTTTAAATAGCGTGGCTTTTCCAGTAACAAGCTGTTTTTTTCCAACAATGAGCAGCGTAGTGTGACAAACAGCTATTGCTATTTTTAATGTTACATTGTATTGCGCACACAGCTTTGAACCAAGCAAACAGAAGCAATAATCAAACACAGTTTCTTAGTATACTCTCTATCAAGCAGCACTAAAAATCTGAATCGGTTTGTTCAGACAGTTCTTTTAAAAGTAAAAGAAAGAAAGAGATAACCTACAATCATCCTATAAATGGCTTATCTGTTGTGCTGAAAACTACCTGTTTTGGTGTTCTAGACCTAAAAATGCTTACAAAACCTATGTCTAATATTTGTTAATAATATAGCTTATAACAAAAACATTTAATTTCCAAGTCATTTTTAGCTAAAAACATCACAAGTGTAATAATGCAGAAAAAACAATCTCAAAAAGTACAAAAATTATCATTAAAAATGTAGGGAAGTTTTTATACCCTGAGTGAGCAAAGTCAGAAAGTTTTAGTCCAATTATATAAAATTAATTAGCATTAACTAAGAAAAAGAAAATCCTTTCTGCACGGGTCAAAAGGACCAAAACAGAACATGAGGTTTAAGCTGCACTTCCAGTAAAATAATGATAATAATAATGATTTATTTTTTTCAGTAAACAATTCTCTTTTTCCAAATAAATATTGGCTAATAAAAATGTCCTGATAATGTAATAATTTACTCATCCACATGTCATCTAAGATATTGATGTGTTTCTTTCTTTCTTTCTTTCTTTTTCAGTCGCAAAGGAATTATGTTTTTATTTTAGGAAAACATACTAGGATTTTTCTTCATATAGTGGACTTCAATGGTGCTCAACAGACTGAAGGTTAAAAATGCAGTTTCAATGCAGCTTCAAAGGGCTCTAAATGATTCCAGCCAAGGAATAGCAAAACGATCGGTTATTTTCTTTAAAAATATATATATTTTTACACTTGCACAAATGCTCATCTTGTCTAGCTCTGCGATGCGCATGAGTACTTTGTGCACTCCGGTTCAAGACAGTTAGGGTATGTCGAAAAAGTACCATCTCAATTTCTTCTCCAACTTCAAAATCATCCAACATCTCTGTTTTAACTTTTTTTGTAAAGGGTGTTTGACATTCTGACATTTGCACGTTCACTTTGTAAAAACAAGGTCAGTAGTTCTGATTTTGAAGTTGGAGTGCACAGAGTATGTGTCGCATAGCTAGACAAGAAGCATTTGAGGTTAAAAAGTATAGAAATTGTCATTTTTGGGGGGGAAAATAATGATTGTTATGCTAGATAAGACCCTTATTCCTCGGCTGGGATTGTGTAGAGCCTTTTGAAGCTGCAATGTAACTGCATTTTTAACCTTTAATCCTTTAAGCACCATTAAAATCCACTATATGGAGAAAAATACTGTAATGTTTCTCTCAAAAAACTTCCTCTAAGCCACATTTTTCATGAAAAAAAAGTATTTTTCTGAAAAAAAAAATTTTTAGACTGATCTTTTCCACAACATGTTTAAAGACTCCAGAGAATCAATAAAATCGATAATTAAGAGTATGCTGAAAATGTCTCAAGAAAGAGTAAACAAGCTCTAACCATCTGTTGCCTGCTTGACATTTGACTGCTCACAGTCCTGTCCCGCTAACAGTCCTCTCTCGTATGGCCACTTCCTGGCGGAATCTTGTCTTCCCGTGTGAACGTGACACGCAGCCTATTGAAAACCGGCAGGGCACTTGGCAAAAGAGAAGAAAATGGAGAGGACTCTTCAGTCTGTGGCCAAAGGACAGACAAGCACAGGCCTGTTTTAACCCACATGAAACTGTCTTTCCACTCCACCAATTCAAAGGAATAGTTCATTCAAAAATAGAAAAAATCATCACTTTCCCTCCTTCTGTTTATTTTCTCTTCACATGCCATGAAAGTGAATTAGAACAGTGGATTTGAAACCCCAAAAATTAGAAAAAGCACCATGCTCTAAAGCCATATGATTTTACTGAAAATTTAGTTTGAAATTATGTTCCAAAAACTATAGCAGGTTTGGGATGACATGAGTGTGAGTGAATGAAGACAATTTACATTTTTAATGGAGCTGCTATATATCAACAAAAGCTGACAGTCTATTTCAATCTGAAATTAACAAATTAAGCATTAAAATCACTGCCTGGTAGTGAGTCAAGAGTATGTAAAGAACCATACTGTAGTTCCCATCATGGCCCTCATATAGCTCTTCAAGCTGCATGTTCCTGTTTAGTTACAATGTATTAGCATTGTTACAAATATGTTACTACACATGAACTACATTAATGCAGCTCTGAGCTGGATATTTGTGAGCGAACAACTGAACTTTTAATTTTGAAGGGAATATTAAGGGACTTTTTCTGAACAAGTGAGGGATGGTGTGCTGTCAGACAGCCTTCTCCCTCGACTTTGATCTCAGCCCCCCTAAAAATCACCAATTAACTCAGTTGTAGGCAAAATCTGTGATTATGTAATCTCTATTCATGTCTGCTGAAAACAGCAGCTGCAGTACGTGACCTCAAATCTGGGGTTATTTTATTCTGAAACCTCCCCTTAAAAGTTGTTAACCAGTGTTAAAGTTCATTACATTATCCTTCTCTAAATGGTGGACACGATCATAGGTGGCAGGCAATGATCGGTATGGAGTGCTGCCTTTCACACAGCTGTCAGATGCACTCTCTTTCTCAACTAAACACTTTCCTTTGAAAGTGAAATAACACATAAAAATGCAACCAAATATGTGACCCTGGACCACAAAACTAGTCATAAGTTGCATGGGTGTATTTGTAGAAATAGCCAACAATAAGTGTCAAAATTATAGATTTTTCTTTTATCATCAGTATATTAAGGAAATATGTTCCATGAAGATATTTAGTAAATTTCCTACCTTAAATATATCAAAACTTGTGATAAGTAATATGCATTGCTAAGAACTTCATTTTAAAGGCGATTTTCAAATAATTGTATCTCGGCCAAATATTATTATATCCTAACAAACCATACATTAATGGAAAGCTTATTTATTCAGCTTTCAGACGATGTATGACTGGTTTTGTGATCCAGGGTCACATATGTGCCTTTATTAATACACCTTTACTGAGAGACAGTCACATTATATATATTTTGAGTCTTCGTGTTTACCATATTTGATGGGTCATAATCATAAGTGTTTATATGTGATAAAATACCTCAATTAAATATAAATATATAAAGTAATCATCTTTAGAGTTTGGTTAATCTTCAAAAAAAAAAGAAAGAAAGAAAGAAAATTGTTTTTAAATAAACCTAAGAGTTTTCTGTCAATATTGGGGTTTTTATGGGTGAGAAAATGATGACAGAATTTTCATTTTCAGGCAAATTAATCCATTCAGCCAAAAATGACTCTTACATACTTAAAATAAATAAAATAAAATACTGAAAAAAATATTAAAATACATAAAGTAAGCCACTACAGGTATTGACTGTTCAAGCTTGAGATGTTGGCCTTTTCATAATGTGTTGTTTCAGATTAGTGGTAAACTTCCAAAAAATATTTATTTTATTGCACTTATTATAGTTGTGTTTGCAGATTTCAATTATGTTTTTAAAGGTCATTTTCTCAAATTTATTTATGTTTTCCTGTACTTAGGTTGTACTTACATACAGCAAAATTTACTGTTTTACTATTACTTTCTATATTCTGAGAAGAGTTTGTTCATTTATCATTTGCCTAATTTTATGCAACATTTTATTCCTAAAAAACATGGTGAACATTTATATTTCCTGGTTGTAGAAAGTATTTTCTGATTAAGTGAGTGATAAAAAGAGGGTAATACTTTATTTTAAGAACCAGTTCTTACTATTAACTAGCATGCATATTACTAGCATACTGGCGGTTTATTAGCACTTATGAAGCACATCTTGCCCTACTCACCTAAATAGTCAATTATACAGTTTCGACACATACAATAAAAAACACAAAAACAATTCTATGAAGAGCTATGAATTTGTGATCAGATTTAGACCTTTAGAAGAATTAGACCTTTACATTAAGCTAGATCGAAGTTTTGTATTTTCCCATTATTTTAGCTCAAATAGCAGCATGTGACAGTAGCAACTCTAAGATCATGGGTTCGAAGCAAATGCTTTTATCTAAAGTGACTCACAATAAAGAAATAAAAACAATTTAAGGCAATAGTTTACCCTGAAATAAAAATACCCCATGATTAACTCACCCTCAAGCCATCCTAGTTGCATATGAAATATGCCTATAAAACATTATAAACTTTAATATTTAGTTTCCAATAACCGTCGTGCACCGTTACGCAAAAGTGGCGTTCCAGCAAAAGACGTAGTACATAGACGCAATGTAAGCTCCAGTGTGGTGCTGCACGATTAATCGTATAGCAATCGCAATCGCGATGTCAGCCTGTGCGATTATATGACGGAAAATGTTGCGATTATATTATTTTATTTTAGGCTAATTGTGTGCACTTGAGAACACATGCTTTCTGAGAACAGTTTGCCTATTTTCCGTGCTGTGAACAAAACAAAACAAAACAAAGATTAAATAAATAAATAAATAAAAAAGATCTGACAGTCTCTCAGTATAGGCAGTGCATGTGTAGCGTGCATGCGTGCACGTTCACATGTGTGCGCAGTGCTGAGAGACCAGAACAAAGATGAGTGCCGAGGAGACTGATCTGGTAGGCAAAAAAACTCAATGTCTTGTATTGTAGAATGCATGCTCAGCACCGCCAGTTAAAACGAAACCGAAAGTAAGAATCGCGGGCGCATTGAAAAGCACTTTTAAAAGAGCGACTCCCCAGTCCGCGCAAATTAGTCTACATGACATATCTAGGCTGTTATTAGCATGTAAGCTATAATAGGTTGTGTAGTTGTCTATAGCTCTGTATCATGCTTGAAAAAGTCGGTCTCTGTTGGAACTTTGAATATTAAGAGAGTAGCCTACTTTGATTATGGCTGCATTTATTGTTTGCACTTAATAAGACTAAGAAAGAACTGTGTTGTTTATTTTTTGGTTATTTATACTGTTTTAATTTATGTTCAATTTGTGAAAAGAACTTCAGTTGAGAGGTCAAATGTTCTAGAAGCTCATAATTCATGAACCCCCATTTTGTGCCCCCAATACAATTTATTATAATCGTAATCGCAAACGCATATCGCAATATTGACCTCAATAATCGCAATATGAAAATTTTCCCAAATCGTGCAGCCCTACTCCAGTCAGAATATAGTCTTATGAGAACCAAGTTCTGTTTACAGTAAATGAAAACCAGTCTCGTCCAACTTTTTTCTTTACAAATCCTCATTTTGTACTTCTAATTTGTGACTGATGTTTTGTTTTGCTAGAGATTACAGATTATAAAGTTTTAATATGGATATTTCTTACATAAAATCACTAGTTTGCTTCAGAAGGCCTTTATTATCCTCCTGGAGCTGTGGAGTACTTTAATGATGAATGGATGTACTTTATTGAACTTCAAAATCTCAAAAGCAATTAACTGCCATTATAAAGCTTGGAAGAGCCAGGACATTTTTTTAATATACCTCTGATTATATTTGTCTGAAAGAAGTAAGTCATATACACCTAGGAACAGTGTTGGGGAAAATTACATTACTTTTTATGGAAAGTAATGTGCTACATTACTTTTGCATTACTTTTTAAATCTGGACAGGGCTTGCCTGTTTGCTTTTAACATAAAAAGTTTGATTTTTAGATAATGTAAAGGCCCTTTCACACCAAAAAGTGAAATGAATAAGCCTAAGTCTGAAGGAAAAGTAAATTCATGTCTTTACAGTAAAAAGTAGGAAAAGTAAGTTCAACACTCTTCGGCAATGGGGAAAATGAAGCACAAATGTTAATCTAAAGTAAGTTTTGCTTATTAGTATGGTTGAATTGGATCAACAAAGGTCAGCAGCAAAGTCATTGGTTAATACAATGGGAATAAACACATTAAGTAAACAAAAAGTAACTCTACTAGTTACTTGAAAAAAGTAATCTGATTACGTAACTCGTGTTACCTGTAATGCGTTACCCCCTACACTGCTTAGGATGGCTTGAGAGTGAGTAAACCATGGGGTAATTTTCAATAGTCAATAGTCCATTTTACAAACTTTTCACTTATTATACAAAAACATCTATATGAAGAGTCTTGAGTTTGTGATCAGATTTGGGATTTAGATTAAGCTAAATTGTAAGATGATACCAATAAAGGAACAAAAGCAATTTGTCACTGACTAAAATGTATACCAATATCTAAATAATTATTTGATGCCTTTCTTTCCTCTTTGATAGAGTAAACAATAGTCCATTTTACGTATACTGTGAATGACTAATCAGAATCAAGCATTTTAGAGAAATGTGTAATACTGCACAACTAAATTTACAATGCCTGTTGGCGGTTGAAGAATCTTTGTACTTCTTTTCAGCTTGATCTGACACAATCGAAACGGCTACACTGACCCTTCTTGGTAATTATCTGCTGAGTCATTAAGAAGAGCCGGGGTAAGGGCAGATGTCACGATCTATGGCCCGATGTGTCATCAGGCTTTTGTAAATCTAAGTATAAAGGCACAGAGAGGAGAGAACAGCCTGCATCATCTGCTTCATTACAGTGAAGATTCACAGCATTACAGAATATTCGAGTGGAGCAGAGCTGGTCGCCACCCACTCCTGTTAGCTGCCACCCACCCACCTACACACACACATACACACACACACACACACACACAAGCATAGGCTTAATTACTGGCAGTTATTCACAATTTCGTCAAATGGCAAACCGGCTGCTGAAGTGACCATACGCACTCTCACACACACATTCACAGAATCCATGATCCATCCTGAATCCTAAAAACACCAGCACCATTCTGAGGAATGTGCTGAACGAAAAGGGAAACACATGCGCACAACACACGCTCACATATACGCGTATATGCACCCTCGCACACGCGCACACGGTCTCCATGGAAACAAGCGGGAGAGCGGCCCGTCCCACTCTCTTCTGTGGACCGATAGAACAGGATGAGAAAGAGCGAGGAAGAATGAAAGAGATGCAAAATACAGAGCGAGAACAGCAGAGACGGAAATAAAGCAGAGATACCCAGAAAGAGCTGCAAAGCATCACTTTGGAAGGAATAATGCATGAAATCAGGCTCAGTTTCTCTTAAAGACAGTATCAGCACACAGTTCAGCGTGTGTGTGACTGGTATCCCCCAGCCGAACGTTGTCTTGACACCCAACAGCTGAAACGGTGGGAAACACTGCACTGCACCACAGCACTAATGTATACAGCATCCAGGAAACCCCCTCTCATGTGCACTGAATACTAATAACCACAAGATGATTGGCTAGCCCTGATGTACAACCTGTGTTCCCAAGCTAAATTGTGTCACATATATGACTCGGGTGCTCTTTTGAAGTTTCCTAGAAAGGAAAATCGAGCAGCATTTTGTACAGTGAAAGTGTACAGAGAAAGTACTATGGTACAGTGAGAGAATCAGAATGTAATTTCATTATATTGTAATGATCATTTCATGGTACTGTATGATCACCTTATGAATCAATGTCAAACAATACCATGGAATTAACTTCATTAAAAAAAAATAATAATACATGATACTCATTACTTTCACATTATGAATATGCACTATATCCAAAGCGACTTATATTGCTCTACTATTTGAACTACATTCTTGTAATGTAAAACACTTAATAAACTATAGTTGAGTTACCATTAAAAAAAAAATAAAAATGGTTACATGACTGGTTAGATTAACTATAAAATACATGATTTATTACAAATATTATAGAAATTTTATATAAAACTAAAAATGCCATATTATTAATATTGTATAAATAATTATATTAATAATATTAATCAATATAAAATTTGAATAATTAATTAATAATTAATATAAATAAAATGAATAAAGTGATTAATGATATATATAAATGAAAAAAAAATATATATATATATATATATATATATATATATATTCAAACCATATTAATTACACAAACCAAACTGACAAACTGACTTGCACATTACACACGTTATGTCATAATCAAACAGTGATATAGTTTGTAAATGTAATAATTTTGTCCCACTACTCATTGGAAAAAGTAGTTGTTACTAAAAATGTACATGTTAAAAGTAAGTTAGTTTGGTAATAAATCAGTGCTAAAATACAGGTGGCTTTTGCTGACGACTTTCACATCTCAAATCTGATTTGTGCATTGGCTGAGAGAGGCACTTAAGAAAACACATGCAAATAGCAAAAGCACCAGCAAATTAAAAAAATAAACATCTTCATCAGTTTGACAGCACGTGCATTAAATACTTGCAACACAACCAAATACAGAAACGCGCTGCAAAAACAGAAATGTGCTGCAAATACTCACAACACAAACAAATAAAGAAACACGATGCAAGCACAGACCACAACAGTGGGAAACCCAACAATGCTTACGAAAATCAACCATGGTTGTATTACAGTAAAAGTGTAGTAACCATGATGCTGTTGTTGTTGTTGTTGTTACTGATTACCATTTGTGTACATACCATGGTTAAAATATAGTTAGTGTTTTTAATTTACCATGGTTTAACTATAGTAACCATTTTATTTTTATTTATTTTATATAACAAAAAATATATATAATATAGGCTATTTGTTTATTTTAATAGTAAAACCATGGTTATTTTTTGTAAGGAAAGTTGTAAAAGTAGCCAGCTTACATAATGTTTCACAGTTACAGTAATTGTGTATTTCAGCTTATTTAAGCTAATGATATTTTTTTTTAAAAAAGCCAAGAATCATATGATCAGGATGTTAAAATAAACAGAAATCAAGCCTCTCAGAGGATGATAAGCATGTCCCAGCCAGGTTTGTCACTTAAGTAGTTGCGGTTCCCTTAAACATCTTTCAATGTGGTCTGGGCGTATTTGCAGCCCCTTTCTGTTTTTGCAACGTGTTTCTTTATTTGTTTGTGTTGTGACTATTTGCAGTGTGTTTCTGTATTTGGATGTGTTGTGAGTATTTCCAGCAAATGTGCTGTCAAATTGAATTTGCAGGTGTTTTTTAATTTGCAGTGCATTAAGTAAGTAAATTAATAGTAAATCGTGACACTAGCATAGATATTAAAAACATCAGTGTGTTTGTCCATACAATGAAAGTCAATAAATGACTAGAATTTTTTATCGTAGTAGTTGCTAATTTTAGTTAGTGAACCCCAATATCGCAATGGTGTGTTTCCTAAAAGCACTGTATTACCATGGTACAGTACATGTCCAAAAACCATGGTGTTACTATGGTTTATTAAAAAAAACATGGAATAACAAAATGGTATGGTACAAAGACATTATTACCTGGGTACAAACATGGTAATATCTGGTCCTTTTTGTTCTTGGCAGTCTACTTCACATAGTTGTTGTACAGTTTTTAAAGTTTCACCGTGTTTGTAACATGCAATATTATTTATGTATATATATATATATATATTATGTTTATGTATCAGTTCAACGAGTTTTCATTTTGGTTTAGTTTTGCCGGCATCACACACAAAGATTCCTGCAGGTGAGAACATTGTGTTTCCGGCTGGTCTGAGTCGTGATCAAGCGTGTGCTTGAGATTCTGAGCACTATCTGTTAGAAAAGCACAGGTCCAGTGCAACACACACACACAGAGTCGTCGATCTACAAAAGCCTCTCGTGCGAGTTACGCAATGACAGAGGTAGAGCGGCAATATTTACCCAGTCTTGCTCACTTGGACACATAATCTCATTCACACTATCACACACAGTCTAACACACACACACATACACGCAAGTGTGTGAGAGGTGCTGATGGCTGTCAGATGCTCGGCCCCTGCAGTGTGGAGAGTTTCGAGTGAGCTGCAGACGCAGCAGACGTTTGGCTCAGTGTGTAACAGAGCGGCCAAGAGAGAACGACAGAGAGAGAAACCATGAATCTTCATCAGCGAACCCCAGCGACAGGGTTCCACACGACTTCACGTACCGGCAAACCTGGACCGAGAGCTGTGGACAACCTCAAGTCCGCCTCCTACCGTGCCACACGCAAATGCACAGGAACTCAATGTGCTCTGTGTGGCTTCTGGCATGTCCTCGCGTGAAGGATGCCCCACCGTCAGGCAGCAGAGCATAAAATCACATCTCTCCACATGGAGAAGGTTGCAATATTGCTAGGCAACGTTCCTGCAACGTTCCTGGCCTCTCCGGTTCGAAAATAGAGGTACAACCTGTGCCCGCCACACTTGAGCAGATGTTAATGTCTTCGTTGAATTATGAACACCTGTACCTAAATCCTGCACACATAGAACACACACACGAGATCTACAGACCTAGAGTAGGTTACAAATTTACATCGTTCTGAATTAAGTCTGACACCTTTCACAACGACATCCCATGCACACCACTAACTCCTCAGCACATCTTCATTCATTTCTCAAAGCAACTGGTTCTTCAGTGATACCGACTTGTTTTGAATGGACTTACCTCTGTGCAGGAAGCATCACATACAAGTCTTCTTCACACCATCCCAGAAAACCAGAAGACAGTTATGAGAGAGAGAGAGAGCCAGGAAAAATCACACACACAGGCTGATAGTCCAAGCAGCCTGGAAAGAAAAAAAAACAGCTACTCTCTGTCTTTTCCCGTTTTTCCGCTGTTCCCCCCCCTCTCTCTCTCTCTGCCTCTCTGCTGTCTCTCTTTCCCGTCGCCTCCCCAAGAGCAGAGGAGTGGAGAGGAGAGGAGCCGATCTCCCCAGCGCTGGTGTTAAGCTGTGCGTTTAGAGCTCCTCTGCAGCGATCTCGGCATCTTCCACGGACTCCACTGGCACGAAGCAAAACGTGGAGTCAGATACCGGATTCAGGATTCTTGATTGCCACTGGCCCCTGCTCACTCGGGAATACTAATCTGTATTCCTCTTATTTCATCTGTATCATTTGTCATCCTATTCTGCTCTCACTGTAAATGTCAAAACCATGCCTCATATCCAATCGAGGGGGAAATCGATCCTGTTAAAAAAGGAAACCTCTTTCTCTTATGATGATGATGGTGGTGATGATGTCACTGTTTCAGTTTTTTCATTTCTGCATCATTGTCACCACAGATGGAAGAGGACGCAACCTGAGATGGCCACATTAGGAAGCCCATAATTTCCCTTTGGGAAACACATTAGCACACAGGAGAGATGCTAATCATTAGGCTGTTAACAATTACAATGTGTGTTGGAGAAAAAAAAAGAATAGAATGTCTTGACAACCTTATTGTAGGATCTAATTTTAAACAGAATACAGTTGATTATAGTGTCTGGTGCTAAAATGAGACCAGGTTCGCGTCTGTTAGCTTAGTATTGGATTTCTGTACTCTTTTCAATTATACCACCAATTACTACATTTCCTACTATTATTGCTTCACAAATATTTTGGTAGTGCTGTCAACTCAAAAAACGTACCTATACATACAAATCGCTGCAGTTTACAGTTGAAATGAACATTAGAGGCAGTAAAACTTTTATTCCTTTTCACACAAAGTGTGACATACAGTGCCAGAGTTTAAGTTGTTTAAGAAAGCCTGATTTTTGCACAATTTCTTGGACAATATTATGACTTCAAAACAATTCAAATATGCTCCGAGATTTGAAAACTGGGACTTTTTATTGTTTTTGTCATATTTACAGCTTGTGAGGTGAAGCCCTTCAGTACGAATGCCATAAAACTACAGTTCAACAAAACAGCTCAAACCCAAGTATAAAGTGAGTGAATGTGTTTTTGTTAACACAGGTTTAGGGTTGGGGTTGGTGTAGGGGGAATGTTATATTCTAGGGCTGCTCTCAACCGGTCGACTAGTAGTTGTTCATTTTAAGCATAATCACACATTTATTAATAAACTATTTAAATCATAATAGTGAGTCTTTAATTGCCTAGATAGCCTAATAAGCGCTCAAACACACGCATAACGCTTACCACAGCACACCAGCAGAAGTAATGATAATGAATTTTGGGATTACCATTTTAGTCATTTATTGAAGTTGGTGACACTGCCTCGTCATCTCTGCAGTAGTGGATGTGCCTGTATGCATGTTTCATACGGATTACATAATCTGAGAATATTTGTTTTCAATTTGAACTGGTTCATTTGAAAGTAGACATTTTACTCTCTATATATTTTTCATGTCTGTAAGGAAAGTATACACTTGCCGGAGTTTCAGAGTTTTGCGCTCAAGTTCACAGAGAGCGAAATGGCAGAAAACTCATTCTGAGTGCTTCCATTATTTTACAAAACCACAATGTTTTGTTGTTATTGTGAGTGCACACAAATAATCGTAGGGTCTTTACAGATTCAAAAGATGTATTGTTCTTATCTGTATGACCAAAAATGAAGTATTTTAAGAGCAAGTGACTGCACCGGCACCTCTATCTGTCATACAGTGAGTGTTCTTCTATACAGCTTAGCGCACATTAGATTGAGCAGCCATGTAAAGTTGCTACTACTTACATACAAATGATAAGCAATATTTCACCGTAAAACTGCCATGAAATGTGCAGTAAGGTAAATAATGTTGGTGTTGCAGAAATGTCACAAAAATAATGTTTTTTCAATGACCCTGGGTTGCAATAAAGCTATTTTAACACAGTGTAAAAATATAGCTATTTGCTCTTAGTGTAAATTCGTTGTTTGTAGCAGCAGCTAAAATTCACATGACATCCAATTACCTAATCCAAAACCAGATACATATATGATTTGAAATCCAATTAAAATCAGATTTTTTTTTTTTTTTATTTATTTAAAGTAAATTTTTTATCATTTGGTGTGCAACACCACACACATTATGCTAAATTTATATTTGAAAAACTCGCTTGTGGTGACATTTCTAAATAAGTATGTTTTGATTTCATTTTTGAAATCACGATAAACTAAAAGGACGAGGAGATTCAGTAACAAACAGTCTTTAATAATCCAAAAAGGGGTAATCCAACAAACACAAAACAGGAACAGGAACACACGTATGCATTGACGAGAACCGACAAACTAACACTGAACTGAACACAACTTAAATAGGGTGGTAAACGAGACACAGACAGGTGATTAACTAATAATGACTTAACGAGGGGGAGGAACAGGAACAAACCAAAATAAGGGCAAAAAGGAAGTTGAAGGAACCAAACACAACAAAAGAGTCCCAAAACCTGACATAACTCCCCCCCTCCCGGAAGGTGCGACCTCGTGCCGAAAAAAGAAACATGGGGGGGCTCAGGAGGGGGACGGACATCCGGGAGGAGGAGAACAAAGGGAGTCCAGGGAGGAGATGGAGGGAGGAGCCAGGGAGACGACAGGAGGGTCCAGGGTGGATCAGCCGGAGGGAGGAGCCAGGGAGAAGACAGGAGGGATCTGAAGCAGGAGGAGCCAAGGAGAGACCCAGGCCACAGCCGAGATGGCGGCCCACGGTGGAGCCGACGGAGGGAGGAGCCATGGTGGAGGAAGGGCTGACGACTCCATGGAGCCGACCGACGGCAGAGCAGGTGGTGGTGGAGCCCGAGGTAAGGACGGAGAGCCGAAGATCCGGGGCGACACAGAGGATCTGGAGGGCCAAGGCGGAACAGATGGCACCTGCGACCGAGGCAAAGGCGGAGATCCGGAGAGCCGCAGTGGAGCCGGAGCGATCGAGGACCGAGGCGGAGCTGGAGGAGTCCAGCCGAGCCGGAGGTACGGAGCGGCGAGGCGCAGCCGGAGGAGTGGAGTCCAGAGGCGATGGGAGGGTGACGACTGACTGGGGCGGAGCCGTAGGGACGAGGGAGCCCGGTGGAGCTGGTTGATCGACAGGCGACGGTGGAGATGAGGAAGCTAGGTGCCATGGTGTAGCCGCTGGGTCGGAGGGCCGAGGCGGAGTCCAGGACTCAGAGGCTGGAGGCTGAGAAGAAAGATCCTCCAGCCACAACGCCGATGGAAGCTGGCAGACCCACGGCGAATCCACCGCACAGATGGTGGGATGAGGGTGAGTTGAGGGACTGTCAGGAGACAGCGGTGGTGTGGCTGAGGCAGGGACAACCACGAGAGGCAAGAGAGGGAGGGTGGATGGGAAAACTTGATTCTTGTCCATAAGAAATTCAGAACAGTCCATAACAAATTTGGAACAGTCCATAAAGTCCCCAAAGTCCTGAGCTTGCTCACCATCATCGGTGGTGTTGTGGGCGGGGCTTTCCATAGCCCCTCACACTCCACTGAAACTTCCACCGTCCGAAGCTTGGTTGCCGGCTCTCGCACCTGGTCAGACATTGTAGGCTCTGGCTCCGGGACGATCGTCCGCTCTGTCACCTCCGGTGGTGATGGCTCAACGACTGTGGCAGGCTCTGGCGTGATGGCTCAACGACTGTGGCAGGCTCTGGCTCTCCGTCTGTGGTGGGCTCGGGCAGCTCCGTCATGGGTGATGGTGGGCTGGGCTCTGGGTCGTGAGTGGGACTGGTGTCATCCACGATGCCCACAGTCATCGACGACTGACATGACACCAGTACCCACTCAATAAAGGCAGTGAAGTTCTCTTGAGGACCATCCCCAGAAAACTGCGCTCTTGTTTCAGAATTAAGTCCAGAGAGATAGAATACGCTGAGGCAGTCGTCTGGGTAGCTGGTGTAATTAGCTAACAAAATAAAGTCCTTTGTGTGGTCCTCAAGAGATCGATTCCCCTGCTTCAGGAGGAGGAGGAGAACAGCCGGGTTATTCATAGTGGAAACAAAAAAACACTGGACAAAAACAAGAAACAAAATCACGGGTATAAATGTTGTTGGTCGGTTGTTCTGTCACGGATAATGTGTAGGCGGATGATAAACGAAAAGGACAAGGAGATTCAGAAACAAACAGTCTTTAATAATCCAAAAAGGGGTAATCCAACAAACACAAAACAGGAACACACGTATGCATTGACGACAACTGACAAACTAACACTGAACTGAACACAACTTAAATAGGGTGGTAAACGAGACACAGACAGGTGATGTGATAACTAATAATGACTTAATGAGGGGGAGGAACAGGAACAAACCAAAATAAGGGCAAAAAGGAAGTGGAAGGAACCAAACACAAACAGGACTAAGCCAAAGCAAAACACAACAGAAGAGTCCCAAAACCTGACACTTACCATAATTTTCAATGAATCTATGTTGTTTATATGTTGTATCTGTGTCCAAACCCATTTGCTGTTGCTTTTTCTAAACTCAGATTCATGCAAATGTGGGAGACCGGTATAGAGTAAACACTTGTAGAGACATTTTGCATTCCACTATATATGAAGTTTGATGAACTCTGACCCATACATTTGTTTGGTGAGACTTAAACTTGCAATGTTGCAAGAAAGTGAAGTAGATGTGAATTATATATTCACATTTTTAATTCATTATTACATGTTAATTATGATCAAAAATTACATTTCATGTTTTTCCAAGACTAGAGAGACAGCACAGATGCAGCATTCACTATGTAGTTAATAGTGAACTGAGTTAATTAATTAACCTTTTTTTTGACTAAATATATGCATGGATGTATTGGATGTATAAAGTACAATAATGCTCTTACATTGTCTGATGTGCCTCATGAGTTCAGTTCCACTACAAAATGCAATAAACAGTTTTCCTTTCTTCTTTTCCAAACTGACAGCTACTGTACATCAGTCTCTTGGCATTGTTCTTGGCTTTTGCCATTACTATGGCAACCAATGTAGATATACTGGATATTGACTGCACTGTCTGAACAAATGGACTTGATTCATTGCTTCCAAAATGACAGCGTGGGCAATCAGTCCTGACGATCAGATTTGAAAACAAATTGGAATTGGATGCAGTGTGAACAAAGCACTTGGTATCCCCTTCAAAAACAAAGCACAGAAACGTTGAAGATTCTTAGAAGGCAATGACAGACAAAAAGAGACGCTTTAAGATTACATAACATTCATAGAAATAGGCAGAGGGCCATTCAAATCAAAGGTTAGAGGTTTAAAAGATTAATTAAGGCCACTAGAATCCAACAATACCATCCATCTCAGAACCTTATGCACATTTTACGCCAAAGTTGTAAAACATAAATTCCACTGCAGTAAGCTTTTTCACAAAGGGCATTTGGACTTTGATGGGTATAAATGCTTACATGAGTCCTTGACCATTTCACAAGGGTCTGTTGGCCAACATGCTTGAACTGAGAGAGATGCAAAAGAGTGAGAAATATAAAACAAAGTCAAGCTCTTTCCTGATTGTCATGACCATGCTTCTCTGAAGACCTCAACTTTTCTGATGACAAAACAGAAACTTGTGCAATTGAATCTGACCATTAACTTTGCGAGTTATCAACTTGTGAGGCTCTACCATTTGAGAAATCGCAACATTCAACTTGAATAATGAGTGCCTTGATATCACTGAATTTCTGTCAGAGTTTTATACCATACCATAGAAGTGAAGTGCTGTAAACTGAATCTAATGCAAAATGTTTATAACTGTCACTTGCTGTATAAAACAGCCTTTTTTTCAGTGTAAACTATAAAAATAGGTCAGTTTAAAACAAATGTTTAATGTCAAACACACTGAAGATTAGCCGATATGTTGATGATTCATTAAATGATAAGCTTGTTTTCCCACAAAAGCAGTTTATTTAGAGTTTGAAGCCTCTTCTGCATTGACATTCATCCAAGAAAAAAGGAAAAACAAATGCTTCTCTTCTGTTTTCCTCAGTACCACAGTGTTAGAGGCCATTCACACAAAACATGATTTTCTATTCCACTGCACTACTTTTCCATTGTTTTTTCAATGTGAATGCGCACTAGTAGGACATGTTTAACCATAGCGCTCAGGTTTATCTTTTTTTTCTAGCATCTCGCACAACACGCCATTCTAAATACGTGACTCGAGTTAAGAGAAATTTAACTTATGCTAACCATCCCTTAAACGTTTTGCCCAAATTGAGGGCTTACCTTAAAGCGGCTTTATATTTACAGATCATATTCATACCACACATAATTTCACACAAATTCATACAACATACAAAAAAGTTCCACTCTTAAAAATAAAGGTTCTTTATTGGCATCGATGGTTTCATGAAGAATCTTAAACATCCATGGAACCTTTCAAATGCAGAAAAGGTCCTTTAAAGTGAAAAATGGTTCTTTAGATTTTTAAAATGTTCTTAAAATAGTTATTTTAAGAACTGTTCACTGAAAGTTCCTTTGTGGATCCAAAAATGGTTCTTCTATGACTATCACTGCAAAAACACCCCTTTGGAGCCTTTATTTTTAAGAGTATAGGAAGTTACATAAGAATAGGTTTGTTTATCATGATACTAAACAGAGTAAACAGAGTAAACAGAACTATTTATAGAATACCATATATATATATATATATATATATATATACACTGGGTACGGAAAGTATTCAGACCCCCTTAAATTTTGCACTCTTTGTTATATTGCAGCCATTTGCTAAAATCATTTAAGTTCATTTTCTTTCCTCATTAATGTACACACAGCACCCCATATTGACAGAAAAACACAGAATTGTTGACATTTTTGCAGATTTCTTAAAAAAGAAAAACTGAAATATCACATGGTCCTAAGTATTCAGACCCTTTGCTCAGTATTTAGTAGAAGCACACTTTTGATCTAATACAGCCATGAGTCTTTTTGGGAAAGATGCAACAAGTCTTTCATACCTGGATTTGGGGATCCTCTGCCATTCCTCCTTGCAGATCCTCTCCAGTTCTGTCAGGTTGGATGGTAAACGTTGGTGGACAGCCATTTTCAGGTCAATTGGGTTTAAGTCAGGGCTCTGGCTGGGCCATTCAAGAACAGTCACAGAGTTGTTGTGAAGCCACTCCTTTGTTATTTTAGCTGTGTGCTTAGGGTCATTGTCTTGTTGGAAGGTGAACCTTCGGCCCAGTATGAGGTCCTGAGCACTCTGGAGAAGGTTTTCGTCCAGGATATCCCTGTACTTGGCCACATTCATCTTTCCCTCGATTGCAACCAGTCGTCCTGTCCCTGCAGCTGAAAAACACCCCCACAACATGATGCTGCCACCACCATGCTTCACTGTTGGGACTGTATTGGACAGGTGATGAGCAGTGCCTGGTTTTCTCCACACATACCGCTTAGAATTAAGGCCAAAAAGTAATATCTTGGTCTCATCATACCAGAGAATCTTATTTCTCACTATCTTGGGGTCCTTCAGGTGTTTTTTAGCAAACTCCATGCGGGCTTTCATGTGTCTTGCACTGAAGAGAGGCTTCCATCGGGCCACTCTGCCATAAAGCCCCGACTGGTGGAGGGCTGCAGTGATGGTAAACTTTCTACAACTTTCTCCCATCTCCCGACTGCATCTCTGGAGCGCAGCCACAATGATCTTTGGGTTCTTCTTTACCTCTCTCACCAAGGCTCTTCTCCCCCGATAGCTCAGTTTGGCCGGACGGCCAGCTCTAGGAAGGGTTCTGGTCGTCCCAAACGTCTTCCATTTAAGGATTATGGAGGCCACTGTGCTCTTAGGAACCTTAAGTGCAGCAGAATTTATTTTGTAACCTTGGCCAGATCTGTGCCTTGCCACAATTCTGTCTCTGAGCTTTTCAGGCAGATCCTTTGACCTCATGATTCTCATTTGCTCTGACATGCACTGTGAACTGTAAGGTCTTATATAGACAGGTGTGTGGCTTTCCAAATCAAGTCCAATCAGTATAATCAAACACAGCTGGACTCAAATGAAGGTGTAGAACCATCTCAAGGATGATCAGTAGAAATGGACAGTACCTGAGTTAAATATATGAGTGTCACAGCAAAGGGTCTGAATACTTAGGACCATGTGATATTTCAGTTTTTCTTTTTTAATAAATCTGCAAACATGTCAACAATTCTGTGTTTTTCTGTCAATATGGGAACTGTGTGTACACTAATGAGGAAAAAATGAACTTAAATGATTTTAGCAAATGACTGCAATATAACAAAGAGTGAAAAATTTGAGGGGGTCTGAATACTTTCCGTACCCACTGTATATGGGTAAGTTTGAAGAAGAGCTCGGACAAATTAGTTGGGCATTGCTTTTCTCTACTGAAAATCTGGAACTATTTTTTGTAGAGAAGATAAAAAAAAACATAAGGAACAAATTCACAAAATTAGCTGGATGTAGGTATAGAAAGAATGATTCACCTTGGATTAATGAACAGCTATGGATGCTTATAAAAAAAGTGTGATACTGCTTTTAAAAAAGCTATAAAATCTGTCTTGCTGCAGGATCTACTTTTTAACAGACATTACGGAAGACTATTTTAATATTTAGAATAACATTTGACAAAGAAAGACTCTAAATCATGTAATAAATGTTTAGAATTATATTTTATAGGAAGAATAATTAATAAGCCTTACAATTTAGCTTAGCTAATGTTTTTGGGAATTAATATTTGGATCCTTGTTTGGAAACACTAATGAAGCCCTTAAAATGTCATTGAGTTAAGCTGTAAATGCATTTCATATTATATTCCTCCAAAGTTTGGCAAAAATTTGAAGCTTTGTCACCAATTGTTGAGAGGTGTTATTGGTTCACTGGATGCTAGGTTACCTCACTGTCATAAAAGACAGTGTATTCAAGACAGCATTGGCCTTTTGAATGCCCATTGCAGCCAAACCTTCCACAACAAAATCGACTGCCTGTCAGCTCTCTGTTTCTTGGCTTACACTCATAGCATAAACTGTGACTGTTACAGCAATTGGAGTGCATCACATGAACAAACTCTGTAGTTCGGTTAAATATAACCTTAGATCAAGGCTTTTCTGTTTGTTTTCAAGGAACAAAAGCGTGAGTTTGAACCGAGAGACTGTTGTTGAGTACTGTCATAACACCTAAGGTTCAGACTCATTAGCATCATTAGCATCAGGGTGTGTTTACACTCCCACCGTGACAAATATATCATTAACACTCCTTATGAAGATCACATTTGCATTCACAGGCAGCAAAAAGGAGCATTATAAATGTTAAAATGCCCTTACGGTGTCACATTTTCTTTGCTTTACGATTTAAAATGAATAAACTGTTTTGACTGGTAGGGTGTGTGCGAGTGTATGAAACATCTCATGACAGCCTCCCCTTCAATGTGATTCGCTTCATTTATTCAGAGGGCAGATCTATCGGGCTGCTCATTATTTTGTTGCTGCATCCCATTTGAATAAGGTGAATCTTAATCACAGCAGAGGGCAAAAAGAGGGCCTTTTGGGTAACTACTTGCTGTTAGCATACACAACTCAAGGACAGAGCATTATTGGACTGATCATCTTGCTTTAGTGGAATTCCAATGGACTAATTAAAATAATTATTTTGTTTCTCTTCGGAACACTTGATTCTGATTGGTCAATTACAACATATTGCATTCAGATATATTAGGGATGGATGTTTAATTAAAACTAAACTGAAATTTCAATATGGCTTAGTGCGAGTATCAGGTCAATGAACTGAGAACAGTATCTTTTGGATATGTCCAACATCCAAACTGCCGAGGGTTTTATAAAGGGGACAAAATGTACAGTATGTTTATGATGTCTTATGCTAAACAGCATAACGTTTAACAAATAAAATGTATTGGAAATAAAACAGTGATCTAAAGGTAGCAGTTAACTGCAGTACACTGTTGCTAGTTAGTTACAGTAGTTCTCGAGTCACCAATAAGCTGAATTAAGAAAACAGATGAATTAAGAATGAACAGATGACAACTGGCTTGAATAAGGAGAAAAATGTATGGTTCTCATGATTTATGTAAAGGGTAAATTGATTAACAGTAGTTTAATTACTTTATACCCTGTAAACATGTAAAATATCTGTGATTTTAAAATTAAATTATTGTTATATTATTTTTCTTAAATACTGATTTCCTTATTTTACAGTGAAATATTACAATAAAAATGTTTCTTATTTTAATTAATTAATATTATTGTTATGATTATAATTTTATAGTCAAATCTATATATAATCTCAAAATATTGGGCCAGTTGTGCATATAGTTATAGTTCACTAAAAGTATTACCATACAAAAAAAGAAAAAGAAAAAAAAAAAACATTCAAATTAAATTAAATTTAAAAATCAGCTAGTTTACCTGGCAATATTTCTTGTTTTCATTTAGTTAAACTTGATGTACTAAAATAAAGGTTCTTTATTTGCATTGACATTCCATGAAGAACCTTGAACATCAGTGGAACATCTCAAATGCAGAAAAGGCTCTTTATAGTTGAAAAACATTCTTTAGGTCCACGTCGACATATGGTGCAGTTGTGCTTTGGGTGTCCTGTGTTCAAAGGTCCTTGTGGACCTTTCCCGATCCTATCCCCCTCTCTCTCTCACACTAGCTTCCTGTCAAATCTCTACTGTCCTATGAAGAAAACATCGAAAAAGAAAAAGGTTTTCTAGATTTTTAAAATGTTCTTCAAAAATAGTTCTTTTAAAACTGTTCACTGAAAGGTTCTTTGGGGAAGCAAAAATGTTTTTATATATATACAAAAACGTACCTGGGGCAATATGTACCAATAAATACATATGACTGCAGTTTCCAAAAAAAAAGAACACTAGAGGCAGTAAAACTCTGACACCTTTTATTCCTTTTCACACAAGTATGACTTACAGAGTTTGATAAAGCGTAATTACTTGAAGAATATTATATTATGACTCTACTATTTTAATATGCAGGGAGATTTGAAAAGTGATGCTTTTGAATGTTAGCATGACAAATCCAGCTTCATATCTATCTGTTTTCATAGACGGTAGGTTTGTTTGGTAGTTCACGCATTATGGAGATGTACTTGACAGGAGAAAAGCTCCGGTACGAATCCCATGTAACTACGGTTTGACAAAAGAGTTTAAATCTACACACAAGGAAGTTTCAAATGGCATCAACAAATACACTATCAAGTAGGTTTAGGGTTTGGTTTGGTATAGGGCATATTTCCAACACGATATATGATTAATTAGCTGTTCAAAAGGTGGAATGCCTGGGGGAAGAAACTGTTCTTGTGCCTGGTCGTCCTGGTATTTGGGGCTCTGTAGCGCCGGCCAGATGGCAAAAGTTCAAAGAGGGGACAGCTTGGATGTGAGGGATCCAGAGTGATTTTTTGAGCTCTTTTCCTCACTCTGGATGTAAACATTTCTTGAAGGGTGGGCAGGGGAGCACCAATAATCCTCTCTGCAGTCCGAACCGTTCTCTGTAATCTTCTGATGTCTGATTTTGTAGCTGAGCCAAACCAGACAGTTATTGATGTGCACAGAACAGACTCGGTGACAGCTGAGTAGAACTGTTTAAGCAACTCCTGTGGTAGGTTGAACTTCTTCAGCTGGTGAAGGAAGTACAACCTTTGTTGGGCCTTTTTTACAATGGAGTTGATGTGAGTGTCCCACTTCAGGTCCTGCAAGATGAAGGATCCCAGGAACTTGAATGTCTCCACTGCAGCAACAATGCTGTCCATGATGGTGAGTGTGGAAAGTGCGGGGGGCTTCCTCCTGAAGTCCACTATCATCTAGGGCTAGGAATAGAGAGCTGGTTTAGTTTGGTTTGGAGGAGAGTAGGAATGATGGAGTTGAAGGCAGAACTGAAGTCCACAAACAGAATCCTCACATAAGTCCCTGGTCTGTCCAGATGTTGCAGGATGAAGTGAAATCCCATGTTCACTGCATCATCCACAAACCTGTTTGCTTGTTAAGCAAACTACAGGGGGTCCAGTAAGGGTCTAGTGATGTCCTTCAGATAAGCCAAAACCAGTTTTTTAAACAACTTCATGACAACAGACGTTAGCGCCACAGGTCTGTAGTCGTTAAGTCCTGTTATCTTGGGTTTCTTTGGAACGGGGATGATGGTGGACCGTTCTAAAACTAACAAAAATTACAAAAATACACAACAAAATTCTAAAACTTTAACTTAAATTAACCTAAAAGCAGAAAAAAAAAAAATAAAAAAAAAAACCTGAACTGAAAAAAACTTTAATATCTCAATCATTTTTAAATCACATTTTAAATCATAATAGCAATTATATATATATATATATATATATATATATATATATATATATATAAAAAACTAGATTTTTTCCAAAATCATGAAGCCCTAAAATATAATTTTCTTTTTCAACTGAACTGTACAGTTGTCACACACAAAACACGAACACAGGAGATGGAGTGACAATGGAGTGGTAGATTTATTGATACAGATGATAATAGAGAGCGTAAACAGAAGAATAGATGGCAGGGTAATCTTATCTGATATTTTGTAGAGAGAAATGGCGTGAATAGTCCAAACGAAGAAAATGTCCAGCAGAGTCCAACAGTTCCAACAATGCAGAGCATGAAAAGGTCGGGAGCTATCGTCAGGGGTGTGAACGGTAGAACCGACAAGTGTGAACTGAGGGAGAGTGTCTTATAAAGGGGAGGAGTGATTGGGAACAGGTGCAGATGATCAGTACTCTGGTGATTGGGCTCTGATGGGAGGTGCTTCTGAGGGAGGTGGCTGTGGTGAATGCCTGACATTACCCCCTCCTCCAAGGGCGGCTCCCGACGCCCTATTGCGGCGCCGAGGGCGACCGCGACTGCGAGGGGCCGGACGATCTGGGTGGCTGTGGTGGAATTCCAGCAGGAGAGTAGGATCTAAGACGTCTTCACGTGGCACCCAGGATCGTTCTTCCGGTCCGTACCCCTCCCAGTCCACCAGGTATTCCAGGCGGCCCCCTCGACGCCTGGAGTCCAGGATCTCATGGACGGTGTAAATCTCGGGTTGATCCAGGACTTCCGGAGGAGGGGGTCCAGCTTCAGCTCTGGTGGGATCTGTGGCAGAGGGAAAGAAGGGTTTTAGGAGGGATACGTGGAACGTGGGGTGAATGCGGTACCTGGGTGGGAGCTGAAGCTGGTAGGTGACATCATTGATCTGCCTCAGGATCTTGAAGGGACCAATATAGCGGGGACTCAGCTTCCTGCAGGGCAGTCGAAGGCGCATGTCGCGGGTGGAAAGCCATACCCTATCCCCTGGGTGGTATACGGGCGTCGTCCTACGTCGAGCGTCGGCGAAGATCTTATGACGACGGACTGCCCGCTGGAGGTGGTGATGAGCTGAGTCCCATGCTCTCTCGCTCTCTCGGAACCAGTGGTCTACAGCTGGAACATTCGAGGGTTCCTCCGTCCAGGGAAACAGCGGAGGCTGAAAACCGAGTACGCACTGGAAAGGTGTTAGTCCGGTGGTCTCCTGGCGAAGGGAATTCTGTGCGTACTCGGCCCACGGGAGGAACCTGCTCCAGCTGTGCTGATCTTCTGAGCAGTAGGACCGGAGGTAACGTCCAAGCTCCTGGATCTTCCTCTCAGTCTGGCCGTTGGTCTGCGGGTGATATCCTGATGAGAGAGAAACAGAAATGCCCAGTAGTTTGAAGAAAGCCTTCCATACATGTGAGATGAATTGAGGACCCCGGTCCGATACAATCTCCTCTGGGAGGCCGTAGTGACGAAATACCTGGTGGAACAGGACCTCCGCCGTCTCCATGGCTGTGGGTAAGCCCCTTAGAGGCACGAGTTTACAGGATTTAGAGAATCTGTCCACAGTGACCAGAATACAGGTGTTACCTTCTGAATTGGGGAGGTCCGTGACAAAATCCACACCCAGGTGGGACCAGGGCCTCTGGGGAATGGGTAGTGGAACCAGTTTGCCTGCGGGAAGTTGGCGGGGAGAGTTAGACCTGGCACAGACTGAGCAGCTTTGGACGTACCTGATGGTATCACGGTCCATACGGGGCCACCAGTAGCGAGATTGGAGGAGCGAGAGGGTCCGTCTGCTGCCCGGGTGTCCAGAGCCCGGAGACCGATGAGCTGTGTCCAGAAGGGGTAGACGTTGGGAGCGAGGCACGTAGGTTCTCCCTTCTGGACATTCCGGCGGAGCAGGTTCCTGGAGGGTGGCGTCGCGGATCTGCTGGTCCATATCCCAGATGATGGGGCTGATGATAAGGTGTGAGGGGATGATGGGTTCTGGTTCGAGTGAGAGGTCCTTGGCATATTGACGTGAGAGGGCATCAGCAGGAATGTTCTTGGAACCAGGTCGGTAGGTAATCTTGTAGTTAAATCGAGTGAGGAAGAGGGCCCAGCGTGCTTGACGGGGGTTGAGACGTTTGGCTTCGCGGATGTACTGGAGGTTCTTATGGTCCGTGATGATGGTGAATGGATGAACGGCTCCCTCTAGCCAATGACGCCACTCCTCCAGAGCCAATTTTATGGCCAGTAGTTCTCGATTACCTACATCGTAGTTCTGCTCCGCCGGAGACAGCTTGCGGGAGAAGAAGGCACAGGGATGGAGGAGCGTGGAGTCGCCGACCGCTTGGGACAGCACTGCCCCTACGCCGATGGTGGAGGCGTCCGCTTCCACGTAGAACGGGAGTTCGGGATCAGGATGGTGTAATAGAGGGGCAGTGCTGAAGATCTTCTTTAGCAGGTGGAATGCTTCGTGGGCTGAGGGGTTCCAGGTCAGATGTTTAGGTTTGCCCCTCAGGAGGGAGGTCAACGGGGCTGTGATGGTACTGTAGTCTTTGATGAAACGGCGGTAGAAATTAGCAAAACCTAGGAAGCGCTGGATCTCCTTGATGTTGGTGGGTTGTGGCCAGTTCACCACTGCATCGACCTTCCCCTGATCCATCTGCACACCCTCGGCAGTGATGTGATATCCGAGAAACTGTACAGATGTTTGATGGAATTCGCACTTCTCTAGTTTGAGGAACAGCTGGTGTAGGCGGAGCTTGTGGAGGACCTGCTGGATGTGCTGGCGATGTTCGGCCTGGTTCCGGGAGTAGATCAGAATGTCGTCTATGTAAACAACGACAAATTTGTGGAGAAACTCCCGGAACACCTCGTTCATAAACGTTTGGAAGACGGATGGACTGATGGATAACCCATAGGGCATGACAAGGTACTCATAGTGACCTGCAGGTGTTATGAAGGCAGTCTTCCATTCGTCTCCCTCACGAATACGAACGAGGTTATACGCACTCCGCAGGTCCAGCTTCGTGAAGACCTGGGATCCACGAAGCTCTTCGAGGGTGGCAGGGACCAGGGGGAGCGGGTAGGGTTGTTGGATTACTTGAGAGTTCAGCTGCCGGTAGTCGATGCAGGGTCGAAGACCTCCATCCTTCTTGCCCACGAAGAAGAAGCTGGAAGCGGCCGGCGAGGTAGATGGACGAATGTAACCTTGCTTCAACGCCTCCGCAATATACTCCTCCATCGCCTGGCGCTCCGGGATGGACAAGGGATATATCCGTCCCTTAGGAAGTTTAGCATCGGGCAGCAGATCGATGGCGCAGTCCCATGGCCGGTGGGGTGGCAGTTGGGTGGCAGCTTTCTTACTAAAGACGTCCTGGAACGCCATGTACTCCGCTGGGATCTCTACCGAGACTGTGGGTTCTGGGCTCTCAACCTGGGTGGAGGCGAGGGAGATCGGGACACAACAGGGAAGAGGCAGGTTGGATAGACAATGTTGCTGGCAGTGTTCGCTCCAATGGCTGATGTCACAGGGATCCCAGCGGAGTTCCGGGTGATGTAACTGTAGCCAGGGGCGTCCCAGGATGATGTTGACCGTCGAGCCCTCCAGTACCAGAAATTGGATGTCCTCCTTATGAAAAAGACCAACTTGAAGAGTGATGGATGGAGATCGATGACGGATTTTCCCACGCCCCAGTGGTTTTCCCTGAATGGTTGACACGGAGTATGTAGTTGAATGGCGTTGACTTCTGAGCTGTAATTGTTTCAAACAGTCCGATGAGATGAAGTTTCCTGATGAGCCTGAGTCAACCAAAGCAGAGACAGATAGCGAGAGTTCAGCAGTATGAAGTGTTACAGGTAGAAGAGTCAGAGAAGTTGTATTAATTTCAGTATGAATGGTACTCACCACGGGGCGTGGGGGACGAACGGGGCAGTTGCGGATGATATGACCAGGGTTTCCACAGTATAGACAAAGTCCAGAAGATAAGCGTCGAGTTCGTTCCGTTTGTGTGAGGCGATTAGAATCCACTTGCATAGGTTCTGGTACTGGAGGCCTAGCTGCCACCGAGGTCGGCTGAGGAGCGGGATTTTGAGGCTGGCAGGCGGCCAGTCGCTGGGTAATGCGGGTGGTTTGCTGTAAAAACGCCTCCAGACCAATGGAATCGTCATAGAACGCCATGGCGGCTTTGATGTTGGAGTTTAGACCATGTCGGTACGCGCCCAGATGCGCTACCTCATCCCAGCCACTAGCCGCCGCCAGCGTGCGGAAATGGAGAGTGTAATCCTGGATCGAGGAAGAACCCTGCTGTAAACGGAACAACTGATCGGAAATGGTTAGTGGGCCGGTAGCGGTAGAGAATACCTCGGAGAAATGACTGACGAATTGATCGAAGGAGTGAATGATGGGATTATTATTTGTCCATATGGCCTTCGCCCATTGCAACGCCTTGCCGGTGAGTAAGGAAATGAGGAAAGCTACCTTAGCATTCTCCGAGGTGAACTGGTGAGGCTGCATCTGAATGAAAAGTTTGACTTGTAGGAGGAACCCGCTACACTCAGCCGCCTCGCCTGCGAAGGAAGCAGGCATGGCCATGGGACATCCTGAGGCAGATGGCGGCGTCGGAGGTGGTCTTAACGCCGCCGTCAGGGCATTCACCAATTCGGTGACTGGGCTGGGTGAAGCGGTGTCTTCCGGGTTCATACTGTAAGCGGTCGGTTCTTCTGTCACACACAAAACACGAACACAGGAGATGGAGTGACAATGGAGTGGTAGATTTATTGATACAGATGATAAGCGTAAACAGAAGAATAGATGGCAGGGTAATCTTATCTGATATTTTGTAGAGAGAAATGGCGTGAATAGTCCAAACGAAGAAAATGTCCAGCAGAGTCCAACAGTTCCAACAATGCAGAGCATGAAAAGGTCGGGAGCTATCGTCAGGGGTGTGAACGGTAGAACCGACAAGTGTGAACTGAGGGAGAGTGTCTTATAAAGGGGAGGAGTGATTGGGAACAGGTGCAGATGATCAGTACTCTGGTGATTGGGCTCTGATGGGAGGTGCTTCTGAGGGAGGTGGCTGTGGTGAATGCCTGACAACAGTTGACCACTGCATAGGACAATGTGCATGATTTCAATTCTACAATCTAAAACCAAAATTTGATTGTCTGACATCAGTAAATTTTTTGTTTTACACTTTAAAAACTATCATTTAAAGAGTATAAATGGTTAGTATTATACAGATAAAATGGCATAAAAATAATAAATTGCAGATCTTGAGTCAGTATTGGTAGAAACCTGGCTGATCTGTCTGATCGAAGCCCCTCCTACTCATGTAGAAGATGCTGCATATGAAAACGATGTACTGTGAATTTACATCAGGCAAAAAGTATGATTCGCCACACATGGTTTAGTACAAGTTGGTACAATGTTGCCCTGAGACTTTTTTTTGCTGTTTACAAGGCCCAGGGATTTGACAGAGACAGGTGTTTCTCAAGACGCCTGTTTCAGTGATATCTGACAGGTAATATGGACGCATTAGACAAAGGCTGTTTTCACTTTGGTGCCTTTTAATTAATAGAAATTGAAAATGGAGACAAAAACCAATGAGAAGAAGTGTAGGGGTGGTCAGAAAATACACACAAAAATACCTCCGCACATGCTGTATCCTGCAGGAATGTTGCTAACTTGAGTGTACTTTTAAATGTTACATGCTTTATTTCTAAAATGCTTGTTAAACAAGTTTAAATGTATGTAATATTGTCAACAATGCTGTATTCATCCAAATAAATTTTATTTGCCTTATATTTTTGTCCATGGGTCTTCTTGCTTAATAATAAATGTTCATCTTTTGATTATTGCTGTTGTCTCTGTAATTCTGTGTATGATTTTACATTTTCAGCCCATTTTAAGCCAGCAATATAATAATTTTTAAACCATAGCTGACTTTGAATAAAACAACCCAGCATGTTGGGTAAAACACCAGATGAGTAAAATAACCCTGCATTTACCCAGTGCAGGGTTGCCAGATAACCCAAGTTTGGAAAAATGGTTTTCAAAGGATGAATTTTGAGATTTTAAGTCTTCAGGTGCTATATAATTTCTTATGATTTCCAAAGCGTGATAGGGAAAAAGGCAATGAAGAAAGTCTTTTTGTGAAAAAGGTCTGAACCCCTCTTATGATGTAAATTTTCTGAGGTGCACTCTTGTCATAAATTAATCTATTACGTTTCCTACATAATTTGTAGGAAAAGTAATAGATTAATTTATAACAACTGATGGCAGATGAACTATTTTGATGTCATTTTTCATACTTTTCTGGGCCTTGACAGTATTATTTACTTGGCAGTCAATGGGACAGTCAAAAAGCTGCCGGTTTTCATCCAAAATATCATACAAAGCTTTTTCGGGTTTGGAACGACATGGGGGTAAGTAATTAATGACAAAATTTTTATTTGAGGGTGGAGGAACCCTTTAACTAGATTTTTTATGTTTTTCAGTTTATGCAAATTAACATTTAATTTACTTGGCAACAGATGGGGGTTTCATAGAAATGACAGTCCCTCTTACTGAAGAAAACAAATCATCCTCTGAAGAGCAAATACACTGAAACACTACTTTAAAACACTTAAAAATTTCAAACACTTAAAAACAATTGTTGCAAGAATTGACAAGCAACACATTGAAATAAACATGAAGTTTTGAAGTAGAAAGAAAAAATGCTATTTTCTTGTTAAACATACTCCAATAATCTTTTCTTTTCAATCTGATTTAATAAATGTAGAGATGTCTTGAATTGGTCAAAAAGCTAGAAAATAGTGTGATTTTAATTTGCTATATTGCCCAGCCCTAGTATGGACAGTATGGAGAGAAGCCAAATATCAGTGTGCAGCACCATATGACCATTAGTTAGCCATTAATAGCACCTGACCGACCTCTGGAAGAAAGCCGAGAGATAACATAAGGAGGGACACTAAAACGTGACCAGTTTATTTTTATCCCAAAGGAGGAAACACATGCTGCTCATTATAAGCTGCATCAAATTTACTGAAAAAATCTGATACAATAAATATAAATGATTAATTTTAGCAGCTAATATCTCCCTAACCCTCCATATTACAGAAAATAGCCAATGCTGGCAGAAACCGTCAGTTAGAATCTGATCGTTTAAGTAAGAAGATTTTTATGATCAGCTGTTGTACTTATAGACATCAAATCTGTGAAAGATTTTCTGAAAACAACAGGCTTATTACAACTTCTTGTGGTATCATCCATTTCAGATAAACCCGCTTTGAAATGGCGTGCAAAAACAATGTTTTAGACGGTCAGTCAGACAGTCCCTTAGGCTGCCGAAAAAGCTGCAATCTGGAGCAGACTTTATTCTATTAGTTTAACGACTGGCTACGCAAGACCTTCATCTCCATCTGAACCTTTATGACTACACACAATTCCAGTTTCAAAGATCACAGCACGTTTGTCCTCCAAAGCCCATTGACCCGCAGCTCACAGGTATCCCCAGAGGAAGATAACAGCTGCAGGGGTTCAGGAATCCCCCTCAAACCAGCAGTCTCACTGTCACCATGGGAACAGCTGAGAGATCCACTACAGGTGGCTCTTCATCCCTGAACCCATTTAGTCCAGCCAATTGAATCTCTTGAAACGCCTGACATGAGCCTTTTTAGGGCTGGCATTCACACCGAGCACCTAATTTTGTTTGCTCCAGGGGAAGCCCAATGCTTTCCTTTCCTTGTCTCTCTCTTCTCTCTCTCTCTCTCTCTCTCTCTCTCTCTCTCTCTCTCAAGGCAAACTTCTTAGTTTTTTTTTTTTTTAAAGTTATATTTATGGTTTAGCTGAAACCTTACATTCTGATTTAATATTAATCACAAATATTTATCTTCCCAAAATAATCATACAAAGTAAATTAGATTATTTATTGTAAAGACCATATACTACACTAAATCAATATATTTTCTTTAAGCATCAGCCAAAATGTCACTTAAAGTAGGTCAATATAATAATTTTTTGTCTTTTAATAATTAGTTTTATCAAAAACTAATGCTATATAGCATGAAAGTAAAATCTAAGATGACTTTACTATGAATTAGTTTACTTCAACAAATATTATATTACATTTGTTGTATAATACAAAGATTACCGTGGTTTTAAAAGAAATTACAATTTTGATATTGACTATTTCAGTCTCAATAATTTCTTTGTAATTATTGAAATTTAGTAGCAATTTCTAAGTGAAAATTGTTTTAAAACCATTTTTTCAGTGTATTTGCATTTAGACAATCTAAATAAAATGAACAAAACACGGAAACCATGATTTTCTATTAGTCCGATATAAAAATGCACTATTATTATTATTATACTATTACTATTTAACTTTTTTCATTGTGGGATCTAGGACTAAATGTAACAATCTATCTTTTTAAATAAGACTAATTTATAGATTTAATTCCTCTGAATTCTGTGTCATTAACATTGCAGTCATTCTGACAGTAACGGAACCACATAATCCAAAATGAATAATGGGATTTACACTTACAGCACTTATGAATACATCACATTCAAGTAAACACACATTAAAAAAAAATAAAAATCTCTTGGACAAAGTTCAGGCTAAATATATCTTGGAAACTGAAATACATGAATGTTTTCCCAAAGGGAAATTCATCTTGGATGCCAAGGTGATTCACACATACACAACAAGACATAATCTTCTATAATTATTTTATATATAAAAAATGCAGTTAATAATAGTACTATTTCTTAGTTCCAATTCTGGATGCTGTGTGGTCAATACAGCTTTCCAGCTCTACTATAATACACAATATAGAATTACTGCTATCTATCATAGCAGAGTTTAGTTTTGTTGCATAGTAACATGGCATTTTGTGTATTTGATTAATAAAACAAATAACATTTCACAGCTGCAGTCTGGAACCTTGGTTTGTCTATTACCAACTGTGGTAGAAACATAAAATTGTATGTTAGCTGTGGAGTAGCCTAGTTCTCTTACATAAGCTGTGCTCTTCTGCGTGGATGAATCTTATGTGTCAAGGAATACCCTATATTTACTTACTAGCGATCACAATAAAAAGGTTTCAAGCTAAGATTAAGTTCTGCTGCTTTAGACATTAACTCTGTCACTTTTTTTCTTTTTGACAGGAAACTGTCTGCAGTTTAAGGTTTCTTTGTTTTGACAGTTTACAGAAATGTGCGACCCATGTCAGAATGTCTGTTTTTGTTTTGGTTTGTGTAATTCTGCCCATTGCCAATTTACCTGATAGTACCTTAAAAGCCTTGGCATCCATCTAAAAACCTCTATGCCCAAATGCATATTAAAACAAGGATAAATTAACTCAACAACTTACAGTGTAATGCTTGTGACCATTCATTGTCAGCTGCGCTTGTTCAAGTTGCGCAGTGGGTGTCCACACTCAGTCCTGGGGGGCCAGAGTCCTGCAGAGTTTAGCTCCAAATTGCCACAACACACCTGCATGTAAGTTTCTAGTATGTCTAGTAAAACCTTGATTAGCTAGTTCAGGTATGTTTAATTAGGGTTGGAGCTAAACTCTGCAGGACATCAGCACTCCAGGACCACGGTTGCACACCCCTGCTGTTGCGTGTCCTCAATCTGGCAACCCGTGTGTGCATCAAGTCAGGGTGGGAGAAACAACTCTGTCCAATATTTTGAATTTGAATTGTAGTACTCATTTCAACCACTAGCTCTCAATATTACCCACTCCTCCTTTAAGGTAACTTCTTTTTACCACTAAAGGCCCTGTTATACTAGCGCGACATCATTTTGAACAAAGTCAGCCTTTTAACTTATTTGTCTGCGGCAAGAATGCAATAGGTAGGTGTAACTCTGGGGCTCTGATTTCTTTGACATGGAAATCATCTCTCTTTTTTTCTGTTTCATTTATCAAGGTCAGATATTATCATCATTTTTTTGGAAGGTGCTTTACAGCAGAATTTTAATTTTTCTCATATTTGAAGTTTTCATTCAAAATTGCGAATTTAATTTATGTTCAAAATTACAATACCACATAAAACTATTGTGTGTGTATATATATATATATATATATATATATATATACATATATATATATATATATACACACTACCGTTCAAAAGTTTGGGGTCAGTAAGACTTGCAATTTTTTTTAATGAAGTCAAGGCTGCATTTATTTTATCAAAAATACAGAAAATAAACTGTAATATTACAAAATGTTATTACAATAGAAAATAATGGTTTTTATTTTCATATACTTTAAAACATAATTTATTCCTGTGATGCAATGCTGATTTTTCATCAGCTGTTACTCAGTTTCCCAGGCTTAAGTGTCACAAGATCTCTCAGAAATCATTCTGATATTCTGAATTATTAGTATAATTATCAGTTTTAAAAACAGTTGTGCCGCCAATGTTTTTTTTGTTTGTTTGTTTGTTTGTTTGTTTGTTTGTTTGTTTTTTGGAACCTGTATTTTTTTCTTTCAAGAACAACATTTATTCAAACTATAAATTTTTTATAGCAATGTAAATCTATTATGTCACTTTTTATTAATGTAACAATTTATTCATTTCTTTCAAAAAAAAAAAGAATTAATAAACATTTACTGACCCCAAACTTTTGAACGGTAGTGTATATATATAAAATAACATTTCACGATGACATCAGTGTGCTGTTTAGTTCAGTTATCCAATCACATGGTCTGTTAAGGCACGTCAAAGCATTTATTCAGTAAATGTGTTTCCATATGTTTAAAATGTATTTCCATCTTGGCGTTTCCATCAAGTGTTTTTTATACAATATCCCAAAATTTGCAGAGGCACCTATTGTATCCATTGGAGTTCTTCTTCTTCTTCTTCTTTTTCTTCTTTTTCTGTTTCTTCCGCTCTTGAGTCTATGGCAGTCCATAGAACCACTTGCGGGAAAGTTGTGTAATTTGGCACACAGATGGAGGATAGTCTCAACCTTAACCATTAACCATGGTCTGATCATCTTCAGACCATGCTGGCAAAAAGTTATGGAATTCAAGTTTAGTCAAACAGTTTATTCGAATAAATCGAATAACGCACAAAAAAATTCTATGAAAAGAAAAATGGATGTGAGGCTATATCTCTGCAACGGTTTGGCGTATTGAGACCAAACTTGGTGTTTATTATAACAAGTATGACCTGAGCCTACCTGCAGTGTTTCTGCACTGTGCCACCTAGTGGTCAGGAAATACGAAAAATGCATTTTTTTTTATTATAACTTCTTAATAGTTTGGCCAAACATCACAAAACTGGTCTCTTTACATTCATCATGCCGAGTCAAACGATACCCAGTTTTTCCATGTCAGCCATTTTAGGCGTCAGCCATTTTGGAGTTTGTAGTAAAATGCTATATTTAAAATAAAAAAAAAAAAACGCATTGACGTACCATTACAGAACTTGGTGTGCGTCATCAGCACAATGTCCTGAAGGAGCCTGAGACATTTCTAGCCAGCACTAGTGGTAAAATCAAATATTTACATGCTTGTAACTTTGGGTGTGTTCAACTTATTTTCACGAGAATCACATTTTTAGTCTCCTGAATCCTTGCCACATCCAGCGATACCAAACATGCCAGCATGCCATCATTGCCTTTGTTGCATTTGTTTGTGCAACTTTGCATTTTAGTGCTTAAAAACATTTGATCGGATCTTAGAAACCGTCACTCTGATCGACACAAAACCACCATTGGACATTCGGAAACATAGCGTGCCGGCTACATGCTAATGCCCAATTGACAAAATTTTGATAGTAAGTGGCATAAAAATGCAAACAAAGTCAGCCATCGGTCATTTTTTTCTCTTCTCATATATGAAAATGTCTATAGCTCCAAAACAAAAAATGAGATATTTTCACCAAATTTGACACACATATGTACGGGCACACTCTATTGACACATAAAAAATTGGTGGGTTGTGCCTCTTGGTGGTGCTATAATTGAACAAAACATGAAATTGCCATTGACTACAATAGAGTACTATGATATAAAATGCTACATTTTACGAATGCATTGGTGTACCATTACGAAACTTTGCATGTACCATTGAGACCATGACCTAAAAGTACTCAAAAAGTTTTGAGACAGTGCCACCTTCTGGTCAAAAGTTATAATAAAATTTTAAATAAATGCTAATAGCTTTCTGTGAATTTTGCCTATTGTAATGAGACTGGTATTAATAGACTCCATGGATCATGCTGAGAACAGTGATACTAATGTTGCCATAGTCAGCCAAACTTCCTGTCCGCCATTTTGATTTTCTTTAAAAACCTACTTTTTCGAACTCCTCCTAGACTGTTGATCCGATTTTCACCAAAATCGAATCAGATCATCTACAGACCATGCTGACAAAAAGTTATGGATTTTGTGTCAAAAGACAAAACCGTTTTTGCATACCACAACAACGAATTTGGGGCATGAATGAAACTTCAGGCGGTATCTCTGCAATGCTTTGGCATATTGACACCAAACTTTGTGTGTGCCATTGTCAACTCACAGAACACACCACATCAATTTGATAACAGCGCCACCTATTGGTCAAACATAATAAGCCAATAAATCATTACTACAGGTTGTATTTATGATTTTTCAGCCGTTTTGACTAAAATCATCCTAAAATGTCTTCAATTACTCATTGCTTGCTGCCTTGCTTGCCTACTGCTTGGCCCCATAATTGCTGCTTGTTCTGTTTATTACTGTGTAGCTGTTTTACTGTACTGGGAGTCATGTAAATAAATAGAACTGGATATTTATTTATTTAATTTCTAACAATAAAAAACTAGTGCAGCTTGAATAGAATAGAATAGAATAGAATAGAATAGAATAGAACAAAGGAACTGAAACAAATCACAAGCACTTGTTTCTTTCATATACTGTTGTATGAAAAAGATAATTTCTTATAAACGTGTTCATAAGAATAGAATAGAATAGAATAGAATAGAACAGAATAGAATAGAGGAACTGCAGCAAATCACAAGCACTTGTTTCTTTTATATGCTGTAGTATGAGAAAGACTTAAAAATATGCGTTTATAAGAATAGAATAGAATAGATTAGAATAGAATAGAACAGGAATTGCAGCAAATCACAAGCACTTGTTTCTTATACTGTTGTATGAGAAACAGTTTCTTATAAAATATGTTTATAAGAATAGAATAGAATAGAATAGAATAGAATAGAATAGAATAGAGAAACTACAGCAAATCACAAATACTTGTTTCTTTCATGTATTGTTGTATGAGTAATACAGTTTCTTATCGAATTTGTTTATAATAATAGAATAGAATAGAATAGAGGAACTACAGCAAATCACAAGCACTTGTTTCTTTCCTATACTGTTGTATGAGAAACAGTTTCTGATAAAATATGTGTTTATAAGAATAGAATAGAATAGAATAAAGGAACTGCAGCAAATCACAAGCACTTGTTTCTTTCACATACTGTTGTATGAGAAACAGTTTCTTATAAAAAATGTGTTTATAAGAATAGAATAGAATAGAATAGAGGAACTAAAGCAAATCACAAGCACTTGTTTCGTTCACATACTGTTGTATGTGAAAGACAGTTACATGTCTCCCTCTGGTGGCGAGATGAAGTGTATTACAGAACAATGTAACACGTGACATTTACACCAATCCCTCCACAGACAAATTTCTAATGCATCTTCAGAAAGCACTGGATGAACACAACCTGGATAGACCAACTTCCAGTTTTGCTTCATAAGCAAATTTTTTTTGATTTTGGGAATCATTCAGGGCAATTTTATGCAGTTGTGTCTGCTCCATTGCCCATCAAAATAAATAGTGTCCTAGCTAAATGTTTTCCCCGTGCTGTAATTCCTTCACTGCTGCGCCATCCGCCTACAAGACTGAGCAAATGCCATTGAGATGAATGGGACAAGTCACAACCCAAAATATCTGAAAACGGCACCATCTAGTGGGACAATAACAAGCTGTACGCTCCTGCCTGACGAAGACATGCCTGGGAAATGGTAAAACAGTTCAAGACTGAAATCAAACCAATCACATGAGTTAGCAAAATGATGGCACAGCTCTGTTCTTTTCTGAACTAAACTTGTTTTAACAATATGGTTTTAATCAGTCAGTGAGGTAGATGTGGATTTTAAATGTCCTTAGAGAAAAACAGCATTAACATGCACTGTCAGCCATGACCTCAGGAAAATGCTGAGCCATGATGAATGAATTAAAAAAGGTGAACTGTCTCATTCTGAGATATTCTCTCCACTCCTCTTTGATTAAAAAGTGCTTTTAGAATGCTTTCACAGAGGATTGTTCCTAGATCTAGTTTCTGAATACTAATTGTTTGTATACTGATGAATACATAATCAGCATCAGATACTGGCTCCTACAAACAGATCTGAGCATGTTCAGGATAACCTCCAATGACATCAGCCTCCCTCGTCTCCATAGAAACAGCAGCAGGGCTCGCAAAATATTCACTGGTACATTGAAGTAAACTACAGCCATGCAGGACATTGTGGGCTGATACACAGTCGACTGGACAGCTTGCCATCAATCATACGTGGGCTTAAGAATGTAAGAAATTGAATGTGGTGGTTCATCAGCAACCTTAAAATAAGTCTTAAACCCTTAACACAGGCCATCCCAAAAACATACACATTTTCTCTTTCAGACTCAAAAAGCATATACATTCAGTAGGTATTGAAGAATGTATTTGCCAGCACTGCTTGAAACTGCACTAGAAAGTCCAGTTTGATGTTTCTGATGGAACAAATCATGCACAGACATTCACTGGCAAACACAAGACAATCATCACAGCTGAACTTTACAATGCATAGTTAAATAAATGACATGGAAAGGAACTAAAATGACTTCTCTCTGAGTGATTATTTGATGGTTTGGGCTTTTCAAAGTAATTTTAAACTAACTTACTCAACACAGAATACATTTAAAAGAAAAGTTCACCCAAACAAGTAAATTGTGCAGTCATTTTTCAACCACATGACTTCATTAAGTCTGCTAAAGTTGGTCATGTGACTTTCTTTTTTTGGCAGAACACAAAAAGCTGTTCAAAACTTTGAGATATGTATGTTTTTTTTTGTTTGTTTGTTTGTTTGTTTTACTAGTTTAGGTATATTATGCTCACCAAGACTGCATTCATTTGATTAAAATACAGAAAAAACAGTAATATTCTGGAATAGTATTACAATTTAAAGTTTGTTTTCTATTTGAATATATTTTCATTTATTTCTCTGATGCAAAAAAACTAAATTTCAGCATCATTACTCCAGTCTTCAGTGTCACAGGATCCTTTAGAAATCATTCTAATATGCTGATTTTGTGTTCAGGAAACATTTCCTATTATTATCAATGTTAAAAACGTTAAAAAGAACATTTAAAGAACAGCATTTATTTAAAACAGAAATCTCTTTACTGTCACTTCTGACCATTTAATTGCATCTGAATGAAAGAAATAAACATAAATAAATTAAATATTTGTTAAAAAGAACTTCAGAAGACTTGAAATGTACTGCACCAGTCATATGGGCTACCTTTCTTTTTTGTCATTTTGGAGCTTGACAGCCACTTTGTAACCATCCACTTTGATTGTATGAACAAAAACTTTTCCTTTTGTGTTCCACAGAAGAAAGTAAGTCACACAGGTTTGGAACAACTTGCGAAGTAAGTAAATAAAGACAGAATTTTCTTTTCTAGGGTGAACTATCCCTTTAAATCCACAAATCACTGCACAGCTCTCTTAGCCTGGAGTTAAGATGAGAGAAAAGGCCCTAAATGTTACATCCTGTCTCTTACCTGGACTCTTGTCAAGGAAAAGGCAGCAATGTGTCTGCAGTATCCATGGTAACACCTGTGGCAGATGGAGAAATGAAGATGGAAATAGTACAATGGAGTAAATTTCACACACAGAGAACGAGACAATCGGTGAATGAAGGGAAGAGGATGAGCAGATGAGATAAACCATTTCAGTGTGACAGGGGCAATGCTAACTCAAGTTAATGGACTCATCGACTTCCTGACGTTGCATGTGCAAAAATAAATAAATAAATCACATACTTCTCCACAATCCACAGATTACTGCTCAACCCTCAGCATTCAAATATATACTGTTCTGCACTTGTTCTGATAAAATCACACAAAGCACTGAGTTTATAATATGTGAGATACACATATCACTGTTTAGGACTGGCAACCAGCAGGTGGGTTAAAAAATTAATTAAGACTATTTATGACATCAACAGAAACGTCTGTAGTCTTTTGAATGACACGTGAATCATTTCCATCATCTAAGTTAAACGGTTTTGAATTGGCTATAGGCCAATCGACCGGAAACACTAATATTGATGATTAGAAACACTATTTTATTTCCAACAACACCAGCTGCAATACCTTTTTCAGAGCTGACATTATCCAGAGGCTCGTAGCATCGCTTCAGTCCTTGATGTGAATGCGGATGGTGTTTGTAAGCACACAGGAACGGGCAGGTGTGTATCAGTAGTCCATGGTTTTAATATAGACACATGTGTTCAGCTGCAGTGCGTTCGCATCAGCAGAAACCCTGCAGACCCTCCGCATGATGCGCCCGGACGCTCCACTCGCTCCTATAACGCAGTGCTGCTTCTTTTATTACATGAATTGCGTTATAACAACTCAATTCTACATCTGATCATCGAAACAAAATTAAGCTTGTAAAGACAGAAAGTAGCCATGGTGGAGAGATTCAAATAAAGCGTCATTGCAATAAATAACTTGACAACTTTTGAGGCGATTCGTCCACTAGGGGGAAGCATGGATGGATGGATGGATGGATAGATAGATAGATAGATAGATAGATAGATAGATAGATAGATAGATAGATAGATAGATAGATAGATAGATAGATAGATAGATAGATAGATAGATAGATAGAAGAGACCATATTCCAGTTAGAGAATCCATCTGTGGCTAACAACTAAGATATCATATTTCATAATTGTATTCAATCCACTAATGGAGAGGTTAAATACTGATTAATAACTTGATTAATAACCACTCAAAATGATATATAAGTGGCTGTGAATCCAGGATTCTACTCCTTCAATCCCCCATTTTACACCATTGTGGGGTCCAATACCCCATGTCTGGTCTACCAAGTGAGGCCGCTATAGAAGGCGGAGTGGTGATGCATGCTCCCTTGGCGGGTCACATTTGTCTCCTCACCCCATCATGGACATGCCAGAACCTATTAATTCCGGTCCCCATGGCAGGGGCTCTCCCACCTTCCACTCACAACAGGGCATCAGTGTTGTCCTTCATCAGCTGGCGAAGCAGGCTGTTGGTCAACTTCTGTAAACACATCTCCTCCTTTGCCGGATTTACGGTTCTGCAAGCAGACTTGAAGAGATATGAAAACCAACAATGAGCAAGCATCCACTAAACACTTAAACATAATAACAGACCTAAACATCTCCCAAAAGCATACATCACATATTTCAGCACACCCATGACAACGTCTTCAGATACAGAAACAAATTCAGCCCAAGCATTCTCTACAAATTCTTCCACAGAGTCAGTAAATGCAAACATCCAAATCAGAGCTAAAGCAGAAGGCTTCTCAGGGTCAAATAAGGAACGTGATCCATTTGACCTAAGCCATACAGAATTTAGATACTCGTAAGCAGCAAAAATATAGTAAGCATTAAAATTCTTTTCATGAGCTCTTCTTGCCTTTAACTTGGGATAATACTCATTGGTTGCACTGGTTTCAGCAACATCAGAATCGTTCAGAATCGAGTTACAGTGCCTAACTTTTTAGCAGGATACCAGTCTGGTTCGACAGCATGTGCTACCTTGTGAGTCATACATTTACCTAAAGTTGGCTTGGAGTGCAGATCCCTAATCTCTTGTACTGATGAAATGGGCCTCAAAAATTGACGAAACTGCTTCTCCCTATCAAACCACTCATCGCCTAGAGCCACATCCAATACTTGGGGCCACATAAATGCATGGTAGGGTTGAAAATCCTTCCAAGTCAAATCATCATTTGTTAGGGGCACAAGCAAGGTCATTTTCCTAATAGCAATAATTTCTAAACACAGCCAGTAACATTATAGACCATTGGGGTGGCGCTAATGCAATTACTCTAAGATAGTCATTCAGAATTGCTCCATTCTAACAACTGATTTATTAGCCAATATCATAACAAAATCATGTAGAACATCTATGAAGTTAGCCTAGGTGTAATGAAACCTATAAAACAATTAATTTGTCACTGAAAAATATATCACTGAAGGGACTGTGACCTTGAAAACTGTGACTTTCTCTGCAGCTGCTACACATCTGTCAGTCTGGCTTGGGAGAAAGGTTTTGATAAACCACTGTTGAATTGCCCTGCCCAAGCATCGCTCCACATGTATATTTCTTTTGAGTGGTCATCAAATCTAGTATGTCTAGGACCTGGAGAGCCACTGTCTTGCAGCGCTTAGCTCCAACCCTATTTAAACACACCAGGTAATCAAGGTATACTTAAAACTTCTAGGCAGGTGTGTTGAGGCAAGTTGGAGCTAAACTCTGCAGAACACCAGCCCTCCAGGATCAAGTTTTGTGACCCCTGATCTAGGCCATCTAATTTTTAATGACTTTCCAAGTTGAGTGTGTGCCCTGGTCTGAATCATTTTGCAGAGACAACCTCCATCTGGGAAATACTTAATTCACCAAAACTTGGCTGTTGCGTCTGCTGTGCAGTAGTTTTTCAACAGAAACACCTCCACCCATCTGGAAAACAGATCAACAATCATCACTAGGAGGCAGAGGACATATGAAATCAATTGGCAGATGTGTCCACAGACCTTGAGGGCGTGGAGCATGTCCCAAAGAATTTTTTATCTTTGAAGGTGCACAAGAATTTCTTATTTTTGGCCACCACCACGATTTTGAAATCATTGCACGTAACTTCTGAGGGCCCGCATGTGCCAAACCATGATACAAAGACATTCATTTAGTGCGGGCAGAAGAAGGACACACAAACCACTCATTAAACCTGCTCATTAGCTCTTTTGTGCACACAATTAAATCTATTGTTCAATTTCATCTGCATCATTGACTGCATACAGTTAAAAATGTCCCTAGTATGCTCCTCCTCCTCCTGTGGAGAGAGAGACATTACACTTACAAATTTCTCAGTTAGTTTTGCAGTGCCCCCTGGCAGCAGTAGTGTCTGCAGCTTGATTTCCCTTAGATTCCAGTGAATCATCCTTGGAATGCCCCATGATTTTAATAGCCGTTCCTGCGGAAGGAAGAGTAAATGCCTCCATGAGTCCAAAAAACTTTGTACACTTTGTACACAATGACACGTTTTCCCCTGTCAAACTGTAGTGGACGACCAGCTCCATAACCTGAGCCCCCTACCTGAAAGAGAACCAGTGTCAACAGTTTGTTAGCATGTTCATTCACAACAGCCCAGCCTGTGAAGTGTTTACCTTGCAGATGGGCCCATCAATTAACAATTTCATAGCATTCGGCAGTGGTTCAGTATCAAGGGGGCTCTTTGTCTCATTTTCCATCAACTGTAGACAGTTGTGCGCAGTTTCCTCTTCTGGTAGCAATGAGGCAGGGTTGACAACATTATCAGAGTCAATTTGTATCTCCACATTTTTTGCTTAAAAGTGTGGCTTCCCGCTTAGCTCACCTCTAGTTATCATGTGTTTGTCAACAGTTTGAGAATCCCAGGTCCACAGAGCATCAGCATGTCGCAAAGCTGGAGAAGAAGCAAGAGTTACTCACAAACTCATCCTCCATCTTTTCCATCCATTCGATGAGCTCTGATCCTGGTTTTCCTCCTTTCAAGGATTATGTAATAGGCTTAGACAGTTCAGTATATTTAGACACATACTGGCAGCAAGTCCCATTACCTGCCTTAGACAAGTGACAGTGTTTAGTTTTAACAGTTCGACAATGGCCTTAATTCTTTCTGGAGTAATGTCAACCATAAAGCCAGATAGATTACTTCAAGCTGTGCTGGCTGTGCTTTTTTAAAATGTACTTTGAAACCCCCATTTATGAGAGCTTTCAAAATGTTTAAACTTTGTTGGGCTAGCAATCAATGTCATCTACATACTGGAGAATGACAGACCCATCAGATTCAACTGTATTGCGAACTGAGTCAATAACTGATGCAAGTACCTGGTAAAACAGTTGCAGAATCCCTGTGGCAAACGAGTCCAAGTTGTTGGCTGCAGGTAAAGCAAATGTAGTGTGATATTCTGGGGGTAAGGGGCAAGTCCAGAAGTTGTTAGAAGTGTCCAATGCAGTGAAATAGCAATGTTCAGGGGGCAGTCATGGCCTAAGTTTGACCAAAGGTTGCGGTGGTCTGTCGGTGGGGGAGTGAATGATCAGCACTCTCTTCCACCTTCAATACCACAAATGAGGTAAGACCTTTGAGCAAGGCACTGAACCCACAACTGATCCCCGGGCACTGCGGCAATATGGCTGCCCACTGCATCCAGGTGTGTGTTCACGGTGTGGGTGCAATTGGATAGGTTAAACGCAGAGCACAAATTCCGAGTATGGGTCACCATACTTGGCCACACATCACGTCCTTTCCTTTCCTTTTTCTTCAGATCCTATTTCATGAAAAATATATGCTGTGTTAGCCACCAGGGGGTGTACCTTTGTAGAAACTGCATTCAAATCTGTGTAGTCAGTTACACACCAACTCCCATCAGGCTTTCTGACTGGCCACATGAGGGGAAAGCAAGGAACTATTATGCCCTGTTTATGTAACTCTTTTTTTAGTTCCTATGCAGGTAACATTTTTCATTGGATATTGGCATTTGGCAACATGCACAGGACTTGGGATGTTAAGTAGCTGAATTTGTGTAATTCCGCAATAAAAAATTTCTTTTGCCCAAACATCCTGGAATTTGGAAAATAAATTTTTTCACTCAGGGTGATTTTCTGTTACACTTACAACTTTAGCCACAGCGACATGGTGGGGCTAACATGAAATAAGTAAACCGTTTCATTGCAGCCAAGCGCAAGTTTATCTGCTGAAAGCAAAACATCAGTTTGTGTGTTTTTCAAAACACCAATCATAGTGCCCGTCTTATTTTCACCAACCCAGAATTCTGTCCAATGAGTTTGCAAGAATGAGAGGGACAGGAAAATATTTATAATACACTTTTTTATCATTCATCCCTTCTATATACAAACAATCAAATGTGGTTTTGAGAAGAACATTTGTGATAGAAACTGTTGCACCTATATTGATTAAGATTATGCACTTCCAGCCTCCTAACAATACATGAATGAATGGGCTAAGATCAGTTTCATCACAAGAACCAGAGGCCGCTGACCCCTATTCCACATTTAAGTTTCATAAATTTTGCAATTTCATTTTCAGAGAGAGAAATTATTTTTCTGTTTTTTTTTTTTTTTTCTTTGGATATTTACAGAACTATTCTGCATTCTGGGAAGATTTCATTTGATTTGATCATTTAAAGGGGCCTTTGAAAATCTTATTGTGAGTAGGACTAATTTCTTACATAGCTCATCCAACGCCTCAGTTGCTAATTCCAAAACTTAATTTTAGACCTAGTAACTTCACTTGAGCCACTGATAGCAGACTAAAGGCCTGTTCACACCAAGCAGACTAACAATTAATAATAACGTTTAGACAGATAGACAGGCAGACAGACGAAAGAGAAAGACAGATAGAGGTCAAGCTGATGAATTACTCTCTGTCCATCTTTATTAATGGTGAAACTAAGTGTAATTTCTTCAGGAACAGCGCTGTTACGCTTGTGAGAAATGTCATGTAGTTTTTGAGCTGTTTATCATCAGAGCAGTGCTCTTGTGTGTGCAAACTGTATGTGTGTGCGTCTGTAAGGGAGAGAGAGTGTGAAAAATAGAGTATGTATTTTCTGTAAGCCTACATTATAATAAAATGTAAGATTACATGGAAATAATCTGTCGTTTTTATTCTATTGTTTACTGAATTATTTGTTTGGCCAGTGTCATTGTGGGTTTTGTTTATTTTGCTGTTTTAGGCTGTGAAGACCTTTTAAATAACTGAAATCATGTGTGGTCAAGAGCTGCCTGGAACTATGCTGTGCGTTTCGCTGAAAATAATGCACACCTTAGAACGTTAGTCAGCCAATCAGATTCAAGCAATGATAAGAAACATTTACATTAAGTAAAAAATGACTTTATTGGATCAACACTAATCAGTTTTGCAAACAATAATGATCACAAGAACAAAGTCACAGGTTATTTATGATTATATGGGCAAATGAGAATTATTAATACGAACTGTATAAAAGGTTTCAAAAACAAACAAGACCTTCAAAAAGGCATCAACAAATTAGTGTTACACCTGATAAATATGCACATCAACATTGGCAAAATGAATATGAATACAAAAAATAAATATGTGAGAAAGACGATGGTTTGAATACTAATTCCGCTGAAAGAAAACGGGAATGTTTAGGTTCACCAGTAACTTGTTTACTTTTTATTCAAACATTTTTCTGTGGTCTGAGCAATTTGTACTTTTAAGAAATGTTAAAACTAAAAAAAAAAGGGAAAATCTGAATGTGTTCTGTAAGAGTTTAAACCGTTTTGAAGATGAACTGGGAGTTTGCACTGTTCTATGAAGTTGGGATGCCACTGCCAATAGGAGGAGTGGAGAGAGGAGGCAGTAGGAGACTCTTGAGTTTTACTGACATGGCTGCAATCTCTGGGTCCTGAGTTTCATACATCTTCACCAGGCGAGCGAATTTGAGAACACCTGTAAGGCAAAACGCAGCAGTTAAAGGGATAGTTCACCCAAAATGAAAATTCTGTCATTAATTACTCACCATAATGTTCTTCCAAACCCAAGACCTTTGTTCATCTTCAGAAGAAGAAATTGTTAAATAAAGTGGCAATTTTTGTTATCTTCATAACATTACGGTTGAACCACTGATGTTGAAGAGCTCTCGGATTTAATAAAAAATGTCTTAATTTGCATTCCGAAGATGAACAAAAGTTTTACGGGTTTGGAACGACATGAGGGTGAGAAATTAATGACAGAATTTAAATTTTTTGGGTGAACTATCCCTTTAAAGTGACAGCAATTTATTTGCGTTTGAATGTTTGCACATTTAATCTCACCCTCTCCTTCATTGTTGAAGCCGTATGCTTTGATGACCTCCTGTTGGATCTGAGTGGCCACAGGAAGCACAAGCTGCAGCATCTTTCCCATGTCGTTGCAGGCACTTTCTCTAGCTTCCTCCATGCGGGCTGCGTTCTCAGGCACGGAGAAAGCCTGGATCACCTCACTAAGAACAACTGCAATGGATGGAACAAGAGTCTAGCTGAGTTTAAGTCAAGCCATGACCCCTGAGCATATGATTTAAGGACTGAGGTCTCACCTCTCGCCTGTTCTACAGTAAGCGTGGGCTGCTGTGCTGGGGCAGAGGCCATGCTGGCTCACTCCACAGGGGAGATTCACTACCAATATCTGAAAAGGTATTTACATTAAACGGCATTAAAACATGACTTATATCATATGCAGAAGGTACATGAGATATGCATATAAAATGTAATAAAGTAAAACAATTACATTTGCTGAAAATCACATTTTATAATCAAAATGAGCTTAAAATGCAAAATAATAAGCCTTATTAGAGAGAGTAAAGATCAATTTCAAAAGCACAAATATCACATTTGAAAAGTTAAAAAGCTGTAGAGACCATTCTACAGAATTGGTTCAAACTGCTGTCCCACAACCAAAAACAAGTTTGAAAAGCATTTAAGTGTTTAAATCTTAGATGTTTACCAATATCCTTCTATTATCTATTGCAACCCTTAATAACCATAATATATATATATAAAATCATCATTTATTGGGCGCTTTCAATTGGGAGGTGGCTGTCCCAAACCTTAACCCCTAAATTTGTTGTTTTTAAAAGTATCCTTTTGATTCTTGTAAAGTTAAGTAAAAAAAAAAAAATAAATAAAATAAATAATAATAAATATATATATATATATATATATATATATATATATATATATATATATATATATATTCTTTGTAAATTATGAAACTTTATGTAAAAAACAAAACGTGTCTTGCATTTTCATGTCACTACCAAAACAGTGTATGTTGTAGTCCATTGGCTGAGACTGATTTTAACTACACCACTGCATTTATGACCAGGAAATGTTCCTGTGTCACTCTTTCATAGCTATATGATGAGTAAAATACCTTGGATATTATACAATTTGCATACATACCAAGACTTTTTTAAAGACATTTCCAACTCTGACTTTGGGCCAATTCTGTAGAATGGTGTATATATACGGTTTTATGTATCTTATGTTCTCATATTTGTTTTACCTTTGTAATGTGTTTTTGTAAAGAAAAAGAAATTTAATAACATAATGTTTTGGCCTGTTTGCTATTTACAGTGGCGGCTATTATTAGTTTGATTCTTAACTGTTAACTGTAATAGTATATGGAGCCTACATCAACAATACAGTCCCCGTTTTTTGATTAAAATATAAATAACAAGAGATTTCAATATTTCGACAACTGAAAGAAGAAATATCCCCGGTTTAAATGTCAGAAATCTGGTCAATTTAAAAAAACAAAACAAGAAAAAAAAATCTAGTACATCAACACTGATTGGTTCTGATTGGTATGGGTAAAAACGCAATACCTAATACATAATACTTAAATATCCTGAATAAATAGCTGCACAGATTGCCTGCATGCAGTATCCACTTATATAGATTATTGTACATATGTAATATTAATGTTATATGCTGTTGCTGTTGTTATGTAGATGAGGGCTATGCTGAAATCATCTGTAATTTATAATGGAAGGTTAGTTCCACTTAACGCAAAACCACTGATTAATCATTCTCTTTGAGTTTCAAATGTAAATATATTAATATTATATACCTACGTAATATTTTAAACATTCCTATGTACTTACATCGATGATGCCAGTTCCTAATAACAACCTCTCCTGTGACGCAAACGCCCGCACACTTCCGGTGGGTACAGCCATAAAAGTGTCCGTGTGCAACAACAATTACCACAAAAATAAGATATAGAACGGCAATGCAAACTATGGTGAATCACAATTAATCTAAATAAAACGCCTCTTATTTAACTCTTTACTGTGTATTTGTAATCAAATTACTGTTAAAGTGTGAATTTAATTATCCGCTCCTTTGCTGAAATAGATGAGGTGTGTCAAGTGATATCTGTTACTTTTCTAAGCGGTAGTCCGCCTGGACCAATAATTTTGGATTGCGATTGCTACAGATTATTCGCTCATTGGTTTTATAATACAGAGATTGCTGCGCACATGCTATTTTAATGATGTCACGTATTATTCATTCTAATTAATAAGCTTAAATTATAGCACGTTTTATGTGATATTGTTTCACAATAACGTCCTAAAATTTGAATGTAGCTGAAGGAAGGATTTGGCTTTTTGAGCCACCGAGCGCCCCCTGGAGGAATACACTTTTAGTGTAATATCAAATAGAAGCTTTTGCCGACTAGTGCAGTGCAAAACTAATACGGAAGTCTGGTAAATATTGACACGTGAACGTAGCAGCGATTTCAACGCAGATTAATTAATATTTTTTTTCTATAATTACAGTTTTCAGGTATGAAATATGGAGCGTAAACTGGCTGAATTCAGAGCCCGAAAGAAAGCCGAGACTGAAACTAAGAAACCTGCTGATCGTGTGATCCAGAGTGAAATAAAAGCAATAAGCGATGATTCTTCAGCAGTGTGTACTAACACACCAGAACAAAAGCCTGTTCTGAACACCTGCCCCCAGAGTCCACACACAGAGGTATGGTCACTAACTTACTTTAAAAACCATGGACAGTAACAAAATGGAACATAAAACTGCAAATTAATCAAGCAATTTTTGTTTAAGCCTAATATTTTCTTGTCATTTTAGGACCACAGTAATCATTTGCTGAATACTACATGTGGTCGTTGGCTTCAGCGTGTGACCCTCACCAATCTGACCCTGCTGAAAGTGCTGCTGTGGCTCGTGCTACTGGGGCTATTTTCAGAACTTGAGTTCGGCCTGCCATTTTTTGTTATATCTTTATTCTACTGGCTCTACGAGGGCCTTAGAAGCCCAAGAGCCAGACAACCTGGAGAAATGAGTGCATACTCCGTATTTAATCCAGACTGCCAACCTATCCTGGGAACTTTAACAGCCGAACAACTGGAAGGAGAAATGGGATACAGGCCAGTGGCCAATAGATGAACATGTCTGAAAGGAAGCAAATTTTTGCAACTGGATAATAAAGGAAAACAGTCTACATGTAGATCTGTAAAGTGCACTTGGGAAACTTGTCTGCATTATATTAATGTATCTTAGTTCTTAAATGATTTACTTGTATTTACATCAAATAAAATGCTCTATTTTATTAATATATGTATAAAGATATACATGTCTATCTGAGTTCAAATAAATAAATTACAGTTTAATCCCATCATAAACCCAACAAATGAGAATGTGTCACATATTTTTAGTCAACACTCAGCTCTCTTTCAGTCTCTCTTATCCAAACTAATTCATGGAGATGAAATGTATTACTGAGAGACTATTTTCCATGTTTCTATGGTATACTGAAAAACAATGATAAGCGTATTATAAGTTTTAAAGGATTTTATTGGCCAAAAATTATGAGTCAATATATAATATTTGTTCTTCATAACCTTTGTAATTCACTCTGGCATGCTGGATATTAGCTTCTGGGTCAAATCCTGACTGATGGCGATCCATTCTTGCCATATTAGTTCTTGGAGTTGACCACAATTTGTGGGCTTCTGCTTGTCCACTCGCCTTTTGAGGACTGACCACAGGTTCTCAATGGGGTTGAGATCCGGGAAATTGCCTGGCCAGGGATCCAAAATTTCAATGTTATGATCTTCAAGGCACTTCTTTATCACTCTTGCTTTGTGACATGGTGCTCCATCATGCTGAAAAATGCACAGATCATTACCAAATTGCTTATGGGTCATTGGAAGAAGTTGCTCTTGCAGGACATTTTGATATCATTCTTTATTCATGGCAGTGTTTTTTAGCAGAATTATGAGAGAGCCCACTCCCTTGGTTGAAAAGCAACTCCACACATGGGTGGTCTTAGAATGTTTCACTGTTGGCACGACGCAGGACTCATGGTAGCGTTCACCTTTTCTTTGGACAATCGATTTTCCAGATGTCCCAAACAGTCGGAAGAGAGCTTCATCAGAGAAAATTACTTTGCACCAGTCTTCTGCTGTCCAAGCCTTGTACTTCCTGCAGAATTTTAGTCTGTCCTTGATGTTTTTCTTGGAGAAGTGGCTTCTTTGCTGCTCTTCTTGACACCAGTCCATTGTCCAAAAGTCTTCGCCTCACTGTGCGCGCAGATGCTCTCAAACCCACCTGTTGCCATTCTTGAGCAAGCTCTGCACTAGTTGTGGCACGATTCTATAACTGACTCCTGAGGAGGAGATGGTCCTGGCGCTTGCTGGACACTCTGGGACGTCCTGAAGACTTCTTCACTGCAGTTGAACCTCTTTACTTAAAGTTTTTGATGATCTGGTAAATGGTTCTTTCAGGTGCAATATTCTTTGTAGCAATTTCTTTGCATGTGAGGCCATTTTGATGCAAAGCCATGATGGCTGCTTATGTTTCTTTGGAGGTAATCATTGCTAACAAGAACACAATGTTTGGAAGCTCTTCTTCCCTTCTTTTATAGCAATCAGTCTGCTGTTACAATCTAATTGGCATGATAGTGATTTCACCTGACTAGTGCTCATTCACACTTTCACATGTGCTGCTTATATTAGTCAATTGGTGTTAGCAGATCATTTTGTGTCAGGATCAAAAAAAAAAACTGTGAAATTAGTTTTTTTGTGCAAAGTTTTTTTTTTTTTTTTGACCAATGAAGCTTTTAGCAATTAGCAAAATGCATCTGATCACTCTACACTCTACACAATAATCTAGAAACAATGTGAATGAACACTACAACAGCTTAAACAGCAAACCTTTCAAAACACAAATTTATGTCACTGCCAAAACGTTTGGCCATGACCGTAGACAGGAAAACTATGGAAGCTTGTTTCGTCATGGGTAAGATAATTGTGACTTTTTACCTCACAATTCAACTTTGTTCTCGCAATTCTATTTTTTTTTTTCTCAGAGTTGCATAAAAATGATCAAAATTTTGATACATTAACTCTATCAATTGTTTTTTTCTTCACAAATTTCATAATACATACCACAAATGATGAATTTAAGTAAGGTTTTAGTGAATTAAATCGATAATATCGATAAACAGATCATATTTTAAATACATCTTTACAGAATTTTGTTGAACCATTTCTTTAAAAAAAAAAAGAAAGCAATACAACGGGCACTAAGACACTTCCCACCGAGAACTACTACAACACACTACAATGTACATGACATCTTCCTGTCCTGCAGTGCTGTCCGATAGGAATCCGTGCAGCGAAACGGTGGTAAACCTGAACACCGAACCTCCGCTGGACACTACCTGCGATTAAAGTAAGATCACCAGCTGTAGATTAAACCACCGATATACACATTACTGCTAAATGCCCGTATAAATTGCACTTGAATAGCGTATCGCACATAATGCATGATGAATAACCGCTAACGATTATACCATGTTTAAAGAGTTAACGCTATGTCTTTTAGAAATGTCTCAGTGTGGTAACAAGAATGAGTATGAAAGTTTTAGGGACGAATTATTAATTATTTGGAAAACAGTGCCTTCCATGCAAATCGGTCTTCAGCAGTATTCCTCAGAAAGTGCAGTCATGATCAGAGTCCTCTGGAATTTTTCATAATTACTCATTAACCATCTAGACAGTTCCTGAGTATTGTCAAGGTTGATGTGCGGTATCATAGTTTTGTAATCAGATAAATATCTGATTCTGCCTTACCCTCAAAATGGGTCATCACTGTTAGATACAAAGATAATGTTGTTATACATATATGAACAAATCTAGCATGAAAATTAATTGAGGTAGTAAATAGTAATAGTAAATCGATATATATATATATTATTATTTTTTATTTTTTTTTTTGTAAGTTTTACTTTGGCGACAGTCTCATTCCTTGTAATCAGATAATGATCAGATAATGGTGACTTGCAGAACTGTTGACTTCTGACTGTTCCCCTAGTTATTTGCAGTAGGTGTGTCTTTCTGAACTTAAGGTGTGCTTTCTGTTTCAGCCGGTGTGATGGCGAGCAGCCCTGCAGTGCTGATGCGGCTGGTGGCTTCGGCCTACTCCGTGGCCGAAAAGGCTGGAACTATTGTTCGGAAAGTGCTTCAAAGTGGAGAGCTGGGTATCGTTGAAAAGGTACAGCAAGTAGAAGCATGTTACTAACAGAGATGTCGATCCAAAAACACTTAAGATGACAAGCTGACAGTTGTAGTTGATGTCCTAATCTCTTAACTGTCATTAAGACTCTGAGGCCCTGTTCACACTAATGTGTTTTTGTTTTAAAACAACATTTTACTTTGCAAAATAACAGTTACTGTTTATGAATGAGACTGCCCCGATGACCAATGCAGCTTTCAAATGCGACCTCCAGAGGAGGTCTCTGAAATGAGACGCAGCAAATGAGCATTAATGTTATTGTTTACACAGTTCAATACAGATACACAGAGCAAATGTGGGCAGCCACGCTGTCGTTTTTAAAAGTCGGCGTTTTGGTCCGTTTTTTTTAAGGGTGGAAAATACCAGTTGTGTAAACGTCAGGCGTAACCGTATCACAAAAATTGAGACTTTCAAAAGTCTGTTTTCAAGGGTCGAAAAACGCTGAAGTAGTGTGAACAACAGGCATAACCGTAGCCTAAAATGGGCTCTGCAGCAGTTTTCATAAGTCTCTGTTTTCAAGGGTCGAAAATGTAGCCTAAAATGGGGCTACGAAAACAGAGACTTTTAAAAGTCTCAGTTTTTGGGGGTTGAAAATGCCGGAGTAATGTAAACGACAGGCGTAACCATAGAAAAGGTTACATGTATTAAAACTAAAGCACACTGGTGTAAATGTAGACTAAAATGGGGCTGCGAAAATGGAGACTTTCAAAAGTCTGTTTTCAAGGGGCGAAAACACTGAAGTAGTGTGAACAACAGGCATAACCGTATTAAATAGTTATGTTTTAAAACGGAAATGCACTAGCGTAAACGTAGCCTAAAATGGGCTCTGCAGCAGTTTTCATAAGTCTCTGTTTTCAAGGGTCGAAAATGTAGCCTAAAATGGGGCTACGAAAACAGAGACTTTTAAAAGTCTCAGTTTTTGAGGGTCGAAAATGCCAGGGTAATGCAAACGACAGGCGTAACCATAGAAAAGGTTATATGTATTAAAACGAAAACACACTGGTGTAAATGTAGACTAAAATGGGGCTGCGAAAATGGAGACTTTCAAAAGTCTGTTTTCGAGGGGCGAAAACGCTGAAGCAGTGCGTACAACTGGCATAACCGTATTAAAAAGTTATGTTTTAAAACGGAAATGCACTGGTGTAAACGTAGCCTAAAATGGGGTCTGCAGCATTTTTATAAGTCTCTGTTTTCAAGGGTTGAAAAAGCCATAGTGTAAACGACAGACCATAACCAAAGTTATCTGTTTTAAAATGAAAATGCGCTAGTGTAAACGTAGCCTGAACAACAGGTGTAACCGTATCAAAAGATCTTTTAAAAAAGGAGATGCACTAGCGTAAACTTAGCCTAAAATGAGTCTGCAGCATTTTCATCAGTCCGTTTTCAAGGGTCGAAAACACCAGAGTATTGTAAACGACAGCAAACCTCAGCAAAAGTTGTGTTTTAAAACGAAAAAACACTGGTGTAAACGCGTTGATCCGCTAACCCATCCTACTCCGCAAAATCACAAAGGCTGATTTTGCCCCCTCAATAATAGATTAATTTATGTGGTAAAATACTTTTCACATATGCTTTTGACATTTTTATACCCTTTGCTTTTTTTGGGCACAGACCGGAGCCAATGATCTACAGACTTTGGCTGACAGGCTTGTTCAGAAGAGTATATGTGCATCTCTGTCAAAAAACTTCCCTAAAGTCACTATCATCGGGGAGGAGGTATGTATATCTTATAATATGAAGATGCACTACCTCTAGTTTTGGCCCTAACCAGTGAAACATTATATTTAGATTAAGAATTTTAATTTGTTTGTGCAGGAATTACCAGCTGAGGCTGTTGAAGAGGACCTGATAGAGAATGGGCACAGCAGCTTAATTCTACAAAAATCTTGTCCGGATCAGTATATCAGTCTGAAGGAGGAAGAGGTAAAGAGGGCAAGAAAACAGCGTATAAGTATAATGCTTAAAAATGTGTTATAAATGTAGAATATACTGTTTTTAAAATAGCTTAAAGAGTGTCTAATAGGAACATCAGAAGTCACTCTATATTGTGTTTGACTAAAGTTTAATCTTTATTTTTTTAGCTGGTTGTGTGGGTGGACCCTCTTGATGGTACTAAAGAATATACAGAAGGTGAGCAAGTAAATATCTTTCAACATTTTATGTTACACAATAAAATGTCAGCCGATAAATCACATCTCTTCCACTTCTGTTTTTTGAGTTTTGGTCTTTTCAGCTGTGACTATAAACATCATTGTGCTATAAAGCACCTAGTAACATCTGCTGAAAAATGCAGGCAAAGTGTTTTAATATGAACTGCATCAGTGCTCATTCCACCATATAATCATCAAAAAATATCCATGTATGAATCTTAACATCAGATGGTGGAACAAATCAATCAAGGCAAATGTCAATACCAGGTAAAAATAGAGCCTAAAGGTGTGGTCACATTTAACGTTGCTCTATAAATTTTTAAACCTTATTGTAAGACTTTTTCTTTAATGTGTTGTGCCAGTAACTCCCATCCACAGCATTTTTTCCAAAACCCAGATCTATATACTTGTACTATCTTATTGGCTCTGATTTTTGGCCTGATTCCCACAGCAATTAATCTTGCATAGCCAGACCTTCAGACTGACAGCAGAAGGTCTGGGAACCTGGTGTTTAGTAACCTGCATAATTATTTGTTTCATACATGATTTCATACATTTCCTGAGAGGTGTTTTTTTTTTTTAACCCAAATTCAGTAGCATGGTTTGCAAATTTATTTATATTTGCTTGACTAGTCTATATTGTGTATAAGGTCTAATGAGCTAAATGGTATGACATGATTTTTTTAAAAAAGGAATTTATAAAAGGATAATTCATCCATTTTAAATTTACTGCCATTGTGTGAATAACATGTAATCCTATAATCCATTAAAATGTAACTGTAATCTGATAATGATCATTATAAAATGTAATATACTTTCATTATGAGTACTTAATTACGTAATGCATGTAATCAGTTACTACTAGTTAGGAAATAGTGTTGCAAGCATGTCCACTTCAATGGCACAGTGATGCATTTTTTATCAGTTGCATCTATCCTTCTTTCTTATCTTTCTAATTGACCTCCATTTGTCCAGCACATCTGGTGCTGTCACATGGTGATCTGCTCTCTCTTTTCCCCTTTATCTCTCTGTCTTTGCTCTCCTGTCTCTGCTATAGCTGCAAGGGTTTTGTACAGCCCAGTTTACATACAGAAGCCAGAGCAGCCCTACAGAGCCCCTAATCGTACGGTGATTTAATGTTTTTTTTTTTTTGTCACCTTGAAATTAGATAAAAGTAGAATGTTGCAGTCAAACAAGAACAGCTGTTAAGTTGAGCATTTACCAATCACTGCAATGCTTTTGCATTCTTTATTGTTGTTATCCAGTGTTTTTTCTATCAATTTTTAGTTAGTAGTTGGTTGTTTAACTTTATAAATTATGAAAGAATGAACATTAAATTATAAGGGAAAGAAAGGAGAATGCGTAGTTGCAGACCTGACTTGAACCTGCATTACTGGCATGAGCACTAAGGGTGTGTTCACACTTGTTTGGTTCTCTTGGTTCTTTTGATCCAGACCAAAAAAAGAACATAGCACTTTATTCCTGGTTCACTTTTGGGCGTTTTTCATACCAAGCCTAAAGATACAAAACTAAAGGCACAAACATAAAGTCACAACCAGAACCAACTTCTATATATTTTATGATATAACGTGTGTAAAGAAGTCAAAACATTGCTAGAAATTCCTGTTGCACAAATGTAGATCTGCTACAAGATGTTGCCAGTTTCAGTGCCTTTACCAAACACCTGAACCCACTTAATAAGGTCTTACTAGGCATACTAGAAACTTTCAGGTTTTCAGGTGTGTTGAGGCAAGTTGGAGCTAAACTCTGCATGACAGTGGCCCTCCAGGAGCAAGTTTGAACACCCCTGTTCTAAGGTTAAGGGACTAACCTTGCATCCCAAGGAAGCGGATTGAGACCCACCTTATCAGGGTTTAGATCAGGGGTAGGGAACATTGATCCTCGAGAGCCATGTCCCTGCAGATTTTAGCTCCAACCCTAATCAAACACACCTGAACAAGCTAATCAAGGTCTTCAGGATACAGGTTGGCATGTTTTTCTTCAGGGTTGAAACTAAAATCTGCAGGGATATGGCTCTCGAGGATCAACGTTTCCTACCCCTGGTTTAGATGGTAGTGTTCACCTTAATCCAGGTTGTCCAGTCCTGCTTCTGGAGAGCCACTGTCCTGCAGAGTTTAGCTCCAGCCCCAATTAAACATCATCTGAACCTGCTAATCATGGTCTTACTAGCCATACTACAAACTTCCAGGTAGGTGTATTGAAGCAAGTTGGAGCTAAACTCCGTAGGACAGTCACCTTCCAGGACTGTTTAGACACCCCTGTCATAGGATCTCAATCTTTGGTGCCTACGAAATAAGACTGACCTTTTCAGGTTGTCCCAGTCTGCTTGTTTGGTATGTACCAATGTTTGGATGGTAGCGTTCACCTTATTCAAATGAACCGCATTAACAGCATAATTGCACCAGAGTTTAATCGACCCAAACCTGCCAAGTGTGAAAACATCCTAAAGCAGGGGCTTAGCTCCATCCCCAATTAAACACACCTGAACCAGCTAATCAAGGTTTTAGGCATACTAGAAACTTTTGGATTGGTGTTTTGAGGCAAGTTAGAGCTAAACTCTGCAGGACAGTGGCCCTCCAGGACTGAGTTAAGACACCCCTGTCCAAAGGTCCCGAACTTCGGTGCATGCCAAGCAAGCAGATTGAAACCGACCTTTTCAGGGGGTCTCGGTCTGCTTGTTTGGTATGCACCAAAGTGTTCGAAATGGCAGTGTTCACCTTCTTCAAATAAACCACATTAACAGCATAATGTTTGTTTAATCAAACCAAGTTTGCCAAGTGTAAACACAAGATAGTAACCAAGACAGGGTTCCTCAGATCTTGTCCTGGAAGGCCAATTCCCCCAGAGTTTTGTTCTAAACTTGATCTAACACATCTGAGCTAATCAAGCTCTTCAGTATCCTTAGAAAATCACAGGAACGTGAGTTTCATCAGGATTTGAGCTTAACTCTGCAGGTCTGGATTTGAGGAACCCTGCCCTAAGGTCTTACCTTACAGTGCCATATACAAGAGCATAGTGGGGTTAACAAAATTTGAATGTTGGAGCTGACTAATAAATACTTAATATAATGTTGTTTGTGTGCTGTTTTATTACAGGGCTCTTGGATCATGTGACAGTGCTAATAGGTATTGCTTACAGAGGGACAGCCATTGCTGGAGTCATCAATCAACCCTTCTACAACTACCAGGTTCAACCTGTTGATTGTTCACACATGTTACTCTGTATTTGGTAGAGATTGGGATTGGTTGACCTTGTTTTTTGCTCTCTGTTCACTCAGATTGGGGCTGGTGCTTCTTTGGGCAGAACATTATGGGGAGTACTGGGTTTGGGCGCATTTGGGTTTCAGCTCCAGGAAGTTCCAGATGGTAAAAGAATCATCACTACTACACGTTCCCATAGCAATAAACTTGTGATCGACACAGTGCAAGCCATGGAGCCTCATGATGTCATCAGAGTTGGAGGAGCTGGGAATAAGGTGGGTGACTAGCCTTTAATTTGACTGAGTCAGTATTGGTGTAGAAGTTGAACTAATTACATCTTCATTCCGGACCTGGTAGATCATCCAGCTGGTGGAGGGAAAGGCCTCTGCTTATGTGTTTGCCAGTCCAGGATGTAAAAAGTGGGACACATGTGCACCTGAAGCCATTCTGCATGCAGTTGGAGGTGATAGTCATTTTTTTGCATGTCCATTCTTGAAAATGCACTTGATATTTAAGCTAAATATGTATATTTCTATGTTCTTTTTCATATACAGGCAAACTGACAGATATGCATGGTAATGCATACAGATATGATGCCAATGTGAAGCACATGAACTCTGCTGGAGTGCTGGCAACACTGAAGAATCATGAGTACTATTTAAAAAGAGTGCCACAGGCTGTCCTACAGGCTCTTCCCTCGGACTGAACTATTACAGAATATGAAATCATACTCTAAACCGTTGTGCCTCAGAGCTGTGATAAATCCTTGCCACAAAATCTTAATTCATCTAAAAACAGATATGATTTAGTACAGTTTTTATTTGAACTTTTGTTTCAAACACAATTAAAATTATTAAGAGTTCATTACTTTCTGAGTACATTCACATGATGTTTTGATTCATTTCCAGTGAAGGACCAAATAAACCTTTTCTAAATGTTTTCTGCAGTTTTTATTATTCATAATACTGTAACGTGGGTCATTTAAATCAAAATAATTGTCAACATGTACATTTGGGATTAGATGTCCGATTTTGGTATCCTCATCAAATAAAATTTACAATAGTGGTTTTATATACATAAAAAGTATATTAAATGCATTATGCTTTAATGTTTCAAATAAAAAGTCAAAATATTTGTGAAATGTTCTACCATCATTCAGCATATAACAATATTTATGTGAAAACTAAACATTATTATTCTGATCTGTGTCATTAAAATATATAAACCAAAAAAGTGATCATGCTACATTTTATTATATGATTAAACACTTCTTGCTGATAAATGGGTAAAACATTGGTTTGAAAGATAGTGGCAAAGATATGACAAGATTTAAAATTATAATGAATGAGTTTTTGAGGGCTGCACTATGATCCTTAAAGGAACACTCCACTTTTTTTTTGAAAATAGGCTCATTTTCCAACTCCCCAAGAGTTAAACAGATGATTTTTACCATTTTTGAATCCATTCAACCGATCTCCGGGCCTGCCGGTAGCACAGCTTAGCATAAATCATTGAATCTGATTAGACCATTAGCATCTCACTCAAAAATGACCAAATATTTTTGATATTTTTCCTATTTAAAACTTGACTCTTCTGTAGTTACATTGTGTACTAAGACTGACAGAAAATGAAAAGTTGTGATTTTCCAGGGTGATACGGATAGGAACTATACTCTTACTCTGGTGTAATAAGCAGGGAACTTTGCTGCCGTATACCATGGGTGCAGCAGGTGCAAAATATTATGCAGCACCTGGAAATAGTCCCCAGCTAGGTAACTTCCAACATGACTAGGACTAAGCCAAAAAGGTAATAGTAAAATAGCTGGGGACTATATTCAGGTGCTGCGTAATATCTTTGCGCTTGCTGCACCCATGGTACAGTAGCAAAAAATCTCAGAGATTATTACTCTGGAATGAGAGTATAGTTCCTATCCATATCAGCTTGGAAAATCGCAACTTTTCATTTTCTGTTGGTCTTAGTGCAAAATGTAACTATAGAAGAGTCAAGTTTTAAATAGGAATAATATTGAAAATCTTTGGTCATTTTTGAACGAGATGCTAATGGTCTAGTTTGATTCAGTGATTTATGCTAAGCTATACTAAAAGTGCTAATGGCAGACCCGGAGATCGGCTGAATGGATTTAAAAACGGTAAAATCATCTGTTTAAATCTAGGGGAGTTGAAAATTTTGCCCATTTAAAAAAAAAAATGTAAATTTTAGTGGGTGTCTTTTGTCTGATTACATTTATGTGTTGCATAAACAATTTGCATGAGGAAAATGCAAAACTACCCTATAAAATGTGCATATTTTTTCATGCAAGGCTATTGTTTGCAAAACCAGTCTGATTAAAGACAAGAACACAAGTTGGATGAGAAATTATCTTTATTTTAAATAATAGATAGTTTATTGAAATATCCAAATCATCTGAAAATGTGTCATGAAAACAAAAGTGCTAATCACAATTTTATTAATGCCTGGTATGAAAAATGCTTACCTGAGGTGTTATGCTGTCAGAAGTGCAATTATATTTGATTGCAGCTTGCAGACCGTCTGTTCAGCAGTTCCAAGACATGGAGACTTAAAGGCACAGTTCACTCAAAAAATACACTGTCATCGTTCACCGCCATGTCATGCTGTTCCAAACCTACATGTGGAACAAAGAAGGATAAATGTTGATGAATGTACTGGCCAATGTAAGTAAATGGAGATCTAGCCAGTCAGACTGCCAGTGAGTACATGAAATATCACTGTTCTTCATATGAATCGAAATGTACAGCCTAAACCATTTTATGGCTAAATATATATATATATATATATATATATATATATATATAAAAAACATCATGTGAAAAAGATAGGCCAGTCCATTATTAGAATATTCTCTTTTAGTGTTTCAAGTTAGAAAGTCAGTCACACAGGCTTGGAATGACATAGAAAAAAGAAAGAAATCATGTAAATGTTCAGTTAGATGTACTATTCCTTGAACTCATGCATCAGTCAGGACACTGCATAACTTATATGAAAAACTGGGCTGCCGTTGTGTTATTTATCATCCTTCAAATAAGAAAAGAATCAAACAAACAAAATGTAAAAATTATACATTTTTCTTTTATACCAAAAATCATTAGGATATCAAGCAAAGATCATGTTCCATGAAGCTATTTTGTACATTTTCTACTGTAAATATATCACAACATGCATTGCTAAGTACTTCATTTGGACAACTTTAAAGACTATTTTCTTAATATTTAGATTTTTTTGTGCACCCTCAAATTCCAGATTTTCAAATAGTTGTATTTTGGCCAAATATTGTCCTAACAAACCATACATCAATGGAAAGCTTATTTATTTAGCTTTCAGATAATGTGTAAATCTTAATTTAAAAAAAATTTACCCTTATGACTGGTTTTGTGGTCCAGGGTCACATATATGTATGCATGAGGAATGAAGTAGTGTTCCCCTATCACAGACATTTACACCACACACTGTATCCATAAAATCAGTTAATATTGTGAGTAATCCCACACAACCCTCATAAAGTTTTACCCTTCTGCCATCTAGCAGGAGGTACAGAATCATTCATACCCTCACTGTCAGACTGTGTGACAGCTTCTTCCCACCCAAGCCATCAGACTCTTCCTAATACACTTACATACTGGACTGCACTGTTACCACACACACACACAACCAATTTAGTTCTCTACCTCTGCATTTGCACATTTGCACACTCAACTGTGTCATGTGTGTGTATCATGTGAGCTGCTCCCTACTTCTGTGCCTAGGTTCTTTAATTGAATTTAATTGAGTCCTATATTCTGTTTTGTCTTATGTAGCACCTTGGTCTGGAGAAACACGGTTTCGTTTCGCTGTATGCTAACTGTTAAAATGACAATGAAGCTACCCTGAATTGACCCTGAACTTCATTTATGAGAAAACACACAAAATGATGTTGTACAACAAAATACAACACCTGGCAGTATGCCTCATCTATGGTGAATTGTAACACATTCCCATGTGTATGTGTGTATGAAATGTGTTAGTGCATAATATCATATGGGGAAGATAGACAATTCCTGAAGGAAGATGTTGCCATGAACATTAATTGCACCAAAACAAAAAAAGTTATTACTTATGTGTTGCGTATTACAAACCTAGAGCTTGAAAATAACGGACAAGACTATATTACGATATAGAAGTGAAGATTTTCTCTTTTCTTCACGAGTAATCAAAACTTTTTTTGTCACATTGACAGACAATAACACTGTAAGAATGCAGCAACATATTGAAGGATTAGTTTACTTTCAGAATAAAAATATCCTGATAATTTACCCACCCACATCATCCTAGATGTTCATGTCTTTCTTTCTTTCTTCAGTTGAAAAGAAATTAAGGACCTTTCTCCATATAGTGAACTTTAATGGAGATCAATGGGTTGAAGGTCCAAATTGCAGTTTCAATGCAGCTTCCAAGGGCTCTACACAATCTCAGCCGAGGAATAAGGGTCTTATCTATAGCGAAGCGATTGGTCATTTTCAAAAAATAAAAACGTACATTTTTTAACCACAAATGCTCGTCTTGCACTAGTTTGAGTTTACGTCACGTAGGTGGAAAATCCGACTCAGAGTTTACAAACAAATGTGCAAAGACAATCAAATGGCCTTTGCAAAAAAGGTAAAACAACGATGTTGGATGATTTTATTTTTTTTTTTTTTTAGTTTTTCGTCCTGAGTGGTGTTCCATAAAACAAGTTTACCAAATAACCCAGGCTTATTTCAGTTAGTCTGATTTATTTTGAGCCAAATCAAGTGACAATAAATCAGACTAACTGAAATAAGCCTGGCTTATTTAGTAAACATGTTTTATGGAACATCCCCCAGCTCTACATTTTTGAATCAAAAACAGAAGCAGAGCTAACCATGTGTGACTTTTCCAAAGTGATTATGAAATATGTGAAGTTGCGGACAAGCATTTGTGGTTAAAAAGTATATTATTATTATTATTATTATTATTATTATTTTTCAACCTGTTGATCCTATTGAAGTCTGCTGTATGAAGAAAAATCCTGGAATGTTTTTCTCAAAAACCTTAATTTGTTTTCAACTGAAGAAAGACATGATGAACATCTTGGATGAGTAATTATCAGGACTTTTTTTTTTTTTTAGTTAACTAATGCTTTCATTAGTTTCAATGTAGAGTAACAATTTATCAGAACATGATTAAAAAGAACAACATAGCCACACATGTATGTTTTCTTTAATGGGACAAAAAGGGAACTAATATTCTTTTGGTGCTCTTTTTGAAACATGAAATCATGAAATGAAAATGTTTTGGTGTAACAACTTTTTAATATGCAAACTCATTTAAATTCATGACTCAATTGATACAAAATTGTATTTATTTTTTTCAAATAAACAAGAACTGTTCATGTAGTTAATATATGAACAACTTACATACAGTATGGGGGAACTACTACAAAAAAATTATATCATTAGAGTGGGGGCACTCAATCCTAGAAATTTACCTTTCTGCAAAGTTCAGCTCCAACCCTGATCAAATACACCTGGAACCAACTAACTAAGATCTTAAAAAGCATTTAGTAAGGCTGGAACTGAACTCTGCAGACAGGCAGATCTCCAGGAACAGGTTTGGGCACCTAAAGAACAATGCAAGGTGGAGAATTCAAATTCATGTGCCAGAGACACAGAAATGTAGAATATTGCAGCTGGACCTTGTTACAAAAGCTACAGCTGAGTCACTGAACACTGAATAACAGTTTTGTAATGTAGCTACATTTAGTTAGTTATTCCCCAACACTGCTGCTATATGAAGAACATTCACATAAGCATATCCCACCTTTTTCTTCCCGTAAAAGTGGACATGGTCATTTGTAAATGTTATGGGTTCGGCTTCCGGTCTCATCCATGTCCAGCTATTCTTAGTTGTACAAAATAGCTAATTTTGCTGCTTGATATTGCAAATCGGCATGTCTTACCATATTATTTTAATGTATTATCTTAATTATGAACACACTGGTTTGTAGTGAACAGTTTTACCATTTACGGCACAGTGTTATTCTTATTTTCCAATAGTGACTAACGAACCGGAAGCCTTGCCCATAGGCTGTACTTTCACGTTAAAGAAAAAGGTGGATATAGAACAAAAAAATTAGCAAAAAAACAACAGCCTTACATGGCTTGATGTTTGGATGTCCAGGACAAATGAAAAGCTGCAGTCCAAATTTCCTCTGTCATCCTTCCATCTGTGAAGACTTTTTACCCAGTTGGTTGTGGAAATGGGAATGTGAGAGGCTGTCCTTTAACTGAGGGCTGAAATACCTGGAGAGTCATCCATTAGCATTTCCACATCTCAAAAAGAAGCTGCACAACTGGAGCAGGATCCCCACAAGTATGTGATGCGAAAAAACCTTTGGTCGTAGTCACACAGTTTTCACTTCTCCCGTGAGATGTAAACGGCCATGTAATTAATCATTTTGGAGCTGCAGGAAAATGACATCATGATGCGGATTGGCTGACGAACATCCACAATCTCAAAACCTTAATTAGCAAGCGAAGCGAGTCGCAATGTGAAATAGTAGTATTTATGCCAAAAAATGAGTAATATTCTTGTTGAGTGAGGAAGAAAAAAAAAAAAAAAAAAAAAACAATACTTCTAAACAGCTGCCAATTGAGAATAAATGCAACTGTTCAGCTGTGAGCTTCTTACAGCATGTACTTTAGCTTACAAAGTTAATGTCAAAGTTTTTGTTATTTTACTATTACACATTAAGTGTTTTATACTAAAATATTGGATATGGGATAAGTTCACAGTACCTAACATTGAATGAATGCTAGTTTTTAAACTCGGAACAGTTTGAAGCAATCAGGGCGGAGTTAATTTCCATGGTAGAATTACAGTAAAATACTGTATATATATGTATATATGTATATATATATATATATATATATATATATATATATATATATATATATATATATATATATATATAAAAAACCCTGCTGCCAGTAAATTACTATTTTACGGGGCAATGTTTCACAGTGACATTAAACAGGAAGCACTGTCATAAAAATGGCCAATGATTTTGTCAACAAGCTTTTATTTGGAAAATGGGACTTCCTTTACTACACAAGGAACATGGGGCATTCCTGCAATCACAATGCAATAGGCGTGGCCTGTCACGGCAATTCGTAACTTTTTTTTCCTACATTTTGGCAAAATTTGTATAAGCTCATTCATATGCTTTCGGAATCTTTTTTACGCCCCAAAACATTCATGCTTTTTTCATAAAACTCTTAAAGGTCCACTGAAGTGCTTTGAAACACGCAGCATTATTTCTTTATTCTAGCAGGAAGACAGGGTGGGACATATCAAGCAGTCCCGCCCCCTTTTTTATATCACAGCTTGAGCCAGAGCCGTTGAGCTTGCTCGGTAAAAGCCGCCGTTGACAGCATATGACAGCCACAATCTCATACATTTCACTATAAAATATAGCATTTTGTATGGAATTCAAATGGGTTTGATAACTTTCGGTCTGTGCCAATTCATGCATATGATCCGCTCCTGAGCAGCCTGTATGCGCGCTACAGCGGTTCTCGTATCAGCATGAAACCAAACTTCATTTGGCCCAACGGAACGCATATTTACTTATCTGAATTATTCCCTATCCCCTATATAGTGCACTATGTGCCATTCACCGGGCAGAAAAAACTAATTCTGTGAACAAGTGACCGATTTCAGCTGCAGCTTCAGCGTCTATTTATAATGTAGGGGGCGGGGTGCTTCAGATTCTAGAAAGCATTTGATTGGACAGAAAGTTTATTGAGAAGCTGAAGTGCAGGGTGATGTCATCAAAATCGTTGTTTCATATTGGTGGAAGTGAGAGACTAAGATTTGAAAGCTTATATCTTCTAAATGTGAATGTTGTCATTGATTTAGGAGCACACTAGCTTACATATTCATACTAAAAGCCAATGCCATACTAAAAGCCAAAGCCAATTTTCAATGAAATAGAATTTGCCTCCAATTCACCAAAACATGAAGGTTTTCTCACAAGATCGCGTTGTCCTGCCTCTAATGCTGCTGTTTCTGTCACCTGTAGGGGGAGTGCTACCAGTCCCAATAACTCCTGATCCGCTAATGGCTCTGCCATCTAAAAGGCAACTTTTTAAAATGAAAGGTAGATTTTTGTCATTGGCAGTGACCACTTTGCTTCTTTAAAAAGCCATTGTCCTGCTCAAATGCAAAATTTCTCCTGCTGATTACTACCCAAGGTGATTGGGTAACCAATAACAAAGAGACACCATCTTCCATTTTTGACTGGCAAGTTACAGACCTCCCAAAAACAATGGTGAGATTTCAGCAAAAAACAGTGAGTAGGTGTGACACTTCAAAGAAACATCGGAGTTTATTCGGCCACTATGCAGACTTAATGGGCCAGATTTGATTCAGCAAATAAGGAGAGTTAGAATAACTTCTATTTCAATGTCAGAAAAATGTACTGCATGGCCTTGAAAGACACATGTGGACTGTTACGGTTTACATTTTGAAGAGCCTTGACAGTGACATTCACCATTTTTAATTTTAGAATGAACTACAAATTTAGCATTGCTCCTATAACAAGCAGTATAACCATTTCATTAGTTATTGAACTTGAATGTTACGTTTCTACTCACTTTGAATGACTCATGTTGCACTTATTATTCAAACATAAAATATGCAGATTGTTTTCTTTGTTTTTTTACCCCCTTTAAATGTCATTATCCCTAAACTGAATGTATTTCACTGCCAATATAGTGTAGTAAGAAGTGTGTCCAGGCAGATCTAACAGTCTTTGGAATGTTAAAATATACATAGGATACCATTCATTAAAAAAAGCTGTCACATCCAGTATAAAATTCACACAAAATTCTTAAAATTCCATAAAGGTTACAAGGAGACAGTGGTCAGTGCTAGTAATGACATTCTTGTTTTTTGCCAACTTTGTATGGGGGAACATGCCTCCTTTTTTGTTCTGTTCATTTTTATATGGTTGTTGCCCAAAACATTACAGTTCCCCAGAGCCTTTTTTTTTTTTTTTTGGTAAAAACTATTCAAAGGAAGCATGAAGAATCAAAGAACTGCATTATGCACTGTTCTTAAATGTAAGCAAAATCCAGCCCTGCACAAATTCAAGTTTGTGTTGCATTTAACAAATCAGAGAAACATTTAAACTCAGTCAAGTTTGTTAAGTTGTCTGATCCAGACCTATACTGATATACACTATACTAGCCCTGTTTTCTTTAAGGTATTACAAGCACTTCATACAAAACTATGAACTATTTCTTGGTGACAGCAATCGAACTATTCATTTATATAATTAATTTATATTTCATATAATGTATTTTAAATAAGTTTCTAATGCTCATGAAGCAGTTTATTTTATCAAAAATACAGAAGAAAATTTAAAATGGTAAAATATGATGTTATATATATATATATATATATATATATATATATATATATATATATATATATATATATATATATAATATTTTATATTATTTGTTTTGCTAAGTTTTTTTTTTTTTTTTTTGGAAATCTGTGATACTTTTTTTTTCAGGATTCTTTGATGAATAGAAAGTTAAAAAGAACAGCATTTAATTAAAATATCAATCTTTTCTAACAATATACACTACTGTTTAAAAGTTTGGGGTCAATAAATTTAAATTCTTTTTTTTTTTTTTTAAGAAATTATTACTTTTATTCAGTAAGGATGTGTTAAATTGATAAAAAGTGATAGCAAAGACTTGTTGGCTATTGTTAGAACGGATTTATATTTTGAATAAATGCTTTTAACTTTTTATTCATTAAAGTATCACAGGTTTCAAAAAAATATTTGGTAGCACAACTGTTGCATATATAATTCTAATAATAAATCAGCATATTGATTGATATGATTTCTGAAGGATCATGTGACACTGAAGACTGGAGTAATAGCTGATGAAAATTCAGCTTTGCATCACAGAGAAAAAAAAAAACTATTTTAATGTATATTAAAATAGAAACCATTATTATATATTGTAATAACATTTTGCAGTAGTTTTTTTTTTTTCTTCTGTATTTTCTCAAATAAATGCAGTCTTGATGAGCATAAGAGACATATTTAAACATTACAAGTCTTACTGATTCCAAACTTTTGAACAACAGTGTATACTGCCTTATGGAATATCTATAAGACAACATATATATATATATATATATATATATATATATATATATATATATATATATAAGTAATATCTTGAATAATATGCACTTAAAATTACCATTTAAATTTAATTAGTAAATTCAACTGCAAAGTGAGAGGTTTTCTTTTAAAAGAATGATAATTTCTCATGTGCATACATTTCTTTTGATGTATTTTTGCAAGTTGTTTAAATATGTACAGTCTCGTCTCATTACTGATAAGCTATGTTATAACCTATTTTTGTGTCTTTTAGAGATGTATGTAATTAACAATCACAAGTGCTAAGGACAAGTATATCTGTAGCAATACACAGCTGACTTTTGTTTAGTTTTTTCCTCCATTGCAAAGGTGGGATTTATTTATTTATTTATTTTATTATTTTTTGGCATATTGTAAATGACTAACACATCACAAATTGCACATAATTCAAACACAAAAGCAACTATTTTATAAAATTTTGAACAGGAGGAATATTACATGTTTATACTCCAGAGGGAGCAGTTGAGCTGCCATTGTGAATAAATAGTACACCCAAAAATCAAAGTCACCTACACGTTTTTTCTAAACCATATAATATTCTTTCTTCTTTGCAACACTATTTTTCTTAAAGCTACAGACAGCGGCCACTAACTGTTGAGCTCCAAAGAAAACACCAGCACCACAGCGAACCACAGTAGTCCTACAACTGCTGAATGACATTTTAGGTCTACAAATAAAGTTGTACTGTATAACCTTTATTTTAAGGATAGACTTAAATTCATTTTTTGCTTAAAACTGTGTTGCAGTAAAGAAAGATATTGTAAAGCCCAACCTAAGTGTGTTTTTTTTTTTTTTTTTGAGTGAACTATATAAAATCACAATCCACAAGTCCTCAAATTGCCAATAAAGAACAACCTTGTTTGTAATCATATAATTGATCCATTAACTGCCAGAAAATGAAAGAAGCACCCAATAAATACTGATGAAATACTGATGTAAAAATAGATTGATAGATTGCATATTTATCATGGGTTGTGCAGCATGTTTGCACTTACCTTTAATGCCACCTCGTTCGTATATGTGTGTCTGAATATTTAGCTGTGAATGTTTTATGAGCATTTAATGAACACTGTCGGGTGGACCACTTGTTTATACAAGTGCACTAATACCCAGTGTGCATTCATTAAAGAACCCAAATATCACTGCAAAAACTAAAGCCTTAGCAAATGCATTATATATTCAACCAATGAGGTTGACATGACAATATATACTCTCAGAAACAGCCACTGTTGTTGCATGAGCTGTGTAATGAACAAAGCTTAACTCTGGCTCCTAGTATAATGAATCAGGCATAAAAGTTTGTTCAAATACAGTATTTAGATGTAAAAAGTTTTTTAGGGTCACGTGAAAAAATAAATAAAAAAATATATACAGTGAGGGAAAAAACTATTTGATCCCCTGCTGATTTTGTACGTTTGCCCACTGACAAATGATCAGTCTATAATTTTAATGGTAGGGTTATTTGAACAATGAGAGGCCCAAAATAGAAAATAATCAAAAAAGTTATAAATTGATTTGCATTTTAATGAGTGAAATAAGTATTTGATCCCCTAATCAATCAGCAATTGACAGGGGATCACAATTCTTTCATACAGGTAACGAGCTGAGATTAGGAGCACTCTCTTAAAGGGAGTGCTCCTAATCTCAGTTTGTTACCTATATAAAATACACCTGTCCACAGAAGCAATCAATCTTAAGATTCCAAACTCTCCACCATGGCCAAGATCAAAGATCTGTCCAAGGATATCAGGGACAACATTGCAGATCTACACAGGGATGGAATGGGCTACAAGACCATAACCAAGCAGCTTGGTGAGATGATGACAACAGTCGATGTAATTATTCGCAAATGGAAGAAATATAAAACTTTCAATCTCCCTTGGTCTGGGGCTCCATGCAAGATCTCACATCACATTATGAGAACGGTGAGGAATCAGCCCAAAACTACACTGGGAGGATCTTGTCAATGATCTCAAGGGACCTTAGTCACCAATCACTCCATGAAACCCTGCAGCGCCTGCAAGGTCCCCCCTGCTTAAGACAGCACATGTACAGGCCCATCTGAAGTTTGCCAATGAACATTTGAATGATTCAGAGGAGAAGTGGGTTAAAGTGTTGTGGTCAGATAAGACCAAAATCAAGCTCTTTGGCAACAATTCAACTCACCATGTTTGGCCTATGACCCCTAGAACGCCATTCCCACCGTCAAACATGAAGGTGGACACATTATGCTTTGGGGATGTTTTTCTGCTAAAGGGACAGGACAACTGCACCGCATCAAAAGGACGACAGACGACGGGTCATGTACCACCAAATCTTGGGTGAGAACCTCCTTCCCTCAGCCAGGGCATTGAAAATGGGTAGTGGATCGGTATTCCACCATGACAATGACCCAAAACACACGGCCAAGGTAATAAAGGACTGGCTCAAGAAGCAGCATACGTGGACTAAAAAAAAACCCGCAACAAAACTGCTACCGCATTTGTCAACCCCAGAGGATTAAAGTCCATAAATGGCCTAGCCAATTTCCAGACCTTAATCCTATGAAAATCTGTGGAGGGAGCTAAAGGTTCGAGTTGCCAAATGCCAGCTTCAAAACCTTAATGACTTGGAGAGGATCCACAAAGAGGAGTGGGACAAAATCCCACCCGAGATGTGTGCAAACCTGGTGGCCAACTACAAAAAAAAGAAAAACATCTGACCTCTGTGATTGCCAACAAGGGTTTTGCTAAGTCATGTTTCGCGAATACTTGTTTCATGCATTAAAATGCAAAATCAATTTATAACTTTTTTTTTTGTTATTCTGTCTCTCACTGTTCCAAAAAACATACCATTAAAATTATAGACTGATCATCTTTGTCAGTATTTTTCATCAAATATTTTTTATCCCCCTCACTGTATACAAATACATTTGTATAATGAGAGGTTTCATGACACAAAGGTTGAGTCTAGCAAAACTCTGTATAAGTCATAAGCACTTTATGCAAAATTCATGCCCATGTTTCCTGGCAACTTATGTGGCAAACTAAATAATAAGCAGGCCAATAACAACCACTGGAACAGACCTGTCATTCAATATGTTGCCACATGAGAAGCCAGTAAACTATTTTGTAAGCAAGTCATGTGTCTTGCGTCAATCTGAAGAGTTTCTTTCAAATCTTTAATAACAGCTTAGCCACCAAACCAAGGTTTCATAATTTAGCTTAACAGACATATTTTTGATAGCAATGTATCATGAAAAATGACTGTATAAGGGTTCTTTATGAGACTGTTTTGTAAGCTTTATTGAGTGTGTACATGTGTGTGTGAACTACAAGAACATTTCAGAGCCAAATACATTCGATCTATGGAATAAAAATAAAGTACGGATATATCGCCTACAATCAAATGCACCACAGCTACAAAAATACACACAAAGCTTAACCTATTAAAATAAGATCGTAGATAAAACAAAAAAGGATTTACATTACACCAGATATTATACAAAGGCCATTGTGTGTACTACAGGATCGACCAACGACTAAGGGCCAGTTTCTGAAGAGATGATGCTCTTTCTTCATCAGGCAGTACACTTTGGAAATGAAGAATTTCATAAACTGGTGACCTGGAAAAAGAAGACAACTAGTTAAAAAGACATGAAGTGAAAATTTTAAAAACTTCTTTGTATGACAGTGGATCACATTAATTACTAAGAATACTTAATTAGTTATTGAATAGGGCCCAGTCAACTGAGCTGTAATAACGGAGGTGTTTTTTGTTGGAATCTATATCTAAAACATTCTTGAACTTTAACAGTGTTTGATGTAAATTAATAATTGTAAGGAAATCATGTTCTAAAGCTTAGCAAAACTCATGTATCTAGCCTTCTATCTGAATCCGCAATGACTATCAGTCTTGGCTAATCAAAAGAGCTGAATTATTAGAAACTTACCATAAATGCTGTACAAATGTCATTACAAAATCTCCTAAAAATACTTTGTGCGATTCAGAGCTCTCTGAGCAAGCTGGCCGCTCTCATCCGTGATTTTCTCCCAGTCGGTCTGACCGACTACAAAACCAATCGCGCGCTTTCTGTCGGCATCCTTCTTCTCTTCGAGATCAGCCCAGCGCACCTGGAAAATCAAGTTTAATGAGTGCCAAAGTTTGTTTAAATCATGCCCCTACCTAAACTGAGCATGAAAAGCTAAAAGATCAACTAGTAAGTCTTGTTCAGACCAACAACATCAAAAAAAGAAATACAGACCAATTATTCAATCCTTTTCAAAAGAGGGGTTTCAATCTGCAACTCTCAAGAACATTTAAAATAAAAACTGAACAACAGGTGACTACAAACAGTAAGTGAAAGCTAATATATGAAATATGTACAGCACATTACCCTCTTTTTGCCAGGTTCAGACATGCGACTGGCATAGTCATCAGGCAGCTGAAGGAAGTCCTCCATGCCAGACACATCAGTTTCTCGTTTTCTCTTGCCTCCACCCGCCAGACCATCCAGCTTGTCTGCAAGGACAAAGCAGCATCTAAAGTCATCATCAATTCTACATCTGGTAAAAACTTATTTGTGACAAAGTAAAATCACATACTAATATGATAAAAGCTCTTATTCTATGATGATCACTGGCTGCCCAAAGACATATTGTATGCATAATTTTAAGGGCTCACACTGTGCTGGGTTAGCATTTTTTTAAACCAGCTACAGCTCAATAAACATACGTACACTTTGCTCATTCGTACAAACTTTCATATGCTCACAAATCTACAGATTATCTGCCATCAATGGTTGCCTCAAAAATCTAAGTCAAAACAGCTGATATGTTTTGGCTGTTTACACGACAATAGCTTGGAGATCTGAAAACAATACCACTGTCTCTGTGTAAACTACAAAAACGCAAATTTGTGAAAACAGTAACGTCATGTGCTTGAGTATTATGCATTTAGTCTACAGGCATGTCCAAGTAATGCATGCGTGTTCAGTGTTTCTATACAAAGTCTAAGAGACATTTTTTTTTTTACTGCTGAAAGCAATATTATGGATAAAAACACTAAAAACTTCTTACGATAAATGTGTTTCTTATAAACACTTTTTGCTACATAAGACGTTAACTGATGGACTGGAGTGGTGTGGATTACTGTGATGTTTTTATGAGATGTTTGGACTCATTCTGACGGCACACATTGCAAATACACATTCAAGCACATATGCAAAAAGACATTATACAGCAAACCTTTTTTGGCAAATACAAGTAATTCACCATAAAAATATTGTTTTCTAACATTTCTAGCGCTAGCTGTGGTCCGATCTCCTTAAAACTTTACATGCTTGTTTAGAATCGCTTGGTCGCAGGTGTTCACCAGGTTTCATGAAGTTCTGATTTTCCTTTAGGCTTTATAGAATTTTAGGTAAATTTAGACAGGCCCCTTTGCTTAACGACCCTGTTATAGCTTCCCAAAGGGTAAATGTAATTTTTTTTGATAATTATTGACCTAGAGAGTCCAGAGAATTGAATTGCAGTGTTTTTTCCAGATTAAGTGAAAAATCATTCATCTTCTCAATCATTTAACAAACGATTTGATTGACAGCAGTGGTTATAGAGAAAGAAGAATGAGGAGTTCTGTCATATGATAGGAATATCGCGTGTATGTGCGAACGCGGAATGCACAATTGTTTACGCCCTTGAAAAACATAACCAGTGGCCGATTAATTTAACATTTTTTACAGACCTTTGGGGCCATGAGTCAGGCTCACCAAGTTATGTTCCAGTTGGCCTCCGTTAACCATGTCTAGTAGGTACACAAACTTCATCGGCTAATAGCGGCCATGCTTTTTTGATATGCGCAAATGTCCTTATAGATATCTGTGGCACTTTGGACCAAGACCGTGCACAGCGATTTTAATGTTCATAGGACAAATTGCATAGGTATGGCAATTTTTTTTTTTCCTCTTTTATAGCGCCACCAAGTGGCCAAGCTCCGCGATTTTGACCTCTTACATAAGTTTTCTGAGGTCCTGCCCCTTTCAAAGGTTTTGGCATCCCTTTGCAATGGTGAGTCGAAAGTTAGACTTTTTTTGATAATTATTGATATTCGCTCTTCAGAGAATCTTTCTGCATTGGTTTGGTTCCAATCGGGTGAAAAACCTAGGACTAGTTGGTAAGTACGTTTTGAAAAATATCCAAATTACCCAAAAATTTCACCAGGCTCAGGATCTAATCTGATGGCACTACGTAAAGACACTTGAGTCTGCGACTGACGGTTTAGGAATTAGGAGCGATTTCATACTTTTGATCGCTGTAGCACTTCTGTCAGGCCGATTAGGGTGAGCGTTGTCTGGGGTGTGATTACTACCATCCCTCCAAGTTTCAAGTCTATGACTTATGGTTTGGTCTCGGTTTGATCAGTTTTACATGGAGATCACTGATCCGTGACCATTTTAACAATTACAATAGGGTTTCATCCCTGATTTTACAATTAAAAACATGAAATCAAAAAACAATTATATTTAAGCAATATTTGAACAATGACCATGTATTAAAGACAACATACAGTTTCATATTGCTATGAATATTTACTGTAAAACTGCAAATAAAAAAATACCCACCAAGTTTTGCTTCTGAAGTGTCCATCTCCCATTTGCTTTTCGGAAGGTATCCCTATATTACAGAGAGACACTCCAACGGTTAATCCTCAGGTGATGAGAGACAGAGGGGACAGACAGCGTGACAGAGGAAGGACAGGGACAGAATAGGGGCTGGGGAGCAATGATGATGCTTTGGGTGATGAGAGAATAAGCTTGAAAAAGAGATAATTAATAAGTCACAAAGGCAACAACTGATGAACAGTCCTCATTCAGGATAAGTCTACTGAATACAGAATAGCATGCATATTTAATACACTATGCAGTGTATATGAACTGGATTCCAACAAAACGGACAGCTTTACGCATTAATTTGAATGTAAATCACAAAGCCAAGACACATTTTTGCAGCAGAGATTGGTAACTGAGATAAGACAGCACAACACACAGGAAATACTCAAGACTGACAAGGAGTCCACTTTTAAAAGGTTTTTAAATGATTATTCTCTGCAGTCTTCAGAAGCACTACTCAAACCTGCCCTAGAGAAATCATGCTAATGCTGGATCTTTGGATTGATAAACATTGACCTTTCATATGACAAATATATAAATAGTCATTTTTAATTTAAATTACTTTTTTTTTCCCCCCCAAGCAGTTTTTTAACTGGGATATACACACACACACACACACACACACACACACACACTCACACTCACACTCAATAATTTAAAGTACAAGTCCATAAAACCTGAATTCAAATTATGAAAATGGAAAACTAGCTAAAACGTAACTGCTAATCTCTCAATTAAAATTTAAAGAGAACCCTGGGTAATATGAGTTTGGTTTAAGCCTACGCTTATATCCATTGCAATCTGTAAGCTCTTTATAGTAGCTGTGGTCATTGTATTTTATTTTTATAAAGTTGTGTTGCAGTAAAATAATAACAGGTAGCGCCGGTAGCTCACAGACTGCAAACATCTCGTGTCATAACGTGTCACGTCATTTCACAAAATAATGGCGCCCCCCATAGTCTAAAATATGTATAAAACAACAGATTTTTTTTTTAAATAACCTACATTTTTTCTAACTACATATTTCAGTAAAAGACATAATTTACATTACATTAAACCATACAAGTCGTAACACCTGGGGTTCTCTTTGAGAGATCAGCATTACAGTACTGGCGGTTTACAAAACCTAGGAAAAAAAAAAAAAAAAAAAAATTGGTATATAAAATCTACACTGATTTCAAATTAAATGTTTGTGATAATATAAGCTAAACATGTACAGTTTTCTGGATTTAAGATTATAATGTTACTAATGCACAAACACTAATGTGTTTTGTCTTAAAGCATTCTATTTTATTATAATTTTTTTTATTATTATTATTATTGTTGTGATTATTACTTTTTTTGTGATTATTTTAACTCACCTTATTATTTTATTTTCTTTTATGTAAAGCACTTTGAATTACCATTGTGTATGAAATGTGATATATAAATAAACTTGACTTGCCTATAATAGATATTTTATAATTATATAAAATGTTTGTAATATTATATGTAGATATGTAGAATTAAATATTTTCAAGCTTGCTTAAAAAAAAAAATCAGCTAGATTTAGAACTGTAATTTAACTACAAAAATACACAAATATAGAAAAAGAAAAAAGTTTCAATTCCAAAATAATCATGACATGAAGTTTGAAGCTGTGAATATGCACTCTTTCATAAGAAAACACCTCTGAATGAATGTCTCAAGTGATGTTTGTGCGATCATAAAAGGTAACTACAGTATATCAATTTATAACAGCTCCAGTACAATAAACAATTAAAATCACTGAATAAAAATGACTGTTAACGTGAATGCTGCTTATTTTTCCAAGTGTATATATGTATACACTACATACATACACTGATTTCCAACATTTTTAAAGATATGAATTAGTGTTACAAGGTATTGAACTGAACAGCCAGATTGTTAGAGATCTAGTGTTGTACAAACATATCAACAATTGTCTCTAACATCCCAGGTGTTTACATTTTTTTTAGATTTTAAAGCTTTTTTTGAAGATTTACATGACAGCAACCAACACTAGTAATTCAGACCAAAGTATTCAGACCAAATCAAGTTCCGAAATTCTCACACTTTCATATTAGTTTACAACAGTCTGTCAGCTTAATTTTAGCAAGACATCAAAAAACAAAAATAGAGTCACAAAGTTGGATGTGCAAATATTATGATTTTTTTACTACATTTTTCCATGTGTAAAATAATAAAAAGTCTAAAAATGCTTAAGTTAGCATAACATTTTTAAAAACATAATATGATTCATGTATTTTTTTACATTTACAAATTTTCCTAATTTGGCCACCATTCAGCTGAACTATCCTTTAACCCTTAAAACCTAAAATTTTTAAATGCCAAGACAGACCAACATCTGTTAAAATTCATCTTCATGCCTAATGTAAGAGCTTTCTCACTTTCTACAATATTCTAATTATATCCACTTCATTAAACTGTTACAATTTTACTGTTCCCCACTCATTAATCTTAGGTAAAGCTAGAAATAATGAAAGAATAAACAAAATTGACAATCATTGTAATTTATTTTACACTGATATTTTTTATGAATATTTGGTTATTTGGTTTAGGTCTTTACACATTTACAAGACTTTCCTTCTATAAGTAGCTTTACTGAATTAATGGCTCTATTGTGAGAGCGGTTTCAACAATCCACAAAGACAAGACTTGTGAAGAGCTTCCTACAGACAAAACCAAGAAGCTTTCAGGAAGTCTTGCAATTCAAATTTAAGTCCCATGACAATAGGGTTTGTATTAGGAATTCAACCACAACATCAGGCAAGAAACACAGTTTTGGTGTTTTTGTGTGTGAATGTCATACTAATAGTGAAGCTTGGCTGAATAAGACTGAGACAAAACGGCTACATCAAGGGACATTATTGCATCTGTAAGTCAGCTAACAAAAACTAAGTTGACATATATAATTAAAGCTACTTAAAACTATAATCAAGTTCAGCCATAGCACCGTTTGAGTTCATTATGGAGACTTCTTAAAAGCAAATTGAAATGGATTGATTCAGAAAGACTTTACACTAGTCCATTCTAATAAAGTTGTTTCTTGCTTCTAAAACTACAAAAGACAAAACTGCTATTCCTTAAAAATAAAAAAATTAAAAATTAAAGTCTCAAAATGTACAGCAATTACAATATTTTAAATACATTTAAATGTTTAGATCCATTAACCTCAAAATGAAGGACAAATGTGCAAAGATTCTCTATTACAGACAAAATTACAGTGTATTTTAAGACTACAGCAAAATGTGATCAAGCACTTCAAAGAAAATCAAGTCACTGCTATTAGTGGGATAACATGTTTGCTATTGCCAAAATATAAAAGCGAAAGCATTAATAATCCATAATATGAATATGGATCGCAATAAACACCAAATAGCCCAGGAGATCGCCGGGCACAAGAATATTTGCACAATAAAATGTGTTTCATCTCTGTCAACTTGGATTGTAAAAGAGTATCCTGTGACTTTGATGCATGGTAAGAGTACTTACCTTGTTTTGTTGCAAAACTGGGTCACATTTAAAGTAACCACAAAATCACAGTTTCAATTATTGGATGAAAGAAGCATGCATGAAAAGAGAGGTCCTACCAGATCCGTCTCATCATCATCTTCCTGTTTCACATCAGCTTTTGGTTCTTCTTCAGATGGGTTGAAGTCTTCCATCTCCACCTATCACAAAAGCAGTTGTGTTACTATGAGAAGGAAAGCATAAGACATACATTTGCAGTTCCTTTAACAGACATAATGGATGTCATCAAGACACTTACATCTTCAATCGCAGCATCCTGCAGTAAAGACCGGATATCTAGTCGTACCATATGGGGTGGTGCAGATTCCCAAGCACTTGCCAGCTATGTGCAACAAGCATATTATTAGCTAGGCTTATGACAGCTGATAAACTGAACAAAAACAGAAATCAAGTTAAAAAAGCTACCTTTGTAATATCCTTTAGTGTTCGTCCATGTATGTTTCTCTTTGCACATGTTTGGTGATCAGTGGTGATTTCAGCCAAGTATACCTGAGAATAAAATAAAAGTCAAAGTACAGTGAGGTAGAGATAAAAAAATATATACAAAAAGTGAATTTACATGAAACGCCAAGGAAGCTCACCTCAAACCCTTTTGTCTTAGCGGCACTCCAGAACTGGTCAAAGTACTTCACTCTTTCATTGATGGCATCCAGGATTATGAATGGAAAAAATCCATCATCCAGTGTTTTCTTGAAGGTCTTCAGCATGCTGCTTCGATATGTATCTTCCATCTCTGGTTCATATTCATATTCAAGAACCTGATGAGGGCCAGAAAGAATGATCAGTTGGAGGAAATGAGTTGAGGTTTCTCATTTGAAATGAATGATTTAACAGGTAAGTTCAAACCTTGGTTTTGACACGCTTTCCAGAATCAGGGTCCTTCTCAACTTTTTCCACTTCAGTCATGAAATAGTCATCCAGACCGAGAACTCTGGGTGGCGCGCCACCACATTCAACTTCTTTGTCCTGTATCAAAAAAAGCAAATTTATGTATGAACTGAAGTGACAGGGTAAATTCCAAAAAGCTTTTGGTTATAAGCAGCCTCTTTGGTTCAAAACATCTTTTTGCATCATGCATTTCTAGCTATGCTAAGTTTGATTTTGCGTCAGAATGTTTACAGCTAGCTTAGCAGCTAATATTGAGGCAAAACAAAGCATGTTACCCTGATAAGTTTTGCGACATGACTTTTGCCACTTCCAGGTAATCCACGCATGATGACGACAATCTGAAAAGAACGAAAACTATAAGCATGGTATTCAGAAGAAGATGATTCAGAAGGAGAAGAAGAGTGTGGTTTACCCTGTCAGGCCGAGTTAATCGACCCGGGGCTTTGAGGATGTCCTCAGCATTTTTTGTTTCTGGTTTCTTCTCCACACGAGGGGGAGCAACAGGAGCAGAAGGGGGCAGTGATGTGGGTGGTAAAGGACGTTCATCTGGATAGCTCCTCCGATCACCTGGATAAGAAATAGAGGCATTTTAAACAGTTCTCAACTTTTCAAGCTTAGAGATTACTCCATTATTTATTGTAAACTGCATTCACTTTTGAATTGGCTTGTGTAACTGGATTCTTTTAAGTGTGTAATTTCTGTGCCAATAGCTTGACCAAAAAAAGTTTTCAAACAGGTTTTACTGGTCCAGGGAATGTTTCAGTTGCATTGCTGTCTATTCAGGATCAGAAAGCTCTCAGATTTCATCAAAAATATCTTAATTTGTATTTCGCAGATGAACAAAGGTCTTACGGGTTTGGAACAAAATGGGGGTGAGTAATTAATGACAGAATTTTCATTTTTGGGTGAACTCACCTATTTTTAAAAAGCTACACACATCAACTTAAAAAAAAAAAAAAAAAGGATTCTTTTAGAATTCACTTACTACCATAGCTTGAGGATCCATGGTCATAATGCTCAAGACTCCTTTCATAGGAAGACCTGTCATAGCCTGGTCGGTTATAAACCTCACGATCCCTGCTTGAGCGGCTTGGGTGATCTCTTTCTCTCTCTCTGTGACCTGGACGAGGCCCAAGTGGAGGTCTGAAACCAGACATTCAAAAACAAAATAAAATAAATAAATAAAAATTCAAAACTATACTCCAAATACATGTTTGCACACCCTTCTTCCAGTTCCTTCCAGGCAAAAATTGTGGAGCTCTTGACAGACTTTTTGATGTAAATCATGAAATATTTAATATTACATGAACTAATATGGCTATGATATACAAAAAATAATGCCACTGTGAAAACAGGATGCAGCAGTAAGGTCTGAAAGTACCTACCTTTCTTCTCGTAGGTAACGGTCCCTTTCATATCTGTCTCTCTCATAATCCAGAGTTGGCTTCTCTCTGTATGGATCTCTCTCCCAGTCCCTGTCATATTCTCTGGGACCACCATATGGGTCACTTCTTCTGTCATAGTATGGGTCTCTGTGGCCAAGCAGCTCTAATGAAGGAGAGAGGTTCATCACAGATGTGAACTGAAATATTCAAAAACAACGTTTCTTTATACTAACAGAACTGAACCAACCTTTCTCGTAATGTCGCTCAGATGGTGGTGGAGCAGGCCTCAACACAATCCTCTCTCCATAAGAAATCCTTTCCACTGTTGCACCAGGATCTGCTTAATAAAAAAACCTGAATGTAGTTTGTCTAAATAGGCTACTTTTACAATCACATGAGCTGAGAGACAGAAAACATACTGACCACGGCCATGCCCATAGTCCACTGTTTTAGCAATGAATGAGGCTGTAGGCGTGGGTGCTGAAGAATGAAGGAAGCCTGTAGATTGATTTGAAGAGGGCAAGCCAGCTTCCAAATGTTGACCAGCATGCCCTGTTTCTGACAATAAGTTGGTGGCCTTTAAGAAAAACAAAATGGTCAAGCAATCAGTAGTTTTTCAATAACATGCTATTGCAATATTGGAGATAAATTTATGAATCAATGAGCGTAATTTCAAACTCAAGGTTGGCATACCTGCAGAGCACTTTTAACCTCAGGTGGAATTTCCAATCCAAGAATTCCAGCAGGAAGTTCTGAAGGCAACCCAGCTGACTCTGGGTTTGAAGATTCTCCCAAAGCCTTCTTGCTTTCCTGGAGCTCTCTATGAGAAAACATGTCACTCAAGTTAATATTTTAACCTCAGCTGGACTGTATGACTTGAATGTTGTTTAAATAATGATACACCGCTGGGAACACCTTTTACCTTATCATTTTTAGCTCCTGTGCAGCTTTGAGAATGATCTCATGCTGCCTTTGAGAAAGAGCAAGTACAGTTTTAGTAGCACTAGGTGAAGACTGATCAAGTGGAGCATCCAGGGCTTGAGGTGCAGGCAGGCCAGTTAGCGGCTCTGGGTTGCGTTCATAACGGGGGTCAGTTTCACCAACTGGATGAGAGTAAGCCCTCTCTAGTGGGGGTGGGGGTGGAGGTGGGGACCTTTCCCAATCAGAACGGGAGTGATAAGGAGGCTCCCTATCGCGTTCTTGATATGACGGATCATCAGCATAAGATGGTCCTCTTCGTTCCTCTCTATACCGACTCTCATCTTCATACGGGAATGACCTTTCTCTTCCCTCTAACCAATGATCCTCTCTAACGCGCTCTGGGGAACGACGTGGTGGATAGTCTCTGTCAGGTTGCTCCCTGGCCCATTCCTCACGAGAACCATAATACTCATCGTCTTGTTCATAATCTTCATGATATTCGCGAGTTGGTCTTCTGTATGTCTCATCCTCTGCACCATATGGGTATTCCTCCTCATAGTTTTCTTCTTCATGGGGTGGTGGGCCATGCCACCTCTCCCTTGGCATTGGAGGCCTCATGGGAGGTCTTCTAGTCCCCATCTCTTGGGGAGGTAAAGGAGGACGTCTCAGCCCTCTGCCGCGAGGATGAGTCCATCCAGGTTCTCGGCCCATTTCTTCTTCATATCCAAGAGGACCAGCTGGTTCCCTTGCCAAGACTTCATGAGGAGGTGGTGGTCGTCTCATGTCTCGCTCCATCATGTCATGGCGGGGTGGTGGACCCCAAGGGCCTAGACCACGTCTGAACCGTGGTCCCATTATCCCACGTGGTCCCATGTGAGGAGGTCCATGTGGGGGGCCAGGAGGAGGTGGGCGCCTTGGACCATGAAGCATAAATCGAGGATGGAAAGGGGGTCGTCTGGGACCACCAGAAGGAAAAGGAGGTCTAGCATGCATGGGAGGTCTTCTCTCTGCCCAGTATGGATCTTCTTCCTCCCAGTTTTCCTGCGTTTCTTCTTCCCAGTGCTCATCTGGATGAGCAATCTCTGGGTGCTCCCTGTGACCCACAGGTGGTCTTCTTTCTCTAGGATCTTCATAGTACTCTTCTGGGAAGTGTTCCTCCCCTGGTTGCCACATCTCATGGGGTGCTTCCTGGTCTTCCATTTCTCCAGGACCTTCTAAAGAGGGGTCTGTCCAAGTCGAATCCTGGTCCTCTCCATGTGTTACATCATCTGGCTGCTGATGGTCATAGGGACCCTCTGGCATAATTCCTCTCTGACAGTTGGGATCAGGCATTTGTCCTACGTACTGTCCGCGGCCATGTGCACGGCCCCTGCCTCTAAGAGGCACTGGCACTTGGCCCCTTCCCCTTCCTCGAGCTACCTGTGGTGGTCCTGTCTGATTCATCACATGTGGCCCTCTAGGAGTCTCTTTAGGTGTATCAGGTTTAAACTTATCATTTTGAGGAGGTTTTGGGTGTTGTGGTGGCCCGTTAGTAACATTGTTGGTTTTAGAAGGTTGTGAACTAGACTTCTGAGCATTTTTGTTGGCAATGTTTGGATTTCCTGTAGGTAGGGATGGTTTAGTAGTATCCTCTTTTAACTTATCCTGCTTTGCAGTATCAGCAGTAGTATTGTCAGATGTATTAGCCTGAGTTTGAGGAATGGGTCCACTCTGAATAAAAAATCCATCCACTGAGTCCATTATGTCATCTGTCAGTGATAGACCAGTGGGAGCATCATTTTTGTTATTTTGATCTTGGGCATTTTTGTTTTTTTCTGGGCCCGTTTGAGATGGAGCAACTAGTGGTGCATCAGGTTTTGCTGATTGTTGCTTTGTTTGAATGCCAGGGACAGGACTGGACTGTGGTCCATAACCTGGTTGTTGAGGGGGTACAGGGGGTCTTTCAAATCGTGCAGGTGCATTCTGCCTAGGGGGGTTCTCGGGTCTCACTGGAACCCCAGGGTGAGGAGGATTACCTCTGGGAGGTCGGTTAAATCGCTGAGCAGTGTCAAATCTAGGTGGTGCACTAAACCGTTGCTGGGGAGGCTGTTCAAACCGTGGGCCTCTGGGACCTTCAAACCTGAAAAAGAAAATAAATAAGAATCAGTCTCGCTTCAGAGAAATATGTTAAGAATTTGTGCAATCCTTATTCTAAATGCATTACCTTGGGCCATCAAATCTTCCACAAAGCCCAGGGGGCCCAGGAGGTCCAAGAGGTCCAGGAGGTCCAGGAGGACGAACCCCTGGTCCAGGCGGACGAATCCCTGGTCCAGGTGGTCCAGCAGTTTTCCCTGTTTCAGAGACAGAATCTGAACTAGAAGATGGGAAAGGTTCTGGAGGTGATGGCCCCTGTGGAATAACTGGTCCAGAAGGTGGAGGGGCTTGTGGTGAAGATCCCGGCATGGCATCCATGTTAACTGGTGGTGGCATAGATGGAAGCCCAGGGCTTGCTAAATGCATGTTTCCATCTGGTCCTGGGAATCGATGCTGCCCATATGGTCCCATCATGCCGCCATACGAAGGAGCTGTACCATACTGATGTTGCATAGCTCTTAGGGTTGTGATTCTCTCTTGCAGATGAGCTGAAGTTGAATTCATTTGCTCTTGCCATTGCCTCCACTGGGCTTCGTAATCATGTAGCTGGTCTTTGTGTGGGTATGACTGAAACTGTTCTAACCACAAATTAAAGTGCCTGTCCCACTCCTGGTACAAGGGAGCAAATCGCTGTTGCTGCAGTTCATAGTGTTGCAATTGCATCTCCAAAGGCATTGTCTGGTGGACATAATTAACAATCATAATAAAATATTGTTGTGAAATTTGGTACATTTTTCCTATGTATTTACTTTAAACCAAAATATTTTCTAAGCTAACCACGTGACTTAAAAACCACTGATAGATTGTACCTGAAGATGTGCTGGCTGTTGAATAACCTGTTGGTATTGTTGCAGGACCTGCTGTAGTTGAGCATGCTCTTGCATCAGTGCCTGGTACTGCATGCTGGCTCTTTGATGCTGCACATGCTGCCAATGGGCAGCTGCCGCCTGCAGCTGCTGAAGACGTGCTGCTTCAGCTGGGTCTCCTGTGTCAGTGATGCCACTTGGCTGTGGTAAATATCGGTAATCAATTAAAAACAAGAACATTTTACATGTACATACAAAAATAAAATATATGAATAAAATCTACATATTTCTCAGAAAAAAACCTTAGATTCCTCAGGTGGTGGGGGTGGAGGGGGTTCCTCTTTTGGAGGTGGGGGTGGAGGGTTGCTCTTTGGGGGCTCAACTGGAGGCGGTGGAGCAGGAGCATGGCTTCCATTAGATGAACTTTGATTCTGCTTTGCCTTCTCGTTTTTCAGCTTTTGCAAATTTTGAAGGTGCTGCTGATACCAATATTCCTGCTGCTCCTGTACACAATAATTACAAATGTAACAAACATTTCCTACAACATTTGACTAACCATATTCCTTTAATTCAAATAAGGATAACATGATATTGTACAGTATGGTACAACAATGACAACAATACTTAAACCATACAACTGCAGTGTGACCAGTTTCAAGTCTGAACAGCAAAGCAGCATAATTCTTTAAATTAATTTAAAATTGATCATAATAATAAAGTCATTTGCACAATACTATACTCCTCCCCATCCCAGATAAAAGACAAAGATAGAAGTGTTTCAGCCTCAATGCTAAGGGAACAAAAAGAAAGTTTGTTTCTTCATTGGAAAATATTTGGAAAAATGTATCATTGCATGGTTTGCTTACCAATGTTTCCTCTGCAGCAAATGGGTGGAGTCAAAATGAAATTCCAAACAACTGATGAAAAAAAAAAAATCCACACAGCTCCAGTCCATCAATTAATGTCTTGTGAAGGGAAAAGCTGCATGTCTGTAATCGAAAAATCCATCACCGAGTTTTAACTTGAAACCATTTTTTACATTTTAGCCGGAAGCAATGGTTTAAAGTTAAAAACTTAAAGAAGTTCACTTTCAAAGCAAAAATTTACATTTACTCATCCCCTTGTCATCCAAGATATTCATGTCTTTCTTTTTTCCGTCGTAAAGAAATTATGTTTTTTGAGGAAAAAATTTCAGGAACGTTCTTCATGACTTCTATGCTGCCCGCGAGTTCCAAAATGCAGTTTAAATGCAGCTTCAAAGGGCTATAAACTATCCCAGGCGAGAAAGAAGGGTCTTATCTAGCTAAATGATCGGTTCATTTGTTAAAAAAAATAATAAAATAAAATTACAATTTATATACCTTTTTAACTTGTCTTGTCTAGCTCTGCATGAACTATGTATATTCCAGTTCATGAAAGTTAGGGTATGTCGAAAAATCATCTCACTGAATCTCATTTTCTTCAAAATCACCCTACATTTCTGTTTAACCTTTTTTTTTTGAAAGACCGTTTGACCCTCCTTGCGCATTCATGGTACTTCTGCAGCAATGCAGGAAGATCTTGAAGTTGGAGGAGAAAACGAGATGGGAATTTTTCGACATACCGTAACTGTATGATCCGAAATGCACAGTGTCCATGCAGAGCTAGACAAGACAAGCATTTGAGGTTAAAAAGTACATAAACTATATTTTTTTTTTTAATTCCCGACCGTTTTGCTAGATACATGTAGAGCCCTATGAAGCTGACCATTGAAGTCCACTATATGGAGAAAACTCCTGAAATGCTTTCCTCAAAAAACTGTTTCTTTATGACTGAAGAAAGAAAGACATGAACACCTTGGATGACAAGGGGGTGAGTAATTATCTGTATATTTTATAAACTGGGGGCAGCCGTGGCCTAATGGTTAGGGAGTCTGACTTGTAACCAAGAGGTTGCGAGTTCGAGTCCCAGGTCCGGCAGGGATTGACGTGGGGGGAGTGAATATCCAGCGCTCTCTCCATCGTCAATACCACGACTGAGGTGAGACCCTTGAGCAAGGCACCGAACTCCCAACTGCTCCCCGGGTGCCGCAGCAATGCAATGGCTGCCCACTGCTCCGGGTGTATGTTCACGGTGTGTGTGTGTGTGCACTTGGATGGGTTAAATGCAGAGCACAAATTCCTAGTATGGGTCACCATACTTGGCCTCACGTCTTATATTTTTGTTCTGGAAGTCAACTTCTCCTTTAAAGGAACACTTCACTTTTTTGAAAATAGGCTCATTTTCCAAATCCCCTAGTTAAACAGATGAGTTTACAGTTTTTGAATCCATTCAGCCGATCTCCGGGTCTGCCGTTAGCACTTTTAGCATAGCTTAGCATAAATCACTGAATCAGATTCGACCATTAGCATCTCGTTCAAAAATGACCAAAGATTTTCGATATTTTTCCCATTTAAAACTAGACTCTTCTGTAGTTACATTGTGTACAAAGACCTATCGAAAATGAAAAGTTTTTCAAGCTGATATGGATAGGAACTATAATCAAGGAACTTTGCTGCTGAAACTGGGTGCAGCAGGTGCAATGATATTACGCATCACCTATATATATATATAGTCCCCAGCTATTTTACTATTACCTTAGTGGCTAAGTGCTCGTCACGTTGGAAGTTACCTAGCTGGGGACTATTTTCAGCCGCTGCGTAATATCATTGCACCTGCTGCACCCATGGTACGGCAGCAAAGTTCCTTGATTATTTCACCAGAATAAGAGTATAGTTCCTATCCGTATCACCCTGGAAAATCACAACTTTTCATTTTCTGTCGGTCTTAGTACACGATGTAACTACAGAAGAGTCAAGTTTCAAATGGGGAAAAATCTATCAAATATTTGGTCATTTTTGAACGAGATGCTAATGTTCTAATCCGATTCAATGATTTATGCTAAGCAATGCTAAAAGTGCTAACGGCAGACCTGGAGATCGGCTGAATGGATTCAAAAACGGTAAAACTCATCCGTTTAACTCTAGGGGAGTTGGAAAATGAGCCTATTTTCAAAAAAAGTGGAGTGTTCCTTTAATGTAGGGCTGTCAAACGATTAATCGCATCCAAAATAAAAGTTTATGTTTACATACTATATGTGTGTTTACTTTGTATATTTATTATGTACATATACATGTATACATTAAAACAAAATAATAAAATATATATATTTATAACTGTATACAATTTAAAATATAAATAAATATAAATATTTCATATATAAATTAAAATATTTTTCCTTAATATATACATGCATGTGTGTGTATTTATATATACATAATAAATATACGCAGTACACAAAGATATATTATGTAAACAAACTTTTATCTTGGATGTGATTAATCGCGAATAATCGTTTGACAGCACTACTTTAATGACGGATTTATTTATTACAAACACACAGTTTTCACTTCATAAGACATTAACTGATGGTCTGGATTGAGTGCATTACTTGTGGATTGTTGTTTTGTTTTTAACAGTTGTTTGTACTTGCATTATGACAGCACCCATTCACTGCAGAGCATCCACTGGTGATCAAATGAAATTTCTTCAAATCTGTTCAGAAGAACTCATGTTTGATCATTGTGACAAATCAAAGAACAAATACTGTAGACAACGGCATGTATGCTAACTAGAAAAAATATGTTTCAGATAGTGTATGACATATCACACAGTAGAACATGACCTGCAATAATTTTATGATTTGACAACTAACGACATATGTGATTTATAAATATGGTGATCATACTGTATTATTATGATGTACACAAGCTTGTAACATACTGTGCTGTAAAAAAAGTGGCTGTATGAATGCATTAATACGAGATTATTAATAAAACATGCCACAGAAGCTTGCCTGCAGAGACATCGACGAAAAGTCGGGCTTTTCATCCGCCACCGATGCACTGGCTTCGCTAACCTGTGGTGTTGGAGCGGGGGTCTTCACTGCAGGTGATGAAGATGATGGAACCTCAGGAGCTGGAGGTTTCACTTCTGGTGGAGGAGGCTGAGGTTGAGGTGGGCCAGCCAGATCTTGAAAACTGCCGGGCGGTGCGCTTTGACCAACACCGCCTGCCGGCCAGTAAGATGGCGCACTGCTGCTGGCGTTGCCGGGGTGATGTAGAACTGACTGCAGCTGCTTCTGATGGAGCTGCTGCAACTGCTGCATTTGTTGTAAATGCTGTTCGTGTAAACTAGAGAAATTTGACGACGGTGTAACAGATGGAGCGCCATACCCTCCAAATCCTCCTCCTGCTGGTGCTGCTGCTGGAGGTTGAGCTCCCCTAAACTGATGAGGCCGCGGGCCGAAGTGTGGAGGAGGCTGGTGTCCACCTCCGTAACCACCCCAGGAGGGATGCATGCTTGAACCGAGACACTGCGGGCCAGGCAAGGCCTAGCCGCCTGATCGCATAAAGCCGGTTACTTGGCAACTACTGCTACAACTGTTTGCAAATATGATCACAGTTAATAGCACGGGCTCAAACTATCATACGAAAGTTTAAAAGATTAATTTATCTTTACAAACGTAAAAGATACAAGTAGTTTAAATTCATAATTATTGTCTGAATGCTATTTCCTCGAAGTGCCCGTGTGCATGCCTGACTACGCCTGCGTGTGAGCGTCATGACGCTCACTTTGCGTAATACGTCATCGTATTTCTTTTACACTTCCGCATGAAAGAGAGGCGCGTTAGCACCACCTGTCGCACTGGTTCAGTGATTCAAGTAAATACTCTTTTCTAAAGCCGAATTTTATTCTTTAAATTTTAAGTAATACTTTTGCTGCTTTCCCAAACGTTTTCACAAATATTCAGAAGTTTTATTTTAGTGGCAGTTAGGAAATTCAGCAGTAGCCCAAGTTTTTAAATACCACACATAAAATGTAAAAAATAATGTAACCGATTAAAACAAATTACCAACTTTACTACAAAAACAAAACTAGCCCAAACTGCGTCTTTTGTAAGATATTTTATTAAGGTGTTAAAATAACAGAGTCTGTACGTTGTAATAGCTAAAACTTATACATATCTTGTCAGTATCAAAATAAAACCAGCCCAAATCTGAAGGACACATAAAAGACAAGTATATAAAATGAGACCTAAATTCTTTTCCATTCTTTCCAAAATATTTTCCATTAAGGAACTGACAGAAAGGACAATTTACTTTTTAAAGAGAATCCCTGGCCAGATTTTAATGTAGGCTACTACACTTGCACAAGGGGTGTGACCATGACGCAGTGATGTAAACATGCTTGCACAGCAACCACAATACATTCTGTTACCATTTCCACCTGTATGTCTTATTGTCCTCTTGTAAAGGACACTCTGTACACCCAAAGTCCTATTCAAGGTTAGTGTGTGGTATACCACAGGAGATAAATTCCTGCATCCCTGTTAAAAAAAAAAAAAAAAAACAGCATATGCTGGTTAGGTAGGTTTTGAAGCATATGCTAGTTTGCTAGCTTTTGGTCTCAGAATGGAGGTGTAGGTTCAAATCCCACAAAGGTTTCAAGATATGAGGTTTCTGATCTTCGTATGGAGCTGTGGGTTTAAATCCCAGTCTTGACAGTAACCTTTAGAGTGACTAGAATGTAAATGCCAATGATTCATTTGCATTCAATATAGTAGTAAAAAGCAGGCACCAGTGATACGACAGATCAACAAACAACCTGCATCAGGTATGCATCTGAATGGCCAAGTGGTAAAAGGTGCCAGACTCAAGGGTTTCCAACATTTTAGTATATGAGGTTTCTGGTTTCCAAATACAGAACTGGATTGAAATCCCAAAACTGACACTAATAATTTAGACTGACTATAAAAGAAATTAAACCTCAGGAATGTAAATGCTAGGGTGCTAGCATTGCCATTTCATAGTAAAGGCTCCACTGATTGGACTCATAGAGCAAGCAACCCTAAGTGTTTTACAGTACCAGACTCAACTCAGGCACCCAGATGTAAATATAGCGTCAGGTTGATGTTAAGCCCAGTTAAACTAGGTTAGATATTGCATTTTGGTTGAGAATGAAAATCGGATTGACGTCAGTATTTGACGTTGACTTAATGTTGGATTTTGGTTACACAACCTAAAAACAGCAAAATATTAATGCCAGCTCAGCTAAAATCAGTATTGGACATCAAATTAACATTGACATTAACACTGAGTTTAACCAAATATCAATGTCTTATGATGTTGTGTCCCTCCTGTAAAGGTGTTGCAACCTTCTGAGGTAATGAGGATTCTGGTCTCCGAATGGAGACTTCGGTTCAAATTCTGCTTGCGATAAAAAAGGTTTTAGAGTGAGTAGACAATAATTAAAAAAAATGTTTTTTTTACAGATATTGCATTGCAATAGGACAAGCTCCACTGATATGACTGATCAACAAGAAAGCAGCATTAAGCATCAGAATGGCTGAGCACCAGATACTGCACTTTCATCCCTCTCAGAACATGAGTTTTTTGGTCTCTGAATGGAGGTATTGGTTCAAATCACACGTCTGAAGGCACGTTATAGAGTGAATAGACAAGAATATCAAGTACTATCATTTGCATTCTACAGTGTGATATATTAAAAGTTCCACTAATAGGAGTGATTATAAAAATGCAGTCCACTAAGTGTCAGAATAACAGTTTAGAGTGACTAGACATTAAAACTCAAATAATGTAAATCCATTAAGTGCTATCATTTGCATTTTACTATTTGCATTGCCATAAGGCACAATCCACTGATATGACTGATCAACAAGATGCATTAGGTGTCAGAATAGCAGAGCAGACATCCCAAGTCTCCCGGAAGTTCCTGGAGTCTCCCGTATATTGATAGTGACTCCCTGATGCCCGCCAATTGAATAAAATATCCCGGAATCTGGGGGGGGGGATCTCCCTGAAATGAGTTTGTATAGGTTGGGATGTCTGGCAGAGCCATTCAAGGTGGTTCACTCAAGCACTTTCAGCCCTCTCAGTACATTCAGTTTTTGGTCTCTGAATAAAGGTATGGGTTCAAATCCCACTTCTGATGGCAAGTTGCAGAGTGACTAGACAAGAACATCACATACTATCACTAAATGCAGTCCACTAAGTGTCAGAGTATCAGTTTTAGAGTGACTAGACATTAAAACTCAAATAATGTAAATGCATTAAGTGCTATTATTTTCATTTTACTATTTGCATTGCCATAAGACATGCTCCATCGATATGACTAATCAACAAAGAAAGCAGCATTAGGTGTCAGAATGAAAGAGTGCTGCTCTCAAGTGCTTTCAGCCCTCTCAGGACGTGAGGTTTTTGGCCTCTGAATGAAGGTTCACTCTTAAAAATAAAGGCTCCAAAGGGTTGTTTTTGCGGTGATGCCACACAATAACCACTTTTGGTTCCCCAAAGAACCTTTCAGTGAAAAGTTCTTAAAAGAACCATTTTAAAAAAGGTTTTAAAGAACCTTTTTCCACTATAAAGAAACTTTTCATCATTTGAGAGGTTCCATGAATGTTCTTTATAGAACCACCAATGCCAATAAAGAACCTTTATTTTTAAGTGTGCATGAGTTCAAATCCCACTTCTGACGGCAAGTCATAGAGTGATTAGACAAGAAAATCAAGATTAGTGAAGAAAATTACTTTCATTTGCATTCTATAGTGTCATATTGAATAGGAGTGTTCATGCAGTCCATTAAGTGTCAGAAAAACAGTTTTAGAGTGACTAGACATTAAAACTTAAAGAACGTGCTATCATTTGCATTTTACTATTTGGATTGCCATTAGACGCGCTACACTGATATGACTGATCAATAAGAAAACAGCATTAGGTGTCAGAACGACGGAGTGCTACTGTTAAGCATTTTCAGCCCATGAGGTTTTTTACTATCAGAACATGAGTTTTTTTTTTTTTTTTTGTCTCTCAATAAAGGTATGGGTTCAAATCCCACCTCTGACGACAAGTTATAGTGATTAGACAAGATTTGCATTCTACAAAATATCATATTGAAGGCTCCACTTATGGAAGTCTTCATTAAATACAGTCTGTTAAGTGTCAAAATTATTTTTAGAGTGACTAGATGTTGAATCTCAAAGAATGTAAAAGCATTAAGTGCTATCATTTGCATTCTACTATTTGCATTGCCATAAGGCAGGCTTCACTGACATGACTGATCAGCAAGAAAGCAGCATTAGGTGTCAGAACGACAGAGTGCTGCTCTCAACACTTTCAACCCTCTCATGACATGAGGTTTTGGTCTGTGAAGGAAGATATGGGTTCAAATACCACTTCTGATGGCAAGTTATAGTCTCTAGACAAAAAAAGAGCATGCATTAAGTGCTATTGTTTGCATTCTACATGAAGGTTTCACTGAGAAGAATGATCATTAAATGCAGTGTCAGTGTCACTAAGTGTCAGAATAAGAGTTTTAGCGAGACTAGACATTAAAACTCAAAAAATGTTAAGAATAATAAATGCTATCATTTGCCTTTTACATACTGTCACATTTCAGGCTTCACTGATATGACCATTAGGGTATTATTGTTCACAATGGTTGAGCGTTTTAAGAGATCAAGTTAATAAATCACCCTCTCTGATGACACAATCGGCCACTTTTAAATTATTAGCCAAAATAGATAACCACTAAGTTAACTCATTAACCCTAAAAGTAAAATCGAATCTAAACGTGCTGTGTGTTTATGAGCTTGATTCCATACTGATGCCATCACTGTGTATTTGTGTTATGTTTTGTGTCGCTCAAACAGCAGAATATGTGGCCCATAGTTTGGCCAAGGTCATGAGTTTAATTCCCAGAGATTGCATGAATTGCTAAAAAGTATACCCTGAATGCAATGCATTTAAATTATCTGTCATATACATAAATATAAGTCTGATTGAACAGAAACCAGTGTTTGATTCCCATTATTTGTAGTTACCAACTGCATCTTGTCACGTTTGATGAAACGCAGCCAGGCTATATGGACAGAGACTGCAAGCTGGTGGTGTTGCCAAGCGACAGATTGAATGCAGGTTTTGCTAATGGATGCATTAGTGTTTCATTATTATATTCATGCTAAGAATCGAATGAGCTACAAGCAGGCCTGCTTGGCGCATGGATGAAGAAAAACACAATTTCTCTTTCTTCTTCATCTTGCTTTTCCATTATCTTCATCCACTCTTTTTGTTCTACTTTCGTCCACTCTCACATATCCGGCCTCTTGTGCTTTTTTGTAAGTTAATTATCTCTTTCTCATATAATATATCTTTCAGCTCCACATGCTTTCAACAAAATCCTTGTCTTATGTGAAATGCATCTCAGTCTCAAGGTAAGGTAGACTGAATCTCTAAAAGCCTATCGAGCAAGAAAATGTCATCTAAGCTGTGATAATACTGAGCCTTGGAGAATATCCTTGTGTGACATTTACTCCTACGCAGCTGAGGTAGTGTGGCCGAGCACATGCTGTTCCCTGCTAAACACACATAAACATACACACACTTAGGGCTACATAAACATGCTTACAGGTGCAGGTCTCTTTGTTTAGTCTAAGAACGCTCTGTGCTTTTGCTCGTTAACTCTAGCATGGCTGTTATATGGACAGGCTAATTATGGCTTAAAGAAACATGTTTGTTAGATTCAGTGCATAACAATGCACGTTACATAGATGGGCTTGAGTCATAACTCATAATGTCAGTATTATAGGCTCTACCTAGAAAAAATGGCAGAAAGTAATGGCCCCGAAACTGGTTATTGACTCAAGCAAAATCAACAGTATGTTTTTTTTTAACTTTAAAATTTTCATTTTTAGCCCTGCTGAGATTTAAAAAAACAGTAAACGACTTAATGCTATAAAATAATAAGAATACTGTTTTATTTATTTCATGTTTTTTTCTATATTTATTAAATATTGTTGACTAAGTTTAATACCAATACTGTATATATAACACTGATAGGGCATGTATATGCTGATTTATTTATTTTTATTTTTTCCTCCCCCTGATGGAGCATTGGTGCCGCTAGTGCTTGGAAACACATGACGTAACTCACATAAGGTAATTCCACATCCATGAAACGCTTACGCTCTGACGCAATTGCCCTTTTTAGGAGACATTCGTCATTCAAATAATTATAATACTAGGCCAGTGAATGCCTGTTGCTGCACTGATTGAAAAGTGCATGGGTGGAACTGGAATTTCACCATCGGGACTAATACACCTCAACTAGGATAAATCCATGGCAAAATATAATTTCATTTGGAGATATTTGGAATGAACGCAGATGAACGAAACTGCATCTCCGGAGGCGATAATTCAGTCAGGTGTGTATGTTTTAGGTCAATTAATTCGCATGTTTTAACCATATAGGCTATATATTAACACATAGCCTATAGGTACAAACGCAATGCTTTTCATTTGATTTTATTTAATTTACCGCATCTTTCATTTTTTCCTGTCCTCTTTTTAGCCAGGTCGAAATGCAGATATCCAAAAGCCCTTTTATCGCCACTGTCAATGCAGTCACATCGAGACAAGAGCTGCGCTGGATAATCGAGCCAGTGATGCCCAGTGAGACTCTGTACCACACCAGTGAACCTACAGCCAGCTTCAAAAGAAATATACAGGTAGGCTACAAATATTTAAAATAACATATTATAACATTATTATTATTTCTTAATATTAAATAGGCCTACATAAACTCATAAAATAGCAAAATATGTGACCCTGGACCGCAAAACCGCACGGGTATGTTTGTAGAAATAGCCAACAAAACATTGTATGGGTAAAATTTATAGAATTTTCTTTTAAGCCTAAATTATTAGGATATTAAGTAAAGATCATGTTCCATGAAGATATTTTGTACATTTTCTACCGTAAATATATCTAAACTCAATTTTTGATTATATGCATTGCTAAGAACTTCATTTGGACTTTAAACTTAACTTTAAAGGTGATTTTCTCAATATTTAATTTTTTTGCACTCTCAGATTCCAGATTTTCAAATCCAAATATCCAAAGTTTGTCCTATCCTAACAAACCATACATTGATGGAATTGATGTATTATTTATTAAGTATACTTTTAAAAAATTGACTCGTAAGACTGGTTTTGTGGCCCAGGGTCACATATGTAATGTGTAAATGTTTGGTCAGCAAATGTTTAAAATTAAAAACTTATAGATGGTCTCTTTCTGAACGAGTGTTAGGCTATAGCAAAAATATGATGATTTAATTCATCCAAAAATATGCTAAAACAAGATATTTAAATCAGAATGCAAAACAGACATTTGTGTTCAGTACTTGTGACAACTTTCCAGTGTGACAACTAGCCCCCAGTCTTCTCTTTCTTTGTATACGTTAATCTTTAAAATATAACAGCAGATAAATAAAGAAGGACATAAATGTATTATTTGAGTTTTTGAAATAATATCTGTTATATTGCTTCATTATTAGCTTACTCCAGATGAAGAGGAGAAGATAAGACGGAGAAGAGAGCGTAACAAAATGGCTGCCGCCAAATGCCGCAACCGCAGACGAGAACTTATTGACCTTCTTCAAGAGGTGAGTAATAGGGCTGTATTTTTCATATTGTGTTCAGGGTGGTGCATCTTTCTGTTACACCTTCTTTTTCTAGTTTTAACTTGAGACTTCTCTAATTGTACAAAGAATCTATTAAAAATGACATGATGAATGAGTCATCCAAGTATTAACAACACATAAATTCATGTTTTCATAGTTTCAATTGGGAAATCAAAACAGAATTTAATTGGACAGTCACCCCGAAAATCTAAATTACATGAAAATGTACTCATCCAAGATGTAAATGAGTTTGTTTCTTCATAGAAACACATTTGAAAAAATGTAGCAATTACATCACTTGCTCACTAGGGATCCTCTGCAACGAATAGGTGCCATCAAAATCAGTCCAAACAGCTGATAAAAAACATCACAATAATCCAAAAATGATCTAAACGCTTGTAAAGCAAAAAAACAAATGCATCAAGACATTTTTAAGACTTCTTCCAGTAAAAAAAGTCTGAATCAGGAGAGAAATATGCACAGATCAAGTGAAAACAAAACAGCTCTAAACAAATTGGTGAATTATGATGTGAGAGGACAACAGTTGATGGACTTTTCAGTGGAGAAAGTGATGGTTTACGCTGTAATTATGGATTGTTTTTTTTTACAATTTCTCATCTTTTCACCTCAGATGTGGATTAATTGTGGATTATTGTAATGTTTTTATCAGCTGTTTAGACTCACATTCTGACGGCACCCATTCACTTCAGAGGATCAGCTGGTGAGCAAGTGATGTAATGCTAAATTTATCCAAATCTGTTCTGATGAAGAAACAAACTCATCTACATCTTGGATGGCCCCAGACTCAGAAATAAAATGCTTAGGAATATTTCTTTGTTCTTTATACTAAGAGAACTCTTCACTTAAAGGTTCTTTAGTATACCTAAATGGATCTTTTATGGTATTGCTATGAAAACCTCTTATGGCACCCTTTATTTTTAAGAGTGCATCTCACTTTGCTTCGGGGAATCTGGTAATGTTACGTAATAACCAGCAGCACATGCTAATGAGATCCAGCTGTGACTTTGTTTTCAGGAGACTGAGCGCTTGCACATGGAGCAGGTCGTGCTGCAGAGGCAGGTGAGCTGCCTCCAACAGGAGAAAGATCAGCTGAAAATGCTACTGGCATCCCATGCATCCATCTGCACACTGGACAAACCTCATTCCTTGGACACTTTTATGTCAGGAGAGCATCTACCATCCAAAATTTCCATCACAATAAAACAGGAACCTCTGGATGACGTAAGTGGGTCGAGACACTTGGCGCTTCAACTGACAGAGTTGAAGTCAATAAATAAGTGAAGACGATGACGCACCAGCAATTTTTATTTAATATTTTTGTAAATACCTCATTACCACAATGAAACAGACATTCTGTGTTCAAAATCCAACTTTGCCTGTGGTAAGAAAACCCATTGCAGATGAAAGTGAAATCAATTCTGGTGCTCTGTTATAATAATTTATTTCTTGTTTCCATGTAGTGACCTAATATAACTGTCTTTGAAATAGCAATGATATTTTTAACATTGATTGTAAATGACTGGTGTTTACAATCTAAAATGCAATGACATTATATGTTTAACAAATACATAAAAAGGGCTCGACAATAAGAAAAGAACAGCCTGATGTTGAACATATTGAACGTTATTGTGAATTGTACTGAGTTAAATAAGTTATAAGTTAGTTTGAAAACATCAGTTGGAATGATTTGAAAATTATAAACCAAATCAATATTGTTTAATACCACATATTAAACAATTTAATTTAATAATTTAATAAAAAATGCAATGTTCAGCAAAGAATTAAAACGTGTTTAAACTTGTTTAACAATAAAGTGAACTATATCATTTATTACATTTATCACAGACATAATTTATTGTGTTGAGTAAATGTTGTCATTTTTATGTGTGCTATAAATGGTTATCAGCAAATGTCTGTTTTGAACAAAAAGCAAAACAACTGCTTATAATATTTATGTAACTTCATGATTATATAAAAGTATTTTTTTCTGAAAATATTCCTTCTGAAAAAATGTATTTTACATATATGTGACCCTTGACCACAAAACCACCTGAAAGCTGAATAAAAAAGTTTTCCATTGATGTATAGTTTCTATTACTAATCAAAAAGTCGGTCTTGATATACTTATGGTAGAAAATGTAGATATCTTCATGGAACATGATCTTTACATAATATCCTAATGAGTTTTGGCATAAAATAAAAATCAATCATTTTGACCGATACAATGTATTTTTGGCTATTGCTATATATATATATATATATATATATAAAATATGTTACTTAGATAGACAGTTAGATGAAACAATTTCAATTTTTGGGTGAACTATCCCTTTAATCAGTAGTAAGCTTAGAGTTCCATGCAACAAGATACAGCATGTCACATAGGATGCAATAAACGGAGGATATTCTGACATCTGCACAGGAGTGGCAATGCTCAGGCATGCACGAAGAGCCCCCCCTTCCCCATCCCGTTAGAAAAGGAGGAGGATTTCCACTCTGCTGTGGGCATGAGTTCCTGTTTGGGATTTGGGAATCTGACTTTCAATTCACAGAGGCCTTTGCGATTTCTATTTAAAGGTCACAGGATATTGTGCAAATTCCCCCAAACTTTTAATAGCTTTCTTCAGGTGTGAAATAGGAAGAACGGTGTTAGGTGTCCGGTGTTCACACAGAGCTTAAACCTTGACACGCATTTCCTTTTAAAAACAAATGTAGTATGTTGCTCAATCAGTAAGATGGAAATCTACTACTATATATAGTATGCTACTCTGAAGGAAGAACTTCAGTACGAATTGTGCCTTGTAAACATGTTGTGTAAACGCTATGACATTATTTCATTGTTTTATTGAATATCTTTTGGTTTTTAAAATCTCAAGTCTGTTATCTTAACAAAGGGATCAAGACAAAAGAGGGAAAAAAGGTAAGAAATGTAAATACATGATTCTAAAGTAATTGGACCCTTGCCACAAATGAATGGAATTTCATCATTACAAATAGCAAAACAAAAAGTTCTGTCATGAAACTCTAGATGGCGCAGTCCGTTTTAAATCTCAATGATTATTCACATGGCACAGCTGATTGGTTCTTTTCGTATCAGCAGCCAATGAGCTTGCTGCTCAACATTCAGATATTTAACTACTGCTTGCTGTAGCAGTTTTAAGCGAGCTTCAGAAACCCTCCATCTTCCCCAGCTCCACCTGTATAGTTCTGTTGCGGGGTGATTTCATGTATGTTATATATGAGGATTATACGCATAGCAGCAGTATTTCTTACGTGCTCACAGCAGCATGTCTGTGAATGTCTATTGGCAGCATAACAAGTTTCTGTACTTGCTCTGCTGCAACAGTAGCATAACATATCTATTCCACCACCACCAAACACATTAACATTTCCATGTATGCTACCATGCTATACTCTCAGAAAGTTGTCATGACATGAATATGTTGTAAGTGAAACATTTGCATTGTTCATGTGATGAGTTCTAATAAAAATAAAGGTTATTTATTGCCATTGATGGTTAGAACCTTTAACATCCATGGAACATTTCCATTAAAAAAAAAGTTCCTTATAATAGAGAAAAAAGGTTCTTTAGATTATAAACACGTTCTAGAAACATTTTCTTTTAAGAACCGTTCTCTGGACGGTTCTTTAGAAAAAAACCTAAAATGGTTCTTCTGTGGCATTTCTGCAAAAACAGCCTATCTGAGACATTTTAAAGTGTGTACTCTGCACCTGTGTGAACTTGTGGGGAACTTCACATCCATTATAAACACCTTAAAAGTAAATACAAAAATGACTAAGAAGAGTGGGTATACGTTCTGAGAAAAGATTGTCTTCTTACCTGCACTAAATGTGTCTCAACTTAAAACTAAGATGTATCTTAAAAGCTATTAAAGAGCACAAAACCAAATAAAAGTTCACAAAACCGTAGCCTCTAGCAAAACCAAGCAGTTTACAGCCAGACAAGGCAGACCCTATTGCGTTCACACCTACAGGCGTGGCTCCGATATTCCACTTCCTTCTCACCCGCATCATTACGTTTAAGTAACACATCACCAGAAACTTAGGACACTTGAGTAGTGGTTGTTACTTTGATGTAACTGACACAGAGAACAATCTATTATAGTATTATGGCAGATAAAGGACCTATTTTGACCTCAGTCATCATTTTCTACTTGTCCATCGGAGCCGCGATATTTCAGATCCTCGAGGAGCCGCATTTAAAAGCAGCTCTGGACGAATATAAAAATCACACTGCTCATTTATTAGAGAAATATCCCTGCTTAGGAAAGGAGGGTTTGGACGAAATTATTAAGGTAAGATGTATATTTTGATTTGTCGTTTGGTTTTTACAAAAACAGTTTGGTGATTTTAAGGCAAACTTTCCAGAAGCTCTTGGAAAAAAGTTTTCAAGTGTTTTCCAAGTGTTTAAGTATCGGGTTATTGTTTCCAATATGATCAATTTGCCGTTGCAGTGGTGCTTCTCACACACAAGCGACTACTATGGAGTTTTCGTCTGAATTTGATGTAAGTTTTGAGCATTTATCAAAGCGAAACTTTGTCCTAAACGTGTCAAATCTCTGGAGGTGGCGGGGGTTGGCAAACCTAAAAAACACAGGCGCGATTGTTCCAAGTTTGTGGACTTTTCCCCGTGGGCAATAAAAGTGGCGAAGTCATTCTCAGGAATGTGCCTTTGCCAGTCATGCATTGTGGACACATTCAAACACGACTGAGTACCACGAGAAAACGCGCACACGTGCTTTATGCATTGAACATGAAAACAAAGCAAGCGGTTGTTACGCTTTGGAACTATTTTCAAAATTGGTTCTTCTTTTTTCTTTTTTTTATTTGACGTAAATGCAAGACACAAAATCACAAAGAAACGTTTCATTCCACCTAGTAAGTTTTTAAGCCACAACATACTTTAAAGTAAATGCCTTGATCATCTCATTTTAATTGTGATCTTATTCTGATCCATTTGACACGAGTTTCCAGCTTATTTCAATGGTTAATCAACAAACCAGTTGTTATACACATTTATCTGGTTTGTATCAACAAACAAATTAAAAACTGAAATAGGATAACTAAGTGGTAGGCTATTGAAATATTATCTCATATAGTAACCACAGATGTTTACAATATACACACAAAGGTGTGGGAGTTTTTGTAATTTGTCACCAGAGAACATGATATCATAAATGATTGTAACCCCAACTGAAAACACTATAGCATTTTATGAATGCCATCAGTAAATATGCAGAATATTCAGTATAGTATATAGCAATGCCATTGGCCTGATCATTAGTGCATACTTGTTTTACAACTCTTGGAATGTCATTTACAGTATTGGTACTGACAGTATGCCATATATGGTGACTAATCGCATATTTTATAACTTGAACACTCAGCACAACTGTTAGGTAAGTTCTGTGTGTTTTCTATCTATGACACTAAATATGGTTTACTAACATGACAACTGTACTTTTTAAGTAAAGTGCACAGCATAAATTAGTACACCCCTCTGGTTAAGTATAAAAGATGTATTTTCTTAATGATCACTAATATAATATAAATATTTCCTTAATAAAAACAGAAATACTTCACATTAATATCTGTATAAATAACTTAGACAATTTAGTTTAAATGATGGATTGCAGAAATGAGTAGGCTACACTCTAGATTTAATTTAACAAAGTGTAATATTCTAGCCCTTAATATGTCCTGCATAACTCTAAGTACACTGCTCTGACCCTGTTTGGCACTGAGTTCATTACAAATTTTCACATCTGTCCTGTTTAACTCCTGGAGGATGACCTACTTAAATGGGACCTCCTGGTCTTTAATGGGAAGTGTTGCTCAGCTTGTCTCTGCAGAATCACCCACAGCTGCTCGAGAGTGTTAAGATTGAGTGAAATGCATGTCCACTTGGGAGAATTAATATTTTCTTTGTCATGTTAAAACAATTCAGGCAGTGAGGAGAGGGAAGCATCTTCTGTTTCAGGTTTTTGTATTTAATCACACAGTGATTAAACTTGAAATTGGAAAACAGAGTTTTAATTTTTAAATGCTTTCCGTCCACTCTAGCCGTTTTTAAGCATTTTCCAAAAGTTTCTCATCCACGTTGAAACTTAGGAAAATGTTAAATTCGCCTTATTCTGCATGCGTAAAGCCTACAAAAACTCACTGAGGTTATACTGTACAGACATGATACGTTTTCACGCAATTTTTCATTTTTTATTTATGGAAATATCTCATCATTTACTGACACATCCATGTTGCACTCACTCGTATTTGATCTTAAAAGCAGCTGCCGTTATGTTTTGCCACAGAAGTCAGGACAGCAACTGTAAGTACATTTTCACCATTTTAGGACTCTAATATGAAGAGTGTAACATTACAAGGTAAATCTCTCTAGCAGCAGTGACAGTGAATATAACACATAACAAGCACAATTAACGTTACCGGTATAAACATGAATATCTATCGGTACAATAGGCATCACATGACTAAATATGCGTAATTGTTTTCAGAAGCCTCCGTTTTCACAGTCCACACTACAACGTGAAAACGGTGTTTTCAAATTTATCCACATTGGAGAGCGTTTTCAAAAACCTTTGTTTTCCTTGACGAAAAATGCCGTCTCAGTGTGGACGGAAAGCCAAAATGGAGAGAAAAATGCGTTTTCAAACGAAAGCTTAATTAGTGTGGACATGGCCTGAATGTCACTGTGGGAACCAGGCACTTCTCACTGTACTGTACTCCTCCTCTAGCAACACCATAACATTTTGGATGCTGTTAAATCTAAAATGATTGACTTGATCTTATGAGACCAGAGTATGGATTCCCAGAAGTCTATATTTTGTAAATATGGGCCTTGGAAACACTATTATTATGCTTTGGCTATAGTATAGTTCTGGTGTGGATAAACAACCATGCATGTTACTTCTGCAGGCTGCATCTTACGCTGTGAGATAAAGTGTCAATCTTTTCATAGCTTTTGCAGGCTCTGAGACACTTTCTTGGTGTTTCTTCTGTTCTTTTTCATTTCTGCTCAAATGAAAGCTTAAAGTGAAGAAGGGCCTTTTCACAACTCCAATTTTAGAATTTCTATGTTACTTTTGCTATATTTTTACACTTAAAACAAAATACTTTGGTATTCTTCTTGTACCATTGTCCTATTGTATGCTATGAAATAAGTCTCCTGACAGTTCTCTTTCAAGTAGTTTCATTGTTGTCAGCATTAAGTCTGAATATGATATTTATATGAGTATGAAATTACTCATCGTTTTGGTTGAACATGCATACCTGTTGATCAGCTTGCCTTAACCTTACACCAGAAAGTTTTATTTAGTCACTTTCAGGAGGGTGTACTCATTTTTGAAACAACATTTTACCACTTTGATGAGACAATTGTGTTTTCCTGAATAATTTTAACTTTCTTCTTTGGATCAAGCAGACTTGCTGGAATATTATATCAGTAAAGAACCATAACATGTCTGCTAAGTAAAAAATAAATGCTGATTTTAACTTTCAGAGGGGTGTACTCATTTATTTATCATATATAACAATTTTAAAATGCTACTTTTTTCTATAGTCAAAAGTAGCATATTTTAACATGACTGACCTGATTCGAAAAAAAGCCCTCATACTTGGGTTTACTGGGCATGATGTAACATGATATGGCAAAGAAAACCTGTTCCTCTGGTTTTCAGACAGTATTATTGTGTTGGCATAGGCAAAATACTGATATTTACATTAACAAGCTGGAAGATAGTGATACACGTGTTTGTAAAGTACGTTTAAAGTGTTTTTTTTTTCAAAGACATCAAACTATACTAAAGTGAAGTCAAGGAGATCGAAACTGGGCGCTTAGTTGCTACTCTTAGTCAATTTGGGTTGGGTGTGTTTGTTTGTATAGTTGCTAATTTAGGCATTTAAATAGCCATGTTTACGGTCACAGAGATAGGCTGACTGCAGCCATGCTGACTCTAACGAGTGTATATTAAGGGTTTATTTTGCTGATATCTTCACAAACACTAAACATTCTTCCTCTTTTCCTGTTGTTTTGACTTGTGTATGGAAGCCTGTATCCGCCTTAGAGTAAAAAATAAAATGGGCAGTCTTGAGATGTGATGAAATGTAGACGCAATCATGAAATTGCAATTTTGAGCGGGAAAAAAATAACAGTGGTGAGAGTCTTCATTTGTCAGATATAAATTCCTTTAAAGTATCTCCTTTTTTAGGTGAAAATAGGTTTCTATACCAATGTCTTTTTTTTGTAACACAATTGATATGAACATTTTTCACAATTAATTTTTTTTTTAAGTCTTTCTCAAAGATGTCATTTGAGAGGTGTGTAATTCTCATTATTTACGTGCAAACATTGTTTTCATTTTATGCTGTGTTCAAATATTCTCATTTAGCATTTTTATTTATTGTTATATAACATGGTTAATATTTTGTTTTATGTTTCAACAACAGGTTGTGGCCAAAGCAGCTGGAAGAGGTGTGACTGTAACAGGAGAAAAGCAATTCAACAACTGGAGTTGGGAGAACGCTGTTATTTTCGCTGCCACAGTCATCACTACCATAGGTACACACACTGTGCTGACTTTTTGTAGGCCTGTTGTAAGTTAGAAATGCTTTTTGTTATAAAAAAAAAACAGCTGACACTTAATGTTGAAATAATGTCAGTAGTTGTTTTAAAGCTGAAATAATGTTTAATGCTAAATGGTTGTGAAAAGGTTTGTAAAATAATTATAAATCAATGTGAAAATGTTTATGAAAAAAAAGGTGTTGAAACCACAACAATGTGATATCAGTGTTGATTCAGTTTGTAAAATCATGCAGATTGATTCAACCATGAATAAATGTTTATTAGTTTATGACAAAGAGCACTCAAAAATAATGATCAAAAACAGTGAGCAAATCTAAATGTCATAACATCTGTCATATTAGTAGAAGACTGAATTAAATGTTATGATTTAGAAATGCAGTGGTTTCCAGACCTGTGGGTGTCATTTTAACGGAAGCATGTTTCCACAATTGAATAAAAAAGGTTATTATTATCAAAATGAATATTATCATTATTATTAAAAAGGTTATTCTCACAATTCAGATCTTTTTAATAGCAATTCTGAGAAAAAAAGTCTTAATGGCAAGAAATAAAAACAGAATTGCGAGACAAAATCACAATTTGTTTGTAATCACAATTCTGAATATATATCTAGTAATTTTATGAGTTTATGTCTTGCAGTTCTGAGGAAAAAACTCAACTGCAAGAAATAAAATTAGAATTCCAAGGCAGAATTCAGATTTCTATCTCGCGATTTTGAGTTTCTTGCAATGTTGTGGGAAAAACTCATAATTACAAGAAATAAAATTAAAATTGCGAAACAGAATTAAGCATTTTTTTTCTCATGATTCTGAGTTGATATCTCGCACAATTTTATGAAAAAAATATATATAATTGTAGGTAATAAAATTTGAATTTTGAGACATAATTAAGACTTTTTTTCTCACAATTCTGAATTTATATCTCACAATTGTGTGAGTTTATGTCTTGCATTTCTGTGGGAAAAAAACTCATCTTTACAAGAAATAAAACTTGAATTGCGAGACAGAATTCAGATGTGTTTATTTTTTCTCACAATTCTGAATCTGTTTATGTTCTTCAATTCTGACTTTTTTCCCTCTGAATTTTGAGTTTACATCTGCAAATTCTGGTTTTGTTTGTTACCGCAACAGAATAAAAAATCAAAGGTAATTGTAATTAACGTTAGTCTTTTATCGACAGTTATTATTTATAATTCAGACTTTTGAGTTTATATCTCACAATTCTAACTCAAAACTGAAATCTTATTTTGTGCTTTCTCACAATTTCTCACAAGAGTTTTTATCTCATAAATCTGATTTTTTTTTCTCACAATTTCAAGAAAAAAGTCAGAATTGTATGATTTTAAAAAGTCAGTTATTGCCTTGATTGGTTGATTGTTACTTTTTTTTTTTTTTTTAGAGTTACCATTATTTTTTTACTATTTACTATTTTATCTAATTTTCTTGTGGCGAAATACACCTAATGATCTGGCTTTAGACTGAATAGAAATCTTTTACACAGACTTGTCTACTCGTGAAATGATTTCAGGTTATGGCAATGTTGCACCGAAGACAACCGGAGGCCGTTTATTCTGTATTCTGTATGGACTCTGTGGCATTCCTCTTTGCCTCACCTGGATAAGTGAGCTGGGTACATTCTTTGGTGGCAGGACAAAGCGTCTAAGTCAGGTGCTCCTCCACAAAAGCCTCTCAGTGGTAAGAATATCATAATCAGAGCCTTCACTTTTTTAAAGAGAAAGTCAATATTATTAACATCCCTATTCATGTTTTCTCTTTCGCTACAGAAAAAAATACAGTTCATCTGCACAATAGTATTCCTTTTATGGGGTTTCCTGGTTCACATGATCTTCCCAGCCTGCGTATTCATGGGCTTTGAGGAATGGACTTACGTAGAAGGCCTGTACTTCTCTTTCACCACCTTGACCACTGTTGGTTTTGGTGACTATGTAGCAGGTAACTTTGCAATTTCAAATAAATGTTTACAATTTTGCTGAAAAAAAAAAAAAGCGAGTGGGGAGCCCAAGGGTTATACAAAACTGTAAAGAGATTGTAAAAAGGTCCTTGGTGGTCTGTGGAAAATTTGGCAAATTAAAATAAGATGCTTATAATAAATTTCACAAATTAATCATTAACCAACATTACATAATGCCTGACAGATCATTTATTCACATATCTAGATTAAGCAAAAACTCACATATCTACATTAGTAATAAATGTTACTAATGTGCTTATTAGTAATGATTAACAGATCATTATCATTACAAATCTTCAATATACAATTACAGTTGTATTTTTTATGTACTTTGGAATGCTAACAAATGTTAAACTTCAGTTCATATATTATCTAATGCTCCTTTACATTTACTTAGCTTTTACATTTACATTTACAAAGCTTAATTAGTCATTTTAAGCACTTTACAAACAATTCATGTTAACATGTTGTTTGACTCATAAAAACAGTCTGTAAAAGTCATATTCTAGTTTATTTGTTGTATAGACTTCTATTTACACATCTTAAATTATTTATTAATCATTATTTGCAGTACGCAAATTAAAACTATTCAGTTGTAAATGTTTATTAACATTTACCAATCATTAGTAGCAGAATGACTGCTAACTAGGGATGGGCGATATGGCCTAAAAAATTTATCACGATAATTTTTCAGGTATTTATTGCGATAACGATACCAATGACGATGATACATATATATATATATATATATATATATACATATACACACACACACACACACATTATTATAAATTATTTTCTTCTGTAAAATAGCAGATTATGTTATGTTTAAGTTGTGTTCTAGTAACTGTTCTGAAAAACATCACACAACAACAATTACACAATAATAATTCAAATGAAGTACAAGTACAATTCATGAACAAAAACATTTTGTGATATAATTTTTAAAATTGTTTTCAAAGGACAAATTTTGAGATTTTAAGTTTTCAAGTGATATATAATTTCTTATGATTTCTAAAGCATGATAGGGAAAAAGGCAACAAAGTAGGGCTGTGCAATTAATCGAAATTTTATTTCGATTTCAGCTTCAAACGATTCTGAAAATACAATAATCAAGATTATTGATAGATTATTGCTCCCGATTCTGCCCCCTTTGGTGCACTTTTGCTCCTCCATAAAAGCCTAATTTCACATGCAAATCAGTGATTTGCATAAAATGGGACATGCTTGATTTATTAGTGTTTATTTTAAAAGCACCACGGAGAATTTGCGCTGTTCTGTGTATGCATTCAGTGACAGAAAAGAACACGGACAAGTGATCGTTCCGTTTTTGTATGTAATGGTAAAGTGATTATGCATAAACTTTTGTTTCATTTTTTATTAAGTTAATTTGAGAAGTTGTTGGCAGGATTTTTTTTTTTTTTGTTCGTTAAATATAAGCTAAAGCCACTTCGCAGGACATGGATGCGCCAGCGACGTCACTTGCATTTATTTCTAATGGAAACAATTGAAAATTATCCATCAAAACAATACATGGCTTACAGACATGATAAATACATATATGGAAAGCATTAAATTATTGCTTAACGAAATAAAACAAATGAAAAAAAAACTGTTTCATTATGTAGCTAATCCGTAAAGATGCATTTCTCAAGGCGCATCATATAGGAGATTTCGAGTCAGGATCTTTGCGACAGTCGGAATACATTAGTTTATTGGGTCTTGAATGTACATCTTGTGTACATCTTTACAAACCATTTCTTAATTATTAGTTCATGTTTTTGCAGTACCCAATCTAAAGTTGAGACTATTCATCATTTGTAAATGTTTAGAAACATTTAGGCTACTAATCTTTTATTATGGGCATTGGAGCTGCTGTAAGGTTTGTGTAAAGGGTGGTTAAGTTTGACTAAATGCTTGTTAAAAGACATAACACGCATTGTAATTTGGGTGCAAAACACGTTCAAGTTAAGAGTCCTCAAATTTGGTGGCTTTTGGTACATTGAAAGACAAAATTTAGCTCCACTGTTAATCAGAGATGAGGTGCAAACCTTGGGTTCATCTCTCGGTTTGCATCTTTCTGTAGACTGCACACGTGAACTAACTTATGATAGATCAACATGATGCATCGTTTCCTGCGATTGTGATTCTGTATAAACATATGCTGCTTAAAAACAGCTTCTATGCAGTGTAAAAATAGCTCTGGATAGGCAAATTAAACAACTGGCTTATTACGTTGAATAAAGGAAACTTATTTGTTTCTCCATATAGGTGTGAACCCAGATATAGACTACCCAAATCTTTACAGATTCTTTGTGCAGTTATGGATCTGCCTGGGTCTTGCCTGGTTGTCACTGTTCTTCAGCTGGAATGTGCATATGGTGGTCGAAGCTCATAAAGTCTTGAAGAAAAGGAGGCTGAGACGCCACAGGCTGCCCATCGATGATGTACCGGTAAAAAAAGAAATCAAAAAAGCCCCGAAGCCACCACCACGCTCTGGCGTCATAGACATTTTTGACTTCATGTCTGAGAAGGTTGAGGACTACAGCGATGTTATCCGCGCCATTGGAGCAGACGAGAGAAGGAAGAAACAGAAGCAAGAGGAGGAACTGGCACGGTCCAAGAGCTGTAGTGACTTATTGCATGGTCTGGTCATCCCACTCGATCATTCTCCTCGTCTGAAACGCCGATTTAGCGTCAGCGCTAACATGGTCATGGTCGCGTCTGGAGAGTCAACGGATGGCCTCAACAATAACAACAACAACAATCAAGAGGAACAGAAACTACTGAAAGAGCACCACAGAGACACCAAGGATCTTAAAAATGTTAGAAAAGGAACTGAGAGAGAAGAGAAGCCTGGACGTTATACATGGGAATCTAGAAAATCAGACCCGGCGATCTTTCAGAGCCCCGCTCAAAGCCCTACTGTTGCCACCAGTAATAGAGGATCAAGATTCTCAGTGTCCAAAGTATCAGAAGACCATGTATTAGAGAAGAGAAAAAGCGTTGGTTGATGAAAACGTATGATCTAAAGGGTCAAAAAACACAACAAAAATTCAATTCTGCTTTAAATCATGAATTTTCAGATGTGAAGGTCATTATGGCTGAGCTGATACTATGAGGAGCATGTGAGGAACTAAAAAAACTTCAGGGCCGAAGACGGGTGCTTCCTCTAGCTAAATAAAGCCGCAAAAGTGTTCATTGGTTTTCACAGTATTGGAAAAACAGTCAGGTAAAAAACAGGCATCCAGTCTGTGACCAAGATAAGGATGTGAGGGTTGGCAGAGGAAATTAAACCGATTTCCTTCACAGACGCTGAAAAAGTTTGGGTGTGGTACTGTGGTTTTAACAGTTTTTTCATACTTTCTCTGGATTTATGTTACCAAAATGACTGCTAGAAGAATTCTTTCTCTAGCGTGTTGCTAACTGTGCAGTATGAACCGAAAAAAGCTCCATTTTAAAAGTAGTCTCCCTGTAAAATGCATCTCATTGCAAAAAAATGCTTTTCTTAGATTTTTTTGTCTCGTTTCCAGCCAAAATAATCTAAACATTCCTAAATCAAGAAGCATTTTGTAGACAAGTCAAAATTATTGTCTTGTTTTTTAGAAAAATTCAAAATTAAGTGAGTTTTTGCTTAAAACAAGCAAAATAATCTAGTTCTCATCTGGAAATAAGATTATTTTGCTTACCCCATTGGCAGATTATTTAGCTTGTTTTAAGCAAAAACTCACTTAATTGACTTCTTTTTTCTGAAAACAGGACAATACTTCTTACTTGTCTAGAAAATCCTTCTTGACCTAAGATTTTATAGATATTTTGGCTAGAAAAAGGCCAAAAAAAATCTTAGTAAGAAAAGCATTTTTTGCAGCGTCTTAAAGGGTTAGTTCACCCAAACCCGTAAGTCCTTTGTCCATCTTTGGAACACAAAGTAAGATATTTTTGATGAAATCCGAGAGCTTTCTGCAACTACCATATTCAAGACCCAAAAAGTTAATAAGGACATCGTTAAAATAGTCCATGTGACGTCAGTGGTTCGACCATAATGTTATAAAGCTACGAGAATAGTTTTTAAATTTAACATCTTAGACTGACACAGAAAACAAGAAATTATTGTACAAAGTTGTTATTTTTGTTTTGCACACAAGTATTCTTGTAGCTTTATAAAATTAGGTTGAACCACTGATGTCACATAGACTATTTTAACAATGTCCTTATTACCTTTTTAGGCCTTTAACATTTCAGTTTAAAGTTGCGGTCTATGCAGGGTTAGAAAGCTCTCAGATTTCATCAAAAATAACTTAATTTGTGTTCCAAAGATGAACAAAGGTCTTATGGGTTTGGAACAACATGAAGGTGAGTAGTTAATAACAGAATTTTAATTTATAGATGAACTATCCCTTTAAGCTCCCTTGCTACGCTACTGGTGACACTAAAGCTGGCTGCACACTAGACTATTTTAAGGCCAATTTTAAGGATCGGGGGTGTGTGGCCTGAATCAAGGCTTGTCCAAAAAATCCTCTGTTGTGTGGTGTCATTACGACACCATTATTTAACTGCTCCCGATCAAGACGAAGCGTCCCAAACTCAAAGCATATGTTTGATGTTTAGGATTCTTGATCGGGCTGCCTCTGACGTGATTCCCGCGATAGCCAATGAGAGTGAGCAAGCTTCACTTACTGGATGTTGCGTGCTTCTATAGCTGAAACTTGACAGTCACAAACAAATGCCATGAAACCAGAATACATCCCCCATATTCTTTTTTATACATTGTTTTTCACTGTAAAACAGAACTTGCCCCAGGGCCTGATTCAGAAAGGAGGTTAAGTGAAAACTCTGAGCATGTCAACCCTGAAATGAGGGTAACTCTGGGTTTTCCATTTCAGAATGTTAGGTTTGTCAAACCTGAGAATGCAGGGTAAGTCAAGCCTGTTTCTGAAAGAGGGGTAACTTCTACTCAGAATTTGTCACCTTGATAACTTACTCTGTGAACCTAACCTGGTCAGGTGCTGGTTTTCTTTGTTAATCCCAGAGTTTCTTTCGGTCTCCTCCCCCTTTTTAAATTGTAAGCAATGTTTAAATGCGTCATTCAATCATTTACACTGCAAAAAATGCTTTTCTTAGTGAGTTTTTTTGGAATGTAAATTTAGTACATTTTACTTAAAACAAATGGAAACAAGATTATTTTTCTTACCCCATAGATGGCAGATAATTTGCGCAATAAGAAAAATATACTTAAACGACTAAATACCTTATGTCCTTTTTTTTATGTAGAAAATGCATCTAGATTTAAGAATCTTTAGATATTTTGATAGATATTTTGATCGGAAACAACAAGACTTAAGAAGTAAGAAAAGCTTAATAAAAGTAAGAAAAGCATTTTTGCAGTGCAGGTGCATTCATTCATAGCACATATTTTCATCACACAGACACTGTGTAAGTGACAAAAACGGCATGTCCGTTTATACATGGGATTATTTTATTATTATATATTATTTAGATTTTTTTGCCATATCCACATGCATGCTGCATGTATTTATTTGAGTGGTAGCATTTTTAAATAGTAGTTTTCTATATAACATCAGGGGTGCAGAGTACACATTAGTATGCCTGTTGTATGCAAAGTGGTGAAGAAAGTGTGCCTCGCTCTCTCGCTATTTATGATAATTTTTTTTTTTTGTAGTTTCCTGAGAACAAACCCACCAAAAACGAAGCTGATTACTGAGATATATGTTGTAACCACCATCACCACAGCTGTTAAATTTACTTGGTAATCTTTATTTCCTACAAATACAAAAGCAACATTTATTCTTTTTCATGTTGGAGCTGTTGCCATGGTGAATCATAATTTCGGAGCTCCATTGACAAGGTCTTTTTATAGTTGTAATGCACGCGCTAAACTCAGAGTCAACCTACTCAGAGTGGATTGAACTAACTCAATTCAGCTGTTCTGAAACCGAAAACTCAGAGTTTCCCATCTCATGGTAACTCAACTCAGAATTCAAGTTTAAACCTTAAGTTGGTTGAACCCCCTTATTGAAACAGGCCCCGGGAGAGCCGGCTGACAGCGGTGATTGTCTTGCATTTGTTTTTTCTTCTCTAGTCACATTTGATCTTGCGAGTCTCTGTGAGATCTCGTGTCACTGAAATCATTCCTACAGTCAGTGTTGCCAAGTCTGCAGTTTTCCAGCGGAATTGGGCTACTTTAACACTGTTTCCGTGGGTTGTTTTTGATGTTTGCGGGTTGAATCGACTCCAATAATGCCATATTTAGCCCCTAAAGTGTGAATTTACCAGGGGAACCCTGACAAAAAAAACCTAGCATTTTATCCCCCAGAACGCGATTGGGCTAGTTTTGAGTAACAATTCGCTGGGTTTTGTTGGAAAAACCTGGCAACCTTGCCTACAGTCAACAAGTGTGTGGTCTCGTGGTCTGGTCGAATCATCTAGTGTGCGCATTCAGAGGATTACAAGGCTAAAAATCAGAGAAAATTGTCTTCATGTCTGTGATCTCCCATGGTTTTAAAATCAGTTAAGATTTGAAAATCGTCTAGTGTGCTGCCAGCTTTAAGGACAATTTCAAACAGGTTTCCCAAACAAAACTCATGCTATTGGTTGAGCCAATATTGCTGTGTTGGGATGCTGAAACAAACAAAGCAATATTTTGATACCATCATAGGGTTTTCAATTTAATATTAGGCTGAAATTGGGTGCGTATGTGTCTATACCCATACATAGCTCGAAAATACAGTATTTTAACATAAAAATAATGACATGCAAGGCTAAAAATCAGAGAAAATTGTCTTCATGTCTGTGATCTCCCATGGTTTTAAAATCAGTTAAGATTTGAAAATCGTCTAGTGTGCTGCCAGCTTTAAGGACAATTTCAAACAGGTTTCCCAAACAAAACTCATGCTATTGGTTGAGCCAATATTGCTGTGTTGGGATGCTGAAACAAACAAAGCAATATTTTGATACCATCATAGGGTTTTCAATTTAATATTAGGCTGAAATTGGGTGTATATGTGTCTATACCCATACATAGCTGGAAAATAAGGTATTTTAACAAGTTATATTGAACCTTAAACACCCCTTTGAAAATACAACCTGAAACAGTATGAAAATACTGCTGTATTGGTGTCACATGACCTTATTGTATCTACAAATCAGCGAGTTTCATTCAGCTATAGTTTGAGATAAAATGGTTATTTTATTCAATTTGGCATAAAAATTAGTAAATTTTGTTTGATCAAATAACTATTTTTAGAATAGAGGTGTTAAAATGATGATGGTGTTTCCAGTCAAACTGGAAATAAATGGTTAAGCTGTAGAAGGCATTGCATTGTATTCCACAGTGTTGTTTGGACAAACTGAACATTTTGGCAAATGTTGTAGCATGCCAAGAGTAATATTGTAGATTAAATTCTGAGCGTATCTATGCTGTAGCGGTTGTGTGGCTGTTTAAACATTGGCCTGCTGAGGAAGCACCCATTTAGGCTTCCAGAAAATTGCCTCCTCATGAAAGATGTGTTATGGGATGTAATTTGATATTACCAGCTGACTGATTTTGCTCAAGAATTTTGTCTTTGACTCTGTTGTTTGTATATATATTTTTGTTCTAGGTTTTGTATGCCAATTTTGGTAATAAAAAGTATTTTTTTACAGAATGCCTCTATGTGGTGTTGCCAAACCCCATCCGGTCTGTTGGAAGAAGTGATGAAATTAAACATGACTGAGCATGATAAACAACCAAGTTCTTCTTAGTTTACTTAAATCCTTCCAAACTGCATTGAGATATGTCTAAAAACACATACTTTTCCGTAATGTGTGAAAGCACACATTATCAGTTAACTGTAAGCTTGTCTAAACTTGTTTTTCACAGTGATGTTCATAACATTAGTAATGATTGCATAAGTGTTTGCAAATTTAGATTTTATTAAATGTTTACAATGTTCAAAGATTAAAAATAAACCTGAATCAGCATTAACATATGCATTCTGCAGCATTTGCTTACACAATATGAAAACAGATGATAAAATCATGAGTCAAATTACTCAAATTTGCATCAGTTACATTTAGACATCAATTACTTAGATACATTTAGACAGTTCAGCAGCCCTACTTTTTGCACATTTTCATGTTAAATATTTAGCAATATTGCTGGTGTGATATAGTCCCTATATCCCTTCGTAAAACAGAATTATGTTACTGGTCTTGCGCTTTGGTCCGATATGTATTCTGAATGTTTCTCTTGATGCTTTAGCCGTTACCATGCAGTGCATATTTGTAATTGCATATTTGCAAGTCAAGTACAAAGGCTAAACCTCAAGTACTTTGAATATTTATGCAACTGCCAATAATACAGTACAGTTGCAGTTATGCTTTGATGGGAATAAACAATCGGTACAGATGGCAGTGCCAATGGCAGTTGGTCAGTTCAATGTTCTATTGACGTCATAAGACGTCTTTTTCAGACTTCTCATCCCAACACTGCAAAAAACAGCAGGTCCATTACTGCTATCCTGAGGAACACAGTCTCAGTCACTAGGAAGTCAACAGCACCTCCAACATGGAGGATTCCTTTACAGTACAAATTAAGATGCGGCCACAAGGAGGAATTCCGCAGGCGAAGTGCAGTAATTTTAGTAGGAATCAATACAATTTGGGAATTTTGCTTGAGTAACACAATATGAAAATTCCCCAAAGCGTATTTCATATCAGAGTCAAGTGTTTTGAAATTTGAACACAAAAATTTGCCGCAATGACCAATTGAATTAGCTTGTTTTGGAAGTGACTACTGAGAAAGCAGTGCTTCATGCATCGCTACACTATTGAAAATTAACAACGGACCTAATTTTGCAGACGGTTTGCAAGTGTGACCGCAAGTTTGTACTTTAGGAATAGTTCACTCAAAAATTACTCTTCTGTTATCATTTACTCACCCTCACATGGAAGACTGTTGCTGCCACTGATTAAAAAAAAATAAAAAAAAAGGTTATTGCAACATCTTTATCTCACAATTCCCACTTTTATTTTCAGGATTACGTGATACAAACTTGCAATTCTGACTTTTTTCTCAGAATTGTGAGATACAAACTTGAAATTGCGAGATATAAACACAAATATGACACTTTTTCTCAGAATTGCGTAATAAACAGTTGCAAGAAATTAAGTCAGAAATGCAAGTTTTTTCTTCTCGCAAATTGCGTGGTATAAACTTGCAATTGCAAGTTATAAAGTCAGAATTGCATGACATAAACTCGAATTGTGAGTTATAAAGTCAGAAGTTATATTAACTCACAATTATGACTTTTCTCAGAAATGCGTGAGAAACTCAGAATTGCAAATTATAAAGTCAGAACTGAGGGCTATAAACTTACAATTATGACTTTTTCTCTGAATTTTGATACAAACTCGTGAGAAATAAAGTCAGAATTGCGAGATAACACTCAATCAATGAGATAACTTACAAGATAACTCGCAATTAAGTGTTATAAAGTACAAAAGTGCATTATAATGTAGGAAAAAAAATTCAAGATATAAACTAGCAATTCTGAGAAATAAAGTCAGAATTGTGAGTTTACATATCGCAACTTTATTTCTCATAATTCTGACTTTATAACTCCAGATTGTGAGTTTATATCTCACAATTCAAAGACAAAAAGTCTGAATTGCAAGTTTGTATCACGCAATTCTGAAAAAGTCAGAATTGCGAGATATTAAGTCGCAACAACTTCTCAGAATTACGTAATACAAACTTGCAATTCTGACTTTTTTTCTTAGAACTATGAGATATAAACTAACAACAGCAAGATAGACCACAATTAGGACTTTTTTCTCAGAATTGCTTGATATAAAGTTGCAGTTGTGAGCTATAAAGTCATCAATGTGAGATATAAACTCACAAATATGATATATATTTATATTATTATTATTTATATTATATTTATATTTTTTTCTCAGAATTGCGTGAAAAACTCAAAACTGCGAGTTATAATGTTAGAAATACATGATAAACTCACAATAGACTTTTCTCTGAACTGTGATATAAACACATTGCGAGACATAAAGTCATAATTGCGAGATAACTCACAATCAATGAGATAACTTACAAGATAACTCGCAATTATGTGTTATAAAGTACAAAATTGCATTATAAAGTAGAAAAAAAGTCATAATTGCGAGATGGAACTGGAACTAAAAAAGAATTGTGAGATAAAAATTTGCAATGACCTTTTTTAATTATTTATTCAGTGGCAGAAACAGGCTTCCATACCCTCATGCCATTTTAAACCACCTATGACTGACTTTCTTCTGTGAAACACAAAACTATAAAGAGAATAAATAAGGGCTGTCAAACTCCAAAAATGACAAGTCGACAGTCTTTTAAAGCCATATGACAGATTACGTTTTAAGAAGAAAGCAAGTAATATGGGTTCAAAGCAACATGAATGAGTAAATTAGAACAGAACTTTCAATTTAATGTGAACAAAATTCATATTGTCCCACTAAACCTTCAAATGGCCACTGCATTGTTTCCCTGCTCCCCTATGAATTGAGGAGCGTGTGCCAGTGGCAGACCTGCTGTCCCTCTGACTCTTTCATCTGGGTCCAGTGCTCCTCTTGTTCCTCTGTGGTGCTGTTGAGGCCCAGAGCGACCCAACCCACCCGCTCTCTTCTTTTCATGCTGCTCCGTCGACTATACACCGACACCTGCAGGGTGACCTCAGACAGCTGGAATAGCGCCACCTGGAAGACAAATGTCTCTTTGTAGGTTGGGTTGGGCTGGCCACGGCAGAAGGAGGTCTTACATTTGGACATCTCTTTCCCTTTGGAGTCCAGCATTGTAAGCTTTACGTAAGTGTCTGATGGAAAGGGAAGGGGAAAAGTGAGTTAGCACCATCTGGTGGTGATGTTGAGATCATGCACCAAGTTTAACACATGGGTAATGTTCTGAAAGGAATAGTATCTTCTACTTATTGAATACCATGCAATATATATTCTATTTTTTTAAGGTGACACACTTGGCATTATTCCATGATAAACATTACAGTAGAATGCCATATCATCACATGACCTCACAATGTTTATCACGTAACCGGGACCCTGCAGTATGTCATTAGAAATCTGTGTAGAGCCCTTTGTAGCTGCAATTTGGATTTTTATTCTGGAGTTGAACTAATCCTTTAACCCCTTTGTTTGTCAACTTTGGGTTTATAGATGTGTCTTTGAAGGGCTACCAATGGTACTACCCTTCCAGCAAGACATGGTGTTCATTTACTTTTGACCTATGTTCAAACTTTTAAAAATGTATTCTATAGGATTCATCCCGCATATCTCTGTACATCTCACAAATACAGTGCACATACATTTGACTGAACACACAACATCAATAAAATGCAGATGCAGTGGAGTAAACCAGGTAGGAGAGTATTAAATGGGTGGTTTGGAACCTTCGACAGAACAGTAAACTTACCTCTCATGATATACAGTTGCCCACTAATGAAGTGTTTTACACAACAAAACAGGCCAACTACAAGACAGGACACAGAATAAAAAAGAAACATGACAGAAAATAGTTGACAGATAAAAAGAGAGCAGTTCAGTTACAAGCAGAAAACAGAAAAAGGAAAAAAGCATTAAGACTGCACATGCATGAAAAAGGTTTGTTTTTGGGGTGGACTCATGGATTTCTTACTGGGCAGTTTATCGGTGGCATTGTTTTTAAAATGGCTGCCCTTAATGACCTCGGCGGACAGCCTTCCTGTAGTGGAGTTGTAGAGAAGACCCAACAGAAGCTCTGGAGTGGAGGATTCACCAGTTGAGCGGTATGACAGGGCTCCAGCACTACGAGAGACGCTCACCACTGATCCACAGCCCTGAAGAATAGTGACATTAAAGGATTACCATTATAAAATGGATAGATCTGACTGTTAAATCAGACTGGCTATGGAAAAAGTACACAAACACTGCTTACTGGAACTGATGTGCCAGGCTCTAGTGTAACAGGCAGAGCAAGCTTGCCCTGCAGATTGAGTTTGGTTAAGTAGAACACCTTCTCCCCTAGGACCTTCTCTTTCTTCATGCGCCGCACACTGTAGAGACGGAACCGGACTGCATAGTCCCCCAAGGTCTCCTTCTCCACACATGAGAACCGAAATGTCTCTGTGAAGACGGGACAGGGCCCCTTCTGCACTCCTGTCTTGGCCCTCTGCTTCTTGGTGGGCAGCAGAACCAGGTGGACCTGCCAGGAAATGTTCCCTGTGCTCTTAAGGGTTGGAATATCTGTGGCAGCAGTCACAGTCACCGCTAGCCGTTGTTCGCTGGGGTCGTATTCAAATGCCACATCCAGTGTGCCGTATTTTCCCAGTGCCTCTGGTTCATATGTTTCTGGAAGGGGTGGGAGTAAACTATCCTGTTGGAGAAAGGGAATGATGGGGCAGGTGGGATAGAGGAAATGGAGGGTTCAGAAATTGTAATTTACTGATGTGCATTTATAAAAAAAGAACAGCTCAATTTTTGAGGGTGCCTGTGTTGGTGACAAGGTGGTATATTGAATGCCATTAAAAAGTTAGTTCACCCAAAGATTGAAAATTCTGTAATTAATTACTCACCCTCAAGTTGTTCCAAACCTGTAAGACCTTATTTCATCTTCAGAACACAAATTAAGATATGTCTGATGAAATCCGAGCGGTCTCTGGCCCTCCCGTAGACAGCAAGGGTCCCTTCACGTTCAATGCCCAGAAAAGTACCAAGATGATCAACAAAGTAGTCCATGTGACATCAGTGATTCAACTGTAATTTTACGAAGCTATAGACGCAGTAGAGATGAAAATGTGGAATAAAGTCGTTCATTTTGTTTTCTTTGTGCAAAAAAAGTATTTTCGTAGCTTCGTAAAATTGGACTACTTTGATCATCTTGATACTTTTCTGGTCCTTGAATGTGGTAGGACCCTTGCTGTTTATGGGAGGGTCAGAGACCTTTTGGATTTCATCAAAAATATTTGTAATCATGTTCCAAAGATGAACAAAGGTCTTGTGGGTTTGGAACAACATGAGGTTGAGTAATTAATGACATAATTTTTATTTTTGGGTGAACTAACCCTTTAAGGAGGTCATATCATCTTCATCTTAACATTATAATTTACTTTTTATGACTGTTTTCCAATCTGCCCATTTAGTCTTGCACATTGTGACACCGAATTGTTAAGACTGAACATAAATGATCAGGAACCTTGTTAAGAATAAAGGTTAGCAGGTCTTCTCCATTGTTAGGAACTTTTGGAAGGATATGCAGAGTTGCAGGTGCTACACACATCTATTTTACTATTTTACAATAGTAAAATGACCATGGACAGTTTCAAAACACTGAATAGTCATCATTGTTATGTCGACGATCATGATTTGATATGCATTCATTTGACATCAGAAAGTTATTAAAGTTTGGAATGTGCTGTTTTTGCAGCTTAGTTTCAATAAATGATCTTTTTGGACTGGGAAGTAAGTTTTAAGTTCTAAGAGTTACTGTGTATAGCACTATAAAATCGATTTCCAAAGATCAAGCAATATGATTCCTCATGATATGACGCCCACCGAAGCCTGGCTTTATGTTTAGTATGAGAAATATATGTCAGCATTCAGGCTTTCAGTGTCTCCAACCACAGGCAAACTCAAAAGGCAAACTTACCAAATGTGGCCAGAATGAGCCAAACACCAGCCTGAGAATCCTTGAACTGTCCTCCTTGCTCCTCACAATTAAAACCATCAGTGATATGACTCATTCATGTGACAATGAAATGAAATTTTAATAAACAACTGAAAATATTACTTCACAGTGATGAACTAGTGAATGGGAATCCAAACAGACAGGAATGAAAAACAAAAAAAAACAAAGAGAAATGGATGACAGGTGTTTTGTTTATCAGTTTGGCATTGCATAAGCATTACTGTGAATGAACACACTTTGACTCAAAGAAAGCAAAATGGATTTAAAAAAATCTCATGTCAAAAAGAAAAAAAAACATTTACAAATGTTTGTCTCAACATTAACTGCAGTGAACAGCCCTCTTGGAGACATAACAACACTGTGTGTGGATTTCAATAGTTTCATTGGTGAATCTGAAGGTGGGGCCGTGATTCTCATAGAAGAACACATCGGAAACGGCGGGCCGAGTCGCTCACCTCCGGGCCCAAAACAGCTGTGCTGTCACTGGGTGCGTCCTCCTCATAGCCCTTATTCAGGTAACTCTCTGTGTCCTCAGGGTCTTCACTGCCTTCGCTGACCTCACTTCCACTGCCCTCAGCTGAGTCACTGCGAGCCCTTGAGCCACCCTTGAGATCGTCTTTGTCCCGGTATGGTGGTGGCTGAAGCTCATTCAGGGAACCTGAACCTTTTTTCCTTTTAACTGGATAGTGAGACAGAAATGCAATAAGATTGCAACCTGATTACAGCATAAATAAGAGTGTTTCATCAGTCAGACAGTCACAATATTTACCCTGCTCAGCTGAGGCCTCACTGCTGCAATCCTCATTCTCAGCATCTCTGTTTCTCCACCCACTTCTCTGCTGATGAGAGGACGAGTCCTTGTGTCTTTTTGTGTCTTGTGTTTCATCCTCACTCTCATCTGATCCTTTCTCTGGACAATCCCCATCTAAGAATGAATGGAGATCTACACATTTAGATTCTAAAAATGGACTAAAAAGATAGACCTTTTGCTTAAACCTTTTGCAGATCAGTGGAATGAAAAAGAGAAGGAGTCATTACCAATTTTACTACCCTCTTATAATTTCAAAATTTTAAGACAAATATTTTGTATTTACACAGATTTCATAGCTTACCGACTTCAGAAAGGAAATGAAGAACACCATATAAAGTCACCATAATTCATAGTTTTATGTAAAGAGAATCTTGCAGATTCACACCAGATGCTTGCAACTACCCTGCATTTGCATCCAGTATTCAAAAATACCTACTGTCCTACTTTTGTGTTCAATGAAAATAGAAACGGCTTTAGCACAACATGAGAGTGACAGAAATTTTAAAGGTGAAGCGTGTAATTTCTGAGACACTAGTGGCACTAAACACAAAAGTAATGATTGTTTCCAAACAGGTTTCCCAGAATCCCTTACTCCAAAATTTTCACTACACCCCAAGTCCACTTCCACAAGTAGCACAACCACAAAACTGATATCCAGTGGTAAACTAGAAGAAGTGTGAAAAATGTGAAATTGGGAATAGAAAAGTATTTTAACAGTGAAAACATTACATACTTCACCTATAAAATGGAAAACAGCAGAAAGCAAGGCCGTCAATAAAATTCACAAAGTCTGGGGCATCATTTTTATGGTTCTGCCCCATCTTTCCTGGGCCCAATGAGTAAGCCAGGGATGCTCATTCTTGTTTATGAAGATCTGTTTTTCTAAAGAGTTCATTTCCAAGCCTGCTTTAACATAAATATGTGTAATTATCAAGTGTTTCTGAAAGTTTTCAGTAGCTGGTTCAGGTGTATTTGATTAGGGTTGAAGGTCAACTATGTCAGAAGATAGATCTCCAGGTACAAGACTGAGCAGGCTATGCCATGAGGTGTTTTTGTACTGCATAGTTCTATGAACTAGCCAGCATGGTGGTTCCAAGAGAACCAGTTTCCTCTTTGGGATGTTCTCCTGGTTGCACCGGCACCAGGAGCACAGAAGCGACCATCAGCAATGTCTTTATTCATGGCATTTACAAACATCAACAACCTATGAATGGAGGAGCTGTTTCTGTTGTGTGTTGTGGGTTTTGTGATAACAGAAAGGGAATGTAAATGCACAATTTATGCGATTAAAAGAGTGTGAAAATCTGGCTGAGAAAAAAGAGAAATAAACACAACACTGCAGACAATAGGTAGCCAAATGCCATTATTATCGCTGTTTTCCATGTTCGTGGAGAAAATATTTTTCCATGCCTTTTTAAAAATGCCAGGTAGCCGGTGTTTCGTATGCATTTGGCCAATCAGCGTACACCTGCACCACTGATAAGTAGGAGTTCCTAGAATTAAATACGTTCCTAGTTCCTGCTGTACCAAATGCCAAAAAGTGGAAACTTTCGCCAATAGTTCTAGGAACTATGAAAAGGTGTGAAAGCTTCTATAGAACAGCGGTTCTTAAACTTGGTCCTGTAGTACCCCTAACTGTGCACTTCTGTCTAACTAATCAAACACACCTGAATCAGTTCATTAGATCATTAGACCTGAAATGGAGGAAACTTTTCATAATTCCAAGAACTACTGGCGGAAGTACCTGCTATTTGGCGTGTTCGCACCACAGGAACAAGAAACGTATGTTCTAGGAAATCCGTTTGGGGGCACTAAATTAGCTTGTACTTCAGATGAGGTTGCAAAACAGTTCTACAGGAAATACCAGTGATGTAAGTATACGCTGATTGGCCAAATGCATACGAAACATTGGCATACCTGGCAAAATATGTACTCCACGAATATGGAAAAAAGCAATAATAATGACATTTAGATACCTGCTGTCTGCAGTATTGTTTTCTTTTCTCAGCCTCAATGAAATGTAACACTACAAGTTATTATAGGAGATTTAGTCACAATTTCATGCTCTTTTAATCATGTAAATTGTGCATTTACATTCCATCACCATTATTATGAAACCCATGACACAAAACAAAAACAGCTCCAATCACGGCGTCCTCCATTGACCGTTTTTTGACGTTTGTAAATGACATGACCACTGCGTCCGGTGCCGGAAGTTCCTGCTGCCGGTGTGAATGCAACCAGGAAAATGGGCAGAGGGAGAAATTGGTTCTCTAGGAACCACCTTGCTGGCTGGTTCCTAGAACTATATGGTGCGAAAGCCCATTATAAGGGGCTTACACCCCGGAGGAACCTTTTCATACTTTCAAGAACTATAGCTGGAAGTTCACACTTTTTGGCGTGTTCACACCGCAGGAACTAGAAATGTATTAAAGCAATAAACCCCAAGAAGCCGTGGTTTACAGTGAATTTATAACAGCTAAGGGGCATTGTTAGGCACAATGAGAAGCAAATTAAGGCGTTGTTTTGGAAAGCTTCAGAGTTCCTGCTGCCAGTGCGAATGCAACCACGAAAATGGTCAGAGGGAGCAGTTGGTTCCAAGAACTATCGGCAGAAGTTCACCTTTTTTGGTGCGTTCACACCACAGGAACTAGGAATGTATTTAGTTCTAGGAACTAAATTAGCTCTTACTTCAAACTAGAGTATAAAACAATTCTACAGGAACTACCAATGTAAGTGTACGCTGATCGGCCAAACGCGTATGAAACACCAGGTACCTGGCATTTAAAAAAAAAATACTCCATTCACTGGTTGTTGCTGTTTGTAAATGCTGCGAATAAAGACTTCCCTGCCGGCAGCTTCAGAGTTCCTGCTGGCAGTGTGGACGCAACCAGGAAAATGGCCTGAGGGAGTAATTGGTTCTCTAGGAATCATGCTGGCTAGTTCCTAGAAATACATGGTGTGAAAGCCCTTATAGAGCACCCTAGTTGGCCACCCTGGTCACATGACAATCTTCCTAATTGTTCTTCCATCATGATGGCCCTGGTCAGGAGTAAGACAGCAGCAATTATAAGGAGAAAGGTTCATTTGTGTGTGTCCTTGTTTGACACCTAGTTTGAAATCAAGGGAGTGATAAAAAAACACAGAGAAGAAAAGATATAGAACCATCTCGCCAAAAGAGCACAACACAGCAAGTCCAGCATACAGTCTCACCTTCACCTCCTTTGTCTTTTCTTCTGCCTGTATCATCTTCCTCATCACTATTGTACTCCCCATTCTTTTCACACTTTGATGCTGATGTATTAGTATCACCAGACATTCCCTGAGAGTCCTGCTTTTTCTCACTATTACCTATGTGCAATCCATTAGCATTTTCATTGTGGTTGTCACCTTCACTCTTGTGTTTCCCAGACGAGGAGGCGTTTTCTTCCTGAGCAACAGACTCTGCCTCTTTTGATGCTTCGCCACTGTTCTCTTTCTGGTTGTCTGAAATCGGAGATGAGTTTTGTGGTTGGTTTGGGTCCCTCCTTTTACGATACCAACCTTTAGAGGGGGCGTAACACCACTCCCACTCCTCCTCCTCTGCTTTTCTTGCTTCCTCTTGTCTTTCTTTCTCCCTCTGGATTTCCTCTTCATCTACTTCAACAGTCCACAAAGAGTTCTTTTTCGATTTCCGGCTCTTTCGACTTTCTCCTTCTCCAATGTCCGCAGCAGTACCTTCTGTCTCCTGACGCTTCAGCTTGCTGTTCCTCCTCTCCTTTTGGACTTCATCAGAAGAACCTTCAGCCTCATCTTTCCTGGATTTTTCATCCTCTTCGGTCTGCACTTTGTTGATGATTGTATTGACCTGCTCTGTTAGCTGGTCACTCACAGTGTAGGTAACATCGCTCACTGCAGAGGACAAATCGTCCACGGCAGTTGAAACTGTGTTTGAGACACTGTCCAAAAGAGAACTGACGGAAGGGAGGCTCTGTTGGAAGCTCTTGAAAAACGCCATTGCGTTGTGCCTTTGGTGTGTCTGCTAACTGACCACAGATTCTGTTGAAGAGTCAGCTTGTACATTAATCTTTGAGATATTTTACTAGTAACACTGTGTTTGCAAGCATATCGTATTTAAGGAACAAGGGTGAAATACAAGTGTTTTAAAACCCCTAAAGCAGGGGTGTCCAAATCTCCTCTTGCTCTCAGATCAGAATTGGTTACATTTTTAATAGCTGCAATTTCTTGTTTTTTTCTACCTACAATTTTTGGACCTTAGAAATGCTAGAAAGACTGCTCACTATGATTTGATAAACAGCCATATACATAAGTGTACACATTCATTGGAAAGTTTTTAAATATTTACCTTGCAAACCTTTGGTAAAACCTTCAAAACGTGGAAGATCACTGCTTGGGCTCTCTACTGAGAGCTTGCTGCTGAGATAAACAAAAAATAGAGCGATCACGGCCATGAAGACAGCAATGGAGGATAGGACACCTAGCAGTTCAGGAGATACTAAAGGAAAAAAGAGAAACAGAGAAAGAGAAAGCATAGGGTTGGAGGATAAAAGCTGAGAAAGTAAAGGGCAAGAGTCGAGAATTTGATCTACCTAGATAACAGACAAGCATTGTAGATGGCGATGGATGCTATCATGATTTCCTCCAGTAATTGCAGGGCAACAAAGCTTGGTATCAATTCCTTGAAGGAAAATTTTGTCTCAATGTCAAAATGGCACAGTTCACACTAGCATTACTCTATTACTTGTAGAATTGTATTAATATGGACAGATAACTAGACACTTTCAGATAGTTTGATGCCCTCCATACTGCATAACATTATTGAGAGCAAGTTAACTACTATAAACCTTCTACAACTACAACTCACCAAGAAAACAAAACCTACATTTGTCACTCCTACATGCTAAACGTATAGACCAAAATAATTGGGGACCAAAAAGTTATGACCGCTTTTGAAGATGTAAATTATTAACTTACACATTAATAAGCTAATGTGTCTAGGTATTAGATACTATAATAAGACTAATGAGATTTGAATATAAACATTCAAAGAACCTCCTACGTACAGAAGAAACATGAGAGTAAAGCACAGACTTTCTCTGCTTCTTTAACAGACTATTACATATACATTGGACACAGTTTATTTAAACCTATGCATTACGATCAGAAAAAAAACTGTAAAAGCACTCAACACTCCAGCAAATATTACCCAAATTTCCAGGTAACAAGTCCTTCGATATCTCTTAAATCCAACAATCTCTTCATTTAGTCAGTGGACAACAATACCTTTATATCTCCTCTGCAAGTGTTCGTTATTCCTCATGGATCATCTTAGTCATGATATTTAAAAGGTTTGACTTCCATCTCTAGCAGTGAGTGAATCTATAGCACTTGTCTTCAATCTATCTCTCCTAGTGCTGAATAATTCACTAGTCTAAGGTAACTGGATGCCCCTTCACACTTTGTGCACACAATACCACTGGACCTTCCATTGGAACCTACCCTACATTAACCTGAAATGGGATTGACTAGTATGTAAGTGGCAAACACATGTCCACATGCTAATTGGACCATAGACAGACAAGCATATCATAGGGCAAACAGATTTTTATTAGTCCTACATAAAAATTCATAAAACATTACAGAAGGTCTTTGGAAGATATGAGTCAGAGACACTGAAATTACTTTAGACGCATCCAATGAGTGCTCACTTGAACCACCACCAAGTTTAGACTATAAAGCACTGAATAGCATTTTGTACTGTGCATGTAAAGATATAAGCAGTACTTAACGGTACTTTTCATATCTGTGAGTTACCCCATAAAGTGATAATGCAAGCAAAAGCAAATTTGCAAATCCAAATAAACTTAAATCCTATAAGGCAAAGCCGCTACGCTCAGTTTTTGACATTTCACCCTTAATCTTTCACTGCTGCCTACTGTTATGTAACAAAATCATCCCCTTTGCTCTGTGGCTGTGATCGCCGGAGACAAAGACATGCTTATTTAAATATCAGCCACTAAGTAGTAGAAATTGTGTTGTTTACACATAGGTCTTCCTGCTCATAGTAACACAATCCTTTGTCGTGAATTAATAATGACGCTTGTTTTTGTCCACCAAACTTGATAGGCCATTCATAATTGATAGAAGTGTGGGACAAGGGAGGTGAGGGGGTACAAAAATATTTTATCTGTTAAAAAATATAAGCACTAATGCAACAATTATTAAAGAGCAATTTGTGCACGACACGTTATCAGGGAAGATGAAGATTCTCTCACCTCTTCTTGCGCAGATGAGTTCATGAACACCACAGCTCCGCCCCCCACCTGAGGACAGGAAACAGCTTTTTTTTTTTAAGAAAGTGCTTGCAATCAAGTGCCTACTTATTCTCTTTGACGTCAGTGCTATGTATTTATGTCACTGACTGGACAATTCATATTCTACATACACGCTATTAAAGTACTGCCGGTGACATTCAGATTAATGATGATGCATATCTCTCTTACACACACACACACACACACACACACACACACTTTTAGTCAGAGCTTTCTAGATAGGAGAATCGTTTTGTACAAAGTGTGCTGGTTGGATGAGCATCTCTTTATATCCCTAAACCAATAGTTCACCCTGAAATGAATCACTGAATCAAATGAACAAATAAATAAATTTATATGTAATTCAAATGAATGGTGATTCAACACTGCAGGCATATCAGATTTGTCAATGAATCATTCAGATCAATTCTGTGTATTTTACCAATTGATTCATTTAAGAAAAAAAAAAAGTCTAAATTTGTAAATGTGTCTAAACAGTTTATTCATAAAAGAAGAACACTCCAAGGAAAGCTAGAGCGGATGTCAAGAAATGTATATATATATATATATATATATATATATACACACACACACACACACACACACACACACACATTTATTTATTTATTTTTAGATTAGCTTAAATGAAAATTAGTAATGGCCCAACCAATACAACAGATCAAAATACTAAACTACTAAAACTAAAATCAAAATAACAATAAATAAAAGCTATGTGGAAATATAAAAAAAAAATAGTGTTGTTAAGCAATTAATCGTGGGTAATCACGATTAATTGCATCAAAAAAATGTGTTTATGTTATATGTGTCTACTGTGTATATTTATTATGTATATATAAATACACAGACATACAGTATATATTTTGAACATATTTACGTTTATATATTCCTACCTGATATTATATACAAATATATTTATTATATAAACATAACATATATTTTTTTAAATATATAAATGTATGTTTATATTTATATATGCATAATAAATATACACAGTACACACACACACACACACACACATATATACACATATATATATATATATATATATATATATATTGTAAAAAAAAAACTTTTACTTTGGATGTGATTAATTGTTTGACAACATTTAAAAAAGTGACAAAAACATCTCAAAATTTCTAAAGTTACATAAAATATATACAGTCATGTGAAAAAGTTAGAACGTAATAAAAAATATATAATTTACTATTTTGGATGGAAAAGATCAATCATGGCTTTCTTTGAAATTTCGCATTTTGTGTTTCACGGCAATGTGGGTGAGTGACCAGATTTTACTTTTTGGCTACGTTTTACATTACAAGTTATTTATGTTATTGAAACAAAATGATTTTAACAAAATGTTTTTTTCAAATAATTATTTGACCATTTAAGCTTTTCATAAGCACACTAAATACAAAAAAAAAAAAAAAAAAACAAGCATCATGGTATTTCCATGTTTTAGACAGGGCAGAATGGTAACCTTGAAACTGGAGAAGCATGTCAATCATATGATCATTCACCAATCACCAATGTCAACATCCTTTTTAAAAGACACATTTTTTCTTGCTTACACGCACACCAGATGACAGTGTATCAGTGAGTAAGCCGTCTTGTAGTTTTTACTAATGCTACAACTTCACAGGACCACCTGGCGAGTCAAAGACATGAATAACAGATGGAGACCTTGCTCACATGCTGCTGTAAAAACACTGACCATTTCATAACGCGACGACATAATAGCCTATCAACAAACAAACAGATCAAAACTTAAGCACACTATGAATTCAGGGTTGTCTCCTTCTTTGCATATGCAATGACTTTAGGTAGGCTACTTAATTTAAAAAACGTTATTGTTCTTGTATTTAGCTTCTAGGCAATACGGTTACATTACTCTATGACTGTGTCCGCATTGGTGCAGTAACACATAAACGCCAAAAATGCATTAAAACTTACATTACAAATAAAACCGCTTACGTTTAACATTCCTAATCGTCTAGCGCAAAAAAGTACGTTCAGATCGATCCTGTTATATGTTGTTACCTAAAAAGATCACGGTGTACTCTACCCACGCTGGTCAGTGATGATACTCACCCTCAAACGCCATGATGCTGTGAATGGGACGTGATAAGGGGTGGTGTAGAGAGAAAGTGTTTCCATGCTGTGAGAGGGAGGAGAGAATGTACTGGGATAGTGATGCATGCTGCAGCATACCCGACACAAACAGACACTGTGAAAGTGGCAACGTTGCGACCTTAAGAAGCTGCTTCTACATGATCTTGACTCGCATTAGGGTGAACTGAGGTAAGGTGGTTGATATCAGCTGCGGTTCCGAATGTCAGCACAGCTGAGATTCAGTCATATGCGGAAGGTGTTGTGGTTCAGATCATTCTATTGAAATGATAACATTGGCTTAAATTATGTTTGCACTACTTTTTATCCATTCACGTTAAAAGTCTCTTGTCAGAAGTGGGATTTGAACCCACGCCTCCATTCGGAGACCAGAAACCTCAACTACTGAGAAGGTTGAAATGCCTTGAGTCTGGCGCCTTAGACCGCTCGGCCATTCTGACTGCTGCTGTATCTGGCTTGATGATCAGTCCTAGTTCAAAGGAGCTCCATAGATAATACATTCTTTTGACTTTTTTACATGTCCAGCCACTCTAAAAAGCTGCTGTCAGACAGAATTTGAACCGACGCCTCCATTCGGACACCATTAAGCTTATCTGAGAATGTTGAAACCTTCTGGCGCCTTTTGAGTGATGTTATAAATAGAAACAGACAGACACTTGATCATTCCGACCGCTACGATGAATCAGTGTTTTGAACTCCGAGTGAATAAAATGTATTTGAACGAATTGGTCATTTAAATAATTAAGTAGCGCGTAAAGGAGTCATCTGTCACCTCCTACTGGTGTAGGGCTAACCTGCAGAGAGGGTATCTGAAAATAGACACCACTAAAGCAGACTAGTCAATAGCCTGTCCCAAATACACAGCCACCACTTGGCCACTTGGACAGAAAAGTTTGCAATACTGTCCCAGGTATAACAAATACCAAAGCTCAGTGCTCTTAACCCACACTAAATCTACACTATAGCTGCTTTTTTGAATAAGTACCTTGACCATGTAAAAATATATTCTATATAAGCAATATCACACAAGTAGATGTGTGATATGTTGGCATGGCTGTGATTCGGCCGTAGGGAATCACAGTGTGCCAATATACAGCCATATCTCACATCTCCTTGTGTGATATTGCGTTTATACAACAGTTCGACGGCACAAGTGTGTAAATACATAAACAAAATAATAACAGAGTGGCTTTAAAAGCCCTCTTTTGTGCACAACTACTTCGATTCAGATCTAAAGTTAACATATAATATATTGCTGCTAGGCAATTCAGTCAAAAGTACTGAGGCAGCACTTACATATAGCATTGAATTTACATAAACATGAGATTTTGCCAAAACTATCTTCTCTGAAACAAATAATAGATTAATAATACCAAAGACTACCGTTAGATGCACCCATACCGAATTATATCTCATGTGTAACCACTACAGAGACATCAGAGCCAGCTGTAAATTCCAGAAGATCTGGCCAAGGTGAGGCGCTCTCGGGCAGGTTCATGAGCCCAGAACGGACATTGACCAACACTTTTCAAATAGATATTATATTTGTTACCAGACCACATATTTGAACTAAATACGTAGATGAAAACCTTTTAAAACTACATTCTGTGACAAAAAACAGTAATATTTATAAAATGATAGTGGATTTGGACGTCCACCATGACACTCGCTGTAAGAGTATACCACAAGTGCTCTTGGAGTCCTGATATCACTCTAATATTGTACTCTTATCAGCCTTATCAGATTTGAGGACCAGAAAATTGTTTTTATTAATAATATTTGTGTAGTGTGAATATACTGTATACTAAAGATGTATTACACTGTTGTAGAAAAGAAGTAGCCTAGGTCATCCAGGTACTTTTTGCCTATTGTTTTATTAATACTGTGAAGACTACTTTCACATACTGTTTTTTACCTAGCACAGAAGTTTTTGATTTTGATTTTCAGACTATACTTAAAACATCTTTAGAACAGACATTTAGCAGTTTATGTTAAACTTTGTCATGTGCATCAGGTAATGAAAATTTTGACACAGCCTTGCAGTCTTCAATCCCACTTGAACACTTGGGCCAAATGGAAATCAAAGGTAGATAAGTCAAGTGCACAGACTGTACGTTTGGGTCATGCCCAAATCAACGACAATCTATTAATACAAATTCTCCATCATAACCAAAAAATTGTTCTGAATCTAAGGTTTATCATAGGTTACTTTTACATGTTCATCTCCAGTACTGAATTAAATTGAAATATTACCATCATTAGATCATAACAATAGTGTCAGACAACACATTATATAAAAAGTCATAAAAAGTGGCATCACAGGAAAAATAAAACAGAATGTCTTATTGATGTATTTATAATGATGCATAATTAGATAATTAAGTGGTGCATAAGAAACATTACATAAAATAATTATAAACATACGATATATTTTAAGTAATTATTATATTATATTATATTATATTATATTATATTATATTATATTATATTATATTATACATTTGGTACTGTAGAAAAAAAAAGAAGGTGTCCTATTTTAATAACATACATTGTTATTAAAACAGTGACAAGGTCTTGGGAATAAAACCCTTATTGTTTACAGTAAATAAAAATAATTGCTGTGAATCTCTGTTATGAGTGAAAGCCCAAAAGCCCTGCGTCAAACGGAACGCCTCCTTCTCAGCATCCAACCCCTTCACATTTCCGCGATGTCTGACATCCAGCCCTGCCTCAACATAGGAAGTAAAGCATACACACTAACACTGTCAGACCTGTTAATAAGATAAAAATGAGCGAAATAAAACAAACAAAAGTGGTTTCAACTGACAAAAAGGAAGCCACAACAGAGGAAAAGGAATGGGCAGCTGCTAAAGCGCATTTTGAAAACTTAAAATCAACGAAACCGAGACCAGTAAGTATTGAATAGTGAAGTTCACATAATGCAACATGCTCATTCTGTACAGGATTAGCTGCAGGCAGTTTTGACTATATTTGACTATATTGTTTTTGGACGTGTCTCTTAACAGCCCAAGCCGAAATATGCCGTTACTATCGCAGTTTCTTCCCGGACCTTGTTTGATATGGTGGTGGAAAGGAAGATATTTGAGGAAGAAGGACTGGAGAAGTATGTTGAACATCAGCAACAGCACGAGAGTGAGCCGCTGACACCAGGACCTGCTTTTCCTTTTGTTAAAGTGAGAATAACATCACATTAGAATAGCTAAATCGGACAGAAATGAATGCATTTTAGACTATTGTGCTTAAGTTGTGCTTTGTTTGCCGCACGTTCTACAATGCAAGCGAACAACGCGACAATCTGCGTGTCTGAATAGAGATTTTTTTCTCTCTTTTGAATCGGATCTTTCAATGACTCATTGGTCTGAACGATTGATTCACGACTCGGACCCAGTCCGATCAGTTCAGTTCAACAACTCATTTACTTACTAAATGGAAAAGCGTCTCTTTTAGACATGTCCAATTTGTAAAAATTGGAAAACTAATGAGTAAAAAGCATTTCAAGTTTAGGGAAGATTTGCTTGATATATGGGGAAATTAATTTGTATTAATAGCTTAAAAGCTGAATTGTTATAAATGTGTAAGGGGAGCACACATAAACTCATTTTAACAAAGATAATTATTCAGGACTGTCAAACGATTAATTGCATCCAAAAAAAAAAAAAAAATGTGTTTACATAATATATGTGTGTGTGAACTATATTTATTATGTATTTATATATACATAATAAATATACACAGGATACTCACATATATTATCTAAACACAAACTTTTATTTTGGATGTGATTAATCACAATTAATCATTTGGCAGCCCTAATATTATTATAAATTTTGATTTTATTTTTGGTTTAAAGTAATTAAAAATTACATATTTATGCTTTAAATTATTCTCTTTAGCTGAATCATTACTGCAACATGGAGACTGGGATGCAAGAAATTACAGTAAACAGCCTTACTAATAAAACTTAAAAAAACCACAATATGTACCATCATATGTCTTTATTGGAACATATAGAGCATGTAATATGCCATTCTGGGAATTTATGAGGATGCAAACATATGACATAAAAGAATCGCTGAATCACTGATTCTTTGAAACCAACTGTTCAAAAGAATCAGTTCACAGAAATGATTCAGAATTCTCATAACTAGAACACTGCAATTGTAAACAATAAAACTGTCCATACTGTAAGCACACAAGTTATAATACTACTGTAAATATTTATTTATTTATGTTTATTTATTTACCGGAGACTGCACTTTGGGACCACAGTCCTGGGTTTTAGATAGTTGGGGAAAGTTGCTTTAAAAAGTAATGCATTGCAATATTGCGTTACTCCTTTATTTACTTTTGTAAATAAAGGTGTCAGTGAAAAAATGGTAAAACAAAGTACCTTTAAAAATGTAACTTAGATATTTAATTGTAAATTTAAAAGGAATGCATTACTTTACTAGCTACTTGAAAAAGTAATCTAATTTAAATAACGTGTTACTTGTAATGCATTACCTCCAACACTAGTCCTAGATGATTAAATACTGAATTCAAAATGACAGTATAAAGGCTTGCTATTTGCAAGCCTCTTGCTAGAGGCTATTTGCTCACTTTCTTATGAAAACATGAGTTTCTTCCTTGTAATATGCACACAGGCACTGATGACTGTAAATGAACGGCTGAGGAATCTCTATCCAGAAAGTGAAGAGTTGTTTGACATTGTTCTCATGACCAATAATCACGCCCAAGTTGGGGTGCGACTCATGAACAGCATAAATCACTATGGTAGGTGTGTCTTTTTCACTGCATTCTGGTATGGATATTACATAAGCCCAGACAAACTGTCATAATTCTGAGCAACACTTAACTGTTGAAAGTTTATTGGCCAATTATGTTAGCAAGAGTTTGTGAAATAGACCTAGAATTTAACACAGTACAATGTCCAACAAGGAATTCTATACAGTTAATAATACACAGAATGCAGTGCAGTTATACCGGGAGATACACTAATTGAATAGTTATATGAAATTTTTTCTTTTACAGATCTGACGATAGAGAGATTCTGCATGACTGGAGGTCAGAGCCCAATTGGCTACCTCAAGGCCTACATGACTAATCTTTATCTCTCCAAAGACTCCAAGAAAGTCCAGGAGGCAATTGAGGAGGGTAAATTTATGATAAACACAAATGTAACCTAACAACTACAGCATGCATATTGAATTAAAGTACTTAACCCTGTAAACTGACTGCTGTAGGTTAAGATTAATCAAGGTTTAGTAGCCAGTGTTTTTTGCTTTGCAGTGAAAGGACTTTTGTAATATTTAGTTTATCATGATAGGTATAGCAGCAGCCATCATGTTTAAGCCTGATATGGAGACTCAGTTGTCTGAGACTCAGCTGCGCGTGGCCTTCGATGGGGATGCAGTGCTCTTCTCTGATGAGTCAGAGATCATAGTGAAACAGCATGGCTTGGACACATTCTTTGAGCATGAAAAACAGCATGAGAACAAACCACTCGCACAGGTATGTCAGGTATTTCTACTAAATATGGATCATGTGAACGGTTGTGCTTCTGCAGTATCTCACAAAAGTGAGTACACCCCTCACATCTTCTCAAGGGACAATACTATAGAAATTAAACTTGGATATATTTTAGAATAGTCAATCTGCAGCTTGTATAGCAGTATAGATTTACTGTCCTCTGGAAATAACTCAACATACTGCTATTATTGTCAAAATAGCTTGCAACCAAAATGAGTACACCATCAGTATGTTGTTTAACCATGCAAAGGCACATGTCCTATTCATCATATTTATGTTTTTGTCTGCTTGACAGGACAATACAAAGTTGTGTATCTTGTATTAGAACAGTTAAAATTGTTCCTTATGTACAATTCTTTCATACTGACCACTGGATGTTCAACCTGGCATCTGAGGATGTGAGAATTAGAATTGTTGCTCTCCACAAAGATAGCTAAAGCTATTAGAGGTTTAGTAACACTCTGAAATTTGGTTACACTACAGTGGTCAGGGTCATAAAGAGGTTTTCTAAGATGGGTTCCATTCAGAACAGGCCTTGCAAGGATCGATCATCGAAGTTAAGTACTTGTTCTGTGAATCAGATGAAGAACCTGGCTTAAAAAAAACAGATGCATGAGTGCTGCCAGCATTGCTTAAAAAGGTTGCAGAAGTAGAAGGTCAGCTTGTCAGTGCTCAGACCATATGCCGCACACTGCAATAAGTTGGTTTGCATGGGCGCCATCCCAGAAGGAAGCCTCTTCTGAAGCTGGCTCACAAGAAAGCCTGCAAACAGTTTGCTGAAGACAACCTGTCCAAAAGCATAAATTACTGGAACCATTTCCTGTGGTCTGATGAGACTAAGATAAACTTGTTTGGCTCAGATGGTATCCAGCATGTGTGGCGATGCCCTAGTGAGGAGCACCAAGAAAATCGTGTCTTGCCTACAGTCAAGCATCATGGTCTGGGGCTGCATGAGCGCTGCTGGTACTGTAGAGCTGCAGTTCATTGAGGGAAACATGGATTCCATTATGTACTGTACATTCTGAAGCAGAACATGATGCCTTTCCACCAGAAACAAGGCCAAACTGCAGTTTTCCAACCCCAAACACACCCCCAAGATGACAACTGCCTTGCTGAGGAAGCTGAAGGTGAAGGTAATGGGGTGGCCATGTATGTCTCCAGACCTGAACCTTATTAAAAACCTGTGGGGAATTCTCAAGCGGAAGGTGGAGAAGCACCATGTGTCTAACATCCAGCAGCTCTGTGATGTCATTATCGAGGAGTGGAAAGGATCCCAGCAACAACCTGTGCAGCTCTGGTCAATTCAATGCCCAGAATCATTAAGGCAGTGCCAGATAACAATGGTGCTAACACAAAATATTGACAATTTAGACAAGTTCACTTAGGGTGTACTCACTTTTGTTGCCAGCTATTTTGACAATAATGGCTGTATGTTGAGTAATTTTCAGGGGACAGTAAATCTATACTTCTATACAAGCTGCACATTGACTACTCTGTTTCATTTCTATAGTATTGTCTCTTGAGAAGATATACTAAAATGGTTGCTGAAATGTGAGGGGTGTACTCAGGGTGTACTCACTTTTGTGAGATACTGTATATATGGTGACAGCAGGAAAAAAGAAATACACAGTCTCAGTGTAGCTGAGTAACATTAGAATATGTTATGTTCAAATCCTCCTGGGAAGTTCATATTTATGAATGAATTTGCTTCAGACATTCAAATACTTGGCTAGCGCTTGCTGTAGCAGTTGCAGCGTGCTTCAGAAACCCTCAACCTTCCCCAGCTCCACCTGTATAGAACTGCTACAGGGTGATTTTATTTATATTATATATGGTGGTTATTTCATACATGGGCCATTCTACAGAATTGCTTCAAATTCAGAGTTCAAAAACATCTTGAAAAAATTTGTTCTTGAATAATTCAATTATTCATTCATTATTTAGCCTGACATGTTTACTGCTCCAAAATGTTCTATATGTTTCTTAAAAAAAAATAAAGTATATTGTGTTCAGTGGAAAAAAAGTTTTTTTTTTCTTTTTTTTTACCTAGACATTTAAAAATAACATATTTTAGAGTTGTAATCTAAATACTGTGATACCGTGAAACGGTGATATTTTTATCTAAGGTTATCATACCATCAGAATCTCATACCGACCTATGCCTAGTACCCACTAAATGATGATTTTAAATATATTAAGCTTAATGATATTTAAAATATTATTGTGGGTTTAAGATAAGAATACTTAAATGCTTTTTATATGTGTTTTTTTGTTTGTGGGACAGCAATTTGCACAAATTCTGTAGAATGGCCCATGTACAGTTGAAGACAAAATTATTAGCCCCCTGTGAAATTTTACTTTTTTTTTTTAGAATATTTCCCAAGTGATGTTTAACAGAGCAAGAGAATGTTTCACATTATTTCCTATTATTTTTTTCTTCTAGAGAAAGTCTAATTTCTTATAGTTGCTGAATAAAATAATTAAAAAATAAATACATAAAAAACTGCTAAGGTCAATATTATTAGCCCCCTTAAGAAATTATTAGTTGGATTAGCTATAGAATAAACCACTGTTGTCTAATGACTTGCCAAATTAATCTAATTTGCCTGATTAACCTAATTAACCTTGTTAAGCCTTTAAATTGCTCTTTAAGCTGAGGATTAGTATCTTGCGAAACAACTAGTAAAATAATATGCACTGTCATCATGGCAAAGACAAAAGAAATTAGTTTGGACTTGAGAGAAAGAATTATTAATGCTCATTAAGATGGAGAAGGATACACACGTTTATCAAAGCATTTTCAAGTGTCAAGAACTGCAGTGAGATGCATTATCAAAAAGAGACCAACACAGTGGAGAACAAGACAGGCAGAGGCAGGAAGTGGAAGATTTCAAAAACTTTGGAAAGAAAACTAGTGAGAGAGGTTTCTAAAGACCCAAGAACAACTGCCAAGACACTAGTGAATGACCTAACCAAGTCTGGAATTGATGTCTCAACAAAGACAGTCACTAGAGCCCTGCACAGGAATGAACTACGAGGTTGCCGACCAAGAAAGACACCTCCAAGCTAGAATGAAGTTCGCTAAGGACATTCCTGGGGGAATGTGATGCATTCTGGAAACGTGTCCTTTGGTCAGATGAGACAAAACTAGAGATTTTGGCCATATAGATGTTGCCTATGTTTGGAGAAACAAGGGAGAGGCATTCAACCCCAAGAACACCATTCCCACAGTGAAACATGGTGGTGGGAGTATAATGCTGTGGGGATGTTTCAGTGCATTTGGAACCAGGAATCTCGTCAGGGTTGAAGGACACATGAAAAAGGAAGACTATAAGAAGATTTTGAAAGACAACCTCAGACAATCTGCAAGAAAATTGGTTTGGGTCGACATTTTGTCTTCCAGCATGATAACAACCCAAAGCACACCTCACTTCTGGTGAAGAAATACCTCCAAATGAGCAAAGTGAGTGTACTTGACTGGCCTGCACAAAGCCCAGACTTCAATCCAATAGAAAATCTGTAGGGCACACTAAAGTCCAGAGTTTGTGCGTAGAAGACCAAAAAATCTGGAGGAGCTTGAGAGATTTACTAAGGAAGAATGGGCTGTCATTCCTCAGGAGACATGCTTGAAACTTGTTGAGAACTACAGCAAATGAATAAAGGCTATTATCAAGCAAAAGGGATATACTATTGACTATTAACTTCAGAGGGCTAATAATTTTGACCAGTAGACTTTTTAAAATTCTTGGTTATACATTTATTTCTGTTTGTATTACAAACTCTAAAAGCTTCCTGAATAAAGTATTACATTTAAAAATGCTGTGTTAATAAAATCGTCTTTCTGTTAAACAACACTTGGGAGTTATTTGAAAAATAATGAAATATTTTATAAGGGGCTAATAATTTTGTCTTCAACTGTATGTGCAACAGCAGTACTTGGATGTACACTGTGGATGTATTGGCAGTAGCAAATCTCAGGACTCGGTTCAACAGCAGCAGCATAGCAGACCTATTCCACATTACCAAAGACCAAACACATTATCATACAATGGCATGTATACTACCATGCAAAACTCTCAGAGAGTTGTTTTGTTTCCTCCCTCTGTATGCTTTCTGTGGGGGCAGCATTTTTCAACCTTCAAATGCAGACTTTAAGTGGACTGCTGTGGTTGTTCCAGAAAAAGCAGTTGCCAATAATAGATCATCAGGTTCTCTCTAATCTCATTGGCTGACACACTGCTCCTTTTTTGTTTATCTTCAGGGTCCTCTGAAATGCTTTCTGGAGGCTCTTGGGAAGCTCCAGAAGAAATTCTATGCCAAAAACGAGAGACTGAACTGCCCTATCCGCACATTCTTGGTGACAGCGAGAAGCGCTGCCAGTTCTGGGGCCCGTGTGCTTAAGACTCTCAGAAGCTGGGGCCTAGAGATCGATGAGGCTTTGTTCCTTGCTGGGGCCCCGAAAGGACCCCTGTTGCAGAAGATTCGCCCGCACATATTCTTTGATGACCAGATGTTTCACATTGAGGGGGCCAAGGAGATGGGTACTATTGCTGCCCACGTGCCATATGGGATAGGACAGAAATATAACAAAGGGAAGCTGATTGAACCAGAAAAGCAGCAGAAATAAGAGATCTTAATGATGTTACAGGTCAGCCACTAAGGGAGACTTATATAGCTTATATTGTTAAGATGAAAATATCTTCATCTTACTTGCAATGCTTCACGATGGAAACATATCATAGGAAATGCAGTGTAGAAGTGTTGTTTTCTCGCACAAAAACTTGCTAATGAAATTCTTTTATTAGCAGTAATGCTGGAGAATTATTTTTAGATTGTTAGACATATCAAAGGCTTACTGTTTGATGTTTTATTACTTTTTATATAGACTTAGACCTATCTATCTATCTATCTATCTATCTATTTTATTTTTTTACAATTCCTTTTCTAAATATATAGATGCTGTATTTATAAGTAATATTTGAAAATATTTGTTTTACATTTTATGGGGGTTCATATAGCTTTATACATTAATAAATGGCTATGGCTATTTTAAAAATAGAAAATCACTTTTGAATGTTTTTGGTCACTAGATTTTCATAATAGATGTTATCTGTCTGTTCTGAATGTACTGTTCTTATTTTTAAGGAGTTAGGTAAAGAAATTCATTATCATTATTAGATTTTTCCATGTAATTCAGACCGATTATCTGCCCATTATGGTGCTCTTGCTTGCAAACATTTACTGTGGGGATATGTTCTCGTCAGTGTTCTCTCGGGTTAATTTGCTTTCCACACGTTGCTTGGTTTGCAAATGACAGTTACATAATGTGTTGATGTCTCTGCTTGTATTAAAATGATCAAAAACACTATTGATTGGTTTTAAGGTTATGCTGCATGTCACTGTATTACATAATTATTTTGTAAAGCTGTTATGTGATGTCAACATAAGCTTCTAAACTGTAGATTTAAATGCACTGCCATTTTTGTGTTTACAGATGTGATCAAGCAATTTCACTTACATGACATTTTATGCTGCATTGGTTTTGTTTTGGTTTTAGGCTGTTTTGTTTTGGGTTTGGGTAAAACTGAATTCCAGACTTCAGGATAAATAAAGGTTTTTAGATTAAACACAAAACTTTGTATGAGTTCAGTTATTTAATAATGATAGCATTTTAGCACCACATTAAAAAATTAAAAAAATCTTATATTAAAGATTAAAGGCATAATATTTTGAGAATAAAGTCAAAATTACGAGAATAAACATATGTTTTAAAAATAAAGTTGAAATATTTTGAGAATAAAGTTTAAATGTTTTGAGAATAAAGTAAAAATTATGAGAATAAAGTCAAAATGTTTCTAAAATAAAGCTGAAATTACGAGAATTAAATCGTAACAATAATTAAAGTATAGTCTGAGCATGCAAATGACCCAGATTTATTTGAATATATGTGGGATTATTAGCAGTAATCATACCATGTGTTATACTGACAGGGACAGTGTGCTTGGAAATAATATTTCATGTCTTCCTTTTTGTAGTGCGCCAGCCACCCAAAAAAAAACAATAAGCTATGTGCTATAAAACAAAGTCTCAGTTTTATAGCGAAATGCAAACAATGTGTCCTGCAATAATGTGTTTTAACGCTCTTTAATGTGGCAGAACAGATTGCTGTATTCATGTAAATCAGTTGTCTTTTCGATTACATAGAGACAAAAATGTCTGTGGCATTCAATCTATCATTCCTTGCATGTATTTAATTAAAAACAACAATAAAACATTCTTAAGGTTGAAGTGGACTTGTTAACATACGTTTTAATGTTGTCTTTTCTGAGGTATAAGTGACTATTCACAAGCCATTTTATTCACGTTATAATACATTAAATGATTATAATAATTAACGTCTTCCATTCAATATTTGTAGTGTTCCAGCCACCCAGTGATCATATATATATATATATATATATATATATAAAATCGTTGTTGTCTTTCTCTGGAGGCAGTGTTTATGGAAACTACTGTCACTTCGCATCTCGGATCCAAACAAGGGTTATCACATAAATGCTTTTTTTTTTTTAATTGATGATGAGGACATTTTAAGTTGAAACATGTATTAAGCATTCAAAGACCTCTTATATGTCAAAAAATCAAGGGAAATTTGGTTTCTCATGTCAAAATCTGTAGGTAAGCAAAAGAGCATAATTAAACAACATAAACGCAAACAAGTGCTATTCTGTTCCGAACAAGTGTAACATTGCTACATCTCTTCGGTAAGTTAATATTGAGTGAATTACATTACACACAACATTGGCAGTCACATTGTCTGTTTCTTCTAAGCCAATGTGCAAACAAAGCCAGCTGTTCAATTTATGAGCAACACTGCATTTGAAAAGCTGACTAGCTTCTTTGCTGTATATGATCACTGTGTGACTTGTTGTCTCACCCTGTAACCCAGTGACTTTTCAACAAATTTTCAAAATTTTTTAAATTTTTTTTTTTTTACCACAACAGCTACATTGCCTGGTCTTATAGTTAAAGTCTTGCATATTTGTCTATATAAATACCTATTTGGTGCATGTTGCATGTTTTATATGCAGTGAAAATAGCATGTTTGACTGTAATTTTAGTATTGTCAGCAAGCTGCCTATCTAGAAAAAAAGTGAAAGTGACGTTAAGCCAAGTGCACACACCACTGCAGTGAGTATTGAACACACACCTGCCATTGCTCGAGGGCACCTCAGTTGTGGGTAATGAGGATGGAAGAGAGCACTGTTCATTTAATCCCCCCACCTACATTTCCATCCGGTACTAAGACTCAAACTCACAACTTTTAGGATTCTATAACTAATAGGCCACAACTGCTCACAAAGTGAGCAAGCAAGCAAGAATGAACCTGGCATCCTTCATGATTTCTAACTCTTTCGACAACGAAGCTTCTGAAAGTGACAAATTCATAACTTCTAAAGTTTCTGATCGCATGTGAAGGCAGCATAATCTCTGCCAGACAGTAGACCTTGAGGGCCAGAACTGAGAACTAATGAGCCTAATGAACACCTGCCTTGAAGGCAAGTTGCAATTGAAAGCAGCAAGAGTCACTAAATATTCACCAAAACAATGCAGACAGACAACCTGTTTGCCCCCCAAAAAAACTTAACAAACATGCAAATAATAAAAAATTCCAGTGTGTTTTGACAAGCATGTTTAAAAATATGTCAGAAAATTCCTTCATTTTCCCCTTAGTCAGGTGTTTATTTTAAATAAATTGTTGGTTTCATAGTAAAAAATAAAAATAAAAAAATCATAAAAAATCACTATTTATCTATGCAAGGTGTATTTTTCTAAAATACACAAACGTCTTAGTTACATATGGTAACCCTCGTTCTCCCTCTTGGGAGCCCAAACACCTCTGACAGCTTTGAGTAAAGGCCAGTGAAATTGGGTGTGCAGAATTTGCATAGCTGGCTGCGCCCCGGACATCCAGGTATAAATAGGGCAGCGCAGCATCTGCTCACTCGTTCTATTCTGAGGAGTCGAGTAGCAACTCAGCTACACTCAGAGGCAGTCCGGAGTTGTGGCAGGAAGGACACAACGTCTCCGTTCCCTCCATCAGGGAACGAGGGATACTATACATTACCAAGACGTTCAAATTCTGTCGTTCACTTCGACGTTGTGTCGAATGAAGGACACTAGGGGTCCCAGTGTAAAATGCCAGGAACTCACAGACTACGTCACAAGTGTACGGAGTGCAAATAATAACAGGTTTACGTGACCTTGCAATGCCTAAGAGCCTTCAGCCAGCCTTTCCTCACCTTCAGCTGAGAATCTTGGAGGAACATTGGGACAGGGGCTGTTCCCCAAAGGGGCAAACAGACACTACGGAGATCACACCCTGCCCAGAGGGGAGGCATTTGTGCAAAAAATACACCTAGGGACTCGCACTGGGGGAGTACTATGAAGGGACGATTCTGGGGCAGGCTCCACGTAAGGGGAGACTGCCAGACTCAGAACCTAAGACAGAGTCTGTTTTGAGAGAAACACCGCACTAAATCACCGCAGGAATATAGGTGGGAATACACACCTGGGGCCACATTAGGAGCCACTACATGTGGAGCACCAATCCAATATGAGAGTTAACAAGAGGTAACCTAAACTCATATTGTATTCTGATAGCAAGTCCCTCCGCCGAACTTGGCTACATGAAATGTGCTTAAGTGATGGAAGGAGGTAGTTCAGGGTTCACACCAGGAAAATTACTGAACTGAAAAAGCGTCAACACCCGAGGGGGAAGATGCTGTAGCAAGCTTTTACACCATACTAGTTTCTGGAGTAGCAGGGCTTGCGTTCAGGACTCCTGAAGACATTGGCTCCATGCCTAGATTGTAGAATCTGGCGAATATGTTAGGTGTAGCCCAACCTGCAGCTCTACAGATGTCTTTTAAAGAGGTCCCATTCGCTAGAGCTGCTGAAGTTGCGATTCCCCTGATTAAGTGGGCTTTCACTCCCAGTGGGCAGGGTATACCTCTGACCTGGTAGGCCATACGAATTGCGTCCACGATCTAGCGGGAGATACTTTGCTTGGAGACAGCATTCCCTTTCTGCTGTCCTAAAACTTTGAGTGTGTACCAAGTAAATGCACAGGACATGGACTGGGCATAACATGGTGGGGTTGGGTCCCCTTTCTGAGAAGGGATGGCTTGCAAGGTGACCACCTGATCTCTGAAGGGAGTGGTGGGAACCTTGGGAACGTATCCGGGTCGGGGTCTCAAGATAACGTGAGAATTGGCAGGCCCGAATTCTAGGCACGAGTCACTGATGGAGAGGGCTTGGAGGTCTCCCACTCTTTTGACAGAAGTGAGTGCAGTCAGGAGGGCCGTCTTCAGAGAGAGGGCACTGAGATCAACTGACTGAAGAAGCTCAAAGGGATCTTGCTGTAGGCCCCAGAGGACCACAGACAGATCCCAAGAGGGCATAAGGTGCGGCCTAATGGGATTCAGCCATCGGGCACCTTTAAGGAAGCAAATAACCAAATCATGCTTCCCCACCGATCTGCCTTCCACTAGATCATGTTTAGCAGATATAGCAGCTACCTGAAGTGTTTAAGCAGAAAGGTGCCTTTCCAGTCCTCTTTGGAGGAAGGATAGCACTGATTTGATACCACATCTCTGTGGGCCCTCCCCCTGGAAAGAACACCAATTTGTAAATTTGCACCACTACAGCCGCCTTGTGAAGAGGGCTCTGGACTGTAAAAGGCTGTTTACCACTGCGGGTGGGAGATCTCTGAAATCCTCCTAGTCGTGTCCAGGGACCATAGGTGGAGGTTCCAGAGATCTGGGTGCAGGTGCCAGATTGTGCCCTTCCCGTGAGGAAGAAGGTCCTTCCTCAGGGGATGCACCAGGGAGGAATGGAGGAGAGAAGCACCAGCTCTGAGAACCTGTTGGAACATTACGGGGTCATCATCAAGAGTTGTTCCTTGTCCTCCCTGACTTTGCACAGAGTCTGTGCAATGAGGCTCATTGGGAGAAACACATATTTGAGTAGACCCCTTGGCCAGCTGTGTGCCAGTGCACCGAGAGGGGCCTCGGACAGGCTGTACCAACACTGGCAATGAGTGGATTCCGGCGAGGCAAACAGGTCGACATGAGCCTGGCCGAAACAACTCCAGATTAGCTGGACCATCTGGGATGAAGTCTCCATTTGCCCCGAAGCACACATGATTGACCACACGATTGAGTTCGCCTGGAATATAAGCAGACATGACTAAAATGTGTATTTTATCTAAAATATCTAAAATATTATGGATTTATTTTTAAATACATTTATTTAAAGCACAGATGGGATAAGGAGGTACACAAAATTGTAAAATAAAAATGTTCCATGTTAAAATGTATCTTTAGAAACTGTGGACATGTAAAAATGCTATATTTTCAGTGTTTTAGGTAGTTTTAAATATTTTTTATTAAATATTTAAAAAATTGTAAAAAAATTTTTAAATAGTCCAAAAAGAGGACATGTCCAGGGTAAAAAGGGACGTATGGTCACCCTACTTAAGGCCTTTCCACACTGAGCGTGAAAAAGCGAAAGGAATATATTTGCAGCGAATGTCATAACAAATGTCAGTAGAACAGGAAGATTTAAAAAAAAAGTGGTTCGTTCATAAATCTATAATATGCTGACAGAACTTTCATTTTTGGGTCACTTTAAATGACTAACCTTTTAAATCAGCATTGCTTCAATAAAAATCCCAGTACTAATCAGAAGAGGGCACTATGAGACTAAAGTATGTTTGTGCCATTAATCCAAAAGCCTTGATATCGCCACAGGCCACACTATTTTTCTTCAAAGAGTACATTTAATGAAAAACCCTTTGTATTTAGTGAAACATTTTATATCACAGTTTAAATGAAATTCCAAATAGTGAATATAACTACATCTGAAGCACGAGGGGCCAGTGTCCCTTCCCAGCCCCTTAAAACATTTGTCCGCTCTCATTCTGTTGGGCAACAGACTGCCTCTCTTTATGAGCTCTGCCTGTCCTCCAGTTTCCATGGATACTTCAGCACTGACTCCAGGAGAAGTGAGTGGGCTCAGTATGTTTGAGACATAATTAATGACAATGGATTACAGTCAGTGAGCGCCCTGAGATCCTGCAAAAGAAGCTTAACCTCACATACACTATAATTAGTGTTCATGAAAGAGGACTAAACATAAAACATAGACTCGCCGTTCTGGCTGAATTGCGCTATCCTTTCAGTCAGAGGTGATATTTCTGCCGCTGAGGTGACGTGTGTATGTGCCAGTTTGCACGTTCTGGGTATTGGGAGAAGTGTGGCTGCGACACGCGTGGGTGTAATAGCATTAGAAAGTCATGCTTGAGCGCTTGGATATTTCAGAGTGTAACTGAGACTGTATGTGAAACATGAATTTTAGTTAGGTGTTATTGGGGATGTTGATACAGCATATGGTGCATTCAAAATGGTTAGGCTTTGTGAATAGTTTACCATTGTAAAAAAAAAATAAAAAATTCAAGTGATCCAGTTTCCAAACTGATTTTGAATGTGAATGCTAAGTGGATTAAACAATGTAACAAAAATACTTACATTTTTATGGTTCTTTTGTAATTCTGTTGTGCTGATTACTATTGTGCTATTTACTTTCATGCAGCATGAATATTTTGGAAAATAATTAGGTCAGGTCAATTTTAGAACTTCTATCATTATTATTATGAAACATTGGTTTAGTGCAGATAAGTTTTGGTACTAATTTGGCATGCTTTTTAAAAATATTTTGTTTTTCAAGGGTGGAAACTTTATGTAAAACTCTCTATATATTCTAGAACTCTATATATATTTATAGAATATTCTAGTGCTTTCTGGAACATTCCAGAACATGGGACTAGTCTTAAAGCCAAAAACCATCCATCGTACACTTCTGACATTGGATGACTCACATTTGGTAACTGTACTGTGTATGTTAAACTGCTGAAAATAGAAAAAATTATCATGTTTTTTTATTTATTTATTTATTTCTTGGGTAGTAGTAAAACCGTGGTTAATTTTCCTAAGGGCTGTTATTACTGTAGTTAAACTATGGTAACCACAAATTTACCATGGTTTGGCTACGCTAACCATAGTTTAACCATGGTATTTGTAGTAAAACTGTGTTTATACGAATTGCAATCAGTACACCAACAAAAACATGTTACTTTTACTATAATAAAACCATGGTTAATTTCAACGCTATCGCACAACCAGTTTCTACTTATTTTACAAAGTGGCTAATTCGTATAAATTTGTTTGACCTCACTCGTACACTGTAAAAAATGACTGTGAATTTAACGGTAAAAGACTGTAAAAATGCTATAGTAAAAACCTGTTAAATGATTAACGGTAAGTTCCCCTACTATATACGATGAAAACTCTATTAAAAATTGCATTTAATTTTACGGTAATATACCATTTTAGGAAGTGAAAATTGTAAAATTGACAGTGAATAACCATAAATTGACATTCCTAGAATTCCCTGCGTTACATGTCAAATTTGATGTCTTTTTGTTGGAATAACTATTTCTTTTTATTTTTTTTTTTATTTTTATTATTATTAATTTTGTACATTAGGGTTGTATGTTACAACTGATATTGTTAAATTAATTTCGGTTTCATATGTGTTTTACCATGATGGTGTTTAGTGTGTGAATGACACTGTGCACCTTCTATGTATGTTAGCATAAAAAAGCTGCTTGTGATGGGCTTTGGTTCATCAAGTGACTTTCTCATCAACACCTGCTTTTGGTGGTTATCAGTGTATTACAAAGGTACAAAACAGATTTCAGTACTTCAGTGTGTTGGTATTAACACTATATCAGTTAATTAAATTATGGTATTTAAATGTAGATTTTTTTCACAAAACATTAGAATTAATATGAGCCAGGTTGTATGAATTCGGATGACTTAGCCACTGTGTAAAATATGTATGAATTACCATAAGATCAGGTTGTTAATTTTTATAAGGGAGATGTTTAAGTTAAGTTTAAGCTTTTTTTTTTCATGAGCACTGTTGGTGATACACAAAAAGTACTGTATTTTCGTATTCAGCATGTCAGACTTTATAAAGAAACATTAAAAATAAAAGCAGAATTAAACAGTTCACAGTGTTATTAGTGCTTCAACAAAGGATGACGAGGAAGCATCTTGCAACAGATCTGAAATACTATTTCTGTGAGTCTTTGAATGTTGATTATGTTTACACTGTAAGCCAAACCCACAGATTGAGCCGACTAGTGTTTTTCCCTCGCATTTTCTGTAATGTAATGTAATGAAATGCATTCAGGTCAGACCAACCCTCGTTTCGCCTGTGGGACTCCCAGAGCACAATGGTTTCCAGGTCAACAGGAACCAAAACCAGTAGTCAGTAAAACACCATGACAGCATGTCTTTTACAGTGAAGCCTTTAAAAGATTCATAAAAGCATTATTGACAGGTCTAGTTTCCGGCGCTCGGTGGGTTCTCCTGAATTATATTTGAATTTGTCCCAGTGCGACACATTCTTCTTGGCTTCTACAAAACATCACGCCTGGTCCAATAAGGCCAGCTCTTCCCTATGATCCAAAGCACCAAGCCCCACCTCTCTGGGACACCTAGTTTTCTGTCTGTTATTTTCCCACGTTTTGAATTTAATTTGCTTGTGTAACACATTTCTAGACGAAGGCAATGCTGAAAGGTATAGAGCTCCTGCGGGGGGTAATGATTTACTGTTTTAATTCCCACAACATTACCTGTAATAAATCAGCCTGCCGGTGTTTTCAAATGCAGCCATCTTGAGATTGTGCCTTTGGATGATAAAGGACGGATTAAAAGGAGCACTGAACATATAAGCAAGAGCGCTTTCTAAAGAACACACAATGAAAGATAAGCAGTGTGTTAGCAGAATAATCTTCTGAGACTCAGAAAAAAATGTATTAAATTTAGAGCTTTGTCATCATTATACAGTTTGAAGCATAGGAAACATAATTTTCTTTGTCCTCTGTTTAATGCAAAATCATGAAATATGTATTTCACTGACAAATCACATTTTTAAAATAATAATAATAAAATAATAATAATAAATATTTGTACATTTATATTATATTAAAATATTTTTTTTCAAATGATTTACAACAGAGAAATGTATACTAGCAGTCAAATGTTTTTGAACAGTAAGATTTTTAATATTTTTTAAAAGAAGTCTCTTCTGCTCACCAAGCCTGCCTTTATTTGATCCAAAATACAGCAAAAGCAGTAATATTGTGAAATATTTGTACTATTTAAAGTAATATGCTTTCTATTTGCATATATTTACAATGTCATTTATTCCTGTGTTTTTAAGCTTTAAGCTTTTAAGCTTACTTTTTAGCATCATTACTCCAGTCACATGATCCTTCAGAAATCATTCAGATATTTTGATTTGATACTCAAAGAACTTTTATTATTGTTATTATTAGTAGATTTTTTTTAGGTTTCTTAGATGAATAGAAAGTTCAGAAATGTTTTCTGATATAGAAATGATAAATGTCTTTATCATCACTTTTGATCAATTAATTTCTACATTATACTGACTCCAGGCTTTTGAATGGAATGGTGTAGTGTATAATGTTACAAAAGCTTTTTATTTCAGATACACTGATTTTTGGATCTTTCTATTCAATAAACAATCCTGAAAGAAATCAACTGTTTTAAAATATATATATATCTGCAAATCAGCTTATTAGAATGATTTCTGAAGCATCGTGTGACTCTGAACACTGGAGTAATGATACTAAAAATTTAGTTTGATTACAGGAATGAATTACATTTTCAAATATATTCAAATAGAAAGCAGCTATTTAAAATAGTAAAATATATATCAATGTTACTGTTTTTGCTGTAGTTTGGATCAAATAAATGCAGGCTTGGTGAGCAGAAGAAAATTCTTTAAAATACATTAAAAATCTTACTGTTCAAAAACTTTTACCTGGTAGTGTGCACTCTATGTATATACTGTAAAAAATATGTGAAAAAATACATTGAAATGTTTGAGGTTGGTAAGATTTTGATACATTTTATACATACATCATTTATTTAAAATAGGATTTTTGTATAAATGTATAAGTCTTTACTGTCTCTTTTGATTAATGCATACTTAATCTCTAAAATGTTTACTTTTCTGCTCGTATAAACCCCTGATTATTCAGTTGAAACAATTTTAAACAGCAATCAAATATAAATTACAGTAAACATCAATCATAACTGCTCCTCTTTCCATAACATTTATTTTATTGTTATTTCAATAACAATTTAAATTAAGTCAGCAATTTTCATAGCCAAATCCTCTAGTCAGGTCTCAAAATATTTCAGAGAAAAACAAATCCCTTCTGTGGAGGACAAATGGAATTTGTTGGGTCCCAAAAAGACAAGATCCCTCTGGACTAAAGGTAAAAATCCAAAGGGTAGAACTGTTTGTCAGATGAGGAAAATGTACAGACTGTCAAAGCTTAGCTTTGAGTAAATAAGGTGAGGTTATATGGTTACTACAGTGCACCGCAGATAGCAAATAGTATATCTTCACAAGTGAAGTTTATTTACTCATGTTTAGCAGTTGGGAACTGAATCCCAGTCCAGGATCCCACACCTGCCTGTTTTAACGTATCTCCTATAGGCTACCGGGGATTCCTGACGGTGAACAATTGGACTGTCTATGGAAGAAAACAGAGAGCATGTTTTTTGCCGAGCCATCACCAATTATCCCCGCTTGTGCTGATGTAACAGGAATCAATTTCACATCTACGAGCTCCCAAGCGTCCCATCACCTCATCGTCTTCCTGTCAGAAGGTGTGGGGCTAACTTTGCCTCTGGCACCATTGGAAAATAGAGAGATTATTAAAGACATTCATCATTGGAGAATCTAAAACTGTCCACTTATTATGAAGTACAGTTCATGTAATAGAGATCTGCAGCCCTTGCGGGATAAAGGTCCCCTTTGCTTGGGATCTTCCCACATTTGGCTGCGAGAAGGAGCCCAGAAGGAGTTGTTTGCCTGAATGTGTGCAGAAGGCTGGGCTTGTAGCACAGCACCAGGGGGAACTCATGAAAATGCCCTGAAGCCAAGGCTATATTTAGCAACGTCCACAGCAGTAAGTAGCGCCATGGAGTTGGGTTTGTTTTCTGGGTAACCATAGGAGGTATCTCAGGGCTCCAGCTCGGAACTAAATCGTTTTTGAAAAAGTACTTTTGTGACAGTGTGTCCTGCTGGTGTGGCTTGAAGTTTTTGAGCAGTGTTGGAGTAACGCATTAAAAGTAATACGAGTTATGTAATCAGATTACTTAGTACTAAATTTTTTAAACAGGTAACACAAGTTACTTTGTTTCCCCATTTATTCAGATCTCCTGTCCCGTGTTGAGAGAAATCGGGAGTGAGAAGCAAAGGCACTTCCATCATCCTGAGGCTTATGAATTTCACTCTTGGTGTGAAAAAGCCTCTAAAAAATATAACCTTTTTTTTTTTTTTTGTTTTTTTGTTTTTTTTTGTTTTTAAAAATAAATAAGCAAGCCCAGTTCAGGTGACAAAAAGTAATCCAAAAGTAATGTAATGCATTACTTTCCATAAAAACTTTTGGTTACTTTTTTATGGAGTGAAGCAATATTGTAAGGCATTACTTTTAAAAGTAACTTTTCTCAACACTGTTTTTGAGGTGCAACCACAAAAACAAGAAAATCAGTGCTGGACAATTTTGTTATTTGTCATTTGCTTGTAAGATGTATGTGTTAATTTGTGAAACTTTTGTGTTCGCTCACAAAGAACCCAAACATTTTACAAGCGAACACAACAAGCGCATAGAAATGTAATTTTTCCTCAGGTCGCTTTCGCCCCATCTCCCACCTCCCAAAGGTGATCTGTATGTTTCTGTTTGCTATTTGCAGCACACTAGACTAAGAACTTGCTTAGCTAACATGTGCTGACTCTGTATGTTATAGAGATATTTATATTCTAGAGGTATTTATACCCAACTAGGGTCTCCTTGGGATTGAATCTCGGCCATTTCCACCACTAAATTTCCACTTACACCATAGTATTTGCAGTTTATGAGGTATTTTCTAAAATGATGTAGCTTTTTAGTAAAACTTTTTTTAATTAAGAGATGATAAGTGAACTTCAGCAATGTAAATGTTTTTCTTTTGACAATATATTACAGTTAAGACGTCTGTGTGGAGTGTTCTTTGTTGGCTCTTTAGGATCAGAACAAGTAATGTTAGATTCAAGAATACTTGACTCTTGAATTCTTTTCAAGTGGTCTGAATCATTGAAGTTACAAGTTTTAGTTTGAATCAAATAAAGCTGTTCCACTGAATGGAGAGCATTTTCAAAAAGCTTCTTTGACAAAAATGCTGTCTCAAAAAGAAAATGTATTAGTGTGGACAAGACCTAAGTCTACTTCTCAGGCATTTGAACTAATGAATGTAAATGATTGTAACTGTAATCTGGATTATGTAATCAGATAAAAAAAGTACTTGTAATGATAGTACATTACATTTCATTACAGTCACTTCTTATGGATTGTATGATTAGGCTACATAGTATTCACACAATGGTAGTAAATCACTCATAATTTATTGACTTTCAACAATTCTTTCTTTGTCGTTTACATTTTCCTTTCTAAATCACTCAATCACTCAAAACCTCTCAAGCAGACCATGTTTGAAACAAATTTTTATGCAAGTTACTGGTGATGTATAGCTGTGAAATATTATGTTGCCATTTTATCCAGTGACCTTTAGGAACTGTTAATTCTGGAAGTCTTGGAAAAAAAAAAAAAAAAAAAAAGTTTAATCCCTGGAAGACTTTGCGCACCATAATCTGTTTATTAATGTTTGTTCATGTAATGTAGCGATTCCCAAAATACTTGCATATTTAATGTTCAAATGTTAAAATATTTTTTTTGTACATTTTTAATTTGTAACATGATATAATTATAAGCTTTTTATCAACTCACAAACCCAGGCACAGTTCCTACATTATGCCCAGTTTGGGGAAACCCTGTTTTTAATGTAATGTTTAATGCATTTTATATGGAATACATTTCTCTTTGCTTTTTTAATATGAATATGGTATGTTTAATTATAAGTCTAAAACAATTTAGATAAAAAAGTAATCTAAAAAGTAGTCAAAATACATTACCTAAAATGATTAGCCTAGATTATTTTACTAATATACTTTTGATCATGTAATCTATAATCAGTAATCAGATTCCAAAAATTAAGTACTTGTAATTAGATTAAATCAATTTTAAAATACTTGTAATCAGACTACAGTTACTTTTATGGATTGCATGATTACATATTATTTACTTAATAGCAATAAATCATTTGTAATTTATTGATTCTCTCTAATTAAATAAATATTTAAATAATTAAGTATCACATTTACATGTTCATTGGTTCTCTGATGTTCGTTATGGTCACATGACATGCAGGTAAACAAATATAATATTTCTTTTTTTTTTTTTTATGATAAATAAATAAATTCATTAATTAATTAATAGGTTTTTAGTTAAACTCATAAACCCAGTGCAGTTACTTCAGAAACACCAGTTTGGGAAACCTTGATGTAATATAATATTTAATACACCCCATGTTGTTAATTACAACAAATGGAATATATTTTCTTACTCTTCATATTTTATTGCCAATATGGTACAATATTATCCAATTAAAATCAATGGGATAAACAAGTTAGATCAAAAGTAATCTAAAAGTAGTCTGATTATATTACCTTAAATGTGTAATGTAATTGATTAAGTTAATAACTAATTTTTTTGTCATGTAATTTGGAATCAGTAATGGATTACAATTTGTAAGTAATCTATCCAGCTCTGTATACGCAGGTAAAGTTGGATATGCATGTAATAGCTGCCAGCCTGTTAATAACAGTAATTCAGTTTTGATGTGATATTGAGAATTATGAAATCTATAAGCGTTTGGTTTCAATGTGACATTTTATAGCTTACCAAGCTACATTTTCTTAGTCAGCAGTGATCAGCAGCACTTTAACTGTGTTCTCCCTTCTGTAACATTTCTGCTCAATAAAATTAAAATTACCCATGAACAGGCCTCCCGTAATCATTTAGCTGGTTTAGTGCCATTATTTTCCTTACTCCCTTCTCATTTCCAAACCTCCTTTAGTCCTTCTCTCTGCCTTTCTCATTTAGAAAATATTGATTTACAAAGCATTTTATTGTTGTTATACCCTAAGATAACTATTAATCTTCAAGTCTGTGTAAAAACACATGGCAGTAAAAGTAATTTGCATGGTGATTTAGATAAAACGTTCCAAAGGCATGTGAGGCACAAGAGAGGCGGTGTTTTGTTCAGATCATTTGCAGTCAGTTCAGACTGCAGCTGGGGTGTTTTTGCATGAGAAACTTCACAGATGTAACATCACAGAGGGCCATCTTTCATTGTGTTGAACTTTTGCCACACTTATTAGCCACACAAGCAGCCTAATTAAAACTAGTCATCAGTGACTCATCACTTCACTCTGAAACAGAGGAGGGAGGAGCGGTCGATGATGTGTAATGGTGATATTATCAGGAAATAATGAATTTTCATTACACAACTAAACACCAACAATCTCATGCCTATGTGACAGGTTCCCTTATATTTGATGAAAACGTTAAACCCTCAGCCATAAAATGAGCCTGTGTGAGGCTATCTGGTTATCCGTGATCAATGTTCAGTAGGAAGCATTGACCTGGAAGAAAGAAGTAAAAAAATACCCAGTTGTTGTGCTATCAATAGATGTCCTAATTAAACTTCTAAAGCAGTTTCTCTCATGACCTGACAAACATGTCACTTCATAAAATGTACTCATTTGATCTGGATCTACTTGTTTAGCTCTGATATATTTGTTAAATACAGACTTTTTAATGCAAAATTCAGGTCATACTTAAATACACATCATCTTATATGAAGAGAATGTTCTTAATTTAGGAATTAAAATTCATTTTGATATCATTTGGTGGCATAACATCATAAATGTCAGTGTGATTTAACTGACTAATGATGTCATAATAGAGTACAAAGTACCATAAAAAAGTTATTCCGCGTCCCATTCTTCCCCAAAGACGAGATCACCAAGTCATGGTGTGCCGCCTACTCGGCCTGCTTTTGTGCCTCCTCTTCCTCCGCCCTGTCCTCCATCGAAGGCCACCCACTCATTTAAGCTGTGTAGGACCACGTCAGCTCTCGCTGGACGAGCCTATTCATTGGCTAGACAAGTGGCATTGGTGCTTCATTCTATGGTGGTCCTGCAGGTCTGTCAGACCAAACTCCTTCTCTCCATGGATGAGTCTGGCCTAGACCCTGCAGCTTTTCGGGAGCTGCGCAACATGAACGGCCTAGCCTTACGTGCCACCAAGATGATAGTGCAGGCGATCGGCTGATCCATGGCCAGCCTGGTGTTGGATCTGCAGTTGAGGGTTTCACCATGCATTTCAACGGGGCACAGAAATTGTCCCAAGCTATGTGACACTTGCTGCCAAAGTGCTCCAACTCGTTTTTTGCTCCCAGTCACCTCAGACCAGTGCAGACTCAGCAGCCTACAAAGCCCATGCCCCCTGCTGCCCCGTCAGCACCAAAGCCCAAGCCCCATCATTGCTCCTGCTCGGCCAGGAGCTATCTGTTCCCTTTGCACCAGGGACCTCGGCCCAAGATAGTGCTGGACCAGGCGCCTCCGGCGTCTTCTTGATCAGCAAAGCAGGAAGAGGAAGGGGTCAAGTTTCACTGGAGCCAGACCAGCCCCAAAGTTGCCTCTGTTATGCCTCCAAGCACCCTGTTCAGTTCTGGGTGCCGAGGACGTTATGTTCGTGAAAAATGTTGTGATATACGGGTCCACTCAAATTGTGCCCATACAAAATGCTGTTGTTATAGTGAAGAAAATAAAAAACAAACATTCTCAAAAAGAGAGAAAATTTCATCTTCCACTTATCACGAGCAGCAATCCGCTCTAGGTGGTCAGCAGCTCAGACCAATCCAACCCCTTGTCATGCGGCCCAAGGCCCAAGGTGTCAAACTGGGTTTTGGGGACAATAGAATGAGGCTATACTTTTCAGTTTGCTCGAAGTCCCCTGCGTTTCAGCAGCGTGGTCTCTACCTCGGTTCAGAGCAAGGACATGGACGTCCTGCACACCGAGGTGAGAAAATTACTGGTGAAAGGAGCCGTAGAAACAGTTCCCCCAGCTCAGAGCGAGTCAGGCTTCTGCAGCCGCTACTACCTCATCCCCAAAAAGGATGGCGGTCTAAGACCCATCCTCGATCTCAGACACCTGAACCACGCCCTTATGAGATGGCCATTCAGGATGATTACACTATAAAACAGATCCTCTCACAAGTTCGTCCAAGGGACTGGTTTTGTTCACTGGACCTGAAAGATACTTTCAGATTGCCACCCACCAGTCGGAGGACAAGCTAGTATCTCACAGATCCTTCCTCCTCAGCCACCTAGATTGCCTGGGACTCGGGGTCAATTTTGCCAAGAGTGCGTGGTCCCCCAGCCAATGGATATTTTTTCTGGAAATAGTTCCTCACTCCACCCAAATGAGGGCAGTGGTTGCGGCAGAAAGAGCACTGGCCATCCAGCAGCTTGTGGCCTCATTCAAAGTAGGAGCCTCTTGCCCTCTCAAGGCTTTTCAAAAAATGCTGGGCCTCATGGCCTCTGCATCCCCAGTGCTTCAGCAGGGCTGGGCTCAACTCAATTTGCGTTCTCTAAGAGCAACGCATGTGCCGGGCAGATTGAACCAAGGTGCAGACATGCTGTCTCGGAACAAAGTCCCCTCGGACGAGTGGATGCTCCACCGTCAGACAGTTCAGGGAATATAGTATATCTTCGGCAAGGCAAGAGTCGACCTCTTTGCCTCAGAAAACAATTCACACTGCCCAATTCTCAAAGGACCGGGATGCGTTGGCCCACGACTGGCCCGACCTCCTCCTTTATGCTTTTTTTCCTGATCGCCCTGATCCCACAGGTTATCAGGCGAATCAGGGCTCGAGACACAAGGTTCTGTTAGTGGCCCCATTCTGGAAGAACCAGCACTGGTTCGCAGATCTGAATAAGCTGCTTTCAGTAACCCCTTGGCCCATTCCCCTGAGATGAGACCTCCTCTTTCAGGCGAACAGAACAATATGGCACCCCCAGCCAGAGAACATCCTGAATACTATATCTCAGGCCAGAGCTCAGTCCATGAGACAGCTCTATGGCCTTAAGTGGTCTGTCTTCACCGCCTGGTGTACTACCCGCAGCGCAGACCCAATATCCTGCGACATATCATTGATATTGTCCTTCCTACAAAAGCTGCTGGAGAAAGGTCGTTCTCCCTCCACGCTGAAGGTCTATGTAGCAGACATAGCAACTTCTCATGCTCCTATAGCCAGCCAAACTGTGGACAGGAACAACCTGATTGTTTGATTCTTGAAGGGATCCAGGAGGCTCACCCTCCTCACCCTGTCACCGTCTCTTCGTGGGACCTACCCACAGTGTTGAGGACCTTAAAGCGCCTTCCCTTTGAGCAGTTACAGTCCATTGACCTCCACCCTCTGACGTTTAAAACCGCTCTGCTACTGGCGTTAGATCTGCAGGCACTCTCCGTGAGTCCAGCCTGCTATGAGTTCAGGCCTAACGACTCCAAAGTCGTCCTGAAGCCAAGTCAAGGCAAGGCTATGTGCCTAAGGTGCCCTTGATTCCATTTAGCCTACAATGACCAATGAGAGTAGAGGCCCGTTCACATCAAGAGCGATAACGATAACTATAAATACAACGATAACTATATTTGCGTCCACAGAATGATAATGGTCTGTTTTTTTGGATTTACACGACTTCAACCAGTAGATGTCCATCGCACACACGTTTCAAGTGCATCTAAACAGTGAATCTGATCTATAACGTAGTCAATGTAGTGGAATAAAAATAACAATACGACTCTTTTCTACTGCACCTTCAAAGGATGCAAGACAATGCTGTCCAACCCTGCGCTGTATTCCTGAGGTAATTTTATGTTTTATGTTACTCTGTTTGCTGTGCAGTGTCTATTTGCATTTCTGCAATGTTGCCTGCTATTTCAAATACACAAGCCCTTTAAATTTCAATGAAGTCTAATTACCTGTGAGTGTTTTATCATTTATCAGCTGTAAAAAATCGTTCTGAAAGTGATCCCAACAATATCACTGCCCTGTATCGTTATCGTTATAGTTGTGGTGTGAACTCTGCTATTCTCTTAAATTTGAAATGATTTTTAGAACGTTATCATTAGTTATAGTTATCATTATTGTGCTTGGTGTGAACTGGCCTTAAGAGCCCACTCGACTAGAGGTGTGGCCTCGTCCTGGGCTTGGTGTAGCGGTGTATCCATGTTGCGTTGGTTCCCTGATGAAGGAGTACTGTGTTACTAGCCGTGATAGTAGCTGCACAACTCGGTCATCGCTTCAGTCTAAGTAACCTGAGATCCTATGGCGAAACAGCCGCTTATATAGCCAGATAGCCCCTTTATTATTCAAAGATCATACAGTCTGCAGCAATAGTGACATTCAAACACATTTTTAGGCTAAATATTAGGAAATGTGCAATGTACATGTAGTACTCCAAATAAAGTGTAATCATAATTTTTATATCAATAAGTCTCAAGGGATATAATTTTAAATGCTATATGTCATGCCACAGCATCATTAAACTAACATCTAACAGTGGACAAAAGTCCAATTTCTTTTTTTTTTTTTTTTTTTTGCCCTCACACTATCTTCAAAAAGGCTGCAGTGTAATTTGCCCCCTGACTAAGCATATAAAGAATTTAGGGGAAACATTTAAATAATCCTGTGATATAAAATAATCATCTTGAATCGAATCGAAACCCTATGAATCGTGAAAAGAATCGAGTCACTGTTTACCTAAAGATTCACAACCCTGGTGCTCACACTTGCTGATGACCAGTTAATCAAAGGCATTTGATTAGCAGTTCCTGATTGCTATTTACCCTCCTAATTCCTTAATTCCTATGTTAACTTTGTCACACATGGCTTTTCCATTTTGGCTTTATTTCTGTTCAAATAAATAATGACACAGTGCAATATGTCATGTGTTGCTGTTCTGGCAAGGACCTCTCTCTCTCTCTCTCTCTCTTTTTGTGCTGAAAACCATTTAAATGTCCTAACTTTTTCACAGGACTATATACATATATACACACAATTATAGTTTTTTTTTTTTTTTTTTAATCAACCTATAATTTAATTTGTATTTATTTTTAATTATATTACACTTTAATGCTAATTCAACATTCATTTATTATTTAAATTATTACTATTATTGCTGTTTTTACTTTCTTTCTTTCTTTTTTCTTTTTTTTGTTGAAAGGCTCTAAGGAAAGTGTTATTTTGAATTGATGACATGACATTTTTAGTCATTAAATTGAGCCCCTTCATGAAAATGGTATAAAAGCATTTAAAATCAAATGTAACCAATCAAGAGTACATTTCTAAGAAGATTTCAACTAGATCTTTTTTTGTATTTGTTTTAAACTTTCCTTTTCTTTACGATGGACACTCATTATTGTCATTGACGAAAATACTGTTCATAACATCTCTATTTTTGTTAGTTAAAAAGAACTGGATTCTAATCTGGGTGATAAAGTTGCTCTTCCATATACATGGCAGCCAGGGGACCGAATGATCCTGTGCCCTAAATATTGAGTTTTTCCCAGCCGCTAATGCAGACGGTGGGCAGTGATTGGGGCTAAACACTTTAAAAACTGGGTTTCGTGCTCATTCATTGTCTAGGCATCAGATCCTGTGGACATTTCAGCTCAGGCCAACAAGATTATCAACAGTTTTATGAGGCAATGGATCCTGCATGCAGCATGTACCACCAGCTTCAGTTAAGGAGAAGATCATGCAGCTCCACAACCTCCTCCAACTCGTCCACTTCCCCTCAGATGTTTTATTCTTCTCGAGGGCATGTAGGTTGGTATCTCGCAACCGGACATGCCAGATGGAAGTCTCGTAGCCTCACCTCCAGTCCCAGCAGAAGGAGCACCAGCAACAGCAGCAGTCCATGGGCCTCTAGTTGGGATAGTATGAGCTCGGAGGCAACCACCTGCCTAAAGTTCAACACCAACAGATCCCAGGAAGCAGAGCAACGTTGTGACCAACAAAACGGGAACTGCCAGCAGGGGGCATTATTAACCAGTGCCGAGGAAGGGAGGAGCTCCAGTAAAGGTATCAATGTGACCTCTGGACAGGCCGTGTCACATTTGGCTGCATTACAGCATCAGCTGGAACTAAAAATCGAAGCCAAATTGAAGTTCTCGCAGTTCCTGGATGAAGTGAGCAGCCGAGTCCTTCGCCCTCCTAACCTGTTTGTGTTGTCCAGGCAGACTGAATATTCCAGGTCTAACTCTTCCATCTCCAGTCACAGTAATAGCAAGTCCAGGATCCTAGACCCTCAACAGCAGCCAGGTGATTTGGATTTTTCTCAGAGCCCTGATCAGCTGCAATCAGTGGATGGGATGCAGGAAGAACAAGGTGCACCTGAGACCGTAGGAAAAGCCTACCTGGAGACAGACATCGACTGTGTGCGGAGAGAGGATGAAATAAACGAAGTTAAGATCAAGAAAGAGACGGCCATTACGTTTGAGAGCAATGAGAGAAGAGAAGTTAAGAGTCCTCCAGAATGTCATCCAAACCCCATCCAGAGAATCAGACCTTTGAGTCCACTGCTTTATAGAGAGGAAAGCCTCTCTAGATACCCCTATAGATCCGTTTCCCTTCCCAGGGACATCAACATGGTAAGTCATTCCTGTCACATTTTATATCATTGATGAGTCATACACATAAGAAAGGATATGGAATCACAAATATCATCCCTTTAATGTACCCTTGCTACATCTTTACAGCAATGCGGTTAAATAAAGAGAAAACAGAGACTTTTGTGTAAATCTTTGGCTTCTCAGATTATTATGATATGTGTCTTTTCTAGCCTGGGGAAAAAAAAGCTGTAATAATCTAAACAAATAGATTTAAATATTGTATTAAAGTGTTTTTTTTTTTTTATTATTAATAATCAGTATAATATAATTATTTACATTGTTTCATATTTTTTTAACATTTATTTTCTGCATGGGAAAGATTTTTTTTTTTTTTTTTGGCAATACATTCTAACAAATTATCAGAGCCAGAGTTTGTCAAACTTAAAATATCTCTGAGGAAGTTAATATTACAATAATTTAGCAACAAATTTTAGTTAAAACTTTATTTTAAGGTGTCCATAATACAGAGTAATTACTTAATGAAGTACTTAGTAGTAGCCACTGTACTTACATGACATATAATGTACTTACTGTGTAACTAAGTTATGGAACAGCCTGTACTTACAGTTTGTAATTATGTACATGTAATAGACAGGTATTGTTACACATATGTAAAAGACTGAGTCTGTTACACAGCTACTTGTACACTTAAGTACAATCTTGATACACTTTATTTTAAGTAGTTTATGCCTGTGTAATATTCTGTAATTTTAATGTAATTAGACAGGTATTACATGTATTTAGTTGTGTACTAGTGGGTTAAATCAAACTAAGGTGCAGCTGGATAAGGTGTACAGTATAGATACACATGAAGTACACTTAAGTACAACCTTGATACACCTTATTTTAAGTAGCCTATGCCTGTGTAAAATTCTGTTATTTTTATGTAATTAGAAAGGTATTACATGTATTTAGTTGTGTACTAGTGGGCTAAATCAAACTAAGGTGCAGCTGGATAAGGTGTACAGTATAGATACACATGAAGTACACTTAAGTACAACCTTGATACACTTTATTTTAAGTAGCATATGTCTGTGTAATATTCTGTAATTTTAATGTAATTAGAAAGGTATTACATGTATTTAGCTGTGTACTAGTGGGCTAAATCAAACTAAGGTGCAGCTGGATAAGGTGTACAGTATAGATAAGTAGCTAGCTATGTAATAGTAGTATAGTTACATATGTGTAACAGTAGCTGCCTATTACATGTACATAATTACAAACCGTAAGTACAGGCTGTTCCATAAATTAGTTACATAGTAAGTACATTATGTTTCATGTAAGTACAATGGCTACTACTAAGTACTTAATTAGGTAATTACTCTGTATTATCGACACCTTAAAATAAAGTGTTTCCCAAATTTTTAACAGCACGTTTACAGTTTGATGTTGCTTAATGGTCATACTGACATGCAGGTAAACAAATTAAATATTTCTATTTTTAGCATTTAATGGTGTTAGGGGTAATACATTACAAGTAACTTTTATTAACTTTTTTCAAGTAACTAGTAAAGTAATGCATTACTTTTTAATTTACAAGAAAATTACTTTTTCAAATAAGTAACACCAGCTACTTTGTTTCCATTTATTAATTGAAAGCTCTCCCACGTTGAGAAAAATTGGGAGTATAATGTTACTGTAGTTCTAGAATAAATGTGAACATGACTTAATTCATCTCACTCACAAAAAAGAAATTCAGTATTCCTCAAAATGAATAAAAACTGTGAAATGCAACTCAGAATGATGTAAATCTGCAATAATTAAACATGTTAAATAATACAAATATCCTTGGATTTAATCCCATTTTATTAACCAGTGTCTTTGCTGCTGACCTTCGATGATCCAACTCAATCACATTAATAAGCAAAAATTACTCAAGATAAACTAACATTTGTTCTTTTTTTAATGCTGATGAGCATTGACCTTTCTTCTTTTGCATTATACTGTACAGACGTGAATTTCCTTCAGGCTTTTGGTGTGAAAAGGCTTTTACATTTGCCAAAAACAGAATTTTTTAGTTAGTTTTTAGGGGAGTAACGCAATATTGTAATGCATTACTTTTAAAAGTAACTTTTCCTAACACTCGTGTTCAAGTGTTTAAATAATACATTTTCTAGTTGAATTGATTATTAGCTTATAAATTATAAGTTCTTACATTAAGCCTATTTTTTTTTCTTTGCTTTGTTACTGTATATCAATACGGCTTGTTTAAAACAAGATCAACAAGAAATCTAAAAGTAATCTAAAAAGTAGTCAAAATACATTACCTAAAATCAGAAACCTAGATTACATTCCTATACCTAGAGTTTTCATCATGCAATCTATAATCAGTAACTGACTACAACTTGTAAGTATTCTAACTTGCTCTGTCAGGAATATTTACTAATAATTGATACTGTCATAAAGGAGTCATAGGCGGGTGGATCCAAGTGCAAAGCTTTATTAAACAAACTCATGGTCGACAAGCGTGGTCAAAACAACAGACGGGTACAACGCAGGTAATCCAGAAGAGCAAATGATAGTCCAGGCAGATGGTCGAGGTGGGCAGCGATCAAAGGGATAGTCCAGAAACAAGCGAGGGTCAAAAGGCGGGCGGAGAACAATCACAGGAGCCAGGGAACAAGGGGGTCAACACGGGAAAACAAACACGGAATAAACGCTCAGAAATGACAGGGTACTGTTCAAGACTTCGCGAGGAAATGGTGAATGAACCGGGCTATTTATGCAATGTGAGCAAGATGGCCGACTGGGGTGAGAGGTGAAAGGAAACAGGAAGTTCATGAGAAAGGGGTTATGGGAAATGTAGTGAGCTAATGGTCCAAAAGTACATGTGAAGGCTCCCTCTAGGGGAGAGTAGAGGGAGCCACAATGGTACAGATCGTGACAGATACTTAATAATAATAAATATTTGTGTCCTCTGAAAGTTTTCTGGGGCCTCAAATGGACCCTGGTCCCCTGGTTGACAACCACAGATTTAAGCTTTGCTATTGATATTCATTTAATACCTCTTATTATATTTCAACAATTACCTGAAATGTTTCTAGATTATATTTCTTCTACAGAGTTTTAGGTCAGACTTTATTTTAAAGTCCAATTCTCACTATTAACAAACCATTAACTATGATTTTTGCCTCAGTAAACTCCTAATTTGTTGCTTATTCATAGTTAGTAAAGTAGTTGTTAAGTTAGGGATGTAGAATATGGTTATGCAGAATATGTCCTTTTAAACAACCAATCGGTTAATAATAGGCATGCTAATAGTTTACAGTGAGAATTGGTCCCTATACTAAAAAGTTACCGAGTTTTAGAATTACCTGAAATGTTTCTAGATTTTATTTCTTCTATAGAGTTTTAGGTCAGACTTTATTTTAAAGTCCAGTTCTCACTATTAACAAACCATTAACTATGTTTTTTGCCTCAGTAAACTCCTAATTTGTTGCTTATTCATAGTTAGCAAGGTAGTTGTTAAGTTTAGATATTGGTTATGATTAGAGATGTAGAATATGGTTATGCAGAAAATGTGCTTTATAAGTACTAATAAACAACCAATTGGTTAATAATAGGCATGCTAATAGTTAACGGAAAGAATTGGTCCCTATACTAAAGTGTTACAGAGTTTTAGAATATCTGAGTTGATTTACAAAAAACCAAAAAAAAAAAAAAACCAAAAAAAAAGAACAATTAAGTCTATAAAATCCCCATAGCTTTTAAAGAACAACCTCTGAGCAATGATTATTTTTTTTTTTCTTTAGGTACTGCTTCCATCCAAAAAAGAAAGGGAAAAAAATAATCTTTTTAACAACAATCTTAGCAGACATTTTGGAGATATAAAGGCCTGGCTGTGTAGGATGCGTTATCATACAAACCGCAGCAGTAGTAAACAATGCAGTCTGTCCCTGACTCATAAATATATCAGAAGGCATTGCTATTGAATCAAGCTTTTAGTCAAGCTGAGCTCTGAAAGGATAAGACTGCCAGAACTCATGCAGAACTGAGCCATGGTGCTTTACTATCCATATTAGACCAAAACACCACCACATGTCATACTGTGGGCTATATTTATAATGTTCCTGAAGCTGAACATCCTCCGCTATGTTCTCACCGCATGTGAGCTAATAGTCCATAGGAGTTTATTAAAGTGTAAACAAGATGCGGGCTTTGTCCCGTTCTGTTCTTGTGTGTTTTCAGCAGAAAAAGCCGTATGTGTGAAGGATGATCAGATCAATAACTAATCCGCCGCTATGGGAGGCGGGTTTCTCATTAGTTTGTATGGATCACATACTGTATCTGGCAACTAATTGGATCGATGTAGTTTTACATAACTGTAGTGTACATAAACATGCGTACTGTTATATCATACCACGCTGAATCAGTGTACTTTTTAAGCACAAAGTACACAGGAAGTGGGATATTATTTAATACGCTTCATTATTCCAGATGTGCCTGTTAACTTTTGAGTATTTTAAACATGTTTACCTGTTAAATTCACAAAGCATTCATTTGTATAACACACAAAAATGGTTGCCTTAATTTATTATCTGATTAAAATGCAGTCTTTGCCGTCACCTTAGCAACTGCTTGAAAAAAGGTGGGCGGTGAGGGGGCAGAGAGACGAGTCTGTGTGTGCCTGAGAAGAGAGAGAGAGAGAGTGTGTGTGTGCCTGTCAAATGAAACTTGCAGAGCTCCCTTGCCATTTGTCGGAAAGTGAGATTTCCAGTCGTTTGCCAGAAACAACCTTCATTCGAATGAGGAGGTTGATCTTTATATTAGAAGATAGAGTCGATTTCCTGCTTTAATGGACACTGCGGATAATAAGCCAACCTTCGCGTCATCAACTACATTAGTGCCAAATTTTCATACGAACAAATTATGGAGATTAGGGAACACTTATTCACTATTAACCAAGCAACTAAGAGTTTACCTAAAAAAACTCCTAATTATCTGCAGATAATAAGCAAGCTTATTAATAGTAAGGTAGTTGTAGAAGTAGTTACTTAGTGTATGTTTAACCCTTAAATGCATACCTCAGGTCTTTAGCGACCTGAGATGTCATTCACTACTCTCTCCCTTTTAATTTTTTCAAGTTTGAAATCAACTTTTCTAACTAAATATAAAAGAATGTCTGTTTTTTTTTTTTTTTTTGTAAAAACTGTACAGGGTTCGCTAGAGACCTGAGGTGTGTAATAGTGTAAGTATATTTTCCATGTGCAAAAATATGTAAATATCAGATTACTAAATACGTGCAATTCACCTTTATTCCTCAAGGAGGCCCTGTTTAATAGACAATAATGACGTGATGTTTCACTTTTAACTATAGCAGGCATAAAACAAAAGAATATTATCAGCAGAAATTGAAGTGGTTTGAATGGCTTTACTGCAGAGCAATTACTGTACGCAATAAAATATAAATGTCACTGTTATTTGATGGTGGGTATGGTGAATAAGCTGCCAGCAATCAAAATATTGACTTTGAAGTCATTGAAAACAATAGTTTTGAGATTGGGAATATAATCTGGAAGTGCGTTCTAAGGATGGCGATCGTAAAATCATCTGCTCAAATTGAGCCCTTCTAAGTTTCAAAAGGTAACAAAATATGCTTTATTTTATTGTTCTGTAATTGTACTTAAAATATCAAGTGAGAAACTATGTGTTCTCTAATCTAAAGCGTTACCATGGAATTTTTCTGTATTCTTTTTTCTCTAATCTAAAGTGCTACTGTGGAATTTTCACAACATTGCTGTTTGTTTTAGTGTTCCAACATGGCAACAGCAGTGGTGGCAAAAAACAAGGGTTTGGCAATGCTGTAACTTTGGCACTTTTATGTCCCAGGTTGATTTTTGTTAAGTTTACTAGTTTACTAAAGCATATCTTATTATATGTTGATATGATTATCTAAACCGGGTGAAATAAACTATATTTATTGTGTAAACAACAACTTATATGGGGGAACAACACCCATTATGAATTACATTTCCATCTAAGCTGTTAAAAATAATGTCCTCCAACTTGATTTTGCACTATTTCTGTAAGGAGTAGGTTTAGGGTGGGGTTAGGTGTGGTCATTCATACGAATTAGACCTAGTAAAATATGTTTGAATTACCATGAGATCGGTGTAAAAACTCATACGTCATTTCATGACGTCAGATCCAACGTGACACTGTCATTATTTTTACGCCTGCTAGAGGGCGCTTAACTTTAAAACGTAAAAATGGATTGCATAAGGTGAATAATAATAAAAAAAAAAAAGGTAAAATATTTTCTTTGAGGACAGTCTCAAAAATAAAGGTTCCAAAAAGGAGTATTCGCAATAGGGTTCATTGCATCCTCCAATGAACCGTTTATGAAATGTTCCAGGGATGTTAAAGGTTCTTTCTAGAACTACATATGCCAATAAAGAACCTTTACTTTTAGGTTCTTTAGGGATAATTCACCCCCCAAAACATAAAAGTAAAATAAATACCCCATGATTTACTCATCCTCAAGCTATCTTAGGTGTTGTATCTTTCTTCTTTCAGATGAATACAATCAGAGTTATATTTAAAATGTCCTGGCTCTTCCAAGCTTTATAATGGCAGTGCTGTTGAGATTTATCAGTTCAATAGAACTTCAATAAAAGTGCATCCATCCATCATAAAAAGTCCAGAGGGTTAATAAAGGCCCCCTGATGTGAAGCAATGTGTTATTGTAAGAAAAATACCTATATTTAAAACTTTATAAATCATAATCTCTAGCTTGCATTAACTATCGTATTTAAGTTTTACGAGAGAGTGGCATTCTGATGGATGATGCAAATGTGGTGATGAATGTGTAAGTGCAGTAGAGAGGACAAGACACTTTGCCCAAGACACAGTTCACAAATTAGAAGAAAAAAAAACGAGGGTTTGCAAAGAGAAATGTCAGAGGATTTGGATATGAGCCACAAGGAGACTGGTTTTCCTTTGCTGTAAACAAAACTTGGTTCTCACGAGACTAGCATATTCTCACTGGAGCTTACACTACACCTATACCCTACGCTGGAACGTCACTCTCTTGTGAACATGCGTACTACAGTTAGCGGGAAGACAGAGATTATGGTTTATACATTTTTAAATGTAGAAATTTTCCTTACACAAATGCATTGTTTTGCTTTAGAAGGTCTTTATTAACTGCCCGGAGCTGTGTGAAGTACTTTTTATGATGGATGGATGCACTTTTTTGGACTTTTGTTGGACTATTGAATCACAATAGCCATTTTAAAGCTTAGAAGAGCCAATGTTTTAAAATAACTCTGATTTTAGTGTTCTTAGTTAAAAACACAATATGTAAGTTTTTTTTAATTAAAATGTCCAAAAAACACTAGAATAGTGGTCTTAATGACAAATCGAAAAATACCCTGGACAAAATTATAACAAACATTGTGTAATTATAAATACAACCGAATTGGTTAGACATCCATGTGAGATTTTTGTACTGCATAAAGGATATAAACATAAAAGTGTGACAAAATTAGCGTAATGTACAAACATAACATATCAGCTTTATTATTTTTTTAGATTGGTCTGCAAACTATGAAACTAGCTTGAATGTGTTATACCACATCGGATCACGTACTGGCTGCCTGGTGCTGAATTAATAGGACTGCTGGAACGGCCCTTGGTCACTGCTGCACACTAAATCTGAATGAGAATGTGAATTCCTCTGACATAATCTCACTCTTGCATTATTCATAGGGTGGCAGAGAGACAGACCGAGCGAGAGAGAAAGCTGTAGCACGCAGTGGATGTGAGAACCGGAGTGCCTCCCCATCCCTCCCTCCGATTCTTTCATCAACAGATGAGCCCACCTGTTTCCCTCCTAAACCTCTCTCTCTCTCTCTTTCTCTCTCACACCATCTCTCCCTCTCACACTCTTTTTCTCACCCTCTCCTTCTCTCTGCTCTGCTGTCTGTCCTCACATCCTGTGGATCTTTGTGAAGCCGATGAGTGAGTTTCTCTCGGGGAGGAGGAAAGAGAGGGGGCGGCGTGTATGATGTTGTGTATCTGCATTCTGGCTGTGACTGTGCCTTCCATTCGCACTTAATCTGTCAAGATTTCTCCCCTCCTCGCACATGAGATCGGTGCAGAAGTATACTGGCACTGTTGGGTAGAGAGAGAGCAAGAGAAAAGGAAGAGAGAGAGTGAGGGAGAGAGCGGCAGTGTGTGCCTCAGACTGCGCAGTGATGCCTTGGCAGCTTCGGGAACCAGGCGCACGTTCGTTTCAGTAATCTCCTCTTCTTCCTTCTTCCAGGCTTCGAACGAGGAGATGCAGACCATAAGGTAAGCGACTTCACATTTCGGTTGTTTTCTGTTCCTCTACCCCTCTCTTTCTTCCATCCCTGATGCCTAGACTGCAGCAGGAATTCACCCTCACAGTGATGCCCGCATTCTCCACCACCAAACAAGGGTTTAGCTGGTTAGAAAGCTTCTGCCTGTTCTGGAAGCTCAGTTGTTTTGATTGGTAATGTGTTGTGGATCATGTGTTGTGGAGTGTTTTTGAGTAGTTACATTAGCATTTCACCATGTGCATGTATCGCTTCACTCTTTCCTGAGGAAATCAATTTATCGGAGAAGACCTGTGGAGATGAAGAAAGCCACATAATGGCCATTTGCAAACTAAACGGCACCTTTCCATTGGCTGAAGAATATTTAAACCGTCATCAGATTGCTGTTTCCTAAGGCGACATCAGAGATCGAGCTCGGGAAATTATTTATGAGCATGCTAAGTGTTCACTGCCGCTGCTGTGTATTATAGTATAGAAGTCATGTGGGGGAAAAAAGGTATGACTCAAGCTCTGTGGGGGAGGCTGGACGGATTTATTGGGGGTTCCCCCTCCTTCGCATGAATTATTAATAGATTACAGGGCGAAACAGAAATGTTTCAAGTCATGCTGATGGATTTCAGCTTTGTGTTGCTAAGAGAAATGAAAAACTGCAAAGTAAATGTGCTTGCAAGGACTCCATGATGAAAACCCTTGTCACAGTGGATCGCCACAATTGGCAGAGATGTCAGTTTGCATTGGAAACATTGATTCGAAAACGTTTAAACATGCATATCTGAACTATATAAAAATTAAATTAACTCCAACTAATACATTAAAATGCAAATAAATATTTAAACATAGAGCAGACTTGTGGAATCATATTAGGGATGCAGTTTTTAATGTGGAATCTGTTATGTTAATATATGTTAGTATTTAAGTAAACATAGCATCATAACATAATCTGTCATATTTTTATTCACAGTTCTATATTGAATAATTAACTAATCTTTTTAATTGATTAGTAAGGAAGTGATTGTTCGTTAACTTTGTTATAATCGCTCCATAGGTGATGTTGCTGCATTGTGTGGAATAAGCGCATGCAAAGGATGCGAAGGTCTGAATCATTATGTCAGCGATGATTCTGCAAAGGTGGTACATGAGGGCTGACGGACAGAATATGCAGACATAAGGTGAAACACCAATTATCATCCCAATTTTTTTTGCAAACGGCCAGCATGGCCTTGACCCCTCAGTGCAGCAAATCTGATGTAACACACTGAAATCGTTCCTTCTTGGTCCTTTCTCTTCTTCCACAGTAAAAAAGCATGCGATCCATTCACGTTTAGTTCAGGTATTATAAATGTGACAGGAAGTAGTTACCATATGATCTTTTTGTATATAAATAATGTCCACATCATGGAGACTCTTGTATATTCTCTATCTTAATTTAATTGAATTTATAATTTAATTTTATATTATATCATATATATGATACAAATAGTATTTCTATTATTTATTTATTTATTTGTGCTTGTAACATTTATTTCCATGACAATTAAGCGCAGCCCGTAGCACATCTGAATGATTAGTTTGGTTATTTTGTAATTCTCATTATTCTCAATGATGATTCTCATTAGATTCTCATTACTGTTACACAGCAATGAAATTTATCCTGTGTCCACATTCTTTCTTTATTTTAAATTAGCCTAGATTAAACAGAAAGTACAATGATTAAGATCACTATCATAATATATAAATAATTTGTCTTTTAAATATGCCATTTTTATATTATATTTGTGAGAATTAGGGGAATATGCATACTACATTATTTGGTTTACACCAAAGAAAAAATGTATTAATTTTTTTAGGGTAAAATATGATTCAGATATATTGTGCTGAGATATGTCTACAAAATGGATGCATGCATGGTTAGCCATTTCAAAACGTGGTAATAGTGACGTTTTCTAATACAGTCTGTAATATATAACATGTTGACATACAAGGATGTTTATGAGATTATTACAGTAATGGAAATTGTAACTCTAACTATGATGAGGATCTTTGAAAAGTAATGATTATTTTCCAGAATCTTAAAATAATGATTGCTCCGCCACTGAATGTCATCAATGTAGCACTAAAAAGTGACTTGTGATCATATAGTAGCAAAGTTAGTCTACTAGAACTGTTGCATATGATCATTCCATTGGTTTCAGTGTATGTTTTGTGTATTTACTCTATTAGTTGAATTAAATCCGCAGTGACGTGGCTGAAAACAATCCATGTTTTTCAGCCTTGGGCTCCGATGTTCTCTGTCTGTTCTAAAGAATCGTTTATTATAACATGTTTTAAATTAATCTGCGCTGCTATTTTGAACATGTGTGAGCTCATCTTTCGCTCTTGTATATGTACATATACTGCATGTTCAGAAATTTCTGTGTACCATTCAGCCTGCCAACATTCAGCCTTGGAGGTTTAATATTTTATATACTAGCAGATCCCTGTATCTCAGGGGTATTGTGTACGCGTGCGCATGTGTTTTTCATTTCATTTGTTATATTTTATGATGCATATTTTTAGGACCATTCGAATTTTTTTGGCATTGTGAACTTTCACAAAGATGTTTTTAATGAAAATTCTTACTTAATGATTATTTAATGTAGCAATACTAAATACAAATAAATCATTTATATATTGTTTATTTTAATTTTGATGCAAAATATGACTCAAACATGTACTTTGTAAGTTGCTGATATGGCATATCAGCCAATATTGGTTTTGAAAGTACCAACAGTAGGTGATAGGCACTAATGAAAACCTTAACTCGACCGAAAGCTTCCTCTGGGATGGCACAATTCATCTCATTCGGTGTCATGACAAGTTATCGTCCTAGCAAAGTTTCCTATCCTAGTTTTCAAGCAATTTTCCACAAAAATTAATCTAAATCCCACAGCAAAAATGACTCCCAGTTGATTTGCTAGGCACCATGACACATTTTATCATGGCCCTCGGCGTGACATGGTTGCTGCTGCTTCTTGGAATCCCATTCCACCCATCAGATTTCCTTTGCTCATCCTCAGTTCTGCCCGGATAGACTGTCCTGATTCTTCTCCTCTTCGTTTATCTGCCATCTGCAGGCCGCATAATCCACTTAAGCCATAATTATTCCCCGCTGTTTGCAAGTGGGTGGCTGGTGGAAGGAGGGATGATGTGAGATTGAAAGTGAGAGTGAGAGATAGAGGGTGAAAGAGACAGAGAGAGTAACAACAAATCAAGTCAGTGCAGATAAATGACTGGATTATTCCATTGTGTCTCGTGTGAATTTCATGGCTTCTCTTTTTTTTAAGTCAGAATGAAATGGCATTCACAAATCATTGTATTTCCATAATGTGATGCATTTCAGATTAAAACATAACAGTCAATGAGAAAAAAAAAAGTAGGGCAGGACTTGATTGTGTCCATTGGGAATTGAGTGTATTGTAAAAAGTGGGCGTTTCATGCCAGAAAGGAGCCAGACCTGAATGCGAGTTGTGGAGGAGTATTTCCGACTTGACTTTTGAGGAGGTTTTTTGGCTGGGAACGTGGAAACTGAAGGTCTGGGTTGTGTTGGCGATAACTGCGTAATTTGTAAATAGCTGTTTACCTATAGGATGCTCCTGCCAACTATTAATGTTATAATGTTAAAGAGCAGGTCATATGTTTTTTTTTTTTTTTTTAAAAGTGTCCTAATATTGTGTTGGAGTCCAGTACAACAGGTTTAAATGCATCTAAGTTCAGAAAACATTGTAATTTGTCAATTAATTTTGAAATGGTTCATTTGGACCAGCTTTAAGCGTAATGTCTGTAAACCCCTCCCTTCCAAAATCCTATTCTGCTCTGATTTGTCAGCTGACCAAGCCTGTTGTGATTGGTACAGAAAGGAGTACTTGAGCAAGTTGCGAATGCTACCATCTGTGTTGCCAAGTCCACGGTGGTTTTTGCGGGTTGTAAATGTGCATCACCCAATAACGTCATATTTAGTCCCTGGAATGTGAATTTACCAGGGGAACCCCAACAAAAAGCATGTATTTTACACCCCAGAAAAAAATAAATAAATATTGGAGGACCCCCCCCTCAAAACGCAATTATGCTAATTTTGAGTAGCAATTGGTCGGGTTTTAATGTGAAAACCTGGCAATCCTAATGCACCTTTACTTAAAACAGTGATACAGTGCTCCAATCCGTTCTTAAAATAATGATATAAAAATTTTGTTTAACACTCATGCAAGTGAATTGTGCCCACAGCTAAAGTTTAGCTACTAAGCTGTAAACGCATAACAATACAATAATGGTGGATACGTTAGCCGAGTACTAACGTAACTAACTGATGAAACAACACAGTTTGTGAAACAAAATATGTCTAAGTTACATTCTTTATTAATAAATTAAATAATTAAAGCGACAGTCTACATTAATTAACACATTTTTAGGAAATAGTAGGTTCACAGCGAATTATCAGAACGATTTCAATAAGACAGTAATATTGTGATTTCATTCATTTGATTACATATTAGCATAAAAAAAGAGATTTTGAGCACTCACTTGAAAATGTACACATAATGTATAAATCGTACTTACAGGTTGTGGTTCGGAGACACTTGTTAGTCCAAATAAAGAAGATTAGAAGCTAAAGATAAAAGAAGATAAAAGCCAAGATTCAAGAAGCAGTCTTTGGTAAAATTACAAGCACACAACCACTGATTCTTCACATCATCATCTTTCGCCAATGACAACAAAACAAACTTGCTTTCACACTGCAGAACACAGTGTCTTCTCGACATGATGTAAACACACTAACCAGCGGAAGTGTTTATGGGCAGGTCAGTTCGTATTTCATGGGCAGGTTACCCAGTGACATAGATCGGGTAACAGGCAGACATTACGAAAATATTACAAATCGTTAAGGCAATTTTTATTCGACTCTTTCTTTTGAGTAACAATATCTTTATGTATAATGCACTTTTTTGATTAACAACTTTGCAGACTGTTTACATTGAAGGATAGCTACGTTATACACTGCAAAAAATATATATTTTTCGAAAACCCAAATGACCTGCTCTTTAATAAATTGCTGCAGTCATGACATCAAAACCCGGAAGACTAATTCACGTGAGAAGAGGCAATGATTGGATATGGTCAGCTCTTGTGTTTGTGCGAGAAACTAAATCAGTCTGAATGAACAGCATAATGGAATTAATGGGAAGGCTAATAAAAAAGTAAGTAAACAACTCACACACTTACATATCACAGAAATCAAAAATCAAACTTCATGGCCTGAAAACATGAGCTCTGATGATAGATATTTATTCAGCAAAACATCCAAGTATGCAGTAGGTAATTAATATTTACCACAGATCTCGTTTAAAAACCAAAAATGACAAAAAAACTTTTTTTTTAATTAATCAGTGAAAAAAGATTTAAGACTCAAATTCGCTCATGAGTTAGCAGTTTGAATTAGACTCTCTCAGTAAGTGAACCATTACTGTCTGTTTCATAAATCCACAATTTTCTGGTTATGTTCAGTTTGAAGTAAACTAGGAACTGTACACTAACGTTTGTCAGTAAGATTTTTTATTTATTTATTTATTTATTTATAGCAAGAATACATTAAATTGATCAAAAGTGACACTAGAGACATTTATAATGTTGCAAAATATTTCTATTTCTATTTCTGGAGTAATTTTGCTGAAAATTCAGCTTTGCTTTATTGGAATAAATAAAATTTTGAACACTTATTTTAAATTGCAATAATATTTCACAATATGATAATTTTTACTGTATTTTTAATCAAATAAATGCAGACTTACATGGCATAACTTACCAACCCCAAACATTAAATAGTATTATATATCTTAGATTTGTGAGACCTACAGTATTTACTACAATTAGTTATTATAATCAATTAATAATAATATATAATATTACTAAATATATATATATATATATATATATATATATATATATATATATATATTACTAGTGTTAATGCAATTAATGCTATTGTTTATCATATGAGATCCAGCTGTAAATGTAGTCCCTTGTAGTGTTGCCAAGTCTGTGGTTTTCCTGCAGAGTTGAGCTACTTTTACACTCTTGCCTACATCCCCTTTTTGACTGGATTTTGACCCAGAATGTGACTGGGCTAGTTATGACCATAACTGGGCTAGTTTGGATTAGCAGTTGGGCTGGTTTTGTTACGCAGACCTGGCAACCCTCGTCCATTTTGATTCCATGTTGTTTAGTTGATCCACAGATTTTGTGATGCATCATGGGATGTATGTCAGTGCAGCTATGTGTGCGTCTGTGATGAGGGGGTTTTCTGGGAAATAATCTCTCTGTGTTGAGCGGCGCAGAATACAAGGTGGAGGTGAGATGAGAGGCCGTTTCACACCTCTTGTTTTTCTGTCGCTCATTCCTTTCTTCCGTCTCACTCCTGCCCCTCTAATCTTACAGCTCCACTTGTCTTTCATTCCCTCTCTCGCGCCTCTAAAATGTCAGCTGCTCTTTCCGAAAGATCAAATGCAGCCAATGCAGCGGCTGCAGCCCCCCGTGATATAAGACGTATTGACTTCCGTGGCCCATTGTGGGAGTATACTTGCCCCTCGTGATGTGGTAAATGTTCGTGGGTGAGGATTTAGGGAGATGTGTTATATTGACACCCTGCGGTGATTCAGACGGGAGAGAGAAAAAATGAGTGTGCGATGAGTCAGAGGTGGGGGAAACCAAGGAGAAATGGCATGATCAATTGTCACAAAAATCTCTCCATCCTCACCTGATGGACTGGATGGAAACAGATGACAAGAAGAGAGGAAACATGATGTCTTTCATACAAGTGTTTGTACTAAAATTAAACCAGAATAAAAAAAAAAAACACAGAAAGCACTTTCAGGGTGAAACTGGTATCCCCCCCAAAAAATCAACATTCTATTTATTAAAGCCAAGTATGGATCTTATCAAGTTATTGTTTTGTTTTATTTTTGAATTTACATAAAATATAACGTGATGAGATTTTGCCCTAAGCCAAAACTATTTGCTCTGGAACAAATAATAAATTAATGAGACTGTTAGATTTACCCCAAACAAATTATATCTCATGTTTAACCACTATAGAGACATCAGAGCCAGTGCCAAACTCCAAAAGATCTGGCCGAGGTGAGGCTCTCTCGGGCGGGTTCATGAGCACAGAACAGTCACTGATGCTCTGGAGCTCACATCTCTGAAAACATTGAAGTAAATTTTCAAAGAAACGTTATCTTTATTAACAAACTGCTTATTTGAAGTTTAAACAAGTAAATTTTCACCCTAAAAAACTCTTAAAACTACATTCCGTGACAAAAAATATTATTTATAAAATTATTGTGGATTTGGGCATCCACTCTTACACTCGCTGTGAGAAATATTGCAAGCGGAGTGAAACCGTTAGAGTTCTGTTATCACTAGAATATCACACTCCTCTGAGCCAATCAGATTCGAAGACCAGAAAGAACTATTGTATAAATATATAGGCAACTTTTCTCATTTTTGTTTAGTTGAAGTATAAAAAGCTAAAACTTAAGAAAGACTACATAGACATAAAAACTAATAAAAATATACAATAGAAAATTTAAATACACAACTAAAACATGCTAAAACACAACATAAACAGAAAATATACAAATAAAATCAAATATTAACAAAAGCTCTAATAGTATCAGTGATACTGAAATAATACTATTAGATACTTTGTTATATTAAAACACTTTAAATGCCAGCAAATTTTATCTTGTCGCATGTCACATAATTACATAGACATTCTTGAATATTTAAAATTATTACTATGAATTATTATTGCTATTAAAAGTTATTAATTGTTATGTATTGATTCACAAAATGATACAGTGCAGTTAGAAAATTGTTACATATTCTGTTGATATGTAATTTATTTTAGTAAACCTTATTTTGAATTCACTCATTTTAATTGTCCAAAAAAATTAAATATTTTGACATGTTATGAATTGTAGAGTCTATTAAAGCAAAATTGAGTCATTGTGACAAACAAAAATGAATACCATTTGGACCTATACATGGTGGAAGATATATTGTAACTGTATTCAAGATTTAATCTCTAAAATACAGTATAATACAGTAATTACAGTTTAAAATAACTGTTTTCTAGCTGTTTTTGATATTTTAGAAGGTCTTCAGTGCCACATGATCCTTCTAAATCACTCTAATGTGCTCAATGTTTTCAACATTTATAATAAGAAATGTTGAACACCAAATCAGCATATTAGAATGGTTTCTGAACAACCATGTAACACTGAAACGGAACTATTACTATTTTACTGTATTTTCGATTAAATTAATACAGCCTTGCTTAGCATAAGATACACTCTTAAAAATAAAGGTGCTTCACGATGCCATAGAAGAACCTTTTTTGTCTAAATGGTTCCATGAAGAACCTTTAACATCTGAAGAGCCTTTTTGTTAATGGAGAAAGAAGGTTCTTCAGATGATAAAAAGGTAAGAAAGAGACTGTTCTTTAAAGAACCTTTGACTGAATGGTTCTTTGTGGAACCAAAAATGGTTCTTCCGTGGCATCGCTGTGAAGAATCTTTTATTGCACCTTTATTTTTAAGAGTGTAATTCATCTCACTCACAAAAAAAGAAATTCAGTATTCCTCAAAATGAATAAAAACTGTGAAATGCAACTAGTAGTGATACAAACCTCCAATAATTAAATATGTTAAATAATAGAAATATCTTTGTATTTAATTACATTTTATTAACCAGTGTCTTTGCTGCTGACCTTTGATGATCCAATTCAACCATATTAATAAGCAAAAATTACTCAAGATAAACTACTTATTTCAAGAAAATAACAAATTTCACATGCCCCAAATCCTGGTAACAAATTTCGCAAAACTTTCAAACCTCATCTAAAATAAATATTCAATAGCTTGAATAAGATTTAGTGGCTGACAATCCTTTTCTGAAATCTAAGAACCTCCTTTTAAACTTTTGAAGAGTTTCAGGCCTTGTTTCGAACCCTATTAGTGGAAAAGGTGCCATAAATGTGTGGTATAAATACTCCCCAAGCTGCAGCACTCTATAGATTAACTACGCGCACGTAAGGTTCTGCATGTGAATGTTTTTTTGATGAAGTCACAAGCTGTCTCATCGCGTTTCTACCTTAATTCATCTCGTCGCTCACGTACGCACCTGTGCGAGGGACCTCCAGTCACACCGAAACATCAGCACAGTGGCATCGGCCCAAAGAGGTTAATTACGGCTGTTGCAGCGCGCTCATTCTCGCCGTGACAGTTTCATGCATGAATCGCAAGTTTGATGACACTTTCTTAATTGCTGTCGCTATTATTTTGTAATATGATTGCAAGCGCCACCCGCCACTCTCTTTGCTCTGTTGGCAGGATCTCCAGCGGTCTGTCAGGGCTGCATGGGAAACGTTACCTCAGACTCAAGCAGGAATAAGTGGAATCCCTGTTAGGGAGTGGAGAATTTATACACAGACCTTCATGAGAGGTGGCCTACTGCGAAAAACCATGAAAAAGATATATATTGGGAAAACAGCCCTTAAAACCTCTCGAAATGGTTGTAAACATCAGAAAAAGAGGTAAGATGCTCTCTCAACCCCGTCGTCCGCCCACCACAGTCATCCCATCAACCATGTGCATCTCCGTCGAGTGCTGAACTCTGACAGATTGACCATCGTGAGTGCTGTTGTGGACAAGTGTGTACCAATGAATGTGTTATTGTACATACAGGACGATAATCATCTGCTCTCTAATCCACTTGTGACTATGGAAGTGTTTGTTTTGCTAAATAGGGCTGTTTAAAGAAATTAGTAAACTAATGTACAAACCAACACTTGGCAATATACAGTGGGTAATGAGGAACAAATCTTGTAGTGTCATATGCAGACTATAACCAATGTAGACATTGACTAACCTAAACTGTCAAATTCATATGTAGAAGAGACAGGACTAGTTATAACATTTATGTCAGTAAGTTTTGAGTTAATAGTACACATGTCCAAAATAAATTAAATTAAATAATCTATCTTGACGATAGATTATAACTAAAAGGTTCAAGTGATGTTTTCGTTTTATGATTTATATATGTAAATGTATTTTTGAAGTCACCATAAAAAAAATATTGACTTACAAAAAACTGACTACTAACCCCGGTCTTCCAATATAAAATACATTAACATGGAAATGTGAAATACATGTAAGATTTCAAATTTTAATTTATGTGCAATTCTTTGCAAAAATATGTACTTTTAATTATTTTTAATCAATTATCAACCCTAGTTTTTACTATTTTGTTTTAAAACTAGTTTACTTGCAAATTTGTCAAATTTTAATGCTATGCACAATTATTAAAAAAAAAAAATAAATAAATAAATAAAAAAATACTATTTTTTTAAATCAATTATCAGCCCTAGTTTACTAGTTCACTTGCAAATTTTCACATTTTAATGCTATGTGCAATTATTTGCAATTAGTTAAACAATATATGTACTACTCTTTTTTTTAAATCATTTATCAGCACTCTTTTTTACTATTTAGTTTTATGATTTTTTTAATGAACTAGTTGCAAATGAAATGATTTTCACATTTTAATGTTATGCACAATTCTATGCAATTATTTACAAAAATATGTACTATTATTATTATTTATTTATTTATTTTTTTATCAATTATCAGCCCTAGTTTTTACTATTTCGTTTAATTATTTTTATTAACTAGTTCACTTGCAATTTAAAATCATTTTCAATTTTCACATTTTAATGCTATGTGCAGTTATTTACAAACATATGTAGGCTACTATTCAAAACAAGTTTAGGTTTATGATAGGTTTAAGTTTTTTTTTTAACTAGTTCACTTGTAATTTATCAATCAGCCCTAGTTTTTACTATTTCGTTTTATTTACTGAAATCTGTACACTTAATTTTTTACTCGACTGACAGCCCTAGTTTTTACTGTCATCTTCATGTTTATTTTGTAATTCACTAGTTCACTTGCAGACTAAAATGTTTTTAGTGTGATCAGCTCACAATACAAAGAAGAAGAAGAAGAAGAAGAAGAAGAAGAAGAAGAAGAAGAAGAAGAAGAAGAAATAAACAGACATACAGAAATTACCCATAGAGCAGTTCAGTGTCACACTATTTTGGTGAAAATGACATTTCATGAAGTACCATGAATACCATGATATTTGAATATGTTATTTCTTCATTTTCATAATATTTCTTAAAAACCATGACACTACCATACTACATTTTGTTAGAGGAATTCAGCTTTTATTTTTATGTCAGGCTTAATGCCTTACTATTTTTTATGTGCCTCTATTGATACATCAGAAGTGATAACACTGTGTGAATGCGTGTGTTGTGTGTTCTACTGAATCCTGCTGAGAATAAGTGTGTGCTGGCTTGCGCTTGTGCTCGCTTTCAAATACACGTGTGTATTGATTGTCAGTACATTTATCGCTCAGACGTGTTACATCCACACTGCTTCAGACACGTGTTGTCTGGCCGTCTGATCAAGCGTGGTTTGTGGCATGCTGAAAGCCGCCGGCTTTATCAGCAGCCAGAAAGTCATTACCGTTCACCACACATCTGTCCATCAATACTAAACCATTAGGGCCGTCAGTGGTTCTCTTACGTATTGTGAAAAGCTGTGTTTGGTTCTATCCATCTCTCTCACCCCATCCCCACTTGTGTGTTTGATCTATAAATAGACCATCTCTACATGGCATTGGTCATGTGACTAAGGATCAATGTGGGAAATGGGAAAAATGAGTGTTGGGGATTAAAAAGGTCAGTGAACCTGATTTACCAAGGCACTCTTGACGTGAGTATGTTTGGGTTACGCTAAATGCGATCAGTGGGTTGTGTGACAGTTATCGATCATGTCAGCACAATGAAGTGAAATACATTCATACAATCTGGCCCAAACTGAGGTGTAATTCATACAAAATAGCTGTTTTGATTTTACATTCCCTTTATTGATCCTGAATGTCTGCCTGATCCATGTAGAACAGATTCAGGGACTATTTTGCAGTTTTTGTCATATGAAGTGAATGTAATCACATGCGCATCTGTATGCAGCTCTCTGCAGGAACAGAAAGAAGACCTGCGCAAGCGTCTCTCCTACACCACACATAAGCTGGAGCTTTTAGAGCGTGAGTTTGACTCCACGAGGCAGTATCTGGAGACCGAGCTGCGCCGAGCCCAGGAGGAGCTTGACAAGTTCACCGACAAATTACGCCGGTAAGAAGAGTGTACACATAGCATCTGGGCTTTCTATAGCAGTGGGGCTTTCTATTCACATATGGTAGCTAACTGAACAATTTATCAGACAGGATAATCAACTTGGAAAATGGCTGCATCCCAATTCACCTACTAATGCTATGCTCTTTAAAGAAGTAGTTCACTTCCAGAGCCAAAATTTACAGTACTCAACCCTGTTGTCATTTTTTGAGGAAAACATTTCAGGAATTATCTCCATATAGTGGACTTCTATGGTGCCTGGGAGTCTGAACTTCCAAAATCCAGTTTCAATGCAGCTTCAAAAGGCTCTAAACGATCCCAGCTGAGGAATAAGGGTCTTATAGTGAAACTTGAAAATGTATATACTTTTTAACCTCAAATGCTCTTCTTGTCTAACTCTGCCATGCACATGCAGTCCCGTTAAAGACAGTCAAAGTATGTCGAAAAACTCCCATCTCGTTTTCTCCTCTAACTTCAAAAGCGTCCTCACTGTTTTACCTTTTTTTTGTAAAGGGCATTTGATCTTCTTTGCATGTTCACTTTTAAACGCTGGGTCGGTACTTCTGCAGCATTGTAAGACATTTTTTAAGTTGGAAGATTTTTTGTATTTGATTTTTATTTATTTTTAGAATACATCGTTTCTATAGATAAGATACTTCTTCCTCGGCTGGGATCGTTTAGAGCCCTTTGAAGCTCCACTGAAACTGCATTTTGGAAGTTCAAACTCCGGGCACCATAGAAGTCCACTATATGGAGATAATTCATGATTTTTTTCCTCAAAAAACATAATTTCTTTATGATTGCAGAAAGAACAACATGAACATCTTGGATGACAACAGGGTACATTATCTGTACATTTTTTGTTCTGGAAGTGAACTCAACTTTAATGTTAACACAGTAGTGTAAAGAAGTACTGATTTTGGCTTATATTTCACATTTCTCTCATAGTATGGGTTTACGTTAGTCAAAACACAAAGCATATACTGCATCTAAATATGTCTACTTCTCTACTATATAGTAGGCAATAAACAGTACATAAAATGAGTAGCATGTCAGAATTTGAAATGTTCATTAAACAGTAGGGGAATAGTTGTGAATGGCAGTGAAGCGAACTACACAAATTCATCCTGTATAGAACATACTTTTTTAATGCCCACAAAGTCCGTTCCTCAACAAATTCTGTACCTACTTTTACAATATGGCATTAAGGAAATTTAAAAGATTTTTTTTTGTAATATATATAACAGCCAACAAAACAGCTGAGAAAACTCTGTGCGCTCTCTGAGAAAGCTTAGAACTTTGAGATAATACACAAATCAAAACTGACATTTTTGGAGGCTGCAAGTCTTTTCATAAAGAAGTCATTATACAGTTAAACATGATGCTGGCACTGTGATTGTCAGCGCTAGTAACTGATACTGATTACATGTCATTTGGATTAATCAGATACCAATAATTAAGTATTTGTAATTAGGTTAAATGACATTTTAAAATACTCGTAATCAGACTACAGTTACTTTTCATGGTTGCATGATTACATATTATTTACAAAATAGCAAACAATTATTCATAATTTATTGATTCTCCCTTATTCCTCTTTTTCATCTTTTACATTTTATATTCTAAAATAGCCTACAGCTTAAATACATTTAGAAAGTCTTCTAGTTTTGTGGACATTCACCCAAAGACCAGTCATTAGTCAGGTGGCAACAAAGCATTTGACCACGGGATTTACAAAAATTCTTTAAAGATTTTATAAGTGTTTCAATATTGCATCAACTACTGATGAACACACTGACTTTTATTTGAAATATTACTCTGTAGGTTATTAAACCATGTATTTCTACGTCTTTTGTCTTTCAAACACAAAATGCAAAAACTTCTTTCACCTAACATATTTACTTGAAGTTCCCTTCTGATAAATATTTTGATAATTAATTGGTTCTCTGACAATGGTTACGGTCACATGACATGCAGATAAACAAATACTAAAGCAATAAGCCCCAAGAAGCCTAAAACCCCCTTAGCTGTTATAAATTCACCATAAACCACTGGTAAATCATTGGGCTTATCACTTTTACAAACAGTTATTCCATACACATAATACGCATTCAAAATAAAACAGAGTAAATGAAGTGTACTGATATTCTGATTTCTCCGAAAGGGTTGTGGTTGCAATGTATAGATGCCCCATTCAACCGCTCCAAGCACATAGATGCGTCCACCATCTTGGAACAGTAAACTTGGCGTCATTTACGTGACGAATGGCTGTGCAGGATTGAGGCATCTGTGAATATTCAGTAAATACTATAGTGAATGACGTCAAGTTGACCATTACAATATGGTGGATGGCTTATGTATAGCGGCCCATAGAAACAGTCGCTAATGAGGTATCTGTGTATAAATATCTACGGTTGCAACAAAGTGGTTGGCGAGTAACACACAGACGTAAAACATGTATGTTTGTAGAATAAGTGAAGAAAAAGTGATTTATTTCAATTTAACATTTTTTTAATGATTTAATTAAATCTTAGTTAAACCAACTGCAGTTTGTTCACAAACAGCAGTTTGAGAAACCTTGACGTAATATAATATTTAATGCACTTTATGTTGTTAATGGAATATATTTTCTTATTCATTGTATTTAAAGCAATGTGATACAATTTGTCATGTAATTTGGAATTACATGAAGTAATCTACTCAGCTCTGATGATTGTATAGGAATATGCAGCTGTCAATCTGGTGTGTTTCCCAACAGCATCATTAGCCAACTATGGTTAAAACTTCCATCATTACAAACATAGTTCAATGATTTGGAGTTTTCCGAATCTATCCACCTTATTTTTGCCATATTGTGCATGCCCATTTGTAAATGTTATGGATCTGGCTGTACAAAACAGCTTGCTTTGCTGCTTGATATTCCAAATTGGTGTTTCTTACCATATTATTTTAACGTATTACCTTAATTATGAACACACTGGTTTGTAGTGCAAACAGTTTTACCATTTACTGCATGTCTTGCCCATAGGCTTACTTTCGCGTTTAAGAATGAGGTCGATAGTTCCAACGACCGATTGCAAACAGCATCGCAAAGTTGTGTGGTTGGAACTACAGCTCTCAACCTGTGGTTAGTTTCTATTTAGTAAGACATATGGAAAATAAGCAGGCTAACATGTAGCACAATCTATATTTTTCACAAATGTCATTATATGTCTTCTACTTTGTTAACGGAATTCAAATATTTCTAAAATGTGAGATATGTGTCTATTTGCTCTTTACTACAATGGTAGAACCTAGAGTGACAAAAGGGAAGTTGGAAAATACAGCTAAATAACAGAGAATAAAAATAGTGAAGCAGTCCTTAGATCCCATGTTCATTATTCATTTGCTTAATATCATTAATGACAGTTCTAAAAGTGGTTTGAATAATGTATGCGACAAAGTTCCCGTTTTTAAGGAAACAGTCGTGACTAGCTAGTCATGAGCTAGTCTCTCCAACAATCCATTGCACAATGGTGATTAAGCGAGTTACATTGTTCAGGAAACATACCCCTGAAGCATAATTTCTGCTACATATCAGTTAATTCCTAAAGAAAACGTCTGACTATCTGGATGTGAGCTGAATCTAAAGCATAATTGGGTGATGCAGGAAATGATTCACACTGTATTCAACACCAACGCAGAATCAGGTCTATATCTGTATGGCTAAAAACTAACTTAATTAAGGATATGGATTGCCCTAGTCAAAGCCCTGACTTTAATCCAATAGAAAGTACTTTTCACAATGGCGTTTTTAGTGTAGTATAAAGTTGCACTTAGTATTTCTTTTTTATTAAAATAAAAGTTTTACTCCTAGAGAAATAAATAGTAGTTTTGAAAAATATATTTTAATTGCACTGTTTTGATTTGGAGGTTGCCATGTTGTGATCACATGACCAGTCATAAATCTACACACTTTGAAATTTTTGCTCATTAAATAAAGTACTAAAGCCTGACAAATATCACATATGCAACAGAGCGCTGCAGTGACGACATACTTCTGTAAGCCAACTTCGAAGTTAGCATCACCCTGGTTCCCTTGTCAAAACCCCACTAGTAGTTTTCCATTGCCGTTTGAATTATTGCAGAAAATAAGCTCTGTGATCAACAAAAGTGCATGATTTTGATTTTGAAGTCTAAACAGTCACCAGAAGTAAAAAGCTAACTATAGGCTATACAAACTACATCATGGTCACATGACATAAATTTCACCACCATTAAGCTTCTGACAGTTCTTTTCCTGAAAATTTGAGTTAGGTTACATCTACATTAATCCAGAGACATTTGAAAATAGTTTTTTCTCGTTCTTTTCCACACTGAAACGTCTGAAAATATTAAATTTGCCCTACTGTGCATGTATAAAACCTTAGAAAAGCTCGCTTTTAGATGAGCTTTTACAGATGGAATACATCCGTTTTCATGCAGTTCTTTTGGCAGGATCATTTTATTTACTTAAATATCATCATTCATTGACGTGTCCATGTCAAGCACACTCACCATTATGATCTAAAATGCAACTGCCCTCATGTTTTGCCGCAGGACAGCAACTGCGAGTAAATTTTTCTGTCATCTTTACAGGATTGTAATATGAAGAATGTTCAAAGTAACATATTTTTTTGTAGCAGTGTAAAAGTTAATAGCACATAACAGACACAATACCAGTATAAACATAGATATCTCTTGGTACAGTATGTGTCACATTATTAAACATGCCTCATTGTTTTCAAAAGTCCACTCTACAACGCGAAAACCACGTTTGCAAATGTATCCACTTTGGAGTGCATTTTCAAAAAGCTCAGTTTTCCTTGACAAAAACGCCATCTCGGTGTGGACAGAAGGCCTAATTGGAGAGAAACAGATGTGTTTTCAAACAAAAACATATTAGTGTGGACCATGGCTGTCACAAACGATTATTTTGGTAATCGAGTAATCAGTTTATTATTCTGACGATTAATCGGATAATTCTAATACATTTTCTTTGGTAATGAAAACAGAACTAAGTGAACAATAGACTTTAAAATGACCTAAATACATATATAATAGCAACTAGGCAATAATCATTAGTTAAAAAGTATGAAAATCAAGTAATCATGTGGTTTTATAGAACAAAATGTTTAAAATACATAAGGTACTATAAACAACAGAGCTAACGTACATTACACATTATAACAAATGACTGCAGAGGGCACCAACGGACTGGCGATTGTTTTTACATTTTACTGCGCAAACTAATCCTTGTTTAAAATTGACTAAACAACATTTGATTCAAATGTCCACTTAATCTTTAATTTTGGGCCATTTCTATATGACATAAATGCTACAGCCACTGTAATATTTTGAATATGTGGACACCAAAACATGTAAACTCAGAGTGAGGGTTTGAGCGTTTTGGGTTTTGAGGTTTTTTTTTTAAATTGCACTGAACAGTTAGCATGTCTACAAAGATATTGATGTATTCTCCTGTGTTTGCATAGATTTATAATTGATTTACCTTACAAATCTGATTAAATTATGATTACATTTTTGGTCTTGGTGGAATAGATCTGCTACGCTGCTGCTGCGGCAGAGCAAGTACCGAGACTTGCTACTGCCAATACGTCCATAACATGCTGCTGTATGTATGTAAGAAATACTGCTGCTGCACATATAACATATATAATTAACCCCCATAGGATATATCAATCACCTCGTAGCAGATCATATATAATTACCCCCCATAGCATATATGAATCACATCGTAGCAGATCTATACAGGTGGAGCTGGGGAAGGTGGAGGGTTTCTGAAGAAAGCTGCAAACTGCTACATCTAGCACTAGTCATATATTTAAATGTTAAACAGTGAGCTCATTGACTACTGATACAGGAGAGAACCAATAGACTGTGCCATGTGATTATGATGTCATGTTGTCAGATGGAGTTAGACCCATCAGACTGCATTCTAAAGTTTCATGCCAGAACTCTGTATTTTGTGTGGACGGTTACTGTGAACAAGACTAGGTGACAGTATACATTTGCGATAACTGCCATACTAACTAGAGTGAACCTTCAACAATTTTAGAAAGAAACACTAACAAACAAACAAAGACATTACAATACCGCATTACACTCTTGAAAATAAAGGTTCTAAAGGGGTGTTTTGGCAAAGATAGAATACCATTTATGGTTCCCCAAAGAATCTTTCAGTGAACAGCTCCTAAAAGAACCACTATGAAGAACATTTAAAAAATCTAAAGAACCTTTTTCAACTATAAAGAACTTTTTCTGCATTTGAAAGGTTCCATGGATGTTCAAGGTTCTTCATGGAACCATTGATGCCAGTAAAGAACCTTTATTTTTAAAGTGCATGCCTTTACTTATGGTCTCTTAAATTAATTCTCTTTGGGGGGAAAAATGCATTTAGCTGTGAATAATGTTTAGCTCTAACTACTTAATAATAGAGAATATCACAAACTTCTTCACATCATATACTTTAAAAAAAAGTTTGGGGCAGCTGCCCTCATGTTCATTTTCTTCCACTTAGACATACTTTAATTTGGGATGCACTGTTTCTAACCTGGCCTACTATTGTGGATAGAAAGTAAACGAATTGGGACATTGGCCGATTCCAAGTGTGTAGGAGTCGGTTATACAGTTATAGCTTGGCCATGTGTTGGGCTCCTCGGTCCATTGTAAAATAAATGTTATGAATTGATACCACAACAGATACCATAATATAATGCGGAAGATGAACAGGTGGCGAGCGTTTTGGCAACCGACTTCTGATTATCTAACAGATGTGTCTAAGGAAATAAGAAAAGCGTTTAAGACCTTCCAGTACGTGCTGGGTTTGAAAAAAGACGTTTTGTTCATGTGTTTCCCACAGAATACAAAGCAGTTACTCAGCACTGCAGAGGATCAACCAGGACTTAGAGGATAAAATCCACCGAAATGTGAGTGCACACATTGGCCACACTCTAAAAAAGCACAAATTATACAAGAGGTATCTGGGTGAGCGCACATGCACAGCTTTTTGTTTTAATGTGCGAAAGGTTTGTTCGCATGTGTGTTTACGAGTACTCATCTCCCTCTTTAAGTGTTTTCCTGTTTAAATGGGTTTTGGGATGAAAGTGTTTACATCGCTGTCCACACTTCTGTCCATGTGTGTACGTGTTTTCTGGTGTGACAGATTAGGGAATGTGTTAAACATGTACAATAGCGCTGAATGCACTAAGAGTCTATTTGAATATCAATACACTGCCACTGGTGCGGCTGACGTTAATTATAGTCCATTACAACAGCCTGTCCGCCTTCACATGACAGTGTGATAGTGAGTCTATTATACTCGCAAAACCTGCATCACAGCCTGTTTGTTAATTTGAAGTTCCAAACAATTAAATTATAATTAGGCTGCCTGCCGCAGTACATTGCATGACCATTACATGTCCGCATTAGGATCCACCCCTCAGGGTTTACTCTGAGTTCGTTATAGTAAACACGTTTTTTTTTTAGCAACAGATTGCACCCATAAAGACGTCAATGATGAACCTGAAGGTTATAGGCCCAAGTATGAAAGGAAAATCATCTGATATCAGCCTTCTATTGATGTTCCTTTTAGTATGCCAATTAATTCCCATCTGCTGCAGAAGTATCCTAGAATGACTTAACACGTGCAATGACTTCTCCCTTTGTAAAATTGTCTGTATTTATACTGGTGGTTTATTAGGACTTATATCATTGTAAATGCCAAATCTCATGGGGTTTTTTTTCATGAAAATGTGCTTCTTTTATTCAGTCACAGCACCATGATGATGAGAAACGGGCTCTTAGCAGAGAAATCATCGTCCTTAACAATCATCTCATGGAAGCTAAGATGACCATTGAGAAACTGAGAGAGGACAATGTAAGAGAAATAATGACAAAGTGATTTCTTTTACACACTGAGGCTTAAAGGCAGCCCTTTTGAGGACTGGGTATTTGCTTTTCGTTACCTAATGTTCCCTTTCTACCACTCTCAATAGGACCTATACAGGAAAGACTGTAACCTGGCTGCACAGCTTTTGCAGTGTAATAAGTCACATTACAGAGCCCAGTTATCAGAGGTAAGTTAGCAAACATAACTTGGTTTCAGCCATATTTGTTGCCATTAGTTTGTCTATAGGTGCTATAGTATGCAATAATTTTAGAAACATTCCAATAAAATGGCTGCTACTAAAATAATAATATAGACCGATTATTGCTTCTATGGTACTGTCCATGTATATTTCCTTCTGAAACTCACAGGTGAAATGGCTTAGGCAGCAAGCCACCCATGTTTATTTACCCAACTTGCTAATTGGGTAAATAGAAATTGAATATATATATCCATATGTTTATATATAACAATGATGGCTAGAAATTTTCAACCCAGTCTGTCAAAGTGCTGGATAATAGTTATTTATAGCACAACTTCTTCAGAATTTCTTTATATAGCCTTTTAGATTTCATCCATACAATATCTTTTCCAAAAGATATTTATCTAAATAAGCCCAACTATGCCCTTTAGTGCAATATCATTTACCACTAACTCTGTTAGGGAAATGTGTTTTGAAAGATATTAATGTAGGAAATCATAAAGCAGGATTCATTTTATTTAGTGGAATCTACTATTATTTAGGCCAACCATAGTAAATCAAGTTCTTGTTTAAAGAAATATTGAGGTTCTGTCCCATTTAAGAATAGGTGATTCTTCTGGCAAGGATAAGTGGGAGGATGTTTAAATAATAATAGTGTGTGCCAATAAACCTGGCAGTTTATTTTTCCAATCTGCTCCAAGCCTTATGCCAATCCCATGATGTCTAGAGCAGAGACTTATGTTGGAATGCTGCCTGCTGTAAAAACCTGTTCATATTTGGCAGACATATTTGAATGGAAACATCAATGTGTCTGTTGCACAATGTGTTCAGGGAATTCAGCCTTGCATATTGTTTTATATGAAAATGTCAGAGAATTGGCACTAAACATTCATTAAAATAGCTGGACAAAAGCTGTCTCATGTGGTTATGAGTTTTTGTAAAACCAAAGAGAAATTTCTTTAAAATTAGCCCAAAAAGCCTCAAAAGCCAGAACATTCAGAAGGTCAACAGATACTGTATGAATTAGACATCAAATCGGATTTGTTGAACCAAGACCAACCCTACTGGTTTTGAAGGACTAAAATTTTTGCTTTGTCTTGGCTCCTCTTATCATGCTTCTATAATTAGCCATGTTCTGTTAGCTAATTAGCTGCAATTTACTTTCTTCTTGTTGCTATGGTGAAAGAACTGAGAGTCAAAAAGAGTTGTGATATTGGATTGATGCCTAGTACTCTGTGTGTAGTGTCAGTGGCAATGAAATCTGTGATTCTCCCCCTGGCCAATTTTCGCTAAATGAAATACTAAAAGCCATGTACTTACATAGACCATTAGTACAGACTTGTCTAAAGACTTAATACTGGCCTTTAACAATATCTTTGGCTGTCTGCTTTGCAAATGTACTTCTGTGTTCATTGGGTGCTTCGGTTTCATTCACCAATCTCTTGTATGTTTCCTACCAGCTTCTTACTGATATTGACCTCACCTAAGCTATTATTCCCTTTTTATCCCTTCTAGACAGGCTTCCATAACAGCCTACCTATTTCTCTTTGTATGTAAGATTCTCAACTCTTATTGTTCACTGGGTACATCTAATGGAAATCTGTGTTTTACTCTCTCTCAGTTGCCTGCAGAGTTTCAGGAACGTGTAAGCTTGCACATGGAGGGTTCTTCCCTCTGCCATTCCCCATATGCCGACACAGTGCCTGCCTCTGTCATTGCTAAGGTCCTGGAGAAACCAGATGAGGTCTGCAGCAGTCAAGCCTCTCGCTCACCCAGCCCACAACCCCAGGAACGCCAAGGCTTCCTTGTGGGCACAAGCCTTGTGGGTAGCACTGAACGCCTTGGCCTCCGAGCTACTTACAAGTCAGACCTGTATAGCAGTGACACAGCACTTTATTGCCCTGATGAACGGAGACGAGAGCGGAGACCCAGCATGGACCTCCATGGACAGCGGACGGTGTATGAACCCCAAAACTCCACTGATAGCAACCCAGAAGAGGGATCCATGTCTCTGCAGCCTGGCTTCTCGCAGGACCATTTCCGAAAGTTTACAACCTCTCTGGGAGGAGGCTCTAGTTCTTACTCCAGCTTTAGTGGAGGAGGGTCAGAGGACAAGGGTCAGGATCCTCCGAGCAGTGCTGCATCTTCTCCACGCCACCATGCCCTTTACATGGACTGGAGGGATGGGGGTGAATACGAGCACAAGAGTGACTCTTCCTGGGAGAGGGAGAGTCCAAGCGCCTTCTCCAAGGCCCACACTTTTCAACCGCCTGAGTCCAGCCACCATCAGAATGGTAGCTCACCTATCTACAGCAGAACAATGTCCTCCTGTTACAGTGAACCTTATGAGCCTCTGCCACCTTCCACTTCCCCCAGTATTACCTATGGTGACAGTCGCCGTGGAAGCGCTTTTGCTCCTGAGGAAGAAGAGCTGATTGGTCGGTGGAGGCAACTGAGTGTGGAGGATCTAAGTGCCCACTCATACCGCAGTCCTGGGCGGGCCTCACCCTACAGCTTCTCCGAACAGCACTTCTCTGTCCGGCCTGCAAAAATTCGCCTTGGTCCTCTCTACAGTAGCTTCCAGGAGGGTACTGATGTATACCACCATCATGCCGGGGTACTAGATCCCTTCTCCAGCCCCAGCCCTGACTGCAGCCCAGGCCTACGGCAGCAGCAAAGCCAACCTCACCTGTACCGCTCCAAGGAGGATAGCCAAGAGTCTGAGCACAGCCTCTACAGCCCCAAAGATGGTGGGGTGGCAGCTGGAGGCCAGGCAACAGAGTATGTTGACGTTAGTCCCAACAGTTCAAATGAGTCACTGGACCATGGATCTCTGGAGATGGCTGCCGAGCTGCAGCATTACCAACCCGAGAGGCACAGTGTGTCCCCTCAGGGAACCACCCCACCACCTCCTCCACAACAACCGTACCAAAAATTTGGCACACTAGGGCTGTCGCGTAAGGACAGTCTCACCAAGGCACAGCTCTATGGTACTCTACTAAACTAAGAGCAGAGTTTCCTGGTTAGTCTCTTTTACAGCTCTGTGGTACTCTACTAATTTAAGAGCAGAGTTTCCTGGTTACTCTCTTTTACTGCTCTGTGGTACTTTACTCAACTAAGAGCGGGATTTCCGGGTTACTCTCTTTTACAGCTCTGTGGTTCTCTACTCAATTAAGAGCAGAGTTTCCTGGTTGCTCTCTTTTACAGCTCTGTGGTACTTTACTCAAATAAGAGCGGGGTTCCAGGGTTACTCCGTTTTGTCAATAGGTTTTGAATGTTAAGCTACAGTTTGAGCCAAACACATGATGAGATTTTCTGTTGAATATTTTCAGTCCATCAGTTCTCTTATCTTTTTCTCTCTATTTCTGTATCTGTTACAGTGTTTTCTAAACATTGAACATGAATTGCTCATGTTTCTACAGTTGATATGAAGCTCTAACACTCAGCACTATTTGTATAGCCTATTTTGAAAGTTTATTAATGGTTCTGTGTGGTTTGTGAGAAAGTATTTTAAGTGCATTAGGTGCATCATGAATTTTTGGAAACTTGTCTGCAAAGAAAGAGAGAAAGAGAGATTTACTTTGTTTTACCAAAAGCCTTCTGGGCTCATAAGGGTTTGTGAATGGACAGCACATGCTATGTAAAAAGAAATGCTAATTTTGACAAGAAATTTGATCTTTTATTATATAATTTATGAATAGCTGTATTTATTGTTAAGTATGCTATATCTATAATTGTTTAATAAATGTAACACTATGGAGAGATCAAAAATCTATATAATTGTAAATTATTTATATTGCTATAAATAAGGCAATCAGCACAATTATACACGCTGCAAACAATTAAACATGCCTCAAATGAAGTTAAGTCATGATAACAATTTGAGATTTCACTACAACCTATTGACGGACCCCTCCACAGGTTTGTGAGTGAGACCTTGTGAAAATATTTCTGAGAATAATCTCTGCATGGATTCATAATACCCTAGGTCAGCCCTTCAAGATCAAGTCTCAACCAAAGTGATACTTCCAATCTATTTCTATTTCAAATAGATTTGATACTACTCAAATCTATTACAACATCAAACAAGTACAATATCTTGAAAGCACTGGGCATTTTTTAAACTTCTGATGTGTTTTGTTGGGCGATGGAATTTTTTGAGGTGATTGTTATTTTCAATGTTTTCTCTCTTTTGTTCCTCAGTGCTGTAAGCCCCTCCCTCAGGCCCTCTCTACCTCACGATTCAATCCCTCTCTTCTTTCTTAATCAGCTGGGATCCTGTGTCAGTTGACACAATGATGCATGACTCTGTTTCTTCTGTTTTGCTTTCTATATCTAATAAAGCACAATAGTTGCACCATGTCTGTCTCTTCAACTCCCTTTTGTTTCCTTCGCTGCTTCTGTTTGAGAGCAAGGCTTGCTGCTGAGGTGTATTGGGGAGAATTTATAATCTAGAGTTTGGTTTCCTGCATGAAATGTCTCCTTGTTGTACAGTGTGAATGGCAGCATACAAAGGAAGGACCTTGGTCCTCCTCCACAAACGACAGAGTTTCTTTCCAGCATTCAATTTATTCAGTCTTTACGGAATAACAGAAGCACAGCATTTACACTCAAAACATTTCATGTTAGTGCGTGTGATTAAGGACAGTAGCCAGTAAACCCCCTACAGCTTCACTGCGAATGAAATTGATCTAATAATGGCTAACATACAGCAGTATATAGCAGAGGCAATGAAATTTATACAGCCATTACTCTGATTCACTTTTTTATTTGAGTAGTGACACCACACTATCTGCAGAGCCACAACCTACATTTTTCCTTTTTAATTTCATTTGGACACTGGGTTGTCACAAACATTTTCAAATATATCTTGAAATGAGTCACAGAGTGGGAGTCAGGTTTACTTTACAGCATTATGAGAAGATGATATTCTGGGAGGCTGAAGTGTGACTACTTCACTTCATAGATGAATAGGTCTCTCAAATTATCTTGATGTATTGTAATAACTTGGTCACAAAGCACCAGTTAACCTACATTGAGAGATATACAAGGGTGTTAATGTTATTCTGTATTCACGTTAGCTCTGAGCCATATGTTTCTTGGGCACGTTGCTCCTGTCATTTGTATTCAAGGGATATGTCGGACTCGATACTTTCAGGCTCTCATTCACAGAGAAGAGTGAGTCACGAGCCTGAGGCCATCTCTGAAAACACTGCAGCAAGGATACAGGGAACAGATGGACATTTTAATTTCCTGTCTCTTATCCAAGTCCCTCAGGTACTTGGCCAAAAACACTCCCCCCAAAAATCCATTGAATTGATGTTCAAGATCTGCAATTGCCACATTTGTGAAGGGTGGTTCTGCTTCTTCTCCTCACCTCCTAAGCCCCACCATGCTTTCACTCAGGTCCCAGAGCCGTTTGGCAGTATGGTCATCGGTGGCTTTAGAAAGCAATTGTTCTTCTTCACAATTAGCAAAGCATTTTCCAGACACACCCTCAACTTCAGGCGAGCATGCCAGGTACAGTGGGGTCTGAGCACCCTCCAGTGGGCTTTTGAAGAACAACCAAGAGACCAGCAAGAAAAGAGGCTTAATCAGCAGGGGGATGTTGACGTGCCGGCCCAATCTGGTCCTTACGATACCCGGGGTGAGGGCATTTACAGTTACCCCAGTTCCTTCCAGCTTGCGGGCCAGCTCCCGAGTAAATAGTAGGTTGGCAAGCTTGCTCTGGCTGTAGCAAAAAGCTTTGTTGTAATTCTGTTCGCTGTTTAAGTCCTCGAAGTTGATGCTGCCATACTTGTAGAGTTTGGAGGAGACCACAACGATACGGCTGGGAGCCGACTGCTTCAGGAGGTCCAGCAGGAGATTTGTCAAAAGGAAGTGACCCAGGTGGTTCACTCCCAACTGCATTTCATAGCCCTCTTCTGTCTTACTGTAAGGACACTGGTAGAGACCAGCATTGTTGATAAGAACATCAATCCTTGGCTCCTCCTAATTTTGTAACACAATTAGGAGTTTAGAATTTTTGGTTTGTGCACATCTAATCACATTTAATTCATCTAGTGTATAAATGCAGAAAATACGTGATATGTTATACATGAAAAATGATGTGACTGAAATGTAAAAATACTGATAGACTGTAAAATGCATAACATATTAAAGTGTATTTAGGGTTTCCATGTTAAATAAAACCGTAAAATGGAGGGTATGATGTCATTGGCGGGCGACGCAATGACATGGCGCTCCGTTACACTAGTTAAAATAGCTTATTCCTCTGGATTTAAACATTTGGTTTTTGGATATTTTAATGAAAAATCTTACATATTGTGCAATCTATAATTGTGTAATAAATGTAACACTATAGAAAGATTGAAAAATCTATATAACTGTAAATTGTTTATTTTGTTAAAAAACAATTATACAAACTGCAAACAATAAAAAAATCCCTAATGTGGGCTATGTCCTAATAAAAATTTGAGATTTCACTGTTACCCATGGATTGTTACACAGGTTTGTGAGTGAGAGTGAAAATATTTTGGAGAATAAATTCATGGATGTATATTACCCTAAATCAGACTTTCTAGATCAAGTCTCAACTAATGTGCTACATCTAATCTATCTGATACTTATCAGTAATCATTTTTTTATATAATTCATTTTACAATTTCTGCTAGCCAAAATAATGATTTGACAAGTTTGCGTATTTTATGTTATTTTCCACATGGTTTCAAGTTAAATGAAAATCTATTAAATGACTATTTAAATGCAGAAATAACTTTAAAGGGATAGTTCACCCATAAATACAATTTCTGTCATTAAGTACTTACCCTCATGTTGTTCCAAACCTGTAAAACCTTCATTAATCTTCAGAACACAAATTAAGTTATTTTTTTATGAAATCCGAGTGATTTCTGAACCTACCAAGAACATCGGCAAAATAGTCCATGTGACATTAGTGGTTCAACCGCAATTTTATGAAGCTATGGAAATACTTTTTGTTGCGAAAAATACTAAAATAACTTTATTCATTTATTTAACAACTGGCTGTCTATGGAGGGTCTGATTTAATCAAAAATGTGTGTTCAAAAGACACGAGAGTGAATAATTAATGACAGATGTTTTAAATTTTGGGGTGAACTATCAACACCTGTGAAATACTGTTTGGACTAAAACGGGTGACAATCAGCCCAGCTGCCTCATATTTCTATTATTTATATATGTACAATACCCCAAAAAATACCCAAAGTTACTAATATGCAATCCCCAACATTGTAAGTAGCGAATTTGTCTTTTTTTTCATGACGGTGGTGGCTAGAACTAGTTATCATAGTTTAATAACGCTAACAATAATTTTAATACCTATAGTTAGCATTAAGGAAGGAGTATGAAATATATGACATGTCATATCATATTTCAGGACATTGGATAGCTCATTTTACTGAGAAACACTTGCTCACTGCTTGACCTTTAGCTACACAACATAAGTGTTAGCACTTCTAGTTTATGTGAACTAATTTGGTCATTTTCTCAATGATTTAGCCTGGTTTGCGGTATTTCTACGTTCATGAATTCATACTATGTTGTTGTAGACTATTTAATGCCATGCAACCCAGTTTTAATTAAGTTACTTAATGAGAAAGAGGTTGTTGTAAACAAACCCTGATAACTTCCTCGCAGAAGCTGCGCACAGACTGGAGCGACGCAAGGTCCAAGTGTTTAATCACGACTTCTCCCTGACTCGGACCGGCTTGATTCTTGACGTCCTGGGCCGCCTCCTCAGCCCTCTGCCTGTCCCGACAGGCCATTATCACACGGGCCTGCAGCTTCAGCAGCTCCGCTGCCGTCGCCTTCCCGATGCCGCTGTTTGCCCCGGTCACTATCACAGTCTTTCCGCGCATCAGACCCACTGGGTAGCTCAGTAATTTCAGCGCTTTCCGCCTGAAGAATATTCTCCGGGCAATGAAGAGAACCCCACCGCCAAGGACAGCGGCTAAAATTACCGCTGCAGACATCAGTGCAGGAATGCTGAGTGTTGAATAACAGCGTGCGAGTGAGCACCGCGGACCACATTACCCAGAATGCACTGCTTTGTTATGGTTTAAAAGATATTTCCTCTTTTTGAGGCGGACAATTCAAGCGTACTAGTTTATTACACTATATAAAGTACATCTTAATCCATATTATCAGCATTATTGTGTATGCAGACGAAATAAAGCCTATTAATGCAGCGTTTACCTGAATTTATGTATAAACCTAATCGTTATTATATCTGGATGATAGCTAATCCAAGTTTTTTTTTTTTTTTTTTTTTCTTCTTCTTTTCTAGGTACAAATATGATTTCTGGCATTTTTAAATGTAATGTAAAAAATGGCATATTCGATCATGATTAAGAGTATAATTACATGTTAGATTATTTATGAGAGTGTCTGAAATATAATGCTATTTTATAAACTTATTTAAAATTAATAATATAATAGTAATGGATATGTTATAATATAACAAATATGTTATAATATATGGCCTACAATGACATACCTTATTATAACAGCGTCTGTGTTTCCATCTATTTAATTGGCTGCAATAATTTGTCATTTCTGCTTGATTTTTTTGTATTTATTTATTGAGATTTGTTTGTGTATTGCCACTGCATTCTTTATTGTATTTTATTTTTCCTTTTTTGTGGCATCCCAAAATTGAAATGAAACAAAACAGTTCAATACACGTAACAATATTTTGTTTTTATTTCAAATACAAAGTTTTAATACATAAACAGACCTTAAGTGCAAAGTTCAGAAAACATATACCGCCAGTAAATTGTAATAAATAAGTGTGCTAAAATGCTACACAACTAATCGTATGTTAGAACTAATGGCAAAACCGTTTCATTCTGAACTAAATTTTGTTGTTACTTGTAATTTAATGTCACAGTCAAAAAATCAATATCTTAACTACATTCTTAAAAATATATAAACCATATATAAATACAGCAAAAAGGCTAAACACATATTCCTGTTAGTAAGTAGCAATACTAGTTCATTGTAGTACAATTACTATGTAAGTGGCACTCTGTAGATCAACCAAATCAGTGCAGACTCAAGAAAGTGAGGAAGTGGAGATCAAGGAAGCAGACAAGAGACTTGAATCTAAAGTTGCTAATAATACTGCTGGTGTGGTTGTTGTTCTTAGGACTGGCTCTCAGTGTTTGGGTCCTCATATATGTAACTGCCAACACCTCCAGTGTTTACTCCTGAACAAATACAGAAATAACATTATACATGTGCCAAATTTTACATTTATTTAATTGTTTTTCTGTGCAAAAATAAATAACTAAATTAATAAATGATTAAATGAAACTTTCTGTGTATATAAAATCACTTTTGTCAACAAAATGAAACAAAGTACATAAATTTAAACAAAGTACATAAATGTTTATATAAAGAATGAAATTGAAAAATGGACAATGGAAAATTTACCTTTTGGCCCAAAGAGAACAGCATAACAGGGTTTATGGCAGTACGGCTGGCCATCGTGCTGTTTTAAACAGAACCCAAGTACACTATTAAATCATACTTGTCTTTAAATGTCATTTTTAAATCTGGTACAATACCTTCATCTGAACATTTTTGAGCTGCACCTTTAAGATATTACTAAGAGAGGGCACATATGTTTCTACTCAATCCATACAGATACACTTTTTCTGACCAAATTATATTGCAAATATATGTACATATGAAGAGTTCAGATGCAAAACCAGCTAAAAGCCATCTCGGTCAAAAATGAGATAATGATAATCGACACATATTATACGTCCATCAAATACTTTTACCTCAAACTCGCTAAAATCCCAACCTCAGCCCAATCAGAAGTACCAGTACTTACATAGAAACCTATACATCGTAGCCTGATAAAAATGCATTTTTTAAAGAAAGCTGTCAGATGGATTTAGAGGCTTTTGCATCTGAACTCCATATATGTTGTGAATAGCACAATGTAAAAAAGTATATTTTTCAGATTGAAAATATATTTAGATTAAATGCTTGCAAAATATAATAGATTAAAAGACTGCAAAATGTTCTTTGATGAACAGACATCACAGCAGCTGGGTTATTAGGTTATTTGGCTGCTATTACTTTAGGAGCTGCCGCTGCTGAAGGTGATGCAGTTTAATTTGTGCTTCAATATGAAATGATACAGGAAGGTACAAGAATACTTTTTGTACACAAAGCAAACAAAAATAACGACTTTATTCAACAATTAGTTTCCTCTGCGTCACCGTAGCGCCATTTTGGAGAGTTTCTCCTGGACGCAAACAGCGTACATTGTTCTCTGTCAGCTGTGTCATGTGGATACGCTGTTTTCGTTCGAATCAAAACGTAAATAAACGTAGAAAACGTATCGGTGTGTTGCGGCTGACAGAACAGTGTACACTGTTTGTGTCCAGTGGATACTTTCCAAAATGGTGCTATGATGACGCGGAGGAGACGAATTGTTAAATAAAGTCGTTATTTGTGTTTTCTTTTCATAAAAAAAGTATTCTCGTAGCTTCGTAAAATTATAATTTGAACCACTGATGGCAGATGGACTATTTTGTCTTTCATACTTTTCTGGGCCTTGACAGTGTTATGTACTTGGCAGTCAATGGGACAGTCAAAAAGCTCCTGGTTTTCATCTAAAATATCCTAAATTGTGTTTAGAAGATGAACAAAGCTTTTTACATTTGCAAAATTAACATTTTGCAGTTTCTGAAAGGGGGGTATAAACTGTATATATATATATATATATATATATATATTTTTTTTGTAATATGAGAACTGTTGTGTGTTTTTCTCTGTCCCTCACCTCTGCATGGCTGCCTGGAGCCAGAGTCTTGCTGCACCTCTCACAGCGCAGACAGGGTCTGTGCCAGTCTTTACCCAGGGAACTGACCTTTTCAGCTGGAACACAAAACAGGCCCTTCTGTAAGCATCAGGCAACCTCAACAAATGCTAATGTATGTCCTGGCAGTGCTGAACACACAAGTTCCAGCACAAGTCCATATTTGGTGAACTTTACTGTCTGAATGTCAGCGCTTACCGAAGTACACTGTTTTGTTGCACCTTGGGCAGATGTTCGGCTGACCAGAAAACGAACTGAAGCTTGCAGCTAGAGAATATTAGAATAATGAATTATTCTCAAAAATATCATACATTTAAATAACAGTAATAATTAATTACCATAAATGTGAATAATCCTAATATATAGTACGGAATTCATTATCACCACCCACTTTATTCTAGAAACAATATGAACGTGTGTCAAAGACTGACATGGAAGACAATAATTTGTTTAATAAATTTGTTATTTTTGTTATCTTTAGACAAAAAAGTATTCTCATAGTTTTCCAAATGACGGTTGAACCACTGATGTCACATGGACTATTTTAAACAATGTCCTTACTACCTTTTTGGGCCTTGAACATGTCAGATGTGTTGCTGTTTATGCAGGGTCAGAAAGCTCTCGGATTTCATAAAACATATCTTAATTCATGTTCTAAAAATGAATTAAGGTCTTATGGGTTTGCAACGACATGGCGGTGAGAAATTCATGACAGAATGTACATTTTTGGATGAACTATCCCTTTAAGTCTCTGCATTATGATCTACAGTACAAACTCACCCTTGACTGGGCCCCTGGTAGTCTTTTTCTCTTCAGCCTTGGGCTTGGTTTCCATGGCAACAGGAGCAGTGTCATCGCTGACCGGTGTTTCATAGACATACGATCCGGCCCCACCAATATTCACACCTGCAGGAATATGACAAGCAGTGCAGTTGCTTCTTTTCTGATTCTATTATATGGATGGGATTTAAACATTATAGTATTTAAGAATTCAACATGGTTTAGTGTTAAAGGAACAGCCCACCCAAAAATGAAAATTCTGTCATTATTTACTTACCCTCATGTTGTTCCAAACCTATATGAGTTTCTTTCTTCTGTGGAACACAAAATATATTGGTAACTAATACTATGGATGTCAATGGGACCCAAAACTGTTTGATTACCAGCATTCTTTAAAATATCTTCTTCCACAAAAGAAAGAAACTCATGCAGGTTTGAAATAACATGAGGGTGAGTAAATGATGACAGAATTTTCATTGTGGATGGATTATTGCTTTAATTCATATCTGAAGATCAGAGATTTAAGCGATGAAGCTGCTCTTGTGCAGGCTGTCTGTCTCATTAAGAATCTGTAGCATCAAAGGAAAGCGTGTCCTACTTGCTGCAAGCCCCACAAATTATGAATAGATGCATCTGAGAAACTAATTAGATGTACTGCACCTTTTGGTCCATAGAGGGCAGCATAGCATGGCTTGTGGCAGTATGGCTTCCCATCATGCTGTTAACAGTGGATAGAGCACATCACTGAGATTAATTAGGCATCCGGTTCCTGTCGTCCTTGTCTGTTCATCAAAAATTAACACTCATGCTGTCCAAAGATTAGAACATGAAATATTCTCAACATCTAAAGAGCAAACAGCTGCAACGCCCCTTGTGAAAAAGAAGTAGGCTACACTTTTGTATACTTTTATCGAAATAATACACTTCAGATTAGAAGAATAGCCTATATTTAAATGCTAATTGAATGTAATGTTTTATAGTTAAAATGTATTATAGTTAAAATTTATACTAAATGCAACTAGTTGGAATAAGTAGAACAAACACGGCAACTGAACAAACATAAATGTGTAAATTATCATTATAATGTAAACTTGCTAATATGTCAGTGCTCTTTTTTTGCATCTCTAAGAGTTTAAAGAGTGTGGTGATTTTTAGTTATTGGTTTTAATTAGATATTTCATATATTTAAAGGGCTAGTTTGTCCAAAAAAATAAAATTAGCTCATTATGTACTCATTCTCAGTGCAGCCTAGGTGTATATATAAACAAGGATTTGTAAAGAAAAATGACGACGGATTTTGATATAAGCCAAAAGGAGACTGGTGCTCTTATAAAAACGCATTGATTTGCTACAGGAGCCCTTTATTCACCCCCAGGAGCCATGTGAGGCACTTTTTTATTATGGATGGATTATTGCACTTGTTTTGGACTGATGAAGAAAAACACCTGCCAATTGCATTATAAAGCTTGAAGGTGCCAGAACAATTTTTAATATAACTCCGATTGCATTTGCCTGAAATAAGGAAGTCATATACACTTAGAATGCATTGAGGGTGAGTAAATAATGGGCTAATTTTCAGTTTTGGGTGAACTAACCCTTTAAAATGTACCGTCTTTAGAGAAAATGTAGGCTACGAATGCGATTTTTGTCCAAACATATCCACCTTATTCTTTAACACGGAAGTAAGCCTATGGGTGAGACTTCCGCTTTATTATCCACTGTAAGGAAATAATGGGAAGAATAACAATGTGCAGTAAACAGTAAAAGTGTTTCCACTACAAACCAGTGTGTTCATAATTAAGATAATACATGAAAATAATATGGTAAGACACACCAATTTGCAATATCAAGCAGCTAAACAAGCTGTTTTGTATAGCTAAAAATAGCTGGATCCAGATGAGACCAGAAACCAGACCCATAAAATTTACAAATGAAAAGAAAAGAGAAAGGTGGATATTTTCTAGAAAGAGAATGTCCCTTCCATGAACCTTCCATGTAGTAACCTAGATCTGCTTTTCTGTAAGTTACACCTACTATCAGAAAAATAAATTGCCATCTGCCATTTTTTTTGTATTGTTCTGAACAGACAAATAGCATTAAAAAAAATTATTTTCATGCTGTTGGTGTGAATATGCCTTTATCATACTTTTCTTGCTATATCAATCATATAAAGATGAAATACAGAAATTACTAATTCAGCCAGAACTCTTTATAAGTGAGTCATTGAATTTTTCACTAAACCATTTTATGTATGAAAAATGTGAATATTGCATAAAAAATTCACAAATAAGCACAGTTTTTATCCAATGAGTCAATGAGAACAAAATATGTGAAGTAATATATTCACAAAATGTGTTTCCATCTCCCATTATTTGCATGTACCCATATTTCGCAGAAAAAAAAACAAAAAAAAACACCTCAAGCGAGTGTAAAATTTTGCGAATTAAAGGAATCTTTTTTCTGAAATGCAGCATTTCCATTACTCGTTATTGATGCAATACTTCAAAATGTGCATAAAAATGGTGATGGAAGCTATAGAATCTTTCACTTAACCATTTTGTTCAAAAAAACTGTTCCATTCACAATCACAATTGAATAGCTTCATGAACTGAACAGCATTGCTTAATTATATGATTTTGCAAACTATAAATAACATTGTGATCACATTAGATATATGTCAGATAACTATACATTTTAATGCCATGCAGCAATTTCCAGTTTAGTAGAAAATATACTTAAAGGAAAAGTGGATTTAATGGGATCTTCAACACTTTTTTCTGTCTTTTAGCTCTCTTTCTCTCACCTCTGCATGCCCCCCTGGATTCAGAGTCTTGTTACAGCGTTCACACTTCAGACAGAATTTGTGCCAGTCTTTTCCCAGAGATGTCACTTTTTCCGCTACGAGACACAAAGAGATTTCCTTTACAGATCATCATTCATCTGAAGATGTACATTACGATGATGGTTTAAGGGGCTCTTTGTATAAAAGTGTTAAAACTCTCCCCTGAAGCCACTATCTTCATTATAACAATTGAGCTGAAATTACTCCGTAGAGAGTCTTACTGTAATGGTGCCTAGCAAAGATCAGAGCTTTTATGAAATGGTGGTTTGAGTTTCGTCTTTGACTCTGTCTCGTCAGAAAATCCTGGACCATGTAAATGTGTTTATCCATTTAGTCTTTTGTCAATGCGTCTTAATGTGTCCACCCAAGTCCACTGAGAGATAATGTGTAGCCTAATGTCTGTCTGTTTACTGTCTCATAGAGAAGACGTGGACGGCGGTGAAACACTCTTATGTGCAGTGAAAGGTTCTTATCAAATCTGACCCCGTCATATCGAGGCTGGAATATTCCAGGCACGTGCCTCAGGAAGCACAGAACACCCTCATCAGCCGATCTCCACAGAGCAGCCTCACATCACCGTGAGTCAAGACTGAAGAACATTTTAGGTCAAACTTTGTGAAATCCATTCAAGGATGTTTGGGGAAGTGTGTTTATTTTTGTGTGTTCTATTGCAGGATGTTGCCTCAGGGTGACAAATCCATTTTCTTCATTTTGAAAGCACATGATGCATATAAAGCAATAAAACAGCTAATAAAGAAGGGATGACTTTGAATAAACCAATAAAAAAGGTTTCTTTTATTACATTCTAGCAACTATTTGTCTTAAAAAATCTTTCTCTGGCATGATACACCATGCGTGTTTGTTTATATCTACAGTGCCTTGCGAAAGTATTCATACCCCTTTATTTTTTTCACGTTTTGTTAGGTTGCTGCCTTATGATAAGCTGTTTTAAATTAAATAAAATAAAAAATCCATGCACCATAATGACAAAGCAAAAACAGAATTGTCACAACTTCGTAAATTTATTAAAAAAAAAAAAAGTATTCACACCCATAACTCTGTACTTAGCGGAAGCACCTTCACAGCCTCAAGTCTTTTTGGGTATGAATGAACAAGATTTACACATCAACATTTGGCAATTTTTTTTTTGCAAATTCCAAGAGTGTTTTCTTGTGTCTTCACTAGGGAGAGGACTGAGTCTTGCCACACCACCATAAAGCCCTGATTGGTGGAGTGTTGCAGTTATGTTTTCCTTCTGTAAGTTTCCCCCATCTGCACATATGATCATGGAGCTCAACTAGAGTGACCATCAGGTTCTTGATCACCACTCTAGCCAAGGCCCTTTTCCATCAATTCTCCATCAGTTTGGCCAGCTCTAGGAAGAGTTGTGGTTGTTTCAAACTTCTTCCAGGTAATGGAGACTACATTATCAACACAGCAGGGGTTTTTTTCTGAACTCTTCCCCAGATATGTGGCTTGATGCAGTCCTGTCTCTGTGCTCTACAGGCATTTTTTTGTTTTACCTAAAGGCTTGGTTTTTGCTCTTTTATGCATTTTTAGCAGTTAGATCTTATTAAGATCCTTTAAAATCATACCCATTCAATTGAATTTGCCACAGGTTAACTTCATTCAAACTGTAGTAACATGTACAAGCAATATGAATGCTCCTGAGTTTAATTTCAACTGTCCCATATATGAATACTTATGCAATGAAATCATTTAGGTTTTTAATTTTTATAAATTCTTTATCTATCTATCTATCTATCTATCTATCTATCTATCTATCTATCTATCTATCTATCCATCTTTAAGTCACAGTAACAAACAAGTATTATATTTATATATTTCCAACTTTTTAGTGAATTTAAGAGAAACTAGAATAAAAAATTGAACCTATTAGTCTTTTCTAGCTTCTGTCATGTAGCATTCTGACAACGTCCCACTGCCATGTAGTTCCGTTTCCAGGCAACTAGCTAAGTGGAAATATATTTATTTATTAAAATACTATATTACCATTTATTATTTTTATCTCTAATAATATTATTTTTCAAATGTGTTTTTGCTTTTATTTATGATGTATTTTTATGTTACACACAAGCACTTCTTCTCATCAATCCTATTTGTTTCCTTCTCCATCTTTCTGCTCACAAACAGACAAACCCACACAGCAGGACATTAACAAGCTTAAAAACTGAATGTTTTTTTTGTGGTGCAGACAAATGTGTGGGGAGTTGAACAGACATTAATTAGTCCTTGTCTCTGGACTTTCACTTCTGCTGAATGCTTTCACAATGCCCTCTTAACCTAAGTATCAAATGAGCTGTTTCCATAGTGAGGATATGCATAGCAAATTGCAGTCTGACAGAATGTTACAGAGGTTGCAAACACTTCGGAAACAAAAGAGAAAAAAGATTTAGAGATACTAACAATCAAATGGCTTTTAAAGAAAAAAAAAAAAAAAAGAAAAGATATCCAAGAAATAGTTTACCCAAAAATGAAAATTGGCCGGACATGTACTCACCCTCCGTCCTTAAGATGCATATGTGTTTGTTTCTACATCAGAATTTAGCATGTATGCTTTGTAGCATTATTTGCTTATCCATGAAACCTCTGCAGTGAATGGGTGCCGTCAAAATGCGAGCCCAAACAGCTCATAAAAACATCACAATAATCCACAAGTAATCCACACGACTCCAGTACAATTAACATCTTGTGAAGCAAAAAGCTGTGTTTGTAAGAAACAAATCCATTTTTTTACTTTAAACCATTGCTTCTAGGCAAAATAGAAAGAAAATAAAAGTCCATAATACATAATAACACTTTCTTTACTGAAAAAGTCCATTCCCTATTGTCCGTTCTATTGTTTAGAACAGTTTTGTACTGTATTCACTTGCAAACAGTGCTTGATCAGTGCATATTTTTCTCCTGATTCAGACGAAATGGATTATGGATAGATTACTCGTATTTTAGCCATGGTGTGAAGTTAAAAAATGTCTTAATGATGGATTTGTGTATTATGCAGATTTTTGCTTTTCAAAATATTACTTGTGATTTTTTTAACAACTGTTTGAACTCTCATTCTGACGGCACCCATTCACATTGGTGAACAAGTTATGTAATGCTAAATTTCTCCAAATCCGTTCTGATATGAAACTCATCTACATAGCCTGGGTGAACTACTCTTTTAACAACTGCCTGGAAAGAGAAAGTCCTGCACAAACTGCTTTTAGATGGCATAACTACACAATTATGTGGGCAAAATACATATTTCTAAAAGCCATTTAAAAGTAGCTGTGTGCCAGGTTGCATGCTTAAAGGCTGTATACAGTATTCAAGTGAGTAGGAATGCTTTCTCAGGTCACAGCTGTTAAAGTCTCAAGAGAGTGAGTAGCAGCCAGAGACAAAGTGGATCTCACATTTTAATTATTATAATGCTCAGTGAGAGGGAGTCAGCTCAGAATATGATATTAGCACAGACACATTTTTAAATCTGCTAATCATGCATGTTAATTTTCTGCCTTGAAAGAACAAAATAAATAAAATTAAATTATAAAATAAATTTTATACATAACATATATATATATATATATATATATATATATATATCATTACGCTGTGGGGACAAATGCCAAATGACACCTGCAGTTTAAAATTATTTCCGCCAGAGAAGATAAAGAGAAAGAACATCAAGACCTGTTTAATATTCTCCAATAAATCAAAATGGGTTACAACCCCCATGAGGCTTTTGGAATGACAGGAAAGTACAGGGCCATAAATAAGGTATAGACTGGACAGGAGAGTGTTTACCGGACCCATAAAATGGGTCAAATCAAATTGACTGCTGCTGTTCAATCTAGTTTGCAGTTGCATTTCAATTAAAATAAATAAATACTTATTTCAGTCAAAGCTGTTCACATTATAAAAAGAAAAGGTCTAATTTTGTTAGCTGTAGGCTTATATATAATAATGAATATGCAAAAAACAATATACTTAAGTTTGGTATTGAAAATCCACCTGATTATAATTATTTACATGATGTACAGTCACCCGTTTTAGCCAAGTGCAATTGGATTATGATCTGCCTTAGTGTCATTTACCACAGTCATTCATCTTGATTTTGCATTTCATGCGTCATCCATTATTAATTCAGAAAACTCTCTCTCTCTCATATTCATATTGGTGATTTTTATTGAGTTTATTCACTGCACTGGCTCAATATTCATGGTAGGCTTTCTCAAATCTCAGCAGATAAAATAGTTTGATTAGCTGCAACGTCTAATAAAGCAATCAGGTGGATCTTAATCATAAAATGTAATTACCAGCCTACTAAGAATATCGTGCACGCGTGATTAGCCCAGTAATTACAATCGAGCCCTCACTGGTTTGCAGGCGTTATTTATAACGCATACGAGAACGAAAGTAAATTCACACACTACACGACATCTATGGTGCAGACTGTCGTTTCAGCCGGTGCGTGCATTGTTTTATTTGTGGCATTGCAAAATAGAAGAAAGAAATGGACGACTTACCAAAATAAACCGTTTTGTCACACTTGGGGCATTTTGATGCCATGTTCCGAGCAAAGCTGGGATTTCCTTTGATTTAAGCACGTTGTCTTATATTTAGAGCTGACTGAGTGAATGCGACCCGCTCGTTTAGAGATGCTCAGAACGCGAGCGCATCCTCCCTTTCAAGATTGCAAGCGCGGATCCTCCCTCGATGACGTCAGCGGGCGAATGAATGTGCTCACCCTTCATTTCATTAAACTACCGAAGTCAGCGCATCTCTCTGCACACTGCAAAAAATGCTTTTCTTACTTAGATTTTTTGTCTTGTTTCCAGCCAAAACATCTAAAAATTCTTAAATCAAGAAGGATTTTTTAGACAAGTCAAATTTTTTATCTTGTTTTCAGAAAAAAATGTCAAAATTAAGTGCGTTTTTGTTTAAAACAAGTAAATAATCTGCCAATTGGGTAAGAAAAATAATTTAGTTCTCATCTTGAAATAAGATGATTTTGCTTACCTCATTGGCAGATTATTTTGCTTGTTTTAAGCAACAACTCACAATTTTGACATTTTTTTTTCCTGAAAACAAGACAATAATTTTTACTTGTCTAAAAGATCCTTCTTAATTTAAGATTTTATAGCTATTTTGGCTAGAAACAAGACAAAAATCTAAGTAAGAAAAGCATTTTTTGCAGTGCAGAGCTACACAGCATACATACACATAAAATCAATCATAGAAACCTTATCATTTATGGCAAGTTTTACCTACGACTACATCATAGAGGTGGAAAATCGCCAATCTTTCCAAAATAATCTTGAGTAAACAATGAAAAAAAGATGCAAAATATTTTCTTTTTCTTGACCACAAAAATCACAGGTATATGAAATGTTAACATTTATTTTTTTCATCTTTTAAATTTTCCTTCCTAGAATAGCCCAGATAGCACACGTATGTCTGCAAGATGTCTGTTAAAGATCTCTTGATCTGGAAAGCATCTGCTGTGTACAAACGTCTGGCAGATGTCTGTTAGATGTCAGGTTTACATACATTCTAAATCATAAACATCTTAAAGACATCTAATAGATGTATATTTGACATCTGATAGGAAATGTCCAATAGCCGTATTGCAGATCAGCAAACTACATCTTGCAGATGTAAATGCAAACATCAAATAAATGTCTCCAAGATGTATGTGTGCTACCAGGGAGCCTACCGATTATAGACATTCAGAAAGTCCAGTTTTGTGGATATTCACACATAGACTAGTCATTAGTCAGGTCGCGACAGCATTTGTCCACTATAGATTTACAAAAATCATATCCAACATGCCTTCCAACTTATACGCCCGACATAAGTCGTTTTCACAAATCCTCAAAATATGTCTTCATAGAGCGTATACAACAATTGCTCCCCTATCAGCAACAGGTATCCAATGCACTTTCAGGACTACGTCTAGCTCAGTATGTAGAGCATTGCACTACAGAGTGGGGTTCGATACCAGAGAACATACACATTCTCATAGCATGTTTTTAATTTTTTTTGGAATATGCACTATAAATCATGATTTTGCACTATTTCTGTAAGGGTAGGTTTAGGGTGGGGTTAGGTGTGGTCATTCATATGAAATACACCTAGTAAAATATGTTTGAATGACCATGAGATCGGTGTAAAAACTCATACGTCATCTCAAGACGTCAGATCCAACGCGACACTTTCATTATTTTTACGCCCACTAGAGGGCGCTTAACTTTAAAACGTAAAAATGGGTCGTATAAGGTGAATAAAAAACTTACAATTGGGTCACATTTTCTTTGAGGACAGTCGCAACCAATCACACACTGTTGACTGTTTAGAATGCAGTGGCCAATCAGAGGTGTTCAGAATAGTCATTGCTGAGTTTTGACTGAAACTCGTGAACTCCCTCATCATAAGCAACAAAATGCAGATGTACGAACTATCTAAGTAAAAGATTAATTTATGAACAGCTTCAGTGATTATAAGAGGAGTTATGAGTGCTTAAACACTAGCTAGACTGACTGTGCTCATTTAGAGTGCCTTCTTTCACTGGGTGATTCAGTGTAATAAAATGCATTTTCCGAAAATTCAGGATATGGGGGCAGAATGTATATTTATATTATTTCATATAGTTAATCAATATCACAAGAAGAGTGCCATTTTTTCACAAAAATCACCAATGTGAAATTGATTTTATACAACGGTTCAATAAACTAAAACGTTTTAAACACCATATTGCCAATTTGTGCTCTATTTTGACAACAAAAATGATTCCAAACACAGCCACAGCACTGTTTTGCATCTGTTTTGCGAATGAACCCAACCATTTAAATGATTCGGTTCAATCACAATGACTCACTTATTAACAGTGACCTTGCTGCCACCTACAGGCTGTTTTATTTTCACATTTAAAGTACCTTTTCATTTTTTTCAAATAATTTCAAATATCAGCATTTAATGTTTTACGATTAATATATCAAAACATTAATTTGTATCTGCAGGTTAAATGCATTCATGTCCTGCAGTAAACAGTGGGTAAATACATCTAAATGGCAATTCAGATGCAGCATCTGTGTTTCTTCTGTATTGAAAAGATGAATTTTGTTGATAATGATTTTATTTGTGTGGTAACAGCCTAAAATTTATTGATTAAATATAATAATTTTACATAAACGATAATGCACACTTTCAGAAAAAGAATGGGTTTATAAAGATAAAAAATGCCCATAAAAGGTAAAGAAATCACTTTAAACTTGTTTGAAAATATTATTTTCCTCAACTAGATATTTAATTCTTTGCTTAGTGATTGTTTGGTACACCTAATTCACTGATCATTGTAAAATAAGCTTTTAGCTTAGAATTAGGTTTAGAATTAGGTCACATTATTTCTCATTTACATGTAGTGCAGGCATTCCAAAACCTTCTGTCATCTAAACCTTATTCACCAAATATATTTACTTTAAGTACCCCAGAGATTTTAAAATAATCAATAATTCTAATTAAGTACCACATTTGTATCACAAGTATCACATTTGCATGTTCACAGTATCTTTGATTGTTGATTAATGGTCATATGGCACGCAGGTAAATAAAAAAAAATACATATTTTAGTAAGTGTTTTATTTTAATTGTTATTTTAAAACACAGACTAATGGACTTTGCTTTAAAATTATTTATTTAAATTTTTTAATGATTTAATTAACTGTTAGCTTTTTATTAAACTCACAACCCCCCTGCAGTTCCTTGACGAACCCTAGTTTGGAAAACCTTGATGTAATATAGTAATATAATATATGTAAATTACATTTACTTACTCTTTGTATTGATTACATCATTAAGATATCATATTTAAATCAATGTGATAAACAAGTTGTCAAACGTAATCTAAAAGTAATGTGATTATTTTACACAAATGTGTAATGTAACGGATTACGGTACTGACTAAAATTTTTGACATGTAATTAGGTATCAGTAACAGATTACAATTTGTAAGTAATCTACCCAGCTCTGCCTGTAAGTAAATGCGGTTATCAATCTCAAAACCTGACAGTGTAAACATAGCGATAGTGTTAGGCGAGGGCCCATGCTCAGTGGCTCCAGTATGTCATTGAGACATGATTTCAGGCCTGGCCAAAAAAACTGAAGACATACAGGAAAAGTAATAGATTCATTTATGACACGAGTACCTCAAAAATCTACACCATAACAGGAGTTCTGACCTTTGTTACAAAAAGACTTTCTTCATTGCCTTTTCCCTATCACGCTTTAGAAATCATAAGAAATTATATATCAGTAGAAAACTTATCTCAAAATTCATCCTTTGAAAACCATTTTAAAATCAGACATTGCATTACCATGGAAAATGTACATCAAATCCATATTACAAAAGTTTTCATTCATGAAGTTTGAATACTGCATTTTCACGTCTATGTTCAAAAATGGAAGTGACAGTTAAAGGGTTAACCCTGCTTTTGATAAACCATTTCATCATGTTTTGTTTTTTTTTTTCTCTCCAGCAGCATATTTTATTGCTATATAGCAGGACATATGCAAACAAGACCTAATTTGAAGACTGAATAAATCACTCAGACATAAGCATTGTTTTTTGACCCTTTTATAAAAGACAAAGCAAGAGAGAGAGGATAAGAGGATGGCGTATGTGTGAGATACAAATGGACAAAATGCCACTGACAATTTTCAAACTGTTTGCATTTATTCATGCTGACCCTTGTATCCCATTACAGTGCTGTTGACAGAACTAAAATAACAATTGAACAAATAAAGTACATCAAAAAATGAAGGAACCACTGATAATGAACAAGGGCCATTTGCTCTAGACAGAAACAGGTGGATCATGTTGTTGAGTTCAAAAACTTCAAACATTGGTTCAGTCTGATTTTGTTGAGAATGTTAAGCTTCAAAAAAGTCTTCCGTGTCATATTTCTGTATACAGTTTATCTGTAAACTGATAAAAACAGTGTTTATTATTAACCTATTTAAGCCCACCAGCAAGTATAGTCTAGAATCATCCAAACAAAACAAATCTTACAAGGATCTATAGTTGTTTTGTATACTTAGTCAAAAGTAAAAGCAAATGCCTTGTAAGTACATATATATCATGGAGAAATGGGGTATACTGTTGCTAGCATCATGCTACTCATATTACCTTCTTGTTAAAAACATGTTAACAACATGCTAATCATGCTAACTTCATGTTAACCACATGTTAGTATGTTGCTAGCATTATGCTAATCACATTAACACCTTGTTTAAAACATGTTAACATCATGCTAGCAAAATGCTATTATTAGTGCCTAGTGCCGAGATTGTCACAGTAAGCACTACTTACAGTTTCTCCAGAAAATGTTAAATTGTAAATGTAAAATTATTCATTTAACTTTTTGATACACAATGCCCTGTTGGGGTAACTTAATGGCTGCACTTTGTTCTGTACTATGTTCCACCAATTTTAGACAACTGGATTTGTTGTCTGTTGTGTTTTCATATTTAAGACATTATAAGCTAGATGCAGCTTTTTTGGGGTTCACATCAAATGTTCTTCGACTTTTATACATAATAAATCTGTTTATGAATATAGATTGATCTTCCCTGCTGAAAAAAAACAGCTAAAACCAGCCTAAGCTGGTTGTCTGATTTTAGCTGGTCATCCAGCCTGGTTTTAGCTTGTCATATTTGGTCCGCAGGCTGGTTTTAATGGGGTTTTGGCCACTGTCTTAGCTGGTCAGGCTGGGAGACCAGCTGGAACAACCAGCTAAAAAAAGCCTGACCAGCCTAGCCAGGCTGGGAGACCAGCTAAAACCAGGTACTTCCAGCTTAATCCAGCTAAGACCAGCCAACCAGCTTCAAACACAATTTTTAAGAAAAAAAAAAAAAACCTGGGGAAAATAAATGCAGAACATGTTCACATATCAACACAACTATGCATGAAACCATTCAAAAAAATGTGGGCACAAAAGGGTTAATAATTGACATCATTATGTTTTGGTAGTGCTGTTGCAATAAATGTTTTACCATATTTTATATAAAAATGTTTACATGTATTTTTATACTAGCCTGATTTATCTACAGTCATTCCTCTTGGTCTATTTTAACCAGACCCTCGCAAGTGTCACGAACAGACAGGGTGCTTATCTCTATCAGGTACAGAGATAGTGAAAGACAGGCCTGATACTTTGTCCATACATGGGCCTTCTGTCTGTCTCAGTCAGACTTCACACTGGCTGTCAGATGCCATGAGAGCAATGTGAAATGCTGACGGCTCATACAGTCTGTGAGCTTGAAGACAGGTCAGCAAGTTTCTCTATAGCATAGAAATATAGAATAATAACATACTCTGTTATGTCTTTCCAATTCAAGGATTGTTTTATTTGATTTCAGATGTTAAAAATGTTTCTGGTGCTGATTTTATCACAGTGATCTCTAAATCTAATATGTTCTCAGAGACTTGGTCATCTGATTTGGCCTCCCCATTATGCACTCTAAAAAAAGCATATTTATTTTAAAACATCATAATGACTCTAAACTGTTTCTGAGGACAGGGACTTTGGCCCTAACATATTCATCATGCTAAAATATTGTGAGAAACGGTTTTCGTTTAAATTTGTCATCTCCACTGCCTTGCTTTTTTTTTTTTTTTTTTTTTTAGCAAAAGCATGAACGTTTGAACTTTTTATTCCCACACGCTTTTTTTGTTTTTGACTTTTTAATGTGATGTCTTGTTCTTTCAGAAAATTGTTGGATGTCATCACACCTTGCTTCTCCTCCATGCAGGTGTAAATTAAGTCTCTTTTCAAGAAAATTCCCAGGATTATTTTGATTATTAAAATGAGGAAATTATAAAAAGAACTCCATCGTATTGACGTCAGGAGGGCAGAGTTGGCAGCGAGGCATGACAAAATAACTTGGAAGGATCACTAAGGTTATCAAAACACTAAGAGGTTCAGAGAAAAGCATTTAATTAAGCCAAAACAAACACTAAATATAGATATGATATGATATGATATGATATGATATGATATATATATATATATTAGGGCTGTCAAACGATTAATCGCGATTAATCGCATTACTTTGTATATTTATTATGTACATATAAATATACACACATACATGTATATATTAAAACTAAATATTTATATGTATATATATTTATACCTGTATACATTTTAGATTATAAATAAATATAAATATTTTATATATCTAAAATATTTTTCCTTAATATATACATGCATGTGTTTGTATTTATATATACATAATAAATATACACAGTACACAAATATATAGTACGCAAACAATAACTTTTATTTTGGATGCGATTAATCGTGATTAATCGTTTGACAGCACTAATATATATATATATATATATAGGTAGGATTTACCATAATCTCCTTTATAAACACAACAAATGCAATCATCATTAAGAAATATAATTTCTTTCAGTGTCATGATCAGTTATCAAATCAGTATATGTAATTTATTCATAAAGATGCAAGTGTCCATTTGCATGTACACATACAGTACATGCAAATGGAAGAAATTTATTACTTTATTTCTTTATGTATTACTTTATTTCTTATTTTGTAAAAGTTATAAAGTTAGTGAAGTTTCAAATACAAAAAAAAGTATTGATATACAATTATATCTTTTGGTATTTTTTATTTTTTTATGTATTCACTGTAATTTTAGTTAAAGATTTTCTTTTTTTTTTGTTTCATTTTTATAATTATTAATTTGTATGTATTAATTGTATTTATTTGGTTTTACATATTATAGTAGCCTACTTAAATTAAAACTAAACAAAATTAAGAAACTGTGCAATGGCAACAACAAGTCCTTTATATTTGAGTATATTTTAGAATGTTATAGAATTATATATGCTGACTCTAAGGTTTTGAATGGTATCGTGTATAATGTTACAAAAGTTTTTTTTTTCATTTCAGATAAATTATGATCTTTGGATAATAATAATAATAATAATAATAATAATAATAATAAATGACTTTAATCAGCATTTTCAAATGATTTCTGAAGGGTCATGTGACACTGAAGACTGGAGTAAAAACTTTAAGGCTGTCCTTTTTATTTCTTTTTTTTTTTTTCATTTTAGTTAAAAGTACAATGTTGGTATGCTCTTTCTTGGTATGTATCATTCGCTAAAAAGGTGCAATAAAATGAAGCTCTGTTTTACAATCTTTATTTACAAATAAATGAATGAATGAACGTTGTAGGTTAAAGGGATAGTTTACCCAAGAATGAAAATTTTAGGTTTATCTGCTTACCCCCAGGGCATCCAAGATGTAGGTGACTTTGTTTCTTCATTAGAGCACAAACAAAGATTTTGAACTCAAACTGTTAAAAGTCTGTCGCATAATGGCAGTCAATAGGCACCAAATGAAAGACATGAAACGATCGGTTTGCGCGAGAAATTGAACAGTATATGTATGTATGTATATATATATGCGCGTTCACAGCAGCATGCAGGCGCGTGATGAGTCAACATGATCGTGCTGTGAACGTGCTCAAAACAGATGGACGTTGCGGTGGATCAGAGGAAAAAATATATATAAATACTGTTCAGTTTCTCGCACAAACCGATTGTTTTATGTCTTAGGACATCAGTGTATTGTCATAAGCAGCAGGGTTTTATTTGGTTTTGTCTGTGTATGTTATTTTTACTATCAAAGATTTGGCGCCCACTGACTGCCATTATATGACTGACAGACTGCAATGGTTTGAGTTAAAATCATCTTTGTATTCTACTGAAGAAAAAAAAGTCACCTACATCAGTGGTTCCCAACCTGGGGGGCGGTACCCCCACTAGGGGTCGCTAGATTTACAAGGTCAAGCTCACTCATATTTTGGGGGTTACAGTTTGACCATAATCAAGATGAATTTCCCGACAGTAATAATTGTAATAGAAAAATGTTTGGAATTATCAATGTAATCAATCAACTGGGTAAGTAAGGTGATAACTATTAGTTTTTTTTTGTTGTTGTTTTGTTTTTTTTTGCAGTGTCTCGCCAGCCTCAAAACTGTGCATGTAAATATTTATTATTTATGTGTCACATTTAAAGCAGTGTCAGATTCGCATCAAGTTCAGCATCGGCAGCTTTTAAAGTAACAGCAGCCAAAATATCCTACTAACCAGCTGCTGTGATGTCTGTTAATCAAAGATCAAATTAAAAAGAGGAAAACTTCTGTAGTTCTAAGCATATCTTTATTTAATTTAGAATCTAGTGTTTGATAACTTGATATTAAATTAGGCTATATTTTCTTGCTGAAGGGCACATTTATTATATGACATTTATTATTTATTATTTATTATAATGGGTCTATGTGAAGATTGTTTTAAGTTCCCTTAAATTAGAAGTTTTTTTATTTATTTTTATTTTTTTTATAAATGTACTTTTTTTCTAATAAATGTAAAATTGATAGCTCTCAATTATACTGTAATGTTGAATGGTTTTAGTAAATGGTTAAATATTAGGGAAAAAATAAATCATAGAGACATCAGTTGGTATCAGTGATACTTGCCTTCGGTCATTAAAAATATGGCATTACACAAATATTAAAAATATACTTTATTTATGTTCTTTCTACATTCATTTGAAGACTAAATGTGAAACTATTGCAATATAAAAGTATAATTAAACACTTTAATGTTAGGTGGGATTATTCATGATTAATCGCAATTAATTCCAGAATTTTTTTTTTTTTACTTTTAATCAGTTGACAGCAGGTTGTTGATAAATTTTAATATTAAAATAGGGGTCCCCTGGAAAAAAGCTTGGGAACCACTGACCTTCATCTTGGATGCCCTTGGGGGTAAGCAGATAAACATCAAATTTCCATTTTTGGGTGAACTATCCCTTTAAACAACAAAAAAGCTTTATTTACATTATAAACTACATTACCCACAATTCACATGCACTACATTTTTTTCGTTTACTTCCGGGCGCGCTTTGCAATTTCAAAACTCATAACATTTTTTTCCATGGAAAAACTTAATCCTGGAGCTCTCTGTATCGTGTACAATCGTTAAGGAAGCTTGTATTAGTTATAAAACACTATTTTACGCATTATACGCATAACACTTTTAAATGTTATTTTGTGTCAATGGGAAGTAAGAAGTTAAGGAGGACGGGCGTCTCAGCTGATATCTGCGAGCGACTCAAGCGCCATCAAGTGGAAACCTGCCAGGTGAGAAACCACTGACCACTGACTGAGGCGTACTGCTCTGGTATTTTATTAATGACGAGCTCTTGAAGGAGACTTTTGTAATCGTGTGTGCTCTTTGGTCTGTAGGATGTCCTGTCTGTCACACCCGTTGAGCTCATGCGCCTGGCTGGACTCAGTTATCCAGCGGCTCTTGACCTCCTGCGGCTGGTCAGTAAAGCCTGTGTACCGGCTGTGAGCACAGTAAGTCACTGACCCCGTCAGATCCTTCTTATTTCAGTCGTGAAACCTTTTGTTTGTAGTCATGTTGTTTTTAATGACAGGCATGGGATTTGTGGAGGAAGAAGGGAGAGCTGTGTTTCTCCACATCACTTCCTGCCCTGGACAGATTACTGCAGGGAGGACTGCCACATGGTGCTCTCACTGAGGTAGTCTACTGCTGTGTCTGATTTAAGGAATAGTTCACCCTAAAGTGAACATTAAATCATTCTTTACACTACAGGTCAACTTTTTGAAATAATTAAGATTTATGTAAAATTGTGAAATATTATTACAATTCAAAACAACTGTGGTCTTTTTGGAATATATTTTAAATTGTGTTTTTCTGAATTTTCAGCAGCCATTACTTTAGTGTCACATGATCCTTCAGGAATCAAGTATTTATCCAATAACAATCAAATGTCATTGGTTATGGTATAAAACTTGTGCAATATTTTATTTAAGAGCTAATTTATTTTCAGAAAGAAGGACAGGTAAAATACTTTGAAGTAGAAGAACTGAAATGGTATTTTCCTGTAAAACGTAACCTATAATCTTTGTTTTATTTACATTTTAAACAGACTTGTGAGCTAATTTATTTTCCTTATGCAAAGCTATTTTATGGCTTCAAAAGACTTACAGAATTTGTAGTACAGTACTTTTTATAGCCTTTATAATTCTACTTTTTTAGCTTGACAGTCCATAGTCACTATTTTTTTTTTTTTTTTTTAATTTTTGTTTGGGCACTTTACATTTTTTTTTAAAATGTATATAGCAACCTGAAACTGCAAAGATTAAGGAGTGACAACCCAATTTAAATGCATTTAAAAATAAGTGAATCTCCTATTTTTATTTAGTTTTTGGTATGTTTAAACATCTGGAAAATAAAGTAAAAGAGAAATTAAGTTGCTCACTTTTAGTACCTAGGAGTGAAAATATGTTAAAGTGAAATAATATGATTAATTTCCATAATTCTCGAAGCTTCAATAACTGTTCATCACACACACTTTAAACACTTTTTTTAATATATTATACATATTTTACTTATATTTATTTATGTGTTACCTGATAAAACATTTGAAAACTATATATATGCACACACACTTTATACTTGTATATTTTAATAATTTCTATGAATTTTCCAGGTATTTTACTTTTAAAATTGTCTTTATATCTAGCTTTTTAAAATATGATTCTTGATTTTTATTTTTATGGTCTTTGTTTTGTCCTTTTTTTAAAAATTAATGCCTTATTATTAAATGTGACCCCGGACTACAAAACTAGCCATAGGGGCCAATTATTATTATTATTATTTTTTTCCATTGATGTATGGTTTGTTAGGATAGTACGATATCTGGCTACGATATCAACTATTTGAAAATCTGGAATCTGAGGAGGATGCAAAAACAAACAAACAAGCAAAATCTAAATACTGAGAAAAGCTTTTAAAGTTGTCAAAATTAAGTTCTTGGCAATGTATCTTACTAATCAAAAATTAAGTTTTGATATATTTACTGTTGGATATTTACAAAATATCTTCATGGAAACATGATCTTAACGTAAGATCCTAATGATTTTTGGCATTAAAAAAAAATAATAATTTTTGACCCATACTATGTATTTTTGGCCATTGCTACAAATATACCCATGCTACTTAAGACTGGTTTTGTGGCCCAGGGTCACATATCTACGTAACATTATAAAGGTTTGGAATGACATGAAAGTCCATGAAATTATAGCAATCATCATTTTTTGGGAGTAAGCTATTATGACATGTCTCTGTTGTTTGTCAGGTGACTGGCCCATCAGGCTGTGGAAAGACTCAGTTGTGTATCATGCTCAGCGTTTTGGCTACACTGCCAAGGACTATGGGAGGTCTGGACAGTGGAGTAATCTACATCGACACAGAGTCGGCATTCTCTGCTGAAAGGTGTTTAAAAAGTTTGCTCACTCTCTCCCTCTTGTGTGCATTTTTTGTGTTTTCTTTTAAACGAACAATCTTCCTCTTTAAGGTTGATAGAAATGGCACAGGCCAGATTCCCAGAATTCTTCTCAGCGAAGGAGCGTCTGCTGGAGATGGCGTCTCGTGTTCATCTCTTCAGGGAACTTACCTGTCAGGATGTCCTGAATAGGTTGGAACACTTCCCAAACACCTGTACATATTTAATTGTATTTAATTCAGTTTACTGTGCTTTTAAAGTAATAGTTCACCTCCCACCCCCCTAAAATAATGGCAGGGCAAACACTGAATGTACATTAACAATTTAGAATAATTAATTGAAATAATGAATCAGCTAGATAGTTAAAAGAAGTCTTTATGCTTACCAATACTGTATTTATTCATTATTTGATTAAAAGTACAGTAAAAATACTGTCAAATATTATTACAATTCAGAATAACTACACTACCAGTCAAAAGTTTGCTCTCATTTAATGTTTTTAAAGAAGTTTCTTATGCTTATCAAGGCTGTTTTCACTTGATCAAAAATACAGAAAATAATGTAATAATTGTGAAATATTATTACAATGTAAATCGATGTTTTTTTTTATATTAATATACATTATAATATAATTTATATCTGTAATTAAAGTTGAATTTCCAGAATCATTACTCCAGTCTTCACTGTCACATGATCCTTCATCCTTCATTTATCATTGCTGCTTAATATATATTTTTTGGAAACTGTGATACTTTCTAGGAGTTTTTGATCAATAAAAGGTTAAAAAAGAACAGCACTGATTTAAAATAGAAAGGTTTTCTAATAATATACACTACTGTTAAAAAAGTTTGGGGTCAGTAAATTTTTATTCATTCTTTTTTTGAAAGAAATTAATACTTTTATTCACCAAGGATGTGTTAAATTAATAAAAAGTGATAGCATAGATTTACATTGTTAGAAAAGATTTATATTTTGAATAAATGCTTTTTAACTTGTTATTCATCAAAGAATCCTAAAAAAAGAATCACAGGTTGCAAAAAAAATATTTGGCAGCACAACTGTTTCCAACATTGATAATTATAATAATAAATCAGCATATTAGAATGATTTCTGAAGGATGAAGTGACACTTAAGACTGGAGTAACAGCTGATAAAAATTCAGCTTTGCATCACAGGAATAAATTATATTATAAAGTATATTAAAATAATAAAAAAAAAACTTTATTTTATATTGTAAAAACATTTTGCAATATTACTGTTGTTGTTTTTTTTTCTTCTGTATTTTTCATCAAATAAATGCAGCCTTGATTGAGCATAAGAGACGTCTTTAAAAAACATTAAATGAGAGGGTGTTTCCAAACTTAAGGAATAAATTAAAATATACACACTTACACACACATGTATACCCTGACGGTCAAAAGTTTGAGATCAGTAAGATTTTTAATGTCTTTTAAATAATTTTATAATGCTTTTCAAGGCTGTATTTATTTTAACAAAACTACAGAAAAAAATTGAATATTGTGAAACATTTTTGTATGTAAAATAACATTCTTCTATTTTAATATACATTAAAATGTAATTTATTTCTGTGATTTAAAGCTGAATTTTTCAGCATTATTACTCCAGTCTTCAGTGTCACATGATCCTTCAGAAATTATATTAATATGCTGTAAATTTGAATTCTTTCTTTTTTCTGAAGGAAATTATAATTTTTATTCAGCAAGGATGTGTTACATTGATAAAAAAAAAAGTGATAGCAAAGACTTCTAATAATAAATCAGAATATTAGAATGATTTCTGAAGGATCATGTGACACTGAAGATCGGAGTCTGATGGCTGATGAAAATGGCTGATGAAAATTCAGCATGTCATCACAGGAGAAAAAAAAAATAAATAAAAAATTATATATATATAATTTTTTCTTAATGTATAGTAAAATAGAAACCATTATTTTACAATCTGTATTTTTGAACAAATAAATGCAGACTTTGAGCATAAGAGGCTTCTTTAAAAGTCTTACTGATCCCGAACTGTTGAATGGTAGTGTATATGCTTTTATTGTATTATTTAAAAATTGCAAGTCTTACTGACCCCAAACTTTTGAACGGGAGTGTATGTGAATGTTTGGATTAAAAATCTGCTAAATATGTAGATGTAAATATAAAAAGAAAATGCAGTGAATACAAATCCTGAATTTAAAATGAGACTGACTATAGCATTATCGCGTAAATGAACATTAATGAGATCATGCTAGTCTCTCATGTTCTGCCAGCCTGTATTTAAGCTTGTGAACACACATTAGTGGGGCGTTTTATTGATGTTGCACAGGCTGGAGCGTCTGGAGGAGGACATAATTGCGTGTCGAGCGGGGCTCCTTATTTTGGATTCTGTGGCCTCTGTTGTGAGGAAGGAGTTTGACACATCGCTGCCGGGAAATCTAACATACAGGAGTAACTTACTGGGCCAGGAAGCTGCTGTACTGAAGTACCTTTCGCAGGAGTTCTGCATCCCAGTAAGTCTGTTGATACTACTTGTAGTACATATGTTCAACCACGAGGTGTCACATTTACATTTATGAGCTTCAGTGCTGTATTTTAGGTCTACTCTATATTTAAAACACCAGAGGGCGTGATAGAGCCCGGAAAGCCAAGATGAATTAGAAAAACACTCTAGGCCCATTCACATAAAGCCTGCTCCTTTTCCGTGTTATCTGATCTTGGGAATTTCCGCAGTAGTCTAAGATCTTCAAAGATACTTATGTGACGCCTTTACTCACCTCCTGCATCACTAGTACTTTTATCTTGAAGAGGAAAGGCAGGATTGCACCGGAATATGGTTTTCCGCTTCCTGCTCATAAAGAGTGTAACAGCTAGAGGGCTGATCCTGGATCAGGTTTTGGTCTGTCTGACTCTTATTATCCACTAGTTTACAAATAAAAAATGTAGTGCAGTCAAATGATTAATCGAATCCAAAATACAAGTTTTTGTTTGCATAATGTATGTGAGTGTACTGCGTAAATTTATTATGTATATATAAATACAGACACATGTATAATTTGGAAAATATTTACATCTATTTACGTATATTTATATTCATATAATCAATATTATATTTAAATATTTTTAATATATAAACATGACATTTTTCTTAAATATATACATGCATGTGTATGTATTTATATGTGTGTGTGTGTGTGTGTATATATGTATATATATATATATATATATATATATATATATATATATATATATATATATATATATTATAGGGGTGTAACGATATACATATTCGTATTGAACTGTTTGGTACGAGGCTTTCGGTTCGGTGCGCATTACACACCGAACGATTCAATTCGTTGGACTAATCCTATTACATTTGGAAAATAAAAGAACTTGTGTGAAATATAATAATAATAATAATAATAATAATAGATTTTATTTGTAACGCACTTTTCATTAGCAGAAATCTCAAAGTGCTACAATAAGATAGCAAGAAAAAAAAAAAAAATCTAAAATATCACAATCACTAAACATAATATCTCAGCAATTGTATGCCTTTAAAAAAAAAAACAAAAAAAAATCATTATAATGTTCTCAGTGCCACTACGAAAACAAGGCAGCCCAAACAACGCAACAGACAAATTGATGTCTGCCCCTCCCACTCCCAAAGAAAAACACAATACTACAGGAGGGTTGTGACGGTGAGGTAAATTCGTTAGAATATCCCTTCTTTTCCTCGCTTTTATTCGCTTTTAAACATCTTGTAAATGCCAGTGTGCATTTTACTTTTAGTTTCACTTTTGAATTGCGGCCAATTTGACGTCAAACTGTAGGGAAAACTCACTTATATTAAACAGAATGATTAATCTATTATCAAAACAAATACGAATATAGGCTATAGGCCTAATATAAAATAACAAATAACTTATACAAAGTTTAAATGCTGGAGATCAGCAAATGGTAGAAGCTTTCAAAATCATCTTAGATAAACAGCAAAAGTCTAAAATATTTTTAAAGCAGACGCTTTTGTACTTCGTTTTAAAACAAAAACATTTTGCCAACTAGCCTACTTGTTTTCCTCACTGGTCAGCTCGACTCATTCTCCTCATGTGATAAATGAAATCCGACCCCTGCCGCTGATCTGAGATGCATAGCCTTCTTTATGTTAGTTTTAATAAATAAGAAATGTGTAAAAATCAAGGAAATTTCTTTGGCTTTTTTTTTTTGTATTGAAAACATACCGAACCGCGACACCACTGTATCGTATCGAATCGAACTGCAAATTTTGTGAACCGTTACACCCCTAATATATATATATAATACATAATAAATATACACAGCACACACACACATACTTTGTAAACAAAAACTTTTATTTTGGATGCAATTAATCGCAATTAATTGATTTGACAGCACTAAAATAAATGCATACAGTAAGGTCCAAAAGGTTTGAGATCAAATGCTTGTATTTTTTTTTTTTCTAATTTAATACATATTTTCAGCAAATAATATTTTAATAATTTAATTTAATGTTAATGATTATTATATAGAAAAACTTAAAAAATCTAACAAATTCACATTTATTAATTGCTTTTGTATTTCTATTTATTTTTGTTTCTGTTTAATGCACTTTTCCTGCAAATGATTAAACTTTATTATTGCTGTTGTTGTTTTTGTAGTTACAAAGGGAAAACAAATCTAATAATTAATGTTAATTGCTTTTGTAAAAAAAAATTATTAATAAAATAAATATTTTCAGCAAATGATAATTTGTGTTATTATTATTATTGCTGTAGAAAAAGATTAAATACTTAGAAACGTATGTTTGTTAATGTATGTAAACAGATTCCGTATTTCTATTTACTGTTATTTTTATTTAATACATATTTCCAGAAAATGATACTTTTATTTAAAGGTTTAAATTCTTAATTTTATGACAGAGGAATGTATAAAATGCATATAAAAGCATGTCCGATTGTTGTAGAATGTGTTAATTTTTGGGATCAAGTTTAAATATAAGTGTGCTACAACAAAATACTGGGCATTCCCTTATTTCAAAATAACAACTGGACTGTTCTCATAGGGCATCCCAGGCTGTAACGCCAAACTCATCTGATTTGCAGTTTGCCTGTGGTCCCCCTCCAGCCATGCTCATTTTAAAGATAGCTTTTGTGTTTTAAATCAGTGCAATAAATGTCTGCTTGACACTGCCAGTGGCCGCAAGTGAGTTTTAATACAGCTTTCCACAGCAGTAGAAATGGGCCTCAACATGAAACCACATGCTAGATAACTCCTAGAGGTAGGTAACTATGTTATAGCCCCACTCATACACATAAAAGCTCATAACCGTAAAATAGGTCAACCCATTATGTTTCCAAAATAAAACCTTACACTTGAGCACCTAGAGCCAAACCGTAATGAGGTTATTAAGTTTGTTCTCCCAGGCTTTATACATATAAAGGAATGTTGAAATGTTTTCGGGTTTGGCTGATTGTTTTTATTTGTGTATTTTTGAGTAAGAACTGTTTGTGATACACCAGTGCAAGTACTGTGTTCAATCAAATCAGAACATCGACCTAGATACAACAACCTTTGGTCTATATTTTTGTCTTTTTCAGTGCTAGCTTAAGTACTCTGAATAATACCGCTATATTTTAATTAACACCATAATTAATGTAGTTAAAATAGATCATGTTTTAAGCAACAGTCCCTTTCCTGGCCCTTGTGCATATTTCTAAAAGAGCCTTATGAGAGCCTCTAAAAATCACAAATTTTACTAATAAATCACACATGAATTATATTTATTACAATAATTGCATGTGGAGACATTTGTGCTGTAATACTAAATACATTTTAATTTCTATAATTTACAGCTTTAATGAGGGGAAAGAACTACAATCCCATGAACCATTGAGAACATTGAAAAACAATGGAGAAATGTAAAACTTATTTAAAGATGTTGGTTTTATCTATAGAAATAATATATTTTAAGTTCTTTGCAAAATATGCATATACGAATATTGAAGTATTTTGAGAGCATAAAGAGACAGACTAAGGAGATTAAATCATTTGTGGGACTAAATGGGAGTGGGTGCAGCTAAATATCCCAGTTAGCCACTTTGCTCAATGCAACTCTCTGATTGGTCTAATTTTCTGTACAGCATCATGGGTAATGTAGTTTTTCACCATGTATTAGCCACTGTTATGTTGAAAATATTGTGAAAAGATGGGTTTGACAACAGCATATACAATTGGTTAATGACCCCAGAAGTCATACCAGATCAGTTTTTAAAAAGAGTATCAGTTATTGTTAAGTCTATTTCGCTATGAAGTAAATTAATGGTGTTTTTACTTTTGGAACGCAACTGTTGTGCTCTATAAAGACCATTTCACTCTGCATAAACAGATGCTAACAAACGGCAACAGACACATTTGTTGAGTTCTGTCGGATCAGTGTTTTAGTAACTGATTACATGTAATCTGGATTACATAATCTGATTCCAAAAATCAAGTACTCGTAATTAGAGTAGTCAGATTACATTTGTTATGGATTACATTATGACATATTATTCACACAGTGGCAGTCAATCATTCATAATTTATTGATTCTCTGTAATAGCCTCTGTAAACCACACTGGCCGATACTGATTAATTGATTGATAGTTTTTAAAATGGATACTGAATGGAAAGTAAAACAGTGGTCTACTATTTAGAAAAAGGACTGAACCATTCTTTGTAAAAGAATAAATGTATATTAATTATATATCAGTAAATGTTGAAATTAACACTAAAAAGGAACAATACTTACATTCTACAGCTTTTATTAATCTTAGCTAATGCTAGAAATGGACTCTTATTATGAAGTGTTACCATTTTATATCAATAGTCTCTAAACATCTACACAAAAGCCATAGTATTGAAATTACAAGTTTAACTGCTTCTATTCTAGAACACTTGATGAATATCTAATCAAAATAACAAAATATTTTAGTCATGAACCGAGTGACAAAAGCCCAGCACCGCGTCCAGGAGATCTTGTATCAGTTAGCACACACACCGGACGCGCCACGTTTAGTTCAAACAGCAGTCTAAAACTGTTTATTAAATCACCAAACGGACATAAGTTTACTTCAAGAATTGTCAAAAAGCAGTATAGATGAGTTTGAAGTTCAGTGTTTAAAACAACAGAGCAAACGGAAAGAGGAAGCGTGGTCTATATTATAGCTCTCTATATGAAACATACAGACTTTATTAGAACCACCAACAGAAAAACGTTTTGCTAAAAATGCACAGTACACACAATCTTCCAGCCCATGGTGAAGTCTGTATGTACAGTTACATCGATTTGGGACAGATATGATGTATTTAATCAGGGTGTCCGCGGGGTCTTAAAAAGTATTAAAAGTTGATAAATCAATTTTGGGGAAAAAGTATTAAAAAGTCTTAATCGCGATTTTACGAGGTCTTAAATTTTGTTCAAGTGTTGTCCAAAGTGTTTGACTCCAAAAAGCATGAATATATTTATTTTCCTCCGTGCTCGATCCAAGCGATTGGTTAGGGCGGGGCGCATTCAGGTGATTTCACGTAATTTGCGACAGACGCTGTTAGGTGATGTGACGCATGTGGGCTAAGGGGGCTAAAGCACCGAATGATTTTACTTGATGTCTTTTGCGCATCAAGAGTTTTAAACCAAGCACTCAAACAGCAAAATGCAGCTGCTTCAGGTATCTTAGTGTATAACTTCATAATACCGATCTCATTATCAAAAATAGCATATTTCTAGGACACACGCACGCTTTTTAGAGTGATTATATGCGTGGATATCATTTCGCATGGCCAGTGGCAGAAGTGTCTCGGCAGCCCGGCAGCAATTCATTAAAAAAATAAGTGATTTAAATCGTAGAGATGTTGTATTTTTGCTCTTGTTCAAGCAAAGACCTGTAGTACCTCTCTGCGGTGTTTCGGTAGCTACCGAATAAATTAAAATTTTTTGAACGCGCTTTTTAATCAGTGAGCCGCTGACCCATTCATAAAAATAATTTCTTACCTCGTTTTTGACGAATCAGCCGTTTTTAATCAATAGAATAAATGACAGTGACTCAGTCATTAAGACAGTGGCGTACTGCCACCTTCTGGCAATTTTAGTCTTACATTTAAAATATTTCATAATTCTGTGTTCTAAATTTAAATTTAAATCATTAATTTCATAATATTATTTATGAAATTTGTAAATGCAGTGTAATTGCATGCAGGAGCTCCTTAAAAACGTGTGTAGAACCCCGTTTGTTTAATTACATACTTTAAAAAAATAGCTACTTAAACAATATAACTTTTAAACATTTTATTTGAAGGACATCTGGGCTAAGCCCCGGATATCCACTCATGCTAGAACCACCCCAAACATTGATTTATTTAACTGCAACTGTTTATTAAGTTAAAGGTTTGATGCTGATCAGAACTTGAAGTGATGATGAGGTCTTAAAATATTCTGAGAAGGTCTTTAAAAAGTCTTACAAAGGTATTGAAATTAACTTTAGGATTCCTGTATATACCCTGTTAATGTAAAACTCTGTGGAGGCAGGATTTCTGTCGGCTGAATAAACACAGTTTGCTGTTTCACATAACTAGCTTTAAAAATCCAACTTGCTGGCTAACAAATGCATTCATGTGTTCAGCTGGATTTAAACCAATGCAAATAGATTTTAACAATCGTGACATTAAACATTTGGGTTGAACTTACTGTTTTGGTCACACTGTTTTAACCTCTTGAGGTGCGGCTAATGTTTGCTTCCTCTCAGCCTTGATAGCAAACATACTGCTGTGCTTTCTCTACTAATGCAACATCAAGTCAACTAAGACCTTACTAAGTAATGATATGAAAACGTGCACTATAGTTCATTATCGATTTTAAATCTGCATCTGAAGTGTCCCGCTCTGTTCAGCGCACAGTATCACGTAAACGAACAGCAGTGTTGCCAGTGATTTCCGCCTCTAGAGGCCGCTCTCATCATACAGATCTATGGTTCTCATACTATGTGATGACAGCGGAGCCTTCTCAGCCACTTCAGCAATGCGGAAAAAGTATCGGCATGGATTTTTACCTATAACCAATAGTACCGCCAATCAACTATCGGTGCCGATTAATCTGCAAAACTGATACATCAGTTGACCTATACTCTGAAATTCTTTTTTCCCTCTGTAATTTTTTTTCCTTTCTAAAATCCTAGATTGTGTCTTACAATTTAGCTTTGACTATATTCACAATATAAAAGTGGTCATGTAAATGTCATGTAAATAAATTTGCAAACGCTGCTTCTGAATTAAAAAAAAAAAAAAAGCCTCTTTTAAATATTTTTAAAAAATATTTTTGGTCAATTCACAAACCCACAGCAGTTCTTACAAATAAGCCTGGTTAGGAAACCCTGGTTTAATGTAACTTTCAATGCATTTTATGATGTTGATATAAAAAAATGGAACATATTTTTTCTCTTTGCTTTTTTATATCAATATGGTAAGTTTAATGGTAAATGTAAAAGTAGGCAGAATACATTACCTACAGTGAGTAAACTAAGTTTTGTTACTAACTGTATTTTTCATCATGTATTATGTAATCAGTAATGGACTGCAATTGGTAAATAATCCACCCGGATCTGTTGGTCGTTGATTGTTTTCGCCAGTTGAACATTTTGAATCAGAGTTTGGCGGGTCTTGGAATATCTGAGAAGTGACGCACTGTCCTCGGTCGGCTGTCGACGTTGGCCTTAAGACAAGTATGTGTTAAAATAATGGTCATGCTGGAGGCCCTGCTAGAACTTGTTGCCTGTTCTTTACTCACATGGCCCAGTATATACCATTATGTATTGAGTGATGTCAACAGTTAAGATTTGTGATGATAAATGCAGTGTCTGCTAAACTTTCATAGTGACAGCGGACTGTTTATTCTCATCCTTGTGTGATCTAATCAAACTGGACTGAACTCAAGTACAGATGTTTCCCTTCTGTCTCCCTCAGGTGGTTTTAACTAACCAGATCACCACACATGTGGGCGAAAAGGTTCACTGTCCCCAGTGGAATCAGGCAGATGGTAAGTACAGCCTTCCATAGAGTCTATACAGCTTTCTGTAGAAAATGTTTTTTGTGAAAAAAGAGATTCATTGGTGGAAATTCCTGTCAAGAGGCATCCCTCCCCAATGAGCCGTTCTCTGATCTCGCTAATGGAAGCCATCATTCCGAGCCATTCCGAAACATTATGTGGGACAAGTAAGCGTCAGATATGACCTTCCACACAAGCAGCTGTTGTAGGCTCTTTGGAACTACATCACTGACCTTAGAGGAGATGGTATTACTCTATCCAGGGGGCTGAAACCACAATCCTCTCACTCTACAAACTTGTCTGGGCCTTTTTGCGAATCCCACGACATCTCTGATTCCATGGCTGTGCAGTAACCCGTGTCTTCTGTCACTGTATGTATGGACTTGAGCAAGTATCCTCTGGCGTACATCCAGGTGTACAGTGGGAAAGGGTCTCGTTTTGGGGCAAAGCTTTGAGGAAAGAGATACAGGCTCTGTTCTCATGTTATCTAACAAGCACATGTTTCTGGCCTGTAACTTTACCCCCAGACACCTTTCTTTACATCCCACTTTTCCACTCTGAAAGGTGGGGTTACGGGTAACTCTTTCTCCCACTCGCTCGCTCTCTGTATCTTTCTCTCACACATGCACACAATCTCTGTTTTTCCATCTCTTGGGATTATGTGGGGAAAGAATGGCCCTTATACAGCCTCACCCTGTTTAGCGCTTCTTTCTGCCTTTCTTTCTCCATTCTTGGTCTTATCTGATGCTTAAAGTAATGGTTCACCCAGAAATTAAATTGTTGAGCGGATTCTTAAAGGGAACCCTGGGTATTAAGATTTAAATAACGTAAATGATGTATCTTACTGAAATATGTAGTAAAAAACTAAGATTTACATTATTTTTAAAAATATACATTGTTTTATACATATTTTGGACTATGGTGGGTGCCATTATTTCAATGTACATCAAACAGTTGCATTCTGTAAGCTACTGGCACAACCTGTTGCTATTTTAACCACAACACAACTCGAAAATAAAATACAGATACGATGCCACATTGTGTGGCTTTTCGTTCTAATTTTTATTCGAATGGCAAATAAAGCGATGTAAGTACTGCTTTTCTAGCGATAAGAAGAGAAAAGAATGTGAAGATGCCTGTGAACGAATAAAACTTCCTAAAGACCTGCGTCTTTGTTTTTTCCACTTCAGCCCTGATGTCTTTGAGGATTTTAGTAGACCACAACTACTAAAAGAGCTTACAAATGGCAGAAACACTAGATGCTGTTCTGGCAGGATGTAAACATGCTGACATTTGTCATGAAACCACAGCCAGTGAAGGAGATTCTCAACGCGGATTTTGTTTATTTAGACTCTTTGTGGGGAAAAATCGATGGTACAGCATTTGGTTTAAGTCTACGCTTATATCCATCGCCACCTGTAAGCTCTTTCAGTGGCTGTGGTCAACATTAACCTAAACATTCATCTATTGAACATTTTAAAAGAATAACACAGTGATATCAAAGTCCAATGCTACGACTCTTGTTAACAATATTATGACAATATCTAATGAAATTTTTAAAGAAAAATGGCATAACAAAATCTGATGCTATAATTCACATTAACAATAGTATTTCAATATCTAGAGAAATTTTAACAAGAAAAGTATCACGGTTAGTGCTATATTGCAACACTCCTACTTCAGGGTCTGTTTTTTGTTTCACAAACGAAAGTAATAGGTGAATAAATGATGAACTCCTTCTTTAAATGTTTACATTTGCATAATTTTGTAAAAATAGTTTACAAGTACTGATTGCAACTTGGATGTCTCTTAGCACCTCAAACAAGGATGTCTGTTTTTCAGGCTATTGTTGTTTTTTGTAGCTAAGGAACTGATTAAGACAGGTTTTTATTGTTCTCAGACAGCTAGTTATTGAGATAATGTGTTTTTCTTTGGCCTTGGGAATGGAAACTCCTTTTGAGGCCTTTTGTTGAAGTTGTAGACAAAAGACCACACCTTAGCAGTTTGTATCTTCTTGCGTAGTTGAATCTGAGATGTTAACTGTGGTCCAATAGTACAGTAGTTGCTCTCAGCTACAACTGGCTACTGCTTCCCGCTTGTTATTTATATGAGGCCAATAGATATAAATCATAATGGATCAGCAGATTTACTGACCATTTCCGCTTTGAATCTAATACCATTTTTTTTCCCAATAGACATCAGCTACCACTTTTAGATTCATGTGTTTTCTTGTGGGGTCAGATTTGATTCGAGCGCGTGTAGAGTGAGCAGACAGCAGTTTAAATGTGGGGCCCTGGGCTCCCCCCACTGTCTGTGTGTGTAAAAAAAAAAAAAAAAAAGGCCACATTGATAAAAAGGCTATTTTGTCTAGTATGACAGGAAAAAACAAGACTTTGTTTCACTTTGTTTTATCTTTTGCATTTCTGGGGGATTTTGATCGAAACATTACCTGACATGAACTTACTTGCTAGTAATAAGCAGAAAATTCTGAGTTTATGGAGGCGAAAGTCTAGCTATTTTCATATTGTGTTTGAATTACGAAGATTCTTTTTGAAAATATCAAGGAAACACAAATTAGAGGTTTAAAAACTGTGGTAAATTTAAGTAAGATTTACTCTGCAATAAAAAAAAATCCTGTTTAATTTACCATAAAAGCAGCTGTGGTTGCCAGATATTTACTGTAAATACAAAATTACAGTGTTTCGGCGTAATAACCTGTTGATACCTATACATTTGACAAATTATATCCATTTATTTAATTGAGTGATGTAATGTTAATATTCCAATCTACCTGAAATACCTAAATCTACTTTTTACTTTAAAATGTGGTGATTAACACTAGAATAATACATGTGGTACACAACAGAATCAGAATTCATCGTAAGTAGACTGTTTATAAATCATGGCTAATAGTTATACAGTGAGGGAAAAAAAACATTCATGATCATTGCTAATTTTGTACGTTTGCCCACCGATAATTTTAATGGTAGGTATATTTGAACAGTGAGAGACAGAATAACAACCAAATCCAGAAAAAAAACGCATTTAAAAAAATATAAAAATTGATTTGCATTTTAATGAGTGAAATAAGTATTTGATTCCCTGTCAATCAGCAAGATTTCTGGCTCCCAGGTGTCTTTTATACAGGTGATGAGCTGAGATTAGGAGCACTCTCTTAAAGGAAAGGGAAAGAAAGCACATGTACAGGCCCAATGAACATCTGAATGATTCAGAGAGCTGGGTGAAAGTGTTGTGGTTAGATGAGATCAAAATTTAGCTGTTTGGCATCAACTCAACTTGCTGTGTTTGGAGGAGGAGGAATGCTGCCTATGATCTCAAGAACACCATCCCCACTGTCAAACATAGAGGTGGAAACATTATGCTTTGGGGGTGTTTTTCTGCTAAGGGGACAGGACAAACGCACTGTATCAAAGGGACAATGGATGGGGCCATGTAAAGTCAAATCTTGGGTGGGAACTTCCACCAGGGCAATGAAAATGGGTTGTGGATGGGTATTCCAGCAAGACAATTACCCAAAACACACGGCCAAGGCAACAAAGGAGTGGCTCAAGAAGAAGCACATTAAGGTCCTGGAGTGGCCTAGCCAGTTTCCAGATCTTAATCCCATAGAAAATCTGTGGAGGGAGCTGAAGGTTCCCCGTCTGTCGTTCACGTTCGACGTTGTGTCGAAGTGACGACTAGGGGTCGCTCTTGAGAGCCCGAATACCTCTGACAGCTTTGAGAAAAGGCCAATGAGAATTGGTATGCAGTATTTGCATAGCCCGCTCCGCCCCGGAGATCCGGGCATAAGAGGGGGGGGCTAGGCAACACTCATTGTTCTGTTTCTTCGGAGCCGAATGCAGCGTCTCTTCATTGAGAAGCAGCGTTACTCACCTCTCTCGTCGTTGGATCTACGGCACGGGCAGCGGTCTCTTCCTTCTCGAACGCAGTAGCAGTGAGAGTCCCCTGGGTGCTTCGACGGCGAATCTTGAAGAGCAGATTTCCTCTTAATAAAATCTAAAGAGCAAATTTCTCTAAAAGAGTGCAGACACGGTGGGTTTGTGTGTTTACTATGCCTTTCCTTCCGTGTCCTTCTGGTTGCGGCTTCTTTCTCTCCCAAAACGATCGGCACGAGCTCTGTCTTCAATGTTTGGGTCGTGACCATGCTGAAGCAGCGTTCGGCGAGGGCGGATGTCCTGCTTGCGAGGACATGCCCCTCAGCACACTTCGTTCGCGAGTCGCGTTCTTTACTAAAAGACCGCGGCTCGCATCAACCGCTACCGCGGCTCGTCCTTCTACTTCCGGGTACGAGGCTGCCGCGGCGCGTGTTGATGAAGAGCGAGAGAGCGCGAGCGTTTCGCCGGGTAATTCCCCGCGTCCCTCGCGCTCTGTGTGTCTGCCGGTCGAGCTTTCGGATGACTTTGAAAACTCGTCTCAGTACGGGTTGGATTGGTTATTCGGGGCTCCTGCGGGGGAGGAAGAAGTGTCTGCAGCATCGGAGAGTGGGCAGCCATCTGAAGCAGACGCGCTATCTGAGGCACCCGCTGCGGGGGCGGGTTCTCAGTCAGTAGCAGACGCGGAAATGGCGGCCATGCTCGAACGGGCGGCCAAAGCAATCGGGATTGAGTGGAAGTCTCCGCCCCATCCTGAGCGCTCACGGCTGGATGATTGGTATCTGGGTAACGACCGTGGTTCTCGGCCACGTTCTACCCCAGTTCCTTTCTTCCCGGAAGTGCATGAGGAACTGACTAAGTCGTGGAAGGCTCCTTTTTCAGCCAGAACGCGTCTTAGCGGTTCTTCCTCTCTCACCACCCTCGATGGAGGTCCAGCGAAGGGGTATACGGAGGTTCCCGCCGTGGAGCGTGCGATCGCGGTGCATCTTTGCCCGCAGACCACCGCCACCTGGCGGGACCGCCCAAAACTCCCGTCCAGGGCATGTAAGGCTTCTTCCGCTCTCGTGGGGAAGGCTTATGCTGCTTCTGGACAAGCTGCGTCCGCCCTTCACGCTATGGCCGTCCTGCAGGTCTATCAGGCCAAGGTTCTTAGCGAGTTGCACGAGGGTGTTCCCAAACCAGAGCTTTTGCAGGATCTGCGCTCGGCGACTGACTATGCTCTACGAGCTACGAAGGTCACGGCGCAGGCTCTGGGGAGGGCGATGTCCACTATGGTGGTCCAGGAGCGCCACCTTTGGCTGAATCTGGCGGAAATGAAGGACGCTGAGAAGGTTCGCTTTCTTGACGCCCCCATTTCTCAGGCTGGTCTCTTTGGCGACACTGTCGAGGAATTTGCACAGCAGTTCTCCGCAGTGAAGAAACAGACGGAGGCTATCAAACACATCTTGCCTCGTCGGGCGCCGCCCCCCGGGCCCGCACCCCCGAGGCAGCAGCCTCCGCCTGTTTCACGCCGAGGACGACCGCCTTCCAGACCGGCTCAGGGCCCGCCACAGGCTGGTCCTGCACCTAAACCAGCCTTGCGGTCGAGCTCTCGCAAGAAGGTGGCGCCGTTAGCTCAGTCTCAGGCCGCTAAGAACCCTCGTCAGGCTTCGAAGCGTTCCTGAAACGAGCAGCCCGGAGGAGAAAGATCTGCTGACCTGTCTGGATCCACACTCGGCGAGGGGACGAGTGTGGGTTTCGGCTCCACCCCGGCTGTCTGCCTCTCGGCAGACGGCCACCACATGGTCAATAAAAGAGCAATTTTCTTCTCTGGGCGAAAAAATCTATGTGACTGCGTCCCTCCGGGGTACCCAGCCACTAAAACATGTCAAAGCATGCTCAACCGCAGGGCCTGCGCTTCGGCATGCTTTGACGAATCAAGTGCATCCATCAGTCGATCCCCTGAGCTCAGGCGATCTTCTGATGGATCCTTGTCTGTCGGTTCCGATGGTCGATCCTCCCATGGCTGGGTCCCTCCGGGGTACCCAGCCACCAAAACACATCAAAGCATGCTCAACCGCAAAACTTGCGCTTCTGCATACTTTGACAGAGAAACAAGCGCATCCGTCAGTCGATCCCCTGAGCTCAGGCGATCTTCTCACGGATCCTTGTATGTCGGTTATGGCGATCAAAGCACCTTGTGTCCTCCGGGACAGCACGCCCCCGAACAAAGGGCTTTCACCACAACTCAGTCACACCGTACCCACCCGAGGTACGTCGGTGGTCCCCCTGAGACCGTTGGCAGAGAGTTTTACAGCTTGGCTCGAGATACCCAACCTCTCTCGCTGGCTTCTCAGAACCATCCGACTCGGCTATGCTATCCAATTCGCACGCAACCCGCCCAAGTTCAGCGGCATCTTCTCTACCGCGGTTCGGGACGAGAATGCTGCGGTTCTTCGGGCGGAGATCGCGACCCTTCTGGTGAAGGACGCGATAGAGCCGGTCCCCTCGGCCGACATGAAGAAAGGGTTCTACAGCCCCTACTTCATTGTACCCAAGAAAGGTGGCGGTTTAAGACCAATCCTGGATCTGAGGATTCTGAATCGGGCCCTTCACAAGCTCCCCTTCAGAATGCTAACACTCAAACGCATTCTCACGTGCATCAGATTCCAGGATTGGTTTGTGGCGATAGACCTGAAAGACGCGTACTTTCATGTCTCGATTCTTCCAAGACACAGGCCCTTCCTGCGGTTTGCCTTCGAAGGTCGAGCATTTCAGTACAAAGTCCTTCCATTTGGGCTCTCCCTGTCTCCCCGCGTCTTTACGAAAGTCGCAGAGGCAGCCCTTGCCCCTCTCCGGGAGAGGGGCATCCGCATTCTCAATTACCTCGACGACTGGCTGGTCATAGCACACTCTCAGGAGTTGGTATGCAAACACAGGGATGTGGTTCTCAACCATCTGGCCCATCTGGGGTTTCGGGTCAACTGGGAAAAGAGCAAGCTCGCCCCGGTACGGAGCATCTCTTTTCTCGGTATACAACTAGACTCGGTTGCCATGAGTGCACGGCTCTCCCCGGAGCGTGCACAGTCAGTGCTGAGCTGCGTCCAGAAGCTCTCACGCAGCCCGACGGTCCCCCTCAAACAATTTCAGAGGCTCCTGGGTCACATGGCATCCGCAGCCGCCGTCACGCCGCTGGGCCTGATGCACATGAGACCGTTACAACACTGGCTGCGTTCCCGAGTCCCGAGATGGCCATGGCGCCAGGGTTCATACCGGGTGCACGTCACACCCGTATGTCTAAAAACCCTCGGTCCTTGGAAAGACATTTCGTTCCTACGGGCCGGGGTGCCCTTAGGACAAGTGTCCAGGCGCATTTTGGTTACGACAGACGCATCCAACACAGGCTGGGGCGCCGTATGCAATGGGCAAGCAGCTGCAGGGCTCTGGTCGGGCCCTCGGCTGCATTGGCATATCAATTGCCTCGAGCTGCTGACAGTGTTTTTGGCCCTGAAGAGGTTCCGACCTTTGGTTCAGGGCAAACACGTGCTGGTCCGCACAGACAGCACTGCGACTGTAGCCTACGTCAATCACCAGGGCGGTGTACGCTCCTTTCGCATGTCACAGCTAGCCCGCCATCTCCTCCTTTGGTGTCGAAACAATGTCAAGTCTCTACGAGCCACCCACATACCGGGCGAACTCAATTGGGTAGCGGACGCGCTCTCCCGACAGACTTCGCTTCGGGGCGAGTGGAGACTTCACCCTCAGACGGTTCAGCTGATCTGGAGTCTTTTCGGTCAGGCCCAGGTCGACCTGTTTGCCTCGATAGAGAACACTCACTGCCAGTTGTGGTACGGTCTGTCCGAGGCGCCCCTCGGCACAGATGCACTGGCACACAGCTGGCCTCAGGGCCTCCTCAAGTATGCGTTTCCACCAGTGAGCCTAATTGCACAGACCCTGTGCAAAGTCAGGGAGGACAGAGAACAGATCCTGCTGGTGGCCCCCTACTGGCCCAACAGGGTTTGGTTCTCAGAGCTGGTGCTCCTCTCCCCCGTTCCTCCCTGGCGCATTCCCCTGAGGAAGGACCTCCTTTCACAGGGGAAGGGCACGATATGGCACCCGCGCCCAGATCTCTGGAACCTCCACGTATGGTCCCTGGACGCGACCAGGAGGATTTCAGAGATCTCCCACTGGCAGTGGTAAACACTCTGTTGCAGTCGAGAGCTCCTTCCACGAGGCGGCTGTACGACCTCAGATGGCGCAAATTCACAAACTGGTGTTCCTCCCGGGGGGAGAACCCACGGAGATGTGGCATCCGAACGGTGCTTTCCTTCCTCCAAGGAGGACTGGATAGACACCTTTCTGCTTCAACACTTAAGGTCCAGGTAGCCGCTATTGCCGCTAACCACGACCTGGTGGAAGGTAGATCGGTTGGGAAGCACAATTTGGTTATACGATTCCTTAAAGGTGCACGCAGGCTGAACCCCGTCAGACCGCGCCTTGTCCCCTCTTGGGATCTGTCTGTGGTCCTCCGGGGCCTACAGTCAGATCCCTTTGAGCCGCTCCAGTCAGTCGAACTCAGTGCTCTCTCCCAAAAGACGGCTCTCCTGACTGCGCTCACATCGATCAAAAGAGTGGGAGACCTCCAAGCCCTCTCCGTCAGTGACTCGTGCCTCGAATTCGGGCCGGCTAACTCTCACGTTATCCTGAGACCCCGGCCCGGTTATGTGCCCAAAGTGCCCACCACTCCCTTCAGGGACCAGGTGGTCACTCTGCAAGCTATCCCTTCTCAGGAAGGCGACCCCAACCTCTCCTTGTTATGCCCAGTCCGTGCCCTGAGCATTTACTTGGAACGTACTGAAAGCTTCAGACGGTCGAGTCAGCTCTTTGTCTGTTTTGGAGGACAGCAGAAGGGGAAAGCTGTCTCCAAACAAAGAATTTCCCACTGGATTGTGGATGCGATTCGTTTGGCCTACCAGGCCACAGGGGTGCCCTGCCCGCTGGGGGTGCACGCCCACTCCACCAGGGGCGTCGCAGCGTCGGTTGCGCTGGCGAACGGGATCTCTTTAACAGACATTTGCAGAGCTGCAGGTTGGGCTACACCTAACACGTTTGCCAGGTTCTACAATCTGCGTGTAGAACCAGTCTCTTCGGGAGTCCTGAACGCAAGCCCAGTAACTCCTGAAGCTGACACGGTGTAGAAGCTTGCTGAAGCGTCGTTCCCCACGGGTGATGACGCTTCCCCAGTTCAGTAAGTTTCCTGGCGTGAACCCTGAACGACAATTTCCATCATGTTGCACCCGCAACGTAGCTATGTTCAGCGGAGGAACTAGCTATCAGAATCTAATATGAGGTTAGGTTGCCTCTTGTGAACTCTCATATTAGGTTGGTGCCCCACATGTAGTGGCTCCTAATGCGGCCCCATGTGTGTATCTCCACCTATACTCCCAGAGATGCGGTGTTTCCCTTAAGACAAAACTTGTCTCCGACCCTGAGCTCAGCAGTCTCTCCTCATGCGGAGCCTGCCTCAGGATCGTCCCCTTGTTGTGCTCCCCTAGTGCGAGCCCTCAAGTGTATTCTCCACACAAATACCTCCCTCCGGGCAGGGTGTGGTCTCCGTAGTGCCCATCCCCCCCCGGGGAGGACGGACACTGGCCCAATGTTCTCCAAGATGTTCAACCAAAGGTGAGGAAAGGCTGGCTGAAGCTCTTGGGCATTGGAAGGTCACGTAGAGGTGAGTGACATTTATCTAACACGCAAGACCTGTTAATATTTGCACTCCATGCACTCGTGACGCGGTCCGCTGGTTGTGGCGTTTTCAACTGGGACCCCTAGTCGTCACTTCGACACAACGTCGAACGTGAACGACAGACGGGGAACGTCTTGGTTACGTATGGTAACCCTCGTTCCCTGATGGAGGGAACGGAGACGTTGTGTCCCCCTTGCCACAACCTCGGACCGCCTCTGAGTGTAGCCGGGTGCTTCGGCTCCTCAGATCAGAACAATGAGTGTTGCCTAGCCCCCCCCTCTTATGCCCGGATCTCCGGGGCGGAGCGGGCTATGCAAATACTGCATACCAATTCTCATTGGCCTTTTCTCAAAGCTGTCAGAGGTATTCGGGCTCTCAAGAGCGACCCCTAGTCGTCACTTCGACACAACGTCTCCGTTCCCTCCATCAGGGAACGAGGGTTACCATACGTAACCAAGACGTTCAAGTTGCCAAATGTCATCCTCGAAACCTTAATGACTTGGAGAGGATCTGCAAAGAGGAGTGGGACAGAATCCCTCCTGAGATGTGTGCAAACCTGGTTGCCAACTACAAGAAACGTCTGACCTCTGTGATTGCCAACAAGGGTTTTGCCACCAAGTACTAAGTCATGTTTTCAAATACTTATTTCACTCATTAAAATGCAAATCAATTTCTAACTTATTTTAAATGTGTTTTTCTGGATTTTTTTTTTTGTTATTATGTCTCTCACTGTTCAAATAAACCTACCATTAAAATTATAGACTTATCATTTCTTTGTCAGTGGCAAATGTACAAAATCAAAAGGGAATCAAATATTTTTTTCCCTCACTGTATAGTGCACAGGGTCACATGACACACAAAGACAAAACACCATCAGATCCTAAAATATACACTAAAACAATGCAAAAGTATAAACTATATAACAGAATATGTAACACAAAACACTGTAATGTACACTAATGATAATAAAAAAAAATATATATATGTATATATATATATATGTGTGTGTGTGTGTGTATATATATATATATATATATATATATATATATATATACACTACCGTTCAAAAGTTTGGGGGTCAGTAAGACTTGCAATTTTTGTTTTTAATGAAGTCAAGGCTGCATTTATTTTATCAAAAATACAAAGAATAAACTGTAATATTAGAAAATGTTATTACAATAGAAAATAATGGTTTTTATTTTCAGATACTTTAAAATATAATTTATTCCTGTGATGCAATGCTGATTTTCCATCAGCTGTTACTCAGTTTCCCAGGCTTAAGTGTCACATGATCTCTCAGAAATCATTCTGATATTCTGAATTATTAGTAGAATTATCAGTTTGGAAACAGTTGTGCCGCCAATGTTTTTTTTTTTTGTTTTTTTTGAACCTGTATTTTTTTCTTTCAAGAACAACATTTATTCAAACTATAAATCTTTTCTAGCAATGTAAATCTATTATGTCACTTTTTATTAATGTAACAAATTTATTCATTTCTTTCAAAAAAAAAAAAAAGAATGAATAAACATTTACTGACCCCAAACTTTTGAACGGTAGTGTATATATATATGTAGATGGATTTTGGGGAATTTCAGTGTTTCATTATTTTTCATAATATTTGTAAACCCCCCAAATCTAACAGCATTTTACAGTAAAATTATATGTAATGTTTAACAGCATTAAAGTGCAAAGTTTTGCACCATATATGATAAGATATCTTTTGGGTAAACAGAATTTTGCCAGTACGGGTCACATATTTTCTTTAAACAATTTTCTTTAAACAACATATAATTTATTTATGAACTGATGTCCAGCTGTTCTTTTTCGTAATAAACTTATTTTCGGATTATCAGTCATCAAAGCTCAGTAAACACTGGTCACAGATGCGGAGGAAAAAAAAAAAAACCTCACAGATCATGTTTTCATGTCATTTAAAGTTTGATTTTGGCTTGACAGAGTGGTGATATATAAGTGTGTGAGCTGTTTACGTACTTTTTATATCGTCTTCCAATTAACAACATTATATTGTTCATTCGGACTGATTTGCAAATGCACAACACAACTTGTTTTTGAAAAATATGCTTTTTATGTCATGTTTTGTAATATTTGTATTGTTTTATTTTTGTATTATGAATTTTTTTTTCATCCAGATTTTTGAGGAGACAAAAATTTGAATCTGGTGTATCCTACTCTGGCATATGTAAGAGGTCCTTTTACAATGAGTAAACAGAACTAGATTATGCACTACGCAAGGATTTTGACGTGAGTGCAACACATAAACGATAATTTACAACTCTTTCTACCTCTTATCCAATGCAAATTGACGATTGTGCAAAGTTTAAAGCAGCTTTTAAAGCCAAAAATGTATCCTCTGTGATCGCCCCCTGAAAAACACATCTGATCAATGTGCGCTGCATGATGGAACTGACCTTAAATCAGTGTAATTACATAGGCCTCCTTAAAACCGACTAGTCATTCAGACAACCCACTGATGAAAGCATACAGTTTTGCACATTCTGCTTGGGACTGTATGTAAAACAGATCAGCAAGTGAGCTTTACAACATCAATGGGACATTCACAAATATTTTCCCAGATGATGGAGAATATTAGAGAGGAGGTTGTTGGAAAAACTGCATGTCTGCATGATTATTGGCACAACTGAGTTGCCAAACACTACAGGCTTTCAAACCAAATCAACCCTGAGGACCAAAAAATGCTCCAAATTTTGTAACACATTATCTTTGAATCGACATCCCCACATGAGAGACATTCCCTTGTTTATATCCAGTCCAAGTCAACAACTTTCCCATTCCCCTATTTGACAATCCATCAATAAAAATATTTGGACATGGTGCATTTGGTGCAAACAAGAATCGGATCCTATAATAACTGATTTGTGGGTTAATAAAAAGACAGATTGAAGTCTGTGAATAGCCCTGCTGTCACGCAGTGTGGGAAAGCAACCATCGCTTCTATTTTGTAGGCGGATTGTTCTGGAACCCAGGGTCTTGATTTAAGAAGTGGGGTCTTAACAGGGCGTCACATTTGTTTAGTCTGGCCCTCTTCAACCTTATTACCATTAACACGCATTAAAACACATGCTCATTAGTCTGAGTTTCTTTCAGACATCAGAATACGTTATTCCTGCTGATAGTGCTGTTTATTTGCACATGGTTTTAGGGCCTGAGTCACTAAAGTAATTATGCAAATAAGGTAACAGAACAGACGTGCCCACAAAATCTGGTGAATGTAATTCGCACGGTGCAGTTTCTTTATCTTGCAGGTGGAGGATACAGCAGACTAACGCTATCTGGTGTATTTTACTAGGATTCACCTTTAAAATATGCATATTTACACCAATTTCCTTATACATGTAAGTGTTTAGATTGCAATAATGACTGCTTGACTGTACATTATTTTGCTTCTTACACAGCTTCTCAGCAAAAAAAAAAAAAAAGTATCACACTTTGCTCTTAGCAGCATGGGTAGGCATCAGGATGTTCGCTAACAGTATATCACTGCTTGGGTATTTTAAGTATCTTTCTACTTCTAAGCAAAAAACTTGTGAGTATGTAATAGAGATGCAATACTAGACATGAAATGGTTATTTTATTAAAACCTGAAAACTGTCATGATTTACCCACCCTTATGTAGATACACTGCCCTCCAAAAGTTTGGAAACGCCCTAGAAAAGTGGGGTTTTGGACAATATTGGTATGAATCCTTTTTAATTTGTGATAATTTTGCACTGATAAGGGACAACACAAACTATGAAAACATATTTTATTACATAGACAGTTTATACATAGAAATTCATCAAATTCATTCATCAAAATATCCACCATTAGCAGCTATTACAGTGCTGCATAATCTGGGCATCCGAGCTGTAAGTTTATTGAAACATTGACTATATTATATATTACTCCAAGCCTCCTGAAGGATTGCCCAAAGATGATTCACACTGGTTGAACACTTCTTACGGACATCACGGTCCAGTTTCTCCCATAGTAGCTCAATTGGGTTGAGGTCGGGTGATTGGGGAGGCCATTCCATAACAGACATGATGGTCTTCAATGATAATGTCAAGTTGCTTTAATGTATTTGCACCAAAAAATGATACGGATTTATACTGAGATCGTCGAAAACACTTTGCCTGTCTTTTTTCACAGGGGTGTTTCCAAACTTTTGGAGGGCAGCGTACATTATACATTTAGTTTAGTTCACCCAAAAATGTCAGTTATGTCATTAATTACTCACTTACTTTTTTATGAAATCCGAGAGCTTTCTGACCCTGCATAGACAGCACCGCAACTGACCATTCAAGAAAAGTAGTAAGGACATTGTTAAAATAGTCCATGTGACATCAGTGATTTAACCGTAATTTTATGAAGCTACTGTTTACTATATGTGACCCTGGACCAGAAAACCAGTCATAAGTCGCTGGGGTATATTTGTATATTTGTAGCAATAGCCAAAAATACATTGTATGGGTCAAAATTATTGATTTTTCTTTTATGCCAAAAATCATTAGGATGTTAAGTAAAGATCATGTTCCGTGAAGATATTTTGTACATTTCCTACCGTAAATATATCAAGACTTACATTTTGAAAAGTAATATGCATTGATAAGAACTTAATTTGGACAACTTTAAAGGCGATTTTCTCAATATTTTTGCACCCTCAGATTCCAGATGTTCTAATTGTTGTATCTCGGCCAAATATTGTCATATCATAACAAACCATACTTCAATGGAAAGCTTATAAAATCTCAAATTCGAAAAAATTTACCATTATGACTGTTTTTTTTTTTGGTCCAGGGTCACATATTTGATGTGCTCTACAGTATGTGCTTTGGTCAATGTTTAAATGTGAATAAAAGCCTAAATTGTACATCATGTAATCAGTCGCAAGTTTTCAGAATACCAATTAAACTGCTCTATTTATACAATTTACTTTTTCAAGGATTTTATGAACCTTTTGAAGTGTCAAATGTTTTGTGAAATAGGCTTTCAGTGGACGGGCAGAAATCTCTCAGGTTTTATATATCTTCATTTGTGTTTCGAAAATGAACAAAAGTCTTATAGGTATGGAAAGACATTAGGGTGAGTAAATAACCAAACTTTTCATTTTTGGTTAAATTATCTCTTTAAAATAGTGCCAATTTCAGTTACACCAAATTAGCGTTCTGAGTAATTTAAACAAAATTCAACTTGTTTTTCTGCAAAAAAGAATGATGCAAGTTTAATTAAAATACTCTCAGTGCAGTGCTATTTTAGTCTTTTTAGCACCTGGTTAAGCAGGCTTGCGTGTGTTTAGTAAATAAAGTGTGATTTTTGTGGTGAAATTCTGTGTGAAAAGTGGCACTGTTTAGTAAAGTAGCCCTTTTTATCTGTTGATGTGAAACAGAGCTCAAAACCGATCTGGAGCTCTAAAGTGGTCGCCTATTGTTTCCAGATTTTTCAGGTTTTTTGAGGATGTTGTTTTTTCAGAGGAGGGGCCTTCCAGGCATCCAGTTCACTGACATGCCGTGCCAGCCTTTTCAGGTTTCTCCCGCACTCGACTTTCCACAGGAAATGTTTTGAGGAAGTGAGAGTTGCTGATGTGACAGTTGTGAATGGTATTGTCAGATTACAGCGTGGTGCTTAAATGTTACACAACAAAGAATCATGAGAAAGCCTCTCAGACCGTGACCTAAGAGGCCCTGACTGTTTCTGGTTGTGGCACAGCAGGCGAACAAAAACATGCAGGTGTGTTTACATAGCAGTTCGAAGAAGACCCGGATGAGTGTTGTCAATAGTAACATTGGTGACTTCCTCAGGTGTCTGACCTAAAAAAGTGTTTTCATTGTTTCTCAGGCTTATCATCTGCTCTGCACTCAGTCTTTAAACCGCAATAATGACTCAATGGCTCCAAATGATTCACAATCGATGAGTGAGTTATGGCAATTGGGAAATAGAGCAATATGTCGAAACAGCTGTAGTCCAAAATTAACCTCCTAGTGGTGGGTGAAATGAGGAAAAGTACCAGTCATGAATATTTGTATCTAATTATGAAACACTATTAAAAATTTCACAAATTTCACAAAATGTTATGTAGCAACTATTTGCAGCATTTGTAATAATAATAAGTGTTTCTTGAGCAGCACAAGCAAATTAGAATGATTTCTGACGGATCATGTGATATAAAGACATGAGTAATGAGCTGAAAATTTAGTTTTGCATCACAGAAATAAATAACTTTTTAAAATACATGCACAATATTACTGTTTTATTTACCGTATTGACCCAAATATAAGCCGACCCTGGTTATAAGACAACCCTCCTTTTTCAAGATGTACCTTTTGGAAAAATACTTTTTGAAAATCAAATCTTGTGTTTTATTTATTATTTTATTTTTATGTTTCTTTTTATTATTATTATTTTCATATATATATTTTTTTTTTTTTTCCTTTTTTTAGTTTTTGTTTTCAAAGTATGGTAAATACTGGTAAAATGAATAGGTGTGCTTTTTTAAAAAAAAGTGTGTTACGCTTTTGAAATTGTAGTTCAAAAGCCTGGAATATGTGTTTTAGCAATTGAGAAAAACTGTAATAAAATTAGGTTTTTATTTAAATATGACTCTAAATTTTTACTCTTAATTTGGCAAAAATGTTAAAGGGATAGTTCACCCAAAAATGAAAATTACCCATGATTTACTTACCCTTAAGCCATCCTAGGTGTATATGACTTTCTTCTTTACATACAATCAGAGTTAAAAAAAAAAAAAATATATATATATATATATATATATATTAGGGATGCCACAATTCTCAATATAATATTGAACCGTTCTGTACGACATCCACGGTTCAATACGCGCTTGTGAATTGCGTTTTTTTCGGTTTTACGTTTAAATAATTTATGTGCGTTTTATTTCTCTCCGAATTGAATGTTTGTGTGTGCCGTCTACGAGCTGAGATGAGGAAACTCTCCTCCCCGCGAGTAAATATTCAATCACTATGCTCTAAAGTTAGGGGGCGCTTAACCATCATTCCACACTTTAACATGGCGAACGGCGGTGAAGTGAGGTACGAGGAAGCGCCGGCGTCTTTCAAATCCGCGGTGTGGGGACATTTCGGTTTTGCCGTTGAGTATAATGCCGAGGAAGAAAAAACAGTGAACAAAAAAATGACTGTGTGCAAGCATTGTTTTACACGTATAGCCTACTCAAACAGAAACACTTCCAACATGACTGCACATCTGCGGCGCCATCACCCAGCAATATCACTGTCTGAAGGCAGGATAGCAGAGAAGGTAATAAAGTCCTCCAAAAAACAACAATCCCTCGCTGAATCCTTACAGCAAACATACCCAACTGGTTCCGAGAGACACATAAAAATAACAAAGGCAGTGGGGGTGTTCATTGCTAAAGATTTGCAACCGGTGATTGGAGATGCGGGCTTTTGTCATCTTATAAAAGCACTCGATCCGCGTTACAGACTACCGTCTCGCACTTTTTTCAGCACCGAGATAATTCCCGACCTCTATAAAAAGACACGCAACAATACTGTGTACGAAAACATGTATGTTTATTTTCAAAATGTAGGAATTTATGTGTTCCCCAGTTTGTACATGGGCTACCAGCAGCTGTGAGATTTCAGTGTAAATTTTTTTTTTTATTATACAATACACTAGGAACTAGTGTACTTTTCTTGGCTTTTAAGTAAAATAAAGGAGTATTGCAATAAATCATTTTTATTTTTTTCTCCTTAACCTCTTACTGTTCCTATTGCCTAAGCATAGAATAACAAAAAAAAACAAAAAACACTTATGTGTCAAGCCATCAGAACCGAACCGAACCGAAAACCGTGGTAAAAAACCTGTATTGGTGCAGCCCTAATATATATATATATATATAATATCCTGGCTCTTCTAATGGCACTGAATGGCTGTTGTGATTTAGCAGTCCAATAAAGTGCATCCATCCATCCAAAAATATCCATATTTAAAACTTTATAGTCTCTAGCATCCACGTCTATGAGTGACGTTTATTTATTTTTTTGGCCCTTCAGTACCTGCAGAGGAGGACTCAGGGTTTGTGACAGCGGCGCTGGGAAACACATGGAGTCACAGCGTTAACACACGCCTCATCGTCCAGTACGAGGACACAGAACGGAGACAGGTAAACACTTTATTACTCTTTTTGTGTAAAATATCAAAACTTTTTTGAGTATCTGAAAAGCAGACTACATCCCACAAGCAACACGAAAATGTTTAGTAGATATACGCGTTAAAATATACAGCTTTTCTCTTGATGACAACATCTTGCACCATTTTTTGTCCAATCAGATTCTCTCTAAAATGATAATGTCCCTCCCCCAATGCCTGAAACTGACCACCATCTTGCAAATCATGATTCTGCTGAAAGTACAGTATCTTCAACATGTTCTATGTAAACTTCCTACTTTCAGGAAATGCGTCAGTACAGTGAGTAAAACCACACTCGTCTTGCGATTTCATCTTTACAGAAGCTTAAAAAGAAAGAAAATGGCTTACTCCGCCATCCCTTTCATTGTTTAGGCCTGCCCTACTTGTTTTCATCCTGTCAAATGATAGCATACCTCATTGCCCCTGCACCCTCAGAACCTGAGGACTTTGTTTTTTTTTTTCCGACTGAGTTCCCACCTAAAGAAAAGCGCACTGATAGAGAGGCACTGGTCCAAAACTGCTGGTACACAAGGAAGGCAATGGTGCCTGGCTCTTTTGTGCGGTTCAGTGGATCTGGCACTGAAGCCACTTTAGTGAAAAAACCCTCAGAAACTCCCTGCTTTTAAGCCATTTACTGAGGAATTTATCCATTAGAGGTAAAGTCATATGACTTCCTTACGTAAAAGATGTGCGTTTGGGTCAAAGTAAAGAGAACTGGGTTGGTTTGGGTGACCAGAAAGCTGTGTGTCACAGCGCATCAGTGAGGAACCGCATTCACACAAAGCAACTGGCAGCGGGTTTATAAAACCTAACTCATTCTTAACCACAGGTAACCAGATATGCCTGCAAATGCGGTGGTTTATTTTTATACAAATAAGCCTAGAGCAAGGCTTGCTGTCTGTGGATGGTTAACTTGAGAAAGAAATGCGCCTTATGAAGTCCTAAGGAATACCGCAGTCATTAAGCAAAAGTCACAAAAGCTTCATTTGTTTACTTATGTTTGGGAGTCTGAATCATTTCTGACGAGTATTTGCGCAAGAGTTAGCAGACAGTTGGGCCCTTCATCTTGCGTCTGTTTCCTCTTTTGAGTTTTAATGAGTTCGTTTTTTACTAAGGTGTCTCATTTTGAACTTGCCACACCCCAGTGCAGGGTTTCGATATTAGAGGCTGATGACAAAAAGAGTCATGTCGATTCTTAAGAATTTCAAATAGGCAGTGACGCAGGTTGCCGGCAGACTCTGCTGAGTCTGGTAACCCAATGCTGTTGCTTTCCTACAGGCTGTTTTCCAGGATCCTTTTCTTGCTTTTATGCCCACTGACGTAGCAGCCACATAAATGGCTTTATTTGTTGCCTGGGGAGAAAGAGGTCAGTCATGTGAAAAATTGAAATCCAAGCATTATTATTAGGGTTGTTAATTTAGTATACATAATAATAATTAGAACAATAATAATTATTATGTATTATTATTATAAATAAGTAAATCAAATCTATTTTGTTTGTTTGTTTGTTTGTTTTTATTTTTAAAGAAGTCTCTTATGCTCCCCAAGGCTTTTTCTTTGATCAAGAGTGAAGTAAAAACAACATTATGAAATATGAATACAGTTTAAAAAAAGATGTTTTCTATTTTAAAATACACAATTTTCTGTGATGGCAGTTTTCTTCAGTGTCACATGATACTTCATAAATCATTATTATACAATATGCTGTTCCAGGTACATTTATTTAATAGTTGTGCTGCAAAATTTTTAAAAAGACACTGATACAGTATATTTTTTCAGGATTCTTTGATTAATAGAAAGTTGATGTATTTTTGGCGTGACAATTTTAATGCATTCAAGAGGAATAAAAGTATTAATTAATAAATATTAATAAAATATTTATTTGTTTGTTTGTACATACACCAGGTGTTTGGGGTGTTATTTTAAATAAATAAATAAAAATACTTTGTTGTACACTTTATAGAATACAAATGTACTTGCATCAGTAATTTACAGATATTTTTGCAATATTTAACAATTATTATTTTAATTGTTGACCCTACTGTTGATGTTATAGTAGTACATTCACCTAAAGGAAGAGTGACTGTAAGTGTGATTACTTTTGAATTTGTTTACATATTCTTAGACATTATTATTGTAAATAAGTAAATAAAATAAGTAGGGGAAAAACAGTTGACTCCTCATCAGTACATTTTATTTTATTTTGTTATATTATTTTGTTTTTTAAATTATCTTTATTTGGGGTCTTTGTGCATTTGTAAACTACTGTTCAAAAGTTTCAGTCAGTCTTTTTTTTTTTTTTTTTTTTAATAATAATAATAATAATAATAATAATAATAATAATAATAATTTATAGTTAAAGTAATTTTATTTTATTTATTTGGGGTCTTTGTGCATTTGTACTGCATTTGTACTGCCATTTCAGTCATTTTCACAGTCATTTTTTTTCTTTTAAATATAATAATTTATAAAGTAAATAAGTAAATGAAATAAGTAGGGGGAAAATGGTTGACTCCTGACCAGTATTGTTTTATTTTATTTTATTTTATTTTATTTTGAGTCTTTGTGCATTTGTACACTACTGTTCAGAAGTTTCAGTCATTTTTTTAATATATTTATTTATAGTTAATAAAGTAAATACATAATTTAATTTAATTTAACTTAATTTAATTTTTAAATGATCTTTATTTGGTTTATATATATATATATATATATATAGTTAATAAAGTAAAAAGGTAAATAAAAGAAGTAGGGGAAAAACTGTTTATTATTAAAACTTTATTTTATTTTATTTTATTTTATTATTTTTTCTTTTTATTGAGTCTTTGTGCGTTTGTACACTACTGTTCAAAAGTTTTTTTTTTGTTGTTGCATTAAAAGACTTTTATATTGCTATAAAATATTTAAAAGAAATATTGTTCTTTTTAACTTTAATTCATTAAATAAAATTAATTAAATAATCCACAAAATATTTATGAAATGAAAATGTCTTGAACAGCCAATCAGCATATTATAATGATTTCTGAAGGACCATTCCACACTAAAGACTGAAGTAATAATGCTGAAAATTCAGCTTTGCATCACAAAACATATTCATGTTTTAAAATATTTAAAATATTTTAAATTGCTATTTTTGATGACATAGATGCAGCCCTGTTGAGAGACTTATTTTTCTTTCAAAGGTATTATAATAGCCAAAATGTAGATTTGCCATCACTAGAATAAATTAAAATTAATCTATTTTATTTATTTATTATAATTTAAGTTGTGTAATATTTGACAGTAAATGTAAATGCAATAAAGGAATATTCATAAAAAAAAATACTATATTAATATATTATAATGCTGAGTTCATTGTGCACCCTAAGTAGTGATTTAAAACTTTGGCCTTGTATTAATATTGTGGCTTTAAAGTGACACACAGCCCTTCTCTTACTCATTCTGAAACTCTTCTTGTTTCTTTTTTTAGATTGTCATAGCCAAGTCACCCGTGGCTCCTTTTGCTGTGCTGAGCTACACCATTCAAAGGGAGGGCATCCGTCTTGAGGGTGAGTGTACTAGATAGACAGCATACTGACAAACCTAAACCTCATTAACTCATGTCTATGTAATCTACTGAAATAATAACAGTATGCCATTCTAAAACATGACACCTGTGCAAGGCAGGTAAGTACATGTTGAAGTACCAGTGGAAATGAAAATGATTCATAAAAGTAATCATGATATCACACAGGAACTCTGTAGGTGACATTAAATCAGCATATTAAAATGCTCAAGGGATTTTTTACTGATCCAGGTTGTACTTAAAATTAGCTGTGTAATATCTCTTAAGGTTTAGTTTTGTTTTAGTCATGCAAGTTTTCAGTTGTTGCAGGCTAATCTAGTTTTTAGTAACTGAAAGTCACAGTTTGTTTTTTTACTGGATGTCAGTAATCTGAATCATAAAAAAAACACCACGGTTGGTTTGAAAAAAGCTAATAACACAAATGCACTCATTTGTGCGTGTGGTTCTGCCCGCTGCATTTTAACATCCAGGACCTCTGGCTGTCCTGTCAGGACCATTTGAATTCATCCGTGGGCTTCACAGCTTACCTCGCGGCGGTTTGTGTGGATTCCCAACACCACAAAACTTTAATGGGAAACAGGATATCAGAGGAAAAACACAGTTGGGAATGTTTGGCTCTTCAGCAGAGGTTTAAAAGTAAAAATAAAGTAATTCACCTTGATGTACCCGAGTTCGTTTTGGGGATTAGAATTGAAGTCGTTTGCTTATGCATTTTTACAAAAAGCTATGATTGATATCAGTGGTATCAGTTCAGCATAATTTAATAACAAAGAATAGTCAAACAGCTTACACTTCCTGTTAATGCCTGTGCCACAGCTGATATGAGCTCACATTCAGGAGCTTGTTCTTGTTTTTGTTGGGTTTTATTAGAGGAAGCAAGTACTAAATTAGCACATTCAGTGCTTTTGTTTAGAGAGATGTTGTCGATTTTGTGTGGGAAATTAAATTGTAGTTTAGGGTGCAACTGACAGCTATTATGATAATCTGTTCATTTGTTAAAAAACACTATGTAAATATCTATATATCTTGAGGGTATTTACTAAATATATATAATATGGACATCTATCTATCAATCTATCAAATATCTATTGTTTATTCTACAGTTAATTTTACATATTGTTTATTCTATCACTCTATCAATATACCAAATATATATATCTATTTTGATCAATTTTTTACTGCACAAAGCTGCATTTACTTGATCAAAAATAAAGTAAAAACAACAATACTGTGCAATTTTAATGAATTTTAAATTGATGTTTTCTATTTTTCTATATTTTATAGTGTAATTGCTGTGGCAGCAAAGTTTTTTTTTTCAGTGTCAGATGATCCTTAATATATATTTTTAAATATGTTTACAATAAATTTGTTCAACAGCTGTGCTGCATAATTTTGTGGAAACTGTTATAGTATATTTTCAGGATTCTTTGAAAATAGCATTTTTGCAACAATGTAAACATACTGTTTTACTTGATTAAAAAAAAAAAAACTATATATATATATATATTTATTAAAAATAACAAATAAAAAAAAATATATACATATATTTTTTTTTTGTGTTATTTTTAATACCTATATAAAATTAGTGCTGTCAATCAAACTAATTCATCACTTTTTTCTGAAATGAATCGTGATTAATCACAATTAAATTCCACCTAACATTACAGTTTTTAAATATACTTTTGTATTGCGATAATTTCACATTCAATCTTCAAATTAATGTAGAAACAACATAAAGACAGCATATTTTTAATATTTGTTAAGTATTTTTTGATGACTGAAAGTGATACCAATATTACTGATGTCTCCAGGAAACTGTTATTTTATAATATTTTCCCACTGACTGTAGCCATTCAGTGTTACAGCATAGAAAGAACCATCAATTTGAACATTTATTGGACTTTTATTATTGGAAAAATAACTTTAATTTAAGTGAACTTAAAGCAATCTTCACATAAACCCATTATTTACCTGTGTACTTCAGCAAAGTGGAAAATATACAGAAATTAAATAAAGGTATCAAACTAAATTATTATTCTAATTACTCTAATATTACAAAATACCAAGGCTACGTCCACACGAATCCAGAGCTTTCTCTATCTGATCTTTTTTTTCCTTGTCTAAAGAAATATCTGCGTCCACACGAAACACAAAATTATGTAGTATATATGCCACACCAGTATGTGGCGCTGTAGTTCTGCCACGGTGATGCACTAAAAATGGAGAAGGAGACCTGGACTATGTGCATAAACCTTGCTTGTGGGATACAAACGAATGATGGAACAATGCATTTATTAGTCTGTGTTAATGTTAGTTAGTAAAAAGACAATCGTTCAGTGCTTGTTTTTGTTGATGTTACGTGACGAAGCGATGTCTGACTAGTGGCGAGACGTGGGTGGATGACATCATATTTTCAGAAAATATACGGATTCGCTGTACACACAAAAACGTAATGGTGGCATTTTCAGATTTATATGCTCTGGGACCCGGTTTTAAAAAATATCAGATTCACTCTCCCAAAACGCTAGATCCATCTGGACGAAATGCCTATATGATACAAAATTTATGTATATACAGCTAAACGCGTCTCTGTGTGGATGGGGCCTAAATTAAATATAGATTAATCCTTAAAGCTACAAGTTGTTTATTTTCCTCTTTTTTCTTTTGTTCTTTAATGAACAGATATCACAGCAGCTGGGTTATTAGCTTATTTGGCTGCTATTACTTTAAGAGCTGCCGCTGCCAAACGTGATGCTGATCCAACACGCATGCTCATAGATTAATTCTAGCTTAAATATAAAATGATACAGGTTACAGCCCATGTGGTCACATTTTTGCACCCAATTGGAGCGTGCTTTACTGTTAGTGTTTTCTGACATATGGTTTGACAGCATCTCATCTGACCGCAGTTGACTGTTGTCATACTAAAGCTCCCTTGTTACCCGTACCATTTTCATGCTTGTTTGACTAGCGCCTGGTGCTGAAGTGAAGTTGGATTGCACGTCTGTAAAGTCTCCCTTGTATTAATTTATTTTGTGTTAAACACAAAATAATATATTTTGAAAAATGCGGGTAACCATACAGTAGCTTGTCCCTATAGAATTTAATAATAGAAATGATCAAATAGTTAATTCAATTTCTTAAATGCTAATGCTAAGTACACCTACTGTACCTGAAAAATAAAGCACTGTTTTATTTGCATTATGTTTACTTGTAATGTGTGTCTTTGTTCTTATTTTGTAATAACAAAGAAAAAATAATGACAAAGATTTTTATCTTCGCTCACTTTGGCCTAATTATCTGCTTTGTTTTTAAAAAAGGGAAATTAGTTTGGCTTCACTGACCAGACAGCGTGCAAAATAGTAAAACCAACATGACAAAGAATCGTGATAAAATCGTAAATCGTGATATTTCTGAAAAATTATTTCTGATATTTTTGCCATATAGTTGTGCAATAAACAATATTTGAAATGTTAGTACATTCATTTAAAGGAAGACAGTGTAAATCTAATTGCTTAGAAATATATCATATTGTTTAGAATTTGCTTTGATATTCCAAACAAAAGTCTATCTCAATATAATTATTTTAGCTTCAATTTTTGTCCCAGTGTGTCATGAATTTTTAATTTTGGGCAGGAATTTTGACTTTTTATCCATCACTACGTCTAAGCAATTCTCTATTTCTGTATTTTGCTGACAGAGCTTCTCTATAAAGTGTTTGTGTGGTTGTGTGTCTTTGTGTCAGAGAGTGATAGAGTCTTATGTGTGTCTAGTTCAATCCAGCTATTGAATAGTTTTGCTGTGGTCTGGCTCTCTACATCAGTTGCGTTAATCAGTTTCTCTCTCTTTCTTTCTCTCTCTCTCTCTCTCTCTCTCTCTCAACAAGTGCATCTTTGATGTGTGGCGCCCAAGGCCTGCCAGCTTCAAATAGAGCCCCTGTATGAGAAAGGCCTTTGAAACACTATTCACACACTTCTCTCTGAGCTCTTTACACAGTGTCCTCAAGTCAATCGCACATGCATACACTAACACTTTCTGCCAATATCTGATCCTAACACGTCTCTGTACTTCACTTTAATTCAGAAATAATTATGGCTGTTTGCTGGTGTATTGGTGATGCCAAAAATTCTAATGCAAATAACTGAAATAATACAAACCTCAACTTCCTAGTATATAACTAAACCAAAACCTTTTCATCCAGCTGTGACACTTGTGATGTTTACAATTCTCTTATGCTCACCAAGGATGCATTTATTTGATCAAAAATGCAGTAAAAAAAAAAAAAAAACAGTAATTAATTTAACTATGTTAAAGTCTTTTCTGTCATGCTTGATCAATTTAATGATTCCTTGCTGAATACAAATGTTATTATTATTATATTATTATTATTATAATTTTTTTTTTTTATTATCATGTTAGTAATTCTTGTATTCTAAACAATTAAATGGAGTGGAACAGATTTTATTCAGAAGTTATTAGAAACGATGGAAAAACTTGGACTGAGAATAAATATTTTGGCCCTTAACCTTTGAATGTTTATCATGGCATATTGTACCGTACCAGGCAGTGCTGCCTCATCTCGATAAATGATCTCACTACTTTTAACTCATTCTGTATTGCTGTCATCCCTCAATGTTGTGTAACTTCCTTTTCCATAAGTGTCATTTTTGTGTGATTTAGCAGGAAGTTGTGTGATGGTTATATAGTTAATCTCAGCATGTAACTTTCTAATAACCGTAAGGTTAAAGTTCCTGGCAAGAAACAAAACCATAGATCCTCTTACATCAGACTTTGTCAAAGAATGTGAGGACTTGAACAGTTTTCACCATCTGTCACATTTCCCAGATACCCTAGTGTTGAAATATTTAGAATCAGTAAGATTAGTTAAAAAAATGCATTATTTTGATCAAATGTTACACATGAATAAACATTGTTCTTTAAAACTTTTATTTTTTCAAGCAATCCTACAAAATAAATATTAGTTTCAGTGAAAATATTAGGCAGCAAAAACTATTTTCAACATTTTTTTCTGCATATTAGAATAATTTCTGAAGAATCATGTGACACTAAAAACAGGAGTAATAAATTTGTTTCGAGAATAAAGTCGAAATTACGTTAAAAAAAAAGTCAAAATGTTTCTAGAAAAAAGTCAAAATGTTTCGAGAAAAAAGTTTAAATGTTTCTAGAATAAAGCCGAAATTATGTAAATAAAGTCGTAATATTTCGAGAAAAAAGTCGAAAGGTTTCCAGGAAAAAGTCAAAATGTTTGAGAAAAAAGTTTAAATGTTTCGAGAATAAAGCAGAAATTATGTAAATAAAGTCTAAATATTTCAAGAATAAAGTCGAAATGTTTCGATAATAAAGTTGAAATGTTTCGAGAATAAAAATTCAAAATTACGTAAATAAAGTCGAAATGTTTCGAGAATAAAGTCAAAATGTTTTGAGAATAAAGTCAAAGGTTTCGAGAATAAAGTCGAAATGTTTTGAGAAAAAGTTTAAATGTTTCGATGATAAAGTCAAAATATTTTGGGAAAAAAGCCGAAATGACGTAAATAAAGTTGAAATGTTTTGAGAATACAGTCGAAATGTTTCGAGAATTAAGTCAAAATGTTGTGAGAATAAAGCCCAAATATTTTGCGAATAAAGTCGAAATTACGAGAAAAAAGTTGAAATGTTTCGAGAAAAAATTGAAATGTTTCGAGAATAAAGTCAAAATGTTTCGAGAAAAAATTGAAATGTTTCGAGAATAAAGTCAAAATGTTTCGAGAGTAAAGCCGAAATTACGTAAATAAAGTTGAAATATTTTGAGAAAAAAGCCTAAATGTTTCGAGAATTAAGTCGAAATGTTTCAAGAATAAAGTCGAAATGTTTCGAGAATAAAAATTCAAAATGATGTGAATAAAGTTGAAATGTTTTGAGAATAAAGTCAAAATATTTCGAGAATGAAGCCGAAATTTTCCAGAAAAAAGTCGACATGTTTTGAGAAAAAAGTCAAAATGTTTTGAGAAAAAAGCCTAAATGTTTCAAGAATAAAGTCGAAATGTTTCGAGAATAAAAATTCAAAATGATGTGAATAAAGTTGAAATGTTTTGAGAATAAAGTCAAAATATTTCGAGAATGAAGCCGAAATTTTCCAGAAAAAAGTCGACATGTTTTGAGAAAAAAGTCAAAATGTTTTGAGAAAAAAGCCTAAATGTTTCAAGAATAAAGTCGAAATGTTTCGAGAATAAAAATTAAAAATGATGTGAATAAAGTTGAAATGTTTTGAGAATAAAGTCAAAATATTTCGAGAATGAAGCCGAAATTTTCCAGAAAAAAGTCGACATGTTTTGAGAAAAAAGTCGAAATGTTTTGAGAAAAAAGTTGAAATGTTTTGAGAATAAAAAGTCGAAATTTCATAAATAAAGTTGAAATGTTTTGAGAATACAGTTGAAATGTTTCGAGAATTAAGTCAAAATGTTGTGAGAATAAAGCCAAAATGTTTCGAGAATAATGTTGAAATGTTTTGAGAATAAAGCCGAAATTACGTAAATAAAGTCAAAATGTTTTGAGAAAAAAGTCTAAATGTTTCGAGAAAAAAGTTGAAATGTTTCCAGGAAAAAGTCGAACAGTTTCGAGACAAAAGTTGAAATGTTTCAAGAATAAAGTCGAAATGTTTTGAGAATAAAAATTCTAAATGACATCAATAAAGTCAAAATGTTTTGAGAATAAAGTCAAAATGTTTTAAGAATAAAGTCAAAATGTATAGAGAATAAAGTCAAAATGTATAGAGAATAAATATTTCAAGAATGAAGCCGAAATGTTTAGAGAAAAAAGTCGAAATGTTTCGAGGATAAAGTCAAAATATTTTGAGAAAAAAGTTAAAATGTTTTGAGAATAAAAAGTCAAAATTACACAAATAAAGTTTAAATGTTTTGAGAATAGAGTCGAAATGTTTTGAGAATTAAGTCAAAATGTTGTGAGAATAAAGCCGAAATGTTTCGAGAATAACGTTGAAATGTTTTGAGAATAAAGCCGAAATTACGTAAATAAAGTCTAAATGTTTAGAGAAAAAAGTTGAAATATTTTGAGAAAAAAGTCGAAATGTTTCGAGAAAAAAGTCGAAATGTTTCCAGGAAAAAGTCAAACTGTTTCGAGAATAAAGTCAAAATATTTCGAGAATAACGTCGAAATGTTTTGAGAATGAAGTAAAAATGTTTCGAGAATAAAGCCAAAATACGTAAAATAAAGTTTAAATGTTTCGATAATAAAGCCAAAATTACGTAAATAAAGTTTAAATGTTTCGAGAATAAAGCCGAAATTACGTAAATAAGATATTGATAAAGTATAAAATAAAGATATTGTGCTGAAGTCACGCTCACGTGTGTGAGACGCGGGAGATGACGGCAGCAGATGGTGGGTATTTGTGGCAGTAGATGTTGATGTGGCGGCTCGCCACAAATAAATCAACGAATGGGAAACACTGGGTGAGCGTGATCGCCATTCTTCACGCATTTTAAATAGTAAAATAAATTTTAATAAAAAAGAAAAAATCTATTTGTGGCGGTCAAACTGGATATTGTGGCGGGCCGCCACAAATAAATGAATGTATGGGAAACCCTGATGTGGGATTATTAGCAGAAATCATACCATGTGTTATATATGCAGGGACAGTATGCTTGGAAATAATATTTCACGTCTGCGATTGCATTTATTAGGTAATTTGTAGTGCAACTCTTGAGGCGAATACAGCAATCTTTTAAGATTACTGTAATATACTTATTGTTTGTTTTTTGCTATAAAACTGACAGATTTTGAAATTCTGAGACTTTGGAATATCTTCCAGGTGGTCCCAAAGATATACTCTCAAAATATTTTAACTTTAATCTTGTAATTGCTACAAATTAATTCTCATAATTTTGACTTTATTCTCAAAATATTTTGACTTTATTCTTGAAACATTTTGAGCTTATTCTCGAAACACTTCGACTTTATTCTTGTAATTTTGACTTTATTCTCGAAATAGTATGACTTTAATCTTGTAATCTTAGATTTTTTTATTTATTTATTTTTTTTATTTAATGTGGCACTAAAACGTTTTCGTAAAATAATATTCTACAATATTACTGTTGATGCTGTATTTTAATATTTAAATAAATGCAGTTTTGGTGAGCATAAAATACTTTATGCATTAAAAGTATATTTATAAAAAAACACAAACAGATTTCTGACCGCAAACCTTCTTTTACTTGTGTTCATGGTGGTATAATAAAAAATCTGATCCAAAATGAAAGCATTGATGCTAATTTGGAATAGTTTGGGTTTGTAGCAGATGTGTAAATTAGTGACTACATAAGTGGAAGTCATAAGTAGTTTTGTGCAGCATGAATAGTTTATTTTTTAATGGGAAAGCATTTGTGCAAGTCCATAACTGAAACATTAATAAATTGAGGAATACTTCTCAGCTTCTTTTTGATTTGTAACCTAAGTAAAGAATATGGCATGCAGTGAGCTGAAATATTAGTGTAAATGATTGATAATTTAGATTGTTGTCATAATCGTGCAGTCCTAATGCAAGGCAGAATAGAGAGAAGAGAAAGGAACAAAAGAGATATTACCCAAGATGTCTGGGATTTCACTTATGGATACAGGATTGTTTAACAGCCTGCTGGGACACACCATGGAGCACATATGGAACATGCTGTCACTGCAGAATAGAGAGCTGGACGGCACTGTGTGTGTTTGTGTCTGCCTGTCTATCTGTCTGTCTGTCTCCATATGGTCGCCCTTTTCATCTCACCATGAGCGAGAAGTGACTCAAACCTGCTTTCATACGTTACAGTAAACGCTGCAGTGCCAGATGATAGAAGCATGCTGACATTAATCACGAATATGCCTCTCAGTCTTATTCAGCACATGCTGATTCATTTAACTGAGCTTAGAGCTTCACGCCTAAATAAATATCAGGAGCATTCATTTAATAACTCAGCAGATAATGAGCTTCTCAAAAAGATTCTCAAACACCTATATCAGTGTGTTATTAAAGGTGTGCGCAAATGTATCACTATGAATAATGTAGGTCATAATACTGATTTGATACAGTGTACAGTCTTATCAACTAATTACAAACAAGCCTTTTCATAATGGTTACAGATTAGCTGCTAATCGCCTAAGATTTGAGAACAAAACTCTTGAGCTATATAGTCTAATAATGCTACAAAGCCTAACTAGTCTAGGGTCTACCATTAAGGATGATTTAGGACTTGTCAGCTAGTCTAACGTGTGTAGATACCTTTGTTTGTATGAGGTCAGTGGGCTGAGAAAGATGCATGTGTATCTTTTTGCTTTAAACCTCATTTATTTTTTCTTAGGAAAATCAAAAGTCAGATTCCTATCATCCATGAGTGATCATTCAAACAAAATGAGCTGTTGCATTACCATTTCCCCTGTATGAATATTTGAATTGTTATCCAGTCTGAGGGATTGTAAAACATATTTCGGTAATGGGACTTCTTGATTTTAATGCCTTTCGCTTCCTCCTTTGTTACTTGCGGTTTATCATGTTTTGCTTTTTATTAATGTTTCCAAAGCAAGAACTAAGCAGAATTCTACAAAGGAATCTAATTTATTTGATCAAAGTTTGTGTTTGCTTTTAGCCAAGACCCAAGGCCAAGTCTTTACAGAATGAGTTGAGTATTGGTTTAGTACTGTAATAGTTCTCTGGTATAACTGCCATTTGGCAAAGAGGATGTATTGTGGTGTTCCACTCATGTCTTGCTGGGAAGCTTGAAAAAAAACATATTTCCTTGCTGGTCATTTAAATGTATGAGTACAACATTCTTTACAACACGAATGTTGTGCAACTTCCTGAAGTTGATCTTTTCTTGAACCCCTGCACCTATCGGAGTCCAGCTTGGTCTACTTTTTACTGAATTTAAATGGTGTTGGTAAATTTGCTTTTAGAGACTGGATGTTAAAACTTTGGAATAAACTCATGTGTTAGTGCAGATCTAATTGAGGCGTACTAGGTTTCCTGTAGGTTCATGGCCAGTGGCATAACCCGGTCAATCCATGAGATGCATATGAATGTATCTTTTCATTGTGGCACCACTACTGGGTATCATGTGACAATCCACCACCACAGAGATTGACACTGGCACCCCTTCTAAATCCATTTTCTTTAAATGGCTTATTGATATTGGGCAGCAGCACCAGGACATTAAGAAATGGCTTCCATGGACTATTTCATGGACCATTGACACTTACTCTTTAGTGTTAAAGGTAATTTTCCTGTTAATTTGTAAATGAACAGTCAAGATACATCTAGTGAAATTGGCTCCGGAAAGTATTCACAGTGCTTCACTTTTTCCATTTTTTTTTTTTTTTTATGTTGCAACCTTATTCCAAAATGGATTAAGGTCATAATTTTTTCTCCAAATTCTACAAACTATAGCCCATAATGACAATGTGAAAGAAGTTTGAAATATTTGCAAATTTATTAAATAAAAAAAAAAAAAAAAAGAGCTCAGGTTTATCCTGTTTCCACCGATTTCAAAGCTTTTTGAAATGTCTACTTAAATAGAATAAGTTACCAATCAAATGAAATCAGTATTAACAACATTTATTTTTATTATTTATTAGGTGGCACAGAACACAAAAGTGGTTAATATGTTAATGAGGCTACAGAGGTGGCATGAATGCAGTCAAATTTGTACATTCATGTTGAGATTATTGTTTTAAATAGAACATTTTGAATCCATAAATACTTGAATGATTTAAATAATTGAAAATATATTATAAAAATTAAACTAAATCTGCCAGCAGGTGGCGGCAAATCATTGATTGATTTAATTGCTGAATCATTCATTTGATTTGTTCGAATGGCTGATTTATTCAGGAATAAAGCAAGTGGCTCTCTTTTTGAATGGGAAATTGAATCATTGACTCACTAGATTCGTTTAAAAATGGGTGTTCAATTATAAATGAAACTGCTGTGTTTGAATGGAGATGTACAGTGGGTCAGTTGTGACTTGTTTCAGACCTTTTTTGACAATGAAATAGAGCAAAATCAGGCAATAGTGTTATAGTCTGACAGTGTAAGTCACTTAATATTAACTTCTTGTTTATTTAACTTGTACTAAATCAATATCACATTTACAATCTCACTTAAAAATCATTAAAAGCTCTCACTCATCTTAATTCATCGCAGTCTCACAAAGTTCCATTATAATCAACAAAGCTACACTGCGCAATACATCTTTTATTTACTCTCTCTCTACACTTTGTTTATGAAAGGATTTGTGATATATGTCTGTGATACATTAGTCAACATTGCAAAAACACATAGAAACCTTTGAAGCTCCTCTCAGTGTAAAGACAAATATGCTGATCGGGTCACATGATGCTTCTAAATATTTTTTCATAGACGCACGCAGTAGTTTTCAGTCGCAAATGTGACTGAAATGGTCAAACTGTAGAGCCCTGGTCTATATAAGGTCCCACAGGTAACACTGCATGTCAGAGCACAAACCAAGCCATGAAGTTCAAGGAATTGTTTTGAGGTAAGATCTGGCAAAGGGTACAGAAAAACTTCTGCAGCATTAAAGGTCCCAATGGGCACAGTGGCCATCCATTATCTGTAAATGGAAGAAGTTTGGAACCACCAGTACTCTTCTTAGAGCAGGCCACTTGGCCAAACTGAGCGTCCAGGAGAGAAGGGCCTTAAGTCAGGGAACTGACCAAGAACCCGATGGTCACCCTGAAAGAGCTCCAGCGTTTCCCTGTGGAGAGAGGAGAACCTTCAAGAAAAACAACAATCTATGCAGTGCTCCAAAAATCAAGCCTGTATGGTAGAGTTGCCAGACAGAAGCCATTCCTCAGGAAAAGGCACATGACAGGCCACCTGGAGTTTGCCAAAAGGAACCTGAAGGACTCTCAGACCATGAGAAGCAAAATTCTCTGCTCTGATGAAACAAAGATTGAACTCTTTGCCCTGAATGTCAAGTGTCATGTCTGAAGGAAACCAGACACTGCTCATCACCTGGCCAATACCATCCCTACAGTGAAGCATGGTGGTGGCAGCATCATGCTGTGGGGATGTTTTTCAGCGCCAGAAACTGGATTGAGGGAAAGATGAATGCAGCTATGCTATATGAGGCATTCTTGATGAAAACCTGCTCCAAAATGCTCTAGACCTCAAACTGAGGCAACGGTTCATCTTTCAACAAGACAGCGACCCTAAGCACACTGCCGAGATAACAAAGGAGTGGCTACAGGACAACTCGAGTGGCCCAGCCAAAGCCTCTGGATGTTCATCTCTATTTTTAATACATTTGGAAAGATTTCAAGCACGTTTTTTTCTTGCTGTCATTATGGGGTATTGTTTGTAGAATTTTGAGGAAAATAATTAACTGAATCCATTTTGGAATAAGGCTGTAACATAAAATGTGGAAAAAGTGAAGCACTGTGAATACTTTCTGGATGCACTGTATATCAGCTTCCTCAACCAGGAGCAGGTTTACTTAGCATTTACATAGCTTACTCCTTCACGGAGCATGCAATTAAATCTGTTGCTGGGGTGTCCAGTCTTGTTTTTGGTGGGGCACTATCCTTCAGATCTGCACTCTAGTCCAAATTAAACCCTGAATCAGATCATCAAGGTTTTCCAGATTAGTAGACAATTCCAAGCTGGTGTGTTGGGGCAGGTTCTAGCTAAACTCTGCAGCTAAACTTTCCAGGTGCAGGATTGGCCACCTGGTCTACTGGAATTGCATGTCGACTCATGTGCAGACGCAATAGGTGAAATGCAGAAGGTGCAGAAGATTGCAAGAATGAAGGAGTCTTACCCAAGAGATCCTTAAATGGAACCAATCGCTGAAAATCACTGCTAGTAACTATGTTATAGTGTACCTTGATGTTATCCTGGTTGGACAAAAGTAACAATATCAAACTGTCATACCCCTTTTCCACCAAGGCAGTTTGAGTGCTGGTTCAAAGCTAGAGCCTAGTTTCAAATCAATTCTAGAAGTAAGAACCACTTGAGTTAGGGGCTGGGGGCAGAAACTTTTGACCGGCATCTTGATGTCATACGCCTATTGGTCAGCACAGATGCATCAGAAAGCCTTTTTAGTGTTTGGCGCTGTCACACTAGAGTTGCTAGGAAAGATGAGACATATTCAGTGACCTGGCTCTGTGGTGGCTCTCTAGCTTGTAAAAAGGCAAACCAGTTCTTAGAAGGCTCACAAGTTGAACCAACTCCAAACCAGCAATAGCACTAGCTCTAAACTAGCACCCGGTTCATTCTGGTGGAAAAGGGATAGCTGATTACTGCCAATGTGTCACCTGTTGTGACGGCTGCTGCTGTGCTCTAGCTGCTGAGAATGTACTAGCTGATGAATCACCTTCTCCATATCTTCTTAAGTACCACTGTAAGTGGTGGGGAAAAAAAAAAAAAAAACTTCATCCAGAATTCTCACATTTTCCACTATTAGACTAAGCATTTGAAGTGCCCTGGACATTCTTGTAAACATCTTGTTGAAATGGTCATGGTGAGATAAAGACTAGGAAGCAGTAAAGTGCACTGGGGTAGGTAGTTCAAGTGTTTTTGGTTTGTAGTATAGCTAAGGAAGCTGAACTGAGATGTATGCGAGATTCCCCAAATATGCAGCCCTGTTGTTGCATTGTTTTGCTGCTCTGCTCAGCTTTGTTGCATTGCCAATGATCTCCGTTGCTTGGGTCACCAAAAATTGGCAACTGTCATTGAAAATGAATTATGTCTGACAATGTTGTTACCAAGACCAGCTCATTTGAGTGTAAATAAAGACTGAGACCAGAAGAGGGTCAAGATTAAGTTAAGAACCAAGGCCAGAAGTGGGTCGAGTACAAGTCAAGACTGGGACGAAGACCAAGAAAAATTTGAGTGGGGCGCCAAATTTGAACCTCAACGATACTTTGCACAGGTTTTAATGACATAGCCCTTATCCAGACTACCTTGGTTTTAAAGTAAAGGATTAGTATTTAAAGTAGCACTTTAATGTAAAAAATTAAACACTATCAAAGCATGATTCAGCGTAGGTTTGCAGTGTGAGTCTTGAGATAACCTGGGGTTGTCATGGGGTTAGTTGGTGTATATGTACTTTAATGATTAACCTTTACACCAGTGTTAGTGAGGTCACAGACGGCAGCTTCTGGTGTAGGTCAGAACACAACAGCTGCTTGTAGGGATTAGCTGTCTATTTCTCCCTTTTAGCTGTATACATCTCTGTCTCTCGTTATGTTTCCCACTCTCTTCTCTTAACGCGTCCTCATAATATTGCCCAATGTTTAGTGTCTTCCAGTTTCTGATTGCCTCCTAAAATGCTGTGTAGTTCACTTCGTTTTATGTGCACCTCTCAACTCTCATTTTGTAAACATGAATTATAGCCTTTCTGTACCAGATTCATAGCTCTTTGCTCTTTAAATATAGCACTCTTGTTGAACTCTTAGCAAATAGTTGATTCGAAACATCTAAACAGTGCTTTTCATTGTATAATTGTTTCTCTTGACCTGTTGCTCAGAGCAAAGTTTAACAGGAACTAAGTGGTTTAGCTGATATGATGTAGCTTTTTTACAGCTCTGAACTTTTGATTATTTTAATTTTAATTATTTAAAATTGTAATAAAGTCTCTTCTTTGTCTTCTTCCTATCATTATTATCAAGGTTTGTACAAGGTGCTTAAAGTGCTTGAAATTTTATTTTATTTAAATTTAAGGCCTGGAAAAGCCTTGAAAATAACAATATTCCTGAAGAGGTACTTGAATTATTTAAAGATATTGTTTAATTTTTTTCAACAAGCACATATCTTTTAATGCAAAAGTTCATCCTTCTGCTTATTTCAGTTAAGTTTATTAAACTAGTGAGCTAAGAAAGTACCGCCATGTAGCATGGCTGAAGATACGAAAAGAGGAACAGACAAACCAAATCAATTGAGAGAGTCATTTACGCTGAAACCGCTCTGATTGATTCAAATTTGTGACTTTGATTGTTTATTTTAAGTGATTCACTAGCAAAAAACAGATCAAATTAAAAGAGCCATTCATTTTTATATTTCGACATCGCCTTTGAGTTTAAAAAGCACACAAGTGATGTGTGAAACAGTTCTCTTCAAAACTCTGAATCAGTTAAACATTGCGTCGCAAAATAAGTCATCAGTTTTGAAGCTCTCCAATCGGATAGCGAATCATTTGATTCAGAAATGGACTTCAAATCGCGTATCGTGAATCGCTTGGTTTAGAATGGGAATTCAGAGTGAGTTTTGCAAATGATTTGACTTAGATCGGAACTTTGAGTATCTGGAATTATTTGATATCGATCGGGACTTCAAATTCGATTTGTTTGATTTAGATCAGGACTTTGAAGCGGTTTCACAAATCATTTAATTTAGACTGGTATTTAGCATATTGCGAATCATTTGATTCAAATCGGGGATTTCAAATAACGTATCATGAATCATTTAATTTAGATTGGAACTTTGGAGCGGGTTGTGAATCATTTCACAAATTGAATGATTCGCGTTCAGCAAACCAAATCCTGATCTGAAATTATGGTTTGCAATGTTTTTTTCAGATTTTTTTTATTAAACAGTGGAAAACATCAAACCATTAAGGCAATACAGTTTAAAAAAAAGAAAAAAAAGGAATGTGCCGTTTGTGCCTTGGCTGTGGTAGGACTCTTGCTGTCTATGGAGGGTCTGAGCTCTCGGATTTCATCAAAAATATCTTAATTTGTTTTCTGAAGATAAACAAAGGCCTTACAGGTTTGGAATGACATAAGGGTGAGTAATCAATGACGATTTCATTTTTGGGTAAACGATCACTTTAAGGGTAATCTGAATGTGATGTGCTCAACCATATTGTCACCAGTGCTGTATTTATTTATAATAATAAGTGTAGTTTATTAGTGTGATAGCAAAGCTGAATTTTCAGCAGCCATTGCTCCAGTCTTCAATGTCACATCTGCACTTGGCTTCACTGAAACAAGTTATGTTTCCTAAGAAGCTGAACTTCAGCTGTACTGGCACAGCTAAAACAATGAGACTTTATAATTGTTCTTAGCCCCACCTATGCTCTGGAAAACTATTATGTAATACTTCTAAATGACAGTAGTGTTGGTCCAACCTCATTGGATTGTGGTTAGACTGACAGAACTTTCTTTCCGTAATGGGCAGGGAAAAGCAGGTCTTGAATAATACTGCTCCTGTTGCTTCACTACAGCTTAAGTCTCTGCCTTTAATGAGAGGGGTAACCAGCCTAGATGGCTAGAGGCAAAGGGAAACCTTTGGGAACGGCAATATCCTCTTGGAATTAAATTGCCAAGTTCAGCTTTGATCCTTTGGAGAGGGGATTTTATTTAGTCCAGCAATGGTTTTGCCCCCCACCCTACCTCTCCCTCTCAACTGCTTTCTTTTTTCATTCCCGGCAACTGGGTAGAGATTGGTGCAGTTGTCAAAGAGTGGAGTGTACAGAACCATATGAAGAGGTGGCTTGAGAATAAGTTGGCTATCATATTTGTGACCTCAGGGTGTGGTCAACCCCAGTGATGTGCTGCTCTCTCTTCATTATCCCATTTTCCCTCTCTTTGTGTTAGGTGTAAACACACAGAATCACAGAGGGAGCTAGGGTGGGCCCGTCAAAATAGGGGTTGTCTTCTCTAGTTGACAGATCTGTGTGTGGTCTTCCAGGACTTGGGAAACAAACCTAACCAAAGAGGTCAGCAGCCATGACCATCAAGGCTGGCTCAACAAATCAAGCTAGACACTCTTGCAATTGTCTGCAGAAATTACTTAATGTGGAATTAATGTGGAACCTAACCTCTTCTCAAAAACAGGACGGCAAAGGTTTGACCAAAGGGTCCAGACCAAGTGTCAAAATGTGACAAGTTCGGGTCTCTCTCTCTTCGATGCCCCTTTTCCACCAAGGCAGGTTGAGTGCTGGTTTGGAGTCAGAGCCTAGTTTTAAATCGCTTCCTTGTCTTTCGACACTCAAAGCACCAGCTCTGAACCAGGAAAAGTGGTTTGTTAGCAGCACCAAAATATTGCTGGTCTAGAAGTAAGAACTGGTTGTGTCAGGGGCTGGGGGGCAGGGTTACCGTGACCAACATAAATCTTTTGACCACAATTTTTAAATATCAGCTAAACATTAACACTTTGGATTTGCCACGTTTGGATGCCAAAGTAGGTTCTTGCAGTCATAAACATCAATAGCAACACAACATCTGCCATTGGTGATATTAGGCTTGATATCAAGATGCGTCAGCGCAATTCAAAAGTTGAAAGAGTCGTTTGCTCTCCAGTTGCTCTCGCAGTGCTTTGATGTCATGCGACGGCCAGTCTGCATGGCACCGATTCATCTTAAACAAGCCTGGTGAGTTTGTGTTTGGCGCTGCCATTCTAGCATTGCTGGGAAAGAAGAAACGTATTCAGTGAGGTAAGACATGGCTCTCTAGCCTGTGGAAAGGCAAACCGGTTCTAAGAAGACTCGCTATTCGAACCAACTCGAACCGGCAGTAGCACTGGCTCTGAACTAGCAGCTGGTTTATGCTAAGTCAGTGGTTCTCAACTCTGGCCCACAAGATCCATTTTCCTGCGAAGTTTAGCTCCAACCTTGATCAAACTCACCTGCCTGTAACTTTCTAGTGACCCTAAAGACCGTGATTAACTTGTTCAGGTGATGTTGATTAGGGTTGGAAGTGAAATCTGAAGGAAAATGGATCTCGCGGGCCAGAGTTGAGAACCCCTGTGCTAAGGGTCACCACTTTTCTTACTGTCTACTCATTGTCCTATCATAATAAAGGCAAAAATCAATCAATAAATAAAAGAATGGGAGTTTGGAGTAAGAATTGTTGCCGCTCTGTACTGTTCCAGAATACTTGTTATAGGGCTATAGTTTCTTTTTTCATTATGGAGCTTTAAAATCAGGATTAGAATGTGTTTAATCAATTCTGAGTCGCCCCATCACTAAAACCATTTTACCACACATGGCTTTGTTTTCTAATTGCGCTGTACTGAACTGCGTTTTAAAATGGCACTGCTATTCATCAAGCTCAACAGTTTGGCCTGATGGTGAAAAAGCAATTTAGTTAGATTTAGATTAGTAATCTTAGTAAACCTAAAGTGTATATGTCTTAGCTTATCACCTTGTTTTCTTGCTTTCTTTGTATTTTTATATTTAGGAAAAAAGCTTCTGAAAAAAAAAATATTCAACCACATTCTCAAAAACCAGGAAACGCAAAATATTTTGTCCTCCAGGTACATTTTATTAGGTTCTTCCCTAAAGTTACATGCTTTGGCATGTTTTGAATTGTTCTAACAGATTTCCTCAAGAAGTACTTCTAGTTTAAGATAAAATGCATGAAGAATCACCTTAGGTCTGCCTTTGTGTACGTAAAGAATATCCAGTGCTGGGAATCCCCAGCGTAATCGCTTCAGGCCGAATTAGCCTGGATTTAGAGCTGTCTGACGCCGCAAAACACAAAGCACAGTCAATGAATGACTTTAAAGTAATCACCAGGAACTACAGAGTCTGTAGTTGGTTCTTTTGGCAAGCTGCGTTAGGTCATAACAAAGCGGTTTTACTTGCATAATATTCACTTACTGGATAATTATAAAGGAAAAGATTTCAGGTTCAAGACCAGTTGATGAGAGCTGATGGACAGTGAAGGGTTAAGTGTGTTTCCTGCAGGAGAATAAATTAAATGCGGCCATAATCACATCGCAGGAATGCAGTCAGTGTACTCTTGTGAAACACCCCCTAAGCCCTGGCTCTGCTCCACTCTCTCAGCGCCTCACACAAAGATGGCTTTGTTCTCTCCCCCTCTCCCCTTTCTCTTTCTCTCTCTCGACTTTTCATTTCTTTGCCTCCTTCAAACTCTCATTTGCTTTCCTCTATCCCAGTTTTACTTTCCCTCTCTCAGCCAGTCAGTCAATGTTCCTCTTTTCCACTTTTCCACTTTTACTTTCTCTCTTTTTCATGGATTCTGGGTTTTTCCCATACCTTCCCCTACTTTTATTTTGTTTGGAATATCATATTTCGGGACTGCCATGTTTCATTTCGTTCATGTTGTGTAATTGCTTGTTTTCTCTAGAAGAAAATCTTTGTGATTTATAAAGAAAATTAGTTGCTGAAAGCAGCAGCACAAGAAATCTTCCTCTTTTTACATCGCCCCAACCTCACACACAGTCCTATATCATGCTGAGTCTTTGGAGAACCAGATCTACAGTGTACTATATGTGTTTCTCATATGGAATAATTAAAAATATCAATGATAATGCATAGTTATTGATGACCAACTTAGAACTGACCTTTTTGCAAAAGCTTGATTGGAACCTGACCAAACTGTCACCAAAACAGAACTTGTTTTCTGCTTTGAACTTCACGCTTTAGTTACATTGTGAGACACTTCACCAAGCTCATATTAGACACTGATAGAATTGTCCTGTTGAGAGGTGGTTCATTGTCAGTTACTGATTTACCAAGGTGTTGGGTAATATCTGGAAATTCGTTCCTTCTCGCATGATCAATTGCTGTAAAGACGTGCAAGAACTGGCCGGTTTTCTTCTAGGAACTGTCATCTGCTCACATCTCAGACTGCAGCTGCTGCTCTGTATTCCAGCCACACGTGCATCCATGTGAATATGGAAGCACCAAACGAAAGCCTCTGCATTAGCCATGTTTCCCTTACGATTTATTCATTTCACAGGTGCTGGTTTACCAGTGCTCATTGAGACAGTGCATGTGTGTGCGTGCACATAAGCACATGTGCAGATTTCTGTCTGTACTTATGTGCCAGTGTCATTGTTGAACAGAAACCCCCTTCTATTTAAGTGCTGAACAGAATGACTCACCCTGTCACAGCTGCAAATGTCCGTACTCTCAGGACTCAGTTCCGCTTTCAGCAGAGGGCATTGCATACATCGGTACCAAAAACCCAAACTCCTGAAAGTAAAATGGGCTGTGCAGTACACTTTTCAGGCTCTGAGTCAAACCCAGATGGAGCCCTGTCAGTTGGATTCGTCTTCCTGATCCCTGAGGCCTAGCCTACAAAGAATGAGGTTAAGTTGAGCTCCATGAACTGCCATGACCCTACCTCCAATGGAAAACAAGCCTGCAAACAATGGTGTTTACTGTCAATGGCAGTTATCATCCAATTCATTAAATTTATATCGAGATTATGTAAGGGCAATTACACAACTGCAATCCCCCCTTTCTGTTCTTCATATTTTGGCTCTGTTGAAAAGCCGCAGTGTCCTCAAATCTCCGCAGAGGAAATGGAGCATTTCTGAATCAGAACATTTTTTGCTGATGTCCCCAGCCTTGGCTCACAAAGGACAAAACGGGGCCCTTATTAAGCTGCCCCTTTGCCAGGCCACATGGAGGATTTGCGAGTTCAATGGGATCTGCAGGAACAACAAGGGAACAACGCAACTCTTCATCCTGTCAGGAAAGCATGGCAGAGGATCCTGAACCTACACTGCCTGTTTTTGAGACAAACTAAGCAACTTATTTGAAGCCTGGGTACCTTTTTTTTTTTTTTTACCCAGCGTGTCTAAGCTGAAGCCTCACATTATTTTCACACAGATAAACTTGAAACAAAAGGCCTTGGCTGACTCAATGTTTCCAGCAGGGTGAGGAGTAGAGGGATTTTACAGAGCTGTACCATGTGTCTTGGCCGGTACCGCACTGACTCATTATTAGCAATCAGCGTTGGATCTGGATGCCTTTAGCTGCTGTGGTTCTGTGGGGTAAAGGCTCCCATGATTGTAAGACATTTTTCGAGCTGCTCATCTCTGTAATTTAGCAATTCGGTTTGATTATTGTGGGGGTTTTGTTTCTGTTTTGACTGAACCCAGAATAGCCCGGGCCAATAAGCAAAGGGGGTTTACTAATCATTTCTGTTTCCTAAGACTTACGACCTGCTACATAAATGCAAAAACACATTCTGATGGGGATGACAGGTTCTCTGCAGCTCTGGTTTCTCAGACCGTCTCACTGATGTGTCCATCTAATGAGAAGTTTACAGTGCTCCAGGTGAAGGGGCCCTTTCTGTGTTACTTTATACAGCAGCAGGTTTCACTAAGGTGTTCATTTCAAGAAACCTTTTATCTCCTCCTCCCAGCCCTCCAGACTCCATCTGAGCTTCATAAATCAAAGAGGCAGAGTTGCAGGGGTCAATGCGAGAGCCCTCGAGAGGAGTCGTCTCCGTACTCGCTCTGTACTTGTCCTGGTTCAGTGACTTGGGCCTTGCAAACCGGATCACTTATTTTACATCTGTACTACTTCATGCTACCACTCTTATATGCCATTTTCAAAAGGGTGGAATGAAAAACAGTGAGTGTCAGGCCATGTACACCCCTCCTGAGCTACAGGTTTCCATTCGCTATTTCCTGTCTCGCCACTCTTGCTAGGACTTGCCCCATGTGTTCTGCTTTATGGAGTAATAAAAAAGCGTAATAGCTCTCATCTATTCTTGTTAACAACACAGTGTGCGCTTGTTTGAGTGTGACAAAGGGTGAGAGAAAGGCTGGATATGAAGTGAATTTGGAGCGGCCCCCTTGAAGGCATATGTAAACATTTACGGTTTGTCTCAAGCTGCTGGTGTGATTACAGAGGCTGTACTGTACAGAGGCAGTCAAATGGAAAATGCAGAGCACATGAGTATGAGTGGCCTACTTGCTGGAGAGCATTTCCCGACCACTCCGCTTCGCGGCATTAGCTGGGCGCTGCCTCTCGAAACTAATGTGTTGCGTCTGATATAGAGGCTTGTTAGGAGATCCAGTCAACATCCGTCTACACTCTGTTCAAGTATGTTTATGGGTTTGCTTATCTCCAGATTGAATAGATGGCGTAGTACAGGGAGTGGATCAGTCTTGGCGGCGTAAAATGACGCAATGGAAACACAACCAGATGAAGTAAATAATTATGTTTGTAAGCAGCATGTTCACGCTTAGAACATTGGAATACCAGGCATGTGAAATCACCAGTCAGTTCGGAAGGATTCGTCCAGTACAAACTCTCTTGTTTTGATGCGTCATGTATTTGGTTGTTATTGTTACGGGGAACTGGAGAAATCAGTCATACCTGTTATTACTCCAAGCATGGAGGCTGCTAGTGTGTGGGATGCTAATATGTGTGGGGTGCTTGAATCTTAAGGGCGTTCACACTGATACCGATGTGCAATGTCAAAGCGGCAGGCATCCAAGACATCCAAGCCAGCGATTTCCAAGACACAATAACTAGAGATTGTTGCTGATGCAACAGCTTTATACAAATAAGCAATGTAGGGAGTAACAACGGGAGTGCCTATAGGGATCTTCCACCCAATACAGATTTTTATCGCTGCTAGTAAGAATGGGGCTTCACTGGAAGTTTGGTGTTCATGTATTTGCCTTCTATTCCAGGGCCCCATCATGAGGTTTGGACTGAAAATGAAACAAGACTAGCACCCAGCCTCACGGGAGACATTTTTCTCATGAAAAACCAGAGCTTGGGCATCAAGAGGTTTCATAATAAGCATCATGGCCACAGGAATGACAGTAGCAAAACATAGCTGGATGTGTACTTAGCCATGTTCTACATTGTCTTCCCCCACAAACCTTGCCACATTAAATTTGGCACTTATTTCCCTCAGCTGCTCACTAGGAGTATGTTTGCTTGGGTTTTATAGGAATTCATATTGGATGGTTAACTGCTTCGGTTCCTTACCAAGACTCAAAGTACCCTAGATTACAATGGGGGTTCAGCCTAAAGGCTCTGTGGAAGCTTTATTTCCTCCCACAAACTTTCACTCAAATTGATGCCTGTGTGTATACTGTATATATGTGTACAATACCTTCATGATGTCAGTCTGTGCCAAAGTAAAAACCAACCCCTATTTTTCTTGTCACGTCTGTTTTGGAATCTTTTTTGCAACATTTACCAGAAACATAAGACACTTAACTTAATAAGGTAAACGAGAGAGATAAAGGGTTGCTCATGGGTCAAATAAAGAGAGAAAGAAAACTCTTGCCATTCAGACTGCAGATGCCAAGTTTTCATACTTTAAAAAAGGGCTAGCTCACCCTCAACCCATCCTAGGTGTATATGACTTTTCTTCTTTCAGACGAATACAATCAGTTATATATATATATATACATAAAAAATGTCCTGGCTCCTCCAAGTTTTATAAGGGCCTTGAACTGTCCAGAATTTAAAATAAAATAAAGTGCATCCATCCATCATAAAAATGGTTCACATGGATCCGGAGGCTTAATAAAGCCCCCCTGAAACAAAGCGATGCGTTTGCTTAAGAAAAATATCCATATTTACAACTTAATAAAGGGGCTAGCTTCTGCTAACCGTCGTATGCGTGTTCACAAGTGAGTGGCGTTTCAGCAGATGATGTAGGATGTAGGCATAGCATGAGCTCCAGTGAGAATACGCTAGTCTCACAAGAACCAGGTTTTGTTTACAGCAAAGAAAAACCAGTCCCCTCCTGGCTTACATTAAAATCTTCTGACATTTTTCATTACAAATCCTCATTTTGTTCTTCTGATTAATGACCAGTTTGACGTTCATCACCATGTCCTACGTGTCTCTCATGAACGTGCATATGACAGTTAGTGGAAGCTAGAGATTATGTTTCATAAAGTTGTAAATACAGATATTTTTTGAATATAAATATATCATTTTGCCATCTGGGGCACTACTTATGATAGTCGGATGCACTTTATTTTGCTTCAAAATCTCAACAGCCATTCACTGCCATTTGAAAGCTCGGAAGAGCCAGGACTTTTTTTTATTATATGTCTAATTGTATTCTTCTGAAAGAAGGAAGTCATATGGCAATGGTCATAAGGGAAAGTAAATGGGGTACTTTCCATTTAAATACTTAAGATAAGAAGTTACTTTTAAAAATAATTGTTCCACTTGCACTTTTTTGTTTAAAGAAGAGCTTTTTTCTATATTGCTAAGTTTCTTCACAGTTGTTTTGATGATTAAAGCCCCACTAAAACCATCTAAATTAATTTTCATGCTTTTATGTTTTCTAGGGAATGCGAGCCCAGAAAGTGTTTTAAACCAAGGAACAGATCCAGGGCTTCAGCCAATCCGAGTGAGGACGGGGTTCATCTACAACCTTTCCCAGGCCACACCTTCTACTTGTTAAGAACTTTCTTTGCCTGCGGAACACATTGACTGTTTTTGCCCTATTTTTAAGGCCAGTAAACAAATGTGACTCATGTTTTCTATATCAGTTAGCCTCTCAATGGCGTTCATTATCTGTAGATAACGATGTGTGATGATGCATTTGAACATCAAGGTTATTTCGATGGTCATTTGATGACTGTATTGACTAGCATGATAATATTGAACTTAATATTTATCATCCAACATAGCTATTCCTAACAGTTAAACACCACGACTGCTCTTTCAGGTGCAAGCCATGGTTAAACATTGCAGGAACATGTGGTGGACAAACACAAAGCAGACGGATTAGAGTCAGGCTCTTCTTCGTAGAACATTACCTTAGTTTTCACCCAGTTAGAAAACTGCAACATCAGTCAGCTATTGATTGACAGACGTATTTTTCCTCTCGCTGGTCGTGTGATAAGACAGCAGTCTTGGACAAACGCTTCTTGACCCTGACTGGCCGTTGCCATGGCTTCTATTCCCATGACTCCTGTTCCCATGGTTCCTCTGCCTTAAAGGGAAGTTTGTCTGATTAGATGAACAATGGTGTTATTTTGGGTGGTTCCTCCTTTTTTTGGCTTGTTTTGCTTTTGGTTGTATATATGTGCACACATACGCTTTGACACATTCTTTGTATTCATATTTATGATCCTAATAAATTAAACTCAATTTCAAACTTAGCATTTTTACAAACTAATTATTTTTATTTCATTAGCAGATTCTGCTGACAGTGCAAATGATGGTGACATCTTTAGCTCTCTCTGCCAGAAGATAAAGTCAGTTGTGACAGCCCAACACGCAATGCTGAGTATGTGTTCTTTCTGTCTCTCTTTCTCTTTCATCCTCTTTCTCTATATCTTTCCTCCCTTCCCCCCATAAGCAGGCTGATAGGCTGAGAGTTGACATGTTTTGACAGATCTTTTAATGGTCGACCTGTGGCGATATCGCTGCCTGTGCCTGTACCAAAGGGAGGAAAACTCTCCTTCCTTCCAAAGAAACTCCTTCCTCCCCTGCAAAACAGAAGGCTCTAGAGAAAAAACAATATGCACTGAACGTAAAAATCAGAGCAGAGAGTCATGAGATCCTGACGTGGGTGCAAAGTCCACAGTGATCTGTGCTCATCAGGCTTTCTCTGAGAGCCAAACCAGCCACACAAAAGCTCATGCACACATCTGCTTGGTTTGAGAGATTTGAATGCTTTCTGTTGCATATCAGTAGATTTAAATGATAATTTTTTAGCAATATTTGTTTTTGAATCAATAAAATTGCAAGTCAATTGTGTAAAGAACCTTTTGTTCTGCTTTCTGAAGCTTATTTAGTTATTGCACAGGCTTGAGGTTAAACCAACAACCACACGTTCCCTAAACTTAAAACTCCCCGAAATGCCCCTTTCGTCTGCTACTGTGAACTCCAAAGCTGAGCTCTATTTTTTTGTGTGTGTTTATTCATTGCCCTCTGAATCACTCAGAGGAACAAAAAGAGCTGATAGAGGAATTACAAAGTCTATGCAGTGAGTATTGCTCAACTGCGACTTTGGCTTTATTCCTCATGTCTGTTCTTAAAGGCCCAGTAACCCACAGCCTTGGTGCGAATGGACACAGAATAACTATCAATTACAGCACTTTTCCCTAAAATGACAAAATTGAAATACTAAATAGCTGTTGTGCTTTGCTACGTAATGTTTTAAAGAGTTGCCTCACCTAAAAATGTATATTGTCATCATTAACTTCCTCATGAAAAAAGTCCCAATGACAATCCTATAATATAAGATGAATCCACAGACATCCCAAAATCAGTAAATATTAATAATTAACATTACGAGTAAAATATAATTATATAATTTCATATGATAGTCTTCAGTAAAAAGAATGAACACTAATAATGTCAGAGTTTGTTGGTTTTCTTTCCCCATTTTTATTTATTCATTTATTTATTTCTGACAGTAAAAACTAATTTTGTAAAACATTATTAAAATTTAAAATACCTGTATTCTATTTTAATATATTTAAAAATGTAATTTATTCTTGTGATGCAACGCTGAATTTTCAGCATCATTACTTCAGTCTTCAGTGTCACATGATTCTTCAGTAATCATTTTAATATGCTGATTTGGTGCTCATGAAACACGTCTTATGATCAGTGTATGTTTTTTCAAGATCTTTGATGAATTGAAAGTTCAAAAGAACAGCATTTTTGTACTGTTTTCTAAAAGTCATTTCTTTTTAAAAATCTTACTAACCCCAAATGTTTGAACGGCAGTATAATATCTCATTTTTAGCAATGGAAAACAGTAAAAAATTGGTTGCTAACAGGGTGTTCCATTTTGGGTGAACTCTTTCTTTAAAGACCAAAGGCTAAAGCAGTGAAACTGCTGAACTTTGTACTACTCAGATGGCCATCTGGCTCCTATCTGCTATGATTGTATTCATGATCACAGCTTTCCTCAGGAATTCTCTTGAAGGGAAATTAAAGAAACCAAGGAAAGACTGTCAGTGCTCGCAGAGCACGAATGCTTGTTCAGTGATGTAGGGAGCAAACATGTACTGTAGACTCCAAGTCCCCTCCTGACTGTTACTACAGTAACAAACTCTCTGTTCTCGAGGGGCCTGTGCTTTCTATCTAGTAGTCCCGTCATTGCCAGTACTTTTGAATGAGATTCAAAAAGCCATAGACATCCATGCCAGGAAAAGGCATAGTTTAGGGCCTTTTCACATCCTTACTATTGGGCCGGGACAGAAATTTGATTTCCTGCGTTTGAGCGCTTTTCCAGGAAAACAGTTATAGCTTTTTAGCTGGTTCATTAACAGCCACCCGTCTCATAGTGTTGAGCTGTATTGGGATCAGTGTGGAATGCAAGTTTGTGGAGGAATAAGAATTTATCCATGGAGAATGTCAAAATATGGCATGAAATAATAAGCACAGCTGTTTGCATTAGAGTTGAGTATCAGAGCCAGTGGCCTTGCTACGCTGAACTTACCAAAAGCAACTTTTTGAAAAGTTTTTCTTGCGTGTGGAAATAAAAGACAAGGTCAGTTTGCTTATAAATAGGATTTTATTGATTTAAACTGCAATCTGTCGTTACAAAAGGAACATATGGATGTGAACAGCAGTAGCTGCTAACATAAGACACATTCAACTGTAGCTCTCTCAATGTCAATCCTGTTAACCTCGAATTTAAACTAAAATCTATAGAACGACTCTGGATTACAATCCTAAAAGGTTCAAGACTCTTGGAATGTACTGTTAGGCACTTAGCAATAGAAGTGGTCCAAAAATCTGTAAATAAATAAGAATTTTGAGTCATAACAAATCAAAACAACACATGCTTGCTGGTGTACATAACATGGTTTCAAAACGGGCGAAATAAATACACAAATGCATATTTAACAATTCCCTTATTAACCGTCCATTTAGATCAAAACGCTGCAATCGGAGGTTTGGACCACCGTGAGGGTCGTGAGATTTGCACTACAATGCATTTATCGTCTACAATTTGTTCATACCAAAAGGAGTCTTATCGAGAGGATCCCAGTCTAAACATCAGATTTCTAAAATCACAGGCACAGGACTGTTATTGTCAAGACAACTCGGTTTACATTCTAGACGGTCGGAGCCAAATAATAAAGGATTATAGAGGCATAAACATCCTGAAACTGCAGTCCAACATTAGGGAGAGAAATAATAAATAAAATGCAAAACAATCCTCTTTGCATTCTCATTTTAAATTAAGTTTCACTTTAAAAATAAATCAAAATGTAGTTACAAAATGTCATTGCAGTATAATATATTAACTGTTGAAACTTAACGACAAAAGGTCTTCACAATCTTACGATTAATACGGAAGATCATAATTTAACATAAAGGAAAATATATTCTATTGTTTCATTATCCAGATAAATACAAACAAAATAAAAAATGCTTACAATCAGCAATAAATACATTTTGATAAGTTAAATAAGCACTGACAAGCAAAACTTTCAGTTCGAAAGTTCTCATTTCCAAACAGAAAATACCAACAATAATTGTAATGATGCAATAATAACTATATTATAACAATAATAGGGGAAATACGATATTGAATTAATGATAGAACGATCTGTTTGCAACCAAACAATTAGTGGCCACTGAAGTCACATCTTTAGTGGTAACATGAACAGGAAGGACATCTTCTGTCACACATCTTCTCTCTTACATAATCCAACAACCAGAACGTACTATTTTAGCGGGAGGGGTCACATGTTCTAGGGATAATTACCACGGTGACAGCACATTTAGCACCACTAGACGTACAAGTATCTTTCAGAATGAATCACAAAAATCTAAGATGGGTTTGATTTTTTTTTTTTCTTTATACCTATTCCACCCCCGAAAAATCTGTGATTGAAAAAGTAGGAATCTAATTGTTGAATAGGCACTTTAAGTCCCGACGATCTACCGGCAAGGGTCTTTTGCAAGAAAAGTGGCACTTCCAGGTCTGTAAAGCACATCGTTGTTATAATATTCAGTAGATTCTTCGAAGAAGAAGGTCCTTGAACAATTTAGAGAACTCTGCTCTTAAGTTCGAACACTGTGAACTAAATATGGATTTGTTTAACATGTTCCAGTGAGGATTTCGAGACCTCACCATTTGAGTGGGCCTTGAGGGGAAGAGTTTGTTGTTTTTGCATTACGTCAGGCGTGTTAAAGACGTCTTGGGAGGCTTGGGAATACGCTCAAGGCTGATGCTACAGGGTTGTAGGGTTTCTGATTTGACTCAGTGGCTACAAGAACACTGTACTTTAGTCCACTTCTCTGCTGTAAACAAAGCAAGGACAGGAAGGGATTGCTAGGAGGAAAATTACTCTCTCTTTCTTGCCTGTGCTTTCTCTCTCATTCCTGAAATCTCTGAGGCCAGCTTTTAATCATCAGAGATGGAGAGTCTGCTGAAGATGGGGAGGCGACGTGTGGCGTCCAGCACAGGTGACTCGGATCCGCTCTGGCTGCCCAGGCTGCTCTGGTAACCCTCCTGGTCTGAGAGGGAATCCGGAGGGCTTGGGGGCGACTCGGACATTGGCCTGAAGAAGGAGGGTGCGGTAGGAGAGTGAGGACCAGGCAGGTCAGGAACAGTGGTGCCACCTAAACTGGGCCCAAACAGGTTGGCAAGCTCTTGACTTGAGAAAGTGAAAGGGTTGCTGGGCCACTCGTTGACGTCTTCGCTGGAAAATATGGGCGGAGGTGTGACAGAGGTTGGGCTGTCCTGGGAGCCACCTGAGCTTGTGAAACCAGCGAAGCTGTAGCTGTGATGAAGGCGGGGGCGCTCCATCTTGTTGAAGGCGGAGAGAGGAGGGGGTCCGCGGCGCTCCTCTGCGTTGTGGATGAAGTGGCAGCGCGGCCCGTACGGGCAGTAACCGATGCTGTGGAAAGTGCGACAGAGCTCGGTCTTGTACTTCGGGTGGCGGTTTAGACTACGAAGCTCGTGCATCCCGTGGGCAAACTGGCACTTGTCACCATATTTACAAGTGCCGTTCTCCTCAAAGGGCCTGCAGAGTTCGGTCTTGTAGCGGCTTGAGTTGACCTGGCTGTTTCCGTTGGCACTAATGCACGTGATGTTGCTCGGCCTTAGACGCTCCCCATTTTCAGAGTAGGACCGGTCGCGAAAGCGGTTCTCCTTGTTGTTGCTGCTACCGTTCAGGGAAGCTGAGCCTTCCATCTTGAGACTGTTAATAAATTGGTTTTGCGTTGATTTGGAACTGGTAACGGACAAAGAGTGGCGACGCTGGTAGAGTCCCACTGAAGGTGTACCCACCACCTTCCTGTCCAGCAGGGAGGGGGTAAAGGGGGTATTGGCACCGGTGGTAGGGACAGACTGTAAATGGGGACTGGAGAGGGGACTGTTGTAGCTCATCATCTTATTGTTCTGAAAATGAAGTAAACAAAACAGTGTCTTAAAAATGTGGCATGACTGTGACTTCCTTTGATGGTGTTTTCTGTTTTCAGGTCAGGTTTCTGTTAGGGCTTCAGTTTTGTTGTAACTCTTATTTTATGAAGAGATAACACCAACAACCCTGAACTTTTAACCTACCCAGCAATCTCTTAAAAAGTGAAAGGTTTATCGAGTCATAAAAAAATGAAAACGCGCCTGACTTATGTATCATCTCCTGCACAGATGGTGTGCAAAACTATGATGATCTATTGCACAACTAGTAACTATGAAAGCATTTATTTCTAAATTCCGTTATTGAAGTTATAAAACCTTATGAATTATTCGGCTTTGTATAAATGTAAGTATTGGAGTATTTAGTATTGTAAGTATTGTTTTTAATCTTGTTTAATGATGGCTAGTAAAGTTTTATACTACTAGTTCAACCAAAAATATTTTGTCATTTATTTGCCCATTTCTATTCAGGTCAAATAACAGCACTGTGTGAGAAATTTAAAGTCGTGATAATATTCCCATTCGTAATAGCTCTCAAAGATAATTATTAGAATATGGCGGGCCATTGTAGGGTTGATATCACTGATGCCAAACGCTATTGGCTCTGGTATTGTCACGTGATAGCGACGCGACGTTTAAATATAATGTTGTCTAAGAGCAACAGCAGAGAGAGTATGATTAATAGCAATAACAACTCCAAGTTATAGTATGTTCCCCACAAAACTATCATATGGCTTCAGAAGACTCAAAATATTGCTCATCAGTCATAAAAATTACCTTTATGATACTTTTTTTGTGGCTAGACTTTAAACACCAACATCTACTTTCATTAAATCAAAACGCAATTTCCTTCTTGTGTTTACTGGAAGAAAGCAAATAACACTGCACTGAAATTGCATGGGTGAGTTAACTTTAAGTTTGGGCCAAACAATCCATTTAATGTCAATTTAAGTTTTAAAAGCGCGTCTTGCGTCTCGTGTTCAGTGTCATTCTCTCCAGCTGTATTGAATGCAAGAACGCGTCCTGCGTGAACGCCCCTTAAATCGTTCTGCTGAAAACGATTGCGCTTCTACGTCACAGCTTTAGGCTGCATGTTCACACAGTACAAAGTTGCATTGCTAATAGATACCTTTATATGTTCACAACTGACCTAAAACGATTATTTTAAAAGACAGGTGTAACTACACTGATATGCGATATAAATCAAACAAAATTGCGGTTTATCTTAGGTTAAACCTAATGTGGTTAAGAAAGGTTAATTATTAAAGGTTTTAGTCTAACCCAAAGATGTTTCGCCTAATAGAGAACTCGCTGATTAATTCAAAGGAAACCTAGACGTGTGGCCTTCCTCCTTATTGTGTATAATCGAGTCGAGAGCAAATAATTCACAAAGTTATGTGACGCGTACGTTTACAGATGACGCATACTCGCAGATAAATTAAAACTATAAGCTTTCCTTATTATTTGCTAATCGATTAGCAACTAAAGATCATGAGAAGCACAAGACTAAAGTACACAAGCAAGATTCTCGTCCCACTCTATTACACGCACGCGCACATAAGACAGAAAAGTTTGACATCGGTGTAGAAAACAACATCATAGACAATTGCTACATTTTATGTCTTACGTTCATGAGATACTGATATGTTACTCGCTCATTTAAACAGTTTAAAACTACTTCACAAAACTATAAATTACCTTATTCGTCACTTCGTAGTCGAAAAAGGAGGACACAACAGTCGCAGTCATTGTCGAATCGGGGGCTGTTGAAAATACTTAAAAGTTGACAAACAGATGGTTTGTTAAGGCACGGTGGGTGTATTCCTGTGTTTGAAGGGTCTTTGATATAGTTCTGCCCCGCAGAGAGCCCCCTCTGTCCTGCCAAAACTTGCGCGCATATCCTTTATAAAAACTCGCGCAGTCTTCCTGGCGGAGTGGGCGGGGTTATTCGTTTCTGGTCATGCCTCTTTTCCGCACGTCTCTCTGGCGCTCTGACGTGATGTGTGGCTTTTCTTCGACTCCTGAAAACTTCATTTCTCCTTACCATGAATTTTATCACAACATGAAGTTCCTCCTGAACATTTTATTGAACCAGTTAAGTGCATTTCAGTTCTAACTATTATATAATAATCTATAAACTTGTGTCATAATATCATATTAAAGATTCTTTACCTATAAAATATATATTGTAATGCAAAGTGAGTCTCAGTGTAAACAGTAAGTCAATATTATTAAAAAAATAAATTCAATACATTTTTATTTGTCTAATATTTGTTTCATATTTGTATGCATTTTTTGTATAATCACTTAAATGCTATAAAATCTAAACTGATTATGTATTTATCATTTATTTAAATGCACAAAATACAAACATTATTAAAACATTATCACAAAATGGTTTAAAAAACATTTATGGCTGCATTTTAAATAGAAATAAGGTCATATGTTTCATGAGACATTTATTGGCTTTCTGTAGTCTAATGTCTGATTTATTTATTTTAATGAGACCACTAACTTGAAGACATTGATAGACATTGATAAGTAAATGACGAACTGAAATTGTACATGCTGACAGCATATTCTCCTTTACTGTGTTCAGGGTCTTGATCCATAAAGCCATGCAGTGGTATATTTGCAGTGCCAGTTTCTGGTTTCCTTTGTGTTGTTTTCTCCAAACATTATCCAAAAATAGTTTCTGCGGATTCAGCTGACCCATGGACTGTGTAAGACCTGTCCTCAGCGTTTTGTCAACCGCAATGTCCCTTTGCCAAAGACCCTGACCTTCGGTTTTAATTTTCAGCTGCATCCAAAGTGCTCTGTTTGTCGTAGCATACTTTTAGCATACTAAATGAATATTAAATAAATAATACACCCCAAAAATTAAATTGTAATGTTTTGAAATCACTCCTATGCTTTTCTAAACCCATACAACTTTCATTGCAACACAAAGTTTTTTTTAAAGGCAAAATATGTAACATTTTTTATTAAAATATCCAAAAAAAACTATATATTTTTTGACTTACGTACTTACTACTTACATTACTCCCAAATGTTTCCAAGAATGACTAAACCCAGAGAAATAAAAATTTAAGTAGTGTAACGATTTCCATGCAGTTTTATTTTATAGAAAACATGGAAACACTAAAGACGCTTTATTTTGTTATACGTTGTATTAGATAGATGACGAACGCACAGAGTAGCATTATAACAGAATTTTCAATACAATCAAATGTATCTAGTATGATAAAACAGCACTGTTTTACTGCACATACACATGACTGGAAGGATCAAAAGCGGTCAACTGTGGCATAATAAAAGCTCCCCTGCTTTTAAGCCGTGCGTGATTGTATCTCATTAGCAATCGCTTTTCAGCCTCACCCTGTTTCATACTACAGTGACGTTAATAACACTTTTGTATATTAGCTCATCTATGAGCAGGAGTCCCGTCAGATTGCATCAGCTCTGGGGATGAAGACGACAACTCCCATGATTCCACACTCAATCATGGCATCATCAAACTATGCCTTTGTTTCGTTGTTTGTTTTGAATTTGCATTCTCTAGCGGCGAAAATTTATTTTGTGCCTTTAAGTGGCCAAAAATTCAAATAGGGCGAACAAAAATTATCAGGTTACTTATATGCCATATTTTACTGTAACTGAATTCTGGATTCTGAACTCATTAATGGAGGCAAATATTTAAACTACTAAACCATTAATCACACTTGAGGGGTTGTGTTAGAATAATGGGATGGACTTCAACTTGGGAGCCATGTTTTGTCACTCCTACATTATTTGGTGGGAAGGCCTATCTTCAGGTCAGGGCTCTAGACTAACTTTGCTAACTTTTTTTCTTAGGTGCACCAGCACTAAAGTTAGGTGCACCCAAATATATAATAATACACTTTCTCAAAGCGCTTTACAACACAGCAAACACAACAATCCAGAATAATACACTAATACAAAAAACACAATCAGTTGAAAGCAACCAAATTTTTGATCGCATTGCATTTAATAAATAAAGTATATATATATATATATATATATATATATATATATATATATATATAGATATAAACAGTATAAAAATAAATAATAAACAGCAAAGTTCCTTCCTAGTCGTATTAAATGCAGCCATAATCAAAGTAGGCTACTCTCAGTATTCAAAGTGCATATAGAGACCAAGTTTTTCAAGAATGATACAGAGCTAGACGCCTGTTATAAAGCCTAGATATGTTATATAGCCTAATTTTCGCGCACTGGGGAGTCGCTCTTTGAACGGCTATTAAAATTGCTTTTGAATGCGTGTGCACGTTTTGCTTTCGGTTTCGTTTTAACAATCGCGTGAAACTCTCGGCGGTACTGAATGTGCATTCTACAGACGGGTCTACAGGCTTTGTTATAATGAGAGGATTAATTACCTTGCAGAACTCAGGACTGAACAAAAAGACCGGCGTTTTGAGCGGTGAGTGGATTCTAACTGATAAACGCAAACACAAATACGTACTGGAGTATAGCGTGAGACGGCTGCCGCTTACTTTAATTTTTTTGTTAATGTTTATTTTGTTGTTTAAAGTTACGTTTGCAGCTTCCCGCATCCTTCTTCCTGGGTCTTGAACTTTGTTGCATACATATATACATCTTCCATCAAATCATTTTTTTTAAGTCCCAGGGTTTGAAAACCACTGGTTTAGGCCATGATATGGGCCTAACATCGTTGAACCACAGGGAGACTTGCAGATTAGTGGAGATTTTTTCCAGTCGAACAGCTGGTCGCACCGGTGCTACCTCAGATGTTTTTTAGTCGCACCATTAAGAAGTTAGGTCGCACTCTAGAGCCCTGCTTCAGGTACTCTCCATTTTACTAGAGGTTCAAGAGTGATGGGTTTATTTTGGACTGTTAAGAGGTTTATTCATGGAAAAATTTCCCCTCAGCTGAAGCCCTTGAAAACCATAATCTCTGCTCTGTTGAGTTCTTCCAATTACCCAATATCCCATGAGTTGTTTTTGATGCATTTTCACATCAATAAAATTATGTGTTCTGGATGTGACTGAATTTACAGAACAAAAGGTCATACTTGAGCAAAACTGCCAACAAACTCAGACCTGAACCGGCACAAACGGCCAAGTCAAATTATTTTTTGTTTGTCTTTTAGGTGGGTGACCGCAGGGACTAGTCCTGTTATAGCCCTGCTCGTGACCATAGGTCATGTTTTGCTTCCTACTCCATTTATGTCATTAACTCAGAGATTAATTGCTGAAATTATTCAGTGAAGTCAGCGGAATGTGAGTCAGATATGACTGTTCCTGTGAGAGCAGGATTTGCAATGGAAAATAAAACCAAAAGCAAGGTGGTGACATTCCCTGGCTCCAAGTCTGGACGTGATTAGCCTGTAATGCGCAACATATGAGATCAAGATGAGAAAACAGAAGGATAGTCCTTTGTATAGACGTTCTCTAATGTAAAGATGCACACGTTTGCATCTCTCCTGTCTCCTAAGTGTAAAAGGTGTCAGAGGAAATGGAAAGAAACAGAACAACGGCTAGGTTTGTGGCGCCTGAGTGTTTTTTTAGAGACGTTGTGGTTTAGCTGTGATGCATTCTGACATGAAAATGCCTGTTTCAGGTTAGAGCCTTATTTCAGAGCAGTGTTGCTAATGTGAAACAGCTTTTAGGTTCAGACTCGGTGAGAAAGGACTTTCACTTATATTCATGCACTGATATGAAACTGGAGAACGTGTCCCCAGGCAGCTGTCGCTTATAGCCTATGCTTATTATCATTTGCCGTGTCCTTATTTACCTCGGTGTGGGCAACTGGGGCCACAGCCTTGGAAACATGGCCTGAAATCACACTTTCATGATACCGCTTCTCTGCATCCCCTGGACATGTCCCAGCAGGCTATGTTCACACATGACTCATGCCTAAAAATGTAGAAGCACCAAAGCCATGCCTGTCTGTACTCATAGTGAGTCATTCAAAACTCAAGTTTTCAGAACTCAATCAGAACCATTTCCCCCTTTTAATTATGGCAGTACAATGAGTTCATCATCAGCGTCATAGAAGCTGTATCCTGATGATGCACATGTTGTTTGTATGTTGGTGAACTTTTGTGCACTAGGAATTTATCATCTGATGCTTATTCTTAACAGATTTCCCTGCTCAAATTGTAGTGTCACTGAGTTCATGTTTGCAGTGGATTTATTATAGTTCATTCTAAAAGCCTTTTGAATTAACTGCTTATTTGGTTCAGATGGATTTAAGTCATTTGCAGCCTGTCTTTTTTTTTTCCCATTCTGTTGTTGCCGACCAAGTGTTTACCCTTTAACTGATGATATATGTTATAGAGGAAGCTGACACTGACCTCTCCATTGCCATTCCTTTTTTTCCTGTTTCCTGACTGTTTTTCCGAGCCCTTGTCTTTCCTCTTTTTTTCCCGCCACTGATTAAAAAAAAAAAAAGGTTATTGCGACTTTTTAAATTCAGACTTTTTTTTCTCAGAATTATGTGAGACAAACTTGGAATTGCAAGCTATAAAGTCAGAATTAGAGATATAAACTCACAATTCTGACTTCTTTTCTTACAATTCTGAATTAATAACTCACAATTATGTGTTATGAAGTCAAAATTGTGAGATACAAACTCACAATTCTGAGAAATAAAATCAGAATTTAGTTTTTTTTATCCTGCAATTCTGAAAAAAGTTAGACAAAAAGTCTCAATTACATTTTGTTATTTTTAATTCAGTTGTGGAAACAGGCTTCCATACTAGCCTTGTATGAAAACATATAAATTACATTTAGAAGAAGCTTTTATTCAATGGGATTAAACATCTTTAAGTTTTACTGCTGCACGTGGAATCGATCCTGGAAATTGATCCTATGACCCTGGGGTTGTTTTATCTAATGTTTGTTAATGTAAATAAGTTGAGTCACAGTGTTTGAGAAAGGAAGCCCCTTAGCTGGAAGGGGTTAAAGGCCCCCCGTGATTAAACATAGTTTAAAAAAGTTATTATAGGTAGAGTAGGCAACCTGTTTCCAACCTGATTTTATGACGTGCCTGTGGGAACTTTTTTACAAGACACGAAAAACGTACTGCCATGTACGTTTCATGACAAATTTGATGTGAAATGTCCACTGAGTGGTGCTAAAAGAGGGTTCAGGTTTATTCACCTGCAACAGATGAACGTACATGTGGTACATTTCGTCGCTGTCGGGCGGAATCCTCGTATCTCCAAAACCGTCATTTTTCAGGAAATGAAAAAAACTGCATATTTTTTGAGTTATTCAATATTTTATCGTTAAAGTTGGTATTATACCATATATTGCTATCGTACACTGTTGTGTACCAACATTAAGACAACATTTCCCCAAAATCATGTTTTATCGGAGATACGAGGTTTTATGACTTGGGAGCAGGGAGATACGAGATTACGCCGTCATTGATAAGAATGGTACAGACACAGACTTCGCTGCTGCCAGCAGTGTTCATCAAAGTCTGCGGTCGCATTGAGCCTTTTGACAAGAGAAAAAGCTTCAATAGTTAACCAAAGCTAACGACTGTGGTTACATACATCTTCCTAAACTCTATTTTAAAGGTTTAAGAGCTATGATGCAATACAAAAAAACCGAGTCCGTCTTTTTTCCCCTTAATTCTTCCAGAACAGCTTATACTACTGTTTCAGCTATTAACATAGTTACGTTTTGTATGTAATGCCAAAGTGGTTATATTTCGTTTCGTTTTCTTATTAAGTTAATTTAGAAAAACTTTTGGAGCATTTTTTTGTTCGTTAAATATCAGTTTGTTTGTCTTTTTTTTTTTTTTTTTACTAACAGCGGCCAGCGGAAGACTTTATGAGAGACTTTATGACTTTTAAATCATTACGACTTGCATAAAATAAAATCTATAGATCTAAAACAGTTAAAGTAGCTATAGAACAATTTTAGTTTAAACATTAAACCTAGATAAATGTGCGCTATTATGTGAATATTGTTTTTGAAGAGGAGAAGCTGAAATCGCTTTGCAGGACATGAGGTGTCAGCGCGATCACATTTTTCAGCGAATAGGCTACATGCCTCACAAACATGACAAATAAATAAATAAATAAATAGAAAGCTTTAAATTATTACTTAACGAAATAAAACAAATCAGAAAAAAACGCTTTCATTATGTAATCCGGAAAGATGCTTTCCTTCAAAAGTTGCGTCCAAAGAAGAGATTGCGAGTCAGGGTCTTTGCGACATTATCTCAGAATACACTAGTTTATTAATGGATCATTCAAATATCTCCTTACTGTTTCCACCGACACATTCAATGCTAATTATTTTTGCCGGTGCTTTGTGACAAGAAGATGGAAGGGGACATATGCCCCGACGCTCCAGCGGAGTGAAGAAAAGGTGGAGATACGAGCTCTTCTCAGACAGTTGACGTGTTCAAATGAGTTAAGAGATTTGCTCTCAAGCTATTTTCAACACTTTAGATTGGTTAATAATTTGTAAAAAATTACAGATCCACGTGGGCACTGACCAATAGCATCGATTTGTGAAAAAATATGAAATTTACAAAATTTGGAGAAACGAGGTTTCCGCCCGACAGCGACGATTTTTTGTATGTAGCATTGGTTTTGTATACGTCACCACAGTTCTGACTTGAAATGTCTGTTGAGTGGTGCTCTGTGACATTTTAAAATATAACATACTATCTGCACTAAACCTAAACCTACCCGATAATATGAACAAAAGCGAATGTGGCGTAAAAACGCAATCGCAGGCATGCAGTTATAGCTTGTTTTGATTTCTCATCTTTCAGCTCTTTCATCATGAGTCATGTTTTTCATGGGATTCATACCCAAGGCCAAGGATTTCACATCCTAAGTCCAATTCCGTGCCGGCTGAGGTACACTGAAAAAAAAAACAAAAAGCAAATTTACTTTTTATTTGGCAAGTTTTTGCACACACACAAGTAAAATTTAAGTATGGAGTTAAGTAAAATTAAGTACAGTTTGAGTAATTTTTACTTAATTATTTTAGGTTTACCCTGCAGTCCTCAAGTACAATTCACTCAGTCATGGTTTGTAAACTTTACTCATAGCACTGAATAAAATGCCATTAAAAGCATGTGGTTCACTTACAAACATGTATGTAAGCATATAGACGGCTCCTTTTTGTTTTTAAGGTTAGCTACATGTTGACTCAATGTAGTTACGAACCAAATGAACACAGAGACCTCAATATTTGGAACATGAATTATACACAATGATGGTAACAATCAGTGAATAGTTTTTAAGTATGAATGGGTCATTTTGAGTAGTAAATAACTATGTTACAAAACAGCAAGTTACTTAAAAACAAAAGCAACCATAAAACAGTGTAAATACATCTCGAAAACAGCAAAAAAAATTAACCTTATTAATTATTCATGCTCAAGTGCTTGATGGGAACAATGGGATCATGACTTTGATATTTACAAAAAAATCTTTGTAAAAATAACAAAACGATTCCAAGTAAAATATACTTGTAAGTTCAAAATTTTAATTCTACAAGCTTAAATTGAGTACTAATATTGAATTTACTTTTTTAGATTCTTGCCTGAACTAAATTATTTCATGTATAAATTACATTTGTTTTTCTGTGTTATTTACTTCACCACAAAATCATGTGGAAGCTTGTTAAAGTGAAACATAAAGGGATAATCATAACTGTGTATGAAAACGATTACAAGTGCTCACTGTTTTACTGCCTCTAGTGTTAATTTCTGTTGGAAACAGCAGTGTTAGGTATTTATTGGTGCATATTTTGTGTCTTGTGAAAAAAAATCCAGGTAGGCAATTCTGGTATTTATTTTGCTGAAGGTTTCTTTTTTTTTTTTTTTTTTTTTTTTTTTTAGCTAAATAAATAAATAAAATCATAAATTCTTTCTTTATCAATATTCAGTTATATGTTTTGGAACTTAAAACACTCTAATTTAAGGTGTACTGTTTGCCCTGTTGTACCTTGCAAGGGAGCCCATGCAGAGGCCTTGGCAGGAACTATAGTTTACCCCAGACTAATGATGTGTTTTGTTATTGAAAGTGAGTTGGTTTAATTCTCAGCAGTGTTTTTTATGCCAGAATGTTGCAACACATTGCCTCTCATTGCTGTTATGTTATTGTAGACATTCCCATGTATGATAAAGGGGGAACGAGAGAGACAGCGAAATAGAAAAAAATCAAGGGGAAAAGGGAGTGCTGTGATTTATTTTGGTTCACACACTGCGGTATGTTATTTCACAAGAGGCCCTTGGCCAGATAAGGGCTTTGTGTTTTAAAATATGATTGATCGTGGAATTCTGCTGTGTGATTCTAATGCAGAGCTTACGACTGTTACGCTCATATATTTTCTCTGCCTTCATTTTATGTAACACAGCAAGGAGATAAAAGACATCATTTCACAAGAAAATCCAGCCTGTTGTCGTACACAACATTCTTGTACAAATCACAGTGCCAAAACTGTTGTGTCTAGAGACCCCACAACATCTGGGAGGTTTAAGGAACTGGAACAGATACATAGACACATCTGGTGTGATTTGTGTAGGCCAGAAATGTTTGTTAAAGCTAGAAGAAATTAGGCATGTGTGATAAACAAAAGACACTGTACAGTGCTAGGTCACCTGCAGTGAGGTCAACAAAGACCAAATAGAGAATTTAAACAAATTTACTAAAAAAGTCAGAGATTCAAATGTTGTGATCATTTACTTACTCTTGTGTCTTTCCAAACCTGTATGAATTTCTTTCTTCTATATATCATGAAAAGAATACATTTTAAAGAATGGTTTTGTCCAAAATGATGCCTTTGACTTTCACTTTGTGAACAAACACTGAGACATTTCTCAAAATAATGAAAAAAAAATAATAATTCTCAAATTCACCCAATTTTCCTGATATGGAAAAGCAATATTTGTGCCTCTGGTTGATCTTGGAATACAACTTAAAGGGATAGTTCACCCAAAAATAAAAAATTGGTCATTATTACTCACCCTCATGCCGTTCCAAACCTGTAAGACCTTAGTTCATCTTTAGAACACAAGTTAAGATCATTTTGATGAACTCTAAGAGCCTTCAGATTCTGCAAAGACAGCAACGAAACTGCCATGATCAAGGCCCAGAAAGATAGTAAGGACATCATTAATAGTCCATGTGACATCAGTGGTTCAACCGTGATGTCATGAAGCTATAAGAATACTTTTTGTGCACAAAGAAAACAAAAATAATGAAAGTCTCACAAGTTTGGAATGATTTGAGAGTGAATAATTAATGACTGCATTTTCATTTTGGGGTGAACTATCCCTTTTAAACCTTCATTAAACATTCCAAGATGTTTTATATTACTAAACAAGTGTTTTCCAGGCCAAAGCTGCAGGCTGTTTATCAGAAAAGCTGTTTATCTGTGTTAGATTATTCCCTTAAAAAAGTATGAAGCACAAGGGAAGAATTACAGATGTAGCTGAAAATGGATGAGGAACCTATTCAGAGACAGAAGAAAGGAAAGGACAACAGTAGTTAATTTGTAAGGAGTGAAAGTAAGAGTGAAGTGCAGAGAAACACAGGGAGTGGGAAGAGTGTACATTGTCACGCCGCTGGAATGTTGTGGGGGCGCTCGCCGGTGTGACTAAACCATTTCTCACAGATGTAATCTGAAGAGGCAAGCTTTAGTGTTAGCTTGGTGATGGAGATCCAGGATGTGGGCGTTTTGGCTTGATATTGATAGCTATTTTTTTTTTTTTCAGAGGGGACAGTAAACAGCGTAGTACTATGCAACTAGAACATTCATGAGTGATGAAATGTGGCCTGAAATTACCCTGTACGTGGAGCTCAACACAGAGTTTGAATCCATGCTGCTCTGAATCCATGAATCAATGCAAAGCATGAATTCAGATTTTTAACATTAAGTAAACAGTTCACTTTAAATTGAAAATGCTTAAATATTTACTCATGTTGTTCCAAGCCCATATGACTTTTATTTTATTTGTAGAATGCAAGACGTGTATTTTATTAGAATGTCCTGGTCACTGTTTTTAATATAATAAAAGTGGAACTAGGCGTCCCATAAAAACGTTTTGTACACTCTGTTCGGTGTCTTCTGAAGCCATACAATAGTTTATGATGAACAAATAAAGTTGTCATCAGTCACTGATAATCCCTTTAGTAAGCTAACACTGTAACTGAATCATCAAGTCAGTAAGTTAAACTCAATCATCTGGTGCATGTTTCCCCTACAACAACATGCTCACTCCTTATCACAGTGCAATGCATTGTTGGACAGATTAACAAGCTAGTCACAACTATTGCACTAACTATTCTGCATATCTGTTATTTTAACCGCATTGGTTCACAACAGTAGGATGGTTGCTAAATTGAACTGTCACACAGGCAGTGAAATGATAACATCTTGTACTTGATATATGAGGTTTTTGAGGATGTTGCTAAGCAACGTTGCTTGGGCACATACCTTTTGAGAATGGGCAATACATTTCTATCTGGGTGCTTAAGATCAGATGTGGGCCCTGTGTCTTTCCTGGTTGCCTGTTGAGACCAACATTCCCCAGAAGCATTGCTCAAAAAGTTGCCCAATGTATTATTATTATTTTTGTTGTTGTTTTGCTCTATTATGTTATTTGTCATTGCACATGCACACTCTTTAAAAGGGACTTTGTTTACACGACGACAGTGTTCTAAAATGGAAAAGTTTTTTAAACTTTTTTGCATTTTTTTCTCTTTGCATTTTTTAAAAGTTTACCATACAAAACCAACATTATCAAAATGATTCCTATTCACACAGATCTGCAAATATGACACACATGCATACATATGCTTAACCCCTCTATCCTAACCACCCCGCTTCAAGTGGGACTTGAACCTGGGTCGCTGGCATGGGAGGCAGGCACATTAACAAAGATTGCAGCCTCTAATGTCAGTTGCTAATGTGCCTCTTGAGATGAGGGGAGTTTGGTTTACCTGTGGAGCTCTTACCAGCTGCCTCTGTTACACTCACCCCCACTAAACCTCACTCACATCCAGGTCACGGCACCAATGTAACCCCTCCGGTCTTAACTGGCCCACTCCGAGTGGGACTTAAACCCAGGTCACTGACATGGGAGGCGGGCACACTAACAAGGATGCTAAAGATTGCAGCCTGTAGTATCAGTCGCTAGTACAGCTCTTGAGATCACGGGAGTAAGGTTTACCTGCACAGCTCTTACCTGCTGGTCTCCATTACATTCACCCCCCTAAACATCACTCCCATCCGGGTCACGGCACCAATGTAACTCCTTTGGTCTTAACCATCCCACTCTGAGTGGGACTCGAACCCAGGTCATCGGCATGGGAGGCAGGCACACTAACAAGGACGCTAAAGACTGCAGCCTGTAGTATCAGTTGCTAGTAAAGCTCTTGAGATCAGGGAAGTAAGCAACTCCTGCGCAACTCTTTACCAGCTGGCCTCCGTTACATACATCCCCCTAAACCTCACTCTCATCTGGGTCATGACACCAATGTAAACCCTACAGTCTTAACCGCCCCACTCCGAGTGGGACTCGAAACCAGGCCACTGGCATGGAAGGTGGGCACGCTAACAAGGACCATAAAGACTGCAGCCTCTAGTGCTAGTCACTAGTGCGCCTCTTGAAATCAGGGGAGTGAGTTTACCTGTGTAGCTCTTAACAGCTGCCTCCGTTACGCTCACACCCCTAAACCTCACTCCCATCTGGGTCATGGCACCAATGTAGACCCTCCAGTTCTAATCACCTCACTATGAGCGGGACTCGAACCCAGATTGCTGGCATTTGAGACGAGCACACTAACATAAATGCAAAAGACTGCAGTCTCCAGTGTCAGTCGTGAATGTGCCTCTTGAAATCAGGTGAGTGAGGTTTACACTCTTACCAGCTGCCTCTGTTACACTCAGCTCCCTAAACCTCACTCCCATCTAGGTCATGGCAAGAATGTAACCCCTCTGGTCATAACTGCCCCACTCTGAGTGGGACTCAAACCCAAGTCACTGGCATAGGACGTGGGCACGTTAATAAGGACTATAAATACTGCAGACTCTATTGCGCCTCTTGATATCAGGGGAGTAAGGTTTACCTGTGCAGTGAACCCAGGTCACTGGCATGGAAGGCGTGCATGCTAACAAGGACCATAAAGACTGCAGTCTCTAGTTGCCAGTTGCTAGTGCACCTCTTGACATCAGTGGAGTGAGTTTACCTGTGCAGCTGCTTCCGTTATACTTGCACCCCTAAACCTCACTCCCATCTGGGTCAAGGCACCAATGTAGACCCTCCAGTTCTAATCGAACTCGAACCCAGATTGCTGGCATTGGAGGCGGGGACACTAACAAGGATGTAAAAGTATCAGGCGCTAGTACAGCTCTTGAGGTCAGGGGAGTAAGGTTTACCTGCAGAGCTCTTACTATTACACGCAACTCTCATTCCCACCTGGGTCACGGCACCAATGTAACTCCTCTGGTCCTAACCGCCCACTCTGAGTAGGACTCTCATTAACGGTGCCTACGGTGACGCAAAGGAGAAGAATTGTGGAATAAAGTTGTTATTTTTGTTTTCTTTGCACACAAAAAGTAAAATTATGGTTGAACAGCTGATGTCACAGATGTGTACCCTTGCTGTCTATGGAGGGTCAGAGAGCGCTCAGATTGTATAAAAAAAAAGAAAAATAATAATAATAATTTGTGTTCCAAAGATGAATGAAGGTCTTACAGGTTTGGAATGACATGAAGGTAAGTATTTAATGGCAGAATTAAAATTTTTAGGTGACTATCCCTTTAATTTCTTTATTTCATACTAAAAAGAAACTTGATTCTGGCCAGAGGTTGAGAGATGTAGTTCAATCAGCTACTGTGAGATAATGTTTGCAGATGTTCGTTGGAACTATGGTTTTGGGAAACATTGAATTGTTAAACTATAATGATAATGACATAGCTTGCGATCATAGTTGGCTGATATTCCCTTCTGGGAAATTCACCCCAGATCAGTCAGACTCATATACAAATCATTCAGACAGCTATTGTTAAATGGATCAACCGCTTTATTGAAATTATCTTACTCAAATCAACCATTCGGTCTTAAGAGCATTCCGTCTTTTCTCAAGAATGGTCTTGTCTGTGGCTTACATTCAGGTCTATTAGTCACAAAAGATTCAATACTTAAGAAAATTTAAATCACATGAGTCATAGACCACTTTTATGGTAGTATATTGATTTCTGAACATGCAACAGAGTGGACATTAAATGCTTAAAAAATCCACCTTTTTTTTTAGAAAGTCAGTCCAGCTTGGAACGATGTGAGTAAATGATGATTTTCATTTTTGGATGAACTAACCCCATTGGAAGACTGATCCAGAGTCTAATGTAACATACCATGCTGTTAAATGTAATGAAGAATAGTCATGTGCAAATGAAAGCCCTCTAACTTAGCCAAAAGGGGCCTTGGAGTGTCTAAAGCATTGCGTGAACAGAATCATAAAATCCGCAGACATCCAAACCACAGGCAGAATTACAGGATCACGAAATGTATCGCATTTAAGATCTGATCTGTTTTTGAAACCTGTTTTGCATTTAGCTATTAAGCATTTTAGTGAGAAAATATCTGCCAGGTGAACATATGCAAATGCAATAATCAGTCACGACATACTCTGACTATGTGTAATGCTAGTAATGACACTTCTTGTGTCTGAACATTACATTCTGGTTGATAAACAATGACACATAGCAGTAAGAAAGCAGTACATTTTTTTTTCCTGGTTTAGATCATTAAGCATACAGTAAGCTAAAAACATGCTCTCATTCTCAGAATGCTAGAAAAGTAAAGACACGCACAATAAATGTGACCAGTGACCACAAAATATCCACTGCATTGTTATATTTCCCTCTATGAATGATAATATAAAAGTTAAAGGGTTAGTTTACCCAAAAATGTAAATGGTCATCAAATTACTCACCCTCATATTGTTCGAAACCCATGAGACTGACAATATCTTCAATTAAAAATATTTCTGTCCCTCAATTCAAAATCCATTCCACCAAAACTTTGGTTTCAAAAGAACATAAAAGTAATCCATATGAACTGAGTGGTTTAATCACAGTCTTCTGAGGAGACATGGTTGAACAGATTTAATTTAGGCTGTTATTCACATATATACAGTACACTGATCAACACACGTGCATATTTCATATCAAATATGATAAACAAAAGCACAGCTGTACTTGTTTGACACGTAAGAGCTGACTTAGTTGCATCTTGCATGTCGATCAAACATGTCTGAGCTTGATTTGTATGGATTACTTGTACGACAACATGACAGTTTTTTCATTTTTGGGTGAACTAACCCTTTATTAACGCTTTATGACTACACTTACGTAAGTTCTGATTGTCTACTAACATTTGTTGTTACTTCTTTTAAGAACAATAGTAAACATACAGCAAATCTCGAGAAAAAAAACTCAAAATACCAAGAAACTGTGTTTAAAACCTACTTTTAAAACATCACTTGTTTTTAAATAAACAAGTGACTGTGATCAATACTGGTTTAATGTAGCTAGCGCACCGTCATCCTGATTTGCAAAGTTATATTTTGTAGTATCCTCAGGGCCTTTCCCACTGCAGTATCAGCTGACAGTACCTATGCATTTAGGTCACTGGCTCTTTCCAGGGGATGGTTTTGTGGTATTTGCATTTGTGATACAACAATCACCATTGTTCAACTGCAGCTCCCATCACTGTCCAGAGGGTGAAACTAGAGGTGAAATCAACACGTGAGGTGGCGCATCGTCTACGATACTCTTCTGTAGTAGGAAAAGGTGGGGATTCGCAGAGCCTCAGGCTACAGCCGGACTCCACGAGATCTAGTATTTCACCTCACATGAAAGAGAAGCCTCTCTATGTGGCTGGGATATTATCCCTATTTATTCCCATTCCTGAAATTCAATCCTTACAGGACAAGAGCAGCGAGATAAAGCTAGACAATGAATGACGCAGATTTGTCCTTTCTCTTGGACTTGATCTGCCCCCATTTTATTCTTTCTAGGATGTTTAAATTAGTGGACTTTATCTGTTGCTTACTTAGTAATATGTAAGCGTTAGCTAACTTAAAACCTAATCAAAATGTCTAGGTTGAATTTTTATAAGTGCCTAAACTGAAATTATCTACATAGAAAACAACTGTGTCCAGTGTACCGTGGTTTAACAAGTCAGTTGTTCAGCTAAACAATAACTCCATAAACAGTTTTAAACAGTTATGAGTTTTAAAAAAGTGATGTGTTCTAGGAGCTTTATATAGTGTGTGCCACTATAAAGGCTGCAATTCTATTCCTCACAGCCTTGTTTTCATCCATGTATAATTCAATATGGCGTATACAACGACTGCAGACTATAGGATTTATATTAGCATTTTGCTAAGCTAATGATGAGATACCCTAATAACAACATCTTGAATTTTAATAATGTCTGTTGAGAAAAACAGAAGTTTTCAAAACATTTTATGCACGTTAGGTAGAACAAACATGCTGTAACAGCTACAACTGTTCAATTATTCAAAATTGTTTGTTCATAAAATTGTTTCTCAACAAAAACTTCATTCTGGCTTGGAAACTTGAATAATGCATTTTGTTTAACAACCCTAAAAGCATGTTTCTGTTCAGTGAAAAGTGTCAGTAATATTTACAACATTTACCATTGTAGCCTTGGGCAGTCCATTATATGTTTGCTCCAAAAATAATGGCATGGTCATGTGTCCTGCTGTATATGGGCAGCCATTAGTTTATTATTAATGCCTCCTACCATGGTCAAAAAGCAATAATCTGGATGTCTATGGGAGGCCCAAGGCATTTGCCTAGTCTGGCTCCAAAGAATAAACCTGTCTTTAAAGAAATATTCTGGGTTCTACACAAGTAAAGCCCAATTAACTGCATTTTTGGCATAATGTTGATTACCACAAATAATTATTATGAATTTATGCTCATTTTTGCATTATCTGAGCTGTAAAGCTTTCATTTTTTTTCATGTCGCTTCAAACCCGTAAGACCTTCGTTCATCTTCAGAACACAAATTAAGATATTTTTGCTGAAATCCGAGAGCATTCTGACCATGCATAGACAGCAATGCAACTAAAACGTTCCAAGGCCCAGAAAGATAGTAAGGACATTGTTAAAATAGTCCATGTGACATCAGTGGTTCAACTGTAATGTTATGAAGCTACGAGAATATTTTTTGTACACAAAGAAGACAAAAATAAAAACTTCCGTGTCAGTCTTTGATGCATGTTCACAACGGTACCACAACACATGCCGGCGTTCTGACATTGACATTGAACTTGGATGCACTACACCTTGTTTACAAGCAGCAGCAGAAGAAGCACACTATACTGTGGGGTAAATAAGTATTTGATCACCTACCAACCAGCAAGAATTCTGGCTCTCACAGACCTGTTAGTTTGTCTTTAAGAAGCCCTGCGCAATTATTAGAAAATAGAAGAAATTCAAGATGACTGTCAATCTCTCTCGGACTGGGGCTCCATGCGAGATCTCGCCTCGTGGAGTATCAATGATCCGGAGAAAGGTGAGGGATCAGCCTAGAACTACCTGGTCAATGACCTGAGAATAGCTGGGACCACAGTCTCAACAGTTACCATTTATTAACACACTACACGGTCATGGATTTAAATTCTGCAGCGCATGCAAGGTCCCTCTGCTCAAGCCAGCACATGTCCAGGCCCGTCTGAAGTTTACCATCTGGATGATCCAGAGAAGGCATGGGAGAAGGTCATGTGGTCAGATGAGAACAAAATATAACTTTTTGGTATAAACTCCACTCGCTGTGTTTGGAGGAAGGAGGAGGATGAGAACAATCCCAAGAAAACCATCCCAACCATGAAGCATGGGGGTGGAAACATCCCGCTTTGGGGATGCTTTTCTGCAAAGGGGACAGGATGACACCACCATGGATGGGGCCATGTATTTTGAGATTTCAGGCAACAACCTCCTTCCCTTAGTAAGAGCATTGAAGATGGGTCATGGCTGGGTCTTCCAGCATGATAATGACCCCAAACACGCAGCCAGGGCAACTAAGGAGTGGCTCCGTAAGAATCATTTCAAGGTTCTAGTCTCCAGACCTGAACCCAATAGAAAATCTATGGAGGGAGCTGAAACTCCATGTTGCCCAGCGACAGCCCCAGAACCTGAAAGATCTGGAGAAGACCTGTATGGAGGAGTGGGCCAAAATCCCTGTTGCAGTGTGTGCAAACCTGGTCAAGAACTACAGGAAACATCTGACCTCTGTAATTGTAAACAAAGGTGTCTGTACCAAATATTAAGTTCTATTTTTCTATTGTATCAAATACTTAATTATTTTCCATTTTATTGCATGAAATATTTAAAAATCATACAATGTGATTTTTTTTTAGATTCTGTCTCTCGCAGATGAGGTGTACCTACAACGAAATTAACAGATCTCTCCATTCTTTGTAAGTGGAAAAACTTGAAAAATCAGCAGTGTATGAAATACTTATTTGCCCCATTGTACATAAAACTTAATTTTTTTTTCCCCACCAGAATATATAGATGATGAGCTAAGAGAGATTTACGTTCTACATCAGAACGCTGACCCCTGCGTCAGCAGCACCACATGCTCTCGAGAACATGTTTCAAAGACTGACACGGAAGAGAAGAAATTGTTGAATAAAGGTGTTGCTTTTGTTTTCTTTGCACACAAAAAGTATTCTTGAAGCTTTATAACATTACGGTTGAACCACTGATGTCACATGGACTATTTTAACAATGTCCTACCTTTCTGGGCCTTGAATTTGTCAGTTGCATTGCTGTCTATGCAGGGTCAGAAAGCTCTTGGATTTCATTTTAAAAATATCTTAATTTGTGTTCTGAAGATGAACAAAGGTCTTGATTGGAACGACTTGAGGGTGAGTAATTAAAGACAGAATTTTCATCTTTGGGTGAACTATCCCTTTAACTTGTACTGAGCCCTGAATATTTCTTTACATTTTTTCTATGTAGGCAGCACTCTATTTTGGACAGAGCTAAAGTGTGAAACAAATGAATTAGCACTGATTGTTTTGACAAAGAAACCTTGTTCCCCAGGGAATCATGAGGGAATTTCCCAGCATGCTTTGTTTTACTTTTTGGCAGCCTATATCACCACTACCACACCACTTCAGAGAGAGATGGTGAACCTTGCACCGTTGAATGGCTGCCAAATTCAACAACATGTGGTTTTGCAACACCTCCGTCACCCTGATAAACCACACTTCACTTTACATCTACATTTAAGCTTCAAGTTATTTGTTTACTACTGTTTGTCAGCTATGAAGAACCTCTGCACTACTTATCACTACAGTTTACTTTAACAGCGCGGGACTGTCTGATGCAAATAACGAAAGAAGCTGCTTATCTTCCTGGCATGAATCCAAACAATCTACAGTTGGGCCATTAGTGGCGCAAGGTCATTGTCGTCGATGACCTAAGCTAAGTCTTCCTGTGGCTTACACATAACCTGAGGCAAGATGATGTCATCTTTGTCTGTTTGAAGTTTCTGGGAGATGACACAAGTCAAAGCCTCACAGGAAATGGTAGAGCTATTCATGTAATCTTCATAGACTATTCCTTGATTGTTGTAGTAGGTAATTCCTGTACAGTGAAGTTCTGTGCTTGTTGTCTCACACTCTGTTCTTGCAGAGACACATGACACATCGCCAGACGTTTTCATGAGCTGATAAGAGCTCTAAAGTAATCAAGACTTTATGGTTATTACATCTATTCAAGATAAAACAAACACTGAGCTTTGAGCAAGTCAGACAGTGGCTGTGAGATTGGATCGGTCGCACACACAAAGAGCTGCATGTGGTTGCTGTGTGTGGCCAGAGGGTGTGGGACAATCACGGGAGAACTGGGTCAGTATATATCTGGGACTTTGTTGTTTCTCCAGTACACAGAGCACCTGTCGTACCTGCCGAGCTTGTGGCAGTGTCAGATTCACCTAGTTTCTCAGAACTGCAAGAAAGATTCCCTCTGGTAGCACGTACACACTTTATTTACACACAAGCCATGTGTCTTCTGTACACCGATACGTCTTATTTCCAATTGCTGTGCGTAGTTGAAATTGGATAACAGAATTCTCTGTATCTCGGGGTATTTTCTGATTGGGTTCTGTCATATATGAGATAAGAAAGAACTAATCGATGTATCCAAATAGAGGAGGGGAAGCACTGGCCAATGCGAGTCACAGGTGAGGACAAAGACAGCCACTGCCCAGAGAGTCCACAGAGCAAACACATGTTAAGTGGAACAGGGTTCACAAGGGAAGGAGAAAAGCAGGACAAACAGCATGTCTGCCATGCCATTTGCCAACCTTTTTTTTTTTTTTTTTTTTTTTATCAGAAGTACTCAGAAACACAGATACAAAATCATACAACCATAGTGAATAAAGAGGGTAAATAAACACACAAACACATTTTTTTAAAGAACTAAATGAAATATTTTCATTAATCACTTACCCCCAGGTTGTTCCAAACCTGTAAAAGCTTTGTTCGTCTTTGGAAATCAATTGAATTGAGGTAAACAATTAATCCTGGGTACTCATAATCTGACGTTTCACACTGTACATTCCTAAACTCTGGGTTAATGTTCATATTTGCAGTGTGCAACCTGTTTACATAACGAAAACACTTCACATCCTCATATTATATACCATAAACCATCTATCAAGTTTTTCCTGAAAGGATTTTTTTAGTGGACTGTAAATGTAAGAATAAAACACTCTTCTTCACTGCAATTTGCTTGTTTTCTGTGAGTGCAAAATGTTAATTATTTTAGCAAAATAAAAGGGATCATGCAAAATGAATGTTACTTTTTATTTTTATAAAAATAAGATATATTAATAAGATATTTCAAATAAAAGACGTTCACATATAGTCCACAAGAAAATACAACAGTTGAATTTATAAAAATGACCCAGTTCAAAAGTTTACATACACTTGATTCTTAATACTGTGTTGTCTCCTGAATGATCCACAGCTGTGTTTTTTTGTTTAGTGATAATTGTTCACGAGTACCTTTTTTGTCCTGAACAGTTAAACTGCCTGCTGTTCTTCAGAAAAATCTTCTGTGTGAAATGTCTTATTCAGGTCAGTACTAAATAAAAAATAACATGCATTTTGTATGATCCCTCTTATTTTGCTAAAAGAATGAACATTTAGCAGATTCTGCAAGGTGTATGTAAACTTTTGACTTCAACTGTATATATAAAAAAAAATGTCCAAGCTTTATAATGGTAAATAGTGAATGGTGGTCGAGATTTTGAAGCAAAATAAAGTCTGTCCATCCATCATAAAAAGCATTCCACATGGCTCCTGGGGTTAAGACCTTCTGAAGCTAATCGATGTGTTTGTGTAATAAAAATATTCATATTTCAAACTTGATTTAAAACTAACTGTCGTATGCGTGGTAATGAGAGAGTGACGTTCCAGCAGATGGCTAAGATGTAGCATAAGTAGCGTAAGTATACAAAAAAAGGATTTGTAAACTGCAATGCCACTCTCTCACGAACGACAGTTATCGGAAGCTAGAGATTATCATTTATGAAGTTTTAAATATCAAATGTTTTCTTAGGCGCATCGATTCACTTCAGAAGGCCACTTTCCCGTGAACACGAGGATGACAGTTACCATTTGGCACCGCAATGTGGGGATAACACTGCTAGCACTTTTATGGTGCAAGGGAACTCCAGGTAAAATGGAGTGGTGACCCTGCTTTTAAATTGCAGATGTGAAATGTACCTTTACCCGGAGTTAAAGGTGGGGCTTAGAATGATGAAAACCCAGGATCAGGTGCAGTGTGGAAAAAAAAAAAAAATCTGTGGGATACTAGTTTTTGGCCCAAAACATACTCTACACATGTATGTAACTACAAAGCAAGCTACTCAGTCTCAGTTTTATGAATTGCTGAATTTTAAAATGTGTTGAATTATGGATGTTAAATTTTCAGCATTGCCACATGAGGTGCTATCTCATCGCTACTAGCGTGAACTGTGTTCTGTGGTAAGTTTTCTATTTCAGGACAACCACTGGCATGGCAAAGCAACAGTTTGAAACTTTGAGTAAATTAGTTAAACTTTGTATAGCATGTTCAAAGCAAGACATCTGTTTTAAAGGCTGGCATTTAAAGGTAATGTTATCGTCCTCTTGAGTTTGCTACCTCAACAGTAACACAAAAACATACAATATGAAGTTATGTACAATCTAAGTGTTCACTTTTGTTGGCCAGATAGTTTCGTCTGAGTTTGCGTACGTGTGCAGGATAGGTTTCTGACCTTCAGCAGCTTGCCGTCTGTGAACACTAGCCAGTGTTAATCAGTAACCCTTCTGACCTGACCTCTGTACTGACTCTGTACCTCCTTCAGAGTTTGACCTAGAAAAGACCTGTAAAGAATTATAGAGTACAGACACACACCCTTTAAATCGATTATCCATGATCACCTTTGTTTGTATCCTGAAGTCTCATGGACACATTACCATTGGCTAATCTAAAACTTGTAGTTAGTTAACTTATGGCAATTTCCGGAAAAGAGCATCCCTATGCCCTACTCCCTTTTAAGGGCAGAGCCCTCTGAAGTATGTTTTTTTAAGGGAGTAGGGCACTTCTGTATAAGCGTTTGGATCTCCCTGGTGAAGGGAACGACTGTCTGTTACCTTGACAACGCTGTGTGTGCATGCAGCATTCAGCACTCCATCAGTTGCAAACAGGGCTGGAGTGGGACTCTTTTTCAGCCCTGGAGTTTCATGCCTTAGAACGGCCCACTTTAGTTCACCTGACTATAGCTATTACTATAATGTATTTAAAACCTCAGTCCATAAGTCTGCAGTAGTGCTCTGTTCTCTATAGCCTTGTAACTCATTGTATTTTTTTTCAGACTTTTTTCCCTGGCCTTTTTTTTTAATAGGCCTACTGGCCTTTTTAGCGCCTCCTTTGCACTTTCTATTGTCCATTTTTAATTTGCTATTTTTTGTTTGCATCTCTCCAAACAAAATAGTTGTACTGCACCAAAAAATAAAAAATGTCATCGGCCTGAGTAAATTGTACCATTATAGAATGGTGTGACTGCACAAGTATAGTGTAGTAATTTATGAGGTGAAAATACTGTGAAAGTGCATACATAAAAATGGCAATGTTTTTTTAAACAATGGCACTTACTTTTTTAACTAAAATAGGCTATTATTGCAACCATAGGCTAAGAATGAATGAAAATTGCATATTTTTCAATTAAAAAATAAAAAAAAACTTAAGCCGGGTTCACACTGTGCGATTTTTAATAGTCCTTTACGATTGTTGCTTGTCAGACTGTACGAACATGATGATCATGTCACACTGTGGGATCTCAGTGTCATTAATGTCAGACTGTACGACAGTCAAGACGCGTTCAAAACGGGTGCACGCAAGAAAACCTGTCCGGAGTTTTACCATACATGTTCAATGACTATTCATTTCAATGGCTTGGGTGGCGTGAGAACGGTTTGTTGCTGCGTCGTCCAAAGTACACGCGCAGTGGAGCGTGCAAGCCGCGCTCAAAGAGATCGTTTGAGGTTCGTCGTAGGAAAAGTCACACTGCAGGATTGTGCGCCAAATCGTCGGAGGTCAAATTTGATCGCAACAGCTGTCAGTGAACATGTCAAACCAGCGATCAAAGACTACAGATTTTAGCCTAGGATTATAGGAATCTTTTAGGATTTTCAAAATTTGTCTCAGACGACCAAATCGTGGCCAAAATCGCACAGTGTGAGCCAGGCTTTAGTGTGGGTTGCTTATAGTTCTTGGATTTTTCTACTTTAATGTAATGAGGTCCATGTTTAAGAATGCGCTAGTGAAAGCGAAAGTTGCATTTTTTTTATGTTTTTCCCCTCATTTATTTGTTTAACAGCATTACTTTTCAGTAGTAAAAGATGTCTTCCCTCTGGTGGATTTAATGTTTTCCTGCTTTGCTAAATGTTGGGCTCATTGTCAATAAGTTGCATTCGGCCAAACTGATTTGCCAAAAATCAAAATGCGGAAGGTGAAGGGACTTGCCATTAGCGCATGTCCCGCTTGCTGTGAAGCAGGAGCAGCCAAGGGAAGGATTCTGCTTGGTCTTAAAGCCTTCATCAAACGGCTACGCTCACAAAAATATAACAATAATTTGCGCAAAAGAATGGTTAATTATCATTTGAGAATTTGTTATTCATATGGCCTGGTGATCATATGGCTTACGCTACAAAGCGTATATTTTGCTACAAAGCACCAGCAAAGATGAATACAATGAATGTGTCAGGGGAAACGGTAAGAAAATATTTGAACGATTCATTAATAAACTAGTGTATTCTGAGATCGCGAAGACCCTGATTTGCAATCTACTCTTTGGACGCACCTTTAAAGATAAATGAATCTTTACAGATTTTTATTTGTTTTATTTCGTTAAGTAATAATTTAAAGCTTTCTATGTATATATTTATCATGTTTGTGAGGCATGTATGCGCTGAGTTTTGGTTTAATTTTTGTTTTGCGCTCCTATTGAAGTACAAGACGGCAGAAAGCCCATCATGTTTGTTTTCTTTATTTTATAAAAGCACTGTTTGTAACGTTTTGTTAATATTGTGAGTGCACACAAATAAAAGTAGACCCTTTATATTTCCTTTGTGGCGCAAAAATGACGGATAATTTTAAATTGTTTCCACTGAAAATATGCAAATGATCGCGCTGGCGCCTCCATGTCCTGCAAAGCGGCTTCAGGTTCCTCTCTCCGCAAAAGCGATTGGATATGCGCCTAATAGCACACATTTATCTAGGTTTAACGTTTAAACTAACATCGTTTCATAGCTACTTTAACTGTTTTACATCTATAGATTTTATTTTAGGTAAGTCTTGATGATTTGAGAAAGTAAATTGATCAAACAGACTATAAACAGTCTTCCGCTGGCCGCTGTTCGATCCTTTAAAAACGAAACTTATATTTAACGAACAAAAAAATGCTCCAAACGTCTTTCTAAATTAACTTAATAAAAAAAGGAAACAAAATATAATCACTTTGCCATTACACACAAAATTTAACTATTTTAATAGCTGAAACAGTAGCTATAAGCTGTTTTGGGAGAAGGGGGAAAAAGATGGTCACAGGTCAGACTGATTAGGCTAAGCAACTGGCCCACCCAGGCCCACCCGTAGCTACATGCCTGCTGCAAATACGGGACAAACTGTGTTTTAGCTTTCATACAGGATGCTTCTTTAAAGCCTTAAATACGGGTCTTAAAACCCAAAGTGGCATATGACAAGACTGGCCCTCATGGCCAAAAAAGCAGACCGGCCCACCGGGAATTCTCCCGGTGCTCCTGATTAGTCAATCCGGGCCTGATAAATATTTCTTCTCATTAATATTATTTTATTTAAATACTGTCTGTGTCTTATTTACTGTTAAAATTTTTCAAACTAAACATGCTTAAACTTGCTTACACAACTGTCTTAAATCATATTTCTGTCACTGGCAAAAAAAAAAAATATATATATATATATATATATATTCTATTACATTAAAATAAAAAAATAAAAAATAATCAGCATATTCTACTAACGTTTGTATGTGAAGTCGAAATCAACCCTAAGTTTGCTTTAAAATGGATCGCAAGACCTCCTAACTGAAGATAACATAATTACAAATGGAAATCACTTCCATGAAGTGACATCACATGTCTTAAATGTGTGGCTACTCCGGTAAAAACAGCTGTTATGTGGGCTAACCTAAAGACCAGACAGAAGCATGCATGTTTACATTAAAACATTATGAATGCTATGTGTTGTTTACATCTGTACTGCTTCCTGACAATGACGTCAAATCAGACAATAGTTCCTTTACATAAATGTTTACCAGGCAAAGATGGTAAATGTCACAGTGGCCTAATTTTTTAGTTCCATGTTTTATGTTTTGATTACCATTACTTGTTTGGAGTCCTAAACAACCATGCAGCCCATAAGCAAAATGTTAGTGTCATCATGTTAATGAGAGATGAAAAGTATGCTAGAGTGTTGCAATGACCTCAGCTGGGCCTAGATTCATAAAATGGAGATGTCAAATATGAACTGAATGTTTATTTTTGCTCAGTATCCCACAATACAGCAGTATTGTCACTTTGAGGGTTTGTCTTAGAAATTGATATGCATCCTTAGCTGCCTGCTGAATTGTCAAAAACATGCACTCTCTTGTAGGTTTGATAAGACAGCATCTGCCAAAAACATCTACTTAAATGTAGACATGGGATTGGCTTCTTGGCAGTGGCAATGAGAAACATCTTCGAAAATCAAGCTTAGTGGAGCAGGAATGCTTGCTTTGAGCATGTTACAGCATTCTGCCTGTCCACAAACCGCAGGATAAGGATTTATTGCCAAGTGCTCTCCCTGAAATTGTTGTTCAACCCACCGCATAGAATCACCCCAGAAATTATAATGAAATCATAGGCATTAGCACCGTGACAGATTAGAATAGCAGCATGACTTTGGAAGTTTCCTTAGGACTCTTGGACAAGAACCAGAAGTTGAATGGAGATGGTCCGAGCACTCCAACAAGCTTTTGGAAATTTGTTGTTGACTTTTTTGCACTTGGAAAGCTTGAACGCTTACTCTGTGCCATTTCATCCACCTTGTAACAATCAACACAGGTAAACACAGTATTTAGTGAGAGAAATGAGATCCGGGGTATAAGTAGGTAGTCATTTAACAGTTACAAACATTCATCAGCAGATGTCATTTCCGATAATCAGGTCTAAGTATGAATCAGCCGACCGTTGACAGGGGGAAGTTTCCTGTAACCTTAAGAACACTTGAAAACTGAGGCTAGCAGACAAACATGCAATCTCCAAACACAACTTTTCTCCCTGGCTCAACCCTACTTCACTCCAGATGCTGTATTCCCACCCCCACATAGAAGAGGGGAGTTGTGCTTTCCGATGACTTCCACATGTCGAGAGGAGACATGGCTGAGTGATTCGCCTCCATCCAGGGACTCATCAGAGAGGAATATTATGTGCCAGGGGTGACGGTTAACAAGTGGGAATTGATCTTTGTTCTCCCAGACACCAAGCTACAGTTTTCTCTCTCCCACCTCATTTCCTCTTACCAATAAGCTCTTGAAGACTGTTTATCGTTTCAAGCTGACAACAGAAGATCTATGGACTTAAGGTTCTTGCATTCAACCCTAACATTCTTTAATCATATTATATCAACTTGAGGCGGATGATTTTAGTCTGTCATGCAAGTTCTCAACTAGGTTCTTTCTGTTTAGTAGAATTTTTTGTGGAAATCAGTGATGCTGAATAGTATGGTCGTATGATCAGCATAAAAGCTCCTGATCATTTTAAACAAGTCTGAGAAATTAGGGTCTCCATGTTTTTAAATGGTACAGATAGCGCTGTTGGACCTGTCGGAACATGCCAGGCTGTTCAGTTCCTTTACCACTGTTCCTATATCTTATACTAGGCATATGCCTGAATCTGAATACCTTGTTCGGTAAGGAAATTACTTGTACTACAGAACCCCTAAAGAGAATAAATAGGAGATCTGAATACAGATTCACTATTCGGGCACATCCCTATCCTATGCTACTCTACAACCAGGGTAGCCAAACCTTCTTCTGGAAGACTACCATCCTTAGGGCAGGGGGATATACAATGTCAGTCCTGGAGTGCTGCTGTCCTGCAGGGTTTAGCTCCAACCCTAATCAAATACACAACAACTAATCAAGGTCTGTATAATTAATAGGGCTACAGGCATGTGTGGGTTTTTTCAGGGTTGGAGCTAATCTCTGCAGAACATCGGCACTCCAGGACCGATGTTGCCTATCCCTGCTCTAGAGTTTAGATCCAGCATTAATCAAAATCATCTGAACCAGGTAATCAAGGTAGATGTGTTGGAGCAGAGTTGTAACTGAAGCCTGCCAGAATACCCCGACTTGTGCAAGAGCTTGCAAACTTCCTGATTGTCCTAATTCCTGCAAAGAATCTGGAGAATATCATTTTAAAACAAAATGATAAGTCTGTATTGTTCATTCATCCATTTTCCAAACTGCTTGGCTTGGATACTGGAGTCTGTCCTAGCATCTTGGGCCATAGGCAAGGGAAACATCCTGGCCCGTCCATTGTAGGATTAACACACATTTGGACAATTAAGAGCTTTCAATTTTCCTGTGATGCATCTCTTGGAACCAGAACACTCAGGAAAACAGCGCAGTGCACAGACGTTTTAAGCAGAAGTGGCTGAAATCCGTGGTGGTAGGGCAGTTCTTGCTTGGCTGAAATCATGCTCATTTGGGTGAGGGTGGTGTTAGATTGCACATTTAGTGATTTTGCCACCAGGCCACCCTCCATGCATGGCCTTGTGTGGAAATCCAAACCTACATGTGGACTTGAACTTGTGACCTTCTTGCTGTAAAGTAGGATTGCTATCCATTGCCAACAACACAACGGTTTGACATAGAGTAGGGTGAAACTCTGTTTTGCTTGCTGGTACTTCATACTTCACCAAAAGAAGTGGCAAAAATAATGAAACAGTTTCCCAAACACTACCCATCTGCTAATGGTTGGCTAAACAGTTATTCCTGCCCCAAAGGCACAACTTTGGTTGAACCAATGTTGCTGTGAATAGATGTGAACAGAATAGGGAGTTTTTAAAGGAAGTTTAGGCACAGTCTGGTTTCAGTAAACTTCAATATCATGGGAAAAATCCCGCAATGCTCTTTGTTCTTTGCCCAGGGAGCAAAGAACCCCGTCTAGGGTTGCATTTGCAACCTCACTCAACATGCCTTAGTACTTTTACACACACTGGTATTCCTATCATTATAGGCGACATTGCATAGGTGTAAAGGGTTTTATACTGTATCCCCTAAAACCACCCCTTAAGGCCGAGACACATCAAGTCAACGGTTGGACATCGGTCAACGTTGGGCTACTGGTCAGCATCTGCCGGGCTAATTTGTTTGGTGTGTTCCACACGTCGGCTCTCGCCGGGCTCACGTCTGTGGCAGTTTACCCGATTCAACACGTGGAATCTGTGTCAGGCCGTTGGCGTGAGTGAGAACTCTGATTTAATACCTAGTTTCCCAAATGACTCAGTGCCGGAGAATTAAAGCGAAAGCGGTGAAAACAAGTAAGTAAATGAATAAATAAGTAAAACAAACAGAAGGCTGTGCTATTGTTAAGTGATCTTACCCAAGCATTCCAATATGCAAAGTGCTGCTTTGTTTACGTTTCGTATAACTGCAAATCTGTCGTTTTTCGATTTCTCCATTTGAATGACAAATATCTACTATTAAAAGCTGCTGATATAGATAAATCTTCTCACGCAGACGCAGAATGCATGCGTTAGTTTGCAGTCAGCTGTTGTTTGAGGGGTGTGTTCAAGTGCAGCTTTTTGGTCCAGATGCAGCTGATGCAAGGCGACAAACCTGGTCAGCTTTCGTCACTGCTAGTTCTTTGAAGTTGGCTTGTTCTCTCCTGGCCTTCACAGAAAACTTTATGCTTTATGTTTTTAGATTTTCAAAAAACTTCATTCTGTATGATTTAGAAGCTTGAAGCATGAAGACCTAAAAAAAACCCCCACAAGATCAAAATTTACTGGTGTACTAGTGGGGACATTTGGTCCTCATATTGTAGGGAATAACAGGTTCACACACACATTATAACAACAAATTCATCTGTCTCTTGTAAACAGCTCTTTTTGGGCCTCATTTCAGTCACTCTCAGTAACATAGGAAGATTCCCACAATGCTCTTTGCTCCCCGTCCAGTCAGTTGCAACGTTGTTAAAGATCACTGAACTTGTGCACACAAACATTATGACAAAATTCTTAAAAGAAGTCATGAGTCAAACCATTTTTGTTTATTGGAATGACCACTAATTGCACTTTCTTGCTGTCTATCATTCCCTCACACACTGTATATGATCTTTTCTAGATAAGAGTGTAGCACAGTGCTCTTCTGTACTGTAATCTTGTGTTTTACAGCAGAGAGGGTTTATGTAACTCATTTCATTCTCAGAGTTCAGAAGGACAAAGGATGAACAAATACATTTTCCTAGTAGAGGGTGCGGCCCACATGAATTAATTCAGTGTTTATATGTTGGCTCCCTTTATGAAATAGAGAAACACATGACAACATTTCAACACATATCACATATGCATTACTGCTTACAGCTTGTATGCTAGACAAATAATAAAATTTATTTTTAAGCAATATAATTAATTTATTTACTTGTTTGTTTATTGAAAATATAATCATGCTATTTTTAATGGTTGAAAAGGGACAGACCAAAATGACTAGAATTATTTTAAAATCATCAATCAACATCAATTTTTTATGTGTTTTTAACTTTAAATGCTAGATTAATGTTACATTGACTGGTTTATATAACACATTTTAAAGTTAAATCATGAGATTTGTGCCTTTGAGAAAGTAATAAGACACCAATTTGTACCCTATTCACGCTGCCTCAATTAAACTGACGTTATCTTTTGAATGCTCACGCTGACTCATAATCAAAAGTTTATTCTTTGATGTAACATACAACCTTAACCACAGAAGTGACCGCACCTATTTGTGTGTGTGTGTGTGTGTGTGTGTGGGTGTGTAGAGCGAGAAAGGAGGAGGGCTTTTTGTTTGTATAGAGGAGATGAACTGTGAGAGGTGTGTATACGTGTTTGACAATGTGTGGAGACTCCTAGAGGTTATACATTCTTTCAAATAGGCCTCAGACAGGGGCTAGAACAATACACGCTGTTATATAACAACTTCCATAGGAGTATTTTGCACACAAAGCTCCTGGTACACATCAAGATGCCATTCAATTTCCTGTCTCCTTTTATTTTTATTCTTCTCTCTCTCGCTCTTGCACATGAATTTGAAAAAAAAAGACTAGGTATGTTGTTATTGCTTATTACTTGACATAAAGTGTTCCGTTAAGAAAAAGTTGGCATGATTTTCAAAGACCCTGAGGAGTTATGTTGTCTCCGTTGTGCGTCACTGTACGGTCGGCCTATGCAAATGTTTTAGGATGTTTATAACGAGTCTAGGACTTAAAATAGTGCATGATAGAGGACTGTAATTGAAAAGGGAAGAGTTGAGTGGCCTAAATGATTTGATGAAAGAAAAACAAGACTATAGTACAAACTGTTCCTCGCACGCTAACTACCTGCACTGGTCTAATTGGACTCCACAATGATGTCTATAATCATGCCTGTTTTCCGATCTTAAATCTGCGCTGGCATCTTTATGCATAGTCTACTTCAGACATCAACATTCAACCTTCACAAACCGGAATATTTTCTTATGGTTGTTGCGTGTGAAAAGGGCTGTTTAGCATTCGCACTGCTGTTGCTTGGTATCAAATTTACTATATGTTTAACCAACAAGCAGCTGGACGCTTCACCTGGATTTGATGCCATGGGAACGTGCCTTGCTTCACGTATGTGGTTATTTGAGTGGTTCATTTTTGTCTTTATTAGCAAACCCCAAAGTTGTAATTTTTTTTTTCTCTGCAAATCTAGGCCAAAACAAAGCGTTTAAAGCAGACACAACGCGCCCAGCTTCTGTGAATATCATGTTAATCTTTAGTACCTATAGAGTAGTATTACATCCTTCATATCTTTTCTGCAATCGGTGTCGTTAGCATAAATAAATCGGGAACATAAACTTTATTAATTTACAAGATGTAAAATAAGTCTCTGATATCCTCAGAGTGTGTATGTGGAGTTTTAGCTCAAAATACCTGACAGATTTTTTAAATAAAACGGCCACTTTTAGGTTATAAGCCAAAATGCACAGTTTTTGTGTTTGTCCCTTTAAATGCAAATGAGCTGGGGCTCCCAGCCCCCTTTTCAAAAGAGGGCGGAGCTCCAAGAGCCGTCAAAAACCAAAAAGGGCAGTCTCAGTAGCGGTGTTCGGTCTTATATGTTTGAAGTGGAATCGGTTTAAAAGTCAGTCATCTGCTTGTACTGTGCATACTAAATGCACATTTATGAATTACACAGACGGGAGCATGGAGAGATAAAAATAATGACACAGCTGGTCTTATGGTGCCATCGCGTGCCATCGCAAACTTTATAAGTCCTACTTGTGATTATGAGCTCAACAACTTCAAGCGGTCGACTTCACATTAATATGCAATTTTTAACTACCACATTCCTATTTACAAACATTCTGGTAGCACATTAAGGCCCTGATCACACCAAACGTGCTAGGGCTGCCCCCTAATAGTCGACTAATTGTTAGTTGACCAGAAAAGGCTTGATCAAGCAAAATTTTATTAGTCGCTTAGTCACAGAAATAAATAAATAAAGCTTCAGACAAAGTAACGCAGTTTGTGACGGAGAGATTGTTAATGGCTAGTCTGTGTGGCAATTGTAATACAGTACATCGGGCTGAACATCCAACACTCGCCTATCATTCATCGACCTCAAATATGGCTTATTATCTGAAATAGGCCTATGTAAGTAGTAGTAACTTTACATGGCCACTCAATCTTATGTTAACCTAGAGAAATGTGCGCTGTTCCCGTGTCTGTGTGGAGTGTGGAAGATGAACAGACGCGCACATACTATAGGACAGATGGAGGCACAGATTCGGTCATTTGCTCTTAAAACAGCCTACTCCCTCATTTTTGGGCATGTTCACAATAACAACGATACATTGCGCTTTTGTAAAATAATGAAAACAAACAGGATGCGCTTTCTGTCATCTCGTTTTCTGTGAACTTGAGCATGAAACTCTGTGTATATCTTTGCCTTACAAACATTAAATATATGTATATATATATAAATATATATAGAGAGAGAGAGAGAGAAATGTCTACTTTCTCAGATTATGTAATCCGTATGAAACACGCATTCAGGCGCATCACAACTGCGCAGATGACAAGCCATTGTTGCGACTTCATCCGAAAACAGAAAGCACTAGTTTTTCAATAAATTAATGTTAATACAGTCTACTGTTTTTCCCTGACACATTTATATTCATCACGTCTGCAGTGCACTGTGGCAATTTTTATGCGTGTGCTTGAGTGCTTATTAGGCTATGTAGGTAATTAAAGGCTCATTATAATGATTTTAATGGTTTATTAATAAACGGTCGAGTAATGCTTAAAATTAACGACTACTAGACAACCAGAAAAATCCTTAGTCGAGGGCAGCCCTAAACCACGCTTTTTAGGTCTAAAAAGGTGCACTGCCTTTTTTTTGTGACTTTTTAAAAAAGAGCAATGCACAGCGTTTTTTTTAAATGTTGCTAGGAAACCATCAAAACAGCAATCCTGTCAGTCTAATCAAAGGATTATAGCATGAGTGCTCTATCTTTGGTTTTTGCTGTCAAGTAAACTGTCATATTAGCAAAAAACGTAAAAAATAATTTAGCTCCGGGTAACCCGTGACAGACACCAAAAGTTTCTCCTCCATCATTGCAGTCTTCAGATTTTATAAGCAACGGTAAACTTTCGTTACCAAAGCGGAAGGCCCACCTCTCCATTCTTTCGATTGGACAATGGAAAAGAACGTGATGACATCAAACAGTTTGCTGCTCAGAGTTGTTGTTTTTTTTTCAACGTAAGATGCAGCAAGCAGTTAAAATGTGAGGTGCCTGGGGCGAGTAAACAGCGTGCAGAATGCTCACTTCCAATAAAAAATTATTCAAAAAAGGCACCTCTCACTGCAAAAAATGCATAGTGTCTGATCGGGGCCTAAGGCAGCATCAGTGAAAACAGGTAGCTTTAGCAACATCAGCCTTACAGTGTGCCAAGATGCTCTTTCAGAAAAGCAATTTGGAAAACAAACGCATGATATTTACTTTGTCTGGAGCTGTCGTTCATGCATGAAACACAGTATTGATCCCTAAACATACAGGGGACTTTACTGTTTTTTTTTTCTAAGACGTTTTCTTTAAAAAATAATGTGTAACCGTAGTGTCCTCAGCGGCTCTATGGAGTCTGTGGAGACTCCTATGTTCATTGGTGCATCCCAAAACACAGCACTTGTAATGCCTCTTTGGCGCTGACATTGTATATCTCCAGCAGCTACAGCAAGAAAAAAGTAATGGTGGATTACTTCTTCTCACTCAGGGCTGTGTCTATGCCAACAGGGCAGAGATCATCACAAAGTAAAAGCCAACTAAATCTTAACTAAACTAAACCTACTAAACCTTCTAGGGGGAGGTAATAACTGAAAGAGAACTTACGACATACTCTAATGGTTATTTTAAGGTTCTGTTTTCATAATTAGAAAATAGGAAGGGCAGTAAGGTTTTTTTTTTTTTGTAATAACCTAAAGAGAACCTATACAAAACATTGTGAAGGTTTTCTTGGAACATTAGGGGAACGTTCTTCGAACTTATAGGGAACATTCTATTTACATACAGAAAACTTTCCTAGCTAACCAAAAGAGGATCAAATGTCTGTTTTGGGAACATTCTAGGAACCAGAAAGTGTTAGCTGATAGCATTCAAGCTACACAAGAAGCTATGCATGTTGTACATCCAGCAAATGGTAAAATGCAGACGCTGTGTTTAATATTTAGATTATAAATCTACCTGATGGATGACATAAGCAAGAGAAGTCATCTCTGAGTGTAAGTTAAGGGAATAGTTAACCCAAAAATAAAAATGTTGACATTAATTACTCACCCTCATATTGTTCCAAATGGGTAAGACCTTTGTTCATCTTTGAAACACAAATTAAGATATTTGTGATGAAATCCAAGAACTTTCTGACCCTGCATAGACAGCAATGCAACTGGACATTGATAAAATAGTTCATGTGACACCAGTGGTTCAACCGTAATGTTATGAAGCTATGAGAATACTTTATTTGCACAAAGAAAATAAAAATAATGACTTCTTTCTTCATTCACAAGAGCACAATGACACAAAAGACTGACACAGAAGAGAAAAATTGCTGAATAAAGTTATTTTTGTTTTCTTTGCGCAGAAAGTATTCTCATAGCTTTCTAAAATAAAGGTTGAACCTCAGATGTCAAATGGACTTGTTAAGCTATGTCCTTACTAACTTTCGAATGTGGAAGTTGCATTGAAAGCTCTCAGATTTGATCAAAAAAATATCTTAACTTGTCTTCTGAAGATGAACGAAGGTCTTATGGGTTTTGAACGACATGAGAGTGAGTAAATAATGAAATTCTTGTGGGTTTGGGACACAAATGATGACAGAGTTTTCTTTTTGAGTGAACTGTTACTTTAATGTTCAATAATGTCTCAAGCACCACAACAAGTATTTGTTTTGCAAGTTATTTTTAATATGAAAAATGTTGTTTGCATTAATACAAGGTTACAACAATGTTCTAAACAATTTGTTGACTGATGTTTCTTAAATCTCTTCAGATTGATATGCTTTTAAATGTTGAAAACCCTGAAAGTTCCTACGGCCCTGTACAATAAACATTTAATCCAAAAGGAGTTAGGAGGATACTGTGTCGGATCGGAGAAATATGCACTAACTGCACCCAATGGGCTCAAACGGCTCCCCCGGGTGCCTAATGGCTTCTATGACCAGGCCAAAGTTCACACCCCACCTCTGGGTATATGGCTGCTCTATTGAGAAAACTTTACTGAACCCTCTGACCTGCTGTGGGGTCTGAGGCTGAAGGACAGAAGCCAGTATTGGCTGCCCTCCACAGGCTGGGAGGTCTGGCCTCTGCAGTGGTGAAGTCTTGCCGTCTGTTGGCGGTTCTTGTGCCTTGTGGGTAAGCCATCCTGTTTGTTTAGCAATATCAAACCGTGGGTTTACAGAAACCCCATGGCAATGCTCAAATATTATTCCACACCTTCCCATGGACGAGAGAATAAAGTAAAACTTGGGTCTATTCAAGCCGAGCAGAACAACATTGGGTTGGAATCATGCGAAGACAAGGCTGAGGAGTTGTGGGAGCAATCTTGCGGAAGAGATTCTTTGGACTCTCTCTGCTCCTATAACCCTTGTATTTTTGGCCCTACTGAGGGTCAGATTAAAATGAACCATTATGTGTCAACATTATTTTAGACAGTGGGAATTTTCCATTGTGGTTGAGGGCCAAATTGCTCTTATCCTGTGCACTAAGCCTGACGGGCATCATATGAAAGCAATGCATTTATGAAATTTATGAAATAAATACACTTTTTATTGTATTATGTAATTTCATTGTATCTATGAAGTAGAAACTGAAATTCTCATCTAATGTATTTCTAATTTACACACGCATGATCATTTCTAACCATTCAAACTTTTGTAATGAACTCCAGAAGTGACTATAAGTTAGTCAGTGGCACCACCTATTGGTGAAACTTTAGGTACTTTTTCATGCTGTTTGGGCTGGTATTTGTGTTATTACCGTTAACTAAAACTATTAAGCATTTAGTAACTATTAAAAACATTTTTTGTTAATTTAAATAAATCTGAAATAAAGTAGCACTAAAATGAATAACTGGGGGAAAAAAATAAATAAATAAATGTTTTATTATTATTATTATTATTTTAAAATACATTTAAATAATTAATACAATTGACAAAATTACTTAAAATTAAACTAAATTTAAATGATAATGCTTAAAAAATAATGAAATGGCAAATAATTTAGTAATCTCTTTCAGTTTTGTTTAGTTTTGTTTTCATTGATTTATTAATTTTCAGACATTTCTGTTACACAGCCAAAAATCTGTATAGTATACGTGAATGCAGAGTCCATAGGTCTCTAAAAAAGAATAGAAACTGACAAGGAAAAAAAAAAAACTAAGATCATGAATTCTTTACTGCTTTCATAAAATTATACAAAAGGAATAGAAACAAAACATGCTTACCTATAGACATTCTGATGGAATAACTGTAATCCCATATAAGTGTGACTGCTGAATAGGGAGATATGCTGTATTTTCCCCAGTGCTTTGATCTATCACCACTATCCCATCTCTGTAAAGACATTCCCATCATGAATATGGAAACAATGAGCCCAGCGAGAGTTGTCAAATCTATGCGGCATATCAGAGACTCACCTCTCCCAGTCAGTGTAGTAAAAGTGGCTGTTATAGATGGCCAGACTGAACGGGTAGTTCAAAACATCCTGGAACACACGTCTCTCAGTCCCGTCTGGAGATATGCACTCCAGTTTCTTTGTGCCTGGTGATTCAGTTGCCATTTATCTTAAAATTGTACAGCATATATATGTATATAATAATGTGAGATGCTATATTTTGTGGAAACTCTTACCTGCATCTGCCCAGCACAGGTGATTTGTTTCAAAGTCTAATGTCAAGGCATTGGGCAACATGAGACCCCCTTGCACCAGTATTTTTCTCTTATGTCCCTCCAGTGATGAGCTCTCTATTTTGGGAGCATCACGGTTCCAGTCGGTCCAATATAAGGTTCTGAAGAGCATATACAGTAGATAAACACTTCAGAATAATTTCACAGAAAACAATTGCACTATAAATTAATATACTAAATTATGTCTTTCTTTTTTCAGTTGTAAAGAAATTATGTTTTTTGGGGAAAACATTTCAGAATTTCTCTCCATATAATGGACTTGTATGGTGACCCCGAGTTTGAACTTCCGAACTGCAGTGTAAATGCAGCATCAAAGGGCTCTAAACGATTTCAGCCAAGGAAGAATCTAGCAAAATGATTGGTTATTTTCTAAACAAATTGATAATTTATATACTGCTTAACCTCAAATGCTTGTCTTGTTTCGTCTCTGCAATGCGCATGTGTAGTCTGTGTGGTCCGGGTCAATACATTTAGGGTATGTTGAAAAACTCCCATCTTGTTTTCTTCACCAACTTCAAAATCAAACAACCTTTACAAAAAAGGTAAAACAGCATTGTAGGACGATTTTGAAGTTGAAGACAAAAACGAGATGGGAGATTTTTGATATACCCTAACTGTGTTGACACGGATCACACAGACTGCACATGCGCATCACAAAAATGAAACAAGACGAGCATTTGAGGTTAAAAAGCCCTTTGAAGCTGCATTAAAACAGCATTTTGGAAGTTCAGACTTGGGGGCACCACAGAAGTCCATTATATGGAGAGAAATCCTAAAATGTTTTCCTCCAAAAACATAATTTCTTTTATGACTGAAGAAAGGAAGACATGAACATCTTGGATGACAAGGGGGAGAGTACATTATCTTACTTAGATGTTTACTAAGATGCTTTTATTATCAATTAAAAACCACAGTAATATTTAAAATATCAGTAAGCTTAATATATATATATTAAGTATGAAAAAGTATTTCTGCAATTAAGCACACTTTTTTTGGAAGTTATTCCATAACATTTGGTTTTTATATGTGTACCACTGTTCAGAACTGTTCTAGGTAACCATGCACTGATTAGTATCTTTGAGCTAGGTTATGATTATATCTCACTAACCCACTCTTAGCGTCCACTACGATGGCTCTGGGATTCATCAAATCTGAATCAATCAGCACTTTTCTGTTCCTGCCGTCCAAACCGGAGGTCTCAATCCTGTCTTTCCCACTGTCTACCCAGAACAACTTCCTGTGCACAGTGTCTACCGCAATTCCCTCCGGCTGGACCAAGCCTGGAATTTTACATTGCATAATTAGGGAATCTGAAGTGAATATGTTGGTGATGCAACCATCATAATTACCCATAATTAAAACAGGATGTACAGACAGACAGACAGATAGATAGATAGATAGATAGATAGATAGATAGATAGATAGATAGAGAGAGAGAGTGCACAGCATAAATGAGTACACCCCCTCTAAATAAATATAAAAGATGTATTTACTTAATGATCACTAATATAATTCATGAAAAGATGGCAAACTTCAAATTTATTAAACATATACTTAATAATATACTTTGACCCTTCTTGGCACTGAGTGTACAAGTTCAAATTGTCACATCTGTCCTATTTAACTTCAGGAGGACGACCTCCTTAAATGCCCTGGTCTTTAATGGGGAGTGTTGCTCAGCTCGTCTCTACAGAATGCCCAACAGCTGCTCAAAAGTATTAAAATTGGGTGAAATACATATCCACTAAAGGATTTTCACCTTTGGAGAATATATATCTTCATTTTCATATAGAAAAAATGGCCAAAAACTCAGGGAATGAGGAGAGGGTAGCATCTTCAGTTTCAGGTTTTTGTATTACATCGCACAATGGTGTATGAATTAATGACAGCATTGATAAAGCATAACTCCCTCACACCTTCAGCACTCATACATCCATATATAAGAGCTTTAATACCACTGAACATCACTGTGGAAGCCAGACACTTCTTACTGTACTCCTCCTCTAGCAACACCATAACATTTTGGATACTGTTAGATCTGAAATTATTGAATTGGTCTCATGAGACCAGAGTATGGATTCTTAAAAATCTATATTTTGTAAATATGGGCCTTGGAAAAAGCTAAATGAGTTTATCGTGCTTTGGCTACAGTAGCTAGTTCTGCTGTGGATAAACAACCATGCATGTCACTTTTGCAGGCTATATATTACTCTGAGAGATAAACACTCTTTTGATATCTTTTGTCGGCTCTGAGACACTTGTTTGGTGTTTGTCCTGCTCTTTTATAGCAAAAACTCACTCATCACTAAAAATTGCCTTATACCTACACTATTGTTTTTTTTTTATTTAGTAACTTTCAGGAGGGTGTATTCATCTTTGCAACACAACATTTTATCACTTTGATAAGAAAATCTAATTTTCCTGAATAATTTTGACATTCTTCTTTGGTGATTGATCAAGCAGCCTTGTTAGGACATTATATCTACAAAGAACCCTAACATGTCTTCTAAGTAAAGAGTAATTGTTGAATTTGTTAAGGTTTAGAGGGGGTTTACTCATTTATGTTGTGCACATAGATACTATAGATAGACAGATAGATAGATAGATAGCATCACCTTGGCTGATAATAGTTTCTGGCTCAGACCTAAATGCTAAGACAGCTCTGTTAATAGTATGTCGTCCAAAATCTGTCCAATATAACATGTTCTCCTGACAGTCGTAGTCGATTCCAATCACAATGGAGTCCTGCAATGATTAGCAACAGTGTTGAGGGGTAACACATTACAGACAACACAAGCAATGTAATTGATTACTTGGTAACACTTTACTTGGTTTAATGCAAAGATATTGTCTGAGATCCATAAACCAATACACCATAACCTGTCAGTGTCTTTGTAATGACCAAGACAATGTCGTACTATATGGCAGCTATATATGTTATATACTATATACTGTATGTTGTACTAAATGACAGCTTTTGTACAGAAAACTATAAAAGTGAACCAATATTTATTTGTAAGGAAATAAAATTATGAAAAATGGGAATACAATTAAGAAATAAAAATGCATTTGCACCTATTATTTGCAATTATTTGTTATCATGCCAGATAAGAAGAATCAGTCTATTAAGGGAACACAAACTCACAAGCAAAAACTCACTTAATTTTGACTTTTTTTTTTTTTTCTGAAAACAAGACAATAATTTTTACTTGTCTAGAAAATCATTCTTGATTGAAGTTAAGTAAAGAAAAGCATTTTTTTGCAGTAAAAGTATGCTATTTAGTTTAAAAGAAGTATACTAACAGCACACTTGAATAAACTTCTTTTTCATAAAAAGTAACTAAGTAACACAATTACTATCTCAGTATTGTAATTTGAGTTACTCCCCCTGTTACTGTAAAAAGTACTAAGTACTTTTAAAAGTAGCTTTCCACAACACTGATTTTCAAGCATTATTATTTTTGCTTATCAATATGACCATGCATTGCAGTTATGAGGGTCTACCTTTAAGGCCAGTAAAACTGTTGATTTTTCTTGAACTGGTTCTGTTTCATCTAGAGGAATGACTCCAATCTGTGAGGCTTGTGTGTAAAGGATAGCGGGCCCTGAAGGGGAGGATCTTATCACAGGATACATCAGCGCATTATTCAATGGCGGTGCATCACCTGAGATACCTGACAGGTAAAGAGAAGATACAATGAGACTAAGAAGCTAATCGAGGGCTGCTTGATTTGTGGAAAAATCTTAGGGGCGGCCATTTTGAAATCACTTGAAATGAATACTGTTAGATTATCACCATATTCTGTCTATTATCAGACATCTTTATTCCTGAAAACAATCATAGATTGTTCACAAATATTCTTGCAAATAGGATAGTTTTATATTAGCTGATAACTTGTTCTTGCATTATGCTACATCCACACCACTAGGTGTCAGCATGAAGTCAAAGAGCATTTTTGTATCAAGCTTTGAAACATAAAAATGCTTAGAATTAAAAATGCAACTTTTCTTTTTAGGCCTTTAAATGTGAAGAGTGAGCAACTTCTTTACTCACAAGGGGGCTTTACATCATCGTAGGACCGTGTTCCAAGCATTTCCACGCCTTGACGGTCCACACACCAGCAGAAACTGCTGTTGCCGTAACATTGCACAGGCAGGAAATTCCCGTGAGCGTCACACAGAGGCATGTAGTCCTGAGAGGATGGGTGACCATTATAGTGAGTCATGAGCGAAAGCCTCCAGCGCTCGCACACAGTCTCCACACGGGGAAGCAGGGCCGCTGAGTAAGAGACACAGAACACAGTGTCACAATGTTCCTTTCGGAAAACACTGCCATTTTCCTGAATTTTTTTCAAATGTCTGACCATCGACCACATCCATATATCTTGCCTCAATGAATGACTATGTGAGCGTTAATTACAGTTAGGCTGTTTCATGAGGGATAATTATGTCATATATAGTTGGAACTGAACACCACTCCCACAACACACATGCAGTAGAACAGCAAGAACAGGAAGTGTGTCCCTGTGTTTTACATGCCTCGGATTTAGCAGCATATTGCCAATCTTCTGAATTTTACAACAACTTAAAGGGTTACTCCACCCCAAAATGAATATTTTGTCATTAATCACTTACCCTCATGTCTTTCCAAACCCGCAAAAGCTTGTTTGTCTTCGGAAAACAATTTAAGATATTTTGGATGAAAATTGGGAGCTTTGTGGCTGTCCCATTGACTGGCGAGTAAATAACACTGTCATAGCCCAGAAAAGTATGAAAGACGTCGTCAAAATAGTCCATCTGCCATCAGTGGTTCAACCATAATTTTACAAGCTACGAGAATACTTTTTGTATGCAAAGAAAACAAAATGAACAACTTTATTCAGCAGTTTGTCGCCTCCGCATCACCGTAGCACCATTTTGGAGATTATCTACTGGATGCTGTTCTCTGTCAGCCGTGTAACACGGATATGTTGTTTTGTTCAAATCAAAGCACAAATAAACATAGAAAACCATCCGTGTGCTGTGGCTGACTGAGAACAGCATACGCTGTTTGAGTCCAGTGGATACTCTTCAAAATGCCGCTATGTTGATGCAGAGGAAATGTTGAATAAAGTTGTTATTTTTGTTTTATTTGCATACAAAATTATTCTCATAGTTTCTTAGAATTATGGTTGAATCACTGATGGCAGATGGACTATTTTGATTACGTCTTTCATACTTTTCTGGGTCTTGACAGTGTTATTTACTTGACAGTCAATAAGACAGCCACAATATATATATATATATATATATATATATATACACAAAGTAAACACCCATATAGTATGTAAACATAAACTTTTATTTTGGATGCGATTAATCGCGATTAATCGTGACATCCCTACTTACTTTATACATACTTTAAAATTTGAATGAGAAATGGTGCTTTGGAAACTAGCTGAAGGAAATAAGTTTATTTTATTTATTTAGTTATTGTTATTTTTTTATTTTATTCCGGTCAACATTTTATTTTAGCTTTGCCATCACAGGAATAAATAACTTTTTAAAATAGAAAACATTATTAAATTAAATTAACATTTCACAATATTACTTTGCTTTTAATCTACAATTCCAGTCAGATAAAGATTTTTAATGCATTAATTTAAAGTACAAAAAAACCTACAATTTTGAAATATTTTTACTATTTAAAATAACTGTTTTCTTTTTTAATATATTTTAAAATGTAATTTTTTCCTGTGATTTCAAAAATGTATTGTTACTCCAGTCACATGATCCTTCAGAAATAATTTTAATATTCTGATTTGCTGCTCAAAAAATTTACTATTATCAATATGTTGAAAACAGCCGAGTATAATTTTTTCAAGATTCTTTGATGAATAGAAAGATCAGAAGAATGGCATTTATCTGAAATAGAAATTTTTATAACATTATAAATGTCTTTTTCACCCTGCTAAATAAAAGCATTAATTTCTATCATTTCTTTCCTCCCAAAAATTATACTGACTGAGCTTTTGAATGGTAAACAGTAGTCAACATTTGAAGTGGATCAAAACCTTTCATCAAAATTGTTCTAAAACCGAAACAATACCCAGTCTTGTCTTAGAACAACTTTGATTAACTTTTTTGATCCATGTGACAATAAAGACTGAAATAATGAAAATTTAGCTTTGATTACAGGAATACATTACATTTTAAAAATATGTTCAAATAGAAAGCAGATATTTTAATTAGTAAAAATATTTCACAATATTACTTCGAAAGAAATTCAAGCTTGGTGAGCAAAAGAGACTTCTTTAAAAACATAAACAATCTGTAAAAACTGTATTTTTGATCGAATAAATGCACCCCTAATAAACATACGAGACTTTTTTCAAAAACAAAATAAGTGAATGTAAGGGAATAAATCCACCTGGTTGATCACAGTTGGCATGTGCTGTCCCAGGCATTGTCCTGGTGCCCAATCTCTCCTGCCCTCTACTGTCCACACACCAACAGTGTCCAGTGGAGCCCAGGCACTGCAGGGGTTTGTATTGCCCTTTCCCATCACACTGAGGAATAAAGGCCTCCAGGTCTGGGTATGTGCTTAGATTCTCCTGCAGACTTTCTCTGTGCTGCTGGCACACAGTTAAGGGAGGTCTGCGCTTCGCTAGCATAGAAAAATACACAGGACCAGTGAACTTTTAAATACATTTCATTATCGTCATCCACTAAATGGCATGATGTGAGTAGGCCAAGCCTGGAACAAAGGATGTTGTTCCAGGAACAAGTTCAACTTGTTTCAAGTATGTTCTGAACAATTAAACAAGTCGTTTGTTTGTGATTGATTTATAATACGCCGCTGTACATAATATTTGACTTGAGTGTCAGACTTCTTATAAGCAAAGAGAACAGTCTGTTACTGAGCTGACATGGAGAAAGCGTTGTGTGTTGCTTGATAAATGTTGTGGTTTACGTGGTGGTTGGCAGAGGAAGCCGTCGCCCTTGTATTCAGGCCAGCACTGGCAGTGGAAGGAGCCCTGGGTGTTGAAGCAGGAAGAAAATGGATGACAGAGCTGAAGAAAACACTCATCAATATCTGTAAAAGAAGAGAACGATGGGCCTCTTATGAAATAAAACTCTTGAATGTGTACCACATGTGTGGTTACATAAATTACTCTTGCGATTCAAGAGCGTTAGTAGTCCTTGTGCATGAAAGTGTTTAACAAATGCCTGCGTTGAATGATCATGATTCATGAATGACTGTAAATTGTGCATAAAAGAATTCTTAGATAAATTGTTCAACTGAAGTGAATTTATGCACATGTGGTTTGTTTAAACAAATAGCCTACACAGACATTTGTAATTTTTAGCCAAAGATTTAATTGTCCAAGACTTCTATGTAAGTAACAAAGCAATAACATACAGTAAGTAAATATGTAAAAATGTAACTTTGTGCAACAGTAACATTCTTGAATTTGATTGGCTAAACAGCGTTTCAAAAGTGCTGATGTACAGTCCAACAGCACTTGAGTTTGCCAGTCTGTATATTAGAGGTAGGATTTTTTACTGGCCCTTTCTATAGACAACAGGATTACGCCAGTAGGTGGCGACTCTTCTTATAATTGAGTCATTAAGTCATTTACTTAAACGATTTGTTCATAAACACAGATTCATTCATAAATATATTAATAAAAACTGCTGCTGTTTAGCTTTGTTTATTTATACAACAGTTCTTTCTGGTCCTCGAATCTGATTGGCTGAGACGAGTGTGATATTCTAGTGATATCAGAACTCCAGCCGTTTTACTGTTTGTATGACTCTGTTTGTGGTATTTCTCACAGTGAGTGTCATGGCGATGCACCAATCCACTATAATTTTATAAATAATTTTAAGCAAGATTGTACTTGTTTAGACTTCAAATAAGTGGTTTGTTAATAAAGCTTAAAAAAAAAAAAAATTGTTGATGTTTTCTCCAGGGCATCAGTGGCTGTTCAGTGCTCATGAACCTGTCGAGAGCAGCCTTAACTCGGCCAGATTTACCTCTTTGTTACTAGTTCAAAAGTGAAATTTTTTTTTAATAACAGAGGCTTGGGGTCAACTGTTAAACTGTCAATTTGAGATTTGGCATCAGAGGATGTTCAGCTCTCATGATCCTGCTGAGAGCAGCCTCACCTCAGCCAGATTTTCTGGAATTTGCTGCTGACTTTGATGTCTGGTTTAAACATAGGATATAATCCCTTTTAAATAAATCTAATGGGCAGTCTTTGGTCTCATTAATTTATTATTTGTTCCAGAGTGAACAGTTTTTTGCTGAGGGCAAACTCTTATCATGTTATATTTTATGTAAATTTAATGCTCTATATATCAGAGTGCTGCCTTTGTACTTTTGACTGAATTGCACAGTAACTTTTATGATGGCTATTGTTGTTAAATACATATTATTATTAAATAAGTAATATTTTCTATAAATAACAGTAGAATTTAATTTTAATTTAATCAGTAAATTAAATAAACAATGTGTGTGTTCATGATGATGATTAGTTTCTTTGTTCTGCCATTAGATGATGACAAGAGAATTATTACTCATAATTTGGACTTTATCTCATTGCTTAGTATCTCATAATTTCAGCATTATCTCATGACTTTGTATCTCATAATTTCGACTTGATCTCATGACTTAGTATCTTATAATTTTGACTTTATCTCATGACTTAGTATCTCCTAATCTCGACTATGTCTCATGATTTAGTATCTCATAATTTCAACTTTATCTAGTACCTCATAATTTTGCCATTATCTCATGACTTGGTATCTCATAATTTTGACTTTATCTTATGACTTAGTATCTTCTAATTTCAGCTGTATCTCATGACGTAGTATCTAATAATTTTGACATTACCTCATGACTTAGTATCTCATAATTTCAGCTTTATTTCATTACTTACTATCTCTAAATTTTGACTTTATCTCATGATTTAGTATCTCATAATTTAGACTTTATCTCATGACTTAGTATTTTATAATTTTGACTTTATCTCATGACTTAGTATCTCCTAATTTCAGCTTTATTCATGACTTAATATCTCATAATCTCAACTATCTCTCATGATTTAGTATCTCATAATTTCAACTTTATCTAGTACCTCATAATTTCGCCATTATCTCATGACTTGATATCTCATAATTTTGACCTCATTTCATTACTTAGTATCTCATAATTTCAGCTTTATCTCATGACTTAATATCTCATAATTTCGACTTGACAATCGCTCAGCTCACCTCTCTCTCATAATACTCTACATAATACATTGAGCTAATACAATAAGCTTTCAATGAAGCAACTCAATGAGGGGAAGTAGTTTTGACAGATGGATGTAGTTTTGCACAATAGAGGGTTTTTACTCCACTCTTGTACAAATGCAATATTGCACTCATAGTTGTGGCTGTATGTTGGCACCTTGTGATTATAATACATAATATTATGTATCTTATTAGGAATCATCTACTTACAGCAAATTTCATAAACACAGATAACACAGATTACTGAACACTTACCCACACACACATGTGAATCGAGGTCAAATTCATAGCCAGATTGACAGTTGCAGTGATAGCCACCTGGCATGTTCATACACTCGGAGTGAGGACCACAGGAACTGAGCCCCTCAGCACACTCATCTACATCTGGTCCACAGATTCAAAACCCAAGAGAGCCATGTGGAACTTTAACTCAGGCAGTAATTCAATAAAGACATAAGAAAATGACACACAATCTCTAAGGGAACTCTCAAAGGAGCATTAATAGCGCTTGGCTTGATGTCAGAATATGACAAATATGTACATTGAAATAGTTGTACCATAGCAGTTGCGTCCATCCCCCTGGAAGCCCATTGCGCACTGACAATGATAATGAGTGCCGTCCCCTGGCAGACAGAGAGCCATGGGGTCACAATGGTGTTTCCCAGTCAAACAGGGGTTCAACTCTAGAAGCCCAGGGAGCTCACCTGAAAACATAAAGTTAAAGAATGTCCTCAACAAGATCCAAAAATGGATGAAACAGAACTAATAATAACCTACACTGTAGAATGGTTTGGTTATCTGTATGTTCTTACCTCCTACAGGTCCCACTTTGTTGGTTATGGCATATCTAAGGGTGGTTCCTTCTGTGAACATGACCATCAGATGCTCCACATTCACATGCTGAAAGTCCGGTATGGTCCATGGGCCATGCTCACAGTTACTGAAACTCACGTTCTGGTGTAGCATGTAGGAGAATGTCTCAGATCCACCATTTTCTGACACCACCATGTACTCTCGCAGTGAAGATGATGTCACAACTGACATAGACACAAACTACATTACCCATAATGCTTAAAGAACACATTAAAGCAATAACTTTTGGACTCGACTAGAGTGGCTTTGCAGCATGGCTTATTGCTTTTAAAATCAGTAAAAGACATGAATGTTTAGTAAAGAGTTACATGTATTATTTATTATTATTATTATTATTATTATTATTGTAATAATAAGCACTGGAATATTTCTCTATCACTCCCTTTATGGAAGCCCATTTTTGCTATTTAAGAAGATCATGCTTTGGTAATTCGTAATAATGACATGAAAAATAATTATGACGCAAACATTTAAAATGATGACATACTGAGTGAACTTAAGAATCATAATTATGACAATAAATATATTTTTTATGTGACATGATTTTATGATTTTTATTTCTCATAATTTCTACTTTTTGTTTTATAACTACAGTATGAATGTTTATCTCATAATTGTGACTTTTCCCTCATAATTATAGCTAAGTTTCTCATAGGTTCAACTTTTTCTCATGACTTAATATCTCATAATATTGCAGCTTCATCTCATGAATTAGTACCTCATAAGTTCAACCTTATCTCATGACTTAGTATCTCATAATTTCAGCTTTATTTCATGAATTAGTATCTCATAATTTTCTCATTTAATTTTGACTTTATCTCATGACTTTATTTCATATTTTTGACTTTATCTCATGACTTCATATCTCATAATTTCAGCTTTATCTCATGACTTAGTATCTCATATTTTTGACTTTATCTCATGATTTAGTATCTCATAATTTTGGCTTTATCTCATGACTTAGTATCTCATATTTTTGACTTTATCTCATGATTTAGTATCTCATAATTTTGACTTTATCTCATGGCTTAGTATCTCATAATTTCAGCTTTATCTCATGATTCATGATTATGATTCATCTTATAATTTCTTTTTGATGGCATAATGCCAGCGGTGGGGATTTCTTGGCTTTTAAGTAAGTTTGCAGGTTACTTCCTTTGGAACTATTTTCTTTGGTGGAGCATAAATAGAATAAGTGACTACCCATTTGATGTGTCTAAAATTTAAATGTGAACCCTCCAAAACTGTTTACAGAAATTACCTGATTGGTTGTATTGATATGTCTCTTTATATGGCAGAATATGAACTTTAGCACCATTGGGAATGCTAGGTAAATCTCCACTGATCCTAATATTGAAATTCAGGTGGTTGAATGAATCCATTCCTTGAGCCTCTTGAATAATGGAAACACGCTGACCTTGTGGGCTGAAGACCAGCTCTGCCTGATGAGAAAACTCAGCACCTGAAGAAAATATGTTTTTCTTCATTAGACTTCAGCATTTGTGTGTAACAAAAAGTAGTGAATCTTCAGATAAGAAAAACAGTCAAACCAGTTATGCTGAAGCCATTCAGATGGTTTTGGAGCTCAAGAGCAAACAGCCAGCCAAATGTGGAAACCAATGGGCTCACAGCCATCAAAGCCCAACCTGCCTGAGCTGGGACAGGACTGATGGAGATATATACGCGACCTTCTCCCACCACAGCAAAGCCATGGATGTCCACATTGTTTAGCTTAACTTTAGTGTCTCCAACAGAAACAAGGCCACTCAGCTTTCCACTTAAAGGCTGAGAAATTCCTGAAAAATCAGATTTTTGTGTTAGAAAATAATGCCGAAACACAGTCAATAACTGACATGATAAGAAAATACAAAATTAAAAAATCTCACCTAAGGGTAAACATTGTCTGCCATTGCCGTAGTAACCCGAGCGGCAATGACAGCACGGACCAGTTTGATAGTCAGTGCAGTAACCATCCTGAGAGCAGAATTTCAGATGCAGGCCACACATTTTGGTTACATTTTTTGAAGTAGCTTGTAGCAGTTCTTGATTTGATTTTGAGGGTTGTTGAACAAGTGAAGCTGGAATGTCCATTTGGACCTTAGAAGTAGAGTTATCTGCAGGCGTGTTTGATTTTAACGTAATGTAGAAATCTTCATCTGTGGTGCTGCTCAAGCTACCAAAACCCATAGAACCAGACTTGGGGATGGAAGCAGGAACTACTTTCTGGAATGGAAATCTACTGGATCCGATGTGGAAAATCCACAGTCCATTTACACCGGTGTTCCCTGTCCTGAAAGATGCATAAGTAGCACAATTATAGTTGCGTAATTAACAAAATTAGTAAACTGTTATTAATGAATAACATTATACTGTATGATTTAAAGATGGAGAAAGATACTTGCAAAAGGTTTTTGCTGATCTCATTAGTGCCAAACAGACTGTAGAAGAGCTCTTCTGTGGTGGATGTATTACCCCTATTAAAACCAATCTGAGGTTTGGCATGTCCATTCGACATTTTAGTATGATTGTGACTGATATTTAGCATCTGCTGTTCATCCTCAGGATACAGGAACAAGGCATATGTATCTGATTTATTGCCGGCCAGCACAACCTGGAAGCTGGTTACCTGCATGTAGGTAAACACCTCAAAGTTAATAATAGCTTTACATATCAAAATAGGACTTTATTTGAATGAAGGAACACAAAAAAGTTACACAATGTGTAAATGGGAGCTGGAGCCCTTCCTCTTCACATGCAACATTGTCCCATGTGGCGATGACTGTGTGGCTGGGTTTAAATGCAGAACCGGTAAAACCCTGCTGCACCATTTCAGAAGTCTGGTTTAAGACAACTAATGATTCCTCCACACGATAATACACAGATCCTTTCCCTTGTCCTGAACTAATGTCTGTGAGGAAAGGTGCGATGGCAGAGAAGCTGAGAGGAAAGATGTTTCTTAAATACTGACTCTCGTCAGGAGGAGGCTGAAGGGACAAGAACCCATTTGTGGAAACCTGAGGAATTAAATTAAACTTTAAGCTTCAGACTTAACATGCTCAGTCAGTCTATTTGGATATTTAATTTAATTTTTGTTTATTTATTTGTATAGGTACAATCAGAAAATCAGCACAAAACTAAAACAAATGCATTTTGAAATAATAAAGAAATATTTAACATACTCCAATTCAGCTTTTTTTCAAATGTAATGAAAACAATGGCTTACATAAAGAGTGTTGAATTGGACATCGTAGAACTGTAATGGCTTTTTTATCTTCAAGGCTTCAGACACTTCATCATTACCTTCCTGAAGAACTGAATCCCCTTCAGATAATCCAAAAGGCAAAAATTTGTCTTTTTGAATCGCATTCATAAAGCAAACATTTGTAAAAAGCAAAGCAAATACCCAGTAGTACTTCATTTCGAGAGTGAGCTGCTTCGATCTGGAGCACTTAAATATAATTGTCCCTGAAGAAGTTCATGAGATGTGACGATGTGGTCACTTGAAATGAAAGGATCCCTTAACCACAATCCACATAGTTACCAAAATGTCTGTGGGAGGGTTTTGGTAGGCGAGTACAAAGCATCCAATGCTCATATGTTCATCAAATTTGAATAGAAACCTAGTGCTTCAAGAAATCTGTATTTCAAATATCTAAATATTTAAAGACTGTTATGGTAGTGTTGGGGTTAGTAGGATAAGTTGATATGTAAAATTACTTAGTAGGATGTCTTTGGGGGACAATCAAAATAAAGTATGATATTAAGCAAACAGTCTGTTAATACTCTGACTGCTAGTTGCAGAGTTACTTATAGTTGGTAGAATGTCTGAAGTGAAATATCAAAATAAAGTTTTACCTTAAAAGAGATAGTTCAAGAAAGGAAGGAAAGTTGTTTCATCATTCATTCACCCTCATGTTATTCCAAACTACGGTTGCAAAGAGATGGAAATTTTCTGGTAAATTTTTGGAAAGTTTCCTGAAATTTACCAGATTTTTCCATCTCTGTGTCACCCTATTCCAAACTTGCATGCATTTCTTTCTTCTGACAGAATTCTCATTTTTGGTGAAGTCTTTTAAGTACTTACAGTCAAGCCCGAAATTATTCATACCCCTGGCAAATTCTGACTTAACCCTTTGACGCGTACGATCACACCGGTGTGATCAGTCTTGGCTGGTCCCTGGAGCGTACGATCACACCAGTGTGATTCGAACGTTGAGCGCATCACGTGATCAGCTGCTGAATTCAAATCCGATTTGGCGCTTTGGCTGGCGCTGAGGCAGATCGGACGCGCTGAGCTCTTGTCATATTATCACAACTATTAAGTGTTTTCAACCATATAATGCTTATTTTAGGTTCCACACATTTAAATACACATAAGTACTAGCAAAACCATACATTTATAGTTTGTAAAACACACGCTGATGTCTATGGAAGCGTCAATAATGATCTTACAAATATAATCTGACGACATGTTTTATTAATATCATATACACATTTGTGTAGGTAACTGTAAAGTTTACTCTGCTCTTCTCCTAGCTCATCGGAGACTTACTTTAATGTCTTTCGGGAGGAGAGGATGAATTTGCGTGTTACCGCTCGGATTCAGCGTGACTAACATGGCGGCGCCCATCACTCGGCACAGAGCGACTAACAGGGTCATTATTAAAGTGTTTAAACTTCCAAATACATTTACTTGCACATATTTCAGAATCGGAATATCAGATGTTTCATAATATAGTGAGCACGTTTGTGAATATGAATAATAAAATAAGAAAAACGAAATAAACGCGATCCATCTGTCTTACAGCTGCGGTGTGCCACGTGACAAGCATGACGCGTCGCCATGGAAACAATAAAGCGATACGTTCTAAAATAACGGTCGCCTAAAAAAACTCACCCTGGGGGGCTCAGATAGAATATTTTAAACTCACGTGTGAAAGGGTTAAAGTTACTTTTATTCAACCAGCAAGTTTTTTTTTTTTTTGATTATAAATGACACAGGCGTCTCCCAGAAGATAATAAGACGATGTACAAGAGGCATCATTGTGGAAACAATTATTACTCGTCTTTTATTTACATTTGAACAAAAAGTGGCATGTCCAAAATTATGCAAACTGCAAACTGTCACAGTCTATGGGAAAATCCAAAGTTCTATACCATTCCAAATAGTCCAAGCTGTTCTAAAGCATCCTAATTACCCTGATTCACTGGGAACAGCTGTTTTAATCAACTCAACAGGTGAAAAACAGAAGCTCTCTGCTGTTTGGGTTGTGGACAGTCATGGCTAAGACAAAGGAGCTCATTGAGGACCTGTGGCTGCTCACAAGTCAGGAAAGGGCTATAAGACCATATCTAAATGTTTTGAAGTTCCAGTGGCTACAGTGCAAAGTATTATTAAAAAACACAAGACGTTCCGCACTGTGAAAAATCTCAGAGGACGTGGTCGGAAGCCAAAAGTGACAGCTGTGCTGGCCAGGAGGATAGTAAGAGAGGTAAAAAAGAATCCAAGGATCACCACCAAGGCCATCCTGATGAATTTGGGCTCTGCTGGTGGCAACATCTCAAGGCAGACAGTCCAACGGACACTGCACACCACTGGGTTCAATGGACACAGACCAAGGAGGACACCACTTTTCCAGATAAGGCACAAAAAAGTCGGCTTGGCCTTTGCAAATGCTCATCTAGACAAAGAAAAAGATTTCTGGTCTTCTGTTTTATGGTCAGATGAAACAAAAATTGAATTGTTTGGCCACAATGATGTAAAAAGGAGAAGCCTTTAACCCTAACAACACCATCTCTACTGTCAGACATGGTGGGGGGGGGGCGTCGGCGCCGATAGCCTTGTGGGCAGTGTGCCGACATATAGCGTCGTTGCGCAACGGGCGTCCCGAGTTCGATTCCCGGCTCGAGGACCTTTCCCGACCCTACCCCCTTCTCTCTCTCCACTTCGCTTCCTGTCCTTCCTGATCTGTCCTATAATAATAAAAGCCAAAAATAAATCTTAAAAAAAAAAAAAAAAAACATGGTGGTGGGAACCTAATGTTTTGGGGGTGTTTTTTAGCCGGTGGACCAGGGAACCCAATCACAGTAAACGGCACCATGAAAAAGGAGCAATACATCCAAATTCTCAACATCAACATCAGGCAGTCTACAGAGAAACTTGGCCTTGGGCACCAGTGGACATTTCAGCATGACAACGACCCCAAACACACAGCAAAAGTGGTGAATAAATGGTTAGCAGACAAAAACATTAACGTTTTGCAGTGGCCCAGCCAGAGTCCTGACTTAAATCCAGTTGAGAATCTGTGAAGGGAGCTAAAGATCAGGGTGATGGCAAGGAGACCCTCCAACCTGAAAGAGTTGGAGCTCATCGCTAAAGATGAATGGGCAAAATACCAGTGGAGACATGCAAAAAGCTGGTCAGCAATTATAGGAAGCGTTTGATTGCTGTAATAGCCAAATAAAGGCTTTTCTATTGATTATTGAAAAGGGTATGAATAATTTTGGACATGCCACTTTTTGTTCAAATGTAAATAAAAGATGAGTAATATTTTTTTTCCAAAGTGATGCCTCTTGTACATCATCTTATTATCTTCTGGGAGATGCCTGTGTCATTTTTAATCAAGAAAAAACTTGCTTGTTGAATAAAAGTAACTTGAAGTCAGAATTTGCCAGGGGTATGAATAATTTCGGGCTTGACTGTACGTTTTAAGAAATGTGGCTCACTTTCAGGATTCTTGGAATCCTTGGAATTCCTTCAAAAAGTTGGTCAGACCTGACAGACAAAGCTTAAATAATGAGCATAAGTTACATAATTTTAACATATTTTGAACTTCACCACATCATGCTGCTGTGACCTACCTATATTTATAGTGCTGGTAAGGGAACAGTATTAAATTCCAAGCATTTTCCTGAACATAGAGTTTTGTTTTCATATTTTCTGGTTTTGGAAAAGAAGTCTTATTTGATAAAATGTCTCTGAGCTACTAAAAAAATTTCATGGCAGTTCATTTCTGGTCTTATCGAGGGCACAATGTTGGATTTGTTTCATACAAACTTGCAGCTGTTTGCTTCACAGCATGTCAATTGATAGACTGTAGTTGTATGGATTACTTGTGGATTATTGTTTTTTTTTTTTATAATTCCTTTATAATTTGTTCTTACTTTAACATGTTGTGCCAGCAAAGACCCCACTCTCTGTGTTGCATTTCTCAATATTTAAATAACTGCATTTTATATCCTCTAACCCATAAAAAACAAAACACATCTGTGGTGCTATAAAAACTTTTTTTAAACCAGGATGACCAGCACAACACAGTATTGGCTTTAACAACATCATGAGTTTGGGATGAGGCTATCTGACCAGTGGCAGATTGAGAACAGTCGTTAGTTTGACAGTTCAATAAAAATATGTTGACACTAATGGTTAATTGGCACATTAAAAATGTCATTGTAAATTTGATTGTTTTATGGACAATGACAATTAAGCATTTTATCCCTTATATATTGTTTTAATATTAAAAATAATATTGTATTGCTACTTTGAACAAGAGCTTCTATGCTAACTTTATTCTTCAGATCTAGATCTGTGATATTGCATCCAAATGATTGAGAAGTAAAAAGCTGTGTGTAATTGATTTACTCAAAAAGTGGCAAATATTTATTGTTCCCTAAATGACTGTATGAAATCTAAAAAGCTTTTCCATTAGCATTATTGAAATCCCAATACTTTCCATAATAGAAATAGCATTATTGTGACTACAACACTTTCCCTAATCCACCTTATTTTTTCCCGTAAGAGCGGGCGCAGCCATTTGTATGGGTTTGGCTTTTGGTCTCATCTGTGCCCAGCTATTTTTAGCTGTACAAACAGCTTGTTTTGCTGCTTGATATTGCAAATTGGTGTGTCTTACCATATTATTTTAATGTATTATTAATGAATTATGAACACACTGTTTTGTAGTGCAAACAGTTTTACTGTTTACTGCACGTTGTTATTCTTCTTGTTGTTTCCCTATAGCACCTTAACGGGATGTCTTGCCAATAGGCTTACCTCTGTGTTGAATAATAAGGTGGATAAAAATAAATGTTAAGTCTAAAAGCTAGCAAAATCACTTATATTTTCTTAAAGGAGTAGATCACTTCCAGAACAAAAAATACAGATAATGTACGCATTCAAGATGTTCATGTCTTTCTTTCTTCAGTCGTAAAGAAATTATGTTTTTTTGAGGAAAACAAAGTTTCAATGCAGCTTCAAAGGGCTCTAAATGATCCCAGTTGAGGAATAATGTATATACTGAAATGTATAAAATGTATATACTTTTTAACCTCAAATGCTCATCTTGTCTAGCTCAGCATGCACTCTGTGCATTCCGGTTCAATACAGTTAGGGTATGTCGAAAAACTCCCATCTCATTTTCGTCTCCAACTTCAAAATTGTCCTACACCACTGCAGAAGTACTGACCAAGTGTTTACAAAGTAAACATGCAAAGAAGGTAAAACACCCTCTACAAAAAAGAGAGCTAGACAAGAGCAAGACAAGATAAGCATTTGGGGTTTAAAGGTATACAATTTTTTTTTTTTTTTGTGTTAAATGACGATCATTTCACTAGATAAGACCTTTATTCCTCGGATGGGATCATTTGAGCCCTTTGAAGTTGCACTGAAACTGCATTTCGGAAACTCAAACTATATGGGGATAATTCCTGAAATGTTTTCATCAAAAGACATAATTTCTTTATTACAAGTGTTGGGGGTAACGCATTACAAGTAACGCAAGTTATGTAATAATAGTACTTTTTTCAAGTAACTAGTAAAGTAACACATTACTTTTTAATTTCCAAGAAAATATCTGAGTTACTTTTTCAAAGTTACTTTTTGTTTCCTTTATGTATTTAATCCCATTTTATTAAACAATGACCTTGCTGCTGACCTTTGTTGATCCAATTCAACCGTATGCTGCAAAAATACTTTTCTTACTTTTTTCTCTTGTTTCCAGCCAAAATTCTTAAATCAGGATTTTCTAGACAATTAAATAATTATTTTCTTGTTTTCAGAAAAAAACAAGTCAAAATTAAGTGAGTTTTTGCTTAGAACAAGCTAAATAATCTGCCAGTGGGGTAAGCAAAAGAATCTTATGTCAATAAGAATACAAGGTTATTTTGCTTCCCATTGGGAGATTATTTTGCTTGTTTCAAGCAAAAACACTTAATTTTGACTTGTTTTCAGAAAAAAAACAAGACAATAATTTTTACTTGTCTAGAAAATACTTTTCTAGACAAGACAAAAAATCTCAGTAAGAAAAGTATTTTTTACAGTGCAATAATAAGCAAAACTTACTTTAGATTAACTAACATTTGTGACTTTTTTCTCATTGCTGAAGAGTGTTGAACTTTCTTTTCCTACAGTTCTACTGTACAGAATGAATTCAATTTTCCTTTAGCCTTAACCTCATTCACTTAATTTCATTTGGTGTGAAAGGGCTTTTACATTTGCTAAGAATCAAACTTTATATAAACTTTATACAAACTTTTTATATTAAAAACAAACAAGCACGGCCCGGTCCAGATTTGAAAGTAATGCAAAAGTAATGTAACACATTACTTTTCATAAAAATAACTAAGTAACGTAATTAGAGTAACACAATATTGTAATGCATTACTTTTAAAAGTAACTTTCCCCAACACTGGAGAAATACATGAACATCTTTGATGACAGCTGAGTACTCAGTAAATATTTGCTCTGGAAGTGAACTACCCCTTTAAAGCTCCATTGAAGAATACAAAAAATACAATGGAAGTCAACTTCCTACGAACTTTTGAGGCAGAAGTCATAGTCAATAGTTTGTTAATAATGAGAATTATTCCCCAACTAAACCTTGAAACTATTATCCCTTCAAATTCACAGAGTTTTAAAAAAAGTTTTAGTTTTACTCCCAGAGGTTCACTAGACATTGTCCCTTATTTCACTTAAAGACACTGAAAATATTTTTGTAAATGCAAGTGTTACTACTCATGAGTCCATCTCTGTCATCAGTTTTTCTACCACTGTTCTGGATTTTCTGCAGGATGATTCTGAATTTCTTGACTGTGGCATGTAAGAGCAAACAACAGGTTGCTGTCGAGGCTCATGGCTGTCTGGGTGAGACGGGTGAGTTTGTCTTTTGAAATGACAAGGTCTTGGCAAAGGGTTTGACTTGGCTAGGATGAACAGCTTCTCTGTTTTCAATAAGTTCAAATGATTCAGACAGGAATGCTCACCAGGCATGCTGTTTAATCTGCTTGTTAAAGGGCAGAATTAATTTAAAGTATCTTTGAATTGAGCATGACAGAGAAAGCCATTAGATTTGATAACTTTGCTTATGATTTGATGTGAAGGAAGAATAAAAGTGGCCCTAGTACTGAACTCTGTGGAACTCTGGTTGATGTGGAGATAAAGTGGATTATAGGAAGATGATGCTGTGATGATAAATGATCACTGCTTTCTATATGAATACTATATATGGGGATACTATATGAGCACACTCTTTTAATTTATTATCTCAAAAGCAAAGTTAAGTAATATGACTGGTCTCCATTTCTAATAAAAGTCATGTATTTTAATGTTTATTCATTTTAACGTTTTATAAAATGTTTAGCAGTAGGGCTTGTTCTGGCATAGAAAACTGAAAAGTTGTCCTCTTCTTCAAAGATTCTTCACCTTTTATTGTTTTGTAATGCGAAATCACGCTTGATCCAACAAATCCCTATCAACATGGTCTCTGTTAAACTCGTCTGTGTCATGTATATTCTCCACAGGGAGGCGTCATGATGCTATGCAGATGGTAAATCAAGATTTTCTAACTATTATATAAACACTATAAACTATAAACACTATATAACTCGAAAATATGTAACTTGTTTTTAAATAGCATGTAATGACATTTTATTTAAAGTGCTATATATTAAACAACATGTTTAAGCTGCATAATGCTATAATGTTTGTAGCCTAATAGGCTAGATATTTATGAATATTTTTCATTAATTAAAAGAATGTAATTTATTTATTTTATATATATTTATTTATTAGTAACATTAAAAGTAAAAATAATAATAATAAATATCCAGCTTATGTTTTAAATATCTCGATCGCATTGGAAGTGTACTTAGATGTGGTGAGTCATTAGCTGTTGACATCAGAGCACGCTCTGCTGAAACTCCACCTCACTCTTTGCTTACGGTTGTTTGAAAGTTATGGGCTGTGCGTAAAATTTCGGCTTCACTATAAGTATGGATTCTAATTCTTCTCTGCTATTATATTTGGTTTTCCTTAAATAAAAAAAAAATTACCCCAATCTGGATAATACAGAAAGAAAAGGTTTTATGGCGCCAAGCCTGAAAAACCACACTTGCCAGGAGGACCGGCATGTCTTTAGTGGATCTCCAACAACATCTGCGATTATGTTTTCCGCCGGTGTCCTTGGAAACGTGGTCGCCTTAATTCTATTGGAAATACGGCGGAGGAAACAACCCGCATCTTTGTTCCAAGTCCTGGTCACATCTTTGGTCTTCACAGATTTGCTGGGAACCTTTTCCGTCAGTCCTCTGGTTTTAACCGCGTACTTAAGGAATGAATCCTTGATTGGGATGAGTGACAAACGATTAGTTTGCGGGCACTTTGGATACGCCATGACTTTTTTCAGTTTGGTCACTCTCGCCATTCTTCTCTCCATGGCAGTGGAGCGATGGCTCTCCATAGGACATCCTTATTGTTACGAGAAGCATATGAGCAAACGCTGCGGGTACATCAGCATCGTTCTCATATACCTTGTTTGCGCTCTTTTCAGTGGCACACCTTTCCTCGGATTTGGGAAGTATATTCAGTACTGTCCAGGTACGTGGTGCTTTATTGACCTGCACCCGTCTAAAAGCGAACACAAAGCGTTCAATATCATCTATGCGTCTTGTTTACTCGTCATGATAGTGTGTACGGTTTTGTGCAACGTGTCCGTGATCTATCATCTTTTACTCATGTACCGAAGACGCAAGGCGCACCGGAGCTCTGTCCGACGGCAGCGAGGACACAAGAGGCATCGCTCCATCTCGAAGGAGGTTGAACATCTTGTGCTGCTCGGGTTCATGACAATAGCATTCGTCATCTGCTCTCTTCCTCTTGTGGTAAGGCAGTTAGAGACTTGTCAAACTTACTTTCACATGAGTTGACTGCTGTAGTGTCCAGTTTCTGTAGCTACGTTTCTTAAAAGTTACAAGTCTGTGTTTTTAAGTTTAAGTTTATTTGTTTATGCAAACGAATGAACAAAAAAAAAAAAAAAAACGAAGCATATCATATTAATACAAAAAGGGTTTATGTTAATTGGCCGTACAGTATTTTGTTTTATTTTAATTTATTCATTATCCTACAAAGACTAGCATCTTTTTTTCCCATTAATAGTCACCTAGCTTTATTTATAAATTATTATTCAGCAGTTATATTCTGAAATCTTTTGCTATTAGTCACTATTGCAGTAGTAACACGTAACTAGTCCAGTAGTAAGTGAATAGTGAGTTTTATTTATTTATTTTACACCCATAGGCATTGGTATGTAACCCCGTTTTCATATTACTATTGAGTAGACATGCACTATTAATGCGATTGTTACTAGTACCATTTTAACAACTTTGAATAAGCCATTCATAATAAGAATTATTGGCAGAGATGGGTAGATTACTTACCAACTGTAATCTGTTACTGATTTCAAATTGCGTGACAGAAACAGTAGTTAGTAACGTAACCCATTACTTTACACATTTTCAGATAATATAATCAGACTACTTTTACATTACTTTTGACCTAAGTTGTTTTTCATTGATTTGAGTAGGATAATTTTGTGCTATATTGACATAAAAATACAAAGAGTATAAAATTGTATTCCATTTGTTGTTATTAACAACATAAAGTGCGTTAAACATATATTACATCAAAGTTTCCCAAACTGGTGATTGTGAAGGAACTGCAGGGGGTTTATGAGTTTAATGAAAAGCTAATAATTAGTTAAATCATAAAAAAAGTTACATTAAAATAAATAATTATAGAAATCAAAATAATAACTGAAATCATATAATCCATAAAAAAGTAACTGTAGTCTGATGATGAGTATTTTAAAATGTAATTTAATCTAATTACAGGTACTCACATTTTGGAATCTGATTATGTAATCCAGACTACATGTAATCAGTTACTACCCAGCTCTGAATACTAGTCACATCACATGTAAAAAGTAAAAGAAATATAATAAATAAAAAAAGCCATTTAATGGCAGCAATGAAATTGCTTGTTTCTAGCAAAATAATAAGTAGTAGTAAGAAATTAATAAATACTAGTACTAATAAATTACTGGTTACATACTAGTCACACTCACTACTGGAACAGAAACTAAATCTAATTGAAAAAGGTAACTGTTGGATTACTTAGTAGTGACTTCAAACTAGATACTAGTAATGTAAAATTAATACTAGTTTAGATAAATAAATATTTAAAGGGGTTGTCATATACAGTGGACCTAAAAGTATTTTTACACTGAAGAAGGCACTCTTAAAAATGTTTAAAAATGTCATTGTATTAGACTAAATATTTAACCAAGCTGCATTTATTATCAAGACAAACATGTAAGAAAAAGTAGTTTGTTAGAAATATTTTTTTTTTTACTCTATTCAAAATGTATTTCTAGGTGCTCATTGTAACATGAACATTGTAAGTGAAAGGATGTTTTTAATGTTTATATTTATATTTAGTTCCACATGTGCTTTTTTCTCCACAGATTCAAGTGTACCTCAACACTTACTTCAGCCAAGATAGTGACAAAAATTATGTCATACCCCTTCTTTTAGTGTCGGCCAACCCAATCATAGACCCCTGGGTCTTTATCATCCTCAGTCCCCCAGTGCCTCGATTGCTCTGGGACAAGTTGTGCAAAACCGCAAAGTTCAAACCCAACCAGGAGAAGGTCCGTAGCATCCATCCAGTTCTGAATCAGTCCAACCCACTTGTAGATTCAGGAGGAGGCAATGTGATGAAGGTTTACAAAGAAGTTCCTGGAACGGCTGGCTCCTGATCTGTAAAACATCTCTTTGTTTGTGGGAAAGATTGTGGAGTGGTTGCTCACTCATGTATCGGAAATAACAAAGACTGAAGATCCAGGTGGATAACTGATGGATCAAAGACCTGAAGATGAAAAAGATGGATGGTGTTGCACCTATAATTTCATGGAGAATATGAAAGAGTATACTTTTTATCAAAGTAAACTTATTTATTGCCTTTATTTATGGAGAGTAAAACATGTTTGTACACCGGAAGGAAAACAAGCATTTATTTATCAGTAGGAAACTTAATGGTAAATATAAATAAACATTTACAGGCTGAAATGAAGAGCCGTACTTCCTGTTTCTACTGCATGAGGAATGTGCTTGTCTTTTGTGTGTGTGTGTGTGTGACTTGACATGCTTCATCAGTTTTGTTTTCCACGTTCCATTGCAAATATATGCAGGACTGAATCATGTTACAGCCAGTCAGTTCATTGTGAAAGAGCCAAACAGCTTGACTAAACAGTGCAGCTGTCCCATGCCTGAAGACAGTCATTTGGAGAGAAGGTGAAACAGGATAATTTGAGGAAATAAAAGTTTGTCCATCAAGGGATTGTTTTGTATTAATCTATTCAACATGTTTCAACATGTTCTCAGTGTTGATAAAATCAGCATATTTTGCATGTTACACATACAATAAACACAATACATTTTGCTTTCTTGGTGTTGCCAGATTACATTTACATTTATGCATTTGGCAGGCGCTTTCATTCAAAGTGACTTACAAAAGATTTGTAACATACAATGCTTTATTGGGCAAAGGTTAGGATACTACAATAATTTCTTAAAAATCCCAAACTAATTCTTTACAATTATATTCAGATCTATATAAATTGCTGTTATGATCTGAGGACAAGTAGTTTTTAGGTAGTTATAAATAGTGTGTAATCTCACCAGTTCCATAAAGAGAAAATCAAAGGCTGAAAAATGAAAATTCTGATTCTGAAATACAATGGCAGTACAATAGAAATACAAATTAAGTGGCTCCAATGTTGTTTGTTTCCTCAACGTTCTTCAAATACCTTCTTTTGTGTTCTGCAGTAGAGAGACCGGTTAGCAACAAAAATGATGACAGATTTTTCATTTTTAGATGGACTATCCCTTTAAAAGCATTTTAGTGATTATTTCTGATAAATGTTAAAGAGCAAGGGCCCTATTTTAACGATCTAAACGCAAAGTGCAAAGCGCACGGCGCAGGTGCGCTCAGGGCGTGTCTAGATCCACTTTTGCTAATTTAACGACGGGAAAACGGTCCGTGCGCCCGGGCGCATAGTCGAAATGGGTTGTCCCTATTCTCTTAATAAGTAAGGGGTGTTTTTTGGGCGTAACGTGCAATAAACCAATCAGAGTCTCATCTCCTATTCCCTTTAAGAGCGAGTTGCGCTCCTCAGTAATCTGAGGAGTTAAACGAGTGATGTTTTGCTGAAATTACCTGTAAAGTGGCCAGTCAATATTTCAATATTCGTCTGCGTTGGATGCAGGCTTTCAAATAGCTCCGTGCGAGGAGTCAGTTAATATATATGTGTGTGTATTGGCACGATTGTTCAATTAATTAGCCAATTTCATTCATCATTATTCAAGTACTAATAGGCTGAACTGCTAATTCTACACGCAGTGGATATCCATCATTACATTTTTATATTTATGTAGCCTACACAATAATATTGTTTTACACTGTAATCCTTTTGTTTTTAATATTTGGCATGGTTGTGTGATGCGCATCCCTGTGTGTAATAAGCAAAGTGAACGCGCGTTGTGGACCTGCCCAGAGGCGCATTATCTACCAATGCGCTCTTTAAATAACACAAAAAAAATATTGCGCCATTGACTTTAGACTTTGGACCAGGTTTGAGTTGGTCTATGGCGCAGTCTATCTTCAGTTCCTCAAAATAGCAACGCGCCAACAATGCGCCCGAACACACCTCTTTTTTAGACCAGCACGCCCATGGGCGCACAAACGGGCGCAAATGCACTTGCTAATTAAACGACGCGGCGCTGGGCGGGAAAATACGAACTGCGTCGGATTAAACTAGCAAACACACTTGCGCTGCGCCTTGCGCCACATTGCGCCGGGTGTATGATAGGGCCCCAAAGGTTTAAAGTCAGTGTAAAGCAATGTTAAAGCTAGTGGCTATTTTCACTAATTGTAAATAGCGATTGATACTATTTACACTGTGCAAATAGCAATGCATTCTATATACCCTAAGTGAAAATAGCAGTATTTTCTTAAAGATTTGCTATTTATAGCCTACTAAGTGCAGATAGCTAGAGGTTCTATTTACACTGTGTATGTGATGCATAATCGAATTGATGTCAGACCAGTCAGGAGGATGGATTGAAAAAGTCAGAAATGTATTCATAAACTTACATATGAATATGCATAAAAATTACTAAATGATAACAATAATCATAAGGTGAAAAGATGAATACAAAAGATCATAATGGTATGATCATAATTAACATAATTATAAATTTGCAATCATCAGTCATTATTAATATCACTTACCCAATTGCTAGATCATCCAGTACCAGATCAAATGCCAAAATTGTAAGAATAATAAAGAAAAGACCCAATTAATACTGAAGTCCAAATTAATAGTTAAGTATGTACAGAACTCTAAGAGTCTGTTAGTCTAAAAGCAATCTAATTCTAAGTTTTAGTCTTCTGAAGTCTGCTAAGTCTGAGAAATTCAAGTCCAATGAAAGAATAAGAAAAATAGGTGCACTCAAATATTACAGACAAAGAGTCAAGGAGAGCATAGGAGAAGAAAAGGAGAAGTCTAACTGGGTACATTTAGAGCATCTTTTATACTCCTAGACTTTGAGCAGAGAAAAGGGGGGTAATTTCCTGTGCATAATAAATTTAATTATTAATGTCTGTAGAGTTAGTCACATCTTCACACCTCCTGAAACACATTTAATTATAACTGGGTACTTATAGAATCACTTCCTCTTTCTCATTAAATTGAGGTCCCTTTAGATAATGTCAGTCCTGCAGCTTTTGGACTTGCAACTTTGCACTTTTAATTCCAAGAAAATCTAAAAGTATATAGATATATGTATAGATTACGCCCCTCCCCCCACACCTACCCTACCCAGTACTTTATTTTAAACTTTTCAATTATTTCCTTTATTTTTATTGAAAATAAATGCTTTTCCGAGGTAATATGAAATTTAGTGTGAATAGCTGCTGGCAACAAGGCAGGCTATTGGAACTTAGTGTAAATAGACAGTCCGAATATTAAATGTATCACACCACAGACAAATGTGTTAAAAAATAAATAAATAAATAAATAAAAATAATAATAACTGTATACTCTACACGCTGGGGGCGTGTCCGCTGGCGGTACTGAAACCACGCCCACTCACGGGAAAGCTGGCGTCTCTCATAACTGTCAAGCTGGAAAAAAGTAGGCTGTGTAATTAACGGTAATGATAGTAACTCGCAATTTAGCAGCGAACCACTGAAGCAAATGCACTGTAGTTATTAGGTGTGTCCAAAGGCGTACCTACATGAAGTGGGGGCCCCAGGCAAAATTAATCAGTAAGGCCATTTTTATTTTTTTAATTATTTTTTTTATGTATGTATCTTTGTTACCTAGTAAAATGTAAAAGGAAAATGTGGACAAAACACATCTAACAGTATAAAATGTAGAGACCTGCACTTCCTCGGGAAAATACCATGGAACCGATTCAACAGAGTGCAGCGTGGGGCAAAACTTGACGGTGAGTGCGGGTGGGTAGAGACTCGTGTGTGTGCGGGATGCAGAAAAATAAAATGATTCGCGGGACTCCCGCAAAATAGAAATATCTAGACATAAAATATCTAAAAATAAATAAATTGTTATTCATCTATTGCACAAAAGCAGCAAGAACAACTAATATATCTTTGTTAACATTTTCAAGCTGATATTAGTCGTTATTTATTTTATTATTTAGCCTAATAGTTATTTGAATTAAGTGCCAATTCTAAATAGGTATTTATTGGATTATTTTATGTAAGTTACATCAGCAAGTGTTTCGGCGAAGCTCAAGAAAAGAATGTTTTGTTTAGCAATGTATTTGCAGTCTGTGCGTTTCTCTTAATGAATTTAAGCACAATATCAAACGGAGAAAAATATATTTCTAATGTTTAATTAATTAATTGCTCATTGAAACAACAATGATTAATACATTTTTTTATTTGTTTTGGAGTGGAATGTGTGGGCAGACACATAAATTGATGCCTATGCTTACCTTTACAGTTCATTCCTAAATTGTGCAAGCTCAGTTTCCATAGGAATTGATTAAAAATGCTCAGGTCACGCGTTCTGCTCCACTCTAGATCATTCATTGTTTTCTAATATCACCGCAACCATGCGCTGCACTTGTTTGAAAAGGGCGGCCGAGGCGGCAAAAGCATAACCAGTGAAATGAAGGAGGGGGGATGGAGAGATGTCGCTGCGTGCTATATACGTTCCTTTTGGTTTAAATGGTCGGCCATCGGGGGCTCCCTTAAGATGCGGGGCCCCAGGCATTTGCCTGCCTTGCCTGCCCCATTGCTATGCCTCTGGGTGTGTCAGATTTGAAGCAGCGCTGAGCAGGCGATCGGTGTATGGTGTATGTCTTTACACAGACTTTAAATCCATAAAAGTTATGTTATGGGCATCTTTCATTCCACACTCTTAAAAATAAAGGTTCCAAAAATAGGGGTTTGGTAAAATAATGTTAATGTTAAAATGACAATGAAAAATAAGGTAAAATCACTATTTTTTATAATGTTAATGTTAAAATGAAAAATGTGGTAAAATAACTATTTTGTGTTACTCAAAAAAAAAAAAAAAAAAACCTTTCATCGAACAGTTCTTAAAATGCGAAGAACCTTTTAAAACTATAAAGAACCTTGAAAGATTCCATGAATGTTAAAAGTTCTTCATGAAACTATCAATGGCAAAAAAGAAACTTTATTTTTTTTGGTTCCACAAAGAACCATTATCTCAAAGATTCTTTAAAGAACCATCTCTTATACATTGCCTTTTTATATTCTGAAGTACCTTCTTTCACCATAAAGAACCTTTTGTAAAACATAAAGGTTCTTAAAATGTTTAATGTTTATATAGACAAAAAAGGTTAATTTTTTTAAGAGTTTTTTTTTTATGACCCCTTATCTGATGATCTTACAGCGGTGACTCAGTTGAGTCTAGCAGACTTTGAGACAGCTTTTACTTTAGGTCATTATTTGTCATCAGACATTACCATTCTTGCCATATTGTATAACTTGACAAAATGTCAGTGATATGTCACTAATGGCAGTGATAGATTCTTTCCAGCATTTCACTTCCACTAGTGGTTTTGGAGAATTTGCAGAACTTGGTATTCAGCACAAGAACTATGACAGAAATGTTATTTGGAAAGGCACTTTCTAGTTTATGATAATTCCATTACAGTGATGAATTTTACACCCTCCGTTTAGCATTGTAAATTGAATGATGACCTGGGAAAAGCAGAGGTTGCTTAAGCGGTTGCACGATTTCCCACAATACACATAAGCTTTTGTGTAAAACACACATGTTTTTAGTTGCAGGTAATTTCCTGATCTGCATCTGTTCTTTTTCTTAACGGTCTACATGTTGTTTTTTGTTTAATGTTTAATGGCACAGCAAATAGTGACTTTCAGACTAATAAAAAAGTAATGGGTGTCCTGTTGTTCACCTTTGCGGGTAGAATCTCTGACAGAGTCCATATGTTCATTTACTGTGCTCCTTTAATTAGACTTTTAGGAAGGGAAGAGAGGTATCCTTGTAAGGCAAGACAGCAGGGGAACATTAATCTATCAATATGCCCATATATTACAGTCCATTGTGGGGTCGCTGTAATGTAGTCTGCAGGCCCGAGAGATGTTATTTCTTTGATTCGATAAAGTGTTCCAGGAAACCAGTGTTTTCTTATCCAACATTTGCCGCAATTTGTCACAGATGGATTATGGGCACCTGATCTGAGGAGCCTAACTGTTGTGTGTATTTTCTTTTGTTGAAACAGTCCTGGTAATAGCTGTTTTATACCCCCTTTGCTGCAGGCTAAAGGATCCACTTTGATTCTGAGATCTATTTTAAGACTGGAACTTTTTCAAAAGTTAATGCGCCACATTCTGAGTGAAATGTAAACATTTTCATCAAATGATGTTTTTCCCCTACTTTTGTGGGTTATTATTTTGTGCAACCATCATCAAGTTACAAAGAGGTCAAAATATAACTTTAATAAAATATAAAAGTAAATAAATAAATGATAATTAAATTGCATTATTTACAAATTACAGTTGTAGTTACCACCTATGGTTATTATTTTATTACTACAGTTGTCTGATTGATTTTATAGTCTCAAGCTTTCACAAATCACACAAAAGAAAATTAAGCAGTTTTACTATGATAAAACCATGGTTAATTTGTGTAAGGGTTTTTATGTCTACATGTGTTTGTTGAAGACATTATAGAGGCTATAGTCAAAAATTAAACAAGTTGATAGCCTATTTGAATATTTTGTAAGTGTGACAACAGGCCTTTGGTGCCCTTTGCAGGCATTTGTAATAATATGTAAGGTACATTGTTTATTTTGAATTGTATTTCAACAGTGCTATTCAATGAACAAAATATGATTATTATTAATTAACCATTTATTGCCTCGTTTTTTATATAATGCATTTTAAGTCATTTTAAAGGGTATTGTTTGCTTAGATCTGTTTTTATTAAGACAAAAAATTTGCCTGAATACTTCTTTGTTAATTATTATTTGAAGTAACAAAACCATGGTTAATTTAAGGTTACCTTGGCTACAAGAACCATGATTTTTTGGTTTTATTCATTTCATAGTAAAAACCATGGTTAATGTTTATGAAGGTAAACAGATACTCAGAAACTCACATTAAAACACGTTATTAAAAAAAAATTTTCACAGGATGTGAACGTAGGCGACCTGAAAGTGATGCACAGGCTTCATCTTTTTTTCATCTTTTTTTTTTCTTTTCTCTGCGCCGAACTGCTGATGTCTTTTCTCAGGCATAGTTGTCCATCAGTTATGATCATTTGCAGTCAGCTGCAAACAAGTGAGGGTGGGCGCAGATGCGGGAATGGTGCGTCACGCCTACTGCGTTCACCATAAGATGCATTTTTATGTATATGTTTAGGTTTATATTGCTATGTTCACGTTTATATTTTGATTTATGTATATTTTATTAATGGGGGCCTCCCCTCGAAATGCGTTTGGGCTAGTTTTGAGTAGCAATTGGTTTGGGGGTTTTGTTGTGAAAACCTAGCAACCCTGAGCACCTTGACATGAAGCGATAATATAGTGCTCCAATTCGCTCTTTAAATAATAACAAAAACATTTTGTTTAATACTTATGGAAGAGACTCGTGCCCACAGCTAAAGTTTAACTGCTGAACTGTAAACACTTCACAAAACAATAATAGTGGATATGTTAGCTAAGTGCTAATGTGACTAAATGATGAAACAGAGTTTGTAAACCAAGTTACACTCTTTATTATTAAACAAAGTAATTAGTACAGTGACAGTCTACGTTAACCGACACATTCTTAGGAAATAGTGGATTTACAGGAAATTATCAGAACTATTTCAGTAAAACAGTAATATTGTGGTTTACCTGAAAACCTAAAGCTGCACTAGGTATTGTAACGAAGCGTCAGAGGCGTTTGGATCCATAAGCAGCTTTATTAGAGAATAGTCAGACAGACAGGGGTAAATAGCCAGCGTCAACAATGTAGGAGGCAAGACAGTACCGTAAACAGGGACAGGCAAAGTTCGGGGCAGGCTGATAACAATCGTAATCCAGTAGACAATCCAATACAGGGGGCACAGAGAAGAATCACAGGTCGAGATGCAGTCCAGGTCACAACAGGTAATCAAACAACAGAGAAAACGCTCAGAAATGACAGCCGGGGCAAGATCAAGACTTCACGAAAGTCTGAGCGTGAGCATGGCTTTTATGGTGGTGGAGTAATGAGGAGTGAGTGCTTGCAGGTGTGTGTGGGTGTGGTCAGCCCCAGGTAAGAGGGAGTATGGGAGATTGAGTCCGAATGAGATGTCAAAACTCCGGTGAAGGTTCCCTCTGGTGGTGCAGAGGAGAACGTGCGGAAGCCTCCGTTGTAACAGGTATACATTACTTATTAGCACAATTGATATTTTAAACAATTAACGTATAAGTTGTACTTACAGGTTGTGGTTTGGAGATGGTTTAGTCCAAATAAAGAAGAAAAAAGCTAACACTACACTGTTAGACATTTCTGTAATTTCTACAGTTATTTACTATATATCACCTAGTATAATACTGCAAATTTGCTTTACAGTAAATAACTGTAGTACCATTTGCATTATGGGAATATTCTGTGACGTCAGAGCACACATACAGAGACTCACTGTATTTTTTAAAATTGCTGTATACTACTGTATTTGCTGTAACCGCCTCTTTGGTACATTCTACTGAGGTTGCTTTATTTTCCTCAATTCTTACATTTGGATTGACATTGTATAACGTTTGTTGCCAACCGCCATTGAATGCTAGAAGAAGAAGTAGAAGAAGAAGGATTGACATTTTCCGTAACTTGCAGCGTAACAGTTTGGGACTGACTACACTGGACGCGTAACATCGCTTGTAATGACTGGGAATTCATTTGTCATTCATTTCAGAAACCGCGTGAGCGCTTGGAGTACATATGTACGTCAGAAATATATCACTTTACTGTCCGTATCCACTGGAGATAGTATATGGGTTTTATATTGTCTTTTGCCGAGCCGCACCACCACGCCTCGCCACGCGAGTCCGAGGAAGGCAGGGAAGAAGCGCGCCGGCGCATCGGATTTACCCGGGGATAAAACCGCAAGAGTGGAAGAGTTCCGGAGAACATAAGCGCTGTGTGTCGACGCATCTTACGAGAGAATAAAACCAGCAATCAAGGTAATAATATATTTACGTTTGTCTGTGTGTTTATGGCAGATTTTGCACATCAGTTTAAACTTTTACCCGTAACATTTACTTGTCACATGGCGATAACTTTACCATGGCAAACTGCGCGGTCGTTTCAAACGACTTTGTCAGCTTATTGAATTAAGTTACCGATTTAAATTTGTTTTTAACAAGCAACGCTTGTCTTATATTAACATTGGGTTAGCTAATGTAAAGTTTTTGTTCAAATGTTAGTAGTTAATGTTGGCCAGTAACCTAATGAGAAAGTAAAATCGTATTTTAGTTAGGTTTACCCAAGTTTTATGGCTAGCTGCCTTTTTAGCTTTACAAGTTTGTAATAGTTTTTAAATAAAATTTTAGATTTACTGCATTTTTTTGTATTTGTGTTTTAAAGGCAACTCCAGTGAAGCATTAAGAAAGACGAGCATGGCAGCCACCCTGAGACTGACAATTCATGGTAAGAGAACAACTATGGTTTTGAGAGGTTTCTGTATTCTATGGGGTTTGCCTTTTAAAAGTGTGCCATTTCTACTTCTTGTTTTTCAGAGAAGACATTTCTGTCAAAGTGGATGATGAGCAAAGCTGGTGGCCATGTTTTGGAACAGTACTTGGGTTTTGCAGATGGCTATTCTTTGACTGTCTTTTTTACCTAATGTGTTTCTGTTGCCTAAAGATTTTTTGCGAGGATAAATCAAGATGATACAACAAGATGCACTGTTCCAGCATTGGAAGTACTACATTGGAAGTATTGGACTGTATTTTTAAGTGTTATACATTCAATGTTTTAAATAAAGAATTTGACATTTTGGAATTATTTTGTCTGTTTTAATTTAATACAGTATTATAGAGTAAAAATATAATGAATAAAATAAAAATGAATAAAATCTAATGGAATATATATTAAAATTAATTAATTACAGTAGTATACTGATAAATTTGATTGTTTTACAGTAAATCACTCTAAAACAGTACAGTTTGCAACTGTAAATCAAATGCAGTTTGTTACTGTAATTTTTAATTACAGTAACTTACTGGCAACAGTGTTGCCAGTAATTTACTGTAAAAAACCCTTGATATGTCTAACAGTGTAGAAAAGCAGTCCTCAGTAAAATGACAAGAACACAAAAAGTTTGAATTGTATTGCTGTGGTATTGTATTGTGGAAAAAAAAATAAAAATAACCACTGATTCTTCACATTCATCATCTTTTAATGCTTTCACAGCGCAGAACGTTTTCTCAACATGATGTAAACACATTAACCAGCGGAAGTGTTTGTGGGCAGGTCAGACTGTTCGTATTCACAGGCAGTAGAGAATTATGCTAATGCATTATCTACTAATGAATATTGGTAACCAGCAGAAAATTCAAAATATGACGACTCCTTAAGGCGATTCTGAGTCAACTCTTTCTTTTGAGAGACAATATCTTTATGTATAATGCACTTTTTTGTTTAACAACTTTTCAGACTGTTTACATTGAAGGATAGCTACGTTACAAACAGCAAAAAATAGATTTTTCGAAAACCTATATGACCTTTTTAACAACAACAACAACCAAACATTTACAGACCAAAAAAAAAAAATAAATACAATTAATGTAAGAAATATGATTCAGATAAGGTTGGAAATGAACAAGGGCTTGAGCCTTACAATCAATCAAGCAAATTTCTGTTGAATTAGGAATGCACTAGCCAATCAGAGGCATTTAGATTAGTCAACACTGAAAATGCACCAATCAGAGGAGCTTAGATTATTCAGTATGAACGAATGACAGAGAATTTCTGTGCCAAAATTTTATTTTTTATTTTTTTTTTGGGGGGGTGGGTGGTGGTTATTATTAGAGAAAACAAGTAGTAAGTAAATGGATAGAGTACAAATCTAAAAGAGCATAATTTAAAGAATAGAATTAGAGAAGACTGTGCTAGAGTTAGAGGGTTAAATAAAGATAGAAAAGAGTTTTTAGCTGATTCTTGAAGATGGCTAAGGACTCAGCTGTTTGGAGTGAGTTGGGCAGGTCATTCCACCAGGAGGGTACATTTAATGAGAAAGTCCGTGAAAGTGATTTTGTGCCTCTTTAGGATGGCACAATAATGCGCCGTTCACTTGCAGAACGCAAGCTTCTGGGCACATAAGTCCGAAGTAATGAATTCAAGTAAAGGGGTGCAGAGCCAGTGGTGGTTCTGTAGGCAAACATTAATGCCTTGAATTTAATGCGAGCAGCTACTGGTAGCCGATGCAGACTGATGAAGAGAGGAGTGACGTGCGTCCTTCTTGGCTTGTTAAAAACTCGTCTTGCCGCTGCATTCTGGATTAAAGGTTTGGAGTACAGGTTTACGATGGTGGAACTCATATGAGCATTTCTCCCGGAAAAGCGCACCCATGGGGAACAATGTCTCTAAAGAAGTGTGGTTTTGGTTGTAAGGCAAAGATAACTTTGCTCAGCTTCCTGAAGAACCCAGCGTTACATGAACAGTGGATGCAGTTCCTTTTTCCGTGGCAGCAATGGAGATTTGCAAGTGTGTTTGTTGACGAACGTTTCATATACAAGGCCCAGTTCGACGGTGGATTTGCAGATTGTTTGATACTAAAAAGATGGAGCGGTCCCAGCTATAAAAGATCCTAGTCATGATTCAGAACTGCAGATGGTAAGTGAAACGGCATCAAATGTCTGTTTTATTGGCAATCAGAGCGCTCATCGAACTTAGCTCCGCCCGCAGTTATCTGTATCGATATTAACAATCATTATTACAATATAAAGAACAATAATCTACAATGATCTATGAGCTCCTGTTACTTACATGTATAATTTAGATACAATTAAAAACAGTTTATTGTTATTGACAATATTTTGTCAATAACAATAGAATCTATTTTAAATTATAGATTAAAGTAGTTGGGTACATTTAAGTATTTGACATTGAAGACAACATAGTATGGTGGTTACGTACATGAATGCTGCCACAAAACCATTATTATGAGTGGAAAACTGGAATGGAACAATCATTCTAAAAGCCTTAATTTGTAGCTTCACCACACTAGCACTCTAATAACTTGGTGAACTAATGGTGAATATTTTTCTATTAATAGCAATGTTTTTGTTTTCTTTCCTGTTTGACCCTGTCTATCTCTCTGTGAGGCTCCAAAAGTCATTAACATCCTCTAGTGCAGTGTGATCCCACTGAGATAGGGCTAATGTCCTGAAGAGCATCTCCAAGTGTGTTTTGACATTAGAGTATCAGTCACATTAGGAAGCATAGCCTGGAACATTTGGGCTTACATCAACACCTCAAAAACAACACTGAAAGACTGCATAATAGAAGTCAGATGCTTCAAAGACTATCCTTAAATGACTCATCAATAGCAGGAGTTTCTTATTGAGAAACATTTCAAGGAAGTTACCTAGTTTCTTTACAGAGTAAACATTGCGAAACCTTGTTACCTGTTGAAGCAGTCTTCACAATGTGCTGATACACATCCTCACAATTGTCCATTTAATTTTACTGAGGAAATTGTCCAGAATTAAAATAAGAAGTTTCTGGAATACGGTCCCAAATGAACTCATGGTAAGCTCTGAGGATTTCCACCGAATTTAAACATGAGTCATTATAAACCGCCCTATGTTTGTGAAATATTTTGGCTTTTATTACACTCTCAAGTAAACAGTGCCAAACAACAGCTTATTCAGCTATTGGCTTTTTGTCATTAATCCCACAGATTTCCAGTAAATTTATTACAGAAAAATACAATAAGTCAAAATAACTGATTGGTTTTAAAACTGGAGTTTTTAAACTAATTTAAAATGTTAAAATTTAAATAGAATTCTTAGATCAGCTTTTGTTGTGCATATCAGTAATGACAGTTTAAAAGGTAGAAATATTAAAGCATTACACCATTATAATGCAATGTTTATGCAGTTTTTAAGACTAGTCATATCAGTGTTCTGCACCTTAACAGGTAAAAAAAAAACTTAATCAGATTCTTCATGCATATTAATCAAACAATAATTATAAAGCATCAAGAAAGAAATGTCTAAAATTAGTATGGATATCTAAATGTAGACAAATGTATTTTCATATCTCGGTTTTCTGGGAAAATATCAGTTCATAAGATTATGAAAATGTGTATCTTGGATATAATCCTGAAATATTTGTGTTCATGTTGAAGTCTCTGTAGTCCACCAAAACCAAAACATCAAAATCATGAATAATGTCCCCAAAGGCAATGGATTTATGATTTTTTATCCTATTTATTTTGGCATCCTAGTAGTTTTAATGGCTGAAAACAACAACAACAACAACAGTTAACAAAACTCTTATTATTTATTTATTTATTCTGTCTAACAGTGTATGAAATAATGAAAATGTATTAGCCATCACAGTTTATGTAATTCTTGCACTGTACAAGTTTAGTTTACTTAAAATTTTATATTTGTAGTATTTTAAGTAGTATGGAAGGCACTTAACACAAGTTTAAAATTCTAAAGCATCCATGTATATGTCAGGAATATAGACCTGTTTTGTGGTGCTTTCCCTCCCCATGTGTTCCATGTCCTAATTTGCCCTCGTGTCTCCATACCCATATTTGGTCCTTCCTGTTCCTGTTCTCGTTTATTCTCATTAGTTCCATTTGATCCACCTGTGTTCCTCCCAATTACCCTGCGTATTTTAGTTCCTGTCTGTTCTTTTCTCCTCTGTCAGGTCTACATGTGATGTTTGTGTGTCATGCTTAGTTCCTTGTGTGGAGTTACCCCGTGTCTTGTTTTTGTTTTGTTTTTTTTAATAATAATAATAAGAAGAAGAAAAAATAAAATGACTGTTTTGTTTATCCATGTCTCCTTCATTCCTTCTGGCAGCAATCGTGAGACCCGACCTGCAAACAGTTTACCTGCATTTCCGTTTATTTTCCGGCTTTTCCCCAGTGTTTGGTTTTCTGTTTTTCCCATGTGTCCTCTAAGTTTACCTCCCTCACCCCTGAAGACTTTTCCCTTTTGGCGTATCCTGGTAAGTTCAGCCAACTCACTGTTTTAGTAGCGTACGATGCTGCACTGAACTCTTTGTTCTGGATCAGGGCCAACTACTACAACCCCGTTGATTTCCCAGACACCACTGGTTTGAGCTGGAAAGAGGCAATCAGCCAGTGTCTGGAGAATGTCTACCTCCAATCCAGAACACAGCCAGACCCAGTGCCCAGCAGACCATCTTCTGCTGCATGGAGCACAAGCCCAAGCTCACCATTGATGGAGAGCATGAGCCTGCCACGATCAATGAGTCATTGCTGTATGGAGCGACAGAGTGGCTCACCACGGAGCTGGAGTGACGTCAGTCTACACTGATAAAAATGATTTTGTGGTGAAGTAAATGACACAGAAAAACAAATGTAATGTTTACATTCATTTAGTTTAGGCAAGAATAATAATTAAAAAAAAAAACATGCAAATTCAATATTAGTACTCAATTTAAGCTTGTAGAATTTAAAATTTGAACGTATAAGTATATTTTACTTGGAATCGCTTGTTATTTTTTCAAAGACTGTTTAAGTAAATGCCCAGTTCCCCTGTGTCTTGGATTTAATAAAGACCATTTTGTTTATCCACGTCTTCATTCCTTCCTGCAGTGATCATGACAGTAAATTAGGCTACAGTGCTCTCCACTAATTTTGGCAACCTTGGTAAATATGAGCAAAGCTGGTTGTGAAAATAAATCTGCATTGTTTATAATTTAGATTATTTATTTTTTTCCCCATTGAAAAAAATTCACAAAATTGTAATTGATGTAAAACAATGGAAAGTAGGGGAAAAATCTTATTATGAAATGTTTTCCCTAGAAAAAAAAAAATATATATATACAGGTCCTTCTCAAAAAATTAGCATATTGTGATAAAGTTCATTATTTTCTGTAATGTACTGATAAACATTAGACTTTCATATATTTTAGATTCATTACACACAACTCGAAGTAGTTCAAGCCTTTTATTGTTTTAATATTGATGATTTTGGCATACAGCTCATGAAAACCCAAAATTCCTATCTCAAAAAATTAGCATATTTTATCCGACCAATAAAAGAAGAGTGTTTTTAATACAAAAAAAGTCAACCTTCAAATAATTATGTTCAGTTATGCACTCAATACTTGGTCGGGAATCCTTTTGCAGAAATGACTGCTTCAATGCGGCGTGGCATGGAGGCAATCAGCCTGTGGCACTGCTGAGGTGTTATGGAGGCCCAGGATGCTTCGATAGCGGCCTTAAGCTCATCTAGAGTGTTGGGTCTTGCGTCTCTCAACTTTCTCTTCACAATATCCCACAGATTCTCTATGGGGTTCAGGTCAGGAGAGTTGGCAGGCCAATTGAGCACAGTAATACCATGGTCAGTAAACCATTTACCAGTGGTTTTGGCACTGTGAGCAGGTGCCAGGTCGTGCTGAAAAATGAAATCTTCATCTCCATAAAGCTTTTCAGCAGATGGAAGCATGAAGTGCTCCAAAATCTCCTGATAGCTAGCTGCATTGACCTTTCCCTTGATAAAACACAGTGGACCAACACCAGCAGCTGACATGGCACCCCAGACCATCACTGACTGTGGGTACTTGACACTGGACTTCAGGCATTTTGGCATTTCCCTCTCCCCAGTCTTCCTCCAGACTCTGGCGCCTTGATTTCCGAATGACATGCAAAATTTGCTTTCATCCGAAAAAGTGCTTTGGACCACTGAGCAACAGTCCAGTGCTGCTTCTCTGTAGCCCAGGTCAAGCTCTTCTGCCGCTGTTTCTGGTTCAAAAGTGGCTTGACCTGGGGAATGCGGCACCTGTAGCCCATTTCCTGCACACGCCTGTACACGGTGGCTCTGGATGTTTCTACTCCAGACTCAGTCCACTGCTTCCGCAGGTCCCCCAAGGTCTGGAATCGGTCCTTAGCCACAATCTTCCTCAGGGTCCGGTCACCTCTTCTCGTTGTGCAGCGTTTTCTGCCACACTTTTTCCTTCCCACAGACCTCTTGCTTGAGGGTGTCAATGATGGCCTTCTGGACAGCAGTCAGGTCGGCAGTCTTACCCATGATTGCGGTTTTGAGTAATGAACCAGGCTGGGAGTTTTTAAAAGCCTCAGGAATCTTTTGCAGGTGTTTAGAGTTAATTAGTTGATTCAGATGATTAGGTTAATAGCTCGTTTAGAGAACCTTTTCATGATATGCTAATTTTTTGAGATAGGAATTTTGGGTTTTCATGAGCTGTATGCCAAAATCATTAATATTAAAACAATAAAAGGCTTGAACTACTTCGAGTTGTGTGTAATGAATCTAAAATATATGAAAGTCTAATGTTTATCAGTACATTACAGAAAATAATGAACTTTATCACAATATGCTAATTTTTTGAGAAGGACCTGTATATATATATACATATTGGGACCCAGTTATTGCAATGTCCTTTTCCAAAGATAACTGTATTCTTTCATAATGCCTGATGAGTTTGGAGAACACCTGACAAAAGATCAGAGAGCATTCCCTCATGCAGGATCTCTCCAGATCCTTCAGATTACCAGCTCCATTGTGGTGCTTTTTCTCTTCAGTTCACCTAACTAATTTTCTATAGTGCTCAGATCAGGGCATTGGGACAGCCATGGCAGAAGCTTCATTTTGTGCTCCATGACACATTTTTGTGTTCATTTTGATGTTTGTTTTTGATCATTGTCCTAATGGAAGATCCAGCCACGGCCCATTATAAGATTTCTAACAAAGGCAGTCAGGTTTAGGTTTTGTATCTGCTGGTATTTGACAGAATCCATGATGCCATGTATCTGAACAAGATGTCCAGGACCTTAAAATTAAAGATCCAGCAGTATATTTAACTGTGGGGTACTTTAAGGTATGTGGGGTGGCATGGGGTACTTTTTATCCCTGTCTGCACCAAACACATCAGGAGTGCATTTCCCAAAAGCATTCTTAGCTAACAATGGTTATTAGTTCCATTGAACTCTGTTGGTAATAACGGAACTTAAGACAATAGCTGCTTTTGGGAAATGCACCCCTGGTGGGTTTGTTGCTAAAGTGGTTTGTTTTTGTTGTTTTTTAGGCCAGTCCTGTTTGAAGTGAACTAAATATGCTGGAGTTTTTGTATGAGCAAGGAGGATTTTTCTTTTTTTAGGCTTTCAAGCCTCAACTAATCTCTGCAATACTACAGCTGTGATCCTTGGAGAATCTTTGGCCACTCAAAATCTCTGCACTGATGGTGGAAATGGGGATTTTCAATGCTTTAGCTCTTTTCTAAGAGCTATTTATTATTTTGTGGAGTTCAACAGTCTTGATCTGCACATCAGAACTATATTCTGTGGTTTTACTCTGTATACTGATGAATGATTAAGGAAATTTGGCTTTGTGTTCGTCATATTTATGAACCTGTGGAACAGGAAGCCATGGCTGGACAATTTCATGCTCCTAGTCACCCTGGTGCTCTAAAATATAAATATAAATGAGACTATACTTCAGAGATATACTACTCATTGCAATTTCTTGGGGTGCCAATAATTGTGGCCAGCATTTATTTATTTATTTATTCATTTATCCTGCTTTCAGTTGTTTTAATTTAAAGGTTAGAATGTTGTGATTTTTTTTTAAATGAAAGATCTAAAAAGATAAATGATTAAATAATTATGTATGATGTAATCATATACAGTACTGTGTAAAACTCTACCTGATTCAGAAACGTAGTTGTATTGCAATACCAAACATGTTCTTGGTTGTTTCTCACATCCGTAATAAACAGATCATATCACAAAACCAGCCTTTGAGGTAAACAAAAACGTGCACACACACAAAACCTAGACCCATTAATGCACAGACAGAGAGAAAGATGTCAATCAATAAACCAATGAACTAGTACATGGTTTAAACATCCAAATGCTTGCATTTGGAAGGAACATACAAAACATGTCTCAACACATATTTTATAACTACAGTAGTGTTTCACCTACACAGAATCACCTGCAGACAGCTATGGATTTCCACAGAATTTAAACCTGCTTTAAACCTGCATTTACAAAGCTCTTCACATCATGTGCGTGTGTATATTTATTCATGACTAATTATTCATTATTAAAGGTGAAAATCATTCTTAAGAACCATGGGTATATTTGTAGTAATAAGGATAAATACATTGTATAGGTCAAAATAATTGATTTTTCTTTTATGCCAAAAATCATTAGGATATTAAGTAAAGATCATGTTCCATGAAGATATTTTGTAAATGTCCTACCATAAATATATCAAAAACTTAAAGAACTCCAATAAGAACTTCAGTTCTTCAAAATCAACAGGTTGATTTTCTTAATATTTTGATTTTTTTTGCACCCTTATATTCCAGATTATTTAAATAGTTGTATCTTGTCCAAATACTGTCCTATCTTAACAAACCATAAATCAATGGAAAGCTTATTTATGTCACAAGGGACAACACCATGGCGAAAGTTCAAGCAAAGCATGCTAACTGTTGTCTTGTTGGCTGCACAGACGAGTCCCAGCCTCAGAGAAGACAAGTGAGCAGTGGATTTATATATTTATTTACTGTATATTATGCTGCTGCCACACAGATCTAATATAAATTTCTTTCCCATCCCACTAAACTTTACAGACATAACCGACTGTTTTTGTAACTCACATGTGTTTTTAACATAAACTTGTTTGTATTTAACAGTTTAAGTGCAATAAGATATGAAAGAGAACTAATTTAATTTAGTACTCACTTGCTGTGTGACAGGCACTTTCTGTGAGCTTGCTTTGGATCAGAAGTTTAAACTAATATGGTTTGAAACACATGATTTCAACATGATAGACATGCTAATCAAAACCAAACAGATGCTTTTGGCAGAGTAACTGAGTATGAGCTGTAAAGGTACGGGGAGCAGCAGCTCATCTGCATTTAATGCACGAAGACAACATGTTTCTACTTCCACTCAAAACAGACATTTTCCAAATTTTCCAAATATAATTCATGATGTGTGAGATACTTTGAGCTAAAACTTTACTGACACATTCTGGAGACACCTGAGACTTAAATAAAAGTATTTGATGGATGTATAATATGTGTCCAGAGCATTCACTCAGTATCATTATCTCATTTTTGACCGAGATGGCTTTTAGCTGGTTTTGCATCTGAACTCTTCATATGTATTTTGAAGACAAAATAATTAGCCCCTTATAAAATATTTCATTATTTTTCAAATAACTCCCAAGTGTTGTTTAACAGAAAGACAATTTTATCAGCATTTTTAAACATAATATTTTATTCAGGAAGCTTTTAGGGTTTTTAATACAAATAGAAACAAATGTATAACCAAGAATTTTAAAAAGTCTACTGTTCAAAATGATTAGCCCTCTGATGGTAATAGTCAATTAGTGTATCCCTTTTGCTTGATAACAGCCTTTTTTAGTCATTTGCTGTAGTTCTCAACAAGTTTCAAGCATGTCTTCAAAATCTTCTTATAGTCTTCCGTTTTCATGTTTCCTTCAACCCTGACGAGATTCCCAGTTCCAAACACACTGAAACATTTACATTTAGCCATTTAGCAGATGCTTTTATCCAAAGCGACTTACAAAGGAGAACAGTGGAAGCAATCGAAATCAACAAAAGAGCAACAAAAACATGCAAGTACTATGACATGTCTCATATAGCCTAACGCAGCACATGTAGCAAGGATTTTTAAAGTACATAATAAATAAAAGAAAATAGATGGGTGGTGGTGGGGGGGGGGGGGGTGCTAGAGTTAGAGGGTTAAATAAAGATGGAAAATGAGTTTTTAGCCAATTCTTGAAGATGGTTAAGGACTCAGCTGTTTGGAGTGAGTTGGGCAGGTCATTCCACCAGGAGGGTACATTTAATGAGAAAGTCCATGAAAGGGATTTTGTGCCTCTTTGGGCACAATAATGCACCGTTCACTTGCAGAATGCAAGCTTCTAGAGGGCACATAAGTCCGAAGCAATAAATTTAAGTAAAGGGGTGCAGAGCCAGTGGTGGTTCTGTAGGCAAACATTAATGCCTTGAATTTAATGCGAGCAGCTACTGGTAGCCAATGCAGACTGATGAAGAGAGGAGTGACGTGCGTCCTTCTTGGCTCGTTAAAAACTCGTCTTGCCGCTGCATTCTGGATTAATTGTAAAGGTTTGATAGAGCTGGCTGGAAGACCTGCCAAAAGAACATTGCAATAGTCCAGCCTGGACAGAATAAGAGCTTGAACAAGTATTTGTGAAGTATGTTCCGAAAGAAAGGGACGGATCTTCTTGATGCTGAATAAAGCTAATCTGCAGAACTGGGCAGTTTTAGCTATGTGGTCTGAGAAAGTCAGTTGATCATCAATCACAACTCCAAGGTTTCTGGCTGTTTTTGAAGGAGTTATGGTTGATGTGCCCAAATGAATTGTGAAATTGTGATGAAACAATGGGTTTGATGGAACCACAAGCAGTTCAGTCTTGGCAAGGTTTAGTTGAAGATGATGGTCCTTCATCCAGTAAGAAATGTCTGTTAGACAAGCTGACATCCGAGCAGCTATCGTCGGATCATCAGGATGAAATGAGAGGTAGAGTTGAGTGTCATCAGCATAGCAGTGATATGAAAAGCCATGTTTCTGAATGACAGAACTTAGTGAAGCCATGTAGACAGAGAAAAGAAGTGGTCCAAGAACTGAGCCCTGAGGCACCCCAGTAGCTAGATGTTGCGACTTGGATACCTCACCTCTCCAAGATACCTTAAAAGACCTGTCAGAGAAGTAAGATTCAAACCACTGGAGTGCAGTTCCTGAGATTCCCTTTGCTAATAGGGTTGACAGGAGGATCTTGTGGTTAACTGTGTCAAAAGCAGCAGACAGATCCAGCAAGATAAGTACTGATGATTTGGAATCAGCTCTTGCTAGTCTTAGGGCTTCAACAACTGAGAGCAAGGCAATCTCAGTTGAATGCCCACTTATGAAACCAGACTGGTTACTGTCCAGGAGATTGTTCTGTGTGAGAAAGGAAGAGATTTGACTGAACACAGCTCGTTCAAGTGTTTTTGCAATGAACGGAAGAAGGGAAACCGGTCTGTAATTCTCTAAAAGAGATGGGTTCAGGGTGGGTTTCTAAAGAAGAGGGGTTATACGAGCTTGTTTAAATACAGAGGGAAAACATCTGTGTGAAGGGATGTGTTAATGATGTGAGTGAGTGCAGGTATAACTGCAGGAGAAATGGCTTGAAGTAGATGAGATGGAATAGGATCAAGTGGACAAGTAGTAGGATGATTAGAAAGGACGAGTTTGGAAACATCTGACTCAGAGAGAGAAGAGAAAGATGTGAATGAATGAATGTATGTTTGGTGGTAAGAAGTGATTGGCAGATTGTTGTAGGGAAAATTGTGCACTGATGGTTTTGATTTTATTAATGAAGAACGTGGCAAAGTTGTCAGCTGTTAGAGTTGATGAAGGAGGGGGAGGAAGAGGACAAAGGAGGGAGGAAAATGTTTTAAAAGGCATGCGAGAGTTAGAAGAATTGTTAATTTTGTTATGATAGTATGTTCTTTTAGCAGTGGAGACATCAGCAGAGAAGGCAGAGAGGAGTGACTGATACACGTTGAGGTCAGTAGGATTTTTAGATTTGCACCATAACCTTTCAGCAGCCCTGAGCTTAGAACGATGATTGCAGAGAACATCAGACAGCCAAGGGGCAGAAGGGGTAGAACGGGCTGACCTGGAAGACAGGGGGCAGACAGGGTCTAAACAAGATGTAAGCGTGGAGCAGAGAGTAACAGAAGCACAGTTAGCATCAGGCAAAGAGAATTCTTCAGGTGAAGGAAGCGAAGATGAAACCATAGTAGAGAGCTGGGAGGGAGAAAGTGAGCGCAGGTTACGTCGAAAGACGACATGAGGAGGGGTGTGTGTTGACTCAGGAACCATGTTGAGGTTAAGAGTGAGGAGGAAGTGATCCGAAGTGTGCAGTGGAGTAACCAGTACATGATCAGTGGAGCAGTGTCATGTGTAAATAAGGTCCAATTGGTTGTTTGATTTGTGAGTAGCTGTAGTTAACACTCTCTTAAGATCAAAGGAGGCAAGCAGAGTGTGGAAAGGAAAGGTTGAGAGTAGCATATCTAATTCATCCAAGAAGTTACCTTGTGGTCCAGGGGGGCGATAAACAACTACAAGATGGATCTTAAAAGGGTGGGTAATGGTAACTGAATGTGATTCAAAGGAAGAGTTAATACTTAGAGAAGGTAAAGGAATACATTTCCTGTCATTGGAGATAAGTAGACCAGTACCTCCACCTGATCCAGACAGACGGGAAGTGTGGGAAAATGAGAAACTGTTGGAAAGAGCTGCAGGTGTAACAGTGTCATCTGGTTTGATCCAAGTCTCTGTCAGAGCTAAGACATTTAGTCTTGAATGACTAGTGATAGAAGTAATAAAATCAGCTTTGTTAACTGCAGACTGGCAATTCCAGAGACCAATAGAAAAAGAAAGTAATGTGTTATCAGACATAGGCAAAGTGCACAGATTGTGCCCGGTGGAGTCGCACGGTAGAGTCGATAGTTTTTACACTCTTCAGTCTTCACACGAAGAGGGCTTCACACGAGGTCTGCCGCAAACCGCTGCCAAGGTATTATAACCTCTTTTATATCCGACTGATAAAAACTACAACCTCTGCCCGTCTTGTTCTCCACTGTGTTGGTCTCTTTAAACTTCTTGATAATGCATCTCACTGCAGTTCTTGACACTTGAAAATGCTTTGATAAACGTGTGTATCCTTCTCCATCTTTATGAGCATTAACAATTCTTTCTCTCAAGTCCAAACTAATTTCTTTTGTCTTTGCTATGATGACACTGCTTTTTTATTTACTAGTTGTTTCGCAAGATACTAACTAGGTTAATTTACTTAATTAGGTTAATCAGGCAAAATAGGTTAATTTGGCAAGTCATTGGACAACAGTGGTTTATTCTATAGCTAATCAAACTAATAATTTCTTAAGGGGGCTAATAATATTGACCTTAGCAGTTTTTTATTTTTTCATTCATTTTTTTTAATTCTTTTATTCAAGCAACTATAAGGAATCAGACTTTCTCTAGAAGTCTCTAGAATAAATATTCTAAAAAATGTAAAATTTCACAGGGGGGCTAATAATTTTGTCTTCAACTGTATGCATGTATGTATTTATTTATTACCGTAAGACAGTAAGGACATTTATAATATTATATATCAAAAAATATTTTGATAAAAAAACAAGTTCTTAGTTGTTATATCCTTCATTATGAATTGTGCCCTTAGCTAAAAGAAGGCGAAACTGAAATATCTTGGTTCCCACAGAGACCATGGGTTTGGCACGTCTAATGAAGCAGCTGTGTTTACTTACAAAAGTTTTCTCTGGAAATATGCTGTCTTTTGAACAGCCTTTAGACAATCTCCACTGTCTCTACAGTGGCTGTCTGAGCCTCCTTCTGAACACACGAATGCTAAAATAGACATTGCATAATGTTTACAGCCAAGCATTACTAGTACTGTTGAAATTAATGTTAACAATCTGCAGCAAGATGTGAATTAAGATTTTTCTTGAACTTTGGGTACTTTTATGTCTTAATGACCAGTATTGGGGAAAGTTACTTTTAAAAGTAATGCATTACAATATTGCTTACTCCCTAAAAAAAGTAACTAATTACGTTACTTAGTTACTTTTTATGTACTTTTCATAAAAAGTAACTAAGTAACATAATTAGTTACTTTTTTTAGGGAGTAAGCAATATTGTAATGCATTACTTTTAAAAGTAACTTTCCCCAACACTGGTCAATGCGTTACATCACTTTTGCATTACTTTTTAAATCTGGGCAGGGCTTGCTTGTTTGTTTTTAATATAAAAAAGTTTGATTCTTATCAAATGTAAAAGCCCTTTCACATCAAAATGAAATTAAGTGAATAAGGCTAAGGCTAAAGGAAAATTTAATTCACGTCTGTACAGTAGAACTGTAGGAAAAGAAAGTGCAACACTCTTCAGCAATCAGGAAAGAAAAAGCACAAATGTTAGTTAATCTAAAGTAAGTTTTGCTTATTAGTACACTGCAAAAAATGCTTTTCTTACTTTTAATTTTTTGTCTTGTTTCTAGCCAAAATATCTAAAAATTCTTAAATCAAGAAGGATTTTCTAGACAAGTAAAAATTATTGTCTTGTTTTTTCTGAATATATTGGCTGGAAACGAGACAAAAAAAAAAGTAAGAAAAGTATTTTTGCAGTGTATGGTTGAATTGGATCAACAAAGGTCAGCAGCAAAGTCATTGGTTAATAAAATGGGATTAAATACATAAGGGAAACAAAAAGTAACTGGGATATATTATTGGAAATGGAAAAAGTAATGTGTTACTTTACTAGTTACTTGAAAAAAGGAATATTATGACGTAACTTGTGTTACTTGTAATGCGTTACCTCAGCACTGTTAATGACTGATAAAACATTTTTTTTTTCTTTATGTAATATGAAGGTCACATTTAAACTGACTGAGACATGTATTTTGATTTAATTTGATTGTTTTACTCTTGTCCAAGATCCAGGCTTTCTTTTTTTTTATCTTAAATATGGAATTTGACATTAAAAATATGTTATATTAAACTATAATGATCTAATCAAAAGCTGAAATAGCATAAATAATAAATAATCACACTTTAAGCTGGAGTTTTCTCAGAGCTTAATACTTTGATGTTCCAAACAACATCAGTATTACTGGATGCACATTATGGTCATAAACTTAATTTGAAACATGAATTCTGTGTTTCTTCTTTCTTTGAAACAGATGTTGTCATTTACATGTGAAGGAGATAAAATTAGACAGATGATATGACCGCTGGGAAATTCTATCCCTTTGTTTAGTGAAAAGTGAGAAACATATTTCAAAAGCTTCTTTCTAGGAGGATACAAATTATGGTTTGTGTTAGCAGGCTCACCACTGTAAACATGCTTCTTTACTTACATTAATCCTAATATAAACAGTACACAGCAACCACACAAAATGCTTTCCAGTAAACACTCCAGTCTGTCATTTCAAATAGGTAAATAAAACAGTAAGCCTGTTATTAAGCAAGATAACCCAAATAATAAACAGAACGCATCACATGTTCATTGGAACGGAAGTGTGAAATCTGGAATACGTCAATTGACACAAGGCCAGTTTGTGCTCAGAATGCTGCCTAATGCACTTTCTTTTATGGCTTCATCAGCAGTCTAAACAAAACAGAGCCACGCATTCTTTGAGCCTTCCCTTCCATTACTGGCACTGCAGGGCATGATAACATGCACAACAGAACAATCATTTCACTGACAATAAATATTTAACATTAAACTAAACTTTAGTTTAGCTGCTTGCAGTTTGAGTTTTCACAATTTATTCATTAAATACATTATTACAAAATGGACGCTATTTACTATTAAACTATTAAATTCCTAGTCTTATTGTGTGTGGTTTGTACATGCGCAAAGAACCTGAAAAGGTCTGAAGCCAGAAGACAGAAAGACCAGCAAAGACAAAAAATGAACACCACCACAATGCTGTAATTACAAGTGAAAAACTCTCCTGTTTCATCTAAAATTGTTTATTCTCTACTGTGTAAGCAAACAAACAAAAAAAAAAACAGCATGTGAGTATCTCAGAATTCACACTACTCATAAAACAGTAGTCAAATAAACCCAGGAACACAAGACTTCTCCAAATCCATGCCCCCTCCAAGATCTGGTCCAACATTCCATAGCTGGGACAGAATCTACATTGTTCCTCTTCCAGCCAAGGTTTAACGATAGTTCCGATCCTCCTTTTCAACATTCAGCCATAGGCTTTCCCAGGTGAGTGTGAGTCCTCTAAAATTTAAACACACCCTCTACTCTTTTCGAAAAAGCTAACTACCACACCTGTATGCCAATCACCAGGTGCTGTCCCAAATTGCAATGTGATGTTAAATAGGTGTGTCAACCAAGACAGCCCAGCATCCAGGGCTTTCAGTATCTCTAGGTGAATCTCATCCTTATCTGGTGCTTGCCATTTCAGGGCTTTTTAACTACCTTAGTACTTCTACTAGGGAAATGGACCTCCCCACCTTGCTTCTGTTGTGAGGCCATGTTCTGTAGGTTAAGAAAATCCTCAAACTGCAGCAAGCCCAATGCACTTCTTTGGGCCTGGGTTGCTGTTGCAGCAGACTAATGGCACTTTTCCACTGCGTGGTACGGCTTGACTCGTGCACGACTTGGCTTGGCTCCCTTATTTTGGCTCTGTTTGATTTTCCACTGCGGTTTAGTACCTCTTTAAAGTGGGTTATTGATAATCATTATAGTTGTGCCACAATATACAGCAATTTCTTTTTTCAAGTTGTGTGTGATTGTTATTTAAAGCAAGTCATTTAAAAAAAGTTGTGTGAACAAGTTATATTGCCATGGCTGTTGCTGACTTTTTAAATATAGCAGGCTTGGTGTCTCATGCATATTATACCAAGGCATACCATGCAGTGGAAAAGCACCATAAGAAAGCAAACTCCCATGCCCCCTCCAAGACTCTCATCAGGGTAAGAAGCTGGTCCACTGTTTTCAGCCAAGGGTTAACAATAGTTCAGATCCTCATTTCCAACCATAGGCAGGCTGAGGAGGTTTTTTAACTACCTCAGTGACTTCTGCTAGGGAAATTGGCCATGATTCTTTAGAGTCCTCAAAGACTCATCAATCATTTGTCTTTTCCAAGTCCACAAAACGCATGTAACCTGGATAAGCACATTCCCACGTCCCTTACAAGACTCTCACCAGGGTAAAAATCTGGTCCACGGCCACAACAGAATCCACATTATTTATTCTCCAGCCAAGATTTAATGATAGGTCAGGCAGACCTGTGGCAAAGTGTGATTCCTCCAAAATGTAAACACCCTTCAGTCTTTTTTAAAAAGGGAGCCACCAGTCACCAGGTTCTGTCCCAAAATCAGTACCTGTGACTCCAAACTCGTAAGCCTTCAGTCTTTTTAAACCCTTCAGTCTTTTTAAAAAAGGGAGCCACCAGTCACCAGGTTCTGTCCCAAAATCAGTACCAGTGACTCCAAACTCGTAAGACCTTTATTCATCTTCAGAACACAAATTAAGATATTTTTTTATGAAATTTGAGAGCTTTTTGACCCTGCATAGCCAACAGCAAAACGACATTCAACATTTCTTGTTGTGAACGTGTTTCGAAGACTGACATGAAGGAGAAGATTTAATAAAAAATATAAAATTTGTGTTCGAAGATGAACAAAGGTCTTATGGGTGAGCTATTAATGACAGAATTTTCATTTTTGGGTGAACTATCCCTTTAAATGCATATCTAATTGCCTTACAAATACAATATTTTTAGGAGGACTTAAACATGCCAATAACATACATGAAGAACAGCAATGGTATGGAGCCACTGAATGCACCTTTAAGCTGCTCATATGGCTAATGAAGGTACAAATCAACAATCACAGCATTTCTAAATTCTGTTTCCTTGTCCACAACCAGCCATCCCCTTTCTTACTCTTGGCAAAAGAAATACAAAATCTTGATTGGTATGTATTTACATCTCAAACGGAACATGAACCTTGTCATTTTTCAAACAGGGACTCCTATTAATTCTCATCAAGGTTTCCAGGAATAAATATTTTCATTTCAATGTGTATTCTAAAAAAACAAAAAAAGCACAAAGAGCTGTCAGTGGTTTAAAACAATAGACCATATATATATAAACACTTGAATACCTGTGACGGATCTCAAGCGTGGATTCCCAACACAGGTCATGTGTTTCTCACCCATTATCATCATCATCTCTGAGGCCAGTGCATCACTTTCACATACAACTGTGTGCGTCATACCAACGACCTGTCATAACAAACAGCATCTTACGTTCTTGGTCAAGTTTAACCTACCAAAGGATTTCAGATCTGATTACGTTGTCTGGATGATTACAACTCAGACAACATGTGATGTTTCATTTACCATTCTCTCTGAGAAGACTCTTATCTATAAAAATGCCAGATGTCTTGTCTATTTGTCAGCTGTATAATGTTCCCAGGCTTCTTTGCATGAGCAAGATAATTAATGACAGTGAGGTCATACATTTTTTAACTTTTAGCCCTTATGAACCAACTAAATCTACTAGGAAGTGTAGTTCCACATATGCATGCTTACACTGCTTACATATAGAAAGTGGAGAGGATGTGAAACTGAGTCATGATTGGCTCTAGTGACATTTTGTGGTGAACTGAATTCAAGTGCTTCCCACTCTCTTTGTTTCCAGGATCTGACGTCAAGACCAGATGCTGAGAGAGCAAAGATCTGAGTCCTGGAGATTTACTGATATTGTTTGTTCAGACAGACAGTGGATTAAATGATAGATTGTAAGTCTCCCTCTTGGCTGTGGTCTTATTCTTGCAAATAAAACAATACCCCTTTAATTATGTTTTTCATTTATGGTAATCCACCGAATTGACACTAAATCCATCGTTCTCCACAGAATGTGCTTTCAAACCTCTCTGGAACCAGAGAGCTCTATTCAGACAGAGTCATGGGGCCGTGATGTGAAGAAACAACTTTCTGCTGCTTTTTAAAGAAAAAGTTTTCTATCTATCTATCTATCTATCTATCTATCTATATGACATGATGATGAGGAAATAAGGTGATAATTTGGTTCTGTGTGGGAAAGGTTTCTGGTCAAACGTTCAAGAGGAAGTGACAAAAATGCAGAATCTGTTTTAAGCCAACATTGTGAGCATTTGTCTTTGACACCAGTTTTCAGTTACACTGTTTACTACACTTTCACTTTCATTTCTTATGAAATGAATGGTTCTACTGCCACTACGTGGTTGAGCTTCCTCAGTTGCGCAAGGCCTTCTTTTGTGTTTTATAGGGAGGGGAGGATGGAGTCAGTTTAGCAGGGAGGAGGTTCATTAGAGTTGTTGAGAGATGTATTGAATATGCATTGTCTGTTGCCTTGGAACCAGCTCTTAGAATTATTGTTTTGGTTTTTGTATGACATACAGTACATAATCACACATGTACATAGACCATCCACTTATTCACTTATACTTCTCAAAATGTAACTTATAACATACATAAAAAAAAGGATTCTGTTGGTTACAAAAAATAAAGAAATGAAATAACTCTAAAAAATAACCATCAAGTAAAAAGTGTTCAAATATTTTCCTTGAATACACATGAGGACATATATATTAATTCTTTATCTTTCTTTATCTATTAATTCAAATAAGTTTTTAAATGTTTTAAAGTAAACATTTCTCTACAAATGTCAATTTTTTTTACCTGAAATACATACTTTGAACACTGCATTTTTTTTTATTTTATTTTACTGTGTATGGCGTAAACAAGAAATCCTTCTGAGCATACCCACTGTCACCAAGCAAAATTCCATTATGATCTCTTCTTTCAAATTGAGTATACAGAGATGAGTTGAGGAAAATTCGGGAATCATGAGTTGCACCTTTCCACCGTGCAACAATGTTTGCAAACTCAAAAACTGGGGAGTGCATACACCTTGGACATTTATGGAAAACCAGTTCTTTCGGTTCCTGTATTCCTCAGCATCTGGAGTAGAGGGACGCTTAATGGGAATATGGGTTCCATCTATGCAACCTATGACTCCTGGGAAATTTCCATATTCATAGAATAGTACCTTGTAGTTAGCTTGGGTTCTAGCATCAGGGAAGTTTATGTAATGTGCTTTTAATTCACAAATGGCCCTGCACACTCTGTGAATGACTTTACATACTGTTGGTTCACTGACACCACATAAATCCCCAGTTTCTCGATGAAAGGTGCCACATGCCAAGAACCTTAAAGTTATGAGCACCTGGAGACAAACTGGAATAGGCTGTCCTCTTTGGGTCACAGATGAAAGCCTGGGTTCTAAGAGTGAAATTATCTCCACTGCATTTACTTTATGCATGCGGAAACAATCTCGAAAACTTATTTCATCAAAACGTTGCAATGGGTCACTTCTGTCTGCAAGAACTTGCCTGGCTGGTGGAAAGCGCTGATCATCATTGACATAGTCCAAGTATTCCATGTGTCCTCCAAATGAAATTAATCTGAAGTTAAACCTGCCTCCTGGTAGGTTTAATTTAAGCTTCAATTTAGTCCTGAAGTTGCTCTAGTCTTCCTCCAGGAAATTAGCCTATTAAATTCTGGACTAGACTAAGTCTTAGACTTTTTAAAACCATGACAGAGAAAGCACATTTCTGTTAGTCTGATTTAAATGGCCATTTTAGTCTAGGACTAGGCTTAATCTTGGTCCGGGAAACCACCCCTATATGTCATAAACATAGGCTGAGGGTGAACCAAAAAATGAGATTAGACCTTTTTAAGCAAAATTATTTTTTACTGCTGTCAAGGTTATTTTTAGTTAATTAATAAAGCCAGCCATTGTCTCACATTTAAAGCCTACTTCATTTTGTGAAGTTTTATTTATATTTCTATAAACATTTGTTATGTAATGCAGACATCTATAAATCAAATCCTTTATAGCCACCGTTTGTGACTATGTATTTCATAACCGGTTTGTCTGGTGTTAAAAGTACGTTTTCCATTCCTGCTTCGTTGAAAGAAATGAAATGAAAAGAAAGCAATGTGGTAAACAAGAGAACTGGAAGTAATGACTTATTCTAAAAAGCAAGTTCAAGTTTGCATTTATTAATGTTTCATCTTTTATGCGATTGATTAATAGCTAGATCATTTAAAAGATAATTGTAAGGCAGTCATATCTAAGTATAATAAAAAGTATAAATAAAGAGATTAATACATTTTGGACCAATTAAAATAATAATAATAATAATAATAATAAAGAATAGGTTTAGAGATAGATATAATAATAAAAGTATATCTCTAAACCATAAACTGTAATCAATATTAAAAATGTTTATTTATTTGTATTTTAGTATTATATTTAATATTACTCACTACTTAATCATGCAATTACACTGTAGCAAGAACACTTTAAAATAAAGCAACCGAACTCTGTAAGAGCTGTGTAGTAATATTAAGTTTTATTTAACTTAATTCAATTTGTTGTTGATTCATGTGCACCTGACATCAGACTTTTCAGAATTTTCTGCTACAAGAAAAAAAGGACATACTATTGTGCATTTACCAGTGGTCACTATTAATGCTTTAAGTTCTGCTATTCTTTAATAAACAGCATTAGTGCTGAGAGTACTTCAGACACAACACACAAATCATTCTCTACCACAGATATCATTTAAGAAATTATGACTGGAAAAGAAATTGCCTGTTTTTCAGGTCCTGCGCAGTGCTCTTCGCGGGCATGGAGTTCAAGCTACAACTACACAAGGTAAGTTTACCGTGTAGCCTATTTGTTTTGCTTTCACTTACAGATTTCTGTATTTTTCAAAGCTCCTGTTTCCACCTGTAAAATATACATTACATTAAAATTCTATGTACTGTTAACAACTGAATTTTCAAGTATTCTTTTGTGGGCACTGTTTGATTGTGTTTTATTTAATGAATAGTAGTAGTACAGTATAATCTATGGTCATTATCTGATTAAAAATGTCTACATTTATTCATTTATTAGCTTGTCGCCAAGCTTTGCCAGTAATGTACAAGTAGCATGGAGACCCAGGTACAATTTATTTAACGAATAGTAGTAGTACAGTATAATCTATGGTCACTATCTGATTAAAAATGTCTACATTTATTTATTTATTTAGTTAGTTTGTCATCAAGCTTTGCCAATGTACAAGTATCATGGAGACCCAGGTACAATTATTCATTTTAGTACTCTTGTCTTCATTTGTAAAAGATTGAATGCTTTCAAACTGTCAATGTGAAATCAAAATTGGCCATATTTATATTTGATTTTTTTTTTAAATAATAGTAAGTAAATACATATATACATATATACATACATACATTTCCCTTTTACAAAATAAAAGTAACCTGGAAATTACTTTCATTTTTGCCTGATGTCTTCAGTCTCGAAGCATACAATCAAATCCCACTCAAACATATTCCTTAATGAATATCCTAATTTATATCATACATCAATGATTAAAGAAAAATGTGTTGCAGTGCTTAAAAACAAGTTATGTTTCTGGACAAGTGGAGTTATTATACACCAGCACAACGCTCAACCGAAGTACACCGATGGTAATCAGCCTTACTTCACCTCGGTTAGCCAATAAATCACTAGTGTCAAGAAAAAGGTATCATTTCTTAATCCTGCAATATTTCTGCTTTGTTTTTTTATTTATTTGTTTATTTTGTATCACTGCAAGTCCCTGGTGTTACTATGCAAAGTTAATCTGTGCTCCTTTCAAATCTGTTTATTATTATTATTATTATTATTATTTGTAATAGTATAGTAGCTTTTAATGTTATTTCATTTTTTTCAGTTCCTTTTCTACAACTGGCCAAAAAACGGATGACAATAATGATGATGATTGTGCTGCTGGTAGCAATACCGATTATGATGATGAACCCAAACCAGAGATCACCAGATCTATGGAGGATGAATGGTAATACATTTGACATATAGATCTATAGATAAAAGTCAAAGAACTATGCAGAGTATAACAATGAAAGCACTGAAAGAATGAAATAGACAGATATATGCAGAAAGATACTCAGGCACTATTAAGTAAAACTGTTCTTTTGTTGTATTGCTAACAGGAACAATAAGATTTTGGTAATTGGTTTCGCACTGTTAATTGGTTACTTACTTTTTTTATTTGGTTGCACCGAATTTTTGATTGCCCTGCGAAGGACATAAAGATATTCTGAGGTGGAAACATGGATCACATCCGGATTTGTCCCATTTTTGCCCATTATTGATTTTATAAATGTACTAATTAATGTCTATATGATTATTTGGTGGTAATGGTGTTATATGTTGTTCATTAACATGTGTAAAATGTGAACTTTTTATTTTTTGATTATTGTTTTTTTTTTTTTTTGCACTCAGTTTCACTTTCACCTTGCCAACTATTATATGTACTGTACTATATCCAACTTCATGTATATTTATTCTCACCAAAAAGGTAATATAAGCAATATGGTTGATTTTTTATATTGTCACCAAATGTAATAAACTATTGCAAAGCTCTTAAGTGTTAAATGTTGAGCATGATTTTATAAATATTAATAGTATACATTTCTGTTACAAAATAAAATAATATATACAAAATAATAAATATAAAAGCTTATAATGGAGTTTAATATATACAGTTAAAGTCAAAAGTTTGCACACACCTTGGAGAATCTGCAAAATGTTAATTATTTTACCAAAATAAGAGGGATCATACAAAATGTGTTATTTTTTATTTGGTACTGATCTAAATAAGATATTTCACATAAAATATATCTACATATAGTCCACAAGAGAAAATAATAGTTGAATTGATAAAAATGACCCCGTTGAAAAGTTGACTTGATTCTTAATACTGTTTTGTTACCTGAATGCTCCAACTGCCCGCTGTTCTTCAGAAAAATCCTTCGGGTCCCACAATTTTTTTTTTTTTTTTTTGGCATATTTGAACCCTTTCCAACAGTGACTGTATGATTTTAAGATCCATGTTTTTACACCGAGGACAACTGACAACTGAGGGACTCATATGCAACTATGACAGAACGTTCAAACACTCACTGATGCTTCAGACGGAAACACGATGCATTAGGGGCCAATAAATAAATATATTTAAACATTTAAGATAGTATCTACGATTACAAAACAATTCAAAAAATGGGCATTTGTGCTGTTGTAAATATTTATTTTATTTTATTTTTTTAACGAACCAAAAGCCATTGGTACTCGCTCGTCCAGTAGGTGGCGGTAATGCGCCGTCAGATGGTTTTGCCACCCTCTATCATTAAACAGCACGAAGAAGCAAGAGAGTGAAGCGGCGTTGTGAACATGGCGGATAACAGGGAGAAAGGTTTACAAGATTACAGAAAGAAATTACTGGAGCATAAAGAGATTGACGGACGCCTCAAAGAGTGTAAGTGTAATATATTTCTATGCACGTCATGCTGTTATTGATCAGTTTGACAGCTTCTCCGGCTGTTGTTTGATTTATATCGGTAGTCTGTGCTGTAAGTCGCTTTGTCATGCAGTGCTCAAATCAATTAGCCGCTAATGGTAACAGCAAATGTTAACGTCGAAAACCAATTAAATGACTAAATAAAGGTACACAGCATGCTTTGAAGTGTTCTAGGTATATTTAATAACATATACAATTTAAAAAACAGGAATTTCTTAGTTATTCTCCATGAGGAAACATTCACGACCAACCTTTAGCATCTCTGAGTCATGAACCAAATTAAACTTTTATCACACGTTTGTACATGTAATTAAGCACTTTATATCATATTGTCTTCATACTGGTCTGGAATCTCTATTGCAGTGAGGGAGCAGCTGAAGGAGCTCACTAAACAGTATGAAAAGTCTGAGAATGATCTGAAAGCTTTACAGAGTGTGGGACAGGTAAGATCTGAGCCAAATCTGCTCCAAATGTTTTATTACTTTAACATTAAATTAACTATGTGTTTGCGTTTCTTATGGTCTGATCGTTTCATTGTGTTTTTAGATTGTTGGTGAGGTGCTGAAACAACTGACAGAGGAGAAATGTAAGGCCAGATCATCTTTATTCTGTTGTTGTTGATAGTCTAGTCTAAAGTAGCTTGGTTCCTAAAGTTCTTCTTCTTTTGTAGTTATTGTCAAAGCAACTAATGGCCCACGATATGTGGTTGGATGTCGCAGACAGGTGAGCACATTGGTTGTATTTTGTAATTAATACTAATGTGTGATTGCCAAGTCATTTGTCATATCTGGCTATATATTGTTGTTTCAGCTGGACAAAACCAAACTTAAACCAGGCACTAGAGTGGCTCTGGACATGACGACTCTCACTATCATGAGGTAAGAAGTTCAATATCATCAAGCATATTAAGCTCTGCTTATGCTCTTATTTGACAGTCTAGGTATGTATAGTATTTAGCTGGGACATTTGACCAAAAACTCTTTTCAAATGCTTTTTTTTTTTTTTTTTTTTTAAGGTATTTGCCTCGTGAAGTGGATCCTCTAGTGTACAACATGTCCCATGAAGATCCTGGCAGCGTTTCTTACTCAGAGATTGGTGGATTGTCTGAGCAGATCCGTGAGCTGAGAGAGGTCAGAAAGACACTAACATACTATCATTATCAGCTGATGAAATACACGTCCAAAAGTTTGGAAATGATAAAGATTAAGATATGCTCACTTTAAAAGTCGTAATATTTAATATTCTGTTCAAAATAATTTTCTATTTTAATATGTAATTTTACGCACATGCACACATACAGGCATGCATATATACTGCGGTTCAAAAGTTTGGGATTGGTAAGATTTTTTAAAGGAATCTCTTCTGCTCAAGGCTGCATTAATTTGATTAAAAATACAGAAAAAAAAATAATGATTTTGTATTTTAATATATTCTAATGTATGACTTATTTCTGTGATGCAAAGCTGAATTTTCTTCAGTCATTACTCCAGTCTTCAGTGTCACATGATCGTTCAGAAATCATTCTAATATGCTGATTTATTTTCAGTGTTGGAAACAGTTGTGCTGCTTTTTTTGTAACATGATACATTTTTCAGGATTTTTTGATAAATAAAAATTTTAAAATAATAGCATTTATTTTAAGTAGACATATTTTCTGACAATGTAAGTCTTCACTCTAATTTTTAAATCAATTTAACATGCCTTGCTGAATAAGGAATCAATTTCTATCAAAAAAGAGTTTTTTTTTTTTTTTTTTTTTTTTTTTAACTGACCTCAAACTTTTGAACAGTAGTGTATATTGTTAAAAAAAAAATTCTATTTTAAATAAATGCTGTTCTATTTAACATTTTATTCATAAAATAATTCTGAAGAATAAATTAGATTTTAAAGTATATTAACATGGAAACCATTATTTTATGTTGCAAAAATATTTCACTATATTACTGTTTTATTTTTCTGTATTATTGATTAAATAAATGCAGCCTTGATAAGCATAAGAAACTTATTTTAAAAACCATTGAAAATCTTACTGACTTCAAATGTTTGAACAGGTTATATAGTAATTTTGATTTTATATAGAAATTTGATGCAGAATAAGTTTTATTTTCTTTCAACAAAAAACAAAACAAGAAAAAACCTTGCTGGTCCCAAACATTTGAAGTCTTTAAATTGCCCTTTTTTTGGTTGATATTGTGTTCATTACATGTTTAAATGGGAAGAACATGTCAAATAAGTTTAATTAATTTATGTTTTTCAAGATCACTTTTATATGTGGTTAGAAGTCTGATACATATCTGATTTGCCTCTTCTTTTTCAATTTCATATTATTATTATTCACTCCAACTACATACGTATGTATGTGCATGTAAAAAATGTAAAGCAAGGAAAAATGTTTGGTGGCATTTATAATGACTAAAGGCCATTGCACATTTTTTCACATCCATTGCAAGCATTTTGAGAGGTGTTCTGGCAGTTCAGAGCCACCGTACCAGCGAATGCTAAAATCCAGAATTGCGTCTGACAAGTTCATCCACTCCGTCTCGCAGCACTAAGCACTGTAACATCCTTGTACACTAAGTTCACAAAAGTTGGTGGTCTTCTTTATAATATGTGGCTCCAGTAATGCTTACAAAGCATCAAAGTTTACTGACATCCTGAAGTAAACGTTAAATCGCCTGGGATAATCCGGCAGCTCATTAATAAGAAGATGCACATAAAAAGCATTCTCTCATTGCTTTCTATATCTTATAATATGCCTTTTCCTTTTATCTTTTTAAGAAGAGTGTGGACAACCAAATCATTCTCGCTGCTTTAAGAATTAATACGCATCGAAATCGGTGTGCAAGGTTTCTGTGCTTGACTGATTTTTAGGATTACGAATACGAAAAAACGCATACAAATAATTTTGGACTCAGTGTGCAGTGACCTTGACACTAAAGTTCTAACTCTAATAGAGAGCTGATTATGTCAATATTTTAAGCAGTCATGCATGTCTGATTATAAACAGACAGAATGTATGTTCAGTGACTGGATCTGTGTCACACCTTGCAGTGTAAATGCAGCTTGAACTTAACTGGACTCATTGTCTTAATGATTATGAATGAATAATGAATGACAAATTGTCTTTTGTAGGTAATTGAGTTACCTCTGACCAATCCTGAGCTGTTCCAGAGGGTGGGCATTATTCCTCCTAAGGGCTGCCTCCTGTATGGACCACCAGGTCAGTCAATCTATTACGCTTTGTTGGGCAATTATTTCAGTTAATTACTGAAATGTATGTGAAATGGTATGTTTACACACAAAGTATTTTATTGTTAAAGGCACTGGAAAGACTCTTCTTGCCAGAGCTGTGGCCAGTCAGCTGGACTGCAATTTTCTGAAGGTATGTTGATTTGGATGCTATAGATAAAGTTTAGCTTGGGTCGTACTGTTTAACAACTGTTATGGTATTGGGTCATAGTGTTGAATAAAACATGTTGTTTTTTTAGGTGGTGTCCAGCTCCATTGTTGACAAGTACATTGGTGAGAGTGCCAGACTCATCAGAGAGATGTTCAACTACGCCAGAGACCATCAACCCTGCATTATCTTCATGGATGAGATCGATGCTATTGGTAATGCTCTTCCAGTCCAAGCCATTTTTAGAAGGCGTAATGGAAATTCAGTTGTTCTTAATTGACTTAACATATACTTTGCCTTTTAAAGGTGGACGTCGGTTTTCTGAGGGAACCTCTGCAGATAGAGAGATCCAGAGGACACTGATGGAGGTATGGAGGTGGTTTTTAACTAACCTTGTAGATGAAACTTATGAAATTAAGCTTAACAAAATGATTGAACTCTTCTTTTTTTTGTCAATTAATGCTTACTTTATTATTTTAGTGAAAATCTTCCTTTATTTCAGTGTATAAGGAAAAAAAGCTAATTGGAACAAATATTTCTGTCTCTCTGTCAGCTGTTGAATCAGATGGATGGGTTTGACACTCTGCATAGAGTCAAGATGATCATGGCCACCAACCGGCCGGACACTTTAGACCCTGCCCTGCTGCGTCCTGGCCGACTGGACAGAAAGATCCGTAAGTTTGTGTTCCTCTATCCTCCATCTTCACACATTCAGTGATTGTGCTAAGAAAAGGTGAATTATTTATTTTTTTTCCTCCCAATGTACAGATATTGAGTTGCCCAATGAACAGGCTCGACTGGACATCCTGAAGATCCACTCTGGGCCCATCACCAAGCATGGAGATATAGGTGTGCCTCAGACTTTCTGGTTCATTTTTTACAGCTGTGACTATTTTATTATACATTTTGGAGTAGGGTTAGTACTTTTTCCTCTGTAATCACATTTCCTTTCATCTCCAGATTATGAAGCCATCGTCAAGCTTTCAGACGGTTTCAATGGAGCTGATCTGAGGAATGTGTGCACTGAAGCTGGTAAGAAATGTGCAAATCACTAAAGAAGCATTTAAGGGAAAGGCTTGTGCACACCGGAACGATTATCGCATGTGATTATCGCCAACGTTTAACGCCTTGTGAGTGTGCACACTGACGTGCAAAACGGCAGGTGTAAAAGCATAATTTATTTTTTTACATTTTTAAATTGGCGCTTTTGTTCACATGCCTGGAGCTGCTGAAGTTACAGTGAACATGGCTTGGTGCCGCCAAGCACAAAACGGTCTGGCCGAGCACACATTGATCCTTGACGAAGATGATGAATGTAGAGCTGCTGGTGTCTGAACACAAAGAGCTTTGTTGTTATGAAGAGGAATTCCACCTTGGGTATTGCAGTTTCTCATTAAGCGCCATCTAATGTCAGGGAGTGAATTTGCACGTTGACTTGGCTCATCACCAGTGAAAATCATTTGGGTATGAACACAAAGACGTGGCGAAAAACGTCTCGGAAAAACACTGGCGATAAATGTGCATGATAATGGTTCCGGTGCTCACGAGGCTATGTCATAGAAAACCCATGAAAGTAAAAAAAAAAAAAAATTCACATTGTTTTATACATATTTTGGACTTAGAGGGGTGCCAATTATTTCGATGACTTGAAATGGATTCGGTGAGCTACTGGTGCTACCTGTTGCCATTTTTACCGCAACACAACTCTAAAAATAAGTCTAAACACCCCTGGATATAGAGTGAAATCCGCGCTGAGAAATTTCTTCGGTGGCTGTGGCGTTATGACAAGTGTTGGCAATCTTTACATCTGTAATAATCATGATTAATCGCATATTTATATTGTTAGAATTTTACATTGAACCTCCAAATTAATGTATTAACATCATAAAGATAGTATATTTTATGTGTTTAATGGCATCATTTTTCTATGTAATATTGATACCAATATTGCTACTGGTGTCTCTATTAAATGCATTTTCCTCAATTTTACCTATTAATTATAGCCATTCAACATTACAGTATAATTGAAAGCCATTTCTTTTTTTTCTTTTTTTTTTTTTTACATTTAAAAGGCTCTGAAATGTATAACTTTTAATTTAAGTGATTTTAATACAATCTTCAAACAAACTATAAATTATATATGCCATACAGATTAATCTTCAAGCTACAAAAGTTAATCTGAGACTAGAGCAGTCAAGTGATTTCTTTTTCTTTTGTTCTTTGATTTACATCAATAGCCGGGTTTATTGCATAAAACATTTGCGAATAAGCTCCGTTTTTATCCAACAAAGCAAAGAGAACAAAATCAGCACTTCCTGATAAACTGGCAGTATATATCACTAATAAAGTATGAGAAGTCACTGAATATATTTTCATATATAATAAATAGTATATAATAATATAGTAAATGTGGTCACTTCTGGAGGTGGATGCCTGAGGATGACCATAGCAACATTTCAGATGCTTTGGAACATGATTGGTCTACTTGTTAGTCAGATTTTGCTGTCCCATAGCACAAAGTCACATGATTTTTTTTGCTGCGTATGGAGGAAATTTATTAATACACATCCATTTCCATCTCCCATTATTCGCATTGACCTTTTTTTCACAAGTCAAAAACCACCTCAAGCGACCGCAAAAACTTTTGCGAATTAAGGGATTTTTATCAGAAATGTGGCATTTCCATCACTTGTTTCTGATGCAAAACTTTAAAATGCGCATAAAAACAGGGTGATGGAAAAACAGCTACTGACAGACTTCAGCGGGTTTAGTTTAAAAGCACCTCTGCGTCTTTAAAACCTGATGCACAAGACGCGGATCTGACACATCTGATTTTCTCCCAACACTTTACGGTCATTTAAGACTATGTTTACGAGGTAACTCGCCAAAACGCATTTTGACATAATTGTATGTGTTTTTGTCGGCTGAAGCGCTATTGGCGCACTGTCTTAAATGGCTCAGCGAAAGCATACTGCTGAACCTGCAACCTTTCAAACTATACTTCACTGCACCGTTTAGGTGGCATTCTTGTGTTATGAAGAATAAAAAGGTACAAATTTAATCTTCCGAAATTAAGCAGCATCTTCTCAGGTAAAAGTTATTAGAACTGTGTGTAGAGACAAGCTGGCTGTCACACTGCTCTGACCTTATCAGCCCATTTGTATCCGAACAGTCTGAGTGTTCTTGTCTTGTCAGAAAATATTATTGTATTCGCTTGCGTCAAAAAAAGCGATTCTCTTTAAAAACTGTCTGTTGTGCTCACTACATTTTTTTTTTTTTTTCCACCAACTGGTGACGGACACTGTTAGATATACTCGCCAATGCAGATTTTAAATTGCATTTGGTGCTTGGCAAGTGCTAATTTTAGGCCCTGCCAATACAGTATATATTTTGAAAATATTTACAGTACATGTGTATATATTTATATTCATATAACTGATATTTTATACTTTTTTTTTTTTTTTTTTTTTTTTTTATATTTATTTAATATATTTGACAGGACTAAATCTTTCATGGGTTTTCTACTACATATTTGAGTAAAAGATTTACATTATATTGAGACATACAAGTAAGTCTTAATACCCTGGGTTCCCTTTTAAGGAATATTTCATAATTGTTGATTTAAAAACTATAAGTTGTGCACTATGCTAATATAGAGCTGCAACTTTTGATAATCGATCAGTTTGTGGAATGTTTTTGATTTAACTATTCATTGATTTATCTACTTTATCAATTACTTGTCGCAGCCCTAATTATAATGAAACATTTTTTCGAAACACATTTTTTCAGTATTTAACAACTTTTTTTTTTTTTTTTTTTTAAATAGCTGTTAGTAAAAACTTTTGGATTCCCACTGAATGACCTCTCCTCCTTTTTATCCATTAGGTATGTTTGCCATTCGTGCAGACCATGAGTATGTGACTCAGGAGGATTTCATGAAAGCTGTGAGGAAGGTGGCGGACTCCAAGAAGCTGGAGTCCAAACTGGACTACAAGCCTGTATAAAACCACATTTTTTTTGTGCAAAGTATAAATGTGAGGGGTTTTCGGTCAGTAATCAATATACTGTCCATGGACACAACACTTCTTCTTTTTTTTTTTTTTTTTTTTTTTAAGCAATATTTTTTTTTTGTCAACATTTGAAATCATTCTGATGTTCCATTTCCATTACTACCATCAAGTGACTTCAGCTGTTCAGTTAATGCATTGTTAAGCCCCAATTTGATAAAAAAACATATTTACCTGTTGGCTAAGTATATGTAGACTTGTAAGATGATACGGCTCTTTAGAAATCTGTTTGGTCAGTTATATAAACTGTGTGTGCCTGACCTGCTTTTCCACACCATTAAAGTCAATGATTAAAGAAAGAAAGAAATAAACTCCCATGTTGTTTCCACAGTATTGTTGTATCTCTCAAAATCCACAAAAATTCCACAATGATTCATTCTAAAATGTGTATTTGTTAGTTAAACCAATATATTGAAAAAAATAAATATTCTATTCAACTTAAAATCTCTATATTAAACACATCTTACAAGCACACTCAACATCAGAGGCCTAAAACTGAAATAATTCTAGAAGTGTCCATACTTGGGGTTAAAGGTCAGCTGCCTGCATCTCTTTACCTTGAAGATGCTACGTTTCCTTTTCGGGTTTAGCCTTTTCAGCAAAGGCTTGCTTTTAATACTGAAAATACACAGGTTTAGTCTTCCGTTAAGTCCTCCTCTTCCTCACCACAAACTGGTCGGTTAGCCAGAGCAAAAGATTCGAGGACAAACGCCCGGCAGATCGGACAGTGCTGGAAGTGGTACACACAGCCGTCGCATACACATGCATGTCTGCATGGTAACAGCACTCTGTTTATAGGTGCGTTCTGACAAACCACACAGTCCCTGCCTTGGGCATCAGGCCACTCTTCTTCTGAATCAGACTCCTCCCCCTTCTCACCTGGACTTTCAGGCTGTGGCTCTGCTCCTTGTGTGCTAGTCGAAGGCTCTGTGGTTTCAGACAAGTTGCTGTTGTCTGCTGACATGAAGAGAGGCTGTGGGAAAGGAATGGTTTTAAGCACACAATCCCGCTCTAGACAAGGAACTTAATTAATGGTGTATAATTATACACTGTCCCATTTTGCTTTAGAGACACTAGGTGATGAAGGTTAAGTGTGATCGAAATGAGCATACAAAAACTGATCCCAGAACAGTAGAAAATGACAATGTTGTGAACATATTTTCATACCTTCAGATCGTACAAATTTCCTTGTGCAGTGAGAAGATACTGAAACAGGATTCTCGCAGAGAGTCTGTATTTGTCATCAGGAACGTGGAGCACTGTCACACTGGCCACCTAAGAAAGAAAACGGTAACAAAAAAGTCTATTCCCATCAAGCAAATCTGATAAAGAAAGACTCTACTGCTTACAATATTGTAGTTGTCCCTGGTCTCTGGATTGGCCAGTGTCAACACAGCAACCAAGGGGTATCGTTCCCTCGGAAGCAACCCAAACTCAGTTACTCCGAGATCTGGAGGCATCTGGGTGAAGTATTGTTCTTTTTCTTCTTTCTGTATACTATTGTTATGTCAAGGACATAAAATGAAATTGCATTGCATGAAATTGTGTTCCATCATATTAATATAAAAATGATTTATTTGTCACAGGAGACAGTGGGAGAGAATAAGATGTGTTTTATTACCATATATGACCCTGGACCACAAAACCAGCCCTAAGCAGCATGAGTATATTTGTAGCAATAGCCAAAAATACATTGTATGGGTCAAAATAATTTTTTTTTTTTTCTTTTATTCCAAAACCCATTAGGATATTAAGATATTTAGTACATTTCCTACTCTAAATATGTCAAAACTTTATTTTTGATTATTAAATGCATTGATACGAACTTCATTTGGACAACATTAAAGGCGATTTTCTCAATATTTTTATTTTTTTTATAATTATTATTTTTAAAGAAGTCTCTTCTGCTCACCAAGCCTGCATTTATTTAATCCAAAGTACAGCAAAAACAGTATTTTTTTTTTTTTACATTTTTACTATTTTAAATAACTGTTTTCTATTTGATTTTTTTTTTAAATGCAATTTATTCCTGTGATTTCAAAGCTGAATTTTTAGCATCATTACTTCAGTCACATGTAAACATAATTCTAATATTCTAATTTGCTGCTCAAAAAACATTTATTATTATTATTAGTAGTAGTAGTAGTAGTAGATTTTTTTCAGGGTTCTTTGATGAATAGAAAGTTCAGAAGAAATCTTTTGTAGCATTATAAATGTCTTTTTCATCAATTTAAAGCATTCATTCCTAATTCCCCCCCCCCATTTGTGTATTGTATACATTTATGTATAATTGTATTTGAAATGCAATCGCTATGAATTAAAATAAAATGTTTGTTTGTTTTTTCAACATCTTTAAGATGCTTCAAGAAACCTACCTGCAATGCTACAGTACTGTTAAATGTTTGGGGCACTTGTGTAAAAATCCTGTAGAATGAGGATGCTGTCAAAAATACTGTCAATGTGCATAGTTTTTGAGGTAGCTTTGCAGGTAAGTCTCTTGAAACATCTTGGAGACTTTTGCCACAGATCTTCTGGATTTAGTCTGAGTTTTTTCTGTTTCTTCATGTCATCCCAGACAGACTGGATGATGATCAGATCAGATCTGGTGTGGAGCACCAAAATGAATGTTTGGAAATGGAAACTGATATTTCCTACTGACACACTACAACAAAAGATAGAAATAACTGGCTTAAAACCTTTTTTAGCTGGTGAAAATACTAGTGTTCTAATAATTTTGGCCACCGTTGTAGTTTTACATTTTTTTTTTATTATTATTATTTCTACGTTTTTATAATATTCTACCATTTTCTTCTTAAAACTCCATAAATCTCCCCTGTGGATCTGTTGAAAAGACTATGAGGAATGTTATTAAAGAGCTATTTCTAAGAGAAATGAAAAGGATACTTGAAGCTTTGGTGGTGATGGTAGCTTAATTCCAAAGCCTCTTGAAACAGCTCTGCTGTGCTGAGCCGGACCCCACGCTGGTGACTCTGAAGGGCTGCCTGGAGAGCCTGGACCCCACAGCCCCAAAAACAGCTCAGGATGCAGTCTTCAAGACAATACGACCGCAAACTCACACCCTCTTACATAACGACAAAAAAAAAAAAAAAATTACACTCAATACACTTATTGACTACATTTTATTAACTTTAAATGAATTCAACATTGTCATTGTTAGTTTCTCACCAGTTACTGTACCAGCCGCAGAGTCCATTTCTAAAGCGAAGGGATTGGTCACCTGCACCATCTTTCTCTCAGGGACAGGTGTTAAAGATTCAGTCTCATCTGAACTGCGTAAGATGACCGGGACATCAAATCCAAACCTGGACAGAAGATACCAAAGATATTTAGATAGAGATTAAGGATGTTACCATCAACTTCTGCTTTTAAGAGAGAACTAAAACATCAACTTGACAGCTTAAAATGTCCATACCTAACCCAAACCATCTAACACTGGACTAAAATGCTAGTTTATCCTAATAAATATTAACTTACCAGCCTAACACAACTACCACAGTGATAATGAAGCATACTGATATAACAGTAATGTAAAAGAGAGGAGAATATTCATATAACATCACTAAAAACTCCGCAGCCATGCTTAAAATGTTACATTAATACAGTGCGCATAAATGCCGTTACGCCTGATAAAATAAATACTTTTTTATTTTATCTATTTATTTTTTTTAAGTGCGATAGTCTTGTATCCTTTGCAGTCTAGCTTCGGGCTGTCACCCTACAAGACTCACTAACGTAAACTTCCGGTTGTGACAGCCGCTACGGTAGCCCAGAGGAACAAATCCGCACATGACTCCAATACCGTCACGCATAGGGAGGAGCGTTACAGCAAGATAGTGAAAGGAAGTTCGATTCATTTTGCGAATCGGCTCTTTCAAACAAATCGCTTTACTGAACCGATTAAAAAAAGGCTTCAGTTTTGTTTACGTCATCACGTAATTACAGCGTTATTTTTAAATTTTAAAAATGCACCTTCGTTCAAACACAGGTACTGGACATTATACTAAAGCAGAGTAACATTGTATTAGCCTATATTATTATATGCTATAATAGTAAAAATGGAATAACTGTACAAAATAAATAAATAAATAAATATTTAGAAAACAATTTGCATTACAATAGCATATTATTTCAGCCACATACAAATATAAATAGGCTTAGGCTCTAGTCAACTATATGGCAGAAATAATATGTTATTTCCAAAACAGCAACAGTTCTCGCCTTGTATAACGAGAACCACTCGGACAGATTCAGTCGTGGACGACTCGTTCAGACTGATTTTGTGAACCGGTTGAACTAATTCATTGAAAAGATCCGACTCAACGGTAAGATTCGTTCACTAGTCGGACACCGCTATAGAGCAAGAGGGGCTCCACAGGGAGAAATACAGGCGGCATATTAATGGAAAGTGAACAGGTTGGCGTGTCCGCCCTATAAGTTGAGGACTGTGTGAGTGAATTCGACTTTATTTAATGGAGTTTCAAGTCCAGCGTGTGTGATTGACGCGTCTGTACAGATGCTGGCCGCTCTGGTCGCGCCGGGGGAAGGAGAGGTTTTGACATCGTTAGATTTGTTGTTATTATAATCAGCTGACCGGTGCTGAAATCGCTCCGTTTGCTTTTTTTCTAGAAAGCGGTGACAGTGATGAGCGCTTGTCAGGACAAAACGTCTTTGAGTTGTTCGCAAAGCAGGGAAAATGTCAGCGGTAGTGAATGGGGAAGGATGGATGATGCGTGTACGTCCTGCTTTGACGAACCCACTGGCGATGCGATACGCGCCGGGATGGATGCGGTGCAGTCGGGCATAGACGGACATCTGCCGCTGCCCCGAGGCCAACGCGAACTGATGCTAGGCCTGGTGGAAGAGGGTTTCGCCGGCTATCATGGCCGTCTCGGTTCTGATCCGGACTCAGATTATCTCGACATCCCCGGCGACCCGAACTACAGCGAAAGTGACGGTAACGTCACCACGAAAAAGCGCAACCGCTCCAACAGCTCGCGGCACCGCGGGGAAGTTGTCACGGAACTCGGTCCCGAGGAGGTGCGCTGGTTCTACAAAGAGGACAAGAGGACCTGGAAGCCGTTTGTTGGACACGATTCTTTGAAAATTGAGTTGGCTTATCGCAAATACTGCGAACTTAATCCAAACGAGGTCAAACGGAGGGATGCGGATGAAGAAGCAGAGGATTTATTCGAGTCACCATCAGAATGCGAAGCACAAACGGTCCGGAGACAATCGGCGGCGTTGGCAGCGCAACCGGTACCCGAGAGCGCGGATGCTGGATGCTCAACAGACGAGATAGAGCTGGATTCAGAAAGCATCAATGTGGACGCAGTGTGCGTCCGTGGAGGACTCTACGAGGTGGACATCAAAAAGAAAGACTGTTATCCTGTATACTGGAACCGTGAGTATCTTAAACAATTAAGCTTACGTTAAAGATGCAAAATCTAAAATGACATTACTTAAGGCTGTCAAGCTCCAAAAGCTTGAAAAAGTATATTAAAACTAGTCTACATAGTTCATGTGCTGTATTCCAAATCTTCTTGTGTGAGGAAAAAATGAATACATTTAAGTCATCAGTTGCCAAAAAATCACTGCCAGCTTTCAAATCTCAATGAGCTCTATATTCAAACTTGGCCCTTAAAGTCATTGCATCAGAACTGATGTCAGTCTCCTTGGTTTGAATGTAGCTTTCAGTAAATAACAACGTAGGCTAAAGCTACATTATAGTTTGTTCCTCAAATGGATTGCAGTAGTCCTTTTGGCTACTTTACTAATGGAGCATTATACGTCTCCTTTTGTATTTGTAATGACAAATGTAAGTAAATTATGACAGAATTATTATTATTATTATTATTATTATTATTATTTTATTTATTTATTTATTTATTTTTTTTTGTGAATGAAATACAGTCATTTCAATAGGAATCTGCACAGATTAGATATTTCACATCACGACAAAAGGCAAAGTTGGTCACATTTATTTGCTTTTAAACTGCTGGGTTTTCACTGACTCATGTGTGATCTGTACAGTTGTAAGGAATAGTTCGCCCCAAAATGACAATACTGTCATCATTTACTCACCCTCAGGTTGTACCAAACCTGTGGGTTTCTTTGTTTTGTTGAACACAAAAGAAGATACTTTGAAGAATGTTGGTGACCAAACAATTGCTGGCAGCCATTGAATTCAATTGGAAAGTAATCAGTAACTGTTTGGTTACCAGCATTTTTATAAATATTTTGTGTTGAGCAGAAGAAAGAAATTCATACAGGTTTGGAACAACATGACGCTGAGAAAATAAAGACTAAAATACTAAAGCCTGAAATACACATCATTTTTGCCCTGGTTTTTCATCTAGACATGATTCAGTGCTGAATTGGTTGCATATCAGTTGTGTTATTCTGTACTCCTGTTCTCAAGTTCATACTTAGTGTTCTCAGTCCAAAACAGTGGAACAAAAGTTTCAAGAATGAACAAAGTGGCATTTCTGAATGTGAATTTAGGTGTTTGAAAAAATAAATAAATAAAAAAATAAACATGCAAACTGAAAGAAAAAGTGAAATATAGATTTTCTCTATATGAAGCAAAGACTTTATTCATGCCACAAAAAAGTGATGCCTTTATGAACCTAAAAAACAAATATAATGTAATTTAATTAATTGCCAAAACTCTACATCAACAGAAATCCTTTGGGATCTCAGAAAGACATTGGATGCCCATTTTCCAAGTTGGTTTGATTCTTTAGGATCTTCATGAAATGCCAGCAGAATACTTTGGTTAAAATTCCTCTATGGTCGTGCAAAACAACACCCTTTTTAGCTTGTCAAAAACAGCTCTGTTCACAGCAACCTATTTTGATGCATGTCTCTTTAAATATTAATAAGCTTTGTTCACATCATCCCTTTCTTCTGTTTTTTGGGTATTGGGTGGCACATTACCACCAAAAACAAAACTAATCCACTGTGTCTTCAGTGACTCTGATGTTGTGAGAAAATTAAGACTCTGATGTTCTCTTTTATATCCAACTACAAAACACCTGCATTGCTTACAAGACATCGTTGTTGCTACAGCTGCTCGAGTATGGAGAAAATGGCAGACAGCGTTCAATTGGCCGAGGGCTGAAATATGCTAATACAGGACAGTCCATCAGCGGTTGTGGGTGGAGCCTGAGCAGTATGATGTCATACTCCTCAGTAAATCCAAACATCTTGATCTTGAAGACAGAGAATGTGAATTTTAAAAAAAGCAGTGAATGGATTTTTATTAGTGTAGGGTGGATATAAACACCATGTAAAAGTGAATTTTGCACCTGATGCCCCCTGATGCTTTAGGTCTGATGAAATTCTGCTTTAGGAACATATAATGATTCATTCTGCTTGCATTTACAGAACAGGACCACATCCCAGTCATGAGAGGCCAGTGGTTCACGGACGGGACCTGGTTGCCACTGGAGGAAGAAGACAGTGACCTCATTGAACTGGAGCATCTGGCCCGTTTCCGAGGCCAGCAAATGAAAGACACCTTTGACACGGAAGCGGTGGCCACCACGGTGGACAGCAAAGATGGTAATAACCCATGCTATGAATAGGATTCAGGGTTTGGAAGTTTTGATGTAGGGGTCAAGCGCACAAAAAAGGCCGACTTAACATTGACACGTAGTTTAGCTGATGCAGAGGCATGGTCATGAATGAACCACAAACCAACAGAGACATCCTGTTTGTCTCATATGACACACATTTAAACTAAGACAAAAACTGGTGACATGTATACTACAGAAGGGCTATTGATCGTCACTTGTGTTTGCAAATAGTCAAAAGACCAAAACGGAAGCTGGTTAAACATTACTTAACAGTCGGGTAATTTGAAACAGACCTGTTTGACTTCTGCCCTTAATTCACTCAGCCATTCACAGTCTGAAATTGAGCCGGAGCCATGTGGACTGGCACAGCGTGGATGAAGTGTACCTTTACAGTGATGCTACCACTTCAAAGATTGCACGGACTGTTACTCAGAAACTGGGATTCTCCAAAGGTTTGTAACACCCTTGATTAGTATTGTATTGACTAGTATGTGTATTGATTCTCAGTGGTGTTGCGAGTCTAAAGGCCACATGAAGTGGCTTGATGAGTGTTCGGGCTTAAAGGTCCACTGAAGTGCTTTGAAACGTGCAACATTATTCTATGTGTTGATGCAATTTCAATTGAAACAGAAAGATAGGATGGGATATATCAAGCAGCTTTTTAAAATAGCCAATAGCATTTAGTTTATATCACAACTTGGGCTAGAGCCGCTGAGCTTGGTAAAGCTATATTGCTATAAAATATACCATTCTGTGTAGAATTCAAATGGGTCCAATACGCTTTGTGGTCTGTGCCGACTCATGCATATGACACAAAGCGAAACCAGACTTCTTTCACCCCAACGGAATGCATATTTACAGTACATTGTCTGAATCATTCCCTATCCACTATATAGTGCACTACATGCCATTCACCATACAGAAAATACAAATTCTGAACTAGCGACTGACTTTAGCCACAGCTTTAGCGTCCATTTATAGTGTAGGGGACGGAATGCTTTGGATTCTAGAGAGCATTTGATTGGACAGTAAGTCGAATAAGAAGCTTTAGTGCAGGGTGATGTCATCAAAATCAGTGTAATTTCTTAAAATTGTAATGTAACACACAAGTTTAAATTATGAAGTGTATATCTTCAAAAGCATAAAAAGAGATTAAAACAATGATTAAAAATTTACTTTAAAGTAAAACCTCGAAAAAATAATTTGAAGTTACAAAGTGCACTTTTTTAAAATCTCTTAATCATATTCATCAAAATATCTTCTTTTATGTTCAGCAGAAGTAAGAAACTCATACAGGTTTGGGAAAACATGAGGGCAAATAACACTAGTTCACTCAAAAATTAAAATTCTGTCATTAATTACTCACTCTCATGTCATTCCAAACCCATAAGACCTTCGTTCATCTTTGGAACACAAATTAGGTATTTTTGATGAAATCCAAGAGCTTTCTGACCCTGCATAGACAGCAACGCAGCTGACACGTTTCAAGGCCCAGAAAGGAAGTAAGAACATTGTTAAAATAGTCCATGTGACACCAGTAGTTCCACCTTAATTTTTTTTGTGGTTCCACCTTAATTTTTTATTTTTTTTTTTGAACTTATGAAGACAGATTTTTAATGCACAAAGAGGAATGCACATGTATGCATCATGGCACTGTCATGAATGTGTGTCGAAGACTGACATGGAAGAGAGGAAATTGTTGTTTTCTTTGCGCACAAAAAGTATTATCGTAGCTTCATAATATAATTAAACCCCTGATGTCACATGGACTATTTTAACAATGTCCTTACTACCTTTCTGGGCCTTGAATGTGGTAGTTGCATTGCTGTTTATGCAGGGTAATTTTTTTTATAGCTAAATTTCTTTCTTTATGGCTGATTAGCGTCCAGCAGCGGGACCCGTCTCCATCGAGGTTACGTAGAGGAGGCGGCTCCAGAGGACACGCCCCCTGAAACAACACACATAGTCTTTGTAGTACACGGGATTGGTCAGAAGATGGATCAAGGTCGTATCATTAGAAATACAAGCATGTGAGTCCACCAATCACACACCTGAATCGGCACAATACCAATCATCTAGACATGAAACTAACTGATGCGTTTCATTGATGGTTAGGATGCGTGATGCTGCCCGCAAGATGGAGGAGAAGCACTTTTCAGACCGAACAAATGAACACGTTGAGTTCCTTCCTGTGGAATGGAGATCTAAACTTGCCCTTGATGGAGGTATTGACTATGGACAATAATAAAAAACAAAGTACATTATGTTTGAAAAGTATTAGCTTTGATAGATACAGTTTATTTATGAAGTGTACTTTTTTCAGACACCGTAGACTCCATTACTCCAGACAAAGTGCGAGGCCTGAGAGACATGCTGAACAGCAGTGCCATGGACATTATGTACTACACAAGCCCTTTGTACAGAGATGAGGTGATATACAGCTACAATCTTCCATTCTTTCATTCATGTTCTTATTATTTTTAACTTTTAATTTTTCAACTCTCTAACCCATTATACACTAGACATGTTTTAAAATCTAGCACATAAGCAACATTTTTAAGGCATCATTGTTATATTCTTTATGCAGGCTGTACTTAAATTCTGCATAATTGTGCTGCCTTCTAAAATTATGACTGGATTTGTGGTCCATGGTCACATATGTCATTTTATAATTCTATTTTCTTTAAAATATATTAAATAAGTGTACAGCCAAATGTACTATAATGTAATTTCTGTTGAAGCTTGTACATCATGTATTTAAATATATTTGCAATATTACATTTTAAAGATGAAGTTGCAAGATAGTACATTAAATATATACATTTTCTGTGTAATACTATAACTACACATGCGTTATATATTAATCAACAAATCAATATAATTGCACTTATTTAAAGCACAACAAAAGATTAAAACAATGATTTAAAATGTAAAACTTATAATTTGACATTATTACAAAGTGCACTTTTTATTTGTGTACTTAAGTGTGTTAAGAAACAATCCTGTATCCATAATCCATAATCTTCAAGTACATTTAAGTGGACTTATTATTTCAATAATATGATATTATCTCTAAGTGCAGTCTTTTGTCTTTTGTGGACCAGAAATGTTGAGAATAAAGTTCAGAAAAGCATAAATAAAAACAGTTCAGTATTATTTAAATGGATTATTTAAACCAATATTTGTGTGCTATGTATTTTAGCTTAGCAACTTTCCGTTGAAATCAGTTATTGAATTTCCTATTCAACAACCATTCCTATTCCTGAATTTCCAGATTTTGGAGCAGAGCTACTCTCAGTCTCTCTCATGTAAAATTTGACTAAATGCCCCACTCATACAATGAAGCACACTCTGTCCTACTCTTTTGTAGTACACAGATAAAGTGTCACACTTGTTCGTTTCATGCTCACTGCACTTGCATCCTCAGATCACCCGGGGTCTGACCAAAGAGTTGAACCGACTCTACACACTCTTTTGCGAGCGCAATCCAGAATTTGCAGAGAAAGGAAAGGTGTCCATCGTCTCCCACTCACTCGGCTGTGTCATCACCTTTGACATCATGACAGGGTGGGATCCCGTGCGCTTTGTTCATGAAGATGTGCCAGATGCCATGGAGGCTGATGTTAGCAGACAAGAGCGTCAGCTACTGGAGGATCTTCGTAACACATGCTTAAGGTTCATGACTAATTAAAGTTACAGTCAGCATTCCCATTATATTAAGTAAATGATATAAGCAGCTACATAGAACACTCTAGAACAGATGCATCTGCTAAATCTGAGGGTACAGGTTTATTATTTATTTATTTATTTTTGCTAAGAACTACACTAAAACACAAAACAATTCAATATATACTGATGTAAAAAAAAAATCTACTTGTGAAAGTTTTGTGAAGCCAGGATTAAAAAAAAACAAAAAACCTGATAAATATTAATAAAAAAAAAAAAAAAAAAATATTATAATAAATAAAAATAAAATAAACATTTAAATTAAAGCGTTTTTTCTCCTTAAATTAATTTCCACAAAAGTATTTTTTTTTTTACCCTTTAAGAGCGCAAACGTTATTAAATATATGTGACATATTTAATGTAAATCGTTATATTTATTCAGTACATGCAATTACCAATCAAATTAAGTAAATATCAAGAAAATCTCAAGAAGCTGCATCTCAAATAGCATTTACATGTGTTTCTGCAGACTGTTTAATGCGGCTCAGAGATGCAATGAATGCATTTACACTGCAGTTACAATTGCATAAAAAAAAATATACTAAAAAATATACTGAATATCGACCTATAAAATGATATTTTAAATATGAAATTGAACCACCACAAGGTGCCATAAAGGCAGTGTTTTTTAACAAGTGAGACTAGTTATTGATTTACTCTATTAACCATTTCCTTCAAAATGGCTCATTCATTCAGAAATTAAGCAAGTGACTTGCAGATTTCAGTACTGTCTTTATGAATGGCTTATTGAATTGCTCACCTGATTAATTCAGAAAAGCTGAATCATTCATGAATGAAACACCGTGTAGTTCAATATTGTGTCTAAAATTTTTCACTTAATGTTATCTTGAACATAACATTAACATTTTATTTTAATAAAATTTTCATTTGTTTATTATATACCATTGAATATAGTAGGGTGAATTCAGGTTGTTTGGGACACCTTTTCCAAGTCATTTCAATGACAAAGAGTGTCCCAATCAACCTGAATTCACCCCTATAAAAAAAATTCAAAAGAAAGACAAATAAGCATGTGTCTCAAGCTGGTATCATTTAACTTCTAAACCTAAAATCAGACGAATGGTCACCCTAATTATAGCAACTGCATAGCAACATGCTAACAACCTTTCAGATTTATTTAGTAATCATGAAGTAATATGCTAACATCCATAAGACACAACCTTTTAGAACAGTCCAGCAATCACAGAGCAATACGCTTACAATAACTGCTAAGGCTGATGATACACGGGGCAATTTTTTGTGCAATGTTACTGGGTAACTTGTTGCCGTCAGCAGGCAACCAGGTGAGACACAGGGCCCACGACCAAATTATCCAGATAGGAATTTGTTACCCATTCTCAATGGTAAAGTGTCCAAGCAACAACAACAACAAAAAAAAGTTGCCTGGCAAAATTGCCTGGCATGTATCAACACTCTAGAAACACACAAAAACCTCTCAAAACACAATAGCAACATGTTAAAAAAAACACCTAGAACACAACAGCAAGACACTAACAACCACTCAGAACACTGTAGCAGCATAGCAACAGGCTAACATCCAGTCAGAACTCTGTAGCAACATGCTAACATCCACACACTAGCAAAACTCTAACAACCTCTCACCTAACCACCCTAACCACTGTAGCAACATGTTAACAACCACCTAGAATACTCTTAACGCTAACAACCTTTCAGAACACTGGAAACTGCATAACAAACGTGCTAACAACTTTAACCACTGTGGCATCATGCTAACAACCTTAACCACTGTAGCAGCATGTTAACAACCACCTAGAACACTCTAGCAACACACTAACAACCATTCAGAACAGTAGAAACTGCAAAGCAACATGCTAATCACCTTATCCACTGTAGCAACCCTGCAAACAAGCCTACACTGGCCCTTTACGGGTACACTTAGGGCTAGCCTAAGGGCCCCCAGCGGGCTGCCAGCGCAGGGCCTCTGAGACTTTGCTCATTGGCAAAACGTTGGTCCCTTAGCGCTGGCCCTGCATGGGCAGCCCTTACTTAGCCCCCAGGAGACCGGGCACTGGCAACCCACACTATTAATCTACAATACATCTGTTTCACTTTAAATACTTTGCAGCTACTATAACTTAAGTCTTTGGGAAAAACGGTTATTATACATCAGAAATGGATGCAGCCACCACATAACTAATGTCTATATTGTCAAAAATGTACAGTAGTCAAAGGGATTTCAAATCAATGGATTTATTAAATACAAAATAGATAACATTCAATTCAGGTTAATACAGCTACATATAACCAAAAATGTAAATACACAAAAGTACCAAAAAAAAAAAAAAAAAGAAAGCAAACAAAGCAATGTAAGATTGTAGGATTTCGTCCTGGACCATGGTGTGGTGACCTCACCAGTAAAGAGTCCCTCTAAATTGCATACAAATACACTGTCCTAAACTAAAAGCATCAATCTAAACATAGGCCATACATACATGTAACATATCTGCAAAAAACATCAGCAATGTACATTTTTTAAATATAAAAAAAAAAAAAAAAAAAAAAAAACAAGACTGTGCTTGAAATGACACATTTCCCAACCAGGACACAGCACAATGTGTTGAGCGGGTGAGCAATGCTGGCTACTGCTGATCGCTATTGCTAGCTCCATCTACCCCACGCAACAACCTCCTGCTCTCTCTATTGAAACTAACATAGAAGTGACTTAAACTGCAGTTCATTGACAGGCCACGAGAAACTGGCTCCAAAAGGGAGCTAACTCCCCTTGTTAAAATACCCAACTTTACAGCAGAAGAAAAAAAAATGTTTCCAGCCTGGTACAAAAATAAAAAATAAAAAATGGTTTTGGTCTATATAGCTAATTTTGCCCTTCATATCAACTGTGAGGGGGGTGATTTTTTTTTTTATAACTCATCTGTTTAAATTATATTAAGCCTTAAAGTTCTGCATAATTAAGACCGTGGCCACTTGAGTGACGAGGGGTTGCCGCTGCTGTCACCACTGTCGTGCTAGGTGGTCGTGGTTTCAGCAACAGCTCCACCTTATTAACAGGCTCACGTCTGTTACACCTCTAATATGGCTTGTGAGATTCACTTTCCTGCAGAGTTTAGCTACAACTTTGATCAAACTCACCCACCTGAGTTTCTAATTATCCTGTAGACACGCTCAAGTGAGTTTGATTATGGTTAGAACTAAACACTGCAGGAAAGTGGATCTTGTGAGTCAGATTTGAAGATCCCTGGCCTATTTGAAACAACAGGTTCTGAAAAGGTCTTTTTTGGTTTGAGCCATTCCACTTCAATTGAGTGGCTAAAGAATGGCCAGTCAATGTTGTTTGTATTCTCCTATATGCATTACAGGGCTGCCCACACAAAACCTGCATGGGCCCAAAGGATACAAAAGTTGCTCTATTCCCGAACAGGCCGCTAGTGTGGGCTGCTCACAGAGAGCCTGTGGTGAGCCCAAAGCTGTGGGCCCTGCCTGGGCAAGCCCACACAGGGCCTGTTTTGATTTGGTGTAGGCTGGCCCTAGCTCACTGTGCCCACAAAAAGCCAGCATGGGCCCCGCAAGGACATGTTTGCAGGGAACATGCTAACAAATACCCAGAACACTCTAGCAACACGCTAACAATCATTCAGAACAGTAAAAACTACAAAGCAACATGTTAACTACCTTAACCACTGTAGCAACATGCTAACAACCACCCAGAACACTCTAGCAACAAGCTAACAACCATTCAGAACACTGGAAACTGCATAACAACATGCTAACCACCTTAACCACTGTAGCAACATGGTAACAACCACCCAGTCCACTCCTGTAACACATTAACAACCACTAGCAACTAGCAACATCCACTCAGAGCACTGTAGCGACCAAACAGAAACTTGCTAATAACCATTCAGAACATCTTAGCAGCTAAATAATGCATTAGAATTGTGGCCATCAGTTTTACATGGCTAGCCCCACTCTTGTTTTCATAAGAAAATGTAAAAATGTAGTTATTTTTGTTGTCTGTTGCACAAAACAAAAAAAAAATGTATAGCCCTTTTCTATTAGTTCTTAATATATTATCCATTAGTTTGTTTGTCAGCTGCATTGATTTTAGTGCTCTCTCATTGTTTCCGATGCATTTTAAAGGGTCATGTATTATTTAAAGGTTTTTAGTTTTGTCTGCACTCTACTCTACAGTGACAATCCCTTTGATAATCTGGTTTGTGTGATGTTCCTCTACAAAAATGTAATTTAATATTTCATTCGCAGAATGAGGGATTTAGAAGATAAGCTTCGGCATTTCCAAACCTCATCCTCAAGACCCTCTCCAGCCCTGAAATTCAAGGTACGTCAGTATAACCATACCCTTCCTTTCTCCTTCTCAGGTCCTGTTTGTGTTTGCCTTAATCAATAAACCATGTGATTTGGGGTTGTAGGTGGAGAACTTCTTCTGCATGGGATCTCCTCTGGCTGTTTTCTTGGCTTTGCGAGGTGTACGTCCAGGAACCAACGGAACGCAGGACCAAATCCTACCCAAATCCATCTGCCAGAGGCTTTTCAACATCTTCCATCCTACGGATCCTGTAGTGAGTATGATTAGATTGCAGTATAAATATAGCTCAGGATCAGATTTCTCTTGTTACTGGTCCATATATATATTATGAGCCAACTGGGAAACAAAACCTAGTCTGGCAATAAAATATTTTTATTTTAAATTAATTCTAGTATTAATATAAATCTAGTATTAATACTATGTAATCATATTAATAATTACCTCTAATCTAATTCAAATGCACTCTTAAGAATACATTTTTTTAGTGGCGTCTGTGGTTCCATAAACATTTATGGAAACTCTTCATTCTACAGAATTTTCTTTATATTGAAAAGAGGTTCTTTAGATTATAAAAATGTTCTTTTTTTTTTTTTTTTTTTTTTTTACTTTTAGATGAAAGTTTCTTTAAGGAGCAAAAAATGGTTCTTCCATTGCCTCACAGTGAAAACCCCCTTTTTAAATCTTTATTTTTAATATATATATATATGTGTGTGTGTGTGTGTGTGTGTGTGTGTGTAAAAACATTATTGGAATATATAACCTAATAACGACAAATGGTTTTCTTTTAGGCATACAGGTTGGAGCCTCTTATCCTGAAGCATTATAGTAATATTTCACCTGTCCAGATACACTGGTGAGTAAAATAATGCATTTGCTAAATACATTTTAAATAAAATTTTATTTTAATTTTGTTTTATTTAAAAAATATTTAGTAAGCTTTTATTTATTCAAAAATACAGATAAAAACAGTAATATTGCAAAATGTTATTTTTTATTTTAATATACTTTACAATATAATTTATTCCTGTGATGCAAAGCTGAATTTTCATCAGCTGTTACTCCATTCTTAAGTGTCACGTGATCCTTCAGAAATCATTCTAATATGCTGATTTATTATTAGAATTATCAGTGTTGTGCTGCCAAATATTTTTTTGCAACCTGTGATTCTTTTTTCAGTATTTATTCAAAATATAAATCTTTTCTAACAATGTAAATCTATGCTATCATGTTTTTAATTTCAGTATTAATTTCTTTCAAAAAAAAGAAAGAATAAAAATGTACTTATCCCAGACTTTTGAACAGTAGTGTAGTATTAGAAAATCTTTCTATTTTAAATAAATGCTGTTCTTTTTTAACCTTTTATTGATCAAAAAATATGGGAAAAAGTATCACAGGCTCCAAAAAAAAAAAAAATAAATAAATTTAGCAGCGCAATATTAACAGCACTGATAATAAATCAGCATATTAGAATGATTTCTGAAGGATCATGTGACACTGAAGACTGGAGTAATGATTCTGGAAATTCAACTTTATTTACAGATATAAATTAAATTTTAATGCATATTAATATAGAAAAACATTGATTTACACCGTAATAATATTTCACAATATTATTTTTTTCTGTATTTTTGATCAAGTGAAAACAGCCTAAGCATAAGAAACTTCTTATAAAAACATTAAATGAGTGTCCAAACATTTGGCTGGTAGTATGTATATATATATATATATATATATATATATATATTATTTTCTTTTTTTTTTTTTTTTAGGTACAACACCACCAGCCCCACGCCATATGATCAGATCCGTCCCACTCTACTGAATCCGCCAAAGGAGAGTGCTTCTGTATCTGATACAGAGAGCCTCCCAAGCCCCTGCACTTCCCCTCCACAACCCCGCAGACACTACGGCGAGTCTATCACCAGCCTGGGCAAGGCCAGCATCATGGGTGAGATGGAAAGAGAGGTCATTAAAGACGTCTGGAAGAGTATAACACTTGCAGGGCTAGCAGAATGTATAGTGTGCAGTGTAGGAGTAGGATTACGCTTCCTAAATACTGAGATAATGGCAGTCTGCCTTCAATTACTGCATATCTGCAGTTTATAGCTCTTGATTTTAGTGCGGAAAGCGATAAATAGAAACAGCTCAGCAAAGCATTGGATCAATAGAAAGCAATTAGGAAGTGTCACAAGAAACAACTGGAGATTTGGAAAAGCCCTTAGCAATAATATATATTATGTGACCCTGGACCACAAAACCAGTCAAAAAGGTCAATTTTTTTGAAACTGAGATTTATACATCAATGATTATTACTGAATAAATATGCTTTCCATTGATGTATGGTTTGTTAGGCCATGACAATATTTGGCCGAGATAAAACTGTTTGAAAATCTGGAATGTGAGGGTGCAAAAAAATATAATTATTGAGAAAATAAGTTTTATAGTTTTTAGTTGTCTTGAAAGTTGTCCAAATAAAGTTTTGATATATTTACGGTAGAACATTTACAATGATCTTTAATTTCCTAATGATTTTTGGCCCATTAATTTTGACCCAGACAATGTATTTTTGGCTATTGCTAGAAATATAACCGTGCTACTTAAGGCAGAAATAAACCTGATTATTAAAATCACAGCTTTGATTTAAATATATTGAGATATTAGGTTTCATTACTCTTAAAATGTAACATTAACTATACATACTTGTTTTTCCACAGGAGCGGCAAGTATAGGTAAAGGCATTGGCGGTATCCTGTTCTCCAGATTTTCTCGCTCTAGTGGACAGGTGGGTGGTGTTGAGGAGGAGCCATCAGACTCTGAAGGCGGGGCTTGTGAGAAAGGGGAAGAGGGCCGGCCTGTGGAGTTAGATGATAAAGTGGAGGAGAAGACAGAGGAAAAAATTGAGGAGAAGACAGACACCAGCATGTCACAATCAGCCTCTGCCATTATGGATAACGCATCCTGTAAGCACCATCTGCACAAAGATGTCATTGTGCGCTTTGATCCTTTCCTTATTTTCAGAATTGAATGACTTCAGTATTTCAGTTTAGGAACCCTGTTTGGAAACAAACAGTGGGCCTCATTCATTCGTGAGTAAATTCTGTGTATATTGTAGTTAAAACAGACCTTTCAAAAAAATCTCCTCCAGATTCACAAATATTTAGTAAACACTAGATTTGATAGTTAAACTTGTATGTTAATAAATTATTCGTAAATAGGACACTCCTGTACACTCATTTAGCATAATTCCCGCCTACAAATTACAACTATGTAAATTACTTGGAATGCAGTGGAATATTCTGGACTCCCTTCTCAGGTTTGATTCCAGTATAAGACTAATGGGTCATATGCCTAACAATAAATATTCAATTAACGTGTGTCCACCAAAGCATTTTTAGCCAGAATATAAAAATGCCAGATGCTCTTCTGAAAATGGCCAGCTGATGGTGCTTGTTTTGGTAGCACAGCGTTTTTCCAGCTGAGACGCTTTGGTTGCTATGATCCACAATAGTAATGTATTACTAGTATCTAATTTTGAAGAATATTACTGAATCTAAAAATTAAGTAACAGCTATAACTTCTTAAATTTGTCCCGCCTCTCCTCCATTGATTGGACGGCTGGGTAAAAAGTGACAGTGACAAGCGATGAACAAGAAGAAAAATTCAGTGTCATTTTGCCAAAAAGAACACAGAATGTTTAACACACAATTTATATGTGGTAGGGAGCAGGTGTATGTTTCTTTTGTCCCAGCTAACATTTTGAAAATATTAACATTTTCATAAATTTAAAAGTTTATATCAGAGTGGCTTTACGAACGATTTACACAAAAATTTGTTCTACTCGTGTTTCATGAATGCCAATCATCTTTGCAGTTCCGTTTGGTGCCACTAATATTTCTTAAAACTTCTGAAAGCTTTACTGAAAACAGTTGTTTTTATTGATAACATTATCCTTTATTATAATGGAAACCTGTTTCCACAACTGAGTAAAAAATAGAAAGTTAATTGTAAGATGAAGTTTAAAGTAATAAAGTCAGATTGCGGGATATAAAATATCACTTATGTGAGATACAAGCCGCAATTGTAAGATATAAAGTCACATTTTAAACATATGGATCTGTCATAAGATATAAACTCGCATTTTGAAGATATAAAGTCAGTTATAAGAAACAAAGTTGCAGTTGCGAATCAAAGTCATATAAAATCATACTGTGGATATAAAATCACAATTAACAGAAACAACACTCATCGCGTGCCATAGAAGAACCTTTTTTTGTCTAAATGAAGGTCATTAAGAACCTTTAACATCTGAAGAACATTTCTGTTTCACAAAAGGTTCTTTGTGGCGAAAGAAGTTTCTTCAGATTATAAAAAGGTAAGAAAGAGATGGTTCTTGAAAGAACTTTTGACTGAATGGTTCTTTGTGGTAGCAAAAATGGTTCTTCTATGTGCTTTGAAGAACCTTTTAAAGCACCTTTATTTTGAGTGAAAGTCGCAATTATGAGATAAGTCACAATCTGGAGGTGCAGTCACATTTTTTAAAAAATAACTTAAATATTTGAACATATAAAATCTCAATTACAAGAAATAAAGTTGCAATTTTAAGAAATTACAAGATATAGTAACTGCTAGATATGAAGTCACTGTGTGAGATAAAGTCGCAGTTATGAAAAACATTATGAAAAAAGTTCTCATGTATATCACATTTTAAGATATAAAGTCCCAATTCCATGAAATAAAGTTGCAGTTATAGGAAATAAAGTCACACGTGTGGCAGTTGTGAAAAGCAGTAGTGAGAGGCAAAATCACATGGCATATTCATAATTGTGTGATATAAAGTCAGATTGTTTAGGGCTGTCAGTTATTTTGGTAATCAAGTAATCGCTCGATTATTCTGACGATTAATCGAGTAATCTTATATATATAATAACAGAAATTTTACAGCCAATTGGTCTATTATGATGAACAGTTGGTATATTGATGTATTAATTTACCTTCTGATAAATCTGACGAAATGTTATAATATGCAGAGATGGAGTCTGGGATGTTCCACACATATAAATGATAACAGTTTGTGTGGAGCAGCATTTATTGTGAACGGAGCCACTCTAAAACATACATATGTAACCTACACACATGTGAATAATTAAAGCGCACATATTAAACCTGCATCACTTATATTTAATTGAATCGTAGCATTGCAAATTCCCAATAGCACTACGATATATTAAGATTTTTAAATTGCACTTTGAAGATTCTTTTTTTACTCTGAGGTGGAAATGGCTTCCATATGGAGCTTTGATGATTTGTTAAATTCACTTTTGCCTAGAAAACTCCAGACCTCAAAACCTGTGACATTAACATTCTTCTTTTGACTGTTTTGCAGTGGAGCTCGAGAAACGAATCGACTTTGAGCTGAGGGAGGGCCTAGTGGAGAGCCGCTATTGGTCAGCAGTGACGTCGCACACAGCCTATTGGTGCTCCCACGATGTGGCTCTGTTTCTGCTAACGTTCATGTACAGGCCAAATGAAGCGAATGACATGCCAGAGGACAACCCTGAATCATAACGAACACACCTATGAACTCTCATACAGCACCACCCTTGATCACTCCCTTAATATAGTTTAGCAGACCTTGTTCACTGTGCATCAGAGATCCTGTCCTTGCCTTGTTTTCCTTACATTTAGAAGCACACCCATGGAAGAGACTTTACTCTCTCCGCTACATCCTTCAACTAGGATTGTTCTTAACCTCACTGAGATGGTGGTAATGATCCTACTTGTTGCAGCTTGGAAATTCTAACCAGTCACACCTTGATTCCCAAAGCAGCAGACTCTTCATATTGACTGATGTGTGGTTGAATACAAAATTCTGCTGAATTGGAGGTTCAGAAGGGTTTTTTGAGAAGTACATAAGATGTGTTTTCTTGCCTAAAAAATAGTTTTGAAACATTTTATAAATTAAGCATAAATATTATGTTTACATTATTTAGATGATAAAACACAATCTGCATTACTCCTAAAAGTGGCCAAAAATTGAGTTGATAGTTGACGGGAGCAGTGCACATGGACCTGATGGATTAATATGAAGAAAATAATCTTTGGTAAACATATGGTTCACCCAAAAATATCAATTCTGTCATTATTTATTCACCCTCATGTTGTTCCAAATTCATGTGATTTTCTTACTTAAGTGGAACAAAAGGAGATATTTTGAAGAACTGTACTAGTTGCTTATTTTAGTGTCGTTCATCATATACTATTATATTTTATTAATATTTTGAGTTAGGGTTAGGGTTTGTCTTTTTTGTTGTTCTCGTTCTAATTTTAAAGTCATTTAGTTTAGTTTTAGTGTTTTCATGTTATTTGTTTATTTTAATGTAAACTTTTTTATTTAATATTTTTTTAAATACGTCTATTGTTTTTATAAGAAAATGAGACATGTTTGTAACTAGCTGTTGTTTAAATTTTTCATATTTAATTTTATTTCAGGTATTATTTATTTCCACTAATTTCCACTGTTTATTTTTAACTATAACAACTCCAATGGAAACTGAAAACTTTTAAGTTTAAAAAAAAAATGTAAAACACAATGGTTTCATAATTTATGGGAAGAAAAGACTGAAATTTGAGTCGTCGTTCTCTAAAAATTTTAGCATCTAACATAGCTCTCCTTTCCACAGTCATGAGAGGAGTAGCAATATCTGATTCATTAATGAAGCTTTATTTGATTCAAATCTGATGTAGTTAACAAAACCAGTTTAAATGATTCGATCTCACATTAGACTGATCCATTTACTGATCTCAACTCTGAATCTTTGATCCGGTCGTAGTGATTTAGGAGAATGTTATCGGTGAATACCCACTGACTTTTCAGTCTGTTCCTAAAAATATTTTCTAACTTCAGAAGACTTAGAATATGGTTGTATGGACCACTTTCATGATCGCTTTTGCATCTTGAAAGCCTCAGTTCCCATTTATTGTAGTGGGAAAGATTGACCAGAACATTCTTCAGAATTTCTCCTTTTGTTTTCCACTGAAAGTCATACTGGTTTGTAACGTCATGGTGAAGGATCAGAGAATTTTTAATTTTAGGTGCACTATTCCAGACAGTTCCAGTCCTTTTCCTTCTTCCCTCTCTGATACATTTGAGGCATTAGTTTCTCCTTTGCACTCGCATGATAGACACTGAAATCTACTGCATATTTGAATGCACTCTTTGCTATGATCACCACAGAATTAGAGTTTATGCTTTACCATGCATGAAAGACAAAGTCTGGGTATTTTCCACTGAGGCTGTTAGAAAAACTCCTTACAACTGGATCTCATATTAGTTCTGTCCAAGTTGAAACACTTAACATTTTTCACATGTGGCATTCTCAATGTTGTTTTCTAATGTATTATAGCACTAATGAACCATAGAGTCACAAAGACATTGCCATTTTGAAATAACCATTATTTTTGTGTTACGTCCATGTTTTCTGTATTCATTTTGTATGATTTGTTTACAGTAATCCTGAAAAATGACACCCCCATGCCTTTACGATGACAAGAGAAAAGCACTTAACATTTCTCCTTACCTCACCCTTGAATGTGCCAATAAACTGAAGAGTGAGATCTTCATCAGGCGTGTGGTTAGAGGGGAACGTCTGCATTACGTGCATATTTATCAGAACTGGACTTCTAGCGTGTCTGTTCATGTTTAGCTTCAGTGAACACAGAGCTGTTCCTCTTTTATGAACCTCGTGTTTTTCATTAAAATTGATATCGACCGCCTGCTCTGTCTCATTTTGTTAATTGCTTTTAAATCCTCACATTACAGGTGATATAAGGATCAGCTAGTATAAGCACAGTTTGCTGTGGGACTTGATCTGAATAAACAGAAAACAGTAGAATACAACTTTATTAATCCCTGAGGGGTAATTTAGTTTTAGCTATAAAAAATGGAGACAATAGAGCTGTTGTTCTCAACTGGGGGGTTGTGATCCAATTAACAGGTCAGCAATACTATTAACATTTTTAAACGAAAGGGTAAACATTTCTCATACCTTATGTTGTTAATGTCAAAGGCTGTGCATCCTATCAAAATAAACAATATTTTGGTATAAATTTGGTATAAGTCTTTTGATAATATGCCCAATATTGATCAAATATTTGTGGCAGTTTTCCAAGAAAACTAAGTTTAGGATATTTAAGTAAAAGTAATACTGGTTTTATTAATCCTTTTGATTATTTACAATGGACATTTATAATGTTACAAAAGATGTTTATTTTAAATAAATACTATTCTTTTGAGCATTCAATTATCCTAAAAGATAAAAGAATAAAGAAAGATTTTCACAAAAAATATTAAGAAGCAGTGTTCTCACACACAAACTGTTTTCAACAATGAAAATAATAATGTTTCTTGAGCAGCAAATCAGCACTGTGACATTGAAGCAGTGATATTTTTGGTATCACTGAGATACTTTTTATTATTATTTTGAATTGGTTTATTTATGGCTGTGCACTGAGCACCTTGGAATTGCCTTGTTTAGTATTATATTTTGGATTTTATTTTATTTCAGTGTTAGTTTCAGTTATACTATAACCCCACAATGAATAGTAACAATGCCTGGTGGAAAATTCTGCTTTGTCATAACATTATATTTTAAAATATTCAGTTGAGGTGAGGTTTACATCCCCCTTTCAGAATATTATAACCCCACAATGAAGTGTAATAATGCTTGGTGAAAAATTCAGCTTTGTCATCACATATTTTAAAATATACAGTTAAGGTTTACGTCCCCTTTTCAGAACCTGCAAAATATGAATTATTTTAACCATATGCAACTATTACTGAAGGTTCAAACCCTCACTGATGCTACAGAAAGAAAAGCGATGCATTAAGTTTGTGAAAACTTTTAAACAGAATGGAGATGTGGAAATTTTTCTCTTATTTTGCCTAAATATCTTTTTTTTGTATGTATTTTTTTTATTTATTTATTTAGTACTGCCCTTCAGAGGCTACAGAAGTTTCCTCAGTGTAAAAAGATGGATCCCAAAATCATGCAGTCATTGTTGAAAAGGGTTCAAATGCACAAAAATGCTGGAAAACCAAAGATTTTTTTGGGACCTAAAGGATTTTTTTTTCTGAAGAACAGTTTTGATTAAACATATTCAACCTTGGTAAGAATAAAAAAACTTCTTTCAAAAACATTGTAAAAACTTGTATTGCCCTCAAACAATACTGTATGCAGTGTTGAGGAAAGTTACTTTTAAAAGTAATGCATTACAATGTTGCGTTACTCCATGAAAAAGTGCATGTTATTTTTGATGGAAAGAAATGCATTACATTATTTTTGTGTTTTACTTTTGTCTACCTAGGCTGGGCTTGCTGATTCGTTTTTTAATAACAACAAAAAAGTTAGCCTGTAAGGCTTTTCACACTAAAAGTGAAATGAATAAGCTTTAGTCTACATCTCACACCCAATTTCTCTCAACAAGGGGACAGTAGAGATGTCAGTGAATGAATGGGAAAACAACGTAACTTGTGTTACTTATTTGAAAAAGTAATGTAAGTACTTTATTAGTAACTTGGAAAAAATGTATTACTTAATGTGTTACCCCCAGCATTGACTGTAGACTCTGTCATATTAGAAAGTCAAGTCAGCCATTTCAACCGACTGGGCTGCACGTGATCCTCAGCGTACTAGGTTTCGTTTGTTTGCTTGTGTTTGTGTGTGGCTCTGTCTCAACTACAAGACGCTAAACTAGATAGCATGTTTAAGGTCAGCTGACTCAGACCCGTCTGTGATTTCTAAAGTGCTCTCTCAGTAGGCACTTCACTAGAATATAGAACACAGCCTGCGGGTTATCTCTGAGACTTGCCACACGCCCAACAGTCTCTCATTAGATGCGGGATAAAGATGGCTTGAGGTACAGACAGAGACCGGACAGCTGGAAACTTATCACCGCTCTTCAGGGCTCGAGGGAGGAAGAAAGCTAAAGGAAGATAAAGCAGAAGGTTTGTTGATTTATCAATTTAATCAGAGATTTGTAAATTCATAAAGATAATCTGTATTTGGAAACCTTTTTAGAGCAACAGGTGAGCCGTTAAATAAACTTTTAATAACAATCAGACGTTAATTGGTTTCAATGCCGATTCAAATGTTAAAATAAATGTCTTTTTGGACCTTTTCCATTTATTCTGTTGGTCACAGTGGTGCTAGTTGTCACACTTACTCGAGTGAATGTTTCTCAACTTAAATTTGGTCACTATTAAATTTTAGTTTACTTTATTTAACGTGTAATTTATCCCTGTGATGCAAACCTGAATTTCTTAAGTGTCATATGATCCTTCTAATATGCTGATGTGCTGCTCAAGAAGTATTTCTTATTATCAGTGTTGAAAACAGTTGTGCTGCTTCATATTTTTGTGGATTCTTTGATGAATAGAATAGAATGTAATTCAATGCTAAATAATAAAATATTATATAATAATGCTATTATTATATATAATGCTATCACACTAAACGGTGTAAGTTGTTACAAAACAGTTAATGAAACAGCAGAAACATCAAACCATTGATTTGAAGAAATATTAATCAATTGTATGCATTTATTATGTTTTATAATGTTAATTGACTCCAGCATTTCCTATTGGGCACAAAAATACTGCTTTTGTTCATGTTTTGTGGAATTACTTACAAGGCATTGTGAAGATGAACATTCAGTCAGCCATCAGCCGTGAGATCTTTGCCCCAAGAGATGAAAAGTTACTGGTAGCCATTGAGGTGAGGAGGCGGATGAAGAGGAAAGGACTATCATTCCTCAATGCCAGTCGCAAGAGGGACTACTTAACTTACCTCTGCCTGTCAGGTAATGTGTCTCTTCATGAACTCAAAGTACTCTAAACTAGTTATTAGCAGACAGATGTTCTTGAAGTTTGATGTAGACATCATTGTTTCCATGTAGTTACTAACAGCAGACCAGCTCAGGTCCTCATCACTAAAGTTAAGAGGTATCGAGGCACACGACAGCTTGCTAAAAGGTCTCAATGGTCTGTGGAGCAGCTGCGCCAGGTCAATGGCATCAACCCCGAGAAGGTGACTATCCTTCAAAACGCAGTTTTTATTTCCCAGTATATTCCATTATTCTGACCGAATGCATGGTTTTAGGACACTCCTGAGTTCGACCTAGTGTTCGATCGCACGACTGATCAATGGGTGGCCAGCTCAGCTGCAGAGAAATGCATGTTTGTGCAGGTTCTCTATCATGCTTGTCAAAACTACTGGGAGGCCAAGCTTGCTCAAGCCAACCCAGCGTCCCCTGGAGACCAGAAGATACCAGGAGCTCCGGAGATCAAGAAGAGCCATGGTGCTCCAAGCCAAACTAACTTTGTCAACTGTCAGCAAAAACTAATGGGAGGTGAGCGGGCTTAGAAAGACAGTTCGCCATATGTGATTGGCAAAATAAATATGTTTGGAGAACCTGAGATCTGTAAGAAAACAGAAATTGTTTTTACTTAATTTTCAGATGCTTGCTCCGTTAATATGGTCATCTACCGCTGCAAGATTTTTTTGAACAGAATGAAGAACAGTATGACTCCAAACCAAGGTCGGCCTCAGCGTGAGGGTAAGTAGGATTTTGTGTGTGTTTTCTGAATTCATTGTTGCCATTTTTAAACAGAAGTTTAGTTTGGATGATGGTGGAAACATTAAGTAAAATATTATTTAATTTAATATCTTGTATAAAATTGTATCATGTATATACAATTTGTACATATTTTTAAACAAAACAATACAAAATAAATCAAATTATAAATGCATTTTATAAAATGTTATAATTTTATTTTAAGCATATGTTACCATTTTATATCTACTTGGTGGACAGATATTCTTTATTTATTATTTAATGGTTTATTTTCAAGAATAATTTTAATAATTATTTTTTCTAATAATAATAATAATAATAATAATTAAAATTAATAAATTCAATCTTTGTATACTCAAAAATATAAAAAAATAATTCAGATAATAATAATAATAATAATAATAATAAAATATAAGTTTTTTTTATTTTATACTCCAAAAATATAAAAATAAATTAATTCAGAAATAATAATGATGATAATAATAACATTTGAATTCAAAATAAATAAAATGAATACTCCATAAATAAATTTGTATCCTCCAAAAAGAATTAATTCAGAAATAATAATTATAAAATTAAAGTACATTTTTGATTGTATACTCCAAAAAATAATTACAGAAATAATAGTATGTAATAATAGTTAAATGAAAACTTTGTATACTCCAAAAAAATTAAAATTACATTTTTGAGTTTAAAGTAATTCAGATTTTATACTCCAAAAAACATAAAAAATGAATTAATTTTGAAATGATAATTAATTAATTAATTAATTAAATGAAATTAAAACTTAATGAATTAATTCTGAAATAAATTAAATTAAAAATGTATTTATACTCCAAAAAATATATACAATTCAGAATTAATAATTAAATTAAATTAAATTACATTTCAGATTTTATACTCTAAAAAATATAAAAATTGTATTCAAAATATATAAATTGCAGTTTTAATTTATTTTGTAATAAATTGTTGCAAAAAATGAACATCAAATCATTGACCCCTAGACAGTGTATTAGAAATGCATCTTTTAGGCAGTTGCGTTCATTTCCATCCTGTCCTGTCTGTATATGCGTGTGGGTCAGATCAGTCAGTGTCCAGGCAGGAAGAGAGGGCGCTTTGTCGTCCCCGTCGGCGGGTGGTTGTTTGTAGTGCTCTGATAGATCTCTCTGCAGCGACAGAGAATGGTTCCATTGCAAAGAGCGCCCGATTAGTTCAGAGGCCACTTTGTTCTGATGAAGGCATGCGCGGGGACACAAAGACAGGCGTTGAGGAGGGGGGAGAGGAGCGGAGATGAGTGAAGTGGCACCAGCCTTCACAGCGGATCATGGATGAATGGTGTGTAATGAATGGGAGAGGTGCCAAGCTGCCCTGGAGCCGCAAAATTCAGTGGAACACTCCACACACCTCAGCCTTAGTCATAGGCAATTTATGAGATTAGTTAATGGCAATGGAGAATGGTGAATAATCTCAATAATCTGTCCATATCATTTTCTGTTGTCTCCTTTCACATTCATTAATGAATTAAAGGATTACTCCACTTCCAGAATAAAAATTTCCTGATGATTTACTCACTTCAATTTCATCCAAGATATTCATGTCTTTCTTTCTTCAGTCGCAAAGAAATTTTTTTTTTTTTTTTTTTTTTTTTTTTTTTTTTAGGAAAACATTCCAGGATTTTTCTCCATAGTGGACTTTAATTGTGCTCAAAGGATTGAAGGTTAAAAATGCAGTTTCAATGCTTCAAAGGGCTCTACACAAACCCAGCCAAGGAATAAGTGTCTTATCTAGCGAAATGAGTGGTTATTTAAAAACAAACAAACAAACCAAACAAAAAATTCTTGTCCTACAAAATGTATGTAATCATCCTACATTGTTGCAGAAGTACCTACCCAGTGTTTACAAAGTGAACGTGCAAAGAAAGTTAAACGCCCTTTACAAAAAAGTTAAAATAGCGATGTCGGATGATTTGGAAGTTGGAGGATAAAATGAGATGGGAGTTTTTCACCTTATCCTAACTGTCTTGAACTGGAGTGCAAAGAGTATGTATACGCATCGCAAAGCTAGACAAAATGAGCATTTAAGGTTAAAAAGTATATAAATTTGTATTTTTTATTTTTTTTTTTTCAGAAAATGGCTGATTCACTAGATAAGACCCTTATTCCTTGACTGGGATCATTTATAGTCCTTTGAAATCCATTGAGTCCACTATATGGAGAAAAATCCTGGAATGTTTTCCTCAAAAAACTTAATTTCTTTGCGACTGAAGAAAGAAAGACATGAACATGTTGGATGACATGAGGATGAGTAAATTATCAGGGAATTTTTGTTTTGAAAGTGGAGTAATCCTTTAAGCAGCTATTTCACAATATTAGATCAAAAGATCAGAAACATAAATGTTCCTCTCAAAGAAAACTGTCTGAAAGTTGTCAAAAGTGGACAAAAGAGATGGATTAAAAAAGCAGGTGTGAAGTGAATGTGTGTCCGTTGTCTACCTGTGGTCCGATTGAGCAAAACCCATCTTAATACCAGGTGTAAACGGAGGCGGAAAGGTTGAAAGTGAACAAGCTCAAAACTTTTCCAACCCTGTTTACACCTGTATTTAGCGTTGTCCACTTGTGATTGGATAGACACAAACACATCTTAAAACCATGCTTTCAGTCACTGATCTTTAATCTTTTTTTTTTTTCTTGAAACATTCATCGGTGATGACCTACAGCCAACGAGAGAGCAAGATACAGGGCAGCAGGAAGTTCGGGGAGATTTTTGTTTATTGAAGATGATTTTGGACTTTTTAAACATTCGTTTCTTACTTATTTGGTTCCACTGTGCTGATTTTATTTAAACTTTGTGTAAGTTATTTTATTTTAAATTATGCCTATATATATATATATATATATATATATATATATATATATATATATATATATATATATACATGACTATCATCATGGTTTTGTTAATATATTAAGCTTGCTGTTATATATATATAGTTTTGTCGTTGTCAATCAATAGAGGCCGAAATGCCACTAAATCAAAAGTGAAAGTAAAATGCAATTTGATGCATGTAAGCGATTTAAAAGCGAGGAAAAGAGGGAAACACTCTAACAAACTCACCGTCACATCCTGGTAAACATTATATTTCACACACTTTAAGCTCTTTTATTTTTCAAATGTAGCCTATATGATTAGTCCAAAGAATCTTGGTTTGTACTGCATAGTAGAAAAAAAAAAAAACACATTAAACCTCGCACCGAACAGTTCAATACGAAAAAGTGTAGGCTATAAAAAGTAATTAAACATAAGAGGGGGCTAAGGTTTTTCCTTTAAATAATCTTCTATAGAAGACAGAAGATTTATAGCATCTTTCTTTTCATCAATGTGAGAACTTTTGTAGGCTGTGAGAAATAGGCTAAACTCATAATAAAATGCACAAAACGTTGGTTTCTTTTTTTTAAGTGCTTATTGTGTAGCCTACATATATAATATGTTGTTAACACTGAAGTAATTTTTGTTAAAGATTTTGTGTCCGGGAAGGAACTTAATAACAATATCAGTGTGATTTTGCATTATTTCGTTATCACTTCTCGTGTGCATTGAGTTTGCGGACCAGACGGCATTGTCAGCGATTCTTCCTATTGTAAGGTCATGCAGTGTGTAAACTCCTGTCGCCGATCCGTCGTGCAGTGTGAACACCGCAGCAACTGAATGCTACCCCAGATAGTCGTGCAGTGTGAAAACAATGGCGATCCGATGACTTTGAAAATCATGCAGTGTGAACTCAGAATAACAGTAAAGCATTAAACTGAAAAACTGATCCTAGGCCAGCAGCTATATTCCAGAGCAGCAGTCAGAAGCAGCAAAAAGTGGATAGAGGAACTGATGCTAAACTATTTTGTATTAAAGGCATAGTTCACTCAATTTAAATTCTCTTATTAGTTACTCACCTTCATGTTGTTTCAAATCTGTAAGACCTTCGTTCATCTTTGGAACACAAATTAAGATATTTCTAATGAACTTCTTAAAAAAAAAATACATAAATTAAAGGGTGTGTCCACACTTTTGAATGGTAGTGTATATGTCTATTTAAAAAGTCCACTGATATAGTACATTAGTAAAATGAATGAATGTGTGGAACTTGACATGATATGTGTTTCTGAATATTTCCACAGCAGCTGTTAAAGCATCTAGGAGTAAAAGCAGGAGCAGCCCGTCTCCTCCGGCGGTGAGGAAGATGGGGAACATGATGCGGAGGGCCAGTCAGGTTCTGAGTGAACGTGGGGAGCGTCTGATGAGGGCTGATGATAAAACCAGCCACTTGTTGCACGGGGCCAAGCAGTTTGCAGAGGCTGCTCAGAAGGTGAGCTACTCTGAGTTACACGAACCACTTAAAGGGATAGTTCATCCAATAATGAAAATTCTGTTATTAATTACTCACCCTCATGTCGTTCCTAACGTTAATATCTTCATCATCTTTGGAACACAAATTAAGATATTTTGATGAAACCCGTGAACTTTCTCACCCTGCATAGACAGCAATGGCACTACCATGTTCAAGGCCCAGAAATGTAGTAAGAACATTGTTAAAATAGTCTATGTGACATCAGTGGTTCAACCTTAATTTTGTAAAGCTACGAGAATACTTTTTTTGTGCACAAAGAAAACAAAAATAAAGATTTCATTCAACAATTTCTTCTTCTCTGTGTCTCTTTCGAGTTTGGAATGACATGAGGGTGAGTAATTAATGACAGAATTTTCTTTTTTTTAGTGAACTATCCCTTTAAGCTTCATGAAACTTCACACTGTCATGAACAACCAAGCAGTGAGAAAGATTTAAAGATACAAATTTGTACTACAGTTACAATATAATATAATACAGTTGAGATCAAAAGTTTACATACTGTACACCTTGCAGAGTGCACCACCTGCAAAATGGTAATTATTTTAACAAAATAAGAGGGATCATTAAAATCGTTATTTTTTTATTTGATACTGACCTGAATAAGACATTTCACATAAAAGATGTTTAAATATAGACCACAAGAAAAAATAATAGCTGCATTTATAAAAATGACCCTGTTCAAAAATGTATATACGCTTGATCCTTAACTGTTACCTGAATGATCCACAGCTGTGTTTTTTGTTTAGTGATAGTTGTGCATGAGTCCCTTGTTTGTCCTGAACAGTTAAACTGCCTGTTGTTCTTCAGAAAAATCCCTCAGGTCCTACCAATTTTTTGGTTTTTCAGCATTTTTGTGTATTTGAAACCTTTCCAACAATTACTATATGATTTTTGAGATCCATCTTTCCACACTGAGGACAACTGAGGGACTCATATGCAACTTTTACAGAAGGGTCAAATGCTCACTGATGCTCCAGAAGGAAACACGATGCATTAAGAGCTGGGGGTGAAAACTTTTTGAAATTGAAGATCAGGGTAAATTTACCTTTTGTCTTCTGGGAAACATGTCAGTATTTTCTGTAGCTTCTGAAAGGCAGTACTAAATGAAAAAATGTATGATATTTAGGAAAATAAGTAAAATGTACACACCTTAATTCTGTTCAAAAGTTTATACCCCTGGCTCTTAATGCATGTTTTTTCCTTCTGGTGCATCAGTGAGCGTTTAAACCTTCTGTAATAGTTGCATATGAGTCCCTCAGTTGTCCTCCGTGTGAAAAGATAGATCTCAGAATTATACAGTTATTGTTGGAAAGGGTTCAAATACATAAAATTCTGAAAAAACAAATAATTTGCTGGACCTGATGGATTTTTCTGAAGAACAGCGGGCAGTTTAACTGTTCAGGTTCAGGTTCATCAAAAAAACACTTGTGGAACATTCAGGTAAGAACACAGTATTAAGAATCAAGCTATGTAAGCTTTTGAACAGGGTGATTTTTATAAACTTATTTTCTCTTGTAGACTATATATAAATGTCTTTTATGTGAAATGTCTTATTTAGGTAAGTACTAAATAAAAAAAATAACATGCATTTTTATGATCCCTCTTATTTTGATAAAATAATTATCAATATAATACACACTATTTTTTTTTTTAAGTTGTTAAAGCATGAATAGAAAGTTTAAAAGAACAGCATTTATTTGAAATATAACTTTTTTTTTTTTTTTTCTAACAATGCAAAAGTAGTACTGACACACTGAATTAATTTAACACATCCTTGCTGAATAAAAGTATGCCAGACTTTTGACTGGTAGTATAAATAATATACTATTTAAAAAAAATGGTCAGGAACAGTTATGGGTGAGTTGAACCTTTTGGGGGAAATACAGCATTGTGTATAACTACCATTTCAGCTTTACTATATTTAAATAAAATAAAGCATCACATTTTTCTTTATTCCCACAGCTGGCTCTGAAGCAGATTTAAAGATGCTCCTGATGGCCTGCCAATAAACATTTTAAAAAGTAGCTTTTAATGGTTGCTGGATATTTTAAAATATAACTTCTCCTCTAATTCAGATGCTGTTTTGTTCAGCTTTCTCTTCCACTGCAGACTGTGTTCTTAATGTATTTTTTTATTTTTATTTTTTTGCAAGCCACTGAGCATTTCAAGCAATTGTGATGTGATGTGTTTTTTGCCTATTATACAGTAAGCACAGGATAATATAACCAGCAGGTGGCTGATCCTCTTCTGCTGAGATGTGTAATACTACTGAAATTATGTTTGTTTTGCAGTGGCAGAGCTTTACTTATTTTTATTTTTTGCAATACGACAGCAGATTGCCTCTGTGAAATGCAAGCTATATCATAATATTACTGTTTTATATTATTATTATTATTATTATTATTATTATTATTATTATTATTATATCATTTACATCTATCTACACATTCTGAAAGGGCATTTTTAAGGGTTATGGATACTTTAGGTTGATATTTATTAATCTAATGAAGATTTAGCACTTTTGGTAAGTTATTGGAAGCACTATATATATTTTATTTTCCATTAACAATGTGGTAATTATTTTTTAACTCTTAAAGTAATATCATTATATGGTTATATATTGTTAGAATACACACTTTTTAATATAACTATCTTTAACATTACTTATTAAATATCTTACATATTTAATGGGGGTTCAGATTCTGATTGCCCACATGAATAATGGTTAATTTAACAGTGGTAAGTTACTTCAATTGATATAACACTTAGAGATGATACTCTTGAACGGCTGTATGTTCCTCTGATGTTCAATTCTGATCACATGAGGAGGCTGCTTTTATCTGCTTTTTAGATTAAGTTCCTTTGATGTGCTACAAGCTGCTTTGTGTCATTGTGAATGCAGTGTTTATTTGAATGTGATCCGTGTGTAAATAACACATTTCTGTTCTTCTGTCAAGGCTGTCTTGATTTCCTAAATTCTTTGTAATGTGACAACAGTCAGCTTTGTTTGTGTTGTGATTGTGATCAGCAGTAGTAGGAGCTACATGTCATAAGAGGCCAGAGGGTGTTATCCGCATGAAGTCGGACACCCTGTTTGGTGTTGGCATGTGAGATGCATTCTGTTTACTGCTGTTGTCCCTTTGTTGTCTCCTATGTGTTATATTGCCTTTTATATCTATTTTGTATTTCATAATATATATGTGTGTGTAACAGAGAATTCTATCTGTCCTTGTCTTTGTCTGTGCTCTTGTACACATTTAAAACATGTTAAATGTGTAAACACCCATCATTTAAGCAATAAATGAAACGGGACCTACTTGTAGTGAAATGTGTATTATTGCACGACATTTTTGTGGTGGTTGTCTGTGTGCCTTCTGTCCACTAGAGGGGGCTCAAATACAAACAGTTCAACATCCTACAAACAAATGTTGGCCTTTATTTATTTATGAACTATTAAGTAAAAAAAAAGTGCATTAAAGTGGCATATCAAAGATGTTTAAGCGGCAAATACAAAAATAGAAACATACAATAATAAAAAAATAATAATAATAATTTTACAACATATATATATATATATATATATATATATATATATATAATATATTTATTTTATTATTGTATGTTTCTATTTTTGTATTTGCCGCTTAAACATTTCATTCAATTTAAGCGCATATGTGTATATATATATATATATATATATATTGCATATATTATGTTTTGTTGACATAATATATGCATTGATATAAGAAAGATATTTATAGATGTTTGTAAATTATATTTATATATAATATTACTTGTACAATTTAAGATTATATGTATATAGTCTTAATGACTTTAAGACTATATTAACAGCGTAATTTGATATATATATGTATCAAATATATATGTTACTAAGTTAACAATTTGAGTGTCTGTGAAATTTGGTTAATTGCATTATTTTATGACTACTTAAAAAGAAAAGATAAATATATTTATATATAATTAATATAGATTTATATATTAAAAAGATATATAAAATAACTTACTTGCATCTAATATTTTGTAGTCTATATTATTGTAGTGTATTATTTTATTAATACATTATTTTATGTATTGCATTTACAAATCAGAAAGATGAGAACCGGATGCATTTTGATTTGTGGTCTTAGTGTTTTGGACTTTCATATTTAATACCAGATGTGCGCATGCACATATTGCTTGTTATTTGCTGTAGTTGCACTGTAGCATTTGTGTTGCCATTTACACGTGATAGTGTTCAGACTGACAGTGTACAGCACTGCTGGATCAGCATCTACTGCATGCTGCCTCCTGCAGGATTTTTTCGGCTGTGCTGAGACCAAATGAAGGTCAAGACTCACCGCTTGACTCCAGGATTGATGACTTAAAGGACTGTGCATGACACTGCGCGGATTAATTCTCTCTAATTTCATAATCTGATGTGCTATAGATTATACCATAATCTGCCCCTCAGAAAAGCATTATGGTCATCAATCGATATGATTTAGCATTCTCGATGTGCCTCGCGGGTGTGATATTGACCCGGGAGTTATATTCTAGAAGCGCGGAGAGCTGTAAAAGCCAGAGGTGCGGGTCGTGACTTTCTGACGAAGAGACGGGAATCGAACATCAATCGCGTATTGACTCACACAGGATCTTCCCTCTTGAGTTTTAGCGTTGTACCGGATCTTCAAATGACCTTTAAAGGATTTTGAATGGCCACTGACCTTAGAAAGACCTTGGAAAAGTGCATACCGCTCGGTAATTGTGTACAGCAGAGAGCTCGTAGTATAATGAGCTTCTTTACCGACTGTTCACTGATTGTCCTTAAAGGGAGAATTCACCCCTAAAAAAATTTGTCAATTCTGTCATTATTTACTTGGCCTCAAGTTGCTTCAAAATGTATGACTATAGCTTATTTTGTTTTGTGTTATTGCGTGTGTGTATTTGTTGGTTTGTTTGTTTATATTAAGTCAATGGGGTCCAGTGTTATTTTGTATAGAAGCTTATTCCCGCCAAGGAAAATAAAGGTGCTTTAAATCCGGATTTTTTTCTTACCAGAAAAAAAAAATGTCAGAATGTGAGATATAAACTAAGAATTATCTGGAAAAAAAAGTCAGAATTGTGAAATATAAACTTAAAAAAAGTCAGATTTGTAAGATATAAACTAAGAATTACCAGGGAAAAAAGTCAGAATTGTGAGATATAAAATAAGAATTACAAGAAAAAGTAAGAACTGTGAGATATAACCTTAGAATTGCCAGGAAAAAAAATCAGATTTGTGAGAAATAAACTAAGAATTACCACGAAAGAAGTCAAAATTGTGAGATATAAACAGAATTACCAGAAAAAGAACTCAGAAGTGTGAGATATAAACTAACGCTGGGGACACACTACACGACCAGCTTAAACATTATAAGACTGTCCGGAACACACTTGACGATTGTTTCCAACGACTGTAACAGATTTTAGTTTAGACAACACACACATGTGATTTTTGTTCTGCCAACCACAAACAGCGACTGAGTCCGATTGGAACAGACTCGGTGCAACTAGGCACGATCCGTCATTAAGGCTAAATTCCATTCATAATCGGCATGACAGTCGTGTAGTGTGTTCTCGGCTTAAGAATTACCAGAAAAAAAGTCAGAATTGGAAGAGATAAACAGTATTACCAGAAAAAAAGTCAGAATTGGGAGATATAAACTTAGAATTACCAGAAAAAAAAAAAGCCAGAATTATGAGATATGAGAAAAAAAAAAAAGTATACATATGCAGATTTTTTTTTTTTTTTTTTAATTGGTGAATATTAACTGGTCTTCAAGAACAAGGAATTTTAAATTTTAATGTGAATTCATAATTGAAATAATGCATTTGAGTATTACCACACTGGGTTTTGGATGGAAAACAAAAAAACAAACAAACAAAAAAAAACAGCTCTGTTCATTGTCATCATGGCTACACTTAAAAACAATTATTTAAATATGTTTTAAATGTGATGAACAGCCAATGTACCCATGATTCCACCCCTGATGAAAACTGTATTTGTCACTGGTAAAAATAAAGTCCTAGAAAAACCGATTAGTGAACAGAGAGATCATACACCCGGCACACAAACATCATCATTCTTACCCAGAGTTCTCTCTGTTCCAGACAAATGCTGTGTAAGGGAGGGGGGGAAATAATAAAATTCAATTTGTTGCTTATAAGAAAACAGAGAGTAGAAGAGCAGGAGAGGCATTGAGAGAGATTTAGGCCAGATGTTAGTTAACAGAAGAAGTGGGACAGGAAAGTGTTTGTTTGTTTCTCTCTCTCTCTCTATCTGTGTCAGAAGCCCATCAGGTCCCAGCCCAAAGGATTGGATGAGTTCTCAACCTCTCTAAGGGGATGTCCGACCCACCAAGAGTCTCATTCAGGACAGATGTAGCAGTGAGACTAATGGACTTGTGCAGTAGTCAGGTCATGCACATATGCATTTTGATCCTAATAATCTCAGTATCTCACAATCTCTATGTACTGTACATATATTCAACACTAACAGATCTAACAGGTTCAAACTTGCAGCAGATAATCTGCAATGGATGTATTATAAAGAAATATTATATTAGTGTTAAAGAAATTATTTTTCAAGCTCTATAATTGGTTTACAATGATTTAAAGTCCTAATGAACTGATGGCGCCAACAAAGCAGCCATTAGATGTGAGCTGATTCAGTTGAGCTAAATGATGTAGCCATGATCTTAGATGGACAGGATGGGTTTAAAATGCAGAGAAGTTCTGCCTCCATCCATTCTAAATCTGATGAATAAAGAACCAACTGCCATCCTCCTTTTTCTTTTTTTCTTTTTGGACCTCACTGCACTCTAAGAAATGCTGGGTTATTTTTATATTTTTACTTAGGTGCTGGGCAGTTCCCTTTCTGTTGTTCACTTCAATGTTGTGTCAAATGTACAACACTAGGGGTCGCTCTTAGGAGCCCAAACATTTCTGACAGCTTTGAGAAAAGGCTAATGAAATTGGGTGTGCAGATTTTGCATAGCTGTCCACACCCTGGACATCCGGGTATAAATAGGGCAGCGCAGCATCTGCTCACTCGTTCTATTTTTGAGGCGAATGCCGCATCACGACCCGCATTCTTTACGAAGCCACGACTCGCATTTCAGCTGCTTCCTGTTCTGGTCCTTCTACTTCTGGGTGTGAGGCCGCTGCGATGTGCGATGAAGCAGAGCAGAGGAAAATGAGTGGGATTTCGTCTGGCTCACCGGTTGAGTTTCCGGATAACTTTCATAGTTCATCTCAGTATGGGCTTGACCCTACTTCATTGTACCTAAGAAAGGTGGTGGACCAATCCTGGATTTGAGGGTTTTGAATCTGGCCCTGCACAAGCTTCCGTTCAAAATGTTAACCCTCAAACACATTATCACGTGTGTCAAACAGCAGGATTTTCAGTACAAGGTCCTTCCCTTCAGGCTATCCCTATCCCCCCAGAGCTTTTCAAAGGCCGTGGAGGCTGCCTTTCTGATGCATATGAGACCACTACAGCACTGGCTTCATTCCCTAGTCCTGAGATGTGACATACATCACACTGGTATTTCACAAAACCTTCAGTTTTTGGGAAGATATTTTATTTCTACGGGCAGGGGTTCCCCTAGAACAAGTGTCCAGATGCATCTTGGTCACGACAGATGCTTTCACGACAGACTTTGCTATGGGGCGAGGAGAGACTTCACCCTCAAATGGTCCAACTGATTTGGAGTCGATTTGGTCAGGCTCAGACCTGTTCGCCTCACCGGAATTCACTCACTGCCAGTGGTGGTACGACCTGTTCAAGGCTCCTCTTGGCATGGATGCACTGCCAGACAGCTGGCCCAGGGGTCTACTCAAGTATGCATTTCCCTCAATGATCCTCATTGCACAGACTCTGTGCAAAGTCAGGGAGGACAGCAAATGGCTTCTGCTTGTGGTCCTGTACTGGCCCAACAGGACCAGGTTCCCAGAGTTGGTGCTCCTCTCTTCTATTCCTCCCTGGCACATTTCTCTGAGGAAGAACCTCCTTTCTCAGGGAAAGGGCACAATCTGGCACCCACACCCAGATCTCTGGAACCTCCATCTAAGGTCCCTGGACGTGACCAAAAGTTTTCAGAGACCTTCCACCCGCAGTGATAAACACTCATTTACAGTTCGGAGCTTACTCCACAAGGCAGCTGAACACCTGAGAGTACAAATTTACAAGCTGGTGTTCTTCCCGAAGGAGATGTAGCATCGGGAAGGCCTGGATAGGCACCTTTCTGCGTCAGCACTTAAGGTTCAGGTAGCGGCCATATCTGCTAACCATGACCTAGTGGAAGGTGTGGGGAAGCATGATTTGGTTATTCGATTTCTCAGAGGTGCTGAATCCTATTAGGCCACACCTCATCCCCTCTTGTGATCTGTCTGTGGTCCTCCAGGGCCTACAACAAGATCCCTTTGAGCCCCTACAGTCAGTTGACCTCAAGGCCCTTTCCATGAACATGGCCCTCCTAACTGCGCTCACGTCTGTTAAAAGAGTGGGAGACCTCCAAGCCCTCTCCATCAATGACTCATGCCTAGAATTTGGGCTGGCAAACTCTCATGTTGTCTTGAGACCCTGGCCTGGATATGTGCCCAAGGTTCCCACCACTCCCTTCAGAGATCAGGTGGTCACCTTGCAAGTTATCCCTTCTCAGGAAAGACACCCCAACCTGTCAACATGCCCTGCACATTTACTTGGAAAGCACTCAAAGTTTTAGACGTTCTGATCAGCTCTTTGTCTGAGAGCAGAAGGGGAATGCTGTCTCCAATCAAAGAATCTCCCACTGGAGTGGATGCGATTCGTATGGCCTACCAGGTGAGAGCCCACTTAACCAGGGGAATCGCCACTTCAGCAGCTCTAGTGAATGGGGCCTCTTTAACAAACAGCTGTAGAGCTGCAGGTTGGGCTACACCCAACACATGCGCTAGATTCTACAATCTTCGAATGGAACCAGTGTCCTCTGGAGTCCTCAACGCAAGCTCTGCAACTCTAGAAACAGGTATGGTGTAGAAGCTTGCTGCAGTGTTTCCCCTCTGCTTGGGTGATTATGCCTTTTCAGTTCAGTAAGTTTCCTGGAGTGAACCCTAAACTACTTCTTCCATAATTTTAGCACACTACACATAGTTAAGTTCGGCGGAGGAACTTGCTTTTAGAATACAATACAAGGAAGGTTGCCTCTAGGTTGGTGCTCCACATGTAGTGGCTCCTAATGTGGCCCCATGTGTGTATTTCCACCTATATTCCTTAGAGATGTGGTGTTTCCCTCGAGGCAGACTCTATTTATTAAGTTTATTTATACAGCGCTTTTAACAATACAAGTTGTGTCAAAGCAACTTTACAGTATTAAATAGGACAATAATGTGTCAATAATGCAAAAGTTCCATGTTGCAGCAAAGTCAGATTTCAGAGGACTCATTTGGTTCCCGTGGTCTTGCGCTGACGGCCATCTAGGGGATGAGGTCTTCAAAGGGGATCCGTCTCTGGGGCTCATCTAGTTGACGTGGTCTCCGCTGACATTCAGGGCTGTAGAGGTCGTCTCTAGGTGATGATCCACCATCTGGGGTAGGTACGGACTGGATCCGGGGGACTGCAGTGACCATCTGATCTGGATACAGACTGGATCTGGTGGCTACGATGACCTAGGAATAAGAATGAAACAGACTAATATTAGCAGAGATGCCATTCTTCTTATGATGCAACGAGTACATCAGGTGTTATGGGAAGAGTTCCCAGTTCTGGTTGACCTAATTAATGCAGCCTAACAGTCTTTTAATGGATTTGGATTATAGAAATGTGTTAGTGCTTTATGTATAAACCAGGTTAAAGAGATGGGTCTTTATATTTAAACTGACAGAATGTGTCTGAACAGTGTTAGGTAGATTGTTCCAGAGGTTGGGCGCTAAATAAGAAAATAATCCGCTGCCCGCAGTTGATTTTGATATTGTAGGTATAATCGAATTGCCAGAGTTTTGAGAATGCAGTGGAAGTGAGGGACTATAATGTGGTAAGGGCTCGCTCAAGTACTGAGGAACTAAACCATTCAGGGATTTATAAGCCAGATTTTAAAATCTATACAATGTTTAATAATATATATATATATATATATATATATATATATATTTTTTTTTTTTTTTTCAATCAAAATGCTGGGTTCAGCTTGTTGGGTATTTTTTTTTAACCCAGGTGCTGGGTAGTGTTTCTGCACTCTAAAAAAAGTTTTTTTTTTTTTTCCCCAAATGCTGGGTTCAGCTTGTTGGGTCATTTTATTGGGCATTTTTTAAATACTTTTTACACAGCTGCTGGGTAATTTTTAGTGTCAATACAAGTGATGAACCCCCTCACACACCTACTCAGTGCTGGGTCAGTGTAATCCAATTTTGGGTAAGTCTGTGCCAAACCGGTTTAAACTGGATACATTTGTCAGCTGACATTTTGTGTTCTGCCCTGAGAGTATTGACTGACGGGAAACTTCCTGAATGAAATTAAGGTTTGCATTACATTGTATTCCTTTCAAATGTTCACTGTATAAATAGAAACCCGTCTGAAGTCTTGCATTTTTTCTTTTTTTTGTTTGAATGTACGTCACAGCTTGGAATGCTATAGCCTTCTACAAACGCAGCATTCACTGGATCTACACTCAAAGCGAGCAACGCGTCGGCATCACCATGGAAGTTTCACTTCCCGCCAAACAATTGCACGACCAGGGTTGAAACACAACGTGACTTCACTGTTTTATGTAACAAAGCTTCTGTTCGCTCCATTGACTACAATACGAACGCTGTTGATCTAGTGCATCATTGTTGCAGCTGTGATCATAGCATGTGTTTGATAGGTTGAAACTTAAATGTCTGACTGACAAGATGGCAGGAGGTAAAGCTGTTTTTGATGTATATTTTTAAACATAAATATAAGTCATGACTATAAGTAATTTAATTAACTGGAACAGCAGTTTTCTTCCCACCAGCTGTTCTTGCTGCTCATGTCCTAAAATGTTTTCTGAATGTTTTTTGAAGATTTTTTTATTATTATTGTAAAATACTATAATGATATAAAATATAAAATACTAGAATAATATAATAAGACATTGTAGAGTGCATTTTTATTATTTAGGTTGACTGACCCAGCACTGTCAAAAGCAACCAAGCAAAAAAATTAATGTATAAAACCCAACAAGATCGGTCAAAATAACCCCAGCACATTTTCTGTCCAAGATTTACCCAGTTGCCAAATAACCCAGAAATGGTTGTTTTTAACCCAGTTTTTTTTAGAATGTTGTATGTATGTCACAATACAGAGGAAAATATCTGTCACTACTTTTGTTACATTGCGACTTTAATGTTATTTTCAAACACATTAATATATCAGGATAAGAAAAAGAGCATCAATGACCCTAATGTCATTGATCCAAACGAGAAGTGTCATTTAGGACCCTATAAATTCACGGAAAGAGTGCGGTATAGCTGACAGAGCAGGTTGCATTCTGCGCCATCAGTTGATTTCTCACAGGCCTTTCACCAGTGACTCTGCAATATCTCTCACAGTAGGGCCATATGGTTCCCTCCACCTCCATCTCTGCCAAACCTCTGCTAACCTTCAGAATTCAAGTGCTGCCAACCCGTTCGTCCTACTGAGAGAATGCCGTCTGGGTTACCTCCTCATACCTGTCACCGTCTCTATCTTTTTGGACCGAGGAATACCCCGGTGTACCTGTCGCGTACCTGTTCTGACGTTAACGTCTGTGTATTTATATCTTACTCTCTTTTTTTCTCCTGCCAGGCATATCAAAAACTTTTTTATTGATGCTTCGTGACGCAGCTTGGTCTGGTTTTGAAATCAGTTTCCTATGTGGGTTAAAACATTTGAGTGAGCGCACGGCTGTACAGGACCGGAGCCAGGCAGAGGACAGTTTAGGTAAATAACAGGCAGTTCTAAGCTCCTTTGAAGATCACATCCTTAATCCCTTGCCTGGTGATTTATGAAGGGAGAGGTAAGTGTGTGCGCACACATATGGGTTCATGGTCAGGACGCTGTGCAGATATTGAGAGGTAGACGCTTCCCTGCGAGGTCAGCAGTGCTGTTTTCATCAAAAGCTTTGCTGAACCTCGAGGATTCTTTCAGTTGAATGCGACGCGGTGGTTGATTTATTTTCAAGTCAAATATGCTTCACATCTGTATGTCAAACAAACCGCAAGAGGCATATTTTTGGATTTTTAGCTCTAAGGATACTAATAAATATAGTAAGCCAGCTACATTTATTCATTTGGCAGATGTTTTATGCAAAACAAGTGACATGGAATTAAATTAGCAGTAGTAGGACTAGGAATTAATGGGGGGCGTGGGACAAAAATACCACTAAAATAAATAGAAATGTCCCAAAAGTTCAAGATATAATTACATTTTTAAAGATACATTTTTGTGTTTAAAATGTATTTTTTGTATTTTGATTGTTTTGTTGTATTTAACTATTTAGATAGTTAAGCATACCACACAAGCAAGAATGCTGTTTGCCCCAATTAGATTACAAATGTGATATTGATTTTAACAGTTAACTAAATAATAAGTTAGGCACTATAAAGTGACTTGTGTTTAAGATTTAAAATGGGCTGTTTTTGATCTAATTTTCAATGAAAATACTTTACTAACTGAACCACAGCAGAACTGTTGCACTTGTAACAAATTGGTTGAGTGATTAATTCAATGATTCATTCATTAAATCAGTCACTTGCTTTGTTCCTGAATGAATCAGCAGTTTTTAATTAAATTCAATTACTTCATTTTACACACAAAATACATTGTAGAGCAAAATGGAAACTGACAACACGCCGAAAGACAGAGCAGGTTACTTCTGGTATGAAACAAGGTCTCAGCTTTAAAATGTTGTCATTTTTTAAGAAATTCACCTTTTTGTGGCTCTTTACAGATTTTCTCGATGGCTAACACATTATAACCAGGCTTTTGAACTCAGATTTCAAAACCATAATGCCATTTATCAAAAAGCACACCCAATTTCCTAAACTCTAAACACTATTCCACTGTTTTGACACATGAGTTATATTTGGTGAACTGTTACTGCAAAACTCTAGACACAAATCCTTACATTTCTCAGTGCTTACACTATGTGGTCATTTAGAAAGCACTAGCATTCAATATTGTTCACTCAAGTCTGCAAAGTTTGAGCTCAATTAGTACACAGTTACCCAGGTGGAAACACTAGAAGTCAAAATTTATCACACACCAGTCAAAACCTTTGATGGACATAAAAGGGCCAAAGTCAGCTTACAGTTTTTCTCAGTGGCTTTAGTGCATGTTTCTCAGATCCGAAATGAAATTCTCAAAACTACTTCTCATTCTTTTGAGCAAGTTGCGATTGCTTTGGTACATTTGGTACTTTTCCTATTTTATCAGTTGCTATTGTCATGTTGCTCAAAATGTATTAGAGTTTTATTATTCTACATACATATTTTTTATACATATTTTCTACATATTTCTATTAGACTTTTTGTACATTTGCCATGAATTGTTCAAGCGAATCTTGACTTTCACTAATGAAGAGAATATGCAGTTCTCTGAAATAGCTCAAAGGTACTTCTCATAAAGCATATATAGACAGAGGACAACAAAAGAGTTACAAATTCTGACAGTGGACTTTCTAATTTTTATTTTAATAAATTATTTTCAATAAGGTAATGTGTAAATTTAAAGAGTAGGAGGTGGAGGAGGAGTATGGAGAGGAAGAAGAGGAGAAGAAGGAGGAGGAGGACGGCAACAACATGGAAGAGAAATGTGAACGTCAGAATGTATTTTATTTCAACTGTGGAAAGAAACACACCATTTTTCAGGTTTAAGTCCACCAAAGTTAATTTGGTCTGCTGTCTAATTTGTTTGTCGGACACAATGGCAGATTCTGCATTATGATTGGTCAGATTGCCTGTCAATCAAACTGTTAGTGAAGGGTCAATTGCAGTGTAAAAGTTAGCTCACACCTAAATGCCACTTCAGATGCAGCTTCTGTGCCACATCTACACCTGTGCAAAGATGGATTTTGTTGATATTGATTGATTTGACTGGTAACAGCCCTGTAGTGCCTTAATATTCTAATTATCGAAATTTAAGAATTTGAATAAAGGACTCCTGTAGCAAATCTATGCGTAAGAAAAATATCCATATTTAAAATGTTATAATCACTTTGATCTAGCTTGCGCCCACTGATAGGATTTGTCTAAAAAAAAGGACGTCATATACACTGAGGGTGAATAAATAATGGGATAATTTTCATTTTTGGGTTACAAAATAGGGGTCTCCTCTTGGCTTATATTTTTCTTTACAAATCCTCGTTTTGTACTTCTAATTTCATGATTAGTGTTTTGCTCTCTCCTCTGTGCTCGTCACTTCTGCACTTGTCTACGTCATCTGCTGAAACACCTCTCTCTTGTGAAGGAGTGTGCGACAGTTATCGGAAGCTAGAGATTGCAGTTTATAAAGTTATAATGGTAGTTTTCTTACGCAAACACATCAGTTCACATTAGCTCCTTTATTAACCCCCCGGAGCTGTGTGGAGTGCTTTTTATGATGGATGGATGCAATTTTTGGGGCTTTGAAATCTTAGACCCCATTCATTGCCATTATAAAGTTTGGAAGAGCCATGTCATTTATTAATATAACTCTCACTGTATTCATCTGAAATAATAAAGTCATATACACCTGGAATGTCTTGGGGGTGAGTAAAGCATCTTTTTTTCCTATTTATATAGAGAAAAAGAAAGAGACAAAAACATTCACAACCAAGTTTCTGCTTAAAAAATGGCCAGACACTGTTGTATTTTATTGAGGTTCAGACCTCTTTGTGTTCCCAGTGCCATACTCTACTAGTTGAGCTACAGAAACAAAAAGTCAGAAACAAAATACACTGGAGCGCCTGACATTTATCTGAGCATTACAAATAATAACGCTGCATTTCCTAGTGGATGCACTTGCGTTACTTCTGGAAGTGCTGTTTAGTCAGATGACATCATTAGGTTGAGTGTTACTATCTGAAGGGGGTCTTGAGGGAGATGTTGCCCCTAATCACTGATTGGAGTGTGTGTGCACACTGAATTATTCTCTGTTGCCAGGTGATTGATTGCTCAGGTTTTGTTTGTATGTGATTACTAGAGTTATATTATTTCCATCTTATTACTGCAAAAATGCATTTGGCAGTTATGAATGACTATGAATTTCCATCTTAACAAATAACATGACATAAGAACCTGTTTAATCATCTACAAACTGTCAAATTTTGGACAAATTTGTTTTTTTTTTGGTGGTTGTGTGTTCAACAGTTAAACCGCTCACAGCGCTAAAAAAATCATCCAGATCCCACAAATTCTTTGGTTTCCAGCATCTTTTGCATATTTGAATCCTTTCCAGCAGTGATTGTATGATTTTGAGATGTGTCTTTTTACACTGAGGACAACTCATACACAATTATTATGAAAGGTTTAAACATTTACTGAAGCTCAAGAAAGGAAATACAATGCATTAAGATTTGGGGGTGAAATTTTTGAATTTGAAGATCAGGGAAAATTGTACTTGTCTTATCTTCTGAAAAACATGTAAGTATCTTCTGTAGCCTCTGAAGTTATGTACTAAATTAAAAAAAACAAAACAAAAACAAACATATATATATATATTTAATATATATATTTAATGAAAAAAAAATCATAATTTTCAAAAGTTTTCACCCCCAATAATTTTAATTAGTTATTTATACAGACATGTGAAAAAGTTAGGACACCCTATTGAATTCCATGGTTTTCTGTATCAGGACATAACAAATATCTGTTACTTGGCAGGTCATACAATTTGGAAAGTAAAACCTCTGATGAACAACAATACATAACATATTGCACCATGTCATTATTTATTTAATAAAAATAAAGCCAAAATGGACAAGCCATGTGTGACCAAGTTAGGACACCCTTACTCTTTACATTGGATGTAAGAGGGTAAATAGCAGTGCTAGTACTGCTAATCAAATGCCTTTGATTAACTGATCATCAGCAAGAGTTAGCACTTCTATAAAAGCAGACATTTTGGCAGTTTGCTGGTCTGGAGCTTTCATGTGTGTGTTAACACAATGCCAAAAAGACATCAGCAATGATCTTGGAGAAGCACTTGTTGCTGCCACCTGTCTGGGAAGAGTAGCATGGCCATTTCGAAACAATTTGAAGTCCATTATTCTTCCACAGTGAGGAAGATTACTCACAAGTGGAAGACTTTCAAGACAGACACCAATCCTCCCAGGAGTGGACGTCCCAGGAAGTTCACCCTAAGATCAGACCATGCAATACTCAAAGAATTGGCAGACAACCCAAGAACTTCACCACACACTCGATAGGCCACAGTTAACATTCACACAGTATGACAAATTTCATGATAGTATGCCACACTAAAACCCTCTCTAAATTCATCCCCATCCACTAAATATTAAAGCAATGCTCAGCTTAAGCACATACATATCTTGAGAATCTGTTTAAATGTGTTATTTTCCAAATAAATAAATAAATAATTTTTCCTCAGTATAGAAATGTAGTCTTGACACAGACTATATCAGCTCAGAATAGATATTCTGTCATTTCAAAAAAAGAATCTATGGCAAGTGAGTTCACTGCAGACTGAAAGTCATTTATTAATCATGAGAGCCTAGTTGTGCCCACAGCCATCCACCGAGCTAAAACACAGAGATAGGATCTGCAGTAAAATCAGCTCTGAGGGCTGACGGCACCACAGACGCACTGGTGTTCCCGGTGTCCTGTGTTTGTCTGGGCATGAATCCATTGCTGGAGTGGCTAGAGCTCTGGGCAGATGGTTGGCATCAGCATTCAGACACTATTTCAGCATAACTTTCCACTGCATACACTCACACCATCAGATCAGGCTATGATGCTCTCAGAGAGGACAGAGGAAGATTAAGAGAGAAGATTAAATAATATAAAAATGCAATGATCATGAAAAGCTGGTGTTGGTGTTTGATCTTATAGGTATTTTGAACTTATTGCAATTTAATAGTTCATACTAGTTTTGACTGCAAATTTCTGACTCTCTGCATTAATTATTTTTTTTTGATTTAACAACATTAAAACAAGTGAATAAATTAATATGACATGACCATGATTTAGATAAAATGAGGGAACAAATAAAAAGTTCTGTCATGAAACTCTAGATGCCAATAGGTTCTAAATCAACCTGATACCTCAGAAACCCTCCACCTTCCCCAGCTCCACCTGTATAGATCTGCTATGGAGTGATTTAATGTATACTATATGTGGGGGGTTATTTCATATGTTATATGTGCAGCAGAAGTATTTCTTACATGCTCACAGCCAGTGTTGGGGAAAGTTACTTTTAAAAGTAATGCATTACAATATTGCATTACTCCCTAAAAAAGCAACTAATTACATTACTTAGTTACTTTTTAATGGAAAGTTATATGTTACATTACTTTTGCGTTGCTTTTTAAATCTCGGCAGGTCTTGCTTTGTTTTTAATATAAAAAGTTAGATTTTTAGCAAATGTAAAAGCCAAAAAGTGAAATGAATAAGCTGGCTGCACACTAGACGATTTTAAGGCAGTTTTTAACAATTGGGAGATGTGGCCCGATTCGAGGCTTGTTGGAAACAATTTTTTGTCTAAAAAACCCTCTGTTGTGTGGTGTCATTATGCTTATTTAACTGCTCCCGATCAAGACGGAGCGCGCCTGAACTGAAATCGTAAATCTCAAATGTGATTCTTGATCGTGCTGCCTCTGACGTGATTCCCACGATAGCCAATGAGAGCGACCAAGTGTCACTTAAAGCAGAATACATCCCCCATATTCTTTTTTATACATTGTTTTTCACTGTAAAATAGAACGCACACTGGGAGAGCCAGTTGACAACGCTGATTGTCTTCCTTTTGTTTTTGTTCTCTAGTAACATTTGATCTCGCAAGTCTCAGTGAGATCTCGTGTCATTGTGAAATCGTTCCTACAGTCAACAAGTGTGTGGTCTCGCGGTCTGGTCGAATCATCTAGTGTGCGCATTCAGAGGGTTATAAGGCTAAAAATCAGAGGAAACTGATTTTAAAAACGATTAAGATTTGAAAAACGTCTAGTGTGCAGCCAGCTTAATCCTAAAATTGAAGCAAAAGTAAATTCACATCTGTACATTAGAACTGTAGAAGAATTAGTTCAACACTCTTCAGCAATGAGAAAAAGGAGCACAAATGTTAATTAACTAAAGTAAGTTTGCTTATTAGTATGGTTGAATTGGATCATGGTCAGCAGCAAAGACATTTGCTAATAAAATGTGAATAAATACATAAAGAAAACAAAAAGTAACAGGTGTTACTTTTAAAAAAAAATTAACTCAGATATTTCCTTGTAAATGAAAAACTAATGCGTTACTAGTTACTTAAAAAAATAATCTGATTACGTAACTCACGTTACTTGTAACAGCATGTCTGTGGATGTATTGGCTATAGCTTTTGCTTTGCGCCACAATAGAAATGAGTTGTGAGCTAATTCTTAATCTGTGGCCACAATATCTTGTTCCTCTGCTACACACTCAAAAGTATGCAGACAGACACAGTAATCATAACACTAGGTATGGTTTCTGTATGAATAAAACCTGCATGAGTTTTTTTTTTTTCTTCTGATCAGCACATTGGAAGATATTTTGAAGAATGCTGGTAACCAAACCACTGACAGTAGCCTTGACTTACAAATTATAGAAAAAAAAACAAAAAAAACAAAAACTAATTTCAACTATTAAAATAAAACTATTAAAATTAACTATTTTACCCACATTGTGAATCAGAAAAAGCTAAATGTAGACTATAAACAAAGTGCAGCATGGTTGCAGGACATCAACGTCACCATTAAGCTTTCCTGATAGATGTTACTGATGCTAAAAGCATCACTGTTTTTTGCAATCGAATCCATAATATTTGTATATTTTGTATAGTCTGACCTTTTTTCGACTGTGTGTGTGTGATTTAGTTGAAATTGGCAATGAGTAACTGGTTGTGCATGACGAGTTTGTATTAAACTTATCTTGGAGACATAGGAATATTTGTATACTATATTGCCTATAATACCAGCACTGAAATGGACTTGGAAGAAAAACCAGAAGGGTCTTAAAACACTCTGCTGTTGCTGCAAACCATTTATTTTAAAGCTTTCATTCAATATATCTTTAGATGATCAATATATGTTCCTCCTTATTATCAAAGTCATCTACTGAAGGCTCCGGGCAGAGCAGAACAGCAGATAGTTTATGAAGACTGATGGTGTCCAACATGAGCAATGGCGTATTGGATGACGAAGCTCAGCTGCATTAACGTCAACGCCCACCCCCACTGACCCCAGAACAGTGCTGACATCTCACAGTCTGACGGTCTACACAAGGTCGACATAAAGGGGCACTGACGTCAGATCAGTTACGCTCTGCTGCTCAACCTTATAGTTGTGACTTCCAGTCTGAGGTGAGAAGGTGTACAGTGTTTGTTCAATTGCTCAGTAAAGGTTATTAGGTTCAGTGTAGTTTGTCAAAGCGTGCAGATGATTGCGGATGAAATCATTCTTGTACATTTCCTGTCTGCCATCAAGGTGTTTTTATTCTTGTCCCATTTACTTTATGTGTTGCTGTATAAATTCCCAGTGGAACAATCACTGCAGCTGTTGATTTTCATTGTGAGATAGATTTGTCAAAATCAATTTATATTAAACCTAATAATAATGTTTGTGGCAAGGTTGTTCGCAGTGTCTTCGGTTATAGACAGTAAATACACTGATGCCAAAAATATTATATATAAATATATAAAGGGTTGTATTAATGTTTCTCAGGTTTCAAATGAGAAAACAAATACAAATATATATCAGAAAGAGACAAAACATGGTGCTCATGTTGGCAATACAAGTTTGATCTGGCTTGCAACATTTTAAAATGTTCATAGATTTAGATTTGTTTCCTGTGTTTCTGACACGTTTCTTGGGTGTTAACTGATAAAACAAATACACTGAAGACAATAAATATGTATACTATAAAAAAAAAAATTAAAAAAAAGACCTAAACATGGTGCTCATGTAGTCAGCACCAGATTGAATCTGGCTTGCAACCATTTTCTCTGCATTGTTTTCAGTGTGTCACAAGGCTACAGTGAAGTTCCTTGGTTGTCAAATTATAAAACAATAAATGCTCATGCAGTATGAGTTCAAATCTGGCTTTTTCCATGTTCTCTGCGTGGTTGAATTAAAAATGTTTCAGGTTTCAAGTAATAAAACAAATACAAATTTGGACAAAAATGAGGCACAAACATTATGTGAGCAGTGAAAGTTTGAATCCGGCTTGCAACATTTTCCCATTTCTTTGAACTGTTCCATGTGTTTTTAGCAAGGTTATATGAAAGTTTATTTAGGGTATCAAATAATACAACTATATTGAAAACCCCAAAATGCATGGAAAAATACAAACAAACAAAAACATGGTTCTCCCGTGGGCAGTGCAGGTTCAAATCTAGCTTGCTACATTTTCTCAGAATCCTTTCCTGTAATTGTGGCATGATTGCATCAAATGTTCGCAAATATGCAGAGAAAAGAAAAATTGTTTCCTGTGTTTATGGCAAGGTTATATTAAAGTTTCTAATGTTCCAAATTCTAAAACAATAAATACACGAAAAGATAAGTACATTACATTAAATGTGGGCAGTGGAAGTTTGAATCTGGCTTGTAACATTTTTCCACTTTCTCTGCATTTAGCATTTTTTTCTGTATTTGTGGCATGGTTGCATCAAAATTTCTTTCCAATGATAAAAAAAATTAAATACATTAATGACAAATATATGCAAACAAAACAAAAACATGGTGCTCATGTTGGCAATGCAAGATTGAATCTGGCTTGCAACACTTTCCCAAATTTTTCTGAATTGTTTCTTGTGATTGTGGCAAAGTTATGGTGAAGTTTCTCAGGTTCCAAATGATGAAACAATAAACACGTTTTTACCAATTTTATTGGAGTTGTTTGTGACAAGGCTGTATCAAAGTTTATTGTGTTTCAACAGATAAAACAAATACACTGAAGACCAAAAAATGTAGACCAGATGGAAAAAAGTACTAAAACATGGTGCACATGTGGTCAGTGCGAGTTTGAATCTTGCTTGCATCATTTTCCAATTTTCCTTGAAATGTGTTGGTGTCAAGGCTGTATCAAAATTTCTTGGGTTTCAACTGGTAAAACAAATACATTAAAGACCAAAAATGTAGACCAAATGGAAAAAAGTATAAAAACATAGTGCGCATGTGGTCAGGCTTGCAACATTTTCACATTTTCTCTTTCTCATTTTGCTTTGTTTCCAGTGTTTGTCACAAGCCAGCATTGAAGTTTATCGGGAGTCAAGTGATAAAACAATAAATACATTGAAGATAAAAAATATCCATGTGGGCAGTGCAAGTTTGAGCATTCCCATGTTCTTTGCATGGTTGAATCAATTTTCAATTTAAAATAATTAAAAGTATATTAGGGAGAACATATGCAGACAAAAAAAGGACAAAAACATTGTGTTCATGTTGGCAGTAGAAGTTCGACTCTAGCTTGCAACATTTATATTGTTTCCTGTCATCTTTGTACTAACCCAATAATATAGACCATCAAATCCATTATAATGCTAAGGTCAAACATAAGCATTCAACCATGTGACTATAGCCTCCATTCATACATAGAGCTTTGCTACTAAATTTAGAGTTAATACATGACAGTGTTGCAGTCAATCAGGATTACTCCTCCTACTGAAAGCATGTTCTCTGTTTCTCTATACACTCCTCTGTGTATTTACCGAACCAGTATTTATTAATGGGAAGCGAGGCTGATGCTTGGATTATAGCATGTGTGACCAACTGTAATGGTTGGGTTATAAAAGGAGTGTCAATCTTGCAGTCATTACTGTCATTAAAGCTACTCTTGGATATCTGCCTTGTGCAAAAAGCGAACATCTGGCTAACAAAGAACCAGTGCAGTGCATAAAAAAACACACATACACACTCACACTGAACTCCATCATATGTCAGAGTGTATTGTACTTCCTCCCAGGCTATTTTTAGAAGCCAGTAATCCAGTACACATTAGTCTAAATCTCATGCTATGCTCTGTGCTGCACAAGGACACACCACAGTCTGATTTATGTTTTCATTGACCCTTTGTATCAGATTTTATGCATTAAACCTGCTTTAACCGTGGCCTGAGCTGTACATCTGTTCAATCCTGAGTGTGGGTTAAACTCCAGTGGTGAAATTCCAGTAAAGGATGTGGATATGTGGATACCACCCTAATCTGGTAAAATGGTCTATAGTGGCTTAAGTAACATTCCTGGAGTGCATTAGTGCATGGAAGTTTGCATGGCTGTTGTGTCACGTGGAATTTTTATATATTTTTTTTCACATTCTCACCATTTCTTTAAAAGAAATTAATACTTTTACTCCGCTAGGATGCATTAATTTGATGAAAGTGAAGATTTTTCAATGTACAGTAATGTCATAGCAAAAAATGTTAATATAATATCTAAAAATATATGTAAAGAAACATAATAATAAGAAATGTTTCTTGAGCAGGAAATCTGCATATTAGAATGATTTCTGAAGGATCATGTGACACTAACTGGAGTAATAATGCTGAAAATTCAGCTTTACTGGCACAGTAATAAATTATTATTTTTAAAAAATATATTTACATAAAAAACAATTCTTTTAAACTGTAAAAATTATTTGACTGTTTTTACAGTATTTTTGAGAGATAAGAGCCTTGTCTTACCAACTAAGATAAGTTACCTTATAATAATACCCTATAATAAGTTACCATATTATAAAACATAATATTTTATAAAAGTTATATAAATATAAACTTTTTTTTTTTTTTTAAGTTAGTATATCAGTTTGCATAAAAAATAACAATGCATTTAACACCCATATAGATGCATGTGAGTATATGTCAGAGATCTGGCAGTGAGCAAGAGTCAGTGCACAGTTCAGGCACCTTTGCGTTGTTGATCACCTGACCGGACAGAGGTATCGGCTAGCAGCAAGTCAGCAAGATGGAAAACTGCATGTGTGTGTGTGTGTGTGTGTTCAGGCCAGAACTAGAAGTCATTGTCTTTATCAGATGCCTCTGTAATCCTGCCTGTGACTTTTATTTCACCTTTGGAACTCTTGCTATAATTCAGCTTTTTATGCTGTGTTATTACTCAGTTATTAGTACAATTATACCTTAAATTTCTACATCTGTGAAATTTAATTGCGAAGATATGGAAGCCTGTTTCTGCCATTGAAAAATAAATAAATAAATAAATAAATAAAGGTAATTACTTTTTATCTCAAAATTCTCACATTATTCTCACAATTGTGTGTCACAGTTCAGACTTTTTTTTCTCTCAAAATTGTGTGATATAAACTCACAATTGCTAGTTAAGATTTGTGAGATATAAACTCGCAATTCTGAGAAATGAAGTCAGAATGTGATTTAAACTCGCAATTGCAAGTTATAAAGTCATAATATAAGACATAAATATATAAGAGATATAAATTAGCAATTCTGAGAAATAAAGTAGCAATTTTGAAAAATGAAGTCAGAACTGGGAGATAAACTTACAATTCTCTTTTTTTCTCTTTGAAAAGAAAATTGTGAGTTTATATTACGAGTATAACTCGGAATTCTGACTTTATAATATGCAATTGTGAGTTATTAATTGGCATATACAGTGAACTCGCAATTCTTGCAATATCAGTCTTTTTTTTCCAAAATTGGACTTTAGAACTCTCAATTGCGAGTTTATAATATCTCACAATTTTGAGAAAAAAGTCAGAATTGCGAGAAAATAAGTCAGAATTGCGAGATACAACTTTATTTCTTGCAATTGTGAGTGTATATTATGTAATTCTGAGAAAAAAAATTTATTGTAAGTTTTTATTATGCAATTTTGAGAAAAAAAAAATCTTTATAACTCACACTTGTGTTTATTTTATGCAGTTCTGAGAAAAAAGGTTGGAATTGAAAGTTTGTATCATGCAATTTTGAGGAAAAAGGTAGAATTGCCTGTTTTTATCATGCAATTTAAAAAAAAGTAAGAATTGCAAGTTTGTATCACACAATTCTGAGAAAAAAAGTCAGAATTGTGAGTGTGTATCACGCAAAGTAGAGAAAAAAGTCAGAATTGCAAGTTTGTATCATGCAATTATGTGAAAAAAAAAGCAGAATTGCACATTTGTATCAATCAAATTTAAGAAAAAAAGTTATAAATTGTGTTTATATCTCACAATTCTGACTTCATAACTTGCAGCTGTTATGTTTATTTTAAGCAATTCTGAGAAAAATGTCAGAATTGGAAGTTTGTATCACACGATCCGGAGAATAAAAGTCAGAATTGCGAGTGTGTATCACACAAATTAGAGAAAAAAGTCAGAATTGCAAGTTTGTATCACGCAATTCTGAAATAAAAAGTCAGAATTATGAGTTTGTATCCTGCAATTCTGTGAAAAAGAGTCAAAAATTACGCATTTGTTTCACGCAATCCTGAGAAAAAAGTCAGAATAGTGAAGTTGTATCACACAATTCTGAGAAAAAAAGTCAGAATTGCGAGTGTCACACAAATTAGAGAAAAAAAGTCAGAATTGTGAGTTTGTATCTTGCAATTCTGAGAAAAAGAGTCAGAATTTTGAGTTTGTATCCTGCAATTTTGAGAAAAAAAGTCAGAATTATGAGTTTGTATCCTGCAATTCTGTAAAAAAAAGTCAAAATTACGCATTTGTTTCACGCAATCCTGAGAAAAAAGTCAGAATAGTGAAGTTGTATCACACAATTCTGAGAAAAAAAGTCAGAATTGCGAATGTGTATCACACAAATTAGAGAAAAAAAGTCAGAATTGTGAGTTTGTATCTTGCAATTCTGAGAAAAAGAGTCAGAATTTTGAGTTTGTATTCTGCAATTTTGAGAAAAAAAGTCAGAATTATGAGTTTGTATCCTGCAATTCTGTAAAAAAAAGTCAAAATTACGCATTTGTTTCACGCAATCCTGAGAAAAAAGTCAGAATAGTGAGGTTGTATCACGCAATTCTGAGGAAAAAAGTCAGAATTATGAGTTTATATCTCACAATTCTGAGAAAAAAAGGCTGAATTACGAGTTTGTATCAAGCAATTCTGAGAAAAAAGACAAAATTGTGAGTTTGTGTCATGCAATTTAGAGGAAAAAAGTCAGAATTGCAAGTTTGTATAATGCAATTATAAGTAAAAAAAAAAAAAGTGTTTATATCTCACAATTCTGACTTCATAACTTGCTGCTGTTATGTTTATTTTAAGCAATTCTGAGAAAAATGTCAGAATTGGAAGTTTGTATCACACAATCCGGAGAATAAAAGTCAGAATTGCGAGTGTGTATCCTGCAATTTTGAGAGAAAAAGTCAGAATTATGAGTTTCTATCTCGCAATTCTGAGAAAAAAGGCTGAATTACGAGTTTGTATCAAGCAATTCTGAGAAAAAAAAAGCACAATTGCGAGTTTGTATCACGCAATTTAGAGGAAAAAGGTCAGAATTGTAAGTCAATTGTGAGATAAAAAGTTGTAATAGCCTTTCTAAAAGAATGTTTTATTCAGTGGCGGAAAGGGCTTCCATACAAAAAGGTTAGTAAATTATCATAAAAGTCATAAAAAAACAAAAACAAAAAAAAACAGCCAGTCTAATTCTAAGTGTCAGTGAGAGGGCGGAAATGTGAAGCAATTTTCAGTTTCTACTACAAACAAGCAATCCACAAACAAACAAATAATTAAATAAGGAGTAATAAAATCAGAAAATCAAAGTGCATCTTAAACACTAGCACTAAAAAGCTCATGTTCACATGGATGTGAAGCAAAGCAGAGCTGCTTTACAAACTCAACTCTATTCAGCAGAGATATCCATGGCAACAAGCTGCAATCTGCAGCATTGATCTACATGATGAGAAAGAATTCCTGCCCGGAGCGGATGACTTGTTTCCGGTGTCTCCCTCTCAGCATAGCAAAGTCTACAGGAGTTGAGCTTTCAGACATGAATCCTGCTAATATTATCCAAAATCTTCAAAGACTTCAAAGTAAAGTGTGTTAAGAAATCATCATGAAAGAGTACATGTTAAGTACACTTAAGTGGCCTTTTAATTTCATTAATATTATTTGCATTCACAGTTTTCTTTTTTTTTATACTTTTAAAATTAAGTACACTACAAGAGCCATTTTCAAAATACTGGACAGTACAGTATAAAACACAGTATGCAGTAAACTAATTATTTCATCCCATACAAACAGACCCATTTCCCTTAGTTTTTCTAGCAGAGCATTGTGGGTAGTTGAGTTCATGTGAGGCTATGGTACATGGTGGTTGTTGGCCTACTTCACCTGACAACAATGCAGAGAGAGAAGAGGCCACAAATCTCATAATCCACCATGACTCTGAACCTGGGATGATTAAAAAACCAAGCCTGAATAATGCACTCTGCTTTAAATATACAATCACAACCCAAATACTCCTAATGGGCTCACCAGAGAGACAGAGGAAAAAAAAAAAAAGAAATTGGAGCAAACATTTTGGCAAAGCTAAATCTGTTGAGGGTGGATAGAGAAGGACAGACCCAAACAGCTTTGTCGTTGAACATCTCTAGTTATTCTCATATGCTGTGACATATGAAAAGCATAATGACTGGCAAGTTAACATGATTATAATAATCTTAATTAGCATCATATTACAATCAATGTGTTTGTGTGTGTTGTATTTATATACTACCAGTCAAAAGTTTTTGATTTTAAATGATTTTTAAAGAAGTCTCTTTTGCTCACCAAACCTGCATTTATTTGATACAAAATACAACAAAAGCTGTAATATTGTAAAATACATTTACTATTTTAAATAACTGGTTTCTATTTGAATAAATTTAAAAATGTGATTTATTCCTGTGATCAAAACTACATTTTCAGAATCATTACTCCAGTCTTCAGTGTCACATGACCCTTTAGAAATCATTCTAATATGCTGATTTACTGTTCAAGAAACATTTGTTATTATTATTATTATTATTATCATCAATATTTTAAAAGTTGAGTACATTCTTTTAGGATTCTTTGATGAATAATACGACCCAAAGAACAGCATTTAGCTGAAATAAAAAACTTTTGTAACATTATACATTATACCATTCAAAAGCTTGGAGTCAGTATAATTATTATTAATCATTTTATTTTAGAAAGGACGCTTTAAATTGATCAAAAGTGATGATAAAGACATTTATATTGTTAAAAAAAGATTTTGATTTCAGATAAATACTGTTCTTCTGAAGTTTTCTGTTCATCAAAAAAAAAAAATAATAAATAAATAAATAATAATAATAAAAAATCTTTTTTTGAGCAGCAAATCAGAATATTAGAATGGTTTATGAAGGATCATGTGACTGGAGTAATGCTGCTCAAAATTCAGCTTTGAAATCACAGGAATAAATTACATTTTCAAATATATTCAAATAGAAATCTGCTATTTTAATAACATTGTATTTTTTTTTTTAACTTGGGATAAATACATTTAGGCTTGTTGAGCAGAAAATACTTCTTTAAACAACTTTAATTTAATTTAATTTAATTAATTTAATTTACCTCCTATTCAGAACTTTGGAGCCAGTAGGATCGATGGATTGATTGATTATTTGTATTTACATTTTTATGAAGAAAATAACACTTTAATTCAGCAAAGATGCATTAAACCGGTCAAAAGTGACATTAAAGGCATTTATAATATATATATATATATATATATATAATAAAAAAATGTTCTTTTGAAATTTCTATTCATGAAGAAATCAAAATATTAAGCAGCAGTTTTCAACAACATTGCTAATAATAATAATTTATTTATTTATTTTAAATTATTATTGAAGTTTCTTGAGCAGCAAATCAGCATACTGATTTCTGAAAGATCATGTGACACTGAAGACTGAAGTAATGATGCTGAAAATTCAGTTTTGCATCACAGGAATAAATTCAATTTTAACATGTATTAAAATAGAAACAGTTATTTTAAAATGTAATAATATTTCCAGTTTTTACTGTATTGTTGATCAAATAAATGCAGCTTTGGTAAGCGTACAATACTTCAAAAACTTTTAACTTAACTAACCTACCTTTATTATAATCAGGATTTTTATTTATTTATTTATTTAATTTTACTTTAAGTCTCCCCCTGAAAATAAGCTATGACAGCATATCCTATTTTGGGAGCTTTGTCTATAGTCTCTGCAGCCAGAGTGCCTGTAACACTTTATCTGTCATGTCAGGTGATATTTTTGAATTAGTGGCTCTGCACTCCTCGTTCTTGAGGCTTAAAGACATATGTGGTGATAAGTCTTACTGCCCTTGAGAGTTATGCTTACAAAGAATGCCTGGCATGTGCCGCTCTGTGGAACCGAAATCAGCTTAACTCTGAATAGCAGACCTTTGCATTAATACACACTTCTCGGATCCTAGAGAGAGAGAGTGAGATACAGACAGACAGAGAACACTTTTTTTTGGATCACAATGATCAGAAGGTGAAGTGTGTCATTTTTGGACTTTAAATCATGTGTGACATATTTGGAACTGTTTAAAGCATTTGCACAAATCATCTGAACTCTTGGTCATAGACGGCTCCCCTGGCAAAATATTTTGTAGCAAGCCAATCCATATTAGACATTAATCCAAATGCTTTATCTGAGTCCCGCACGTTATCTGTGTGGCCTTTTTACCAAAACAAAAATCCCTGGGCAAAATTGTAATATCCAAAACCCCACAAAAACAACAAAAGGACTTTTCCTTCAAAACAACTTGACCTTCAAAAATAATTTTTATGTGTATATACATATGTATATGTATATATACATATATATATATAAAGTGGCAGTAAAATCATGTGTAATGTTAAAAAAAAAGTTTCAGATGGTGTTTTTTTAAGCATTAGACTGTGAAAGTTTTTTTTTTCAGGATTATTTAATGAGTACAAAATTGAAAATAAAATGATTACATTTATTGAAGTAGAAACATTATAAATGCATTATAAATTTACTGTAATTTTTGTTAAATTTAATGCAGCCTTGTTAAATAAAAGTACTAACTAAATATATTTTGTAAGAAGTTTATATAAAAAGAATTATGTGTGAATGCTCACCAAGGCTGCATTTATTTGATAAAAAATACAGTAAATATAGCAATATTGTGAAATATTTCTTAAATAGACAAATACATACATAAATAAATCAATAAATCAATATTTTAAGAAGTTTGAAATAATTTTATACACACACACACACACACACACACACACACACACATTTTAATAAAACAATTCTTTAACAAAAGTACTAACTAACTAAATACTTTTTAAAAGAAGTTTGGAATATTTTGTTATATTATATATTATTTGTAATATTATTTGTTTAAAAAATACAGTAAATATAGCATTATTGTGAAATATTTCTTAATGTAAAATACAGTTAATATAGCCATATTGTGAAACATTTCTTAAATAAGCAGACAAATACATACATAAATAAATCAATAAATAAATATTTTATGACGTTTGGAATCATTTTGATTTTATGTGTCAGTGCTCACCAAGGATGCATGTATTTGATTATATATAAAAACAGTAAATATTGTTAAATATTGCTTAATAAAAATACAGCAAATATAGCAATATTGAGAAAAAATAAATAAGCATACTTAAATAAATAAATAAATAAATCAATAAATAAACAAATAAATAAGTTTCCACAAAAAATATTAAGCAGTACAACTATTTGCAGCATTGATCATAATAAGAAATGTTAGAGCACTAAATGTGACACTGAAGACTGGAGTAATGATGCTGAAAATTTAACTTTGCATAAATTACAATTTAAATCATCATAACATATTTAGGACTCCTGGTTGCTCATAGACATATTAGACTCCCCTGGCAAAATATTTTGTATTAAGCCAATCCATATTAGACATTAATCCAAATTCCAGTGCTTTATTTGAGTGTTTGTGTAGGAAATCAGGGCAAAACTGCAAACCCAACAACAGAATAAAAACATCCAAGCCTCTGAGCAAAACAGCTGAGGGACTGAATGGATTCTCCCAGCAACCGGTGACAGGGTTATCTCCCTCCCAGTGCATGCTGGGTAAGAGTTTTGGGCACATTCAGGTGTCAGCAGATCTCTGTTGTTGGACGTCAAGGCCGATATTTCATGGCGTGACAGCGCGTCCCTTCACGCAGCAACCTCCAAAGGCCGACGTCAGCTGGACATGACGAGATGTGTCACACCGCATGACCAGCGCAGTCTAGAGATGGGGACAAAGCCTGCATCATAATGTTTGAGGGCACGCAGAGATGATAAACCCTGTGGTCAGGCTGCAAGTCTACAGTGTGATGGTTTGATTGATGTGTCAGTCAAAGGCAAGCTTGATAAGACAGCATTTCAGCTTAGATATCCTGTGGTTGGCAGTGTAATTTCTATAGGGAAGGGTTATTGGCTGCTGGTTGTTAAGGCTCTGGGCTGGTAGTTCAAATGGAGCAGCTTCAGTCTGCGTTAGACATGTTGACTGCAGAGTTACTAAGAGAAGGCTGTCATCGTCATACCCTTAAGCGGGGCACTTAAAGTGAGGTTGCTCCAGGAGAAGCGCTCTCGCAGAGTGTACTGTAAGTGGCTTTGGATGAAAAGCCTCTGCTAAATGACAAATAATGTCTTCTTGAGAGCCACTGTGAAACCATTTTTGTCCACCATTGTAAAATTCAATTCATTTATTGCTCAATGATAAGTGTGCCCCCAAAAAGGAAAAGCATTTTTTAATTGAGTTTGAAATGTTGTGTATCATTTCTTAGAAATGTACCTTCTGTATTTATGTTGGTTTTTCTGTAACGCGGAAGTAAGCCTATGGGTGAGACGTTCAGTTCATTAGCCACTATAGGGAAATAACAAGTAGAATAACAATGGTAAATGGTAAAACTGTTTGCACTACAAACCAGTGTGCAAAATTATATAAGATAATACATTAAAATAACATAGTAAGACATCAATTTTCAAAATCAAGCAGCAAAACAAGATGTTTTGCAGAGCTAAACATAGATGGATGTGGATGAGATCAAAAGCCAGACCCATAAAATTTACAAACGGCCGTACCCACTTTTACGGGAAGAAAAAGGTGAAGTTACAGTGGGAGTCCTTGTCTCTCTCACCTTCCCTGAGCCCATTGAGTTTTAACAGACTCCATAAAGCATGCGGTAAGTTTGGTGGGGGGTAATTGAGAAAGAATGGGGGGAAGTCATGTGAGAGGAGGCAATGCCTCGTCACGATATGACTGCTTATGTTCGGCTGTGATTAGTTCCTGCTGCTTGTGTTTGTTCCCGCTTTCGTGAATCAGTCTGAATGAATAATATAATGGCGTTAATGGGAAGACTAATTGCAAAAAGCAAGTAAACACACTCACACACTTAGATACACTGTTAAAAAAAAAAAAAATCCGTAAAAAAAATACAGTTTCAACGTTTTAAAGTTTACGGCTTTCACTTAAATTTACAGATAAATATCGCAATTTCATTAACTAATATAATGGTAATTTACCAACCTACTGAAGTACTGAAATTTGTTTTATACCTTTGTAATACACTGATAAACACCAAAAGCATGTGGTGATGAGAAAGTCACATGTTGAAACAATGCCCATCACAATCAGCTTTTAAATATTAGCATATCGTCGCTTTAGAATTCTAAGGTTCTATCTGACATTTTTGTCAAAATTGAATTATTCACATATTATTCATATTCTGTGATATTCTGTGACAATTTATTTACATAATGTGATGTTTCTTATGTAAGCTGTGTACATTTTGGGCCTTTTTTTAGAAAACAAAAATGGTTCTATCTACAGATGTCTATGGGACGCAAAATCTTTGAAGCTCAATATCTCAAAAGTGCCCAGAATGCAGATAGAACCTTATAATTCTAAGGCGATGATATATAGAAGATGCACAGTATCATTCACACAAATACTAAACAACATCATGGTAACACACATTAAAATGAAATAATGCAATAAACATTAATTTAACAACATTAGATGTAGCATAGAACCCTAATGCACAAACCAGCTAAGAAAAAAAACAAAAAAAAACAAAGAAAAAAATAGTTATTTCAACAAAAAACATTACATTTAAAAAAATGTAGCACAGGGAATTCTGGGAATGTCAGTTTATGGTTATTCACTGTAAATTTTACAGCTTTTTACTGTTAAATTCATGGTCATTTTTTACAGTGTTTAACCACTTTGTTACCAGTGATGGGAATAACGGCGTTAAAAATAAACAGTGTTTCTAACGGCATTACTTCTTTCAGTAACAAGTAATCAAACATATGACTTTTTCCCCCGTTACACCACATTACTGTTACTGACAATAAAATGCGGTGTTACTATAATTGAGCTCACTCAAGAGTAGACTCTCTCTCAGCCATATGACCTGCAAATCTGCACGTCGCATCGCGTTGCGTTCTTCTTTTGAGGTAAATTCTGGCTTATTCTTCTCAGCGCTTCTTCTTCCAGAAACGAAAAGTAGTCGAGATAAACTTGATGAATGTTCATGTTTATTTATAGAGGTGATGTTGGCATTAACCTACATGTCCACGCATCTCACATGGATGTTTAAAATTTGAAAAGCGGAACTGCTCGTGGGCGATTACATTAGAGATAATGAGTTTAAAGCTAGCGTTGGTATCATACGGATTACTTTATCAGAGAATATTTGTTGACGTGACTTAATTTAAAAGTAGACATTTCAAGCTATCATTTCTCATGTCTGTGAAGGCAGGTATTCACTGAGATTCAGGTTGTTTTATTTATGTGTCTGTGAGGAGAGGTGTCAGAGACTGAGACGGCAGAGAGCGCACCCTGTTTATTTTCTTTATTTTACAAAAGCACATTGTTTTGTTGTTATTATGACTATACACAAATAAAAGTAGTCCCTTTACAAGTTTTTATCCAGAAAAAAACGTGACAGGTACGGTCTTTGACTACAGGGGTTAACAATGTTGCCACAGGAAGTTTTTCAAGTCCACAAGTTGAAGCAACCCCGATAACATGATATTTAGCCCATGGAAGGTGTCACTCACATTGTCCCACAGCAACATTAGAATTAATGCAGATTAGGGTACAATGTTTTATTCATTCAACATATTTAATATTGGGGGCATCTAAGTTATTTGACATATTTGGATTTTTTTTTTTTTTTTTTTTTTTTTTTTAAGTAACACAGTAGTTACTTTCCCTGGTAATTGGTTACTTTTATAATGATATAACTCAGTTACTATTTGTGAGAAGTAACCAGGAGCTATAACTAACTCAAAGTAAGACTTATCATGGCATGAAAACATAAGCTGTGGGAGTTTTTAGTGAGTAATCAGCTTGGCAAAATTTTAAGTAAATATGTCTGTGCTTAGTATTTACAGAGCTTTAATGACTGATGATCTGAAAGAAAAAAAAAAGAAAAGATAAGTAAAAAGAATGGCTGAACATAAGTTCACAAATAAAAAATATTGTTTAAATTGTTAGATGTAAAATGTAACTTGATGAGATTCATATTTGGCTTTAATAAACAGAATACTGATTACATCATTCATGTAAAAATATTATATATATTGGTTAAATAAACATTACTACCAGAAAAAGAAAGAAGGAAAGAAACATTCTATTTTATATTCTTATGTTAACAATGTAATCAATATTCTATTCATTAAAGCCAAATATGAATCTCATCAAGTTAGTGTTTTTAAAGATTTGACATTTATTATAATAATAACTCAAGGCAGTAATTTAAACAATTTAAACAATATGTTTTATTTGTAAACTTATGTTCAGCTGTTCTTACTCACTAAAAACTCACACAGATCATGTATTCATGCCACAAGTCTTATGTAACAAAGTGATTATATCTAAGTGTATGAGTTGTTTACTTACTTTTAAAAATCAGTCTTCCCATTGCATTGTTGTTTCAGACCGATTCGTGAACGCAGAATGCGCACAAACAAAAGAGGCAAGATTTATTGCATGAACCAAACACAGGTCAACAAAACCAATCAGTGATGGTCTTTCGTGTCTTTCCCTATTCATTCTCAATTACCCCCCCACCAAAACCACTGTACATTTTAGGGGGTCTGTTAAAACTTAGTGGGCTCAGGGGAGGCGAGAGAGATGCTGATTTTCACTGTAACTTGTTGGTGTCACTGTTGGACATTTTTTCTTTTGAAAATCGAGTGATTATACACTTTTGAATGTTATATTTTGTAATATTGGCATTGTTTTATTTTTGTGCTATCATTTTTTTCTCATCCAATATTTTGCCTCCCTTGCCTCTTTGGAGGAAACATCCTTGATATACACATATGCTAATCATTTTCATTCATATTCCACAGAGGAAGGATAATAATGTCTCTGGCATGCTTCAGGTGGTCTTTGGTGAAGCGTCTCTGGCCGTTTAGGTTTAGGAACATGTAACCGCATTACCGGCGGGTCCTTGTCACCCTGATGTCTCTGTTGGCTATCAATCAGACAGGTGGGGGAGGGGGAGGGTGTGCTGGAGTGTGTGTTTAATGTATGTGGCTGCTGATGGATCACCCTTGTGTCACTGCGTTAGTCTTCTGGCGTCGCCTCTTCCAGCGGTTCGCCATGACAAACCAGCGCTGGCCTTCTCCTCTCACAGAATGAGATGATCGACATGGCCACAGATGGATATGCCACACACACACACACACACACACACACACACACACACACACACACACACACATTCAAACACACGTGATGTGCATCTCTAACATTGATTGGCATAAGTGTAGCCTTTGGGTGTTTAAGCACCATCTAAACCATGCTACAAATTCATGGTCTATATTAATTCACTAAAGTAATATTTCAGACAACAGACTAAATCTAGCTTAGCTTTATATTTGAGGTCATTAATATATTTTGGTAAGTTATAAAGTTATGTTTGTCAACATGAGTAAATGCAGTAAGCATTTTTTGTTCAACATTGATTCATCTTGGCTAATATTTATTTGTGAATATATTATTATTCACTCTTAGTTCATGTTAGCTCATCAACTGCTTTAAAATTTCATGTTTAACTAATGTTTAATGTAATGTGTTCTTTGACGATTGTTTGTAATGTATAATTTCTGTAATCAAAAATTGTTCAGATCAAGTTTTTTGACTTTTATTGTATGGGACAAAACAAAACTAAACAAAACAAACAAACAAACAAACAAACAAAATAAATACATAAATAAAATAATAACATTTTCATGTTACTGTTTAAATTTTGAATTTTGAATCTTGATAAATGTTTATTTATGAATATATTATTGTTCATCTTAGTTCATGGTCAGGATGAACTTACGTTTACTTATAGATTATTACAGTACGTTTTATAAGAAATATCCCATTTCAGACTTCTGCTTCATAATTGAATGTTTACAGTTTTTGCCCATTGCTTACACACTAAAACCGAATGCTTAGACCAAAGTCTCAATACATAAACTTCTTGTAGCATACCTTAAACACAGTGTAACCATAGCTTAAACACATTGTCAACTTTGCACTTTGTTTACAATTCTGTAACACACTTATTGCGAAACACTACACACGTTTTCTTACATTTGACACTTTGTTCAAAAACAAAATCACCTGTTATCATTGGGAAAATACTGTGTTCAAAAAGCAAAACTTATCTGGCAATTGTAGGCACTTAAATACACACCTGAAAACACTTGCACAGAAAACAGAACACTAATTGGTCTGAGCATTAGCACTACAAATAGGCCTCAGGTAAGCCATTTTGAGAACTTTGCAAGAGGCATGCGGAGACATTGAGGTGGGATCCATCCAAGGGTGATATTTTCACAAGGCGATATTTTCCCTGATGCCTAGCCCGCGAGGACATTGCCTGTGATGTTGACGAGAACTTGTGGCCAGACCCAAACAGAAGGCGGGATCCATAAGCCTCCCCATCACCCCATTTTTTTTTTACTTTTGTATTGTTGCTAAATTTACTTTATTTCTGTAAGAATGTTTGTTTATTGTAAAAACTCTTGTTTGATTGCTGCTGAATTTCTACTTTTGAGTTTTACAGAAGACTGAGTTTGGGCAAATGACAATTAAAATAGAAACACAAAGACTGCAGTGTTTTATATAAAGCCCATCAGTGTGTTGCTGGTGATATGAAAGAGTAATTCAAATGGTGCTTGTGTGTATGGTTTTGTTGCAAGAATTTCATTTTTAGAAAGGAGTGTTACGTTTTGATTGCAATGTTTCATTTTGGCATAGATGTGAGTTGGTAATCTCCAAGTGCTATGTCTGATTGGCTTGTGTGTAGAGTTTTGACATAATGAGCCAAATTCTGCAAAAAGTGTGTAAGCAATAGGCAAAAACTGTAACTCAACACACACACACAATCATGAAACTTACACAATTTAACAGTAATTTATTAAAAGTTTAACAAAAATGACTGAGTTTTAAGGCCCTATGAAATACATTTTATTTTTTTCTCAAATTTAGCTTTATTTTGTACAATACATTTTCTGAATTCCATTGCAATGTTTCAATGAATTTTACAATAATGTTATATATATATATATATATATATATATATATAATGTTAATGTTATATAATAATCAAAAAATATCTCTAAATTATTATTATTATTTTTTTTTTTTTCCAGAAACACTATTTGTAAATATTCCTTAAAAATAATGTTTTGGTAACAATTTTATTACTAGTAGTACTATCATTACTTTAAGTAATATATTGCTATCACAGTTTCTTTAAGTTAAACCAAACTTTTGTTTTGACGGGCTGCTGTGAAGACCTTTAAGTTACTGTTTGTATTAGATATGATGATAGTTTTTCTTAAAAAAAAAATAATAAATAAAATAAAATGATAATGAAGTGATTCTAAGAGCAGTTCTAGAGATTGTTTAGGTGTTGATGTACTTGTATATTGAGGCAGCAGAGGCTGAAAATGCCGCAAATGTCACGTCCACTTCAGTTTGTGTGCGTCATTCATTCACACAGAGACAGAATATGCAGGATTCATATTTAAATACATTTTTACTAGTCCATATCGTGTTTTTATTTAAGTGTACTCACCTACATTTGATTTATTAATCCAAAAATTTGGCAATTTCCGTGACATTTTGCGTTATACAGTAAATTCCATTTTAATGACTGGACGTGATTTTGTCCAGGTTTTCTGCATCACATAAATCATAATTTCCATGTTACTTTAAAGTGCTTTAAAAATTTGAATTTTAAATGTAAAACTTAAAATGGTAATTTTTTATAAAGTGTCCTTGAAGTGACAGTAGCAAAATATTATCTGTTAAATTTTAAGGGTCAGAGTTAGGATGGAAAAAGGACATGAAAAAATTAAATGTGGACTGTTTTATTACAAAAATATACTAACAACAACAACAACAAAAAAAAGTATGGTTTGACTTCATTATACCTTGATATGACAAATCATGCCTCTGAGAAGTATTTTATCTTAATAAAGAGGACTCTTAACTTTCATTTACTCTGTTATTACTCTGTATGTTTCATTTCTCCTGGCTCCTGTTTGGAGTGAGCTGTCACACAGATACTCAACACGAGTGACTGTGCCGCCATAAATCCAGTCTTGTGTGCTGGTCAGGTGCTATTATCTTATTGATTACTTATTTTCATTAGGGCCTGGTCAAGGAGGGGACCAAGAAATCACCCATAAATCCTTGCATAAGAGGCTGTAATTTAAAGGACTGTCAACCCCTCCACCCTCTGAAATCCAGCTGTTACCTGAAGTCTGCACAAGACAGCAACAGGAAAAATTTGGTCAGTTCACTTGTTTTATGTTTTCCTCCGGGATAAAGAATGGTTTGAGCTGCCATCACACAGCGTTTCTTGCTTGAGCTCCAAAAAAACTAATGTGAGAACAGGTCAAAAATATATCACCTCATTCAATCTTACCTTGGATTGGAAATTTAGTCCACTAAAACGTGATGTACTGTGACTGCTTTAACCAGAGCCATCAATCAGGTCATATGTTCAGCCATTTCAGTGGCTCTGTTTAAATTTTAAAATAGCGTTTAGTATAAACGTGACAAAATGTGACATCAATCAATTTTGTTACATAAGTAATAGAGAGAAGAGAGAAGCTATTGCTAGTAGTGTTAGTGTTCTTTTTTTTTTTTTCAGAAAAAAAGCAGTAAGTAAATGAATATAAGTCTTTTTCTTTTTAACAATAGAATTAGAAAAGAGGGTGCTAGAGTTAGAGGGTCAAATAAAGATGGAAAAGATGTGTTTTTGAAGTTGGCTAAGGGCAGCTCATTCCACCAGGAGGGTACATTTAATGTAAAAGTCCATTAAAGTTATTTTTTGCTTCTTTGGGATGGCACAATAATGCGCCGTTCACTTGCAGAATGCAAGCTTCTAGTGGGCACAAAAGTCTGAAGTAATGAATTCAGGTAAAGAGCCAGTGGTGGTTTTGTAGGCAAGCATTAATGCCTTGAATTTTATGCGAGCAGCTATTGGTAGCCAGTGCAAATTGATGAAGAGAGGTGTGACGTGTGTTCTTTTCGGCTTATTAAAAATTAATCTTGCAGCCGCATTCTGGATTAATTGTAAAGGTTTGATAGAACTGGCTGGAAGACCTACCTAAAGAACATTGCAATAGTCCAGCCTGGACAGAATAAGAGCTTGAACAAGGATTTTTTAAGTTCATTTATACAGTATATATATCAACATACGGCCATTATTGTCAAAATAGCTGGCATCAAAAGTGAGTACACCCTAAGTGAACTTGTCAAAACTGTGTCTAAACTGTCAGTATTCTGTGTTAGCACCATTGTTATCTAGCACTGCCTTAATCATTCTGGTCATGGAATTGACCAAAGCTGCACAGGTTGTTGCTGGGATCCTCTTCCACTCCTCTATAATGACATCATGGAGCTGCTGGATGTTAGACACATGGTGCTTCTCCACCTTCCGCTTGAGGATGCCCCACAGGTCTGGAGACATACTTGGCCATCTCATTACCTTCACCTTCCTCAGCCATTCAGTTGTCATCTTGGTGGTGTGCATTATTATGTTGGAAAACTGCTGTTCTGCCTTTTTTCTGGAGGGAAGGCATCTTGTTCTGCTTCAGAAAGTACAGTACATAATGGAATCCATGTTTCCCTCAATGAACTGCAGCTCCACAGTACCAGCAGCACTCGTGCAGCCCCAGACCATGTTGCTACCACCACCATGCTTGACTGTAGGCAAAACACAATTTTCTTGGTAGTCCTCACCAGGGCATCGCAAAACATGCTGGACACCATCTGAGCCAAACAAGTTTATCTTAGTCTCATCAGACCACAGGACATGGTTCCAGTAATTCATGTTCTTGGACATGTTGTCTTCAGCAAACTGTTTGCGGGTTTTCTTGTGAGCCAGCTTCAGAAGAGGCTTCCTTCTGGGATGGCACCCATGCAAACCGACTTGTTGCAGTTTGCAGCATATGGTCTGAGCACTGACAAGCTGACCTTATACTTCTGCAACCTTTAAAGTAATGCTGGCAGCACTCATGCATCTGTTTTTTGAAGCCAGGTTCTGCACCTGACACGTTGATCGACCTTGCAAGGCCTGTTCTGAATGGAACCCATCTTGGAAAACCTCTGTATGACCCTGACCACTGTAGTGTAACTCAATTTCAAGGTGTTGCTGAACATATAGCCTTGGCTATCTTTGTGGAGAGCAACAATTCTAATTCTCAGAGAGTTCTTTACTATGAGGTGCCATGTTGAACATCCAGTGGTCAGTATGAAAGAACTGTACTTAAAGCAGCAAATTTTAAATGCTCTAATACAACATACACAACTTTGTATTGTCCTGTCAAGCAGACAAAAACATAATCATGATTAATAGGACATGTGGCTTTGCATGGTTAAACAACATACTGATGTTATCACTTAGGGTGTACTCAGTTTTGTTGCCAGCTATTTTGACAATAATGGCTGTATGTTGAGTTATTTTCAGAGGACAGTTAATCTATTTTGTTATACAAGCTGCACATTGACTATTCTAAAAAAAATATCCAATATTTCTATAGTATTGTTCCTTGAGAAGATATTCTAAAATGGTTGCTGAAATGTGAGGGGTGTACTCACTTTTGTGAGATACTGTATATATATTGTGATTTAGTGAAATTTACTAGCAATTTCTGAGAGAAAATTATTTCCTACAACATTTTTCCTCAATGGAGCATCTTGTGCATGAAGTTAAAAAAAAACACTTCTCTAATACTTTAGTTTTTTGTTTTTTATTCTACTGCCCTCGGTCTTGTAGTTTTTAAATGTAAAAACTTGTTCTGTGTGAATGGACCCTAAGTGTGTACATTCTGTCCAATCAAATATGCTTAAAATGGTGGTGTGATGAAAATCTCATAGGAAACACAAACAAAAGCACACATGCATCCAAACTTACACAAACAAAGGGAGACAGTTGACCTGGGTTAATCTTGGAGAGCCTGTAGTTGTACATTAAGAAAGAAAAGAGAAACCATGGAGGAGGAAAGGAGTGAGTGGTTGTGAATTGTGACGTATCAAGTTGTGACGTCTTAATTAATAATCCACTAAGAAGCAAGGCTCAGTCGGGATTAACCCGTGCTGAGTCTTTTCTTGGCACCATAGATAGTGTCTAGCTGTCCTTACACGCCCAGGTGGCGCAGTGATAGTAAAGTGTGCTTGGGCACGCGACAGCTCAAGGCCTAATACGATTGGGTAACATGACAGCAACAACACAGAGTAAGTCATTAAAGTCTGTCTCTTTGTTGACTTCTTAAGAGCTTTCTTTACTGCGAGTCCGCCAGGATTGTTTCTAAACAACGAAACCTCTGGCTTCGGTCTTTGTGTACGCAGGTCAGAAAGGTCATTGTGGATAACAATAGCTCACAGGAACATGGTAATCAGACACCAGTGATGAAGCCAAAACAGACCTCAGGGAACTTCTATCTTACATCTATAGTCAGGGACAAGGTCTGGTTGCACAGAAGTCTCGAGGTAAATTTGTTTATAATTGCAACTAACAGTTTTTATAGCTTAAAGGGTTTTGTGCAACCAAAGCAAGGTATATAAATAGTATATAGTTTCCTCTATGAAAACATAAATTCTCAATGTTTTTTTTTTTTTTTTTTTTTAATGTTTTAAACGTTTAGCAAAAATATTATGGGAGTGTTAATTCTGAATGTTATCTGAAGTACTAAGTAGTAACCTAAACAAAACCAAAAAAAGCTATATATCCAACTAAAATGTTTCAGAAAAATCTTTGATAATTGTTGTATGAATAACATTTTTAAAAATGCCATGGCTCTTCCAAGCTTTATAATGGTGAAAGTGAAAAAGTGAAAGTGACGAGACGTGAGGCCAAGTATGGTGACCCATACTAGGAATTTGTGCTCTGCATTTAACCCATCCAAGTGCACACACACAGTAGTGAACACACACACACACACACCGTGAACATACACCCGGAGCAGTGGGCAGCCATTGCATTGCTGCGGCGCCCGGGGAGCAGTTGGGGGTTCGGTGCCTTGCTCAAGGGTCTCACCTCAGTCGTGGTATTGACGATGGAGAGAGCGCTGGATATACACTCCCCCCACCGACAATCCCTGCCGGACCTGGGACTCGAACTCGCAACCTCTTGGTTACAAGTCAGACTCCCTAACCATTAGGCCACGGTGGTGAATGGGTGTTATTCAATATTCCATAAAGTGCATCCATCCATCATAAAACGTGTTCCACATGGCTCCAGAGGGTTAATAAAAGCCTTCTGAAGTGAATCAATGCATTTGTGTTAGAGAAATATCCATATTTAAAACATATAGAATAAACCGCTAACTATTGTACTTATTTTGTTACAGTGCGTCTATGTCCTACGTCATCCACTGTAAATCGTGAACACAAGTATGACAATTGGCGGAAGCTAGAGATTACAAATCTTTACAAATCCTTGTTTTCATCCGCTCTGAGCTGCTTCTGTGTACAACCAGTTGGCGCAACCTAGATTAAAGTGATTTTAACATCTAAAATATGGATATTTTATTACAAAAATGCATCAGTTCACTACAGGAGGCCTTTATTCACCTCCTGGAGCTGTGTGAGGCACTTTTTATTATGGATGCACTTTATTGGATTTGCTTTGGACTGATGAAGAGAAACACCTGCCCATGCCATTCTAAAGTTTGAAGAAAATGTTGTTCTACACAAAAAAAAAAGAAGATATTTTGAAGAAGCAGATATTATCTGTTTTTGTCTATACAGTGAAAATCAGTGGGGCCCAAAACAACACTAGACCTTCACTCTATATGTACAAAAAAACATATCATACAGGTAAATGTTGAAGTGAATGAGGGTAAGTACATGATGAAAGAATTCTCTTTTTTTATGTTCAATATATCTCTTTAAGTAAAGACATGCAGTAGAACTGATCAGTTATAAAGGTTTCAGGTCATGGTTTCCGATATTTTGATTAACGCAATTACAAATGAATGAGCACCATGAAACCTTTCATAGTATTAGGAGTGTGATAAGCGGTTTTTAATGAGCGTATGATGTTCTAATGCAGATGAGTTCCTTTTAATTCCCATTTATTGTAGATAATGCAGGCAGAGCGAGATTGAGAGAAATCACGTGACCCGTTGTATTATGACTGCATGTGCAGAGGATTAGAGAGGAAACAGGGTGAGCAGGAAGACAGGCTTGAACAGCTGCAATGGGACTGAATGACGACCGCTCCTCCAGGTCTCCCTTTAGAGATTCTGGGAGATACGAAGCAAAAGGAAGCTCTCGCAGCACCGCCGTTGTTCATTTGTTCAGACACTCAGTCACTATGATATTCCAGCTATCCACTGCAATGCAATTACAACACAAACAGGAAGTCTCCAAGGAGAATTGCTGTCACAAGGGACTTGCAGAAACTTGAGGGGATTTAATATGTCAGGCTTTATGGAAATTAACCCGCCTTTCACAATGCCTCCTCAAGAGGGGTAATTCTGTTGTACTTTCCTGTGATGTGCATGTGGGGTAAAAAGCCATTTCCAGAGCAAAAATTACATGGGAAGAAAAAAAAAAAGACAATTCACTGCAACTTCAGAATTATACCATAAGCAACCACTGAAAAATACACTTGGTACAATTGAGAAACCACAAGAAACCATAAGATTGTTATGCTAGTATGCTATTTTGAATTCAACATTGTCTCTAGAGGGCTTTCGTATTCATGATATATCATAGCAGATACATATCCTTTATGTTTTCTCCTGAACTGTTGTCTCTGACCTGCTGACACCTCAGTCACACCCCATCTGCTCACATTTGCTTTCTTTTCTTAGCCACTCAAACATGTAGCTACTTTTCTTTAAGTAGAGTTATTTTAAAAAGAACCAAAGATGTGGCAGAAACATATAATTAAGGCACTAAAATTTGTCCTACGAAGCATGAATACATTGAAATGATAATAGGGTTTAATGTATAACAAATGTTCATAAAACTGTGTTATAAGTTTCAAATTCTGACCCAGATCCATTCTCATCCATTCTCAGAAAGATATGTCTGGAATAAATGATATACCTTATTAATATTACTGAGTCAGCATATCATGTTTTACCAGATAATGTGCACTTAAACAGACATGTGCACTTAAAACTTGAAGCATTTTATCATAATCATTTGATTATAAAAATGATTGATTGTGCCTGTTGGACTATCCTTAGCTTCTTGTGAAAAAATGACATTATGCAATTTTGAAACATATTAGGTGTCTTTAACTGGTTTACACTTGTTTGGTAAATCCAGCTTTGCTAAAGATCCTCAGCCCTCTTAAGAGGCTCAGGTGCATGTTGTCTAATGAGCACTATCCTGAACAATATCAAGGATTTCCTTTTTGATTGGTTTGGCAAACCAGCAACCACTAGCCAATTGCATCTTACAAAACCGAGGACTTGACGGGAGCTTCAATGTCATCTCAAAGTCCCCTAAAAGAGGTAATACCTTTGATCCCAGCATCTTATACAGGAAGATTATGTTACCCCACTGTGAAAAGATGAAGTCTTAAAGGGATGTACTCAGAATGAAGGCCCTGGTGTTGGAGGATGGTGTGGACTGGAAAGGGCCCACGGGCTTAAGCCTCTGGAAGACATTCTAATCCCCTTGGGCTTGTACCAGTGTTTTGGCAGGTGACTTAAGGCCCAGCCATTGTGCTCCAACGAGATTTGTGGGTTTCTAATTAGATTTCACCAAGAAGAGTTGGCAGCTGTTTGTTGGAACGAAAGCCAGTTGTCAAAGAAAATGATCTAAACCAGATTTTGCTTGTAATGACCACATACATATCTAGGGATCAGAACATTGCAGCAGAGCATAAGCAGCTGTTTAGTAACCACCATAGCAATCACCTGGCAACACTACACCCACCACCAGAGTACCCCAGTAATATCATAGCAACCTCTCAGAAGATCTCAGTATCCATCTAGTAACAGAATAAATCCCACATAACTAGCAATGCCCTATAAACCACCTAGCAAACCAACATGTCTCTGAGCTTCTCAATGACCATGAAATGCCCCCAAAAAAGCACTTGAATCTCCTTAGCAATCAACTAGCACAACTATGAACAACCTGAACAACCTATGAGAACACCATAGCAATTACACAGTCTAGCAAAAACTGAGTAACCACTCAGCAACACTTTATGGCAACTTTATGGCAAACCCTAACAACACCATAAAAAATCTCTACAAACCACTCAGAACACTGTAGCAACTGCCTAGCAGAGCCAAAACACTCAAAGCATATGAGCAACCACCTAGCAACAGTATAGCATCTACCAGAACTTCTGGCAACATTCAAAAAAAGTACTCAAAAGACCTTAGCAACTACAGCTACCTAAAAACCACTCAGAATTTAAGCAGCAATGACTAGAAGACCACAGTCCTACAAACCACTCAGAACACCTTAACAACCAGCTAACAACATTTTAGCAACCACCAGAACGGCCTAGAAACACCTAAGAAACCTAGCAACACCCAAGAAACTTTAGCAACATCAAAAAACACTCTATTAACCACCTAGAAACCAACCTCAGAACCCATACATCAATGACTAGAACACCATCACCTTATAAACCACTCGGAAAACCTTAACCACCACCTAGCTACAGTACAGCATTCTCCAAAACTGCCTAGTAACACCCAAGAAACCATACAGAAACACATAGCAACACTACATAGCAGGACATTTTAGCAACCACTCAGAAACCATTCAGAACTCACACAGTAATGACCAGAACTAGGGATGCAACAATACAGTTAGTCCACGGTTCAATGGGTACCTCGGTTTTTAACCACGGTTTTCGGGTTCAGTTCTGATAGCTTCCCACATAAATGTGTTTTTTTTTTGCAACAAATTAACAACAGAATATTCCTGTAAACCTCTGTACACTGGAAAAAGCGTGAATTATTACGTCTGCTTAATATTTATTTTGAGAGAGGTTAAAATTTTTACGCAAAAATAGGATGGGTTTCATTCATATGCACGCCAGAAGGCGCCCTCCTGCAGAAAATCCACATATGCATCAAAGAACAAGAAAGACTGAAAATCTCTAATATGGATAAAGACGTCACTGTAGCTGTAGCTGAATAAAAACAAGATACAACGTTAACGTTTTGAATGACGAAATGGAAGGAAAAACATTCATCTGAAATAATATATGGTTTATCTGTGTTCTTAAAGCCATCTTGTGTATTTTCATAATGATTAAGTAAATATTTGTAAGACATGCTAATCGACATACATAGAATATGAATAACTTATAGAATATATTGTCTGCCTCATTATTTGATACAAAGTCACATTAGATCACATAAGGAAGTTTTTTCAATCACTCGGATGATGTTGTGAATTGAAAACAATTTGTTTTATAACACTTTTGTTGGAGAACATTTTTAGAAAGTCTTATCATTGCACGCCATTAGAAGATGCTCTGTGTGTGTTGCTTTTTCAGATATAAGCAGGGAAGCGTTTCCTCATCTCAGCACGTGAAATCGTGAAAAGACGTGAAATCACAGGCACACACAGCAAATTCTGAGAGAAATAAAACAAGGAAATTATTTAAATGCAAAAATGAAAAAAAAAAACAATTCACACGCATGTGTTGAACCATGCCCCTACTGAAAAAAAAAAAAAAAACAGCCCAAGATTACTGTATGTGTTCTAGTCATTGCTGCATAAGCTCTGGGTGGTTTCTAGGTGGTTGAGTGTTCTTTGGTGTTGCTAAGGTTTCTTGGTTGTTTCTAGGCAGTTCTGCTGGATGCTATAATGTTGTTAGGTGTTTGTTAAAGTGTTCTGAGTGTTTTGTAGGATGGTGGTCTTCTAAGTTCTGCTTAAGTTCTGAATGATTTCTTGGGTGTTACTAGACAGTGTTACTAGGCAGTTCTGGTGAATGCTATAATGTTGTTAGGTGTTTGTTAAGGTGTTCTGAGTGTTTTGTAGGGTGGTTGTTTTCTAGGCATTGCTGCTTAAGATCTGAGTGATTTCTTGGGTGTTACTAGACAGTTCCGGTGAATGCTATACTGTTGCTAGGTGGTTGTTAAGGTTTTCCAAGTGGTTTACAGGGCGATGGTGTTCTAGTCATTGTTGTATGGGCTCTGAGGTTGGTTTCTGGGTGGTTGAGTGTTCTTTGGTGTTGCTAAGGTTTCTTGGTTGTTTCTAGGCAGTCCTGGTGGTTGCTATAATGTTGTTAGGTGTTTGTTAAGGTGTTCTGAGTGTTTTGTAGGGTGGTGGTCTTCTAGGCATTGCTGCTTAATTTCTGAGTGATTTCTTGGGTGTTACTAGGTAGTTCTGGTGAATGCTATACTGTTGCTAGGTGGTTGTTAAGATTTTCCAAGTGGTTTATAGGGCGATGGTGTTCTAGTCATTGCTGTATGAGTTCTGAATGGTTTCTGGGTGGTTTCTAAAGTGTCTTTCGGTGTAGCCAAGGTCTTCTGAGTGGTTTCTTGGGTGTTTCTAGGCAGTTCTGGTGGTTGCTATAATGTTGTTAGGTGTTTGTTAAGGTGTTCTGAGTGTTTTGTAGGATGGTGGTCTTCTAGGCATTGCTGCTTAAGTTCTGAGTGATTTCTTGGGTGTTACTAGGTAGTTCTGGTGAATGCTATACTGTTGCTAGGTGGTTGTTAAGGTTTTCCAAGAGGTTTATAGGGCGATGGTGTTCTAGTCATTGCTGTATGAGTTCTGAATGGTTTCTGAGTGATTTCTAAAGTGTCCTTTGGTGTTGTCAAGGTCTTGGTTCCTTGGTTATTTCAATGCAATTTTGGTGGTTGCTATAATGTTGCTACGTGCTTGTTAAAGTGTTCTGAGTGGTTTGTATGGCAATGGTGTTCTAGTCATTGTTGTATGGGCTCTGAGGTTGGTTTCTGGGTGGTTGAGTGTTCTTTGGCGTTGCTAAGGTTTCTTGGTTGTTTCTAGGCAGTTCTGGTGGTTGCTATAATGTTTTTAGGTGTTTGTTAAGGTGTTCTGAGTGTTTTGTAGGGTGGTGGTCTTCTAGGCATTGCTGCTTAAGTTCTAGGTAGTTCTGGTGAATGCTATACTGTTGCTAGGTGGTTGTTAAGATTTTCCAAGTGGTTTATAGGGCGATGGTGTTCTAGTCATTGCTGTATGAGTTCTGAATGGTTTCTGGGTGGTTTATAAAGTGTCCTTTGGTGTTGTCAAGGTTGTCAAGGTGTTGGTTCCTTGGTTATTTCAATGCAATTCTGGTGGTTACTATAATGTTGCTACGTGCTTGTTAAAGTGTTCTGAGTGGTTTGTATGGCGATAGTGTTCTAGTCATTGCTGTATGAGTTCTGAATGGTTTCTTTGTGGTTGCTAGAGAACTGCCTAGAAACACCTGAGAATGGAAAAGGCATGGAAAACAAATAGCGAGTTCTAATAAATAAATAAACAAACAAAATAAGGCGAGCCACTAAAGGAACATGGTTAAAAGTGTGCTACCTGTTACATTACAGTAGCCTATATAAAATTGATATAATCACGATGCCTACTCAACATCATGATGTCCATCAGCCATTGGCGATGGACTTTGTTAACATCTATCGGCCCAACCCTAGTAACAGTATAGCAACCACCAGAAGTGCTTTGAAACACCCAATAAACCACTCAGAAGACCTTAGCAACACCAAAGGACACTGTTGCAACCACCTAGAAACCATTCAGAACTCATACAGCAATGGCTAGAACACCACTGCCCTACAAACCACTCAAAACACCTTAAAAACCACCTAGCAACATTATAGCAACCACCAGAACTGCCTAGAAACACCCAATAAACCACTTAGAAGACATTAGCAACACTAAAGGACACTCTAGCAGCCAACCAGAACTCAGAACTCATGCAGCAATAACTAGAACACCAGCACCCTACAAACTACTTGGAAAACACGCAGCAACATTATAGCAACCACCAAAACTACCTAACAACACCAAACCACTCTGAAGAAATCTCAGCTACAAACCACTCTAAGCACCTTGGGAGCATCTCCCAAGAAGGCACTACAATCCCCTTAGTAACCACCTAGCAACACTAGTGCATCTACCAGAACTTCCTAAAAATGCCTACAATCCTCTTGCTTCTGAAAACCGCGTCAAAACCATTAGCAACACTGTAGCAACCACTGGAACACTTTTTCTTTAGATGTAAAGATCTTGGTAGTATTCTTACTCAAGGAAAACATAACAGTCAACAAAACAACAGAACAGTCTTTCTTAGAAGGCTTCACCTGGGGCAACCTGGGATTAAGTGCTCTGTTCAAGGACACGGTGGTAGCTTATTAACTGCCCCGTCTGGCCTTGGAATCCACAACCTTTGGGTTTCTATTTGGTTTCTCTTTACCTAAGCCATCCTCAGTGAATCTATTTTTACCTTTCTTTTTTTTTTGTGTGTGTGTTTATTATTAAGTGTTTCCCAGTGTATTTTTCTAGCACATTATTTATTGTGGGGAATTCATGCATGTCTTGGATGAACAAAAGTGTCTGTGTTGTTTTCGCTGTTGTGTTTTGGCAGCTGTTCTTGCTGACTGTGACTTTGTAATTCTGATGACTTTGCCGGAAATCCCTGACTGATGGCTGATGACAGCATCTCAGATCAGACAGGCTTTTTGGATGCCTCAGTCTACACCGATAGTTTGACATGCTTGAACTCTAGCGCAGATGCCGTGAATTGTTTTGGTTATTATGCCAGTATATTTGCATGGGCTCATGGCTGGCAGTCTAATGAGACCTCGATGGGCAGGCATGGTGCCTACATCATAAGCGGACATCTGATGGGTTGGTTGCCAATGGATGCATGAGAGGGCGAGTATGTGCAAATGACCTTATACCCTGATGACTGTGGGTTTAAACAATTACAGGGCACTTTGCCCAGGTTAAGGCCTGTACACACCAAGGACAATAAATAACACAGTAAAGTTTTAAAAATCCTTCCAATATTAAAAAGAATAGGCAACTGTAATGACAATGAAACATAGGACAGCATTGTTAGATTCACTTTCAGAATGATTTTTTCCAGTAAATAAACAATAAAAACATGGACAGCCAATCAGGATTTAGAGCTTTTTAGATATTTTATGTAAGTGTTTACCTTGAAAAATGAGTTTTAAAAACATTTTGAAGGGTACATGGACTTCTAATAAAGGAATGGTTTCTGTTTCTTTCCCACTCTCCATCCAAACATCTATTCTGGGAGTTTGTAAGTTTGGTGAGAGGAGAGACAGCTATTCACTGTAATTATGACAGTGGTATATTTACAACAGTGAATTCCTCTCACTTAAAGGGTTAGCTCACCCAAAAATGAAATTTAGCCTATTATTTACTCATCCCGCAGACATCCTAGGTGTATATGACTTCCTTCTTTTAGACGAATCCAATCTGAGTTATATTAAAATTATCCTGGCACTTCCAAGCTTTAGAATGACATCGGTGGGTGTTTCTCTTTATCAGTCCAAAACGAGTCCAATAAAGTGCATCCATCCATAATAAAAAGTACCTCACATGGCTCCAGAGGGTGAATAAAGGCCTCCTGTATTGTGTTTGTGGATGTGTTTCTGTAAGAAAAATATCCATATTTAAAGCATAATACTCACTTTAATCTATAGCTTGCACTCTGGCTTTCGGGCAGATGATAAAGGAGGTCGGCGTTGCACATGGGTCGTGCAGAACTGACAAATGCGGATGTGCAGGGGAGTGAGCAAAACAAAACAATGGTCATGAATCAGAAGTACAAAATGAGAATCAGAAGTACAAAATGAGGATTTGTAAAGATGAATCTCACAGGATTTCAATATAAGCCAAGAGGCTTTTAGCCAAATCTAAGTACTCGAAAATGAAACCAACATTTTGTGCATTTTATAATGAGTTTAGCCTATTTCTTATAGCCTACAAAAGCCCTGATAAAAAGGAAAAATGCTATAAATTATTTGTCCTTTAAAGAAGATTATTTACAGGAAAAACCCTAGCCCCCACTAATGTTTAATTATTATTATTATTGTTATTTATTTTTTTTTATTACAGGCTATATGTTAGAGTTTACCCTCTTTTCCTCGCTTTTATTTGCTTTTAAATAGCTTGTAAATGCCTGTGCGCATTTTACTTTCACTTTTTAATTAGTGGCATTTTGGCGCCTGTTGATTGACAACAACAAAACAGTACGACAAACTCAATTAAACTTTTAATGTTTAAATATATTAAACATAGCATGCTTAATGGTATTAACAAAACAGATACAAATACACCATGCTATATAGGCCTAATTTAAAATAAAATCAATAGATAACTTACACAAAGTTTAAATAAAATCAGCACAGTAGAACCAAATAAATAAGAAAGGAATGTTGAAAAAAGCTTCCAAAATCATCTTCAATAAACAAACAAACAAACAAAAATCCTCCCCAAATTTCCTGCTGCCCTGTATCTTGCTCTCTCATTGGCTGTAATTCATCACTGATGTAGGCTATGTTTCAGTCAGAACTAGTGATGGAAAGTTCGGATCATTTTACTGACTCAGACTTTTTAGTCTGGTTCAGCAAAATGAACAAATCTTTTTTCGAGTCACTTCTTTCATTCCATTCATTTTAGTAAAATATCATTAAAATGTTATGTGTTACTTCCCTAACACATTTACTGCTTATACAAACGTTGATCACACTACAAACAAGAAAACTATAATGCTATAAGAAACAGAAAAGATTAATTAATTATTTACCTGGGTCTTTTGTCTATGCTTAGCTCACCTCACCTCTTATCTGACAAGTTTTCAGATTTGAGTCATTCGTTCATCACGTGACAGCCCCATTCGCTTAGCCTATGCAGTCTGAGCCGGTAAGAGAATTGATTAGTTCACCTATCGAGTCCGGGTTTGAGTTGTTCTGAGCCGGAAAGAGAATTGATTAGTTTGTCTCTTGAGTCTGGGTTTGAGTCGTTCTGAGCCGAAAAGAGAATTGATTAGTTTGTCTCTCGAGTCCGGGTTTGAGTCGTTCATTCACCATGTGACAGCCCCAAAATATGAACAAATGACTCAAAAAACCCGAACTAACAGGTGAACTAAAAGAACCTATTCTTTAAGATGTTGCGAATGCGTGACTGAGCGTATCACTCCCTGAGACGACTCATTCTCCCTTAGTCAGATAAAAGATTTGTTCAAAATGAATGAATCGTTCAAGAACGACCCATCACTAGTCAAAACTCATTTCACACAGCAGGATTTTAAATCACCAACAGGTCTACATATTTAGCATGCCAAATATTTCATGGGCATCGCGTCTTTGATAATTCACACTGTGTCACTCGCATAAACGAGCACCGATTTGGGCATTTGTCGGCAATTTCCAAAACCTGTCGGCGAGTGAAAATGAGTCCTAAAATGGTGCAGTGTGAACTCAGCATAAGGAAACTTTACTTCCTTTGCTCCTGTAAACAAACGTTGGTTTTCACGAGATTTGCAAGCGCATGCACAATGCGGGTGTCTTATGTCATCTGCCCGGAGCTGCTTCCATGTACAACAGTGAGCGCAAGCTAGATTAAAGTGATTATTACATTTTGAATATGAATATTTTTCTTACAAAAATGCATTGATTTGCTACAGGAGGCCTTTTTTCACCCCCCGGAGCTGTGTGAGGCACTTGTTTTGACCTGTTGAACAGAAACACCCACCTATTGCCATGATAAAGCCAGGACATTTTTTAAGTCATATATACGCCTAGGATGGCTTGAGGGTGAGTAAATAATGGGGTATTTTAAATTTTTGGGTGAACTAACCCTTTCAGTTATGCTGCGATTCTGGATGAAGGAGAAGAAAGTTCAACACTCTTCAGCAATTAAAAAAAAAGAATAAGAAACAAACATGCATGTTATGTTTATCTAAGGTCTTTCTTTCTTATTAGTACGGTCAAATTGGATCATTGATGGTCAGCATCAAAGACATTGATTAACATTTAACAATTTAACATATTTAATTATTTCAGGTTTATGGTTTGAGGAGTACGGATTCTGTTTTTGAGCAAGTGAGATGAGTAAATGCATTTTCACATTAAGTCTAGAGCTAAAGTAAGCATCATGTTTACACAGAGCACACAATGTCTCTGCATTTACTCCTGATTTCTCTCAATGTGGGGACAGAGGAGTTGTCAGTCAATAAATGTTTGACTGAAGTAACTCACATATTTCATTGTAAATTAAAAAGCAATGCATTACTTCACTAAAAAAGTAATCTGATTACATAACTTTCATTGCTTGTAATGCGTTACTACCTACACTGCATTTAATGAGTCATTACTTTTTTTTTTTGCAAGAAACTGGGAGTATATCATAAATTGATAGAATGTACACGTCACTCACATCTCAGACTCTCTCTACCAAGGCTCAAGGACACTTCTGTGCTTCCGTCAAGGTTTGCATTGGCGCTCCTTTGCCTTAATCTTTTATTAAGCTTCATAGTTGAGGAGGTGGAGGGGATCTTTGGGGGGTGTTCTAAGCATCAGCATTCCCTAACCTGCTTTAGAGAATTACGGCTTGTGCCAGTATATTGAGCCTGAATTATTCAAAACACTTTCTAAGCATTGCACACTACTAAGTCTGACTGAGAGCTAAAAATAAACCAACATGCAATCCTTTGAATTGCTTAAATGATCCGCATTTGAATTGTTAATATGTTACTAATTTATTAGTTTTGGAGCATAATTTATTTGTTGTCTAACCGAGTAAAGTGTAAATTCTAAAATTCATAAACCACATACATATTAAAGGCACACTTTTAAAAAATGGATGAATTTATTAGTCTCAGATACAAAACATGAAACCAAGAGGCATCTGCAAACAAATTAAGTTAGAGCTTTTCTGAGAAATGTTTTTTTTTTAGACATTCTGCAGCTTTATGGTAGTTTTAGTGGCTGAACTCACTTCTCCTCGAGTTTACACAGGTGTCTTGCCAAAATAATCTCTTTTTTTTTATTTAAAAATGTATTAAAAATTTCCCTCTATCTTGTTCTTATGCCATACTTCTGACATACAGCAGAATTGATTTCCTTTCACTGCATTAGAGTACAAATTCTAGAGGACGTTTTAGGACTTTTGGAGAAAGTAGAAGGAACTAATGAAAGAGGGAGGGTAGAAGAGGACAGACTGAAATTGTATAAGACACACACACAACAACAGCCTCCACTGATGTCCTGTCAGGTTGTACCTTCGCTGTTTGTGTTGTGTCAAAGAGGAATCTCAGGTCCCTGCTGAATTCCAAATTGATCTGTCAGGATGCTTGGGCCTAGATTTCCCACCCCCTCCTCTCTGCTGAAGAGTCATCTTGGCACTTTTGTGAGTCTCGGGCCTCTCCCAGTCTGTCAGCAGAGAGAAATCCCGGTTTGAGGCCACGGGCTGCAGTGTTCAGCACTTTCTCTGTGACCTTGGCACAAGGGCCACCGCAGCTTCTGCTGGGACCGGACCTCCGCATAACATAGTGATGCTGTATGCAGGGCAACGGCCCGAGAGGAAGCCTCTGTCATTGTGTCAGCATGACTGAAGCTGGACAGGTAGAATTATGGCGCCCGGATCAAATTTAAGCACTGTGCTGCTGAACCAGTCAAAAAAATACATGCAAGCATTTCAACAAACTGACAGGAAGTTGATTCATGGAGAAGATGAAAGGGACCTCAGTCCCTGAGGAAAATGGCACTTTTTGCTGATGCGTTCTATCATGAATGAAGCAATGCAAATCACACAGCTTTTTAGTCATGAATTCCATAATTTATTATTAGATTTTAATTTTCAATATCACATAGTTGTTAACATATTTTTTTTTTTGAGAAATAGAAGCACCAGGGGAAGTGAATCTCAACCCCTTATTCACTGATTTCTGATCAACTGTGCTTTATATGTACTTTAAATGCAATATCATACTTTTCATGAATGTAAAATATGGATGGATGAGTTTTTCCCCACTCTTCCGTTCCTAAACACATTAAAGGGATAGTACATCCTTCAAAACAGTCCACGCAGAGAGTTCATGGAATTCATATTTCATGATAAGGATTACAATATACTATAATATGTATATATCTATGTACACATATGGCACTTGAATACATAAAAGCAATATATCTGTTTCCCACAAATGAAAGCAATGGGCGCTTTGGTGTCAAAAATAAATAAATCCAATACATTAATAAATAAATAAATAATTAAATACAAAAAGATAGACAGTTCAGCATTATGCAGCATTGGCCAGTTCACCGGCTACTTATCTGCAAGTCAGCTTAAATATAACGGAACGATAACATACGTTAAGGTCAGTGGTGCAAGCACAGGCAACCAAATCATTAAAGATGCCAATCTATCTAAGCCAAAAGAGAGATATGATTTATATAGTACAGATAAACATATGTGAACTGCGGTCTAACTAGTTGCGGTAAGTAAACTGAAACTATCACATGTGCGATCTAAAACCAGAATGAGAATACAATATAATGAAACAAAAGACCTTCACAGCACAATTCGGGTTTGTTTTGGCTTCTTTAAATCCATATTTAGTGCAAAACATATTTCGGGTTCAGCTGATCGTGTGAACGAAGAAATAAATGTTGAAAACTCATTGCAAGCTTTCCGTTCTCACCAATAAAAAAGTTGCATCAGTGCCCTTCAGTAACTGATAAGAAACAAACGCTTGGTCCGTTTGTTCTGGTTGTCCATAACAGACAAATAAAATCCATCTACCCCACCATGAAACAGGTGAGATGAACAGTTCATAATGTAACTTTTCTTGTATGTAATCGAGTGGGCTGGAATAATCAAATCCTGGTCCTGGAATTTTCCAGAAATGCATTTTTGATGCCACTGGGACCCAAATATGAAAGTCCTGTCATGATTTACTCACATTGATGTTCTTCTGTGGAGCACAAATGAATATATTTTGAAAGAAATATCAGTTGGGTCAATGGGGTCCAGTGCTATCTTGGATCCCATTGGCATTTTCACTGCATGGACCAAAATGTTCTTCAAAATATCTTCTTTTGTATTCCACAGAAGAAAGAATATCATACAGATTTGTCATTTTTGAGTGAACTATTTGTTTAGAACAGAGGCTTCAAGACTTAAAATGGGTGATTCATCCACAATGTGCAACCTGAGGTCTTCCTGGACCAGGATTGAGCACCTCGGCTCTGATGAACTACATGAAGGAGCATTAAACGTAGGCAGAGTCACTCGACTGGGTGCGGCCAAAATTTGGCATGCTCATCCTTGGCAAGTCCTTGTTTCTGATCTCATATATGGACTTCCTCCTGGCCTGAACCCCCCTCACTGCGGTTTTAATTTTCCTCCAGCCCAGGTGATTGAGTTCTGCTAGGTTGAGCACCACGCAAATCCCACTGACCGCAAACATGAAGACGAGGAACACGGTTTTCTCAGTGGGTCTCGAAACGTAGCATTCGACATCTTTGATGCAAGGGTAGCGGTCGCACTCATACACGGCGGGAACGTTGAATCCGTACAAGAAATACTGCCCCACCAAGAAGCCGATCTCCAGCGCGTTTCTGAAAACCACCTGAATGATGTAAAACCTTGAGATGCCCTCTTGTCTTCTCATTTTAGATTTGGTAGTTCTCATGGCTGAACTGGGGATCTCTTTCACTTCCAAGCAGTCGGGCTCGGATTCTTTGGTGGAGTTTTCTGTGTTCTGAAGTACTCCGTTCACAATGGTGTTTTTGATCTTTTTGCTGTCGTCTCGTTTCATTGAATCGGGATCTTTGTCGAGGGACAGGTAGACCGTGGAGTATCTCCGCTCCTTCTGTTTGGCCGACTGATGCACAGAGTATGTGATGAAGCATAGACTGGGTGTGCAAACCATGATGATCTGGAACACCCAGTATCTGATGTGAGATATAGGGAATGCTTTGTCATAACAAGCTTGGTTACAGCCTGGCTGTAAAGTGTTACATACGAACATGGACTGCTCGTCGTCGTACACGGTCTCTCCTACTATTGCAACTATTAGAATCCGGAAGATCACCACCACTGTCAGTAGGATCCTGAACATAAAGACAGAAATATTTTTAGTTCTTGCTCTGGTAACCACAAAACAGTTTAGCCAAAGCAAGAAAAGGACGATAAAACACTTAAAACGGCAAAAAATTACAAAAAAAAAAAAAAAATCAAATTTAGTGTTAAAAACTGGCATTTGTAGTTGCTAGAAATTCACTGTAAAAATAAATCGACAACATTTAATTTTAAAGAATACAAATTTATGAAGTCAAAATGGAAAAAAAAAAGAATATTAAACAATAAATAAACAAATAAATAAAGATTCTGCTGTGTTTGCTAAAAGTTTGCACATCGTAACTATATATATTTAATGAATTGATATAATGTTTATATTCCAGTGAGGTAGTACTGATACTTTTATCTGACAGTACTTATATTCCAATTACTATAATGTACTAAGCTTTCATGTTTGCACAATGATACAAACACAATATCACATGATGAATTCAATTTCATTGAATGTGAAACTCCTGGAACAATTGCCAATATATACATTAACTAAATAAAATGCACTTTGAATGTACATGACTGCTCAGAAAGAAAAAGGAAAAGGAAACATCAGTATTTTATTTAAATGTAATGTGTTGTGCGAGAACTTATATGTTACCCTGGACAACAGAACCAGTCATAAGTAGCAATGGGTATATTTGTAGCAATAGGCAAAAATACACTGTATGAGTCAACATTATCAAATTTTCTTTTATGCCGAAAGGATATTAAGTAAAGATCATGTTCCATGAAGATATTTATAAATTTCCTACTGTAAATATTTCAAAGCGTAATTTTTGATTAGTAATATGCATTGCAAAGACCTTCATTTGGACAACTTCAAAGGTGATTTTCTCAATATTTAGATTTTTTTTTTTACACCCTTAGGTTACAGATTTTCAAATAGTTGTATCTCGACCAAATATTGTTCTATCCTAACAAACTATACATCTATGGAAAGCTTATTTATTATTCTTTCAGATTTTGTATAAATCTCAAATTCTGGAAATTTACCCTTATTGACTGGTCCTGGGTTACATATATGTGAACGTCTTTTTACTGATTTCCACCGTAAATTATGAGACGACTTACTGCAATAATAATAACAGTACATTTATAGTCGTGTCGAATATAACAGATTGATCTTTATGGCAATTTATACTTTTTACTTTCAAAAACATCACTTTTTATTATTATTATTATTATTATTATTATTTTTTAACAGTAAAATTGACACGCAATTTATGTTAAATATAACCTTGTTTTTAACTGTATGTGATATGAGCATTTGCTATCAGGTTTTAACCGAATAGTTTTCTATTATTTTGACTGTGCAGATTGACGCGGGGAGCTGTCCAGTGCTGAAACTCTCTCCACAGGCAAAAGCGCGCTTCCAGCCATGCAGGGAGCGCACATTTCTTTGAAAGCAAATACGATCTGACATGGAACAGCAATCTAACCGATGGCATAAAAGCTTTGTGCAATAATAAATATAATAACAATAACATCAAAAGCATTATGTTAATTCTTCAAACACCTTCCTGTCCTTTTCCACGGGTACATTAAGCTCCAATAGTCAATCGCCCTCATTTAAAAGGGTCACCGCGTAATGACCTCAATATTTTTTGTAATGTACAAAGCAATCAATAAACATTTTCCACTTTTTTCCTCACCTCCCGATCATAGTAGAGTGCTGTTGGACAGCCGCCTCCAGGAGACGCTCGAGAATTGTCCATTCCCCCATGGCTGTTCATTCGGAGACGATATAACACAGTGGACCGTGTAAAATCAAATGCGAGCTACTGTTCCGCTCCGAAGGCGAGTGTAGTATCGGGCGAATGCATTGATTAGTCGCTGCTGTCCACCTTGTCGTCCACGCCTCGCTCCGGAGCGCGCTCTCGACTGAGGTCCTGATTAGTCTAAAGCCCTCCTATTTTCTGTCTGGCGAGCAGGACGATAGGTCGCTCTGAGCCTAAACGGAGGGGAGTATAATGTTTGGCTCGTGCTAATCCCGCTTTAAGTAGACTGCCCCCCTCCTCCTCCCCCTGCGTCACGCGCAGACAGGTTGTTGGAGAGAAATCAGAACAGCAGGATTTCTCCGTTTCATTATTCTCCGAATATGCCAGAGATGCCCTGATTAATCCGTAATAAAATCATTGGTGATAAACTCAAATCACTGGGGAGGTCTGTCTCCGGCGACACACACCCACCCACTAGCGTGACAGGATGGGAGATTAGAGTTTGGAGTTAGTGTACAGGGCGCGGATCATGGGGGGTAATTAAGGCTTTGAACCCCGGCAAAGAAAGCCAAAAGGTAAGTACAGGTTTCAGAAGAGCTTTCCAACGTCTTGCTAATGATTAAGATTACAAACTAGCCTGAGCGCGTACTTTCAACTATGCTTTCAACTGCCTTCAAAACGCTGACAAAACATAAGTAGAGTTTGCTAGACGAGTCACCATAGCAACAGTGTTCCACACGCCGCTTTAAATCGCGACCGGTGTTGCCAGTTTAGCAACTTTTGTATTGTTGTTGCGACTTTTATTAATGTTTTCAAGAAGCTATTATGGTGATATCTAAATATATTTGGCGAAATAAGGCAGACATGCTATCGTTGTAAGTAACGTTTTCTCTGTTCTATCGTTATTTTTTAACATGTAAATACAGCTGTAAATACATCACTGTCACTGTCCTTAACTTATGTGTTTTGTCAGGGGATGTCTTGATTTAAGCAGTAGATTGGAATTGACTGCATTTTAATGAATCACCTTGTCTGACAACATAAAAAAATTTGCCAGCACCTTTTTCTTCAACACGAAAGTAACCTATGGATGAGGCTTCCGGTTCATTATCTGCTATAGGTAAATAACTAGAATAATAACATTGTGCAGTAAATGGTTACCCCTTTGCACTACAAACCAGTGTGTTCTAATTATATATTAAAATAAAAATATTAAAATAATATGGCAAGACACACCAGTTTGCAATATCAAGGAGCAAAACAAGCTTTTTTGTAGCTGCAGGAGGTGGATGAAGCACAGGATTGCCAGGTTTTCACAACGAAACTAAACTAGCCCAAAAGTAGCTCAAAAGCGTTTTGAGGGGGGTGCCCTGATAAAAATCGTGTTCGGGGGGTAAAATACACATTTTGTAGTGGGTTTCCTCTGGTAAAATTAGCATTCCAGGGGCTAAATATTATGTTATTGGGGTCGCTTCAACCCGAGGAGATGAAAAACAACCCGCAGCAACAGTATGAAAGTAGCCTGATTCCGCGGGAAAACCGCGGACTTGGCAACACTGATGAAGCCTGACTCCTAAAATTTACAAATGGCCGCGCCCGTTCTAATTGGACAAAAAAGTGGATGTGGAAAGGCCTGATAGGACATGATGACGTCGTGTATATGCTAATTAGTGTATGGCGTCATCTATTGATATTTAGCACATTTCAGTCAGGTTTTTGGCAACACTAATCTGTGATCGATTTCGGGCGGTACGTCGATAAAACAGAAGAAGCACAGTAAATGTATAATCTATCACTTTATTATATGTTTATATCAGAAACGAAGACAAATTTAAAAGGTGTATTAGCTGACCTACAGCTAAAAGTACGAAAGTACAATAGACTTAAGTTAGGCTTACCACCATTTTTAATTTTTAACAGGAATGAAAACGATGTCGTAAAGGATACAAATACAGTGCATTCAGTGGATTATACTGTTGTTTAACAACATACTGATTGCTCAGTTGACGAAACGTCTTTCTGGAAAAACAAAACAAAACTTAAGTACATAAAAACAACATAAAACAGTTTTGAAAAGAGTTGAGGAAAATTACAAGATAAGACTTGTATAGGTGTTTAACATAGTAAGGACTAAGTCTATTCCTCACAGCAGTGTTTTCATTTGTGTTGAAATCAATATGGCGTGTAACCCGACTAAAGCGTTGCACAAGATGAACCTCAACCGATTGTTCCCAGAGAATTAAGTTTATAATTAGTTTACAAAATTTCTACTTTATAATTCCTTTAAAATAGTTGACCGCCCTGAAAGTCATTGTATTTTTGCACACAATGTTTATAAGTGAAAATTATTCTGTTTTCTGTTCTGCAAAAACACAGGAAAGATTATTCACAGGTCTAATTTATTTTGTTAACGGCTGATTGAGTTGCTTAATCTGAACTCTTTACATCAAGCACAGTTCCTTAACCCTCACTTGCACTCTCCCGCAGGTGAGAGGTAGGCCTATTTGTGGTAACGCCTGTGGTGAACTTACACTGGTGAGTAATCGCTTTAGGACTACCCACTAGGATGGAGAGATAAAAACAATTAATGACAACTTGGGATATCCCTGCTAGAATCCAACTGATAACTGAAGCTGTAAACCTCAACATTGGGCAATCAATGTTTGCACATATTTATAGTGTAGGTAAGATAAAAATAAAATCCTCATAAGCCTGAAGAGGGCATCTTGACAATGAGCTGCATTCTCCTCTGATCTCCCTTCACCACCTAGAGAGCCGCAGCTATTTTTATACTGGGTGCTAATTGAAGTTGCAAATATGAATCCATCGCAGATGGCTTTTATGCAATCCTGTTTTCACTATGATGAACAAAGTGATACATTTCTTGTAGTACACTAAAAAAAATAATTAAAGACAAAATAGTGACACTTCTGGAAGAGAAAAAAAAAAGATTTCTGCACAAATTTCCCAGTCTTGTTTATTTAAAAACCAATAAATATCCACATACAAATTTATGATCCAGCAAATAACTACAAACAAATTGCACTTTGGTGTAAACATACTGTACAAGGAAAAATAGCAAAATCAGCCTGCACGTGTAACAGGCGGAGGTAATGTTGAGAATTTTTGTTCTTTGCATCCATAATCAGTGGTGTAATATGGGTATCCTGGCACTTAGAAGCATTTCCTGTGGACGATGGATGGGCCAGCCTCATCGTATTCCTGCTTGCTGATCCACATTTGCTGGAAGGTGGACAGGGAAGCCAAGATGGAGCCACCGATCCAGACAGAGTACTTGCGCTCAGGGGGAGCAATGATCTGTCAGAAAGAAAACACATAATGATAATAAATCAAACATGTTAATTGAATTAAACTCAATACAAGAAGTCAGAATATTTGAATGACTGAATGAATAAATGTTCTACCTTGATTTTCATGGTGCTGGGGGCCAGAGCAGTGATCTCCTTCTGCATACGATCAGCAATACCTGGGTACATGGTGGTTCCACCAGACAGGACGTTGTTGGCATACAAGTCCTTACGGATGTCAATGTCGCACTTCATGATGCTGTTGTAGGTAGTCTCATGGATACCAGCAGACTCCATACCTTTGGTAAGAAAAAAAGAAGTGTTATCATTATTAACTAAAACTAAAACTATGAACATTAGTTTTTTGTTCATTTAAATAAAATAAAATAAAATGTATAAATATAAACATAATAATTAGAAATGTTGCCTTGGTAATTAACTGAAATAAAGTAAGATGAAGTTGAAGTAAAGTAAAATAAAGTTAAACAGATTTTTAAATTAAGAAAAAAATAATTAGAAAAATCACAAAAGCAAGAGCACAACAAAATTACAAAAACTAGAAACTATGAAAAATCAATTTTGGTTAATAAAATTCTGAATATATAAAAACGTGAAATAAAAGAGATGAAACAAATAATTATTAGATGAAAAACATATAAAAAAGAGTACAAATGTAATTTTTTTCTTTGGCAACTAACTTAAAAATAAGCTAAACTTGAAGTACTAAAAATGCAAAAACCGAAATTTAAAAATTAAAGTATAAATATTAGATTTAAAAAAAAAAACTAAATTGAACAAAAATTGCATTGGCAAAGTACTAAAATTACTAAAACTGAAATAAAAATGAAAGCTAAATAGTACATTTACTAAAACTCAAGCTATAATTTAAATTAAAACTAACAGTTTTAAGTTAGGAGTTCATTTAATTTCACCCACCAATGAAGGAAGGCTGGAAGAGAGTCTCTGGGCAACGGAAACGCTCATTTCCGATGGTGATGACCTGGCCATCAGGCAATTCGTAAGACTTCTCCAGAGAAGAGGAGGAAGCAGCAGTGGCCATTTCATTCTCAAAGTCCAGAGCGACGTAACACAGCTTCTCCTTGATATCACGAACGATCTCACGCTCAGCTGTGAGAATATAATTCCAGTGTTAACAATATATTACTACAATACAAGTTTAATAACTCTAATAATGACACAGCATAGCTTATTCATACCAGTGGTCACAAAAGAGTAGCCACGCTCAGTCAGGATCTTCATCAGGTAGTCAGTAAGATCACGACCGGCCAGATCCAGACGCATGATGGCGTGGGGCAGAGCATAACCCTCATAGATGGGCACATTGTGGGTCACACCATCTCCAGAATCCAGCACAATACCTACAAACAAGAAAAATCTATAAGGCTCCAGGGAAACATACAAGAAATGAAGTATTTTAAAACAGGAATTCACAAACACCACGCTTACCAGTGGTACGGCCAGAGGCGTACAGTGACAGAACAGCCTGGATAGCCACATACATAGCAGGAACGTTGAAGGTCTCAAACATGATCTGCAAATGACAGAATACCAGATATTAGTCAAGTCATTTGTATTTGTATTTGTATAGCGCTTTGTTTTTCAATGTGCAGTATTTGAGGATAATTAAGCAAGTTTACCTGTGTCATCTTCTCTCTGTTGGCCTTGGGGTTAAGAGGAGCTTCAGTGAGCAGGGTGGGATGTTCCTCGGGGGCCACACGTAGCTCGTTGTAGAAAGTGTGGTGCCAGATCTTCTCCATATCATCCCAGTTGGTGATAATACCGTGCTCAATTGGGTACTTCAGAGTCAGGATACCTCTCTTGCTCTGAGCCTCATCACCCACATAGGAGTCTTTCTGTCCCATACCTACCATGACACCCTGTTAGAGAAGAGATTAAGTTAATATTTCATGTTAATGTATTATAATCTATAATATAGTCTGTTTTTGCAATTAAAAACTATTGTACCTGGTGGCGAGGACGGCCAACGATGGAGGGGAAGACAGCGCGAGGAGCATCATCTCCGGCAAAGCCAGCCTTCACCAGACCGGAGCCATTGTCGCACACAAGAGCGGTGGTCTCGTCGTCGTCACACATGGTGTCAGCTGGGGTTCTAAATGAGGATCACATACACATATGAACATACTGCGAACATCCAGTTTGTTTGCAATCCTGACAAGCTCATGTTTTCTCTTCCAAACAGACCACAAAACATCTGAATTACTTACTTTATTACACAAAGAACCTTTAACATCAGTGAAACATTTTCCAATGCCCAAAATGCTCTTTATAGTACAAAACTGTTCTTTATATTTTAAAATGTTCTTCACACTTAAAATAAATAAATAAATAAATAAATAATATTTTAAGAACTTTTCACTGAAAGGCTCTTTGGGGAACCAAACATTCTTCTTCTATAGCATTCCATGAAAACCTTTTAATATCAATGAAACATTTTTCAATGCACAAAAGGTTCTTCACACAAAGAAAAAAAATGGTTCTTTTAAACCCTTTAACTGTCACCCATCCCCTCAGTGGGACACCTGCGTTTACTTCACTATATTACAAAATATCCTAATCTAATCATGACAAACTATATATCGTATAGATTCCTAAATAGATATATTACCATTTTTTGTGTTACAAATTATGTAGGAAAAGTAATAGATTAATTTATGACAAGAGTACACCTCAAAAATCTGCATCATAACAGAACTGAAAACTTAAAATCCCAAAAATTCATCCTTTGAAAATCATTTTAAAATCAGACATTGCATTACCATGTAAAAATGTTTTCGTTCATGAATTATAAAAAATTAAGTTTGGATAGTGTATTTTCATGTCTATGTTAAAAAATGGCAGTGACAGTTAAAGGGTTAAGAACTTTTCACTGAAAGGTTCTTTGGGGAACCAAAAATTATTCTATGCTATCATTGGCAAAAGTTACTTTTGGATTTTTTTTTTTTTATTATTATTATTATTATTTTTTTTTAAGAGTATATGGTTTCAAGCTCCTTTGCACAAAATGTTCTTTACAGCAGAAAAAAAGGTTCTTCAGGTTTATCAAAAGTTTCTAAAAAAGTTTCTGTTAGGTTCTTTGAGAAACCGAAAATGGTTCTTCTATGGGATTACTGTAAAAACCCTACATTTTTTTTTTTTTTGGAAAGTGTAGTTCAGTACCTCCCTAGATGCTGACACGCTCATCTTTGACTGACTAATTCTCATGACAAGTTTCAAAACTAAAAACATTAACGTTTCTGACACTCATAGTCAGCAAAGTATTCATAACTGACAACGCTAAGCCTCCAAAATGTTTGTTTCGCTCAACAGTCAATTATTTTCATTATAATTCCAGTGATATTGCACCAGAACTGACCTAGTTTAAATCCCAGCGTTCAGAAGATCATCCCATTAAATGAAGTCTGACATTTCGGAAAGCTTTAGCTGTACTTACCAGATCAGCACCAGGAACTGGTTCCCTTGGAGAGTGAATGGTAGACAGCGCCTTGAGCCGCAGCCAATTTATACTCCAAGAGTGGCCCAGCGCCCGCTGGACTTCCCTCTCCTTATTTGGTAGCCCGAGCGCCATTGAGAGTGGAGTGGCCATGAATGGAAGGGCGCGGAGAGGAGAGACCCCCGCGAGGCATTCGGTCCTACGCCCATGTATGGGAAGAGACGCAAGAAGTCATCGCTGGGGGCAAGTGATGGTATTCCACGATTTTCAGCACGTCATTATTAATCACCGGGAACATTGTTGAAATAGCTTCCCAAAAACGTGCACGTTACACGCTAAATATAAATTGTAATAGTTTTTCTCTTCAAACAACAAATAATCCACCGTTTACACTTAACGATGTTTCATTCTGTAGATTAAGGTGATATTTATATATAGATACGAAATACGAGTGTGTCGGCGTGTCTGAGGGAAACAAAGTGAAAATATAAAAGGTAAACAAGTAAAAAAAAAAAAAAGATCTATCTATCTATCGTAAGCAGAGAGAAGCATTTATCTTTATATAATAAAACAGTTTAATATCACTACATTATGATAAGTCAATTGACTTTGAAATTAAATCAAATGTTAGTCTTGGAAACAGAATTCGAAGCATAATGAAATATCTATATAGAGGGGACTGACAATAGAAATGTATCAGGAGAGAATGATCATTTGTGCAAATGCAATTTGAGCAAAATCCTGAAAGCACAATAGACAAGACAGGATGCCCAAAATGCAATTGTGCTGTTTTGTCATCCATCCCCCATTCAGGCCAGCCTTTTCATCTGACGTGTCCCTGCCATTTGTTTCCATTTATATCATAGTTGCAGTGTTTGAGCTTTAGAAAGATGAAAGGCAGAGTGCAAAACTCATGTAGGGTTATTTGCCTGCTTTAGGAACTAGCACTGTATATCAAAGACACTTAATGAGACTTTATTTGGCTTGAGAGTCATCACCCATTTAAAGGTGATGATTAAGATGAATTTATTCATAGGAAACCACTCTGATTCACTTGGTACCACATTAGCACCCTTTAAAATCCACAGCAAAGACCTGGCGCCTACAGGTTAGCAGAGTTATAATGATAAATAGAGGATTATTAAGTAGGGACTGTGGAAGTCACAACAGCAACCACTGCTGAAGTGTGCTTTACAAAAGTATTTAACCGAAAACTGCTAAGTTGTGGTTGTGGAGATGGTGGTTATCATACTTCTCAGTTCACATCCTCTGTCCTGTATCAGCATTTCACCCCATTTCTGTTTTTTAGGGGGCAAAAGAAAGTATGTCTGTTTGCTGAGTCTAGGTATCCATTGAAATGATAATTTGTGCTACACTGTCTACCAGTAATGACTGTTCCCTCTCATAATGTTAAATTCATGTGACTACTGAGTGATGTAACGTGCTGCTTTTTGCATAATCCCCAACATTCTCTGTCTGAGCATCTGTCAGCCGGCAGGGCTTAAGGTTTCCTCTATTTGAACTGTGTTAGGGGTGATTTGCCTGCTACAAAAATAACCTTGATATTTGCACGAACCGCACGTGTGCGAATGTTTGGAAATGTGCTTCCAGAGAAAATTCCCTAAAAGGTTTAGATCATCAAGGATATTCTTTAAGTATGGGTTGCTACCGAATGAAGTCTACCCAGAAAACTCAGTCGTCACAACTTTCCTCGGCAATACACTCGCTTTGAACTTACAGTAAACGTTAATCCCTTTTAGCAGCAAAACAGCCTGTAAAGGGCCAGAAGTTGTGCTTAATCTACTTGCTGTTTCTCCCGCAGCTCTTCCAATAATCCACTCACACTTCAAAACTCTGTTTAACATTCACGTTGAAGGCATCTCCTCACGGTTTTCCAAAATTTCAGTAATCGTTTGTTTTCAGTGTTCCTAGCTAATCTTAAAAGACTATGCAAATGCATGACATCTCTCTTTTTCGAATGTACGTGCATCCCCTTTGCCCTTTAAGGACCTCTTGTGCTTATTAGTTACTTAAAAAGGAAAGCTGAAGGTCATAAGTCTTCAGATGAGCTGTGGTTTCCGATGAGCAGAGAAACATTATTATTCTAGGGTCACATTCTCTGGATATAAATGCCGTATGGACTTGTCACAGGATATGATGCTTGCTGTCGGCAAGATCTTTCTGTGGCCCTCTGAAACTTGATGCATTTCATCAAATGAATTGATTGGCGCATTCATCACACTGCACATTCATGATTTCAGAAAAGGCTTATTCAGATATCCAATAATATGTACTGAGCAATGTTCTGACATTGTTGCACGCATTTTATAAATAGCTGTATGATTACATAATTATGATGTGAGCCATATTGCGTGCCACTAACCTCATCATTCATCTTATGCACCGAATGACCCACAGAAATGACGTTCAATAATTCACATTACATGTGTTAGACATCCAAAACTACAACCCCAAGTAGACAAACCAAATAAAATACACATGTTGCCAGTTATAATACTCAAAATACTTGTGAACTGGTCTATCAGTAATCAATGAACAGTTACAGTATATAAAGGCCAGACACATAGTTTGATGGATAGGGGATTGAGAGGTCTGTGTCAAACATAATCTCGAATAAAGGCTGGGTGAGAGCCAGACATTTCATAATGGAGTGTGGAATGCTGAATCCACACCCTCTCTGTGATCTCGTTCTATGTGTGGAGAGCTGAACTCATGCCAGCTTCACAGGAATAACCTGTCACCACCCTCTCTCTCTTTCTTCCCTCTTGTGTGGTATAAATACACTTGTGTAAACATATATGCCGAATGTGTGTCACTGCAGTTGGTAAACAAAACAACCAGTGCTGGGTAGAGTACTTACGAATTGTAATCTGTTACTGATTCCAAATTACATGACAAAAGTTGTGCTTAGTAGTGTAATCTACTACAATACACATTTTAGGTAGTATAATCAGATTACTTTTAGATTACTTTAACCAAACTCATTTATCACATTATTTTAAATATGATATTCCTGTACCATATTGATATTAAAATACAAAAAGAAAGATATATTCCATTTGTTGTAATCAACAAGATGATGTGCATCAAAGTTTCGTGAAGTAACGGCTTACGGCTAATACTTAATTTAATTATAATAATGTAAAATGTAAAATGAGTCATTTTAAAATAACCAAAAAACAAACAAACAAACAAAAAAACACTTACTAAAAATAGCAAATATATTTTTATTTGTTTACCTGTATGTCAAATGATCACTAACAAACATCTGTGACCTGTGAACATGCAAATGTGTTACTTAATTAACTTACTACCAGAATTACCATTTTTCACAAAATAAATGTAACTGTAAATATCTTTTTCCCCCTAGGTATTGATTCCAGAGTTTCCTGTCTATGCAAAGATTTGATTTAAAAACAGTATCATAGCTATTACATTTTTATTCTTGTTATGATTTTAAAGCCTTATTTAACCTCAGAATGACCTGTTTTTTTTTTTTTTTTTTTTTTTTTTTTTTGTGGTGTCTGTGCTTTAAAATTAAATAATTATAATTTTAATTAAAGGATTATGAAGTTATGAAGATATGAAGGATTTTGAAGTAAACAGTGTTGCGTACTAGTGTAAGGTTAACCCTGCCTGCTTTAAATGTTTGAAAATGATTAACAGTTGAAACAACGCAATCTTACGTCCAACACATACATATTTTATGAGGTGGCTAATTCATACAAACTCACTTGTGTGATTTTGTATGATTTGTCTACACCCTAGTAACAAATTCATTTGAATTGGGGAACTCGTAAAATCTGTATGATTTAGAAAACAAAAACAAACAATAACCATGAATTCATACAAGTGAGGTTATACGAATTCATATGAATTAGCTACCTCCTAAAATATGTATGAATTGTCATAAGATTGGGTTGATTGAAAACATTCATTAGAAATTTAGAAAAGTAATCAGTTACATTACTAAAGTAATTGAAATAGTATTACATTTTGATTAGGGTAACTTGTAATTTGTAACCTATTACATTTCCAAAGTAACCTTCCCAACACTGCGTTTTACCTTAAGATTTCATTGGGTACTTCAAGTAAATGTGATACAATTTTGGGAATCCCTGCAGCAGATAATGTGAATGTGTGCAGTTTATTGTGTTTGAAAGACAAAAGCCTAATAATATATGGTTAAATAACTGAGTGATAATTTAAATAAAAATGTATGTGTTCATTAGTAGTTGATGCAATGCTGACATGTTGAAAAAACACTTGAAATTGAAACGATTTTTTGTAAATACAGTGGTCAAATGTGTGGCCTTTCAGTTATCTATGTAATTAAAGGAGAAGTTCACTTCAAGAACAAAAAATTACTGATAATTTAATCACCCCCTTGTCATCCAAGATGTTCATGTCTTTTTTTCTTCAGTCGTAAAGAAATTATGTTTTTTCTGAGGAAAACATTTCAGGATTTCTCTCCATATAGTGGACTGAGTTTGAACTTCTAAAATGGATTTCAAATGCTGCTGAGGAAAAGGAGTCTTATCTAGCATAATGATCAGTTGTTTTCTAAAAGTTACAGTTGATATACTTTTCAACCTGAAAAAGCTTGTCTTGTCTAGCTCTACAAGAACTTCTTCGCATGTTCACTTTGTAAACACTGGATTGGTACTTCTGCAGCAATGTAGGATGATTTTGAAGTTGGAGGAGACAATGAGATTTTTTTTGACATACCCTAACTGTCTTGAACCAGAATACACAAAGTTCACACAGAGCTAGACAAGATGACCATTTGAGGTTTAAAAAAATATATATAATTTATTTATTTTTTTTTAGAAAATAACTGATCGTTTCGCTAGATAAGACCCTTCTTCATTGGCTGGGATCGTTTAGAGCCCTTTGAAGCTGCATTTAAACTGCATTTTGGAAGTTCAATCTCAAGGGCACCATAGAAGGCCCACTATATAGAGAGAAATCCTGAAATGTTTTCCTCAAAAAACAATGACTGTTTACGACTGAAGAAAGAAAAACATGAACATCTTGAATGACCAGGGGGTGAGTAAATTATCTGTAATTTTTTGTTCTGAAAGCAAAGTTCTCTTTTAACGTCAGTGACTAGTGACTTTCAGAGAAAGGAGACATGCCTAGTTCTATACAGGATATGACACCAAATGAGTGGCATTTCTTAATTCACAGTATTTGAAAAACACTAGCTGAAAAGCACCCAGAAGACTTTGGAGTCTGGAGTGCATTCAATTGACACTTTACTATCCCATGAAGCTATGATTCGATTTAATTTTGAATTGAAGGTTTGAACTGAAATTTGGATTGACTAGCTTCTTGATTTAAAAGAGACTTCTGTGCCAGCAGTGCTTCATACATCACTACATTGCTTTTTCTCCCCCTGAAATTTCACAGAAATGTGAACACACCTTAAGATATTAGTGTATAGAATATCTAAATTATACTACTGAATGCTAGTCTTCCCATGTTTGGAGACAGGTGTCTTGAGAAGTTTTCTTTCATGTGTGGTCCAGTCTTCCTGAGATTGTTTTGAAACAGTCTTGTGGCTAAAATCTTTCAAGTGTTGATTCATCTGCTGTGATTTGTAAAGGACTTAAAAAAGGATGGAGCAACTGTTTCATTGACATCGGCTCCCTGTTGCTTCCTGTTGCTTTTAGTTTGACAAGGTTTGTACATGTGTGTTTAGGGGGAGGGTCACTTGTGAAACAGCTGCTGGGGCGTTTGACACAGCTCACACTCCCCTCCTTAACACACACACACGCACACACACACACCTGTCTTCCCAGAGCAGAGAGTACCATGCACAGTAAAGCCCAAGACTTAAGAGGTGCCAAGTTTGTTGTTTGTTTACAGGTCAGCAAAATGGCAACACATTTTCCCTAGGAAGTGTTTAGGCCACACAGACAATGGATGCTCCACCCTGAAAGGCAGTTACAAAAGAAACCTTTTATAATTCACAATCGTGCCAACCTTTGCATATGACTGAAGATTTTTACATTTTCTGAAGTATGTAGATGTGAACAGTGCTTGCCTCACACTAGGGTGTTATAGATTGTACAAGTCACAACGACTTTTATGTTCTGAATTTTGTAATCATGTTACTCTGCAGTTCCTTGTTCTGACTGATTGTAGTAACTTGCTAATATTTTGAGTGGTTGTTAGCATGTTGCTACTGTATGTTATTATTAAGTGTTCTGGATGGCTAAAACAACTTTGCTAACATTTACATTGTTGTTAGCATGTTGTTATGCAGTTCCTAAGGTGTTCAGATTGCTTGAATCAACTTTGCTAAATTTGAGTGGTTGTTAGCATGTTTATATATGATTCCTGGTGTGTTCTGGTGGTTGTTAATTTGTTATTATGCGGTTCCTGGGTGTTCCCGTTGCTGAAACATATTTGCTAACATTTACATTGTTGTTAGCATGTTGTTATGCAGTTCCTAATGTGTTCAGATTATTTGAATCAACTTTGCTAAATCGGAGTGGTTGTTAGCATGTCGCTATATGATTCCTGGGGTGTTCTGGTGGTTGTTATTATGCTAATATGCAGTTCCTAGGATGTTCCCATGACTGAAACATCTTTGCTACACTTACATTGTTGTTAGCATGTTGTTATGCAGCTCCTAAGGTGTTCAGGTTGGTTGAATCAACTTTGCTAACTTTGAGTGGTTGTTAGCATGTCAATAAGTGATTCCTATGGTGTTTTGTTGGTTATTAATATGTTGTTATGCAGTTCCTAGAGTGCTCTAGGTGGTTATAATGATTTTGCTAACAAGTTTGAGTGGCTGTTAGTATGTAGCTATGTGGTTCTTCAGTTGTTCATGGTTGCAAGGATTTGTGCTATGGACATGAGTATCTTATCATGTTCTGAATAATTGTTAGCACTATTATTGTTATTAGTGCTATGCTGTTCTTAGGTTGTTCTGGGTGGTTGCAACAACATGACCTTGCCAACGTGATTACGTAATGTGTGAAGTCACGTATATGCATGTTAGAGCTAGTGAAAGACGAGGATTTGTGGTTAAAAAGTATATAAAAGTTTTTTTTTTTTTTTTAGAAAATTACAGATTGTTTCGCTAGATAAGACCCTTATTCCTTGGCTGGGATTGTGTAGAGCCCTTTGAAGCTCTGAAGTGATTTGACATATTCATGTCCATAGCACATAACTACTGGGCAAGCATATTCCAAATAGTTATATTGGGGAGTATGTATCAGTTATGTATTTCACATAAGCAATAGTGATGCTTTCCTTAGTTGGCACCAGTAAATATCAAATGCCTCAAGTACTATTAAAGATCCATTAATAAATCAGCCAACAGCAACAAAGCTCATAGATCCAAAGAACCATATGACCTCCCAGTCTTGAATACCTGACCCACTATGGTCGTCAGAGGAGTTGAGGAGCTGAGTCACATTAAGTCAATTCTTGTGGTGTAAGGTTTCTGTGCTTTGAGGAGGCGACGGCCTTGAAACCAGAACCTCTGCTGCTGAAGTGAAAGACCCTGGCCCGGCCTGTCCAAAATATCCTGGCTTCCTACCCTCAGAGATGCCTCTCATTCTCACTCCAGTTCTAAAGATTGGTTCCCGCATCATCACACACTTAACCTTCTATTATTACCACTAACGCAAACACACAGCAGAGGGCCAGCAGATGGACCCTGAGAGCCCTTGTGGCTTCCGACCACTGGAATGCCTATGTGTGTAACTTCATCCCAGATTTGGCTGAGGGGGGAATCTTCAGGATAGGGAAAAGGTCACAATGGATGTAGAGTGGGGTTATGGGAGGTGCCAGTCCAGAGTGGAGATAAGTCTTTGGCAGGCAGCAGAGGGAAGGTATTACAGCATGACTAATGGGATGGCTGTTGCTCATTTAATGATCCTGGCTTCATAACAACTGGATCAGGAATTGACAAATAAATGTGCACCAATAGTGCCATAGACATGACTGATACCTCCTATTACTTCTTTTGTAATCATTTTCATGTGGCAGATGATTAAATGAACAAAAGAGTATGTCCTACAGACATACAATGAAGGAAAGATCTTAGCCATTCTATGGGACAGAAAATCATAAATACTGGTGGTGGACAAACTATGGGCCACTATATGTAAGCCATCCACCATTTTTTTAAGAATTTAAATCTCAGCGTTTTTTACAACGCTAAACTAGAAAACCTTAGTAATTACCTAGAACAAACCAGTAAATGCAAGCAACTGCACAGTAACATTCTTATAAAAAAATAAATAAATAAATAAATAAATAAATAAACAATATGTCAGCAAGTTTTACAGACAAGTATCTATCTTATATATATATATATATATATATATAGTTGTAGACCAACATACAGTCATTTAGCATTATTAAATTACTTTTATGTATTCATTTTTAATTTAAGTTTTATTGTTTCCACCAAAAAGGGCCTCTGATCTGTGAGCGTCCTTGCATGACTGGGCCTACTTAACGGAAATTAAACCGCTGGAATCCTGTCGCCTGCAGGGAGTTTGACATCGTCACCGCTTCTTAAACCGAGTGTGGCAGAGCCCCGCTGAGAGGTGTACTCGGCTGACATCTTTTACAGGCTCATAATAAAAACATACAGCCCTCTGCCTCAGTGTCTGAGGTTATTTTGGAACAGTCTTATTGACACTGAGCTGCCATTGTTGGAATGAAAAAGGGATAGAGGGATTTGAAAGGAGATCCTCACATCACAGAGAGAGAGCTTGAACCTGCACGCACAAATGGGCAAACACTACAGGAAAATGAGAACATTCTGAGCTCTAGGGATTTTAGTTGAATAGAGCATTTAACAAAAACTCAGATTTAAAGCAAAGGATTTTTTTGAATTAAGAAGCTCTGAAGTTATCAACATTGAACCTTGTCTGAAAAGTTTCAACTTCTCATTTTGAGAAGTTTCAAAATGTACAGCTTGTTAATCTTTCACTGCAAACATATAGATCTGCATCAAAGTGTCATACCTCCAGACACTGTCTGATAAGGTCTCAATTTTTAGGTTTTGGAGATACAGTATGTGATAAATTACACATTCACACTATTCAGTCCTGTAGCACATTGTGATTTGCTGTGCTACAGCTGAACACATTAACTGTATTTACACAATTATAAATAGTATTTAATCAGAAATAAACAATAGGCATACTTTGTTTTGGTCCATTTCTCAGACAGTCCATAGCAAAGTGAGCCAGCTGCTCAGAGGTTCACCATATTCAGCTGCTGACTTCAGTCACAGAAGAGCACAAAAGACCCAGTTGGCTATCACTTGTTTTGTCTTAAATGGATCCTAACCTTTCATTCTGTTTGCACTGATACACAAATGGTCTGATGAGACAAGACACCCAATAGGTGTCAACGTGAATTGAAAAAAATAATAGATGCGTTTAACTACAAGATTTGCCACTTGCGGTCATAGGAAGGACATGAAAACAAGCTTAGTTGTTGGTCTGTTAAAAGAATCAGCTAATGGAAATTAGCTCATGAATTGGTTCTTTTAAACTGTTCATTTCTCTGTTTCAAAAATCCATTCAGTAATTCTTTTGCCACCATGTTGTCCCTGCAATATTCCAATGAAGCCAAATGTAGGTACATATTACTGTTTTGCATTTTACTGCATTTTAAAACCTACATAAATTGCATCTACATTAGAATTAGTTCACAACAGCTTGAACTGATTTAGGTCAATTTCTGAAGTGTTTTGTGAACCGGTTCAAGCAATTCATTAAAATATTTATTTATGAACCAAACATCGCTACAATCAAACTGCAAATAGTTTATTTTTGAATTGGCTCTGTATGTTCAAGTGGAATACTAAAAGTTATGTTAACATTGAAATTTGTACACTTTTGCAGAACTCGTAATTACATCTTGTGAACCGGGAACTTTCTGAGAGCTAGGCTACAACTTGTAGGGGAGACTGGGTTAAGATAAGCCTTTTTTTTTTTTTTTTTTTTTACTTTTGTGGTCCTCAAGATAAGGGGAAAGTACAGAGTACTTAAGTAAGTAAGGCAGAGTACAATGAACATATCTAAAGTAATTTCAGGATGTTTACTATCATTTTAAATGATCAGAATGCATCTATGTAAAAAGTTGGGTTAGTTGAGCCGAGTCAGTGGGTAGGATGCACCATGGTGAAACAGCTGAAGTCAAAATTTACATACACCTTTCAGAATCTGCTAAATGTTAATTATTTTACCAAAATAAGAGGGATCATACAAAATTCATGTTATTTTTTATTTACTACTGTTTACATATAGTCCACAAGAGAAAATAATAGCTGAATTAAAAAAATAAAAAATAAATTAAAATTACCCTGTTCGAAAGTTTGCATACACTTGATTCTTAATAATGTGTTGTTACCTGAATTATCCAGAGTTGTCTTTTTGTGTTTAGTGATAGTTGTTCATGAGTCCCATGTTTGTACTGAGCAGTTAAACTGCCTGCTGTTCTTCAGAAAAATCCTTCAGGTCCTATAAATTCTTTGGTTTTTCAGCACTCAGGGGATTTGAAGATCAGTGTAAATGTACCTTATTTTGTCTTCTGGGAAACATGTAAGTATCGGTCATTTAACGGTCATTTTTATAAATTCAACTATTATTTTCTCTTGTGGACTGTATGTAAACATCTTTTATGTGAAATTATAAAATTAAATAAACTGAATTAGAATGAAGGAATAAATGTCACTGAAACCAATGAACATTTTAGTCAAAAGATTCTTGGCATGGTAGCTTTTCTGCAATGTTGAACAGAGCCAGGCCCGGATTGGCTAATCGGGAGAACCGGGAGAATTCCCGGTGGGCCGGTCCGTTTTTTTGGCCGCTAGGGCCGGTGTCCCTTGCTGCCTGCACTCACAGCAGTCGCACTTTTTATTTATTATATATATATATATATATATATATATTAGGGTTGCACGGTTTACCGGTACTACGGTAGTATCGTGATACTAAGGGTCCAAAATACTGGCGGTGCCACTGTATTTTTTAAACGGTAGTATCGTCATTACGGTTCTACCGTAAGTAATGTTGTATGTGACCTGTGGGGCAGTCGCAAAAATATTCGAATCCTTGTGCCTGCAAATGAACCATTTAGCGTCTTTTTTTGCCCTATCGCCTTTCTGCTGTACCTTTAAGCGCGCAAAATACTGTGTCGAATTCGCGCCTTATATGCCATATAAGGTATTGTGTATTTTCAGATGATTCAGTTCAAACACGCGTCTGATTCAGTTCGTCACTGTGAGTACAATGAATTTAAATACGTTTGACCGCGACAGTCTCTTAAAAAAGAGCAACACACGTAGCGAAATATGGAATTACTTCGGATTTTTACCTGATGAGACTGGAAAACCTATTGATGACGGAAAACCAATCTGCCGTGAATGCCTACAGAGAATTCAAGCTAAAGGGGGAAACACCAGCAACCTCATTAAGCACCTTCGGACGCATCCCACATCTTTTGCAGAGTACACAAAGGTTAGTGGAACTTATTACCTTGCATAATTTCCCTTTATTTTTTCAAGATGTCCTGTTTAACATTACAGTAAAGAGTTGCACATTATTCAAGAGAGACTGAAAAGATGAATCGAAAACAACCTTTGCGATAAAGAATGCAGTTATATTCATTAACATGACAGCATTTGCAGTCTGTTGTCAGCCATTTATTCACTTGTAATGTTAAAATCCGCTTGTTTCCTTCCTAAATATAGTACGTGTTGAACAGGTGATTCATTCATGAAGGTAGTCTTTCTTTCCTGAAGCGATCAGACGTTTGTTGAATGATTCGGTTAATAAATAAAGAACGACTGCCACCTACTGGAAACTTAGTGCCCAAAATATATTTTTTTTCTCAATATATCATGATTCATGCAGTAGTAATTGCAGCTTCTGTACCACTTCTGCAGTTCTAAAATGTTTTGGTTACAACAATTTCATTTGATTTAAAAAAAAAATATATGCATTTCACAAACAAACAGTATCCAAGTGATTAATTTCACCTTGTTTCATGTTTTTTTTTTTTTTTTTCAGAATCAGAACCATGCTGCTTTGACTGGAACCCAAAGCCATTCAGCTACCCCTTCCACCAGGAAGTTGCAACCCACCATCAACAGCCTCTTTGAGAGATCCAAGAAGTATGAAGCAACATCCAAAGAAGCAGCTGTTCTAAACAGAGCTGTGGCCGAATTCATTTGTCTTGACCAAATACCAATATATACAGTGGACAGGTTTGGATTCAAGCAACTTGTTAAGAAGCTCAACAACAAATATGAGCTGCCCAGCAGGAACTTTTTCATGAATAATGAAATACCGAAGTTGTACACAGAAACTAGAGAGACAATAAAAGCAGAACTTGAAGGATCTGGATTTTATGCCTGTACAACAGATCTCTGGACAAGCAGAACAATGCAGTCCTATATGGCTGTAACTGCTCAGTTCATAACAAAGGATTGGCAGATGCAGTCATGGTGCCTCGGCTGTGCAGAACTTAATAGTGACCACACAGCAGAAAGTCTAAGCGAGGCCTTCTCTGAGATGTTGGAAGAGCAGTGGGGACTCAATTTACATGACATGGCAGGAATTACAACTGACAACGCTTCAAATAACATCAAGGCCTTCTCTGATTGTAACTGGATTCCATGCTTTGGGCATAATCTTGACTTGGCAGTTCACAAGGGCCTCAGCGTTGATCATGTAGGCAATACCTTGTCTCGGCTTAGAAGAACCATCTCTGCTTTTTCACGATCTGCCAAGCTGACTAGACAGTTAAAGTCAAAGCAGGCTGACCTTGGTGTACCACAACACAAACTGATACATGACGAACCTACCCGTTGGGGGTCAGCATATGACATGGTGGAACGCTTTTTAGAACAGCAGCAAGCTGTTTGCGCTGTGTTAGCTGATAACAGAAACAAGTGGCACCTCATGCCTAAAGACCTGGATGTTACTGCAATGGAAGCAATGAAAAATGTGCTTGGACCTCTAAGGGAATTTACTGATGCACTAAGTGGAGAGCAGCATCCTACAATTTCCTCAGTCCTGCCTCTGCTTTGGAAAACAGAATCAATTTTGACAGTATCTGCCTCTGATAGCCAACTAAGTTCTCGTATCAAGGATTGCATACGGTCTGATCTGCAAAACAGATACAATCAGAAAGAGGTACAAACAACGTTGAACTGTTGTACATTTTTAGACCCGAGATTCAAAGACACCTTTGTATCTGATGTACATAAGGTGGAAGCACGGTTTCAGCAGCAGGCTGAGGAACGCTTGGTGCATGCAGTCCCATCAGCGAAGATCCCAAGTCAGCCTAATTTCGGGTGTCCAAAGGCTGGGCTTAGTGGACTTTTGGCAGGTATTCTGAATGAGAAACGAGGAGCAACTGAGGATGATGTTATGGTCTCTGCAGCAGAACCACAGGTAAGATTACATTTTGTATGTTTCTATTAAATTAATTTCAGCACTGTAGCTAATAATGTGAACAGATATGACTTAATTAAATGTTATGTATTTGCATTCACAGCAAAAGCTAAGGAGGGAATTGGAAATATACCACAAAATGCCAGAAACGGATGCAAGAGATGACCCACTCAAATGGTGGAGGTTAAATGAGGGCAGCTTTCCAGTCCTGTCTGTGTTCGCAAAAAGATACCTGTGTATATCTGCCACGAGTTGTGCATCAGAACGCATTTTTAGTACATCGGGCAACATATGTTCACCCCTCCGAGCAAGGCTGACCTCACATCATGTGGATATGCTGGTGTTTCTCGCGAAGAATCTGCACCAGATCAAGAAATTGGAAACCTAAACTGTAAAAAACGTCATCAATAATTTACTCAGAAACAGCAGAATGTTCTAATGTTCTCTAATTAAATTTTAAGATGAATATATAACTTCTTATTTTTTCGTCAATGTAATTTTTTTGTAAAATCTAAAAAGTTTTATAAAATTTATGAATTTTTCTTATCCAAATTAAATTCTTAATGCAGTGTTTATACCCTGAGGAGAGTTGCATTTTGCATAATTTCATTACTGTACAGATGAAGTATGTGCATGGCACATAAGCAGTTGCTTCATGACTGTTCTTGAGTTTTTCGAAGAGCCAGTTATTCATTCTCATTAAAAAAGGATTCTGAGGACAGTTTGGTTTGTTTTCATTTATATCTTCATATTTCTGACAATTGGTTTCATTTCGTAGATCTGAATTATGAATTAATACAATATGGCATCATTGGCATGGTATCGCGATACTTCAGCTGGTATAGTATCGTAACATATGTTTATGGTATCGTGACAACCCTAATATATATATATATATATTACCATAGCCTCACTCTTTTTATTCATTATTTTACCGCAGCTCCACTCTTTTTATTTATTTTCTCGCAGCCCCATGAGCAGAATTAATGATGACGTAATTATCATTCGACGCCCCAGACAGCGGCACCTTGCTCAACAGCAAAATCAGTTGTTAAGAGATACGCGAGAGATGAAGAATGGATAATAAAAAAGCGCAAAGGTGGCGCTGAAAAAGCCAGATTTAAAAAAAAAAAAAGAAAGTTCTAGAAACTGACGCGGCCAAATGTACTACGCTGAATACATTTTTTCGTTAAAAACCAGCGGCAGCGAGAGTACAACAACACATTGATGAAACGGCCGGTAAGTTAACGTTAACCTAGTTAGGAGCAGTGCAAAACAACGATGTCTGCAAACCACCGTTCATGTTAAGGTATCGAACTTTTTCTTGTACTGTAGCTCTTCAGCAGCAGCAGCCTCTAGTCCAGTTTATGAGCACTAATTCTTACAGAAAATAGATTCTGATACTGTTAAACATTACATTGTGTTAACTGTTCAAATAAATCTTCACTGTGAAGCAACACTTAGGCTACTGTATTTGCACTTAATTGGAAATGACGTTATTTTAATATAGTCAGTCGTGAACTAAAGTGGGCCGGGCTTGAAACTCCAGGGCTGAAAAGGAGTACACTCCGGCCCTGAACAGAGCATTAGGGACTACTTGTGGAAAGATGTATTTGATTATCATCATGACATGTTACGATAACCATGATTATCATGATTCTCAGAGAAGGATTTGGTGCACTTGTACACAGTCCCTATCAAATGGAATTGTGGAAAAACAACAACAAACTAGGTAGCTTAATAAATACATATTTTTAGACCTGGATAAATTTGCTTTGGTGTTACAGCCATTACATCTATTATGCTAAAAGTTTAGTTTTTAAAGTAAACGGGTGCCTTCCACTCCTCCCATGTTTTTCTCCTTTTTCATAGACTGGCAGAAATGATGTGATTCCATAATACAGGTCCTTCTCAAAAAATTAGCATATTGTGATAAAGTTCATTATTTTCTGTAATGTACTGATAAACATTAGACTTTCATATATTTTAGATTCATTACACACAACTCGAAGTAGTTCAAGCCTTTTATTGTTTTAATATTGATGATTTTGGCATACAGCTCATGAAAACCCAAAATTCCTATCTCAAAAAATTAGCATATCATGAAAAGGTTCTCTAAACGAGCTATTAACCTAATCATCTGAATCAACTAATTAACTCTAAACACCTGCAAAAGATTCCTGAGGCTTTTAAAAACTCCCAGGCCTGGTTCATTACTCAAAACCGCAATCATGGGTAAGACTGCCGACCTGACTGCTGTCCAGAAGGCAATCATTGACACCCTCAAGCAAGAGGTCTGTGGGAAGGAAAAAGTCTGGCAGAAAACGCTGCACAACGAGAAGAGGTGACCGGACCCTGAGGAAGATTGTGGAGAAGGACCGATTCCAGACCTTGGGGGACCTGCGGAAGCAGTGGACTGAGTCTGGAGTAGAAACATCCAGAGCCACCGTGTACAGGCGTGTGCAGGAAATGGGCTACAGGTGCCGCATTCCCCAGGTCAAGCCACTTTTGAACCAGAAACAGCGGCAGAAGCGCCTGACCTGGGCTACAGAGAAGCAGCACTGGACTGTTGCTCAGTGGTCCAAAGTACTTTTTTCGGATGAAAGCAAATTTTGCATGTCATTCAGAAATCAAGGTGCCAGAGTCTGGAGGAAGACTGGGGAGAGGGAAATGCCAAAATACCTGAAGTCCAGTGTCAAGTACCCACAGTCAGTGATGGTCTGGGGTGCCATGTCAGCTGCTGGTGTTGGTCCACTGTGTTTTATCAAGGGCAGGGTCAATGCAGCTAGCTATCAGGAGATTTTGGAGCACTTCATGCTTCCATCTGCTGAAAAGCTTTATGGAGATTAAGATTTCATTTTTCAGCACGACCTGGCACCTGCTCACAGTGCCAAAACCACTGGTAAATGGTTTACTGACCATGGTATTACTGTGCTCAATTGGCCTGCCAACTCTCTTGACCTGAACCCCATAGAGAATCTGTGGGATATTGTGAAGAGAAAGTTGAGAGACGCAAGACCCAACACTCTGGATGAGCTTAAGGCCGCTATCGAAGCATCCTGGGCCTCCATAACACCTCAGCAGTGCCACAGGCTGATTGCCTCCATGCCACGCCGCATTGAAGCAGTCATTTCTGCAAAAGGATTCCCGACCAAGTATTGAGTGCATAACTGAACATAATTATTTGAAGGTTGACTTTTTTTGTATTAAAAACACTTTTCTTTTATTGGTCGGATGAAATATGCTAATTTTTTGAGATAGGAATTTTGGGTTTTCATGAGCTGTATGCCAAAATCATCAATATTAAAACAATAAAAGGCTTGAACTACTTCGAGTTGTGTGTAATGAATCTAAAATATATGAAAGTCTAATGTTTATCAGTACATTACAGAAAATAATGAACTTTATCACAATATGCTAATTTTTTGAGAAGGACCTGTACATGGTCACATGACAGTAAAAATGTACAGTTGCCACAAGCCTTAGGGGTGGGTCAACTTACCCACCGGCTCAACTTACCCCACTCTCCCCTACCACCTGACCACCTCAGATTCATTTAGCTTAAAAAAAAAACAAAAAACACTAAATTCTGAATCAGCATAGTATTAGTAAAGTCATTTGTTGTTGTACTAATGACCTGCCAGTTGTGAGTGGCATGTTAAATGTTCATCCGCTTGGCAGGACAATATCCACTCATGGTCTGGGTCACGCATTAAAGAGCAGGAGTACTATATATTACTATGAAATTATGATGGTTGAACATCAATTGTGGATATATTTGACAGGATAACCAAAATCATTTTGTCTCACCACAAAACATCATTAGCCGACATTTAACAATGTATTTGACCTAAATGACTTGATGATCCTATCAGATAAAGACTTTTCATTGGATTACAATTTTTGTTAACCTCCTCAAAGGAATGTACATGATGAGAACAAAGCTTAATCTGTAGCTGACCTAGAATGCTGATACAGTGTCAACTAACCCACAACAGATTTATGACCTGTCATGTGATATTTAAAGTATCCTGTGAAGGATTAGGTTGGTTAATTGTTGAATGAATAAACTTTTTTTAAGCAATATCCTAATACTTTTGAGGGCGGACAAGACATCTTGGCATACTAGTGTTAAGATAAACACCACTTCTTGGAATAAAGGGTAGTAAGGGTGATATTGCCGTCAATTCTCATTATGACTTTTTGATGTTATTAATTTTGTGACATGAGGACTGACAGACAAACCAGTTTGACCCAAATAAAGGCTGTTCCTCACAGGAACAACAACAACAACAAACTAGATATAATAGTTTTTCATCCGAGCCAATATGGAAAACCAACATGCTAGCATGGGGAACCAATTAGGTTAATACATAACATTAAAACTTGGCATAACATAGAGGTCAATGTGTCCAGTGAGGTAAAATGGTTCCCAGGTACAGAAGACACTTATTAAACTTGAATAAAGCCTACAGGAACACGGAGTGATTTTCCTGTTAGCAACGGGCCATTATTTTGATTGGAATTTGGGTTTCTAAGGTAAAATAAATAAATAAGAAAATATTTGGTTAGATTGACATAATGAAACGACAAAATAAGATTTTTTTTTTTCTAGAGTGTCCTACTTTAACTCTAAACTCTCAACTCACATTACCTCTAGGCTACTGAAGGAATCTAAGTCCTCAATAAGTTCACAAAACAAGTTTAAGTTTAAAATAACACACTAAAATACACAAAGTTATGAGTATTATATAGGATATACATTAATTTCAGCCATACTGTGCAAACCTGATTGGTAGCTTTGGAAAAACACAATGACATTTTATTTCTGTGATAACAGACATTTGCGGTGGACTATAAGTGTCCGTTACTTTGATAAATTGTTTAGTGAGAAAGCAAATGACACCATCTAGTGGATATACATGGAACTACTGCAAATGACACACTAGGATCACCATAGCGACTACTGAATAAAATGAATGAATACAAAAAATTGTGGAAAATTACAAATAGATGGTAAAATGCCATGCAGCACTTGTTGTTGTCGTTGCAATGATATCTGATGGTGCTGCAAATGACTATTTATTGCTAAAACAAAACAAAACGGGGAAACAAAAAAAATGAACAGCCACTCTATAGGTTGGGAAATGGACAATCAAATTTTATTTTTTAAATTAAAATTTATGTCTTGTCTTTTTTTTTTTTATACATAAATGCATTTGGTAAACAAATATATGGTTATATCACACTGTAATAGGAAATCCAAAATGTAAAAATAAAACAAAGAACAAAATATGTCATAAAACCTTATTAACAGTAATTCTGTTTCCAAACCATAGTATTTCAAGTAACTAATTTACAGTAAAAACCCTTCTGGTTTTCTTATCTTAGGGCAACCCTTGAGTAACCCTTCTATCTATGGGACTGCATGTGTGTTTTTAAATGATGGGGCTGTGTGAAGGACTTCTGGCACCGTGTGCACTTGAACGGCCTCTGACCGGTGTGAGTAACCCAGTGTCTCTTCAATTTGGATGGCGCATTGAAGAATTTGAAGCAAATGTCACACTGGTGGGATTTCTTCATTTTCGCTTCAGGAAATTCCTTTGCACAATTATGTGCATACAAGTCCCTTACTGTAGCGAAACACTGACTACAGTCAGGACAAACTGGGAGGTCATGTGGAGGATTGGGAAAGCATTCACCTGGATCATCAAAGTCCTCAAGCTCCACAACAACTTCTGGGAGTGCGGGGACATCAGGTTTCTGTTGATACTGACCAGGACTGGACAAGGAAGAATCAGGTACACATTTACCAGTGTCTGAGTCCACAAAGTCACAATCTTTAATATCATCAATGTGATGTGGCCAATTTTCCTCAGTTCTTGATTCAGAAGCACAATGACGAAGAGATGAGTCAGTTCTGGGTGGACAATCACTCACCCTGCCAAAAGGCACAATGTCAGATGTCTTTTTCCCATCTAGCAAGATGTCAGTTTTATGCATCAGAGCCCAAACTGATTTGTTGTTGCACTGGAAAACAACCTTTGACTTGTTCTCAACATTCTCTAAAGGACTAGTACTTTTTGAAAAATATAAATCTGAATCACTATTTTTGTGAAACTGTATATCCTCTGTAACCATATTTTGATCTTGGTGCATGGTTCTGAAGTGCGTTTTTAGATGAGAGCGTTCTCTGAAGGCAGAACAGCATATGGAACACTGAAATGGCCTTTGATTTGTGTGAATAAGACAATGCCTTTTTAGTTTAGATGGAGCGCCAAATCGTTTATGGCACACAGGACATTCATAAACTCTTTTGCTTCGGTTAGAATTCTTACTTTGCCACACTTTCACATTTGCATTAATGTCCTCACTTTGTGTTGTGACACTGGCTCCTTGTTCCTCCTCCGATTCTTGGATTTCCTCCATCCACTGGCCCTCAGAAGTTTTGGAAGAATATACAGAACTTTGTCCACTGTGAAGATCCAAACCTCCTTCATTCAGAAGGGAATCTTGTAAACATGCATCTGAATCACTGCAGTCACCAATAATTTTTTGAGATGCCATATTTTCTGTAACCATATTTAGATCTTGGTGCACTTTTGACTTTTGTTTATCCATAGAACTGGTATCATTATGGGAAGTTAGCTGTTTTGGAGAGGGTTTAAACCTTGACCTAGATGCTTGATTACAGGGCACACTATTGTCATTATAGCTCTGGAGTGATGTCCTCCGCTTCACAGGATTGGTGTGAGTTCTGAGGTGTACTTTTAGATGAGAGCGTTCTCTGAAGGCAGAGCAGCATATGGAACACTGAAATGGCCTTTGATTTGTGTGAATAAGACAATGCCTTTTTAGTTTAGATGGAGCACCAAATCGTTTATGGCACACAGGGCAATCATAAACTCTTTTGCTTCCATTAGAATTTCTACTTTGCAACACCTTTGGATTTACATTATTGTCCTCACTTTGTGTTGCGACACTGGCTTCTTGTTCCTCCTCTGATTCTTGGACTTCCTCCATCCACTGGCCCTCAGAAGGTTTTGAAGAATAAACATAACTTTGTCCACTGTGCAGATCCAAACGTCTTTCATTTAGAAGGGAGTCTTGCAAACATACAAATGAATTACTACAGTCTCCACTCATTTTTTGAGATGCCATATTCTCTTTAACCATATTTAGATCTTGGTGCACTAATGATTTTTGTTTATCTGTTGAACTGGTATCATTTTGGGCAGTTAGTTGTTTTGGAGAAGTTTTTGACCTTGATTTAGATGCTCGAGTACAAGGCAAACTATTGTCTCTATAGCTCTGGAGTGATGATGTGCTCTGCTTCACAGGGTTGGTGTGAGTTCTGAGGTGAACTTTTAGATGAGAGCGTTCTCTGAAGGCAGAGGTGCATATGGAACACTGAAAGGGCCTTTGATTTGTGTGAATAAGACAATGCCTTTTCAATTTGGATGGAGCGCCGAATCGTTTATGGCACACAGGACATTCATAAACTCTTTTGCTTCGATTAGAATTCTTACTTTGCCACACTTTCACATTTGCATTAATGTCCTCACTTTGTGTTGTGACACTGGCTTCTTGTTCCTCCTCCGATTCTTCGATTTCCTCCATCCACTGGCCCTCAGAAGGTTTTGAAGAATATACAGAACTTTGTCCACTGTGCAGATCTATACCTCTTTCATTTAGAAGGGAATCTTGCAAACATACAAATGAATTACTGCAGTCACGACTCATTTTTTGAGAAGCCATATTCTCTTTAACCATATTTAGATCTTGGTGCACTGATGATTTTTGTTTATCTGTTGAACTGGTATCATTTTGGGCAGTTAGTTGTTTTGGAGAAAGTTTTAACCTTGATTTAGATGCTCGAGTACAAGGCAAACCATTGTCTCTATAACTCTGGAGTGATGATGTGCTCTGCTTCACAGGGTTGGTGTGAGTTCTGAGGTGAACTTTTAGATGAGACCGTTCTCTGAAGGCAGAGCTGCATATGGAACACTGAAATGGCCTTTGATTTGTGTGAATAAGACAATGCCTTTTTAGTTTGGATGGAGCACCAAATTGTTTACGGCACACAGGACATTCATACACTCTTTTGCTTCTGTTAGAATTTTTACTTTGCAACACCTTTGGATTTCCATCCTTTTCCTCACTTTGTGTTGTGCCACTGGCTTCTTGTTCCTCCTCAGATTCTTGGATTTCCTCCATCCACTGTCCCTCAGAAGGTTTGGAAGAATATACAGAACTTTGTCCAGTGTGAAGATCCATACCTCCTTCATTTAGAAGGGAATCCTGCAAATATACATCTGAATCACTGTAGTCACTACTCGTTTTCTGAGATGCCATATTCTCTTTAACCATAATTTTGTCATGGTGCACTGTTGACTTGGTATTGTCTTGAGCAGTTGGCTGTTTTGGAGAGGGTTTAAACCTTGACTTAGATGCTCGATTACAGGGTACACTGTTGTCTTTATAGCTCCGGAGTGATGATGTCCTCCGCTTCACAGGATTGGTGTGAGCTCTGATGTGTACTTTTAGATGAGAGCGTTCTCTGAAGGCAGAGCTGCATATAGAACACTGAAAGGGCCTTTGATTTGTGTGAATAAGACAATGCCTTTTTAGTTTGGATGGAGCACCAAATCGTTTCCGACACACACGACATTCATAAACTCTTTTGCTTCTGTTAGAATTTTTACTTTGCAACACCTTTGGATATCCATCCTTTTCCTCACTTTGTGTTGTGCCACTTGCTTCTTGTTCCTCCTCAGATTCTTGGATTTCCTCCATCCACTGGTGTTCAAAAGGTTTGGAAGAATATACAGAACTTTGTCCAGTGTGAAGATCCAAACATCCTTCATTTCGAAGGGAATCTTGCAAACATACACCTGAATCATTAGTGTCACCACTTGTACTTTGAGATGCCATATTCTCTCTAACCATTTTTTGATCCTGGTGCACTGCTAACTTTTGTTTATCTGTCGAACTGGTATCATCTTGGGCAGTTACTTGTTTTGGAGAGGGTTTTAACTTTGACTTAGCTGCATGATTACAAGGCACACTATTTTCTCTATAGCTCTGGAGTGATGATATCCTCCGCTTCAAAGGGTTGATGTGAGTTCTGAGGTGAACGTTTAGATGAGGGCGTTCTCTAAAAGCACGACAACATATGGAACACTGAAATGGCCTCTGATTTGTGTGAATAAGGCAATGCTTTTTTAGTTTGGATGGAGCACCGAATTGTTTACAGCACACAGGGCAATCATAAACTCTTGTGTTTCCATTAGAATTTCTACTTTGCAACACCTTTGGATTTACATTATTGTCCTCACTTTGTGTTGTAACACCGGCTTCTTGTTTCTCCTCAGATTCTCGTTTTTTCTCCATCCACTGGCCTATTAAAGGCTTGGAAGAATAAGCAAAACACTTTCCAGTGTAAAGATCCAAACCTCCTTCATTTGGCAGAGAATCCTGCAAATATGCATCTGAATTACTGCAGTCACCACTAATTTTCTGAGATGCCCTATTCCCTGTAATCATCATATTTTGATCTTGGTGCAGTGTTGACTTTTCATCATCTTGGGCAGTTAGTTGTTTTGGAAAAGATTTTGACTTTGACTTAGATGCTTGATTACAGGGCACACTATTGTCTCTATAGCTCTGGAGTGATGTTGTCCTCCGCTTCACAACAGAGATATTGTGAATTCTGATGTGTACTTTTAGATTAGAGCGTTCTCTGAAGGCACGGCAGCATATGGAACACTGAAAGGGCCTTTGATTCGTGTGAATACGGCAATGCCTTTTTAGTTCGGATGGAGCACCAAATCGTTTATGGCACACAGGACAACCATACATTCTTTTGTTTACATTCTCAATTCTACTGTCACTTTGAAACACCTTTGTATTTACATCTGTGTCCTCACTTTGTATTGTGACATTGGCTGCTTCTTCCTCCTTAACTTGTTGGATTTCATTCATCCACGGGCCCTCTGAAGGTTTGGAAGTATATGCATAACCCTGTCCAGTGTGAAGATCCAAACCTCCTTTATTTCGAAGTGAATCACTGGAGTCTACACTCATTTTTTGAGACTCCATAACCATATTTTGATCTTGGTGAATTGTAGCAGGGTCCTCAGCTCCATCCTCCTGTTCTTTAGATTGTCCAGTATTACTGAAAGAAACGGTACGATCCTGTTCTGAATGACCAGCAATCATATTCCGACCTTTGTTTTTGTGGATCCTCACGTGGCACTGCAAATGCCACCGAAACTGAAATGATTTCAAGCACACGTGACACTTAAATGGTCTGATATCTGTGTGGCTCAAAATATGTCTAGCAAGCTTAGAAGGATAGGCAAAGCACTTCAGACAGATGCTACACTGATTTACACCTTTTTCTTTGCACTTCAGGTAAATTGGGCTGGAGGTTGTGATCTGCTCTTCAGTACATTTCAAAGCATCAGAGCTTTTAATCTCCACAGTACTTGAATTTGACTCTATCATTTGGACATTTTGATTAAGCTTGCTTCGGGATTCAGGTTTTTCATACTTTTTGGTCTCTAAAGAGTCTAATATCTGAGGTAAAGGCACATTACCACCATCCGGGGTGAAATTATTTATACCTTCTAAAGCTCCAGGTATTAGAGCTTGGGCCCCATGCTTCAGCGGGACTCTACACAACCTAGAATTATTGTTTCTTTTTCCTGTATGTACCTTGAGGTGTTTATGGAGATAATAGGCCTGCTTGAATGACTTTCTGCAGATTGTGCAAGTGTAAGCCTTGTCGTCAAAATGAACAAACAGATGTCGAGTTAGTTTTGAGGGGAAACTGAAATTCTTCAAGCATATTTCACACTGATATCCACCTTTCTTTTTGCGTTGAAGCATACATAGGCGATCAGAAGACTTGGATACTGGAAAGATCCCTTTTCTGGCAGGTGTGACTGCATTTGGTGATAAACGGTTGGTGTGAGTTCTAAGGTGCACTTTTAAATGAGAGCGTTCTCTGAAGCCACGAAAGCATATGGAACACTGAAATGGCCTCTGATCTGTGTGAATTAGGCAGTGCCTATTTAATTTGGATGGAGCACCAAATCGTTTAAGGCACACAGGGCATTCATAAACTCTTTCGTTTTTGTTCCGACTCTCACTTTTCAACAACTTCGCATTTACATCATTGTGCTCACTTTGTGTTGTGACACTGGCTTCCTGTTCCTCCTCAAATATTGTGTTTTTCTCCATCCACTGACCATCTGAAGGTTTTGAAGAATAAGCAGAACTCTGTCCAGTGTGAAGATGCAAATCTCCTTCATTTAGAACGGTATCTTTCAAATATACATCTGAATTACTGCAGTCACCAATACTTTTTTTATACACAATATTCTCTTTAAGCATATTTTCATCTTGAGAGTCTTCAGCTCGGTCTTGTGAGGATGTGTGCACATCTTGTTCTTTAGATTTTCCAGCATTACTGAAAGAAACCTTACCATCCTGTACCAAATGACTAGCAATTATATTCCGACCCTTCTTTTTGTGGATCTTCACGTGGCACTGCAAATGCCACCGAAATTGGAATGATTTCATGCACAAGTGGCACTTAAATGGTCTGATATTTGTGTGGCTCAAAATATGTCTGGTGAGCTTTGAAGGATACGCAAATTTCTTCAGACAGATGCTGCACTGATTCACACCCTTCACGCCATCCTTGTCCTCACTTTGTGTTGTGACACTGGCTTCTTTTCCATCCTCAAATATTATTTTTTTCTCCATCCACTGACCATCTGAAGGTTTTAAAGAATAAGCAGAACTCTGTCCAGTGTGAAGATCCATATCTCCTTTATTTAGAAGGGTTTCTTGCAAATGTACATCTGAATCACTGCAGTCACCACTCAATTTTTGATACATCATATTCTCTTTAACAATATTTTGATCTTGGTGAACTGTAGCAGAATCTTCAGCTCTGTCTTGTGAGGATATGTGCACATCTTGTTCTTTAGATTTTCCAGCATTACTGAAAGAAACAGTACGATCCTCTTCCAAATGACCAGCAATTATATTCCGCCCCCTTTTTTTATGGATCCTCACGTGGCACTGCAAATGCCACCGAAACTGAAATGATTTCAAGCATATGTGGCACTTAAATGGTCTGATATTTGTGTGGCTCAAAATATGTCTAGCAAGCTTAGAAGGATACACAAAGCTCTTCAGACAGATGCTGCACTGATTCACACCTTTTTGTTTGTGCTTCAGGTAAATTGGGCTGGAGGTTGTGATCTGCTCCTCAGTGTTTTTCAAAGCGTCAGAGGTTTTAATCTCTATGGTACTTGAATTTGACTCCATCAGCTGGACATTTAGGTTGAGCTTGCTTCGGCATTCAGGTTTTCTATGCTTTTTGGTCTCTAAAGAGTCTAGTATCTGAGGTAAACACACATTACCATCATCTAGTTTGCAGTTGTTTGTACCTTTTAAAACTTCAGGTGTTGGAGATTTGGCCCCATGCTTCTGCTGGACTCTACACAACCTAGAATTATAGTTTATTTTTCCTGTATGTATCTTGAGGTGTTTATGGAGATAATAGGCCTGCTTGAATGACTTTTTGCAGATTGTGCAAGTGTAAGCCTTGACGTCAATATGAACAAACAGATGTCGAGTTAGTTTTGAAGGGAAACTGAAATGCTTCAAGCATATTTTACACTGATATCCACTTTTCTTTTTGCGCCGAAGTGTACATATGCGATCAGAAGACTTGGATACTGGAAAGATCCCTTTTCCGGCAGGTGTGACTGCATCTGATGATGAAGGGTTGGTGTGAGTTCTGAGGTGTACTTTTAAATGAGAGCGTTCTCTGAAGCCACGAAAGCATATGGAACACTGAAATGGCCTCTGATCCGTGTGAATAAGGCAATGCCTTTTTAATTTGGATGGAGCACCAAATCGTTTAAGGCACACAGGGCATTCATAAACTCTTTTGTTTCTGTTACGACTCTTACTTTGCAACACCTTCGGATTTACATCATTGTCCTCAGTTTGTGTTGTAACACTGGCTTCTTGTTCCTCCTCAGATTCTTGGTTTTCCTCCTTCCAACGGCCCTCTGAAGGTTTTGAAGAATAAGCAGAACTCTGTCTAATACGGAGATCCAAATCTTCATTTATAAGGGTATCTTGCAAATATACATCTGAATCACTGCAGTCACCACTAATTTTTTGAAACACCATATTTTCATCTTTGTGAACTGTAGCAGAATGGAGAATAGATTTTCCAACATTACTGAAAGAAACAGTACTATCCTGGTCCAAATGACCAGCAATTACATTCCGACCCTTTTTTTTGTGGATCTTCACGTGGCACTGCAAATGCCACCGAAATTGAAATGATTTCAAGCACATGTGGCACTTAAATGGTCTGATATTGGTGTGGCTCAAAATATGTCTGGCGAGCTTCGAAGGATATGCAAATTTCTTTAGACAGATGCTGCACTGATTCACACCATCCTTGTCCTCACCTTGTGTGGTGACACTGGCTTCTTGCTCCTCCTTAAATATTAGGGTTTTCTCCATCCACTGACCATCTGAAAGTTTTGAAGAATATGCAGAACTCAGTCCAGTGTGAAGATCCGAACCTCTTTCATTTAGAAGGGAAAGTTGCATCTGAGATGACATCTGGCTTGAAATGTTAAGCATTCTCTTTATGAACTGCAAAGACAGAACAATATTAGTGCATCCACTCTTTAAATGTTTTTCAAAAGTAGGCCTAAAAAGTTATTTGCATTTTTTGTCAGCCTTTTATTTATCAATTTTAATGTCTGGGTCTGGGACATCTAGCATATGTAAGTTGTAAAACGCAAAAACATTTATTTCTGGTTACCATGTTTTATTGGTAAGAAAACAAATAACATTTTTAAGATACACACACACACACACACACACACACACACACACACACACACACTCACACACTCACGACATATGTTTGTCAGTAGTAGATTAGAAGGAAATACTAATAATTAGAACATTTCCAGGGGGCGAAATTAACACTAAGTGGAAACTTAAGAAAGAATTTTGCAATAACTTCACCTTACCAGCAGGAATTTCGTGATGTTAAATCGAGAGACGACGTGCTCGATTTGTCATGATTTTCGCCGTTTGTATTCGAAACCGACAATGACAAGCTTCCAACATAAATATATATACACACAAATGCAAAGAACACTTAATTAACAACTGTTCAATCCTCGCATTGGCTGGTATGCAAACAAACGCTTCTTCTTCTTCTTCTCTCACGTTTTGCGGCGGCTAAAACCAGCCTAACGTGGAATTCCGCAACCTACTGGTATGGAGTGTGAAGTACAGAAGAGAAACAAAACAAAACCCTATTAAATCTCTTAATTTTTTTGAACAGAGAGTTATACAGTATATTCTTTACTGTTTCTGTTTTGAAATAGATTTCATTTTGAAATATACTTTTTATAAACGGAATGCACTGCCTTAATTACAAAGGGTGAATATCTCAGATATGGGTTAGTAACCAACATATAAACCACAAGAACACAGTAGCAACCATTCCCAATATATCTATATCTATCTATCTATCTATCTATATATATATATATATATATATATATATTTGGGCTGTCAAACAATTAATCGCGATTAATCGCATCCAAAATAAAAGTTTATGTTTACTTACTATATGTGTGTTTACTTTGTATATTTATTATGTACATATAAATACACATACATACAGTATATATGAAAACAAAATATGTATATGTATATATATTTATACCTGTATACAATTTAGATTATAAATAAATATACATATTTTAGATATAAATCTAAAATATTTTTTCCTTAATATATACATGCATGTGTGTGTTATTATATACACATAATAAATATACACAGTACACAAATATATAGTATGTAAACATAAACTTTTATTTTGGATGTGATTAATCACGATTAATCATTTGACACACACACACACACACACACACACATACATATATATATATAATTTGTTTATTTATTTTTTGCATTTATTTAGCTATTTTCCTCTCCTCTCTACTTTTTACCCTAACACAGCATAGTAGCATCTGCAGTACTATATACTTTTTGAAGTGGCAAAAGCGAGCTGATAAATAGGGACCAAGGGATGTCTACTGAGTATATACAGTATATTCTTGACTTTTTCTGTTTTGAAATAGATTTAATTTTGAAATAGATAATTTAATGTTAGGATATTATATGTCAATATTTCATCATTTGTGAACAAGCTAACTTTTTTCTCTGTTATATGGCTCACAATGTAAGTGCACATGTTCAACAGTAAATTTAGCAGTGACTCACTTTTCCCATAATATGCAGGAAATAAGGCTTGCATGTCCAATACTACACCATGCTAGCACACTTTGCCTGAGAGGGCTTTGTGATTTGTAATTAAGGCAGTGTATTCCGTCATTTCTTACTATTTTATTTTATTTTATTTTATTTTATATCTAAAATTTTATGATGACAACCTCAAAATTAATTCTCACAAACAAAGCTTCACCACTAGATGACAGTGTTAAGCTGTATGGCGGGATCAAGACATGAAAAGCAGTTAGTTCAGCTTTGTGTAGCCTTGCATAAGGTGAGTTTAGTTCAATAAATACAGTAGTATCCTTTGATATCCATCTAAGACATTAAATTTAATTTAAAACATTAAAAACATTTTTTTACATTATTATAATAATTAAAAATACTCTTCGTTGGCACAGTAATAGCCTGTCCTACACTGTGTAATTCTTTAGTTCGCCCAACATAATGCATTCTAAATCTTTAATCAAAATGTATGTTATTTGCGGTATTTAAGCTATCCTTTTTAAAGTTCAGAGTGTTATAATAAAATACTGCTTTTAAATATAGCCTGTTTTTAAACCACACTCAAAATAAGGGGGTGCATATTTCAAAGAAGTCACACGCAAGAGAAGCACAGTTTGTGCAACCACCCCATCACCGCTCGCTTGTCCATGCAATTAGCCCTTATCTGTAAGCAGTTTAATTTTCTGCGACATGGCGCGAGCGGCTCGGGCCTGATGGATGTGACATTAACGGGAGATGAAGCTGGGGAGATTGGACGCTGCAGTCACATAGTGGCATTTGTCACTGCCCCGGTCATGCAGATTGCGCCAGCACCGGCCACTGACTAAGATTAATGACGACGGCTCTCAGTCTTTGTTTCTCTCTGTGCTTGTGTCGAGCTCAAAGCCTAAATACCATTCACACACACCCGGGCTTTATGATAAGACCTCAGACTGTACGAGAGGCATTGAAACCCTGCATTATTATTTTCTGGTAATTACATCAAAATGCAGTGTATTCCATTTATTAATGTAAATTCCAGTCATGTCATTAGTGCTACTCGGTAAGGAAACCAACACTATTATATGCTTAGCCTTACGGTTGGGGATTTTTCAGAATAGGTGTGCTGTGCTATTACTTTTGGAACCCTTTTTCATAGACTGCCATGACACATTTCCGCAATCAATAGGCTAATATATTTTATTTTTTATTAAGTTTTATTAGTATTTCTTATTTATTAGTGTTAGTATTATTTTGTATAGTTTGTTTTTATTATTTTGCAATTACAAACAACCAGTAATCACTGATGCAGAATAACTGTACATTTTATATATTTGTGACCTTGGGCCACAAAATCAGTAATAAGGGTACTTTTTTTTTTTTTTTTTTTTTAAAAATTGAGATTTATACATCATCTGAAAACTGAGCATGCTTTAACTGAAATAAGCTTTTCATTGATGTATAATTTGTTAGAATATGACAATATTTGGCCAAGCTACTATTTGAAAATCTGAAATCTGAGTTTGCAAAAAATCTAAATATTGAAAATTGCCTTTAAAGTTGTCCAAATAAAGTTCTTAGCAATGCATATAACTACTCAAAATTTAAGTTTATATATATTTTAGGAAATTATTATAGGATTAAATATATTGTAGATATATATTATTATAGGAAATGTATTAAATATCTTCATGGAACATGATCTTTACTTAATATCCTAATGATTTTTTTGGCATAAAAGAAAAATCGATCATTTTGACCCAAGCAATGTATTTTTAGCTATTGCTACAAATATGCACATGCTATTTAAGACTGGTTTTGTGGTCCAGGGCTACATAATCTCTATCTATTTTGCCTTTATTTGCGTATGAATTTAATTTAATTTATTTAATGAATGTATTTATTTATTTACCTGCTGGGTTAAATGGGAAATGATATATAACAATAATAAAAACTAATATATATATATATATATATATATATATGCTACCTTTATACAAATGCACTTCCACGTTCTAGATGAAAAATGTGAAAATGGTGCATAAAATAATAAAAATAATCCTGTAACCACATTAAGCCGTGGACCCAAGGACTTGAATATCTCAGAGACTCAGATATGGGTTAGTAACAAACATAGAAACCACAAGAACACACTAGCAACCACCCAGCCCACCCTGGTAACCACACAGGAATGTAGTGGCAACCATTCCCAACACTCAGGAGTTTTGCAGGGTCATGCACCACTTTTATTTTCTTCAGAAAATGTGAAAAATCTATTTTTTGTGCAGTTGTTGTTATTGTTGGTATTTATATATTTTTTGCATTTATTTTGCTATTTTCCTCTCTCTTTTATTTACCCTAACCTGAACACAAATACACACACACACACACACACACAGCATAGTAGCACCTGCAGGCCTATATCATTTTTGAAGTGGCAAAAGCGAGCTGATAAATAGGGACCAAGGGATGTCTACCGATTAAACAAAAATGCAATTCTTGGAATCTCTTACAAAAACGCTGCGTAGAATCATGAAAGGAATTCCTAAGAAGTGTACGAGACCTCCACGTATCCCCTCGGTTGTAATAAGGGAGAGAGCGGTAACCCCAAACTGGCTGCTCGGCTGCACAGAAAATGGTTTTCCTTGACAAATGAGGTGATGCGGACCAGGCTCAGATGGATGGGGGTTTGGGCTGGTTGTATCAGGGCTCTTGGGATGCTGGGTATTTACTCAGTCATTCATCATCCTCTGGCACATCCACTTATACAGGATCTGCACCGCACACCCATACTGATGTAATTCTCCACATGGAGAGCTGAATTACCATAGCCTCTGCTCAGTGTGTGTGTACGGATATGTTATTGTGAAGCGTGGAACAATTTTCTGGATGTGCGCTTGTGCACTTTTATGTATCTGTGAACCTCAAACTGTAGCAGCGCACTCCAACGGCAAATGTAACTGCTTTACATTTTGGTAAATTGGTGGCTAATACGTATGATCTTATTCATATGTTTTCATATGATCATAGGTCAGGTTATTTCATGAGTGTATTTATTCTAATATGTTCCCATAATGGTGTAAATTGGACAGGACAGTTGTACCACCCTGACAACTTTGACTTAATGCCCTAGCACTTTTACAATTCATTTTAAATAAGAAATGTTAAACATTTAATCATACAAAAGATGTTTTTGCATGTTGGTTGCACCACATAACTTTGGTGGTTGAACCACATGACTGTTTTAAACAAAACTGGTTTGCTGTTACAATGCCAAATTACTTACTTCGTACGACCCACTTACACCCCACTAACAGTTAGGTTTTGGGGTGGCCCTTTATTTCATTTTTTTTTTTTTTTTCTCTAAAAAATTCCATGGTAATCACATTGTACAAATTTAGAAAAATCCCCACCTTGTAAAATAGTTAAGTTTTGTCATAAGTTTGGGTTATTCCATGTATTTGTTCCAATACAGGACAGCTGTACCACATGATAGAGATTTGGCAGACAACAATTAAAAAAATAATATATATATTTATTTTTATTTTTTTTCTGAGAAATAATTGAAAAAATACAATGCCAAACTACATTTTCATACAACCTGCTTACACTCCACTGACAGTTAGGTTTCGGGTTGGACCTTTATTCTAACCTTTTTTTTTTTTTTTTTTGATAAAATGAATTCCAACGTCCAAAATTTAAGATTCGTAGGAATCACACTGTACAAATTCATAGAACTAATTATGTTTTCTCTTAAGTTTGGGTGTAATACATGTCCATGATGGTGTAAACTGGACAGGGCAGTTATAACACCCTGACAATTTTTTTTGTCCTAAAAACTATTACAATCAATTTTTAATTTATAAATTAAAAAAAAAAAAAAAATCATCATAAAAGAGTTTAAGTCATGTTTTTGCATGATAGTTGCACCACATGACTTTGTTGCTTGCACCACGTGACAGTGATTTGGCAGACTTTTTTTTAGATATTAATACTATTTTTTTTTTTTTTTAACAAAACTGCTTTACTGTTTATTTTTTCCTGCAAAACAATAAAAAAAAATAAATAAATGTTATTATTATGCATTGATATGTTATGATATATGTTTTTTTCTCATTTGTATGCTTTTGTATGACTCACTTATAATCCACTGACAGTTAGGTTTTGGGCTACTTTTTTAATTCATTTATTTATATTTATGTTTTTTTCTAAAATAAAAAATTGTAAAAATAAAAAAAATAAAGAAAAAAATAAAAAAAGTGTTTAAGTCACCTGATTTTGTTGGTTGCCCCGTATGACAGTGACACTACGTAGGATTTTTCTCATTTATACATTTTTGTACAACCTACTTATGCTCCACTGATGTTTAGGTTTAGGGCTGGACCTTCATGCTTACTAAAAAAAATAAATAAATCGAGCCACTAAATATGAATCAGATTTCGTGAATTCATACAACATTGCCACCTTATAAAATAGTTACATTTCTCATACTGTCCCATTATTCCATGTATTCATTTTATAGTGTAAATTGATCCAGCTGTCATATTTTTATATTCAAGTAGGCAAGAAACCTCCGCAAACTACAAGCTCTTAATGAGCACATCCCATGGTGCATATTTTAATTTGAACAGCTTTGATCCTGGTCTCCAGTCATCTATACACTAGCATTGTCATTCATTCCTCAAAGCTGTTCTGAAATGATATAAGCTCACATCGTCCAAATGTTGAGCATCGATCTGCCCACGTTGTCTTGCTGTCTGTTTGTAACTCCCTTTCCTACTTGATTATGCCGAACATCACTGCGCGGACACTGTATCCCATCATCCTCCCGATGCTAGCTCTTTCTCAGCATGGGCTCCGACCAGGGCACTCATGCGTGAGTGACATTTGCTCCAGCAGAACATTGGAGTTTCAATCAAACCACATGGGTCCTGGGTGTAGTTTGTTCTTCAATACAGTATGGAGTGAAAAGACAATATTTACCCCCACATAGAAATCCCACGTGGATTCACCCTCGGCCGGTTCGTGTGTGCCAACTGTCTGCCCCGGAATCCCAGGGTGCACCGGGAACAGGCTGGTAATGTGGCAGAGGGTGATGATGCAAGCAGCTCAGAGCTCCCTGGGGGACATGAATGTTGATTAAACATGTGCTCAGCCTTGGCTATTGAGCAATGGGACGTGGAACAAATGTCAAACGTTTGTTAATTTCTCTGCAGCGGAGGACTTATCAGTGGAGGGGGTGGAACCCACACCAATGAGGCATGACCCCAATGAGAAACCGATTGGCCGGCCAGACAAGATCAATCTTCTAGAATCAATTTTGAGGAAAGAACAATGTTTCTTGTCTGCGTGTACGCATGTGCAGCGGCAGTAAGTGTTTCTTTGTAGTAGTTGTTGGGAGACGCAGTGATCCAAATTGCAGAACAATAGTAATGACCTGTCTGTACCTGATAATAAATTAAATTAACAGTTGCTGCTATTCTAATTGTGTCTCAGAAAAGGAAAAAATATGGGATTTGAGATGAGCATCTTTTTAAAAAGCATGTGGCAAGTTTTTCAAATTGTTCACCCTTTTTTACTTCTTGTATTGATGTTGGTTTCATATGGTAACTTCCTCCATTTTTCCTTACAATTTCCAAGAAAAGTTTATATTTTTATATAAATGTAATGCGGTGTAACTATAAAGTAGGAAGTGACAACATAGTTACTAGTTACATAGTTACATAGTGAGTTTATAGCATTTATTGCAATTTTATGACCTAAACCATCCGTTCCATATTATAAAATTTAAGAGTAAATTATCTGATATTTTAAGATGCCTTGTTTTATTTGTATTAATGTATTTATTTTTGCATGTTTCTGCATGCTTTTTGCACCTTATGACAGTGATTTGGCCTACTTTTTAAACTATTATCATTATTATCATTGTTGTTTTTATTTATTTATTTATTTTCAAAGACATAATAAAAGGTCATGCTTAACAATTTTTCCCTAAAAAAATGTCTAAGGATGAGGCTATTTTCTTCATTATAATAACAGGACAGTTGTACCACTCTGACAGTTTTGACTTTTTGACCTAAAAATGTTACAAATAATAAGAAATTATAGAAATTTGAAAAATTATATATATATATATAAGAGATCAAGTCGGGTATTTTTGCATGATAGTTGGACCAAATGACTTTATTGGTTGCACCACATTACCTATATATTAATAATTTTTATGTGAATAACAAATTTATTTTTTCAAAGAAAAAACAAAAAAAAAAAAAAAAAAACAAAGACCATGGACAGATCATGAATAAACTAATAAATAATCTTAAAAAACATAATTTCATCAACCCTTGTTAATCAAACCAATAGTAGAGTAACTGTATTAATCTGGCTTGTCTGATTATGTGTCAGCACAAACTAAGTAAACTGCATATTTGTGGGGATGCTGAATTATATGCAGTTTTGCCACCTCCATTCGTCATTCAAACTGACTTCGTTGCTGAGGATATGACTTAAGTTGTATCATCACTCTGTGTCGAAGCATCTGACATTAGGTGTGAACTCATAGCGTTCCACAAACAACCGAAGGGCGGGATGATGGTTAGACCTACATGGAGTTCCCTCGAAACACCTCCCCTGATAAAAACACAGAGTTTGAACTCTTTTGTTGAGAGCAGGATGTTAGGAGAGAGAGGATGCAGATGAATGAAAGCGAGAGAGAGAGATGCCTACAGGGTAAAACAAAAGAGTAAATGTGAAGAGCGAGGGTCTTCCATTTATACGTTCTCGCATTTGTGGATTGCCAGCCGTCAGTGTTCAGACCAGCCCTCCATTTGTCTTACTGCACTGTGCTCTGACAATGAACCACCGGTTTCCTTTATTTCCTCCAGTCCAATCTAATGAGCATCTTCTGCGCGCAGGGATGGAGGTTCTCTCCTTTGTGAGGGCCGGACAGGTGTCTAACTGAATGATGAATGTCCTTGCATCCTTCCATAATTGGCTTCTCTCTGTTTGGCCTCAGTCTGGCTGCATGTCTGCCGGGCGGCCACCTCCATCTGTCAATCAAGTTTGCCCCGCTGCCGACTGGCTGGCCCTCTGATAGCTATGCTAATGCGGCCGCTGCCTTTTGATTGGCTGCTGCTTGGCTGGCCTAGGCTAATCCATTATGGCCCTGACAGTAGTAATCTCCCCCCCAACACCGGGTCCCGTGTGCTAAACGTTATTTGACCGTTCCTGTCACGTTCCTGCTGGCAAACGGACAGCGAAGGTGATGGATGACCCTGCGCAGAGCTCGCTCGTTCATCACCCCCTCTGACTTGTTTGTGTGGCACTGAAAAAATTAGGCACTGTGATTTTTTCAAGATTACTTTTTCATTAAGAAATGCTTCGCCCAAACAAGTTTGAAACACGGCGGCGTACGGCATCGCCTCAGCTGGTTTTCACCATTAGCTAGTGCCAAATCAGAATCAAAACGATCATTTCGGGAGCCGACTGAATGACGATTCTGACTGGCCGTGAACCTGTGACCGTGTTTATTCGGTGGAGTAATTGCGACAGATCGTCGTGATAGATGTAATCAGTGTCCAACGTCTGAAGTTGACATAAGTAAATATACAGTCATGAGACTGTGGCTCTCGCCCATTAACTCCAATGGTTTGTTTTCTTACCTCACTCAGCGACTGCGGAGGGTCTTCGCGCACGCTCCGGCTTGAAAAAGAGATTTGCTGAGAGGACCGTATTGGATGTTGCTAATGCTAACATGGCTGCCGACAGCTCGAGATGTGAGGTCCAATGAAATCATCGCTGAAGCTGGCCTCACATCTTGTCTTCATGACCAAGAAACCACGGTTTTACAGAGATACCCGTGGGAAAGAAAAATCACAAAAGCGATTACTTCTTATTTCAACTGCTTCTCAGACAGTAATGAGTTTAAATAGAGAACAGGTAGGTCTCTTGCTGCTTAGATTTTTCTTCTGAGAAAAACATCCCAGGCATCTCTTGTCTCATCTCAAATTTCAGAGGAGATATCAACAATGTCTCACACTGGGTATAGTTAAGATATCAAATTTAGCAAAAGTCAGAGATTTCAGATTTAAACTTAAAGAATTTATACTAAATTATAAATCATAGGAGTTGAGTATTATACAAACACGCCCAAAAAGTAAATACAACCATGAATGTAATAGAAAACAAAATATGAGCCAAGGTTTGCTATGTCCTTATCTTATAATTTCATTCTACAGAAAAAAAAGGAAGAAAGAAAATCCTGCAGGTCTTACAGAAATAACTAGCAGCTGTGAATGGCAGAATAATTCTGTAAAAATACAGCAAAAATGTAAATGTAAAATATACAATTTTTAATATTTAGCATACACTCTTAAAAATAAAGGTTCCAAAAGGGTGTTTTTGCAGTGATGCCAAAGAACCTTTCAGTGAACGGTTCTTAAAAGAACCAATTTGAAGAACAATTTAAAAATCTAAAGAACCTTTTTTGACTGTTAAGAACCTTTTCTGCATATGAAAGGTTCCATGGATGTTCAAGGTTCTTCATGGAACCATCGATGCCAATAAAGAACCTTTATTTTTAAGAGTGTATACTAACATCCAAAACATAGCTTGTCACAAGTTGCTTTTCCACAAGCTGAAGTAAAGGCAAATATATAAAAAGTGTACAGTATCATACACACAAATACAAAACACTATCATTGCAACACACATGACACAAAACTAATGCAAACCTTATATATAACTAATAACAAAAACTAATTAAAAAACACAATTATTTAAATGAAATGTTGAAGTGTGATACAGAAAATTCTGGGAAGGTCCATTTATGGTTTTAACTCTAAATTATAAGATGAATGGTTCTTTTTCACTTCTACAAACTACATTTAACAGAATTTTACTGTACAATTAAATTACATGTCCTGTTAAATTTATTACAGTTTCTCATCCTATATAGTAAGAAAATTTACTATAATTAACAGGTTTTTACAGTAGCATTTTTAGCATTTTTTAGTCTTTTACCATTAAAATGCCAACCATTTTAAGTGCATTGTGTGTATTATTGCATTATCATGATATCTTTTTCATCAGATATTCCCATACCAAACTGAAAAAAAAAGAAGAAGATAGAAATGTGCTTAATTTTATTGATTGTGCAGTTCAAATCTTAAAGGTACACACAAAAAAAAAAAAAAAAAAAAAAACTGTACTAACTGCAGATAATATAATATTGATAATATGAAAGGCAACTTAAGTGCACACTTTCATATTTTCATGACTGTGTTTCTTAACACGCTTAAGTAGACTTGTGCAGTTTGTTATAATGCCAAATTCAGATTTTTGCTTTAAAGTATGTTTAATAATTAGGTTGTGCTTTAGAAGTACACTTATTTTAATGTGTATTATTTCATATTGCACTTAAAGTTACTATATTTTACATATATCTATCTATCTTCTCTCGTGATCACTCGTTTCTGTATGTCAACATTTCTGTCTATTTATTTATATTTTGAATTTATAAGGATGTTATAAACCTCATGAACTATGAAAGAGCTAAATCTGAGCAATAAAATATTCCTCTTAGAGGACTTTGGTTCTATGTTATTTTAAAACCACTCATCACTGCAAAAACAAATCTGCAGTGTATATGAAGTGTTTGCTCTTCTTATCGCTCACTTTCAGAAGAACTTGTTTACATCATTAATACATGTAAAGGCTATCTCATATATCTGTCTTGGCCTGCTGTGCAAACAGTCAGAAGTGTTTTGTTTAAAATAACTTCATATACCCACGGGCTGGTCTAAGCTTCTTCATTTGATGACACTGTCACTAACATTTTTTTCCACATTATACCATTTTCATCTTTCATTTCTCTAAAAAATGTCTTGACTAGTTTTCTGGAGAAACTCTTGAAAAATATAAACTAATAGCCTCTCGTTTGACCAAAACCAAAGATGAAAAGAGCAATGATAAATTCATACAAAATAGTGTGAAGAGGATCCATGCCATCTGAAAAAATGCCTGTTTTGTCATGGCAGGTTCTATAAAAGATCTTTCTCTGTCTTTTTTTCCCCCATTTTTAGGGGTCAGCACGTGAGATTTATGTGATGAGACTGGTCCGTGTGCACTTCCTCTCTTCTCTGGCCTTGTCAGATCTGGTTGCAGACAGAGGGCAAAAACATTTGTCATCCGTGTGAGATTCTCACCACAGGCTTTCATCTCAACTAACTTAATATGGATGCATGGCATTTGTATGCTGGCTGATGTATACTCATTAGATTTGCCAAGAACCATCTGACAAAAATGATTTGGATGTTTTTAAAATAAGCGTGTAAAAAGTGTGAGGCAATAATACTGTGTGTAAAGGGTTGTCTTTGTTGACATAAAGTTATGAGGGCTGTAATGCGACACACTATAGTTCATCTGAAGAGTTTTTAAAACATCATTTTCTGATACTTTTGTAATTATTATTATTATTATTATAACCTCATTTTTGAGGATACTTCAAATGTTTGTACTTATAAAGAAAATCATTTGTCATAGTGCTGGGCTATTTACGTAAACATTTAGAAATGAAATGGTGAACAATTACAGTACTTGCAGATGAGCATAAAATAAAATAAATAAAATCACTGATATGCATTTATCACAATGCTAGGCTATTTAAACGAACTGCAAAAAAGCTAACAATAATAATTAAAAATAATAATAAAAAAAATAAAAATATAAAATAAAATAAAAGTTAAAGTGAAATAAAAATAAAATAAAACTTAAAGTGAACTGAGGGAAAGTTAAAAGCTAAAATCGACATCCATTTGTCACAATGCAGAGCTAAAACATGAAATAAAATAAAATATGTTTAAAACTATTTAAGTGAACTGTAAGAATGCTAAAAAAATAAAATAAAATAAAATTAAATAAAAGTTAACTATTTAAGTGAACTGAAAGAAAGCTAAAAGATGAAAATAAATTAATATAAAATAAAATAAATATTAAATTAAATGGTGACCAGTTACAGTACTTACAGATGAGTATAATAATAATAGTAATAAAAAGCTGAATAAGAAATTTTGACCAGTAAAAAAAAAATAAAATAAAAGAAAAGAAAAGAAAAGAAAAGAATTGCTTTCGTCACAACTCTGGACTAAGTTAACCTTTAACTGTCACTTCCAATTTTGAACATAGACATGAAAATGCAGTGAACTGAAAAAAGATAAAGGTAGCATATATTAAAATGAAAATAAATGAAAACTAACAAAAAAAAAAAAAAAAAAAAACTGACAAGTTTCAGTACTTTCAGATGAACATAAAAATAAAATAAAAATAAAGAAAAGCTGAATTAAGTGTTGAACATTTACAGTACTACTAATAAAATAAAAACAAAAACATTTAAAACAACTGCATTTGTCACAACTCTGGACTAAGTGAATGTATGAAAAAAGATGAAAATAAATGAAAATAAAATAAATATTGAATTAAATGGTAATGAGTTGCATTACTTACAGGTGAATAAAATAAAATTAAATAAAATTAAACTAAATTTACATATATGTAATTAATTTATAATAAGTACATCTGTAATACACACACAAAGTCCGTGTTTAATTTGTTAACCCCTTAACAGCAATTAAATGTAATCTTAAAATTCTAACCACAGCTACTGTTTTTATTCAGTGTTTTCTGCTGGGATTTCCAGGGTTATAGAGTAAAGGGTACATGGGAACAGTAGAGTATTCTGGTGGGAAGACAATTCCTAGAGGACAGGTCCTTCTCACTAAGAAATCTGACTCAGGTGTCAACTGGAGTCGTGTCCCCTGGCCAAACCGTAGCTGTCCCCTCCCCGACCCCCACCCAGGGCCCACTTTACCTCCGCCTGCCCCTCTGTCTGTCAGCTAAAGCCGCTCTGCTGAGGCCCTAGTGCAGAACCAGATGTGCTGGCTGAGTCCTGAAACATTCTCTTCCCACTGACATCTTAACCTGAAAGGTGTGTGTGTGTGTGGGAGAGAGAAAGAGGTCAAACTTTAGCCTGGCCTCTAAGAGAGTGTAGATTACTTTTGAAAACTTGTGTTTATTGCTTCAGCACTGATTGTGTATTTGCTTGTATGCCTTTATCATGTACAACAAGAACTTCACAGCACAACCACAAAAAAAAAAAAAAAAAAAACTCCACAACATTTAGATATTTGTTTAGCTTTGTTCCATTCCGTTTCAATACGCTCCTACAATCCAAATCGTGAATCAAACGCCTCTAATATTCATTATTTTGAGCATGCGTGTTTTGATTGTATTTGTGTTTGGGTGATCTGTAGCCGCATTGGTTTTATAATCAAAGTCACATTTGAGTCATGCATCTCGGTTCACCCTTTCACCCACAATTCATCATCTCATTCCGACCGATATACGATATCTAATTTATCAACACATGCCCAATCTAAGCAGCCCCACACATGTGCGAGCAATTAGGCAATAGAACAGTTGCTAACACAAACACCTTCTGATAGATGACACTCCAAATGTAAGGCCAAACCACGGCAAACATGACTCAAGGAACCGAAGTATCAATCAGATGAGCAGTGGCCTTTACTGTCACCTCCATTGATTAAACACATTGTTTGGAGAATTTGAAGTGTGTTGCCGTACTGACGTCTTTAGACGATTGTGGTGTTTACTGTGTAGGTTCAGCGGGGTGACAATTCCTCTCACAAATGATACACCACGTCACAAGAAAGAGTATTAGAAACATATTGCAGACAAAATGAGGAGTCACAGTCAATGGATGTCTATATTTAAACCATATGTAAAAATATTTTGTCTAGCATCCACACAGCTTTCGCAGAACATGCCTTTATTGCTCACAAGACTTAATGGAGTTCTCAGCTGTGTTTTATGTGTGTATCAACTTTATTGTCAACCTTTGGACAAATAAGAAACACTGAGAACATAGATAAATGCGATAAATGTTTGTTTCTTATTGAAATTGAAGCTTTTGAATGCAGACATGTAAATTTGAGCATGTTGTTAAGATGCATGTACTGTGTTCTTTTTCTCAGAAAAGAAACTTGAGAAGTAGGAGAATCTTGGTTTAATCGTATTGTTATCTAGGAAAAACAATTAAGATACTTAGAAATCTCATGTGTAATTTTTTTTTTTTTTTTTCTACACTGTACAGTTGAAAAGTTTGGGTCGGATTTATTTGTAAAAAAAAATTGTGAGTCTTTTATGCTCAAGGTTGCTACAGTAAAACAGTAATATTTTGAAATATTATTACATTAAAATACATATTTTCTCCTTTTTTGATTTGCAATCTCACATACTTCTTTTCTATTACATGTACAAAAAATACAATCAAAATTAGGAAATTAATAATAAATAAATATATAAATACATACATACAACAGAACAAAACAAAACAAAACAAAAATCCACATTACAAACCATCCCTTACAAGACCTGCTTACATTTGTCTGTAAAGTATATAATGAAAAAGAAATTAAAACATGACATTAACAAATGATGCATTAGTCCGTAGGGTTTCCATCAAGGTAACAGCAAAAGGGTGTCAGATTTTGTCAAACTGCTCAAATTTGCCCTTCAAACAGTATCTAATTTGATCCAAATGTAAAGTAGAAATCATCTCTCTAAGCCATAGCTTACATGTTGGAGCCTCCTTTTGGAGCCTCTGAAAACACATCAGAAGTTCCATTACAATAACTCTTTATTGGAGCAAAAAATAAAACTATGGGATTAAAAAAATAGCATCTACTGAATTACATTTGTCACAAAGAGGTGAGACATTTGGGGAAATTCTATGTTATTTCTTTAAACTGAATAAGACAGTGTCTAGAATTAATAGAATGTTCGTTAATATCCTTTAAACTCATCTGCCACATTTCCTCAGAAATTTCCACTCCCAGTTCTATCTCTCATTCTTCCGTGAGAAAACTTGTAGATGGGGGAGTATAGGATTGTAGCAGCTCATTAATTATCAGTAATAAAGAAATATTTTAGATTTGAATTTATTCTAAATTGTAATTTATTCCTGTGGTGAAAACTGAATTTTCAGCATCGTTACGCCAGTCTTTAGTGTCACATTATCCTTCAGGAATCATTCTAATATGTTAATATGTGACTCAGGATACATTTCCTATTGTTATCAATGTTTTAAAAAGTTGTGCTGTTTAATGACTATTTGAGAACGTCTATTTATTTATTTATTTATTTATTTATTTATTTATTAAGTAAGTTATTCTCATCAAGGCTCCTTTTTTTAATCAAAAATCCAGGAGAAAATGTTAAATTGTTAAATATTATTTCAGTGTAAAAACACACTGTTTTGTACATGAATATATTGTAAAATGCAGTTTATTCCTGTGATTCATGATCCATCATAAATCATTTTAATATGCTGATTTATTATAAATGTTGAAAACAGTTGTGCTGACTAATATTTTCATCAGAAATCATTTTAATATGCTGATTTATTATCAGTGTTGTGCTGTCTTTTTTATAAATATTTTTTTTATGCACCAATGATATACTGTATATATATATATATATATATATATATATATATATATATATATATATTAGTGCTGTCAAATGATTAATCGTGATTAATCACATCCAAAATAAAAGTTTATGTTTACATACTATATGTCTGTGTGTATGTGTACTGTGTATATTTATTATGTGTATATAAATACACACACATGCATGTATATATTAAGCAAAAATATTTTATATCTAAATTATTTATATTTATTTATAATGTAAATTGTATACAGGTGTAAATATATATATATATATATATATATATCACAGCTGTCCAATAATAATAATAATAATAATAATAATAATAATATTATATATATATATATATATATATATATATATATATATATATTAAGCAGCACAACAGTGATAATTCTAATAATAAATCAGCATATTAAAATGATTTCTGAATGATCATGTGACACTGAAGAGTGGAGTAATGGATGATGAAAATTCATCTTTGCATCACAGCAATAAACTATATTTTAGAATACATTAAAATAGAAAAGCATTATTTTAAATTATAATAATATTTCACTATATTACTGTTGTTGTTGTTGTTGTTGTTTTTTCTATATTTTTGATCAAGTAAATGCAGCCTTCATGAACATAACAGAATCCTTTAAAAAACATTAACAATTTTACTCATCCCAAACTTTTAAACAGCATATTGTTAATAATCTACCCTATAACAAAACAAAGCTCAAAATAAACACTGAAATGGCTGAATTAAAAGCACAACAGACACTAACTACAGTGTGTGAGGCTGTCAGATCCAAGAAGGAAAAGTGGAAATAAAGTTGTCAGGTGAAAAAACCTGGAACGACATGTGTCACTTTAATTCCAGCGCATCAGGCAGATGGTTGAGGTCCACTGTCCAGCACGACTGTCCGAATTGAGTTCCTTCTGATCTTAATAAAAGTGAAAATCCTTCAGCTCCACAGCTGGGGACTCTCTGAAATGTACAATCCTGAATCTGACATTTTTTTCTGGGGGACACTTCACTTTATGGCACACTCAATGTTGCAATGAATTTAATAGGGGATTCTGATTGGTGGACATCATGGAAGACATTATTTTAATGACACTTTAATGTTATTTAGCCACTTGTCACCAGTTTACATCTGTCAATCAGCAAAAGCTCAGTCTGTTTTCCTTCTTGAACATTGGAAGGCCTGCTTTTGCTCATCTTATAGGGAGCAGTTTAACGTTGATCAGCTTCCCGAGACTTGAAAGAGAGAATGCACAGAACTCCAGGCATGTGGAACAATCAGTGTTAGAAGCAAGATAGCTCTCCCATTGGCCCCGTTCTCAACTTTGACCCCTGACCTCTTGGCACACGCACTGCTGTAAATAAAGCTGAAGAGAGGCCTCCCTACCTAATTTCCTTTGGCCTCAAATTTAAACACCAATCCTTCTGACTGTTCTGTAACCAGGGGATAAACATCTCCTCACGTGGACCAGGTTCTCAACACGACCACTCGAGAAATCCAGAGAGAGGAGATATACACAATAGAAATTGTGTTTGACAAGTTAGATTCAGCGGGTCCAGACAAGTCCTTGGCTGTAGTCTAAGCAAGATGTAAACTATTTTTTTTTAATGAGAAGGGGTGTACAGAATAGCTACTGCCATGACAGCTGATTCATAAAATCATTATTGCCATAATTCAGTAATAGACTGTGATTTCATGGTTTAAGAAGATATTGCACCTAGTTGCACCAGTTGTGATTAAATTTATGGTGTGATGACACACCATTAGAGATCTTTGCTTTTGTTTCAGTCCTAAGATTCACTTCAGGACATTGTTTTAAATCAATGCTGAGGGAAACCAGCCAGAGAGGAAACCCCAAGAAAAGTCGCCACAAATCTGTGTGCTAAAATAAAGGAGAGCGAAATCTGAAATATTACATTCTAGTAAATAAAATGACGAATAAGCACGCGAAAAGCATTTTAAATAAGCCAAATGTTATTATTATTATTATTATTATTATTATTTTTATTTTTTTTTCAAAGATATTTATTTTAATACTATTAGCCAAACTAGATTATACAAGTCCGGCTCGTATTTTTAGGCAGGTTCACGACAGACTAACTCATTCACTATAGATTTCATAATGGAACGGCGTTTTCTTTTACTCCGCTAAGTAGATAAATATTACGAGCTGGGTGTGAATTGTGTTTGCTCCATTTTATGTTGTATCTTTTTACATGATGTTACTCAGTGTGTGAAGGATGACCCATATTTCATAAAGCTGTGCTCTTGTTTCCGGCAGCTTTCACAACGAATTTATCTCTGACCAAGATATACACACTCAGCATTTGAGTTATCTATATCACCACTGGCTGTTCTCGAGATAATATTACAGCTTTAAACGTGTCTTTATATTCCAGATGTAAGTTTATGTTACAAAAACGCATACGCTTTGTATTAAGCATTTTCCCGACTACGTTGGATTTCTTTGCAAAACATTTTTACATGCATGCAAATCCTAGCTTTTTACGATTTAAAACAGCAACAGCAATTTTAATGTTTGCTTTAATAGAAATTTAAAATACTTTATGAGGTGAAACATATTTTATAATAGCTACCCACTGGCCAAATGTACCGTCCTTGTTTCTCAACAGAAATATACCTGTATATATAACCTAGTTTATGTCGTCTTGAACGAATTGTGCACTAAAACTAGCCTTTTATTTTCAAATGTGGATACATTCAGCAGTCGACATAAAATAAAAAAAAAGAAAATAAAAGAAGGAGAAACAAAACGGATTGGAAGGTCTTATTAAAATAATTCCATTATCGAAAGGAATGAGATGAAACGCAAGGGCATTGGGCGTCGCGTTATTGCAGGTATTGTTGTGCCTGTGGCTTCTCCTCCAGCAGCGTAATTCTCCTCATCAATACTGCAGTGAGATCGTTACGCCGCTGACATTGATAAATGACCACCAAACTACAGCATTTTCTCACCAGTACTGCAGGCTAGAGAAACACAAACTGGAGGTCGAAATAAGCAGGGAAACGTCTGCAGGAGCAGTCTTAGCTAAGATATCAAACAGCATGAGAAAAACCATTTGAAAATGTCAGCGCGAAATTGCGTTTAAAAGATGCTGGAGATGAAGAAGTGCGCGGGATTTGTGTTTCTGAAAAATTACACGCGGTACAGTCGCCTGATTTGGAAATATTGAATTAATGTGATTTATTTCTGCACATATTGCCTCAAACATTTTACAAAAGACCTCTACACAAATTTTAATACCTTCTTAGATGGTTTTAGGGAGTATTTGCGCTTACGAAATTATTATTTTACACTTTCGTATGCCCCAGTAGATGTTTCAGTAGACGTTATTTATGTAGTATTAAAATTCTCAGTTTGTTTGTAGCCTACATAGTCATTTCTTTTATAACTGTTTGATGCACACGGCTGATATTTACATATCTAAAATCATTCTTGATATGACTATTTCGTTTGCGTTTCTTTTTCTTTTTTTTTTTTTTTTTTACGGACAAAGGGATTATATAAATACGTTCAGCAAAGCTGCATTTTGTCAGCAAAATAAAAATAGTTATTTAAAGAAGAAACTAATTTTAACTGCATATCGCGTCAGTACCGATTTAAATAACATTCAAAGCGAGATATTTAACATTTTGAAAATGAAGCATTTATTACAAGAATTCGACTTTTGACTGTGTAGAAATACTGCTTTAAAAGACTCCTAAAAGGAAAAATGGACAGAGCGGGACGATCGATCCAACTTATCAGTACATCAACAAACATATAATCGACTTTTTCCATAGAGAAAAGCAAGAGTGAGAACGGACCAAAATGTACAACAATATCCCATCTCCATTTTTAAAGGATCTCGACTGAATGCCTATTGACATTGATGTGTTTTACAAATAACATTTACATAATTATGTACAATGGAACATCTCTAGTGGTTTAAAAACTCCTCCAGGCATATTAGCCTTACAAGAGCACTGTTGCTCTCCAGTTCTACAAATAAATGCACAACTCATTTCCTCAAAGACGCTTTTCAAAACATCTTAGGTGGGGAAGACTTTGTGGTTTCACATACTGGAATTTGTGTCAGATGTGTGCCATAATGATCCCACCAAGTGGTTTCATTTCCTTCAAACTTTGTAGAATCATAAATGCAAAGGTCTAAAAACTAGTCAATGACACAAACCCAAACATAGAACATTTCCGGAAAAAAACAAAAACAAAAACAAAAAATAATAAAATAAAATAAAAATCATACACTCATCGTAAAACTCATCATACACTCACATTTCAGTTCTTGGGGGCTTTTAGCATCTTTTACTATATTCCACCATTAAATGTGTTTAATATGAGAGTGTGCACTTGTGCGTGAGGATGTATGGAATATCTGCATCTGGGGCGGCCCCTCTATGCTTGAGCAAAAGTGCACAAATGGTGTGGTCCCCGTGCTTCTTGACGGTATAACAAGAATAAATAAATAATTTAAAAAGAAAAGATCTCCAATTGTCTTTTCAGAAGTCTCTTTTGGCACAAATGCTTCAAGTCTGTTTTTGTAATGGTGCTCCTGCAGACAGTCCTTTGGCTGGAGATATGATGGCCAGATGATGAGGGGTCCGGAAGGTCTCGTGAAGACAGGAGGTGATCGGACGGGGACGTGATCAGGTGAGGATGGATGTGACGTGACTCCTCATGCCTCTGGCCAGCACCAGGACTATTCCTGAGGCCACCATCAAAACCTAGAATATAGATTGAAAAACACAATATTAAGAGATTTATTCACCTACATCCACATTGTGAGCGCATTATTTTGGGTATGTGCTGATTATGAGAAAACAATTATGTCCCTCTTGTTTCTCTAAAATAAACAATAATCTATGTTGCAATAAGGCACTTGCAACATAAGTGAATTTGAAAAAAAAAAATCACAAATAATTACAAAGAAACACACTGAATTAAAACTTAAAATTCAAAGTAAAGATTGAAATAATGTTACTGTTAAAAAATATGTATTGTTTACACAAGATGTAAGCAATATGCAATTTTACAACTTCACTGTCATAACGTATAATGTCTAAAACCCTAAAACGACCATAAAATGACTATTTAAAACAGCTAAAATAATAACAGAAAAAAATGAAATGTAAGTACTTTTATGAAATTATACATTTCATATTTTTACTTTTAAATTCTCCAGATTCACAGTAAAGATGGGGTTTCAGTGAATAGCTCCTAAAATAACCACTTTTTCCTTTGTGTGAAAAACATTTTAACAATCTAAAGAACCTTTTTTAATTTTAAAGAACCTTTCATGCAATGAGAAAAGATTCAGTGATGTTAAAATATCTTTATGCAACCATTAATTCAAATTATTTAAGAGTGTAAGTGCTATATCCTCAATTTTTCCTTTATTTTTTATTTATTTTGAAAGAAATTAAAGCAATTTTTGTGATAATCAACCAACAATACTGTTGATTAAACTTGGATTCGACTCAAAATATTTCATAAAAAAAAAAAAAACATACACCTGCCTCTAAAATCATAAATGTGTCTCAATCCGCTTTATGAAGGAAAACAGATCTTCATAATGATCCCAGTGATCCACCAGCATATGGTGTTTAACCAGAGCGAATTAAGGATGGGGAAACATTCCTCTAAATGACGCAATTACAGTAACGACTCGATGATAATTCAATCAAAAAAAGGTAGGATTAAATAGTCTGGAAATTATTTAGTCTGCGTGTATCTGGCTCTTCCAAGCCAGAGCCCCTGATATCTCTATGTGTCTGAGGCTTCGGTGGGGGGTGTTAACCTCCGCTCACCTCCCCGCTCCTCTCCCTTCATTAGCAGAGGCTGAGGTTGTTATTTGAGAGGAAAGGGCTGTGTTGGCACGATTGGAGAACTGGATGCGGTGCCTATTTACATATAAAGAGCTCTATTAATCAAGGTAAGTGTCATTATGGAGGGGCTCATTGGGCAGCACAGTGTGGGTATTAAATAAAATTCTCCATGCCAGGCCGCCCGCGGCGAGCGATACGTCTTGATTTGTGGACTGTCAGAGACAGGCAGCGAAGATGGAGCCGGGGAAAGAAGGTGCGTGCGTGAGGGGGGGTCGTTGGAGAGAGAATTGCCACTATAATCAGATTTCACACGCCGAGTGAAAGGAGAAAGAGAGGGGATGTTCTAAGTACCAAAGCGTTTCCTTACGTTTATGGTTTGGGAAGCGGGGAGGCGTTTACATGTAGTGCCACTGTCCATCCATACCCATGTTCATACCCATTCCTCCCATGGGACCTGCGAGACGGAGAAAGAAAATTAAAAAACTATAAAACACATGCAAATGCTTTCAACATTTTTACAACAGCACTAAAAGTGACTTATGTGCGATTATAATCAAAGTGTAACTTACCGCCAGGCCGAAGACCCATGTGTTGTTGCCCGTCGAGCACAAAGCCGCCCATAGGCTGACCGTCGGGGCTGTAAGCGGTTCCTTGACTTACTAAACACACAAAAACACAATATATATGTGATACATGCACACATTGATAGTAAAGATGGTAGAAAATAAGCCATCACTTTACCTGCTCTGTTAGACTGATCAATCATGGGCTGGACGATTCTTCTTCGAGCATTGATAAACCTGTCAGAGAGAAGACAGGGAACACATTTACTAAATCTATTTATATTACTGACCGCCCACAGTATATTTTACTCTTATTTAAACACTCGGGACTTTTACTACTGTGAGCTTTTTGCTATGATTTACAGCAAAATATCCCTTAATGCAGTGCGATTTCTCCTGGGCCTTTGGGTTAATGGACCTGTCAGGAGTCCACAAAAAAGCTAATGTACTGTTTTAGCGGCAGGCCGAAGAAATAGTCTAATTTATAATGTAAACAAGCAGAAGGTTTGCTAATAAAGAGATTTTAACACCTTTTACAAATTGCGTTTGAGAAACATTCCATTTAATGGTGAATTTTATAGTAGCAGACGATAAAAAAACAAATAGATTTATTTGATTTGTGGTGTGTTTTTCCTTTCCTCAGCAGTCTAAAGATAACCTCTGTTTTTAAGACTTGCTTTAATTGTGCTTCTTGCTGCAATATATTAGCGAATCAAGTAAAGGGGTCATTGCTCAATAAATATTCAATTGATATAGCATTGGCCTAGTAGCCTCAGGGTATGATTAGCCTAACTGCTTTTCAGACACTAATATGCTTCAGCAGCCCGTAACAGAGAGGTAGGAAATGCCCCTGACATACACTGGGGGAAGGAATTACTTATAGACAGTGAGTCTTAGCCAAATGTTTGTGAACACCTTATTTTGTTGCAGTAAACACACGCTCATATGTTACAATTCTTACATTTTCATTTTTATACCAACCAGCCAATAAACAAGTAAATAAATTAATAAGTTTAATATGACACTTTTAGTCTTTTCTTTATTATGTATAACTAAAACAAAATTCACATTTAAATTAAAATAAAGTAAAACGTAGGAAATGAAATTAATTGTCTGCCTAGGATCAGTGTTGGTTGTAGGTTACACTTTATTTTGATAGTCCACTTTAGACATTCTACTAAATGTAAGTAACTTTGTAGCTACATGTCAACTACTTGTCAACTACATCTCATTATTTGCAACTACATGTCCACTACCTCTCAGAGTAGACTTTAGGGTTAGTTTAGGGTAGGTTTAGGGTTAGTTGAATAAGTTGACAAAGAAAGTGTTAGAAGATATTAAGCAGACAGTCTACTAATACTCTAGTAACTGCTAGTTGACATTTTGTTGCAAAGTTAATTACTGTTAGTAGAATATCTAAAGTGGACTATCAAAATAAAGTGTTACCTGGTTGTATTACTATGTTGTAAAAAAAAATAAAAAAAATAAAAAAATTAAATAATATGGTCTAAGAGCATACAGAAAATTTAAAACTTAATTTTTAAGTACAAAATGCAATTTAAGCATCTAAGTTATATGATTTAAATGCGTACCAAAAATAAATTTATATGTCTATTGGCGTTAATAATAGAAATATCTATTGTAGCCATGTGGAATTATGCTATCAGAATAAATCCCATCTAAATATACAATAGAAAGAGGCTTCATATCATGGATTTAGAATCTAGCAATGAGATAATCTAATTTGTGTAATCCAATAGCAACTTTAGCAAACAAGATGGTTACTAAATGAATAAACATTCAGGAGAACTCTGGTGACCAAACAGCATTCCTTAATATGCCAACATAACATTTGACAACATTTCCAGAAGTCCCTCTGAGACCCTGGGCAAAGCTCATGATTGCTCCTATTCTTACTTTTATTTGTCTCATTGGGGCTTTGAACAGCGTCTAATAATAGTGTGGGAAATCAGGATCACCGGACTTGAAATGGAAATGTTACAGAGATCCCTAACCCTGACTTCTAAGTGCTGAGAGGTCAAGCTGGCAAGTCAAAAGTCAAAGGTCGAAGGTTACTCACCAGTTATTCACTTGTAAGATGGTAAGGCCTGTGTCCTGCGCTAGCTGCTTCTTCTGTTCTTCCGACGGGTAGGGGTGCTGAAAAAAAAAACAAACAAACAAGAAAAATGATATTAATGTTTAAAAAAACTTCAGCAGTTAATAACACTGCTGTCCGATGATCCATAAAGCAATAATGAATGGAACATGTAAATGTCTTCATTTTTTACAGTTGTGTATTTCTCCTTGCAGTCTCCATTAATAAGGCAAATCAAGATGACCTGACTTTTTCTTAAAAACCAATCTGTTTAAATGACTAATGACCTCGAGCATCAAGTCTACCCGCCCCATGCGAGACTCTGGGCATCCCATATGACTCTTTCAGGAAATTACATCATTATATATGATAGACTTCCCATATGCAGCCCTGAGTTTGAGAATTTCCCCGCGTCTTATTGGCCGAGCGCTCGTGGTTTTGTTTGACATTATTTGACATTACTTGACAAATGATCGAGTGGGTGTGAAAGAGAGACAATGGAGAGTTTTGTTTAGGGTTGAATAGGGCTTGGCCCTTGGTGGCCCCACGGTGGCCCCTGGCCCCTGATCTTCTTGCTCTCACTGTGAGTGCAGAGGGAGGGCAGCAGATGGCAGGCAGGGGTGAATGTATAGACAGCGCAGGGTCGTGGGTGTGCACCAATTTTGGCACTGTCACGGCCTCACCTCCCGTGGTCACTTGGTGAGGGATGAGTCCTGTTACATGTCTCGTTCCCTCTCTCACACACTGACGGAGATTTCCCTGCTCACCTCCTGGCTTGCTAGCTGTCATTGTGCTGATGAATGACTGTAAGCTCCGCCCCTTTTCTACACAACCTGGTGATGGTCGAATGCGAGCTGTGCTCTGGGATCCATCTTTAAACTCTTATCAAAAAGCTCTCAGCAGGTTGTGCGGTGATTGTTCGCTAAACTTTAGTGAGGAACCTACGTGTTCGAGCAAGCTCGCTTTCAAAGAATCACTCATATCTGCATGAATTACACTTATGTCACTTAAGAAGCCCCCTCCTCATCTCCATTTGCATGCCAAAGGAGATCTCTCTATCTCGTTCCAGCGCAACTAACAGTTATAACTGTAATGTTCCACTGAATCTTAATGTTCCACCTTTCTTTAAGATTGGCAGCACAGGGGGTCTTTATCGCGGACCTCTGAATAGGTCACAAAAGATGGAGGCTTAGACCATATGTAAGAGCCCCCCCATCTCAAACGTCGCACACTAGCTCAAAGTAGAACCCGACAAAACGTAATCCTGCAGCTTTCATTCAGCCCCGACCCCAAATGAATGCATGATCGCCTGGGTGTTGCAATGGGGGCCATTCAAAGGCCAAAGTCCCCTCTAACACTTTTTTTTGTCAGAGGACACATCCTGCAATGGGAAACACTTTTGCTTCACAAATCTCACTGAAAAGGAGCTGGGAACAGAGAGAGGATAATTCAATTAGGCTCTCCTTTTTTATCTCTAAACTCTAAAGGTGGGTAAAAGGGAAAGGATTACTATGTGTACAGGACCTGTGTAGCCCTTAGAAAGTGCAGGAATTCTGAAAGAGAATGGAAAACAGGAAGACGCAAGAGAATGGTGGGAATTCGAGGAGGTGGACCGGTGAAAACGTGCCGAGATTCGAGGGGGTTGAGAATGCCACAAATCAGCCCAAAACCAGCAAGTTTTGGTGAAAGGTACTCACCCCGGGGCGAACAGGGCCCTGGGTTTTGACAAGCGAAATGGATGGGAGGGCCGAGAGACAGATAATAACACACCCTGCTAGTTTTAATGCAGTTTGGATGCAGGCCGCTGAGCTGAGAACGGTGGAATTGAGCTAATTCGCCAATAGACGTGTTGGGCGCTCTGGATTGTTTTCCAAAGGCTTCTAACTTCTGAGATATGAGAGCGTCTTACCGTGAGGTGCTGGAAGAGCCACGCCCGCATGATGTTGGTCGCCACTTTGGGGAAGATTCCTCTTTTCTTCTGCCGTTTCTTGTCTTGGTCATCCTCGTCCCCTGTTCCCGGAGATGCCAAGCTGTTATCCAAACCATCTCCTAAAAAAACAACAAGGGTGAGAGAGAGAAAGTCAGTTTAATGAGATAAAACATCACCTTCAGTTGTTTATTCAGACCGATCACTAGTGCCACTCACAAACACGATGTGAAAGAGCCACACGGGGGGGCTTGTTTTGATTAGCAACAGTAACACAAGGACCGCGGCGAGCAGGAGTATCCATGCAGTGAGAGGGAACGCTAATCAACAGAGCGAGATCTCTCCCGCTCTCTCTCTCTCGCTGTCTCAATGTCAGAGATTTCGAGGAAGGCTCTGCACCAACCCCAGTGCTATTAATTCAATGTGAGTTCTGTCTTTGACATGGGGTAATGAATGTCCAGGCTCTATGCTTGAATGGGGAATGGAGACTTGGCACTGCAAAGAGAATATCTGATCTGAATTAGCACTCAAAATAAAGTCGAAAAACTTGGGAAAAACATAAATAAAGCAACGGCTGTTAGAAGCTAGTAACTTGTAACAGTGCAGGGGCAGAACATATGATGCTAAACCGCTAATTTACCACCTACAGTAGGCAGGCTGCAAAACGTGACTAAGTTTAGTTAGTGGCCACGTACACACACTACAGCTAAATACAGTCATCACTTCCCTTCCAAGCACTTAAAAGTGTTCTAAACACACACAGAATATGATTAAAAGCTTATTGTAGTTATTTACTGAAGCTCTTGTAATCTCTGGGAATCGAACCTTTGACCACAACATTGTTAGTGCCACGTGCTACTACATAAGCTACAAAAATGAATGCTCAGTTTTGTATATAGATAGATAGAAAGATAGATTGATAAAACTGGCTATAATAAAATGCCATACCAAATATGTGCTGAAGTGACTACTCAACTTTTAACTATTGAGGCAGGTTTTGTTTTTATTTATTTACATAATGTCAAATGAGAAAAGTCGAAGTATTATCAAAATCCTAGTTTCCAACTTATCATTGAGGGTTTGATAACACATTAAATGTTTGTACTATTCGGAAACTCGTAATTACGGTAATTCTGACATGATGCGAATGAGGCATTGCACTGTAAGATCAATTGATGCTTAACAAACAATGCTTTTTGAACTGTAAGCTCTCTGATAACATCAAGCCTGCTTTCATTCCATTACCATCCAATCTAGTTTAAGATCAGAGCCAGGCAGGAGACCGCTTTTAAACTAAGGTTTCCGTCTTGTCCTCCTCCCCACCCTCCTTTCTCTTTCTTTCTTTCCATCCCTCTCTCCCGCTTCCATTAACTGTGCATCAGGCAAGATGATTTACTTTTAACAGTCATGCTTATTTTTCTTGCCCTGAGGGTAGAGATGCCTTGAAAGCCTGCCCGGAGGGTGTGTGAATAATGTATCTGAGGGACTCCTCCCCGGAGGCGGGACAGGAACCCTACTTTTCTTAAGATTGGCCCTGCTGTGTCTCCTTGTTTTTGGGGATGCATCAATCAAAGGCGACTGTATGCGCCATATTCATGCATTAATATTTCAGTTAATGAATAATGACATTTGAATATAAGAAGGGGGGTGGTGGATGGACTTCAGGCAGGCTGACTGATGCCATAATCAAAATGCAAGTCAAGGGCAGGGCAGTGGTCTCACACTGTCTGTCTACACAACACAGTGTTGCTTAGTATGCTTAGTAATATTTCATATTCAGAACAATTTAAAAGAAAAGAAAAACATAAAAATGAAAATGAATACTGTAATATATTAGACAAGAAAATGAATTACAGTTTTTAAGTGTGAAAATCAAAAAGTTTAAAAGAAAATTATAATTTCTGTTTGAAAGAGAACAAGAAAAAAGAGAACTGAAATGAAATTAAACAATTGAAAAAAAAAAAATTGAAAAAAGTTAAGAGTTATCATCATGTTCATGAAAATCAGATTTGAAAAATGTGTTAGAACAAGTGAAAATAAAAGAAAGACATGAAAGAAAAGAAAGTGAAACCAGCAAATAAGCAAAAATAAATAAATACATTTGTTTATAAATATCTAAACTGTTCTAGAAAAAAAAAAATACAAATAGAACATTATAAAAGTATAAAAAACATGACTTTTAGGGAAGAAAAAGTAAAAGGTAAAACTATAATAATATACTACAGAAAAGAAAAGAAAAGAAAAGAAAAAAGAAAAGAAAGGGAAAACGATAGATAAAGAGAGCTGGGCGAGATCCTTACATCTAAGGAAGACTCAAACACTCTCTTCCCCCCTTCTCCTCGAGCCTCTCTCCTCCTGTTCCAGAAAACGAAGGCCGCAGGGCTGATCCAACCCGACGCTAATCGCTTCTGACTGTTCCCTGGCAACTTGGCCCATGCAGCCTGTGTGACTGCACTCTCTTTAAAGGCTGCTGCTCTCTGCAGCTCCCTGAGCCCTACCTCACTCCCCGAACCCGGAGTCTGCACGCGCAGCGCAGAGGGGGGCCAGAGCAGCCTGGAGGAAGGCTGGAGTAAGCCCTCAGGCTGTTTAGAGAAAAACAGCACCCTAAGACATGGAGAAGAAGAGGCTTCTAGCTTCTTTTTTTTTTTTTACTTTCCCTCATACGTATAAAGCAAAACTTCTGAAGGGGTTCTGCGGAGAAATGCATATAAGTCTTAGTAGAATTTTTCTACCGGATTCCCACATCCTTTAAGCCAACCCTGGCGGCATCCGTGTCACATCACGATACCTTCAGCATCTGAGAGATGACAAGGTCCAAAGCTAAAACGCTCTGCGTTGTTCTAATAATTAGATGAACTGGAGATAGATGAATGTCCCGGAGACAAAGGGGCCCGGCGCAAACTAGCCGGGTCTGATGACTGCCACCCCGCACGCATCACAGAATAAATCCTGTTTGCTTGCTTAATGAGCTCACCATGACCTCAATCTATCACGAACTATACTTCTCCAAAGGGGCCATAATTCTGACTACTGGACGCAACAGACTGGATAATTACTGGACGAACGCAGATGATTTTGTTCTCGCTAATCGTTTCGCTTAAAGCATATTGATTAGATGCTCTTATCCTCTTGTCCCCCGTGGCCATGATATGATCCGGAGGAACATGGGATTGGACCACAGTCGGGTGGTATTGACAACTAAAACGCGGAGGCATCGGCTCTTGACACTTGTTGTTGGTCCACTGTGCTTCATGCTGGGATTTAACCTCCATTGAAGGTTCAGATATAGATGTAAACATCCTGTCTCAGCCTGTGTCTTTCAGCAGCCTTCGAGGTGAACACTGGCCTGGAATGTCCTGCAGCTTCCCTTTGTTCCCTTTAGGCCTTTGTGATGGACATTCCTAGGCCCTGCATTCCCACCAACACGCACATGTTTAGGATAGCTGTGGAAAACCCCCCACTACCATTCTACCATCCCAAACTCTCGCAAAAACCCACCCTAAGGTGAGTCAGCAGCTCTTAGAAACATTCGGACTGCGAGGGGCACCTCTCTTTCCTTTTTCGGACTCGGCAGCCTAACCTAACATGAAGGTTTCTCAACTTCTACTGATGTGCAAGCAACAAAGGGACCCCCCTAAAAGAGACAGGTGCTTTGAAGAGCCCCAGTAATCCTTTGGACTGGAGTTGGGTGACTGACGTAACGCCCCCCATTCACTTGTAATGGAAAAGGTGTTTGCTTTAGCGATCTCTTGAATGATAAAGGGAGGAACACCGATCCAAAGTGGCTCCTGGAGGAGCAGCAGGTAGATGTCCCTGATCCTAACCCAACCTCTGCCTCTGATCACCCCAGATATCAACCCTCTATTGTGACTAGTATTTGAAGTGCTCTGTCCTTCAGGCCGGCAGGGGTCATTCCTCTTCCCCTTCTTCAATGCATGCTCTTTGGGGTCAAAAGGCCGTAGGCCTTGGATGTCCCCCCACTGTTGTTTAAAAAAAGCCTGGTGTGGGGAAAATGCCGCCACCCTGATGCTTTTCTCTCTTTTATACTGAGTAGCACTGCAGAAGCACTACTGGCATTGCTGCTATGCCAAACATTTTAAAAGTATCTTTCAAACTGTCACACTGAGGCCGAATTGTCAAAGAATTACAATCTGGCTGCTGGTTTTTGCTTTTGGTTTCTCTTGTCTTGCAGAACATCCTGCTGTTGTGCTACATAATGGTCAAGCTATTGATGTCTGATGGTTAAAAGGAGGTGAGAAACCCTGAAGGCTATTTTAACTGAAGCAGTTAGTCGTAAAAAAAAATAAGATAATTAAATAAAAATTTCCCCAAAAGGTAAACAGCGCTAAAGGACAATAAATATAGAGTGGCAGGTCATAATATAAATTAAGAAAAAAAAAAAAGTGACATGCAAATGAAAGATCTGGTAAATTAAATTAGACCCTTAACCTTTCAAGAACATTAAACACCTATTGTGTCCACAGGAAAATCGTAAAACCAGCTCAGTGAACCATCGCAATGATGACACGAACAATGACACATTTGACTTTGATTAGTAAATACTGTTTACATCAATTGGCATTAAAAAAATAATGAAATCAAAAGACTAAGTTATGCAAAATATCATACAGAATAAGTACAATACACACTGCAAAAGGTGATTTAACCCATTTTTATATACATTCAGTGATATTTAATAAACTTTTACGTTGGAAAAAAAATAGATCTCAACATTTTCAGTATAATTTAAAATCCAACATCAAGTGAAAAATACCACTTGAAGCTTAGAATACGAATTAAGATGACGGCATAAACTTTGTTAGCCTTTTCAACAAAACATATTATGCTTTAGTTTGATTGAGTGACATTTAATAACACTTTCGCCTTGAATAAAACCAATTTAGACGTCAACATTTTTAGCTTCCCATTTTCTTCAGTGTATAATGTATAAACATAATTTAAAATCCAACCTCAAGCGAAAATACTACTTGGAGCTTGAAGCTTGGAGTACGAATTAAGTTGACAGCATAAACCGCGTTTTCAGCAAAGCATATAATGACGTAATAGTAAAATTGACAGGTTTTCCTACCTAGTTCGCTGCTGTTGTCTCCACTCTGAGAGGCATGTCCCCCGCTGGAGGGTCCTGGGGTGCCAACTGAGGGAGTAGAGTGAGCGTCGTCCATGTCTCTCCAGGATGCTGGATTCTGAGGTTCAGGTACATAAAGATCCAGGGTGAAAAAAAAGGCCACGTTAGTAACACTAGCACATCTACATGCGCTACATTTTTTAAAACAGCAATTTTTTTTAAATGCCTAGTTACCATGTCTGTGCTGAAAAAAAAATTCTGATCAAATTAGAGACAACTGAAACGCACTAGGAATATATTTCCAAACACAAGACCTATGGAGCTACAACCAGGGTAACTGCTTCTCTTGATGTCCGACCGTAAATGCTCACAAGAAACCAGCGGCGTCCCCTTTTTATCCAGAACAGGGTACAAAGCACTTAGACGGGCTCAACATGAAGGCAAACAGCAGCCGTTCCTCTTCAGGTCCTTAGCGTCAGCTGTTTGCCTGATGGTGATCAGCTAAAGAGCTCTAAGAAAGGCCAGAATAAGCTCCTACAACAATAAAGCTGTGTGAATAAGACCCTTCACTGTTTTCTCATTAAGACACACAAAAGCAGTCTGTGGGTTTGTGTGTTTATGTGCGTGTGTGTGTGTGTGTGTGCTGTTAATAACGTTTCAGAAGGCCACTGTCTCCCTTCATCACCTAATTCAAATTGTTTTGTGTCACACCGCACACTTGTAAATCGATAAGACATTACGGGAGCATCAATAAAAGATTACAGTTATCGTCAAATGTACAAAGGTACATATTCATCAAATAAATTTCAGCTGACCAAGTGAAGGTATGACGGCTAGACCTCGCTAGCTGCGGTTCAGATCTATTTGGTGAGGATGGGGAAAGTCATCCAACGTTTTACATGATGGCAAATAGAAGGAAAGTAATGTAGGAACTACATTAGTCTAAGTTACAAAACGGCGGTTTTAATCTGTGTGTTTAATATGGAGAAAAAAAAACAAAAAAAAAACGCTCTCTTCCCATTTTGACCTGGAACAGAACTAAGCAGAATGTAAAGTTCTGTTCTTCTTAATTCTGTGGTTTTGTGCCTGTGACAGGGGGTGGTGCGTTGATAATAGGAAGCACAACTGTAAAGAACACACTGTTGGTCTCTGAGCGAAAAAAGACTCCCCTCCTGCTTGACAATAACAATCCAATCAGTTCAAAGACAATAGCGCATTCACGTGCAAATGTAACGTTGATCATTAGGGCTAACAGCGGGCTGGACAGTGGGGGGAAAACCCTGACCCTTAGCAACACCTGCACCCAACACGACGGGCTTCATCAACATGATCATCATCTTCATCATCATACCTCTTCTAAAATAAGATATGTCCTGGGGCAATGCCTTAATGATTCATATCAGTGCAAAGAGAAATGGATTTAGATAATGTTGTTTAAATAAATTAGCATATGTAACTAAGTAATTACTCCTCTTTCTTTCTTACTCTCTCTCTTTATGACTAAAATATATTGTGGGGATGAATAATGGAGGAAGCTAAAAAGAAAAAAAAAGGCATGGCTGAGGCACTACAAATGTTAAGGGAAAAAATCTGTAAACTTAACCATGTTTGTTTAGGCTACACAATAGAAAATGAATTGCATTTGGATGTTCAGTCTTTACTTTGTTGGAAACGTCACTGATGTTCCTCCATAAATTGCCTGTACTGTAAATACAAACAGTTCCACAGTCTAATTGGCCTGTTATATGATGTCATAGAAAGCCAATTAAAACTCACGTGATCTGCGAGATTTGTCGAGGATCCTGAGAGGTCGTCGAAGTCGGACTTGCATCCATCCCGTTCATCAATTACCAGGTCAATGGGCATTTTGCCCTTCAAACAGCTAATATACCGATGGCAGAAGTTGTCGCAAAGCTCGTGTACCTGATTAAAAACCGGGAACAATTACATTTGTACATTTGTTTGTTATTCGAACAATATAAAATGATAATAATGTAAAAATGATAATAACATAATTAACATACCTTTTCGAGTTCTAAAAGATGGAATCGTAATACTTGTATTGACTGAATCATCTAAGGAAAGAGCAAAACAATACATTTAATATTTAAACAAAAATAGCATCATTACCAACAACAAATTCTAGCCTAATTATAATAATAATAACAATAATAATAATTGGTTAATACTAATATTAAACTAATACAAAACTTCAAACGTCAAAACATCAAATGGTTATTCTATACGCGCGAGAAATCACACTCAAATCAAAATCTTGGCACGTCTGATATTGTGTTGGCTTTGTAATGTTATGACAATAGCAAAAGTGTAAATAGGTTCCTCCAGAGACGATGCTTTGAGGGAGCCCAGGGCAAAGACCCCCACGCCCTCTGATAACACGCGGCCTCATAAATCACTAAAGCTTCCTTTCTTTCCCTCAAAGAATCCTCACATGGGGCTTTGAAGCGACTTTACCTGGAACAAAATCTGTGCGAAACAACATATCACACTTACCAAATTGTCCAACTCTGGATTAGAAGAAAATAACGGCTTCTCTGCCCGAATCTGTAAAAAAACGTCACAAGTTTGTTAGAACAAAAACACTAATTTTTGCCCCTAACAAATAGGCTACACAAAACGCAAATAACAGTTTTACGTTTTCCACCAAAATATTTCACCAACCGCATATTTAGTTAAATCGTTAAAATATTTATTTTTCAATTACCACTTTACCTGTTTGGCAAACACAGCGATGTCCTCGTTAAATGAATCAGATGAGCACACATCTCCTCCAGCGACTCCGGGCTCTCTCGGTGTGCATGTGGCCAGCTCGCACTTCTCAAACACCAGCGCCAGAAGCGGAAATAACGGATGCCTTCAAGATTCAACATAAACATTTACAATAACTTACAGATCAAATAACTATATCAATAACTGTGCAATCATTCTGATGACAGTATTTGTAGTTTTATTGCTACTTTTATTGATTGACGGTCACATATAGTTGCACTCCGTCAGACTAAAAGCGCTCTCTCTCTATATATTTTTATAACAAATTAAAAAATAAATAAACATCATTTTTTTAAAGTTTAATTATACATCGAACTATTTACATGTCAGGTGAATTTAATATATGCTTAACCAACAGCCTATATAATTTAAGATCGTGTATACACAGAAATTTACTGACTATAATAAAGTACAAATAAATTACATTGTCATGCTGGTGTAATAATGCAGCACGCCGTTTAAAAAATTAAAGATTGTGTTAACTATTATAGTAAGCTAGCTGCAATAAAGTACCCATAAATTTGGTCCTTGTCTCTCTTAAGTGCGTCGTTGACAGCCGAGCCCATGCTGCTGGGCATGATGCTGTGCGGTGCGTGGGCCCCATAGTGCTGGTTGGCATGTGGCGGTGGCCCGTGGTTCAAATGATGAACCTGCGGCAGAGGCCGAGGTGCGTGCGGGTCCCCGTACATCGACGCCGGAACCCCAACTCCATCCATACCGCCACCATAGTGGGCAAGGTCTTCGTACTGCATCAGACAGAAACTGTATCACAGACAACTCAAAAACACACACATGTGTTTACCTAATATTAAAAAGCTATTAAAAACAAACTATTTGCAAACTTTACGAACAACTTAAGTTGTTTACGCGGCGGATTTGTAAAGGAACGTACCCGTTGAGCCATCAGCATATGACGCTTCTGTTGAAGTTAAGTGCAAAGTGTGATCTTATCCAACGAGGAAGCAATTTGAGTGATTTAATTCCTTTTGTGCATCCGGTTTAAGAGGACTGAGCTGTCGGTAATCCGTTGAGATGATAGAACATGTCCTGTGAAGAGTTTCTGATCGCTTCCTTTTCAGCCACTTTTAGTTTTTAAACAATTCGAGCGTGTTGCCAAATGCACTTTTACGAATATGCCCAAATAAAACCCCGACACGTTTACCTTAGGTAAATTATATATATTTACTTCCACTTGAACCCTCTGACTAACTAATGCAATTTACACCTCATAGACTTCCTGAAGTCAGAAGAACCTTTCCAAATTCTGGGATGTTCGTGTCTGGCATGGCAAACACTGCAAGGAAAAACTATCCGGATCTCATGGTCCCTCTTTGCGACCCACGCTTTGCTTCGACTGGGATTGTGTTGGTGATTTGGAGCAGGTTCCTCTTGAAGAGACTGAACCCCTGATGACTGAGCCTGGGAAGCGTGGTGGGTGTTACCAGCTCGACACCTCTACATAAAGCAAGAGAAAGAAGAGCGGAATGACCACGAGCTGCCAGCGAGTGTTCACATTGGATACGCGCACAGATGACGCACCACCATCCTCTGCGTTTTGTTACTAGGGGTGGAGTGTCTTTATTTTTAAAAGTGCTAAAATCAGATCAGTGCACCGAGTCGCACTGGGAATGGACCTTATTTCAACAAATTGCTGAGCATCACAGTATTTGAGCCTTTGAAAATATATTTACCACAGACTATAAATTTTGACTGCTTCGTTGTTTAACTGTCCTTCAATATTTGCGCGTCACATATAGAAGTTAATCAAATATATATAGTGGAGTTGAAATAATAAGTTTACGTTTTTGTTTTTATTTTAGTTTTTGTTCTAGAGTTTTTAAAAAAATATTTTCTTTTTACTGATTGTAGTCTAATTGAAGAACTGTCTGAACATGCGTTCAGTTTAATATTATAGATTCACGGTGTTTTATATTATCTTTTATTAGAATAAAATGTTAATGTATGAAACTAGAAATAGATTTTAAATGAGAAACTATAAAACCCGTGCAGTTATACATCTTCCTCTTATTCCAAGCGTTTTGCGCATAAATGACACTGAGGGAATTCTGCACGACTGTCTCATCATAATATTTAAACGCCTATAAAGGAAACGAAATCGACCGTGATGAAAACACAAGCTAAATTGGTGAACAGAAGCATTCCATTTACTTTGCATTTGACAATTTAAATTTACTTACAGTTGTAATTTTGTTGTTTTGAAGTTATATTTTATAGCTCAAATCAATTAGCTTTATATATTAACAAAAGAAAAAAAAAAGAGCACGTTATTTAATTTAAATATAAAATGTTATCGAGCAACACAGGGATATAAGGAATATAAAAAAAAAACAAATGTCAACTACTTTTGGCCAAATTTGATACAGCATTTCACTTTATTACACCATCAATATTTAACCTGTGTAATATTTGTAAAATGTAATATTTTATTTTCCTCTTATTTGTTATATTAGTTCCCGTTTATTCATTCATTAAAAACATGAATTCTGGCATTTGTGCATTAATTTTTAAATTATTTCGAAAGCGTGGTATTGCGAGGATCCTACTGAAAAATAACGTTAAGAAGGTTTTTGAGTATTGTTTGTATTTAGATGCGACATTTCTACAAACACACGCGTAGAGTAACAAACAATTTCCCATATAAACTTTTGCGGCATCACAGTAATAAATTATTTTATTATTATTATTATTATTATTATTATTTGGATTAACGGAATGATGGTAAGCGTCACCTTTCATATCAATGTAAGTAATTTAAGTAATATACTAACAATTTGAAAATAAACAAATAAATAAATAAACAGCTTATTTGAATAACTTATTTGATTTTTTTATTATTATAATTAGGCTATCGTAATTGTATTTTAATTGCAACCTTTTAAAAAAGTAAATCCTAAATTTGTTATGTACATTTCCAACACGAGTTTTAAACTACCTTTAAATGTCAGTGTTCTTCGCCCATGTTGGTAGGATGATAATCCGCTTTAATTTCAAAAGTGTTGACCTTTGCTTGACCCGTCAGGATGTGTGCTTGAGCCGCACGATACTTTTCTTCTAGTTCTTCAGATCCAGCGAGAGTCCTGCAAACCTGCCGCTGGGCTCCAGTTTCACGTGTGCTGTGCTTTCCAGTGCAACAATCAATTTCAAAGTCACTTTACCTTCTATCCCCACCTAGCGGTGCATCTGTCTTTGAAAACCACCGTGCAAAGCCTACACGAGGAAAACGAGTTCGCATTTGAATTCTCTCACCGGAGCCTCATTGTCGATGGAAAACCAAACATATTTAACAAGAAAAAGCAATAGGCGATATTAGAGTTGAATTTCACAAACGCAAACACGCTCAAACGCGTGATGCATCAAGAAAAAAATGCAAACGCGATCACAAAATAATAAATAAATATCAACCACATAAAAAAAGCTAAATAAACACTGCGCGTACTTGAAAAGGACTCGGAAATAATTGCAAATATGCACTTAAATGTTCCAAGGCAAAGGAAGAGAGAGCATTGCATGATGAGGTCGTTTATTTACTTTTCAGGAGAGATGGGAAAGTTCCTTCCTTTCATCAGTCTGTACATAATCTCGCGCGCCCCTCTTTGAAAAGCAGCGCGCGTGAATTATTAAAGGCATACATTTGAATTATAAATACGCTAATGATACCGACACGGGCTGAGCGCGCCATGCCCGAGGCTAAATTCTTCCGATGCACATTATTTCTTGGCACTCCGACTTCATTTCCTCTCTCCTTTCTCTTTCACTTCTTCTCCTCCTTTGTATTTCGCTCCCCGCTTACAGTATGCATGGAAGATGCTGACTGATTCATGCTGTCACCCGGGCCTGCTTTAAACTGTAATGAGTTACCATAGTCTGAGCCTGTGTGCATCCTCAAAAACCTGGTTGCACAATTCTCCTGCCAAGCCCCCAAAACAAGCACACACACACAAATGCAGGCAGGCCTGGCAGAGAATCAGACATCATCCTCCGCTGTCCTGAACATCATTAGCGTTGTCAGGACAGGGTGAAGCGCATGGCCCAAACTCTCCCTCTTTCTCTCTTTTGTGGCTGCTGATAAATATGTACATATTCGATATATGCATGTATATATGCAGGCCATGCACGCTTCAAAATAGGTATCCGGAAGGGATGACAATGTAGTGACCTGTATCTCACACACAGCACATGTGGAACAAGATTTATTGAGCACTGTCATTTTGCTGGCAGGATGCGCTGTGTGTACATCCAGTGTGTCTTCTGCAAGAGAGTACAGGAGCAGCCCTGTACAAACATCACAATGTGTGCAGGACTGGGGGAGTAAAGCCAGCACATTCCAGCTCAATGACTTACAGCGCATGTGCTGACAGCCTGACCTCACCAAAAAGAGATTCTCTCCAGCCTCTCATAAAGAAGCCTTATCCTCCCTCTAAAAAAAGGGGAAAAATGCCTTGTTCCCTAATGCTTTAGTATTTTTTTTTTTCCATACATTTGGACTCCAGTTGTTTTCATTATGACTGCAGGTGACCCAGAACACAGAAATAATCTTGAGGGTATATTAATTCACTAAGAATGCCGAACTCTGATGCAGTTTAGGTCACAGGCTTGTATAATAAAGCAGCCAGGAATAAGAACATCTGTGAATAAATGAACATCTTTTCACACTCTATCAACATGTTCATTAAAGGTAATTTTTGGGACATTAAAATTGCTTCTTTTATCCCAGCTAAATAGGGAGAGACCATGCGTAAGTAAGCCATATGTAGGTTGAGCATTGGAAAGCATCATTTCTAATGAAAAGACTAGTAAATTTAAGTAATAGTTAACAAAAAATTGCACGTAACATTTAATTATGTATGATATTTTAAGACAGAAATAGTATTTTTTTTTTGTTTGTTTGTTTTGTTTGCAAAAATACACCTGTTGGTCTGTTATTCTAATTAAATATTCCTGTGAGCATCAAGCAACATGCTCAACCAATGGCATGATTTTGGGGTGGGGCTATCCATATATATATATATATATATATATATAACCAATGGCAGAATGTTTTATGGGAAACCTGTATGGAAACAGTAATTATTTTTTAGCTAGTGGTAAAATAAATCCATAAACATGTAGCCCAAAGTACTGTATTAACATGAAATGTTAAGTATTATTATTTTTTCTTTTTCATGTGATTTATCTGTATTTTGAATAGCACATAGCATTTTTTTATGTTTCAAGGTTGAATAAAATCTTGGCAAACTTAACGGAAAACAAACATTTTCAGGTCATTTTCTGTCAAGACATCATCTTTTTCAAAAAACAACAACACACTTCACCTTAAAATTATGAGTGCAAAAAATAAACAAATGAAAGAAAGAAAGAAAGAAAGAAAGAAAGAAAGAAAAAGAAAAAATATGGAATACTGGTCATTTTCTGCCAGAATGTTATTTTTTTTTTACAGATTTTTTTAATAAAAAATAAAAGCATTGCCATAAATGATTAATAAAATTAGTAATAAGAAAGAAAGAAAGCAATGTGGTTCATGCAGTGGAAATTTCAGAGAAAAAGAAGCCAGGGCCGTTAAATGAATTCCTCCATCTGTAGAAATAAGGAAACGGGGAAACAAAGTAGTGAAAAAGGGCTGGATTTTCATCTGCTGAGAGAGATATGAGGGAGTGGAGACCATTACCATTATTCAGCCTCATGATCTGTGATAAATCAAATTGTTAATGAAAACCATATACCCTATTAATCATCACTGTAATCAATCCAGTGCATGTGATTAGTCCTTTCCCTCCGTCTGCCCCGCACAAAGGAGCAGAGTTCATCTCTCTCCCTCTCTCTCTTTCTCTCAGGATTGTAAGAACGCATGTGGATGAGAGGGAGAGATTTTAGAAAAGATAAAAAGACATCATGGATCATGGTACATTTTAAGTCATAACAATCTCAGGGCCATTCTAAAGTAACTGTATTTTGTACAGTAAATGCTTCACACAGGGAGGTGAAATACAATAAAGCACACTATAATTCTGTGTGGTAATTACGCTGTCATTGAGTGAGATCACAGAAACACCCGGACAAGTGTGTGTGTGTGTGTGTGTGTCTGGGTGGTAGCATTAATGTGTGGAGATTTCATTTCTGAAGAGTGATTATTTGATCGTTCATTTTACTGAGATTTATAGCGTGTTGACTATCTGCAGCCTGCATCCCCTCTCTGGTCTTTAATAATAGGAAATTAAGACATTAATCACCCTTCGGTTCTCATCCACTGGAGGACATGAAAATATGCTGTATCAAACCTCAACCAACCAAACGCATAGTCTATTAAATATATATGTGTGTAAATATATGTGTATATATATCAAGTCATCCACGCTGCGTTTATTTGATATAAAAGTGACATTATTACAATTTAAAATAACTTTTCTATTTCAATATATTTTAAAAAGTAATTTATTTCTGTTTTGCAAAGCTGAATTTTTCAGAAAACATTCTAAAATAATGATTTGAAGCTCAATGAATATGCCTTATTATTATCAATACTAAAAACAGTTGTGTTTAATATGGTTAATATTTTAAATATTGCATATTGCCATTGTGAAAACCATGCTACATTGCCATTCAAAATGTAAATAATAATAATAATATTTATATAACTATACACACTCTGAATATAACTTAGACTATTCTTCTGCTGTTCTTCAGAAAAAACTCCACAAAAATTCCACAAATTCTTTGGTTTTCCAGCATGTTTGTGTATTTAAAGCATCTCCAACAATTACTGTATGATTTCAAATGCTCACTGATGCTCTAGAAAGAAAAAAAAAAAACCTAACCTAACAAAAAAAAAAAAAAAAACATGCATTAAGAGCCAGGGGTGAAAACTTTTTGAGCCTCGGAATAGCAGTACTGGATAATAAAAAAAAATAAAATAATAATAAATAAAAATAAAAAATAGGCAAAAAACTAAATATAAACATACAAAATCTCCATTCTGTTCAAAAGTTTTCATCCCCTAGGCTCTTAATGCATTGTTTTCCCTTTGAACCTTTGTAATAGTTGCATATGAGTCCCTCTGTTGTCCTCAGTGTGAAAAGATGGCTCTTTTCAAAATCATACAGTCATTGTTGGAAAGGGTTCAAATACACAAAAATGCTGGAAAACCAAAAAAACTGTGGGAACTGAAGAATTTTTTTTCTGAAGAACAGCAGGCAGTTGCAGTTTAACTGTTCAGGACCGACAAAGGACTCATGAACAACTATCAAAAAACAAAAAACAAAAAAACAGCTGTGGATCATCAGGGTAAGAACACAATATTAAGCATCAAGGGGATGTAAACTTTTGAACTGGGTCATTTTTATAAATTCAACTTCTATTTTCTCTTTATGTACATCTTTTATGTGAAATATCTTATTCAGGTCAGTACTAATTAAACAACAATTTTGTATGATCCCTTTTATTTTGGTAAAATAATTAACATTTTGCAGATTTTGAAAGGGGGATTTAAACTTTTTAAATAAATTTATTTACCCGTAATAGATACACATAATAAATTAACATTTAATTCAGTTAGATATCTCAAAGGATCTAAATAAATCCAAATAAATTTAAATATATTTATTTCCCCAAATAAAGGGGAAAATACCATTGCTTTTTAAAAACTATTTCTATTACTACTTCTTCATTAAAATTGAAATACTTGTCATCCTTCTTCATCCCAGAAGATCAGATATTCAGATACTATTAAAAATGTAGTTTGTAAGTCTCACAGTGTCACAGTATCCTGTGAAAAATGTTTTACAAAATTGTGTCACTTATGTATGTATCATAAAAAGCACAGTACAGATGGTTGGCTGTGATTATTATTACATCAGCCTGGAAGTAATAATTTAATAATGTGCTCTACTGACAGCCCCGAATGAAGTGCACAAAGATGGATTTTTAAAAAGTAAAAAGTATGGGGGGAAAAAACAACATTTGTGATTTAGAAAGGACAGAAAAGCTCATAGGTATCACAGCAACTTATGCTATCATTTAAAACAGAATGTTAATAAAGCACAATGCTCTCAACTCTCAAGTGAGTTGAGACTGTATATACTGTCAGGTCTCATGAGCTCCTGATTTGTCAATTTAGAGGTGACACTGCTCGGTCATTTATGAAGATGAGAAGGCTGACTGGGTCATGGAAGCTCTTGAGGACCATGACACAAGTCCTGCTCAGGAAAGCTGGCCAGATGCTATCCTGCTTTTTTCACTGGGAAAATGCATTTTAATAATTGCTTGTTAGCATTCTTAAATCAGTTTCTCTGAAGAAAGTAGGTCATTTAAGAATTTGTTCAATTGCAAGTGTGTTTGCATGCAGTAAAATAACAGTGTGTTAGGAGCAAGGCAAGTTATGTATGTGAAAATGTCAAGTTCTTTCAATATGTCCTTTGTAAACTTTCACTTATGTGAGGAATCACATAAGCGCAACACTAAAAAATATGACATCGTTTGCCTCAAGTGGGAAAATCCTTGGCCGACGGGTTAGACCATAAATGTCTTAAACAGTGAGGCAACATTCATATCTTTTGAAAATGGCACTCTTAAAAAGGTTAATTGGGACATTTTGTCTCATTAAATGCTATGCCTTTGGGCAACGATTAATTTTATCCACTGACATGTGCATGGGCATAACCACATGATCAGAAATGCCATGTTCTGGTGAGAGTGTGCATGCTCTGTTTCGTGTTTTCTAATGATGGAAGTATTCCAGTCTAAATTGTACCTGTACCACCATCTAGTGGCAGCTGGCCAGTGGTGGAATGTAAGCGCTTTTGATGATCCAAAAATTCTCCAATCAATAAGTGATCTCTTAGAAAACACATAAATATATTGTGCTTTAAAATTTGACTTCAGTAATACATAGCACTATTCAATCAAACAAATATCCAATAACTCAATAACAAAAATCATTGTGTAGGCCAGGAAGATGTATTTGTAATTTCCTCATTCAAACTGTTCACCTTAAGATATGAAAAGTAGGGGAACATGGAGTAAGATGCCCTGCAACTTTAAATTTCCAAATGGGCATCTCAAGACTCTGCAAACATGTCCCTTCGGGGCCCATGCTGGCATTTTGCGGGCACAGTGGCCAGGGTCAGCCCACACCTAACCTAAACAGGCCCAGTGTGTGCTTGCCCAGGCGGGGCCCACAGCTTTGGTTCACCACTGGCTCTCTGTGAGCAGCCCACATTAATCCTATGATGGCGCAGTGTTGGCCAGCCAGTTTGAGCAATTTTGTACCTTTAGGCCCATGCAGGTTTTGTGTAGGCAGCCCTGTAATTCAACTAGGAGAACACTAACAGCCACTCAATTGAACTGAAATTGGCTCAAACCAAAAGAGACCTTTTCAGAACCTGTTGTTTCATATAGACCAGGGATCCTCAAATCTGTCTTGCAAGATCCACTTTCCTGCACAGTTTAGCTCTAACCCTAATCAAACACACCTAAGTATGCTAATCAATGTCTTCGGGACAGAGATTTTCTTACTATTGGGAGATGAGAGGGTCTGTATTACTTACTATTGGAGAAAGCGTAATGGTCAACTTGGATCACGTGACAATCACATCACAGCCTTGACATCATTGAATTTCAGTTCAGAGTTGCGCAACACTCAGTTGCTGTTTACAGATACCAATGAATGGGAAAGTAAGCTGAGTTCCACCTGTCACAAAAAAAAAAAAACATGTGGAAAATTACCTTTCAATAGGTGGTTGATTCATTAAATTATAAGCTGGTTCCTCTAAAAAGATAGTTATTTAGTGTAGTGAAGCCTTGATCAAAGTTGTAGCTAAACTCTGTATGAAATAAGGGCCTGTCTGGGCCTAGTGTAGACCTAATGAAGGTTTCCTGGGGGCTAAGTCAGGGCTGCCCATACAGGGCCATTGCCAAGGGGCCAACGTTTTGCCAATGAGCAAAGTCTCATCGGCTGAGACACATCAAAGACTCAGCTGCTAGGGGCCCTTAGGCTAGGCTTGTTTGCAGGGTTATGCTCTTATTGAAGGGATAGTTCTCACCCAAATAAAAATTCTGGCATGAATCACTTACCCTCATGTCATTCCAAACCCGTAAGACCTTTGTTCATCTTTGGAACACAAATGAAGGCATTTTTGATGAAATTCGAGAGTTTTCTGACCCTGCATAGACAGCAACGCAGCTGACACGTTCAAAGCCCAGAAAGGCAGGACACTGTTAAAATAGTCCATGTGACATCAGAGGTTTAACCGTGATGTTATGAAGCTTCAACACAACACAACATTACAACATTAACCACAGCACATTTGGAGTCTCTAACTCAAACTCTCTAGCACCACCAACTGTCCAAAGATGCACTCATGTTTATGCTAGTAACTTTTAAACATTATAGGCTTCTTCTCGGTCCTTAGATGGCTGTGTCAGCGAACTTCCAGTGTCTTTCACAACTTTTCTCCATGAGTGTGAGACAACGATTCTTGAGGATGTTTTCAACTTGTTTTGCCCAGGCACTTTTTGCCACATAGCAGTGTAACTTCCACATTGGTGGTCGTCGGCACCAGATTGAATGGCACTTGGGCGCTTTCCTTTCGGAAACACATGCCCGAGCCACCAAAAGCGTATTTTCTGTATCGCCTCCTCAATCATGGACTGGTTACCACATTTTTGACATACATTATTTGATCCCCTGCTGATTTTGTATGTTTGCCCACTAACAAAGAATGATCAGTCTATAATTTTAATGGTAGGTTTACTTGAACAATGAAAGACGGAAAAACAACAACAACAACAACAACAACAACAACAACAAATCCTGAAAAACGCATTTCAAAAAAGCTATACATTGATTAGCATTTTACTGAGTGAAATAATTATTTGATCCTTTATCAATCAGCAAGATTTCTGGCTCCCAGGTGTCTTATTTAATGCCTATTAAAGGGAGTGCTCCTAATCTCAAATTGTTACATGTATAAAAGACACCTGTCCACAGAAGCAATCAGATTCCAAACTCTTCACCATGGTCACGACCAAAGAGCTGTCCAAGGATGTCAGGGACAAGATTGTAGACCTACACAAGGCTGGGATCGACTACAAGACCATCGCCAAGCAGCTTGGCGAGAAGGTGACAGTTGGTGTGATTATTTGCAAATGGAAGAAACACAAAATAACTGTCAATCTCCCTTGGTCTTGAAAGATCTCACCTCGTGGAGTTTCAGTGATCACGAGAACGGTGAGGAATTTGAAGAAGATTTGAGGTTGATGAATACGATCACCAGGCAATTTACAAAACTGATCTGCTCTTCCATCAACTGACAGAGGGAGAAGATCTGGTCACAGCAGCCTCAGTGTGGACGAAACCCAGCTTGCTCTTCTCGACCCGTCTGCTGAGGGAAATTCTATTTTCCTTTGATGTCTTGACTCATGTGTCATGAAAACCTTATAGACCATTGTTTCAATTTTCATGGTTCAGACCATGCTGACAAAATGTTACTTTGATAAGTGAAACCTTTCCTAACACACAAATGAAGATGCACAAATGGTCACCTTTATTGTTATTATTATTTATAAATTCTGACCATAAATCAGACTAAATAAATAGACTAGTCAAATGATATCCAGTTGTTCTATGTCCACCATTTTGGGCATCTGCCATTTTTAATTTTGATGTAAAATGTTATATTTTTCCAACACATTGGCATATCATGATGAAATGATGCATCATTATGCGCGATTGACGCCATGCCCTGAAGGAACTTAAAAAAATCAAGATACCACCATGCTAGTAGCTTTTGATTAGCTTTGTCTATTGTCCTCAGACTGATCTTGACAGATTTCTTGGGTTATGCTGAGAACAGCAATAACAATTTGACCAAACTAATAGTGTCTGCCATTTTGGATTTCTTTGAAACTGCCATTTTGCACTTCTATAAGACCATGGGTTTGATTTTCACAAAATTCGACTCAGATAATCTTCATACCATATTGACAAAAATATTTCACACTGATGTAGTTTTTGCTTACCGCAAGTTGATGGCATGATGCCAAACTGGATCTGAAGCTGTTTCTCTGCACACACTAGCATATTGACAACAAAATTTGTGTATGTCAAAGACTGTGTTACACTTTTCTTTTAGAAACAAACTTCCCTAAACTCTTCCTCTCGAGGGAACACCAGCTGCCATTTTCAAATGCTTTCCAATTCATAAAGTGGACAAGAGGCGTTTATATATACAGACTCTGAACCTCTTAATTTTGACAGAATGAAGGGCATGAAAAAATAGGTCGAACTTAGCCATTGTCACCCCACACTGATACCATCCATAATCGATCAGCAGTGCCACCTATTGGTCAAATGTGATAAGCAATTGTGTCAAATTAAAAGTGATTTTATTTATAGGTATTTTTTCAACCATTTTGTCTAAAGTCATCCGCACTAAAGTCTTTAATTACTAAAGTTTTAATATGGCCTGCTATATTTTAGATTTGAAAAAAAAAAAATGAATTTACATTAGTAGGGTAAAAAAAAAAAATCGTATTGTATTGTACTGTATTATTGTTTTATTTATACACACTACATAGAATGCACTTATTTAACAGATGCAAAGTGCTTACTCAAAAGAGGTACCCACTCAAATTATGCGCTTTTAGAAGCAGCCTAAGTTCACATATTAGTTTTGTTTTAGAATTTCTCAGTGACATTGATATGTTTATTTTCTTCGTCATTCACTCTGTCACATGATATTATATCTGAACATTTCTCCCACACAAAATTCTGTCATAAAATCAATAACTGAATAGTATTGCGTAAAACTACCATGACTCAGTGTTCTATTGTTATGATTCATTCCCAAATACACCACCAGCTCTGTGTGAGTCAGTGATGATGTCACCAGACTAAGGGTAGTGGGAGTCGGACAGATGCTTGACCTTCATGTCTGACCCTTGCAATGGTGGGGTCGGGAGGGGTATGCTTGGCTGGACACGACAGTGCCATGAACACTAATTGGGTCAGTTGGCAGCACATGGTGACCATCCACATTCAGACAAGCGTGAATGATGGTGAAGTACATTCATAAAAATTAATCTTAATTCATATAATTGGAATGCTGTAGAATGACAGACTAACACATACAGACTATGACATATATACACATATACAGACTATATGACAGACTAACACATTATCTCAGACCATTTTGCTGTTTAATACTAATAAAGAAGACAGAGGCTAGTTGTCACACGTGGAAATTGTCACAAGGGCTATTATCAGTACTTTTGCATTTTTTTTTTGTAAAAATCACACTCTTGTAAACAATATTTACAGTATAATGAATTTTCTTTCTTTCTTTCTTTCTTTCTTGGGAAAATAAAGAGTACAAGTAAATAAATAAACATAATCCAAATGTATAAAGGTCAGTGTTAATATAAAAGTTTAACTTTGGTCTCATTTCAAGTTGGAAGCTATTGATGATTTAGGTGTTGTAATTTCAATTAATAAATTTGTTACAATTATTGTTGGTCAATAATAGTATGTTGTGAGTATGTAGTATATATATATATATATATATATATATATACACACACACACACACACACACACACACACACACACACACACACTACCATTCAAAAGTTTAGACACACCCTGTTTTTTTTAAAGAACTGTCTTATGCTTATCAAGGCTGATCAAACATTGATCAAACATACAGAAAAAAATGGTAATATTTTAAAATATTATTATGATGAAAATCAATGTTTTTCTTTGTTGATATAAAATAACAATTTCAAGAACAGCATTTATTTAAAATAGAAAGGTTCTCTAACAGTATACACCACTGTTCAAAAGTTTGGGGTCAGTACATTTTTATTCTTTCTTCTTTTGAAAGAAATTGATACTTTTATTCACCAAGGATGTGTTAAATTAATAAAAAAGTGATAGCATAGATTTACATTGCTAGAAAAGATTTATATTTTGAATAAATGCTTATCTTTTTAACATGTTATTCATCAAATAATCCTGAAAAAAGAATCACAGGTTGCAAAAAAAAAAAAAAAAAAAAAAAAAATTGGCAGCACATCTGTTTCCAACATTGATAATTCTAATAATAAATCAGCATATTAGAATGATTTCTGAAGGATCACATGACAGTTAAGACTGGAGTAACAGCTGATGAAAATTCGGCTTTGCATCACAGGAATAAATTATATTGTAAAGTATATTAAAATAAAAACAATTAATTTATATTGTAATAACATTTTGCAATATCACTGTTTTTTTTTTCTGTATTTCTTTTTTTTTTATCAAATAAATACAGAGTTGATGAGCATAAGAGACTTCTTTAAAAAACATTAAATGAGAGGGTGTGTTCAAACTTTTGACTGGTAGTGTATACACACACACACACACACACACACACACACACACACACACACACACATATATATATATATATATATATATATAGTTTTAGTATTTTGTAAAAAATGTGTATTTTTTTTATTTATTTATGTATGTATTTATTTATTTTAAAGAATGCATTTCTTTAATGAAAATTACAGTAAAAAAAAATAAAAAAATCTTTAAGAAATATTCTAATATACTGATTTACAGCTTATATATTTTATGACCAATGTTGAAAACAGTTGTGGTGCTTAATATTTTGAGTGAACTGTAATACACTTTTTCATGATCAATAGGAAGTAAAAAATATTGTTTATTTAAAATAGAAATTATTAGCAACTTTATAAATGCATTTCCATCTATTTTTTAAAACAATATAATGCATCCTTGCTAAACAAAAGCAATTATTTCTATCAAAAAAAGTAAACATTTTATTTAATGTTGTTGGTCAGTAATACAATTATAGGTGATATAAATACATAGTACAGATAAATATTTACTAAATAAAACTTATAAATATACAACTTATTGTGTGATAGTATGAGTTAATGTGTTTTTTATTATTATTTCATAATAAGGACATTGTACATTTGCCAAATTTTAACTTTAAAAAAAAATAACCCCTGGAAAATAAATAAATAAATAAATAAATAAAATCACTCCACCAAATATTGATTCTAAAAATGACTGCCTTTAAATGCAATTTATTCAGTTATGGATGTATTATTAATAACAATGGTTTATTTCTAACCAAGAAGGGACTGTAGCCTATATCCAGATTTTAGTATTTAGTACATGCCTGCGCCAAGTAATGTATATTAGCCACAAGGTGGCGCAAAATTGGTTTACTTCAAATATTTACAACTTGCCTTTTTAAAAATGTCCAGCAGATGGCAAAAGAGATAACATTACGATAATATTGATTCTTACTCTCATACTGTATGCGCGTTTGGTTTTTCATAGTAGGTTGAATAGATTACAACGCCAGTTCACGTCCTCTCTCTCGCTCTCTTTTTAATTTGAATAACGTATGTCATTTTGAATTCTGGATTCTGTAATTTTCTGTGAGAGTTGCACTACACTTTACACCTGGTTATCGGTATTTAAATACTAATAAAAAAAAAAAAAAAATACAAGGACGAGAGACCATTCAGGATTAAACAACCAATTCCTGTTGTCTGTAGTGTTTTTGGCCAGATAAAAGTTCAATGTTGTCAATCATCTGCATTCAGAACTGTATTAGTGTAACTGTCCAGGGTGCTGAAACAAATAAGTGCCCAGACAGCAATGAATCACTGTATTTAATTTATTTATTTTTCTGAATGTGTCATCAGACATAAAAGCTAATATTGGCATTGTGCATATTAATAATAATAAAATCATTACATAGCTGTATTTCTGTGGATATGACAACTGATTGCAAATTTTTACATATATCAAATTCATGTGTGTGTGTGTGTGTGTGTGTGTGTATGTGTCTTTTGTCAATCAAAGTATTTTACACTGTGACTGAAGGGATCCAGAGTACAGCATCTATCTGAATGATGCAACAGCAAGCCTAGAGCACCACAACACCCACCAGCTGTCAGTGACAAGGAGACAAGAGTGATATGTGCATATAGCAATGATTAGGAGATAGATAGACCATAGAGAGTCAGGACTTCAGTTTAATATTTAAAATAAGTATTTATTTATTTATTTTTTTTACAGTGTAGTGCCCCTTCAAACAAAAATACAGAAACCATGATAGGCGCCCCCTGCTGGTCTCACTAACACTTCTTCCCACAGCAATCTGATGGTGTTTAATGCTGTCTTCACATTTCCTACTTGCCACTTTTGAAGTTATACTTATGAGTTTATGGTGTTAAATAGCTTTTTTGTCAGAAAGAATAGAAATCACAGAGGACACCGGGTTCATTCTTGCCTGTTTCTAGGGGATATCTTAATGCACTGAAGATATTAACTAATATCAAATTATTTTTATACATTGACTTCCCTATCTGCATAATCACCTTGCTGATGATTCTGAAGTGTCTGACTTGAAACGGCAAGAGAAATCAGATATTGTGGGAAAAACTAATACAACTTAACAGTCACTACAGCAATGGTTCCTCCACAATATTTAAAACTTATGGTCTGATAACACAGAACCTCAGGTATCAAAATTATCTTGAAATTCCCTAGTTGTAAATGTGACTTGACTTAGGAACTCAATTTCTTGATGTTTAAAACTTTTATATGGTTAGAAATAATTATTTTTATATGAATTTTATTTCTTTTTGTTCTTAAGTTCACATTGCAGTTCTACTTTCCATGTCTCATTCTACTGCAGGCCTGAAGCCCCTGCAGTCAGAGGACTCCAGGGTTCTGACCTCATTGTGCCCGGGCCACAATTCATCCTTGATCACATGCTATGGATAAATAGCAATGAAAACGCTTCACTCAAACAACATCAGGAAGTTGCTTTCTATAGCCTTACATCCTTAGAATCTAATGCATTTTTATTACTAGAAGCCCTGTTTTTTCATGGGACATTTGGGAACAGCTCATAGTGAGTTAGAGAGAAGCAGAAGATTTCAGTTTGAAAATGCTTTTACCGTGATCTATAAAACCATACAAGCTGGTAAACCACTAAGCAGTCACAATCTCTAGCCAGGTTCGTTGTTATGACAGTCCCAATTTGAATACATCTCAGCATATCCTGTCATTTTCAATTCCTGTTAATAAAGAACCATTTTGTAGTGTGAAATCTATACCTTCTTAACCAAGAAAGCACCTATTGTATAATGGAAAGGTTTCATTGATGTCAAAGGTTCTTTATCAAACCATAAACCCCAGTAAAGAACCTTTATTTTATTTATTTTTTTTTAGCGGCCTGGAACGTCATTTACAACTCTCTCCCTCCTTCATTTTTTAAAGTTAGACATCAGCTTTCTTAGTATTCCTCAATCTAATCATTATAAATAATATAACAAGAAAAAAATGAATTATTATTATTTTTATTTATTTATTTATTTTTTTAAGTGTATAGGGTCACTAGCAATCTGAGGTCTAATAGTGTAAGTAATTTATTTATTTATTTATTTTATTTTTGTGCAACATAAACATCTGATGACTCAATAAATGCAAATCACCTTTATTACTTAAGGTAGCACTGTTTGAGAGACAAAAATTGAACTGGCTTTAATGGCTTTACTGCAGAGCAATTACTGTACACAATAAAATATAAGTGTCACTGATAGTGGATGTGGTTAATTAGCTGCCAGTGATCAAAATATAAACAATAGTTTTGAGAATATGATTAAGATCACGAATATGAGACAGATGCTGATGTACTAGAATTATCTGCTCAAGTTGAGCCCTTCTAAGTTACAAAAGGTAACAAAATATGCTTTATTTTATTATTTTGCAATTAAAATATAAGCATTTTATGCTATTGCAGAAGTGAGATCCATCTTTCGCTAAAGACCCAAATATGTAATAATGATTGGTGAAACATCCATGCATTCAAGGGTTAAGATTGTAGCAAAAGTGTGTACAGCATCAGAAATGGTGCAAAGAGGTATCAAGGATGATATGGTTGCACATATTCACCTGTCTTTTACAGAATGGTTGTTTTGATCCCAATGTAATGTAAGCATAATATTTATAGCCAACACTAAAACAAGAGGCCTTTCTGTAATTGGAAGATTTCCCACAGAAAACTTGGAATGTAAAAAGGGCAATAAATTCCCAACAAATTAGTTCACCATGCTCACTTCCACCATGAATGTCAGTCAGTGTAGAACCTACTTCAGCCTAATTAACACACTATAGGAGTTCTGCTGGAATATTGCTGTACTTTTGTTAAACAAAAATGCATTAAATTGATCAAAAGTGATGTTACTGGTTTTACATTGAATTGTTACAAAGGTTTCCATTTCAAACAAATGGCGTTTTGAACTTTCTGTTCATCAAAGAATCCAGCTTCCACAAAAATAAGCAACACAGCCATTTTCAACTGTGATAATAGTAATAAAAAAAGCTTCTTGAGTAGCAAATCAGCATATTAGAATGATTTCTGAAGGATCATGTGACACTGAAAACTCCTGAAAATTCACTTTGACATCACAGGAATAAATTACATTCTAAAATATATTAAAGAACACAACCATTTAAAATTGTAATCTTATTTACATTATTGTAATATTTCAAATATTACATTTTTGAAAGTTCCTCTGTTTCCCGTTTAAAAAGATGCCATATTGAGATTCATTATGTAAGGTGATGACTTCATATTTGCGTTGAGTGCTGTAATGCTGAATGAACAGATGGAGTCAGTGCTTTACCACAGAAGCTTTTCTCTTTTGGCGTCTAACATTTTGCGGTTACACTTTCAGGATAAATTTAATCATTTTATGGAAGCAATGGCATTTCTACCTGCACAGAAAAGAGGCTTGAACGTTCAATAGGTAGCAGCCTGTATAAAAGACACTGGATGAACTTCATATGGCATACTACACACCAGCACTTGGCGCAACAGTGCGGTATAATCGGGTGAGGTAAGAGGGGCGACTGGCTTATAGTTGGAGCCTTATGTGTGGTGTCTTCATACTGCTGTGGCAAGCCAATTTAACATTTATTCTAACTAACGTCTATTTTGGTGTTACTAGAACTGGTTTTTAATTACTAGTAAGTCAACACTCATATCCCTTTATAATCCAAAAGTAACATGTACATCTGCCAAATTCGCTAGTAAAGTACTTAATCCAAAATTTAAATTAGCTAATGTTTACTAAATTTCATATTCAGCTATCAACTACATGCTTCAGGCTAAAACTGTATGCTTTCCAGTTGTTGCAGGTATGTATTAAATATTAACTGATGCTAGCACTAACTAGAATAGACACTAGCAACAGCTGGAATTGGCCTACATGCACTATATTGCCAAAAGTATTGGGACACCCCCTTCTAATGAACAGGTCTAACTACTTTAGTCATTTCCATGAGTACTAATCTTAATGTTTAAGCATATAATGATATTCTAGGGCAGTGCTTCCCAAACTGTGGGCCGCGGCCCCCCGGTGGGCCGTAGCGGTATTGCAGGGGGGCCGTAGCTAGGCTAGGCTAAACCAAAATATAAAAATGGGGGATGGGGTGCGCAAAAGAAAATATTTTTCGGAGGTAAGCGTTAAAACAATGCCCTGACCGTACAGTGCAGTCAAGAATAACTTAAAGAGGTTGCCAACAAAACTGGACGAGCTTTTGTCTCTTGCTACAGGTGAATCCTCGCTATGCTGCGCGTTTTAAGTGTCAGTTCATTTGCACTTGTAATGTATATTTTTATTTGTTGTTACTAAATAAACGATCGAGTGTGAGACTGTTCTGTCATAAATCGCATACCTTTTATTCCTGAACTTTCTACTGTCTGTTATAGGACACGAAAGCTACTGGTTGATGTCTCGGTCTCAAGTTTACACGCTTTTGGTCCAGGCATAGATCTCGCCCAGAACTCGTGCTGTCTGTGGTAGTTTGGAAATCACTGAGGCTGTTTGTCCCTTCCATTGCTTTGGTTTTCACTATGTTACTGTGCTATTTCAATAATGAATCCAGAATAAATATGTGGATGACATTCCCGAATCATTGCAGCGTGTGTGTGTCCGAAAACAAAAGTTGCATATAAACTCTGAATGGGTTATAGTCAGTGGTGTGGTTCCTGAAGAAGCGGGCATACTCTTCGCATACATGCATATCTCTAATAAAATGGTTCGGGTTTTCTCTGTGTTAGAGTCGTTTTAACTTACTATTTTACATAGTATTCGTTTACTGGATCCTTTGAGAGAAAAGTTACCTGGGTTTACTGCTATAGGACATTTCTGATCGTAAAAACCTGCTTATTTTTATTTGTAAGGTATTGTTTTCGTTATTATAAACTGATTCAAAGGTAATCAATCATAAATATTACCTTTTCCAGTCGCGCGCCTGCCCTAATATGCTTTCGCTTATGAACAGCAACATCTGCGATGCGGGAGAAAGAGCGGGCGCGGGCGCATCAGGCACAATCATCAAACATATTTCAAAGCAAGCCAGCGCCACGGTCCTGACCGTATTATCACTATCTCTACAGTGTCGGGATGGTGGCTGATGCAGGACACGAATGATGTGCGCAGGGGGTATTATTAGAAATGGGTATACGCAAAGCCGACTGAAACCCTCCGCTACATCACTGATTACAGAAAGTGCGCAACTCGCGCTCCCTTTAACTACAAAGCGTCACTCAACTTCACTGCGATCTCAGAAAGTTCCTTTATAAACAATTAAGGTCTCTAAAATACAAAACTAATCACTAATTACATCGCATTTGCACTTAGTTAATGAGATGATTCACCAGCGCGCAAAACGAAACCAGGGCTTTCAGCGATGACAAAAACGTTTCTAATTGGCCATTGTGTTCAAGAAATCAACAGATATGCATGTGATTGGGCTACATTGCTTAACCATGCAATAACACATTGGATAGCTTGCTTTCGTTTCGTTTTCGTATTTAGCAGCGTCTAGTAGCTACCCCGGGGCGGACATCTAGGATTCCATGATTCCTTTTTAAGATGGCATGAAATTTCCCTTATAACCAAAAGATGGCAGCAGAGGCTTAGTTATTGGCTGCAGCTGCCATTTAAACGCCCTAGTCTTGCTTTTCGATTCATTATAAAATTAGGGGGTCGTGGAGCTTTTGCTATGTTTTTGGGGGGCCTTACCCCTCTGAAGTTTGGGAAGCTCTGTTCTAGGGAATTGTGTCCTTCTAATTTTATAGCAAAAGTTTGGACAGGACCCTTTTTATTCTAACATGATAATGCCTTTTTGTATAAGGCAAGGTTCATAGAGAAATGTTTGATTCAGTCAGTGTGGAATAACTTGACTGGTCTACATAATCGCTGCTGAACACCTCTGGTGTGATTTTAAATGCGGACCTTGAACTAAAAATTAATGACTTGTAAATACACTATATGGAGAAAAGTATTGGGGCACCCAATTTAGAACATAAAAAGGCACTTTCAAAACTGTAGCAACAAAGATGGAAACAAGTTGTGTATTTAAAACTTCTATTTCCATCTCTGTTGCTTCAGTTTTGGAAGTGTCTAAAACTACTGTACCCATATGTACAATGTACATTGGTGTTTGGAGTTTTTGGCTCGAGGTCTGCATTTAAAGTCACATTAGAAGTGTTCACAGAGGCATTGTCATGTTAGAATTAAATATTTCCATGTCCAAAATTGTGCTATGAAATTAGAAGGGCACAATTGCCTAGAATATCATTATATGCTTAAACATTAAGATTAGTACTCACAGAAATTACTAAAGCAGTCAAACCTGTTCATTAGAAGGGGTGTCAATACTTTCAATATAGTGTAGTTGGAAGTAAATAAAAAAGTAGGATGGCTCAGTGTGAAATTAAGATGGAATAAAGCGAATTTTGATTTCCAAAAACACAACTGGACACAACTCTCATATTCTCGTTGGTCAAAAGAGACCTATTCCTCTTATTTTGCAACACAGTAAGCTATTTACTGTAAATGTGTAAGACTGATCATATAGATCATATATTAAAAAAAAAAAAAAAAAAATGGGGTTAAACGGTAAAACTATTTGCACTACAAACCAGTAAGTATATCATTTGAATAATCAATTAAAATAATATGTTACCAAATACCAGTCCTCTATATCAAACAGAATATAGACTGTTTGTGTACAGCTAAAATAACTAAAAGTGAACCAGAAGGGCACATTAAAGTTACAAATGGCTCCCCCTGTTTTTACTTACAAAATAATTTAGATCATTTGGATTTCAGCAGTGACATTGTGAGGGCAAATCATGAGGGAGGATTGGCTGTTTGTGTGCAATTCTTGCAATTCTGACTTTCTTTCTTCAGAATTCTGATTTTATAAGTCTGCGAGATTTGCGAGTTTATATCACACAGTTCTGAGAAAAAAAGACAGAGCTGCGAGATGTGAACTACACTCTAAAAATGCTGGGTTAAAAACAACCCAACTTAGGTTATTTGGCAACCCTGCGCTGGGTAAATATTGGACAGAACACACATGTTTGGGTGAACACAGCATGGTTTACAATATTTACATTTAAACTTGTTTAACAAGTGTTTTAGAAATAAAAAAGTGTATTCAACTGTTCTCAGAATTCGGTGTGTCTGTGAAATCTAAGCCACTTATGGGCTATTGTTTGCTGGGGGAACTATACCTCAAATCGTCACCTTGCATTTCACTCATAGCTGAAAGATGCCGTGACTGACTCCATAACTTGCCCATGAACAAACTGTACTGAGATTAGAAAACATATTTTAACAACTAATTAAATTAAATTCTGTATTATAACAAATAAAATCAACTTATATTATGCAAGGCAAAAGACATTTTCATGGTCAAGTGAGTCATTATCTGTGAACACCCTTTACCTTTAACTATTTTTTATTTTTTATTTTTTCTGTGGTGCGGCCAAACAAGCTGAGAAAGATGCTTTTTAGAATTTTCAAATCTGAAAAGTCAGTGCAAAAAGCAGATGCTCTGACTGTTACTCAGCAAATGGGTTGTTTTGTCAGAGCAGGCTCAACTCAGCGGATGGGTAGAAAAAAAATCCTTTTTAATTTAATTTAATTTTTTATTCATTAAAAAGCCATTTTAGCCATTAAACAGGCTCCCATTCATGTTAACGACATGTTAGTATAAAGTATTAATAACAAAATTGAAGCAAGTCAGTCTTGTGGGATAAATGTTAAAACGGCTTGCCACATACTGCGGCTGTTGAGAAAAGCCTTCTAGATGGTCCATTCGCGAAGCGCTCAGACGATACCCCCAACAGCGCGTGCACTTCTGCTGCACCTTCACTGTTTACCTTACACACAAAGGGTCTCTGACGCGTGGAAAATGGTGCAACTGGCAAAAGGCGGAGTGATCTGGAACTCTTAAGTGCCATGAAGAGACAGAGGCAGATTCCACGCCAGTCTAGCAGCGCATATATCCCTCTACACGCCTGAAGATGAAGATGATCTCATGCTTGCGCCCGTTTACCTCCCTGTCTCGTTTGAAAACAATGTCTTCAAGGAAATTCGCTGCATGATTCAACAGTCACGCCGTACCTCCCTATTACTTGATCGCTTTTCGGCCATTTCATGAATTAAACTGCAATCCAAAATGAAATTTCCAACGGAAAACCCAAGGAAACCAGGGAACTGGAACCCTCCACCAGGTAGGCACATTTCGTTTCCAAAACGAATTTCCATTGGCATACATGCGTTATCGGTCATGCTTCATCTTTGACAGAAGTTATTATGAGCATAATGAAGCTCTTGCAGCCAGTTGTCATGTAGAGTGATTTAAGAACCCAACTAATCCAATCAAAAGCACTTTAACCAAGATGCGCAAAATGTGATGGGGTACCAATGGGTGAGGTAGTTGACTGTGATCAGTTAGTGGTGCAGTACCAATGGTTTAACGTCTCTGTTTCTAATAATGGATATCATTCTGTCCGTGTCAGTTTTTCACTGGACACCTTCATTAAGATTCACAGCCACGCGTTTCAATCACAACATCCCTTGATGCTTAAGAGGTTTTCCTCACAAGATAAATCACAATCACGACATGACCTAGAGACCTGTATGGTTGATGTTTGTTCCAATAGTTTAGCAGTTTGGGAGAGGACAAAGTCATAAATACGTCTATATAAGCAATTAAAGGCTACCTTTTTTAGAAATCTTCAACAGAGGTGCAACATAACGCGTCTACAAGTCTGCGAGTACTATGCAGAGACACGAGAGATGCATAATGAGACGTGGGAGACACGCGCATTACCTAATCTTACTATGTAGCGACAAATCACATACTCACGATGCTGGCGTTTAAATGTTTAACCAAGTCGCAGATTCTATTAAAAGAGATGGTAAACATATACTTTTTTAACCTTCCAGGAAAATAGTTTTATACGTTTGGGAATTTTATTTTTAATTGGAAAAAAAAAGAACGCAATTTATGTCGATCTGTATTTTAATTTTAATTAAAATGAGTAACTCTTATTAAAATTCTTAATGTTCACCTAATGATTTGCTCTGAAATTTTAGTGAAAAAAAAAAAAAAAAATCTGAAGGTATGGGTCAAGGTAGCTTGTAAACAACCGATCGAATTGTCACAGTAAATTATTGCAGTCATGCTGCAGGGATAGTGTCCACATAAACAGCTGTGTAATACTACATCATATTGCAGGCGAGGGGATTGCCTGGCTACAAGAAAGTTGAGGGGCAATGATTTGAGGCTTACTCTTTATATGTGCTGTTTTGTGATTAATGCCTACTTTGGTTTATTGATTATAGGGCCATTTTGACTGATTTACAGCACCACCTCCACAAGATGATTTTTGTAGAATATTCATATGTTCTTATGCTTTTGTGTTTATGAACAAATCCAGGCGGTCTGGAAACAGTGTAGCTAATCACTGCTCCACCCTGTTACTGCTGCTTTCTACTGTAATGGGTTTTCAGAAAGCCAACAGAAGTGTGTGTGCAGGCATGTGTGTGTATGTGTGGCAATGCAGCAAGGATTATTACATGTGAATCACCTCCCTTTGCCACCTGGAGTGTTTACATTAATTTAAAATCGTCATGTTTTTTTTTTTTTTTTTTTTTTTTTTTTTTTAAATACAGGAGCAAACATTAAACTCAAAAAGCAATTTTTGATTCAAATTTTTGGTATTTGAAGGATAAATAAAATCATAAATCTGTGGTTTGCAACACAAAAATACATTGCTGGTCTGCTCTGATAGGATAGGGGAGAGCAGGGAAAAGTAAAATGCAAAATAAATAAATAAATGCAAATAATCATATAACAGTGCATTTAGCAAATCACATAGGTTTATCAGCTATGAAAAGATGCAAAAATGCACATCATTTTGACGTCAGGGCTGTGGGTCCAAACTTTACGGTATTGTCGTGAATTCATCCATCAGTTGCTAGAAGCCAGGCAAATCAGATTCCATCATGAAGAGGTTGCGTGTCATGCTCTCCTCCTCAAAAACTATAAACGAAACTACGCAAGGTCAAATAAACGACATGGACTACATTAAAATGATTATTTTTATTTGATACAAGATTTTAGGAAAATATTTGTTTTCGATTTGTATGTTTCACTTGGTGTTTAGTATAAAATCCTGAAGCAAAACCAGTTGAGAAACAATGTTGTGAATGATCATACATGGCATAAACGTATATATTGTTTTTTTCCAACAGTGCCAGTTCAGACCAACCTGGTGCCGCCGAAGAAGGTCCAACCAGGGATGTTGCAGTCCAGCTTGGTGCAGGCCAGCGTGGCCACCATGCAGAACCCCATGGGCTGCTCTTTACCTCGCCTTTCTGTCTCCCGGCCAGCTAGTATGGTGGCCAGCATGGAAGCGGTGGCGGACGGCTCAGCTCTCCTCACGGTCATGAAGTGGAAGACTGTCCTAGCCGTGTTCGTGGTGGTGGTAGCGTACCTGGTTGGCGGCGGTCTGATGTTCAGAGCCCTGGAGCAACCCTTTGAGAGCAACCAAAAAGACACCATCACTTTGAAGAAAGCTGCCTTCCTGCAGAAACATCCCTGCGTGACCCCCGATGAGCTGGAAGAGCTCATCAAGGTAAAACTGTTGCTTGTCTGTAGTAGAGTTCGGGCAGTGTCCCTTGTGGGATCTCAGTTCTAGTGTAATAATATAGCTTCATCGATCTGTCTGACATGTGAGCTTCACTCATGCAATAGACCAAGGCACAGCGGTTGGACAATTCTAAATGGAGCAAGCGACGAAAATAAATGTGAGGATATCAGAGCGGACTGTCATAGCAGACTTCTGGTGTAGAGTTAAAGGATTTGATGGATAGTGGCCATGATGGCAGTAATCAACCAATGCGCAAAGTCTATTCTGGTCTTTAATAGCTCCCATTTACAGAGGCTACTTGAACATGACTTTTCAGAAATGTTCTCAGCAATAAAATGGCAGAGATTTATGGGGGAAACACTGCAAACCCTGCAACCTTTCAATCTCTGAAACCTGACTAATACATTTTTGTCAGGTCTGTTATGTGATGTCTAGTGCTGTGACAAAAATGACTTTTCATTCCTGCAAAGTTAATTTATTGTAGAATTATGATTGACTTTCCTCTAGCATCAAGGGTTTAAGGTTTTGCTGATTTGCATAATTCCATTTGCCCCTGCTGGTCTGACTGCAAAGACCATAATTTTCCATTGATGATCATTTTGAAAATTATCCATGTATTTACTTATTATAACTTTTTAAATTAAATTGTTAATATTTAGTACAGTTCATACCAATTTAGCACAAAATCATCCAAATTTGGAATTTAGCGCACAAACCACGTTTCTGATTTCTTTGTACACATTTCAGGTTTACTTTCTTATACACTAGATACAGACCAATGCTTATTTCAGTTTTCATTTAAGAAAGGTGGAGAAATTCTTGTCCGTGTAATCTGTTTATAGCCAAGGGTCAGGTTCTGCTCAAGCTTGACAGAAGCTGTTTATTTGTCTTGCACTGCGTCACCCTCTTTTTCACTAGTTCTGGGGTTTTCAGGGACCAGTGCTCACAGCTCCTCATAAAACAGGGAAAGTGGCACCCAAGTGCAGAGACCTTCCAGAAATTGACTCTGGTTCTGTTCCAATAGCAAGTGAGCTGCCTACATAGGCACACTCACAAAGCAAAGGCTGTTCTAAAGCATACATTCTTCTAGGGAAATTTTAAAGTATAGCATGTACGATGCTTGCATCTCATAATGGTGAAAAAGATGGCAGATGAGGTGAGCAAAAAATTGATTATATACTATATATACAGAATATTTCTTAAAATAGCTGTGCTGTAAAATGTCCATTTAGTGGCACTGATTATATTGTATCATGACAGTTTTGAAATGAAATGCCTGGTGAGTGGTGCTTAAAAGGTTTGCGCTCTATTGCATTTGAAAATAATAATAAATAATAACCTGTCATCTACGCTAAACCCATTCCTAAAACTGACTGATCGTGTTAACAAAAGCAAACATGAGATAAAAAGGCATTTGCTGAAGCAACCACGCAATTTTAGCTTTGCTTCTACAATTCATTTACCTCTTTTATCACATGACTCAAACTCGCAACTTAAGTGCTGTATCGGGTAGGCTACTGAGCAAGTTTGCTAAACCATACATATGGAGCTGATTATGTAATGCAAATGTAAAAATATATTAGTCTACAAATCATGAATGATAAAAGTGTTGAGTTTGTAACATAGTACTATGTAAATAAAATAAGTATTCTAAAAGTAATTTGCTTCTTTTATCGCAAATTGTCTTTCACATGACTTAAACACGCAAGTTCAATGCTTTACCAGGTGGGCTACTGAGCAAGTTTACTAAGCCATACATATAGAACTGATTATGCAATGCAAATGTCAAAATGCATTAGTCTACAGATCAAGTCTGGGAAAAGTGTTGAGTTTGTAACATAGTACTGTGTAAGTAAAATAAATATTCTACAAGTCATTCACCTCTTTTGGCACAAGTTATGTTTAACATGACTCAAATTTGCAAGTTTATTGCTGTACCAGGTGGGCTATCAAGCAAGTTTACTAAGGCATACATATGAAGCTGATTATTTAAGGCAAATGTCAAAATGTATTAGTGTACAAATCGTGCATGGTAAAAGTGTTCATAACTGCTGCCACTAATGTTCATTTCAGCTGGAAACTGAATTGTATGCATGGGCACATTTTTGGAATTTTAGAAAAATTGTAGAGGCATGTTTTTCCAGCAAGTCTATGTTGTGAAAATGACTTAAAATTGAATACTTTTCTTGTAGTCTACCTGGTAAATTTAGATATTCAAAAACTATCTTGGCAAGTTAGTATTAGCATTACAAAAGAAACACACACACACACACACACACAATCACAATCACATTGTGCGATTTACTGGAATCCATTAATTCCATTAATACAATGCAGATTAAATTAGACACTGACAGATTCTCAGTTTCTGGAAAATCGTTCATATGGCTCAAGCAGCTGCAATGCTCTGTCAATGTCTTACTATTCTGCCAGGTTCATTATTCACTCAATGGGTCACAACACCAACAGTGGAAGACCATTTGTTTAATGAAACATTCTTAACCTAATTGTGTTGGGCAGTCCATATTTTTGTGCAGTTTTGGTGTTTGTTACTGTGATTTTGGTGCTAAAATGCTAAGGATATTTCTCTCAAGATGTCCTTGAGAGATAAAGCCAAGTTAAAGGACCAGAAGCTTCTTTGATAGATGAGTGGTGATAATCATCCAGCTCTGCAGATAAAAAACAATCAAGTCTTAAAAGCATCTGCTGGGGAATCTTGATTCTTTTTGTGCTAATGGGGCTCCATCAGGAGTATGGGCATGGGAAAACGTGAAGCCCGCCCATCGCAATGCTCTCTGGAATGACTGAGGCGGGGAGGTTAAAAACCATAATTGAATCAATAACCTGAAACCCTAATTTAATCTAGAACCAGCAGCGTTTGAGAGCTTTGTAACAAAGCACCATTTCAAAATAGCTCAGCCTCACTGACTCCAGTAGAGCCTGAGAGAGGTGGATATGACAGCTGCTTCCTGTCAGCTTCTGCTGTTGAATGTTGTTTGGGCTGGGAGTTGAGGAACAATGAAAAAAAAAAAAAAAAAAAACACAGATCTGCAGCGGGAGACGTAACTTGTGGTTTTTGCTGATTATAAACGCTGCAAAGCGTCGATGATTCAGGCTACTGGCGTGTGGATTAGCTGCATGTAAGCTGTTGCTTTTGCTCTGCTCAGGCTGTGAGCTGTGCATATGTACTGCAGTCTGGCAGTGATGTAACTGAAGGTGAAGAATTTGAAGAAATGCCAAAGCACTTCTTTGAGCTGTAGACCAGACAGAGCATGTGCACTAATGCTTGCACATTAACTCTCAAAAGGTGTTTTCAGCTAAAATTGCCAGGAAATGTTCAAACATTAGTATACTGTGCATTCTCGGTCTCGTCTACAGCTCTAGGAATTGCTTTGGCATTTGCTTAGGTTCTTCACCTTCAGTTGCATCACTCTACTTACCAGGAAATGAAAATGTTTCATTAGATTTGCCATTCTACTGTTATTTGTCTAAGAGGCATTCAGAGGCGTTTCCTTCGAGGAGGAAGGTTGTGGTGAGTTTTGCGGGGGTAACTGAGAATAAATGCATTGCGATATGATAGGATACGATTGGCCATGTTCGGCTGTGATTGGTTCTTACGATAAATCCCACCTCTTCTGTTTGTGTGCATTGTGTGTTGGCTAATCAGTGTAAATAAACAATTCAACTGGCAAAAATTATGGAATCACTACACTTGAAAGATGTTCACCCATTTTTTTTTTTTTTTTTACTTTACAACAAATAAACCAATCAGATATGACACAAAACATTTTTTTGTTTAATTATTCAACACACTGGTTATGTGAAACATACCTCAAACAAATTAAATTAAAAAAGTTTAATTAATGGAAATGTTTTTCCATGTGAAGTAGAGAAAAAAAAAAAAATGGAATCATTTAATGTTGAGGAAAAAAATATGGAATCAGCTTGTAATTTGTATTTCTGAAACAAATATCTAAAATTGCTAAAATGCTAATTAGACAGGAGTTAAAAGACCTTAACAAGCTTACAGACCTTAACAAGCTATTGAAACATGTCCCCAAAAAGAAATCTGTCAGTTTAAATGATAGAAAGGATTATAAAACTTCTTCTTTATGATGGAAATCCATAACGGAATGTGGTAAAAGAAGTTGGATCTAAGTTGCACATTGTTTCTAAAATTTGGTGTAAGTATAAACAAAATAGAAAGATTATAAAACTAAAACATACAGGCAGATTAAGGAAGACATCGAAGTGTCAAGATCAAAGGAATCTCAAAGGAATAGAAATCAGAAAATACGCAACGAAACAAATAAAGAACAAATGCATTGGTTGAACAGTTGATGTGTGTGACAACTGCTAAAGAGAAGAAGTCATGGAGTGTGGATGATTGGATGAAAGTGATATTCAGTGGTGTATCATGAATCTCCAATGGATAAGGAGAATATAATGGAAATTTTGTCTTTTGCCATTTCAATGAAATGTATAAAGACGACTGCCTGAAGGAAACAATCAAATTTCCCAACTCATTCATAAAATGGCAATCCTTACCTCAACAATCAATTCACAGGTTTACACTAAAACTTTGGACACTTTTCTCATTACATTAATAGAAAAGAAGTTTGGTGATGATGTTAGTATGATAATGGACCTTGTCACAGAGCAAAGATTGTTAAAGCTTTGCTTCAGGAAAGGCACATTAACTCAATGACATGGCCAGAAAAAAGTCCGGATCTCAATCTGATTGAAACTGCATGGTGGAAATTGAAAAAACTGGCCCATGACAAGGCTCTATCTTGGAAAGCTGATCTGTCAACCGCTATTCAAGAAAGTTGGAACCAACTTGATGAAGAATATTTAATTGCTATTTTTTTTATTCTTTAAACAAACAAAAAAATCTATATCTATCATAAATGACAGAAGAGGAGCAACAAATCACTAATTGTGTTTTTTGGTTGATGATTCTGATTTTTTTTCCCCTCAACATTGAATGATTCCATAACTTTTTCCTGTACTTGATATGGAAAATTATTTTCCATTAATTAAAAGAGCTTAATCTCATTTGTTTGAGGTATGTTTCACATAACCAGAATGTTGAATTAATAAACACAAATTGTTTTGTGTCATATCTGTGATTCGTTTATTTGCTATAAAGTAAAAAAAAAATAAAAAAATAAAATAAAATAAAAATAAATAATAAAAAAAATGGGTGAATGGGTAAATGGGTGTTCTAAGTGTTGTGATTTCATAATTTTTTTGCCAGGTGTTGTATAATGGTGTTAATGGGAAGACTCATTTTAAAAAGTGTGTAAACAACTCACACACTTAGATATAATGACTTTGTTACACTTTTGTATCATAATAATACTTAAAACGGCATACAAATGCTCTGGGAGTTTTTAAATGAGTAATCAGTTTGGTGATATTTAAAGTACGATAAATCTCTGTGTCTGTGACAATTTTTATTTATTTATTTATTTTTTGAAAGAAATATTTGAAAATACTGTTTTATAAATCAGTATTTAGGGAACATTAGGGACTAATGTAACTATCCCCTGGTTTTACCGACACGGTTTAAGCCTAATCCCAGACTTATTCTTAGGCCAGTCTGTAAAATTAGACCTATATTATATTTTGTACCTGTATAAACTGTATGTAAATACTATGTTTCTGCTGGCTTCCTAATGTAAACACCAAAGGGTGTAAAAAACGACTTAGAATGCTCGATGTAATGGACTGGAAAAGGATGAGGCTTGGAAGTGAGTGACTGTCATCATGGAAACAGTGCTATAGTATGACAAATTAGCCTACATCAGTTGAGCGTTTTCAGTATGAATTTATTTTGGAATCATAGCACAGGGCAGCAAAGATTAGTAGAGACTGATCAATCTGTCAGTCTGTCTGGGGCTGAATCTTATAGCTAGCAAAAATACATCCCTCATGACACTCAGTATTTGCAACTTCTATATGTTATACTTCTGTGACAGGGACATTTCTCATAATACGATTGAAAGCTTTCAAATGCTGTCATCTGAGCACCTGCTGTCTGCTGAGAAGATAAATTTATGTTTCTTTTCAAAATCATCTTCTCACCACCTTAAAAGTGGTATAACGTCTCCCTGTAGGGGACATAGATGCATATAAGTCACCCCAGCAAGCCGATGAAATAGCAAAATGTTATTCAGATCAGTTCAGAAATGAAATTGAAGATGGGTTGGTGTAGCACAGACAGCTAGAATGCACATTTGTGCTTTCTAGCTGTCAGTGTTGAGGTAAAACCCATTTGCACTAAATGGTAGAGAACATCACATCATAGGAGAGAACTGTACTCTTCGAAGAGCATCCACCCAAGGGACAGCAGTTTCCATTCTTGGATTGAGAAAGAAAAAAAAAAAAAAATCTCAAGCTGATTGACTGGTCAGATACATAGAATTTAAATAGGCTATTTCAGTTTCATTTCATTTAGAAATATAAATTGTATTAAGATATCTGCTAATCATTATTCATAAATTGGATCAGAGTTGTTTTCTTGCAAATGTAATAAGCTTGCATTCTTTTCTTTTGCATGAGGTTCCGCCTTCACGGCAACAGTTGGCATAAACTTTGTATTATGCATCCAGTCTAGACCAACAGACTCTGAATCTGCCCTTGTGTACCTGCCCTTCAGCTGCCCACACGCTCGTTTCTCACACCTGAGCCGCTTCCTGTTGATCTCAGTATAGTACTTCCATCTGCTCTCCAGGCTTCCTGTTGGGCTGAGTGACCTGTTTCTGATCCGCCCTCTCTGTTCCTCTCTATTAATGATACATCTGATCATCAAAGGCTCATTAAAGCTAGACAGCTCATTTGGATCATCACCTCAGCAGGATGCCTTGACCATGACAAACTGTATGTCAAAAACTACAGTTTACTTAACAAAAGAGAACATATTTGTTGTTTGTTGACTAGAATGTGTGAGGCATTATGAATCATCATGCTTCAAAATATATGGCTTGATGTTTTATGTATTACTTGATACATAGGCTTATTGGAAAAGGCTTTATGTGCATTTGTTTTTAAACTCCAAAAAGTTTCTAGCTGAAATAAGCACTAAAGTAAACCACACACACAAAAACAGACTTTGAACCCCCCCAAAATAAATATATTTTGTACCAGCTCCATATGTATGGCTATTCTGACATGATAAACTTGCTCGGTAGTGCACCTAGTACAACATTACACTAAAGGTTGTGGAGAGCTTGAGATCAGTGAAACACAAACCACAATAAATGAGCCTCTGGCAGCAAATTGAAATGGCATGATCGCTTCAGAAAATAATGTTTTATTTTATTTTTTTAACACTATTGGTTGGGTTTATGGTGGGTTGTAGTGTAGGTGGTACATTATTGGAGCAGTCGTTCCTAGACTCCTGCAACACTGGACATTTTGCATATCTCCTAAATGAAACACACCTGATTCAGGATTCAGGTCCTACCTGATCTCATGACAAAAACGTACCTGTGGGAACTTTTTCGCAAGATGCAAAATACATTACCAATAAGCAGTTTCCAATAGAAATTAACACTCAAGCATTTGTAATAATTTTTGCATTTCTTATTACAGCTCCATATTTTTTGCTTTTCATTGTTGACTCATGCCAAATTACTACCCCTCTTGCTTTGGTAGTTAGTTAGGATTAGGCAATCATCTAGTGATTTCAACGAGAGGGGGTAATAATTTAGCAGGGTGTCGAAAATGAACACTCGATAAACAAGCGAAAAATCCTTGCGATTGCGTTTTTACGTCTCATTCGCTTTTGTTAATGCTATCAGGTAGGTTTAGGTATAGTGCAGATGGTACGTTATTTTAAAAACGTCACGGAGCATTAGAGTTATAATGCCACTCAATGGATATTTCAAGTCAGAACTTCGGTGACACGTACAAAACCAACGTCACATAAAACACATAATACCATATGTAGGTTCATCTGTTTTAAAAACAAAAAAACAAAACAAAACAAAAAACACTCTTTTAGCTCCACTTAGTAGGCATTTCTGCTGTAAACTGCAGTGATATACAGAGTTCTGGCATGAAACACTAGAATGCAGTCCGATGGTCCAACTCAATCTGACAACATGACATCATAATCACATGGCACAGCCGATTGGTTCTCTCCTGTATCAGTAGCCAATGAGCTCACTGCTCAACTTTCAAATACATGACTAGTGCTAGGTGTAGCAGTTTGCAGCATGCTTCAGAAACCCTCCACCTTCCCCTGCTCCACCTATAGATCTGCTACGAGGTGATTCATATATGTTATATGGTGGTTAATTATACATTTTTTATGTGCAGCAGCAGTGCTTCTTTCATGCTCACGGCAGCATGTTGTGGATGTATTGGCAGTAGCAAGTCTCTGTACTTGCTCTGTCGCAGCAGCAGCAGCGTAGCAGATATATTCCTCCAAGATCAAATACTTTAACATTGTCATGTACACTACCATGCCAATCCCTCCGAGAGTTGTCATGACAGAAATTTACTTATTGATACGTATTGCATATCAGTAAGTAATAACCTGATCTCATGACGAAAATGTACCTGTGGGAAATCAGGTTATTCAGGTCACATAATATTTTCAACTGATGCAATACATACAACATACCAACTTAATAAAATGTTGCAAGATTCATCTGTTTCAGATGAAACTGAACACGCTATTTGTTCCACTCACTGGACATTTCACTTAAAATTCATCGCAAAATATGCAAGAAGTAATGTAATATAATTTTGCAGAAATGTAGCCACAGGCGTTTTTCCATTGAGTCTGAGTCATTATATTATCATTAATTTTACATATTTATTATTGTTTTTCCAAATTTAATTTAGCTCTCTCCATAAATATATACGCCAATACATTATTTTGGAGATGTGATACACAGTGGTTTTGAAATTACACAAAAGACTAGGTTGAATTGTTCTGCCCTTTTCAAATAAATGTCTCATAATTTCTTAAAATTGCATTGACTGTTTTTCTGTTTTTCTCAGTCCATTTTGATGTTGAAATTATTTGTTTATTTTGGTCTGATACCAATTTTGATTTTCATTACCACATTAAATGATCTGTCACTGGAATGGAATATTAATCCATTCAGTAGACGTGCTTCTCATACAATGACCTAAACTCCATCTCTTATCTCTCCCCAGCACTCTGTAGATGCAGTGAACGCTGGTGTCAGTCCTATCGGAGACACGTCGTACAATTCCAGTCACTGGGACTTAGGGAGCTCCTTTTTCTTCGCTGGAACTGTGATAACGACAATAGGTAGTACCTAAACATCCCTAGATATTATATATACATTTCTAGACTTCTCCACACCACATTAATATGCATATCTCAAGCCAAATACAAGGAATTTGCTTGTGTCATACATTTATAGCCTCACTTTCAGTCAATATGCCCGACCCCATAACCACCAATCAATCATTTTTTCCTTCAGCCCCATTTATATGCCATATGCGAAACTGTGCCTGCTTCAGCTGTCAATCCAAATGAATCTACTGATGCTTTTGGAGCGATTCATTGATTTTTAGACACATTTTGTAGCCTCAGTGAGGAAATTGCATACCACAATACATGTGCATTTTTAAAAATAGATAGACAGGAATGCAATGGGAAGTTGTAGAAGCTTATTTCCAATATGGAATAAAAAATAAATAAATAATAAATAATAAAATTATATATATATATATATATATATATATATACAAGTTATAAACTCGAAATTGTGCCATTCTTTAAGGACTTAATATAAAAACAAAAATCTGACTTTTTTTTTCAAAGTTACTGCGTTTTAAAACACACACAAAAAAGACTTGAATTACACTTTTTATGTCTCAAAATTTTGACTTTTTTTCTCAGAATTGCAGGAAAAAAACTCCAAATTGTGAGATATAACCTTAGAATTGCATGAAAAAAAATTAAAAGAAAATAAATAAATAAATAAAAACATCGAAATTGTGAGATAAAAAGTCTTTTTATTTATTTTTCATTCTGTGGTGGAAAATAAGGCATTAGTTCACAACTTTCAGTTATATAGTGTATTCCATTGGAGGTCTGATGTAATGCATTTGAAGTACATAAGTTGCCCGCTGTGTTACCTGCCAAGGCCTGTGATTGATTACTTAAAGAAGCTGTTGTGCAATACAGGTTAGTATCTAAATGCTGACAGGACTCTCAATGTCATTTCTCATTGGCTCAGCCATCCAGCGGGCAATGGACAAAGGCATAAACAAGATTAGTTTTTACACTTCAGTTGCCAAACCTTCGAACATGCTCTCAGCAGGCACATTTTGATCCACAGGGACCATAGTAGGTAATTTCCTACGATTCCCTTTAAACCTACAGAGTATATCTGACAGGGATGCATTGGAATTAACGGACTGATTGGAATTTGGATTTATATATAGCAAAATCAGAAGAAATCATTCTTTCATTAGATTTTGTGTTTGAATAAGCCTTGAACTAAATATCAATCTAATTATCCTAGGAAGTCCTCTTACCATTATATGACAGATTTTCACTGCATCACATATTTCATATGTCACATTGAATGTACAGTGGTTAATTTGCTTTTCAGCTGCATCTTATACCATTACTCTCTTGTCTTTTTTAAGGTTATGGCAACATCTCTCCAAGCACAGAGGGTGGGAAGATTTTCTGCATCCTTTATGCAATATTTGGCATCCCACTCTTTGGCTTTCTTCTGGCTGGTGTTGGTGATCAGCTAGGGACTATTTTTGTGAAGAGCATTGCTAAAGTGGAGAAAATGTTCAGGGTAAGTGAACTGTGGAGCACAAAACAAAGGTTATGTAGGCTGTGATGGATATACGTACAATCTGTTTAATGGGCTCGTGGTACAGTACCCATATAAAAGGCTGTAATACACTACATGCCTTGCCCACTTTTGCCCCGATTTACAGTCTGGACAGGTTATACTAGTTGCTGAAAGTCAGAGCCTGTCTGTGCAGTCAGAGTTGACAGACTTAACAAATAACATTGTGTGTGATGGGCACAGACTCAGATATTTTTATCTTTAGACCTGAATTCCATCGATTCTGAGGATATCAAATATGTTTGATATTTTGAGCTGATTTTAGAACACATAATGTTTTTATTTTTAATGTATATCCTAGCAACAAAGCATTTCTGGTTGAGTTTGTTGTGTTCAGAATGATAGGAAAGTCTGGTAGTGTGTCTAAGTTGTTTTTTTTCTCTGAAACTCTGCTTTATGTTTAAAGTCTATATTTCAGCCTTAAAGGGATAGTTCATTAAAAAAAAAAGAAAATTATGTCATGAATCTCTCACCCTCATGTCGATCCAAACCTGTAAGACCATCATTCATCTTCAGAACACAAATTAAGACATTTTTCTAGGTTTTGTTTTAAAGGTGTATTTCAAATTGTTGCTTGGATGAAGTATATATATATATATATATATATATTTTTTTTTTTTTTTGGTCAATATTTGGTATTTTGAAATAAGCTAAATACACTGTAAAAAAGCATTTTTGTCTTGTTTCTAGTCAAAATATCTAAAAATTGCTAAAATAAGATAATTTAGTAGACAAGCAAAATGGCATATTCAGTCTTGTTTCCAGGGGAAGAACACTAAATTAAGTGCACTTTGCTTAATGATCTGATAGTGAGGTAAGCAAAATACTCTTCTTTTTTTTTTTTTTTTTTTTTTTTTTTTTATATATTTGACTTAACCCACTGGCAGATAATTTTACATGTTTTAAGCAAAGTGCACTTAATTTAGTGTTCTTCCCTGGAAACAAGGCTAAATATGCAATTTTGGTTGTCTACTAAATGTATCTAATTTTAGGAATTTTTAGATATTTTGGCTAGAAACAAAAATGCTCTTAATTTCTTACATTATTTTGCTTATCTAGTAAGTGCATCTTAATTTAAGAAGTTTTAGATATTTTGACTAGAAACAAGACAAAATACTAAAGACAAGCCTTTTTTTGCAGTGTTATAGTGATCATAAGACATTGTAATACATTGCTTCTTAGGGCTTACATAGATAACAAAATCAAACTACAGTATGTGGTATGCATTTTAAAGAATAAATGAAAAATATTTGACTTAAAAAAATACAGTTTGTTAAGTTTAAAAAACTATAGATACTGTTCAAAATTAAGACAAATGTATTTATACTTTTTTTGATGTCAACTGTTGCTGGATTTGTCCATAGTCATAGGCATGCACAATACAACATTTTAGTCATTTTCATGGATTCATCTGAATAGGGATAATTGTCAACGTCATTCTCTGTATTCAAAACTTTTCTGGAAATGCAAGGAAGGAAAAGTTTTTTTTCATTTTTGTACATCATTGTCATGATGCAAGGATGCAGTAAACTGATCAAATTTGACAGTAAAGACTTTTCATATTACTAAAGACAAACTTCCCATTCAACAAATAATCCTGAAATAAATGTATCAGAAGGGGTTGCTACAACGTAACTCAGAATACACAACTCCAAAAATAAAATACTGATACAAAGCTACATTTTGCAGCTTTTGGTTGTGATTTTCAGTCAAAGGGCAACAAGAGAAGTGATGTAACTCTTCACTGTTTTCCTAGCGAAAAGAAGAGGAGAAAAGAATGAGAAGATGCCTGTGGATGAATAAAAAATTGTAAAGACCCAAGTCTTTGTTTTCTCCACTTTAGCCCTGATGCCTTTGAGGCCTTTAGTAGAGCTCAACTACTGAAAGAGCTTACAAACGGCAGAGGCAAGACATGCTAGATGCCATCCTTGCAGGATCTAAACATGCCGACACTTGTCATGATACTGAAAAATCGATGGTTTGGCATTTTGTTCAAGTCTATGCTTATATCCATCACCACCTATAAGCTCTTTGAGTAGGTGTGATCACCGTATCAGTATTTTATTTTCTGAGTTATGTATTCCGAGTTGAGCTGAGGTAAAAAAAAAAAAAGCAACAGGTAGCGCCAGTAGCTCACGAAGTGCAACCTTTTCATGCCATCAAAATAATAAAAACGTATTTTTTAAGTAATGTAAATATTTGATTATTTTTCAGTTAGAGACATCAATTACGTTATATTAAGCCATACAAGTCTTAATACCCAGGGTTCCCTTTAACATTGCAAAAAAATCTAACCTACTCAAAACATTTAAAAAGTAATGTACAGTATCCATACACCTGAAAAACACTACTGTGATGTTTTCAAACAAATGAAACCAACAATGCATTTTAATGCTAAATGTTCCCATATAAAAATGTTTACCATGGCAGTTAGCATTTCAAGTGGTAGGTTTATCACATTAGAGTATGCAAGGTCACTTCTTTTCCTGACATCCTGGGAGGCATTAGTCATTAATATCACAGCACTTGTTTGTGGTAGGTTAGTCAGACCCTGCACAGCAGAGGTACAGGCCTAGTAAATAAACACCGAACTGAGGCTTCAGCATGCTGAGGCAGTGGCATCTGCAGTACGGGTTGAGATCACACCTCATTAGAGCTAATCAGTCTCATTCAGATCATCATTAGGCCCATCAGAGAGCTAATGAACACATGCCACCTTCACAAAGTCACGAAATGTCTTCTCATGCCACATGTAGCCGCTGCTGGCAATGAAGTCGTGCTGTTTGCGTGACTAAGAATGGCTCTTGTACCACCTTTCATGTTGATATTGCTTTTTGTCTATTTCACCACCCCCAGCGCAAACACAATCAAATAAGCCAGACCAAGATTCGAGTGGCCTCTACATTGCTCTTCATCTTGGCTGGCTGCATCCTCTTCGTCACCATACCAGCCATCATCTTCAAGCACATTGAAGGATGGACTGGCCTGGAGGCAATTTATTTTGTGGTCATCACACTGACGACTGTTGGAATCGGAGATTATGTTGCAGGTACAGTAGACTTTTGGAATTTTGTCATTTTTATTTTTAAAAAAGTCTTGAAACTTCCCACCAGTATTATCTCAAATTATGCATTTGTGATGGAAATGACAGTGATAGAAATCAAATATATAGATTTTTTAACAATTTATAATAAAACTTTACCTATGGGGCATAAATGAGCTAGAAACATTCAAATATGACTTGATTATTTTGACATTCAGTTTTTATGGATCCCTTTCAAAGAACAGGTTCAGTGGTTTTTGTTTTAGTAGGCAAATAGATAGAGAAATTAATTTACCTGCACAGTTGATTAGATTCCATTATATACTTTCTTTACATTTAGTACCTGAAAAAACAGTCCATATAAAAGCAATATATTGTTGTGCTGAAGCTTCTCTACTTGCAGACACCTTAGATTGTCAAGAAAAAAAACTGAGCCAGCATGATTGCTGTTCTCAGGAAATAGCGTGCATGAATTTGGCAGGAGGTTTTGATGTACGCCTCAAAAAGCGTACTTGTATATTTAAAGGACAATCTCACACCTCTAAAATGAAAGTGTCATTTATACATCTCTTCTAGGAGGCAATAGAAGAATAGAGTACCGTAAATGGTACAGACCGCTGGTGTGGTTCTGGATCCTGGTTGGACTGGCTTACTTTGCTGCAGTTCTAAGCATGATTGGAGACTGGCTGAGGGTACTTTCTAAAAAGACAAAAATGGAGGTGAGACTTTTGTTAGCATTGCATTTAATTTAGATATTCCAGCCATAGGCACTGGTAAGTGTCATTGACCTGTAAAAAGTTCAAACAATTACTTGGAAGGACAACTTAAAGGGTTAGTTCACCCAGAAATGAAAATTAGCCCATTATTTACTCATCCTCAAGCCATCCTAGGTGTATATGACTTCATTCTTTCAGACAAATCCAATCAGAGTTATAAAAAAAAATGTCCTGGCTTTATCATGGCAATAGGCAAGTGTTTTTCTTCAACAAGTCAAAAGAAGTCCAATAAAGTACATCCATCCATAATAAAAATGTGCCTCACACAGCTCCGGGGGTATATAAAAGTCTCCTATAGCAAATTAAAAAATATATATATTCATATTTAAAACATAATAATTACTTTATTCTGGTTGCACTCACTGTTGTACACGGAAGCAGCTCTGGGCAGATGACATATGATGTTGGCGTTGCACATGTGCCACTCAGAAGTGACGAACACAGACTCGCAAGTGGAGAAATCAAAACAAAACAATGGTCAAGAATTAGAAGTACAAACCGAGGATTTGTAAAGAAGAATGTCGGAGGAAAAGCCAAGACTTTTTTTTTTTTTTTGATAAAGTAAGGAAACTTTGCTTCCTCTGCCTCTGTAAACAAATGTTGGTTTTCACAAGACTCACAGGTGCATGCGCAACGCTGACATCCTATGTCATTCACCCGGAACGGCTTCCATGTACAACAGTGAGTGCATGCTAGATTAAAGTGATTAATACGTTTTGAATATGGATACTTTCTCACAAAAACACATCGAATCACTACAGGAGGCCCTTATTCACCACCCCCCGGAGCCCCGGAGTGCACTTTATTGGACTTGTTTTGACCTGTTGAAGAAAAACACCTTCCTATTGCCATGATAAAGCTTAAAAGAACTAGGACCTTTTTTAATATAACTTTGATTGGATTCGTCTGAAAGAAGGAAGTCATATACTCCTAGGATGGTTTGAGGGTGAGTAAATAATGGGCTAATTTTAATTCTTGGGTGAACTAACCCTTTAAGGCCATTCACCATTGTCATCTTGTTGAAGGTTGGTGAAATTAAGGCTCATGCCGCCGAATGGAAGGCCAATGTTCGAGCAGAGCTCCGTGAGACCAGACGTCGACTCAGCGTGGAAGTCCACGACAAACTGCAGAGGGCTGCCACCATTCGCAGTATGGAGCGCAGACAGCTGGGTTTTGACCAGCGGGCCCATTCCCTAGACATGCTGTCCCCTGAACGTCGAGCTGCCTTTAACAGCTTGGACACCACCAATTTCAAGACATCCTCCCAGGAGAGCATCGACACAAAGCTCAACAACCTACGTCTACGAGTAGAGCAGAATGAGCATCGACTGAGCGACCCAAGCCAGGCGTACTCTGAAGAAAACATTTTCAACCGCTTTGGTTCAGTCACAAAACTAGCCAAGCGAAACAAGAACAAAGAGTTGAGGAAGAACATCCCAGATGATGGTCGGAAAGCCTTAGATTCCTTCACTTGTAATACTCCCACAATGGATGAGGAGAAGAAAGAAGACGAGGAGCTTGAGAAAGAGGTCAACACCAGTCTGACCGACTTACCTCTCTTTGTGGAGAGCCCCAATAAACAAAACGGATTCATGCCCCTACCGCCACAGACCAAAGAGGAAGAAAACGAGACAAAACTTGAAGACAAAGAGTTCCATTTGCAGATGGAGCCCTAGAGGGAAGCGTGTAGAAAAATAACACATGCCTAAAGTGCCTTGTTTAGCCCTTACCCTGAGCTGAGATGTGAGAATCTCAATTCCTGCTGTTCATTTAACTGTTCACTGTGTCCTGATAACTTGATAAAGGAAATATGGTGACAGTAGCACTGGAAAATGCTTGCGTTAGAAAGTTGGAAAGAATTTCTCCAAATGTCCTGGACAGCAAGCTAAAAATCTGTAGCAAGCTACATTGGCAGTTTGTTTGAAGTATGACTAAAAGTGCTGACTGTTCAAGGTTGTTTGTCAAGAAGCATAACTGCTCAAAAACAATGTTTGTCAAGATTTCCCACCCATCTGAAATGGAGAAACTTACCTACAGACTTGAATTCCCAGTGATCAAAGATGATAGAACTCTTTGAATATGAAGAAACCATTGGTGACACGTTGTATATGCACGGAGCTCTACTGTCCTGTAAAACAAGTTAAGTGCATCAATATGTGATCCAGATTTATGAAGTTAACCTATGAAATCTCAGGGCTTGTAGTCCTACTGTAATTGTTCAATTGTACGGTATGTCTGACATACAATTTGCTGTGCTCTCATGAAATATCTAAAGCTGTTGCTACACGGTACTATTTTCTTAATTTGAAATTTTAGGACAATGGGGCGGAAGAGAAGCCATAAGGTATAAAGTCATGGTAGATGTCAGGCAGAATGTCTAGTAGAGTTTAATCACAAGCTACTGAACATATCTGTTGATTTCATTTAAAGAGATTTACAATTGACAATTAAAGTCAAGAAGATCCAAAACAACACTTGTTAAAGGCATTTATATTTTTTGGAGTACTGTCCCTTCAAGTCATTGTCTTGATGCTTCAAGGTGCCGTAAGCAATTTCTAAGAAACACAGTTGAAAGTGAATTGGACCGAGCACCACACTTGTAGCCAATCACCAGTAAGGGGCGTGTCCACTCATGATGGAGGAGGTGCCTGTTGCATAGAACGTTTTTTTTTTTTTTTTTAATTCAAGGGCAAAGCTATCAAGATGGGATCCTTTTGAGTAGGGATGTGTTTGTTTTGGTCATTTCAAATGTCAATAGTGTTTCTCAGAAAATACTTACGGTACCTTTAATTAGTTGTCTGACTGCACCGATTACACAACATTACCACAATGCTATGTTGATTTGTGACTGATCAGGGTAGCATTTTAAATAACTTGTTTGAAGTCTACTAGACATTCTAAATGTGAATGAAAGACATATATGGCATACTCTGTTTTAGCTTTATGAAAGTATAGGACACAGTTCTATTTAGGATTGACAGGAAAAAGGTTCTCTTTTTTTATTTTTGCCAGAAAACCTTTGTTTGAAAATACCAGTTGTATATCACAGTATCACAATGTTTTCAAATTTTGCACTTTTTACAAGTTTGTCTTTGGTTTACAATTATTGTGTCTTCTTTTCCAGAATGTTTCTGGACTAGACCTTTGACACACCACTAAATAATGTTGTGCTAATCGCCCGGGAGCGTCTGACATATTTGTGTGTGTGTGTTTGTGTTGAAACCAAATACTGCTTTGTCTGACGTGATTGTTGTCTTGCTGACTGTATTAATGAAAACTCCCTGAGGCAGACACACATACCGGTACCTCATTCCCAGCAACTCGTAAACGCACACATACACACATCTACAGCTGCTGCAAAATGCTTGTTGTTGAACTAATGTTAATTACTCTTTTCATGTTTGCAATAGTCTAGAGCGAATGCAGCAATGGACTGAATATTTGTGATAAGAAAAAAGCTATGAAAATTTTAAACATTTTAAAGCATTCAAAACAATTTAGAGACATGGATCCTTAAAGCATGCTATTGTGCTAATATGTTATCATGCTATGGTATTGATTGTACCACAAACATGCTTCTTGAGACTTTGAAATGTCCATGTTTGAGCTCTACTTTGGGCTGCACATGCTAGTAAATTGCCGTTCGCAGTATCTGCAGTATATTGTGCAACCATTACATTCAATGTAGTGAGTGCCTTTTGGAAATAAACTCAGTTGAACAAAAAACTAAAATTCTGTTTGTCTGCCGTTTCTCTTTCCACTTAGTTTTGACCATTTTCATAAATGTCCAGAGGCTGTGTTTTTAGCAAATATACGGTTTCCTCACTCAAAGGTCAACTTGAAATGTAAGAATCCACAAAACATCAACAACTGAAAGAACACTCAACGTGCTATTTAAAAATTCACCTTCAAATGTGTTTCCAGGTGTAAGACCATCCTGCACTACAATAGCAAACATTATGCAACCTTGATGGGCAAGAAATGCCTCTTAAAATTGGCCTTGAAAGAAAATTAGCCAAACAGCTTTGAATAAATGTTCAATAACAGGTTAATGAATAAAGGATTTATGTAAATGTTTGATCGGTTAAATTGTTCAAACGGCCCTTTAGTGCCGTCACTGTAAGAGAAATTTCAATTCGATTGCAGGCCGCCGCTTACATTATTGAGCCATGTGAAGCAACTCTTCTCAGCATTACCGACCTTGACATTTGAGTCAATAATAGTGAAGAAGCTGTAAATGGAGGTAGATGTAGAAGTAATCTCCTTTGGGAACATCTTGAAAGTTTTGTGTGTGTGTGTTTGGCTCCATTAATGTGCATTTTATATACTTAAATCTAGCTAAAAGGACTGGGGTTGAAGCGTTATGCCTTATTTATTTATTTATTTATTTATTTATTTATTTATTTATTTATTATTAATATATATATATATATATATATATATATATATATATATATATATATATTACATTTCACAGTTAATAGAAGTCTAAAAAGCAACACATACACTATAAATTGCAAAGAGTTTTTAAGAACTTGTAAGTCGCTTTGGATAAAAGCGTCTGCTAAATGACTAAATGTAAATGTAAATGTAAACTTTTTGATATTTTTTTCCTTGTTGGTTCTGTTTTAAAAAGGGTAATAATGCAATTTGTTATTGACATCCATTGAATAAAGTCTATTGAGAATATATAGAGAGTCTATAGAGAAGCTGTAAAACAACTGGAATAAGCATTATAAATCTGTATAAAATTACATCCAGCTTCTCCATTTATATCAGGACCATGTAAACCAGGGTTCCTCAAATCTTGGAGGGCCAATGTGCTTCAGAGTTTAGCTTTAACCCTGATCAAACTCACCTACCTGTGATTTTCTAATGATCCTGAATACACTGATTAGCATGCTCAGGTGTGTTTGATTAGGGTTAGATCTAAACTTTTCAGGAAAGTGGATCTCGTGGGCCAGATTTCAGGATCCCTGATGTAAACCTAGCAATTTTTGCATCATATTTGTGCAAAATAACATTATGTTATGTTATTCTGCTGTTATGTATAGTTCACTATATTGGTAACTAGGAATACATAACTATAAATGTATCCAAAAGTTGTTGCTTCTCAAATGAGTAATTTATTTTAGACAACTTTACGATTTATTCACATGTGCTTAAATGAAAGCAGTAACCTTCTTACAACATTTATTGTAGGTGCATTAAATCCACTTTATTAACCTGGGATATTCCTGTGAAGATTGTTTTTTTGTACAGCACAGATTTCTACAGCATCACACCTCTCAACACCCTTTCTTTTTTTCTCACAAGCAACAGTTTCACACACTGTGTGAAGAACATCTCAAGAACATCTCTACACCACTACATAATTTAAAAAAAAGTGTTCAAAAACTTACCAAATGTATACCATGGGCAATCCAAATAAAACTGCTGCACATTCAAATAAGTCTCAAGTAGTTCATGACTAGCGGTGTGTCTAAAGTAGTTGAATGGGTTAACTGATGTGGGACAGAGACCCATTCAAAAGTGACATAAATCATAAATTGTTTTTGTTGAGAGATAAGGAAGTATAAAAATTAATGACACAACTTTTGAAAAATGCTTAAAGGGGTCATCGGATACCCATTTCCCACAACTTGATATGATTCCTTAGGGTCTTAATGAAAAGTCTATAATATACTTTAGTTAAAAATTCTCAATATTAGTGTAAAAAAAAAAAAAAAAAACATTCTTTTAGCATGACAAAATCAGCTATGCAAAAAAATCAACTTCTACTGAATGTTCCTTTAAATGCAAATGAGCTCCGCATCTTCAGCAAATCAGATGTCAGTAGTAAATGAGGACTACTATGTTCATTATTACATCCAACAACAGAACACCTCAATTGCTTAGAAGTCATTCTTGTCTACGTCCCTGTTCCGGCATTGAGACAATGGTGATCGGTTTGTTACAGATCATTCAGGGTGGGTCTGAGGTAAGATGTCTGTGTCAATCAATCTATCATGGGAGAATGGCTTGATTTAAAAAAGGGGAAATTTTATTTACAGATCCACCGGGTGGATTTTTATCATTATAGGGTAGACTTCTATGTTTAAACAACATGCAAATGTGAACTTTGCATCCGATGACACCTTTAAAAAGAAATTCTCTTCTTTTCTTCATGTTGCAAAAAATCATAGATGTTTTAAAAGATATGCTAGAGAAAAACGATGACTTTTTTTTTTTTTTTTTTTTACTTTAGATGAACTAGAGCACTATCCACACAAATAGGGTGCACATAAAGAGCTGTGTGTAGTTGCAGCATCCAAATAAAAACTGTAGAGCTGTGTGAAATAATGCTGAATAAATTAAATTGCGTACATCCTTAATTAACGTTACTTTGAAATGCTTAATGCATGTATTTGGATTTGAATTATGCTGATTCATTTATCTGCTATAAAGCTGTCTAAACGCTAATGCTCACAAGTTCTGCTCCTCTCGTTGTATAATGTACTATCACCATAAAATCCTACCAGTAGGCCTATGCAGTAATACAATCTTTCCCCCACACTTTATGTATTCATAAATAACTTACATTTGTAACAATGAGCTGTTCAATGTGTCCTCAGATGATCTTCTCACTACATTTGTGATGGTGGACTTTGCTATTGGTGATACATAATAATTTTTGAACTTCCATAATCCAGTTCTGTCATATAAATAGTTCAAATAACTTTACGTTTATGTTGAAGTCATTTGAAGTCACATCCATATTTTATTTATAAATAAACAACACAACTTGGAAAATAAAATACTAATACAATTGTGTGACTTTTGGTTGTAAGGTCTACAAGAGAAGTGATGTAAGTCTCCACTGCTTTTCCTAGCGAAAAGAAGAAGAACAAAGAATGGGAAGATGTCTTTGAATGAATAAAACTTCCTTAAGACCTGCATCTTTGTTCTCTCCACTTTAGCCCTGATGCCTTTGAGGCTTTTAGTAGACCAAAGCTAAAAGGAGTTTCTCAGCGCAGATTTCACTCATTATCCAGCATTTAGACTCCTTGTGGGGAAAATCGATGGTATGACATTTGGTGTAAGCTATAATTACATCCATTACCACCTATGAGCTCTTTCAGTAGCTGTGGTCATCATATTAGTATTTTATTTTCAGAGTTGTGTATTCTGAATTGTGTTGCGGTAAAAATAGCAACAGGTAGCACCAGTAGCTCACAGCTCAACCATTTCATGTCATAATGGCAACCCTAATACGAAATATGTATAAATCAATGTTAATTAAAAAAAAAAAAAAAAAAAAAAAAAAAAAAAACGTAAATCTTTAATGGGTTTTCAACTACATATTTCATTAAGAGACATCATTTATGTTATTGTAAGCCATACATGTCATAATACCCAGGGTTCCCTTTAAATAAATCTGATTTATATTTAAAATTTCCTAGCTAATTAGGTACACTTGAAAGTTTGCAGACAATTTTTTGTTTTGTCTAGTATACTCACATAAAAGCTTCTCTCACAAACAGGTGCATAAGACACTTGTCTCAGTGGCACGTAAAGGTGAGCTCTCACATTAGTGCTGGAATCACACCTGTCACAGTATGGAACGGATGTGGCCTGAAGAACAGATGAGCTCTTGGCAAGGGCAACAGCACTGGTGTCACACAAAGATTCTGGCTTGAATCAGCTGGGTCACAGCAGGATCTTTCCTCTCCAGACTGTTAGAAGTTGGTGAAACTGATTCTTGTAAGCCAATTTTTGTTTGTCTTTGTTATTTCAAGGTCAAAAAAATAGCTTTAACCCATGGCAACTTAACATTTTAAACATGCCTTCTGCAAACTTCCCATTTTTTACAGCACATTTGTCTTTCTAAATTCTCACCTTCATTTCCAATGATGATGAACTGATAATAGGGCTCAAATTCATGGCTATTCCAGGACAGACGATTTTTAGACATATTTAGGTCAGAGAGGCAGGGAAAAGCAGTTCTGCTTGAACAAGGCTGATGGTCAGCTTGGGTTCATGTTGGTTTGGTAGTTCTTTCTGCTTTATGCACTGAATTCACTGTTCTGATTTTCCTTCATCTTTTGTATTAGTCCTGGGGGATGTTGCTCGAAGTCACAGTTAATGACTGCAGCAGATCTGAAAACAAACACTACAAACCCACATGGACTGCACTAAACCTATACCGTGGTACAGCACTGTTCTCATGCTATAAAATAGCTCTACCTGATCTGAACTTTTTCGCAAGACACAAAATACGTACCAATAAGTACATATCACTGCATTTTCCAACAGTAGTTAACACTAGAGGCAGCAAAACAGTGAGCAATTGTAATCGTTTTCGTACGCAGTTATAATTACAGCTCCATATGTTTTGCTTTCCAAATTCTGACCCCCACCAGATTACTACCCCTCTAGTATTGGTTTAGGGTTAGGTGTGAGGGAGGCATTAGGATTAGGCAATCATGTAACAATTTGGCAGCGGGTCGAAAATGGACACAACATTGGTCGTAACATGCTTGTTCGGCAGCTCAGCTGGCACAGAATTAGACGTAGGATGAGGAATCCTTGGGTACTAATCCTGTGAAAAACATGACTCATGATGAAAGAGCTGAAAGATAAGAGATAAAGCTAAAGCAAAACAAACCAAAACGACATGATGGCCATGGTGGATCAGGCATTTAGGGCATATGACCTCCCCCCTAAAAAAAATTTTTTTGGGGGGAATTCAGGTTCTACCAGCCCGGAAGAATTCAGGAGGGGCTTCAAACTCCAGTGGGAGTGCCAGGTCCATAATAATAATTTGGCTTGCCATATGAGATGCAGGCGGGCTTGAGCGCTGAACGGCGGCCGGCGGTTCTGGGCTAAGGATGAGGACGAGGATGGAACTCTGGAGGATGCACAGTGCTTGGGGCTGGGCAGGCGGTCTGAGCTGTTGGTGCGGTGTGTGGGGGTACCTGCCGTAGGGTGAGCTGGCACGACGCGGCGTGTTTCACAGGGGTCTGGATGACTAGACCCACGATCTTCCTTTACTTCGTCAATCTCAAAATTAGAGCCATTTAAATAAATGATGAGATTGATAAACTCAATCAAGGAGAAATCACGTTCATCCAGTCCCAACGGAAACACAACACCGAGAGAAGCATTGGGCCAGCTCAGCTGGTTAGCGAGTTCGAGAAAATCCACCACATACCGTACTGTAATGGTACGTGGTTAAAGGAAGAACACAGGAGACATGGAGATAACATAAACAATTTTAATAAAGTAAAACAAGGGAAATCAAACTTGGGAACAGGTAGAAACACATGTACATAAAATGTAGACCAGGCAGAGAACCAAGGGACAAACAGGAACTAATATACACATGATAATTAGGACGACAGGTGTGAGGGATAATTAATTAACTTAACAAGAACAGGAAAATGACCAAATAAGGAAAACAGGAACTAAGGCAGGGGCAAAAACACAAAACAGAAGTCCATGACCCTGACAGTTGAGGGGACAATTGACTTCTATTAAAAGCAGCTTAGAAATTTAGCTATAAATGTGAACTATGTCTTCAATTCCTAAGCAAAATGATGTGGAAAAAGTGCGGCACACGAAACAAACACAGACTACAGTTACTGAGAGAATAAAGAGGTGTGACGTGATGCAGTTGGGTTGTCATAGTAACTGTTATCTCTGGAAAATCTCCTCATGTAGATTTCAGCCAACCAAGAGAAAGCGAGAGAGACAGAGGAAGACTTTGTGCGAGACACCACAGTGCCGATATCCACCACCTGAAATGCTCTTCACATGAGATGTTTATTTTTATATCTCTTAAGATATGCTGCTGCACCTTGAATGCTAATGCACTAATGTAACATAATGAGTTATGAATAGATTTAAAAATGTTTGTACTGCCATGCAATTACACTAATTAGAGGCAAATTAGCTGTGCAGTTATAAATATACTTGTTGCATAAAATCACTATGTACTTTAATGGAACTTGATCTTACTTCAAAGACTCTGCACATTTGCTTAAATCCATTTTCAGCCCATGCTTTTCTACATACACCCACTGGATTTGGAATAAATCATTTTCAGGGACAGTAATTCCACTCTCTGATTTATTTATTTTTGGATGTATTTTTATGCATTGCTTCTCATTTTATACACTTCTGCTCATGTTATGCATTTTGCCTAGATGAAAACTGGGCAGAAGTACATACTGCAATATGGCTGAATTTTCTTTCTTTTTTCACATTAATTTACTGTTATTTCATGCTGCATTCCCTATTACACACAACTCCCTACAACTGCAATAGTTAATTGGCTCAGTCAGGCTTTTGTTCACTTTTTTAAACAAATTCCGTTTACAGGAGCAGAATATCCATTAATAAAAACTTATTTTCCAATTGAACTTCGCATTTGAGTACTATTAACCTTGCATGAATCTAGAATAGGCAAAGAAGTGCTTAGGGAACATTAATACTATGACCGCAAAACACTTTTACCATAGTGCAAGGTTTGTTAACTATACTCTTAAAACTAAAGTTTTTTTTATTGGCATCGATGGTTCATGAAGAACCTTGAACATCCACTGAACCATTCAAATACAGAAAAGGTTCTTTATAGTCAAAAAAGGTTCTTTAGGTTTTTAAAATGTTCTTCAAAATGGTTCTTTTAAGAGCTGTTCACTGCAGGGGAACCAAAAAATTGTTCTTCTATGGCATCACTGCTAAAACACAATTTTTGAAACTTTATTTTTAAGAGTATAAAACATTTTAATGTTTGCATCTCATAATCAGCCCCATATTTATGGCTTTTCTTTCATAGTAAACTTGCTCGGTAGCCCACCTGGTACAGTATTACTCAGGTACGAGTCTGAAGAAACATGTTATGACACTCCATAAAAAAAGCTCAAAGCCTCATAGAAAGAAGGTAAAATGGCATGGTTGCTTAGGCAAGTGTTTATCTCACATTTGTTTTTGCTCACACTACCGGTTAGGTTTAGCATATGTGCTTTCCATATATAAACATAATTTTGTGGCAAAAACATGGAAATAACCTGTAGTTTTTATCCTGTTGTTTACTGTATTTATTTGTTTGGCCAGTATCCTTGAGGGGTTTGATTATTTAGCTGTTTTAGGCTGTAAGGGCCTTTAATAACTGAAATCATGTGGCAAAGTGATATAGACATGTAATGTGGTCAAGGGCTGCCTGGAACTATGTTCCCTGTGCATTTCCCTAAAAATAATATACCCCTTAGGGTGAACGTGATTTCACTAAGTATAACATCCTTGTTGATCCTGGAACAACATTCTAATCAACCAATCGGAATTGAGGGATAACTTTTCAGGAAACGCCAGTTTTAGGCTTACGATCAGAGTTACATGCTTCTACACCCTTGTTAATCAGCTATCATTTCCCTCTGATTTTAGGAATAGATTATGGTTAGGGTTAGGTTTAGGGGTAGGAATTGGGTTACATCTATTTTTTTCTTTTTTTTCGGCCAGTAATGCTGATCAACAAAAGTTGTTGATGCAGGAAACATGTCTTACTTGACAAAATCATGGTGAACATTATTTTGCATGAGGCATTGGAACATGTCAAAGAACATAGTATTTCGTAAAAGTATTTAGTTTTTTTTTTTTTTTTTTTTTCATGACACTGGGCTGAAATACAGCCACAGTCACGTATTTCCGACGAGCCTGGGGTATTCACCTCTAAAAAGAGTCTAAATATGGAATAGTACTCTAGAAGGGATTTAGCCTTCAAGCAAACCTTGACAAGCACAGCCAGCTCTGTCCGCCAGTTTGCCATGAGACTTCTTGGCTCGTTTTGCAGCCAATGAAGCCTGCAGACCCAACAGAAAGATAAAGATGTTTCTCAGGAAGTTGATTTTCCTTATGTCATACTCAAGGCTTCAATCATGGGAAAGGCCGCCTGTGGCCATTTCATTGTGTATGAATACAGTTCTACTTTGTATTAGTAAAAGCATACGTTTTGCACCAATTATTGAAGTCAAGAACATGTAATGTTATCCTATTTATGATATGCACACTTTCCAACTACATTGTGAAGAAAAAACATTTGGCTTTTTTGGCTTTAAAAACTCACAAATGACATCTTAGGAAATCTAAAAACAGTAGCAAGTGAGATGGAGCTTTTTACTGAAGAAAAAAAAAAAAAAGTCAAGAGAAACGGGAAGAAAAATCTTCAAAGGGAAGAGTGCTGACGTCAGCGGGGTGAACAGACGGAGGGTGATGACTTTGCCAATGAGCCAAGCGCCCAGACGCAATGGGAAACGTGATGTAAGTACGGAGGACACAGGGAAGGAGGGATAAAGAGCCAGAGAGTACAACTGGTTCTAGAGTATAAATAGTCTGAGTAAAGAAGTGATTGCTGAAGAGATGTGGAGGAATGCCCACAGGTTCTTGACTTAATGTGATGTAGATTACATGATGAAAATGACAGGGCTGATGTGGAAAATCAGAAAAAAAATGCTAGTGGGCATCCGTTTTTTTTTTTTTTTTTTACTTTCTTCAGTGAAATGTGGAAATTGTCATGCTGTGAAACAGAATAACTTTTTAGAAATGATCATGAATCATGAAATAGCAACATTATTATTGTTTCTTTTTAGAAATATCTTTGGGATACCTGAAAAGGTTGTTAATCAGGACCCAAACAGGGTGTAAATGAAACATTTTAAACATCCTACTAGTAATTAAACTTTTACCCTCTAACCCTTTAACTGTCACCGTTAGTTCACTTCACCATATTACAATTAAATCCTAATCTAATCATGACAACCTACATATCGTTGGAAAGGTCTAAGACTTCTAAATAGATATTTGACCACTGTTTTGTGTTAAAAATTATGTAGGAAAAGTAATAGATTAATTTATGACAAGAGTGCACCTCATGCTCAAAATTCTGACCTTTATCACAATAAGACTTTCTTCATTGCCTTTTTCCCTATCATGATTTAGAAATCATAAGAAATTATATATCAGTAGAAAACTTCAAATCTCAAAATTCATCCTTTGAAAAACATTTTAAAATCAGACATGGCATTACCATGGAAAATGTACATCAAAATCACATTACAAATATTTTCATTCATGAATTATTTCATGAATATAACATTTAACATATAACATATAACATTTAAGTTTGGATAGTACATTTTCATGTCTGTGTTAAAAAATAAAAGTGAGTGACAGTTAAAGGGTTAAACTATACTCCTTTGTGATGTTCTACATTCTTAAATATTTAAAAAAGCCTTTTACATTATTTTGTTAGTATTTCTGTAGTTCAAACAGTAAAACATGCTGTTTGAACACCAAGGCAATGATTTTGATTCCAAGACATAAACTGATAAAATATGTACCTTGAAAAAGTGGCATTGGATGAAAGCATCCGCCAAATGCATGAACATTTTAACATTTGTCATACAGTTTTCATGTCCTATGAGAAAGCTTTTAAAGTAATTTGTCAGTCTAAATTCCACTGAATTGATCTACTGAACTCAAAAATCTGATTAAAATGGAAAATAAATCTGGAAAATAAATGGTGGCCAATCATAGCTTCTAAAGACATGTAAATTTTAACCTAAAACCATGATTTGGGAAAACATCCAAAACCATTTGTCAACTACTTTTTGTCAACTGTTGAATTGTATAGAATTTGTGGCCCCCTTGATATGAATGATTGTCAAAATTTCTTCGGAAGGTGGATTTTAAACATCACATCATGCATGCATGTTGGAGGGATATGTTTAGCCTTTGGAGTAAATAATCATTTGTGTCTCCGCACCACAAAACCAGTAGTAAGTAGCATATGTTTGTAGTATGGGTATGTTTGTAGCAATAGCCAAAAATACATTGTATGGGTATTATTTTTATGCCAAAATCATTAGGATATTAAGTCAAAATCAGGTTTCATTTAAGATATTTTGTAAATTTCCTACTGTAAATATATCAAAAGTTATATGCGTTGCTAAGAACTTAATTTTGACAACTTTAAAGGCTTTTTTGTTGTTGTTGTTTGTTCTCGCATATTTATTACAGGTTTAATTTAAATTCTTCTTTTAGGTACAAGTTTAGGTGTTGCTGTTGTCTTAAACACATTCAATGTGTTACATAAACAAGTACATTGTATATTCCCCACTGCTTCTGTAAAAGAACATCCACTGTGTTGATTAGGCTTTTGGAAAACAGGATGTTTAATTAGCGCTGTTGTTGTCAAAAGGTTTTTGATGCATGATTCCCATTGCTGGATATTAAGAGCCATTGACCCTGTGAGTGCTGTGAGGATATGAGTTGTTCTCTCTTTCTGCTTGTTCTTTGCTTATCGCATCCAGAGGCTTATGTTCCCAGCTGCCTCTGTCGCTTGAGGGCTCCACGAGTTACTCAATGTGACTCAGACTTTCTGTCAGTGACAGTGAGACAAACAAAAGCCAGGAATGAGAGCTGATTGGATGAGTATTATTAACCTTACATGAATCTAGATATGCAGTACCTGGGGGAAGAATAAGAGTTCAGGGAACATCTACATCAGTCAAGAGGAGAGTGTAGAACGACAGTGAAAAGAAACAGAAACCAACCACACAGTTGTTCACTGGTTATCCAGGATCCATTTGTTTTCTGTAATCACAAATTTTCAGATATGGATAAAAGTGAGGCCATATGAGCCCCTTGATTTAGACATAATAGTAAATCATACAGTTTAACTCCACTGATTCAATAAACATCTAGATTGTTCCCATGGTAACCTGTCTTGGAGTCTTGGGTGGATTATACTAAAGGTGAAATGGGGACACACAAATCAAGCAAACTACAAAAATCTATCTATCTATCTATCTATCTATCTATCTATCTATCTATCTATCTATCTATCTATCTATCTATCTGTCTGTCTATCTATCTATCTATCTATCTATCTATCTATCTATCTATCTATCTATCTATCTATCTATCTATCCACTTCACACAAATGAGACCGCGCAAATGAGGTGAGATGAGGTGTCATGTGATGCTTATGTGGTGGTTTTGATGAGTGATCTAATGAGGTGCAGGGTTAACGTTGTGTGTGGGTGATTTCAGAACCTGGTAAATCTGTGACAGTACCCCCCCTCCATGGCCAGCTCCTGAAGTGCTGAATACCTTGATGCCGTGGCGGTCAAGCTATTCGTTGTGGTGCAGGACGATAAGCGTGGGAGTCATGGAATGCTCAGAGCAGAGTTCGAACTGGGATATTATCTTTGGGGACCGATGAGTGTTCTTCTGGGTCATAGCCTTCTCAGCCGACCAAATAAATGACCACAATGGCACTGGGAGTCCAGAATCTTCTTGACAGTGTACATGGCTCTGCCCTTCAGGATCAATGGCAGGTACGGGTTCCTCTGCTGGACCAGGCACTGTGGAGACAGAAACAGGAGGAGTGAGAAGTGGAATAAGTGAGTGAGTGAGAAGGGTGAATTTTATAATGTGAGAGTTGATAAATAACTTGATTTATCTGTCAGGTTATAAAGGGGCCAATGAATCTGGGAGTGAACTTCTTGCTAGGCAGGTGCATCCTAATGTCTCTAGTGGATAGCCATACCCTCTGGAAGGTTGGTGTATCAGTCTCCAGGATGTCTGTCTGGAACCTTTGCTATTGCACTGTCTGCTAAAGCTGATGGTGGGCTGTGTTCCAGACGCTCTTTCTCTCTCAGAATCAAAAAAACACAGATGGAAGATCCAGTGGCTCTACGGACCATGGGAACAGAGGAGGCTGGTAACCAAGTATGTACAGGAAGGGAATGAATCCAATGGTAGGCTGACTGGGGGAATTCTGTGCATACTTGTGACTACAATGACTACAATGATGCCCACAATGTTACTATCACAGGTGGACAAGTCTGCTATATAATCCATTCCTAGGTGTGATCATGAACGATTTGGATTAGGCTCATCATGACACCACTGGATGGGGCTCACAAACAGGTTGGAAGACAAGATGGTCTCAGGCTCTTTCGTAGTTTTTTCAGGAGCATAAAGACAGTGGTCTGCCTTGACATTCCCTAAAAGAGATGGAGATGGAGAAGTTGACGCGAGTGAAAAATAATGCACTTCTTGTCTGGTGAGGATTTAGTCTCTTGGCATCTCTTAGATATGCTAGATTCTTGTGGTCAGTCAGTACAGTTAATGGTTGCTGAGCACCAAACTATGCCTCTATTCTTAGTGCTTTTCCACCAGAGAATAAGGCAGATGAATGGAGTCTGGCTAGTGTTGCCTAAGGTACTAACTTTAGTACCAGTCGGTACTGAATTTTCAAAAATGTGATGACGCCAGCATTTCCTGCAAGCATTTTAAACGCTATTGAGCGGTATCTAAAAAACCTCTAACTGGCCATTGTGTTCATACACTCGGTAGTTGATGTGTCCACTTCCACGATGAAGGGCTTGCTGGGATCAGGTTGAAGTAGGAGCGGCCCACTGTTGAAGGTGTCCTTGAGTTTCTGAAAGCCTTCGGAGGCAGCTGGCATCCAGGACAGAGACTTGGGCTTGTTCTTGAACAGACTGGTCAATGGACTGGTGATTGAGCTGTAATTATGGATGCAGTTCTTTGATGTTGGTAGGTGTGGGCATTTTCTAATGTTGTAATCAAGGAACTGCACTGAGGTCTGATGGAAGGAGCATTTATCAGCTTTCAGAAACAGGTGGAATTCTCTCTGGCATTTCAGGACCTCTGCAACATGCTGGTGAAGTAGACAAGCACAAACTGAGGTGAAGGTACACCCAGAAACTCCCAATGCATAAAGTTCTGGAATATGGAGGTGGCACTAGCAAAGTACTCTTGCATAATGGCTTTCCTGTCACATAGTGGATTTTGTAGGTGGTTTAGGTGGTCCTCTTCTGGAGATCAAGTTAGCAGTAGAAATTTCTGAAAACTGAAATTACCAGCTGACCCAGAGTTGAGGAGAGCATTTGCTATAATTGAAACACCAGAGGCAGTAAGAATTACAATAGTGGTGAGTGGAGTTAAACAGCAGTGAAGTTCACGAAACTTACCACAGGTCATGGCAGACGAACTGGGCATAAGGAGATAACATGCCCACCAGCACCACAGCACAAACGGAGTCCCTGGGCCAACCTCCTCTGCCACTCAGCTAAAGTTGACTAAGTATTATAAACTTGCATTGGCTCAGACCCTGTTTGTGGAGCATTTGTGAACTCTGGCAATGGAAGATAGATGGTTTGCCGAAAACTACAAAGTGATTGACAAAAGCATCCAGGGCATGGGACCAGATGGTTTCGGCCCATTGTTTTGAGAGTTGTGTTAGCATTTTGCACATAACATGCCATTCTTAAAAACATGGCCTATTGGGACTCAAATCTTGTGTTTTTCAAAGCAAAAATGCTACTGAAAGCAGACAGTTCTTGTGAATCGTCATCTAAATTTTGCTAATGTGACCTGAAGTTTGAGAGGTACTGAGGATGAAGGCAAATCAAAGATTGTTGAATACAGGCTTGCCTTTGGTTCTGTTCCTCAAATAGTCCAATTATATGGATTGTGAAAATTTGAATTACAGAGCAAGACAATTTTTTTTTTTTTTTTTTTTATAATATATATATATATATATATATATATATATATATATATAATCATTTATAATGCATCTATGCTGTGTATTACAGTATTTTTTGGAGTCACAACATATTTAGAAAACTGTGTCCCTAGGAAAACATGATGAATATTAAATGATAAATAATGGTTAAATAATTAAAAGAAGTTTATTTATTTTAAGGTTTTAAATTCTTGTTTAAATGCAATCTTTTGAAATGAGCTGGCATCAGATGTCACACAGAACAGAAAGAAATGGTATAATTTCAAATAAAGCAAACGAGCCAACTGCATTAAATACAGTGTTAAATAAATGGCATTAAATACAAACAGTAACCTCACTGGTCATAAATACAATAAAATCAACCCATGATTTAAATATTCATTCATTAAATCAGGATTCATAAACATTTATACATCTGTAAAGTTGTTGATTCAACATATGGTTTATATTCATTTATTATAATATTAATTTGATTATCATATTCAAATAATTATGGAAATGACCTTTTCTTTTTCTTGTTTATCTGTGATGCACATAATCTCAAGAATGCTGACCACAATTGTGTTATTACAGTGTAATAACTTATTATTACATGTAACCCTTTATATAGAATAAGGCATTTTTCAGAAATTACTTGCAGTTATTGTGATTATTTGTAGTGAATATTCTAATGTAATGTTTTTCTTCTCATAGCAACAATAACTAAATGATGCATGCAGTAGACATACAAAACTTATTAAGTGTATAATTACTACCCCATAATAACTAGTAAATAATAACCACCACTTGAATGAGATGTAATAGAAAGCTTACACACAAGAAGTCCTTTTGAGCACTAGGTGGCACTATACAAGCTGTAATCTCAGGCTGCATTTGATTATGAGGTTACAGGAGAAAGGAAGGAATGCTAGGAAAATGGAATGACGTCAGTGGCTCTACTGGAGTCAGACAGATTAACTCACGCCGCTTGGCTGATCCAAGACGATGGATGTGGCCTGCCGCTTTCTCAAGGCCAACTGCTGTTCTTTTACTGAACACACTACAAAATTGGGTTACAATTGATTGGGCTCATGATGCATTTCCATGCAGTGTATTTCCTCCAACAAATACAGTGGAAACACATTAATTAATGACTCAGTTTGACCACTGACTGGATGATAAAAGTGCTGTTGTGTAAATTCAAGTAATAAGCCCTCAGCTAGAACCATGTCCTTCCTTGCCAGACAATAATGAATGTATTTGGTAACTTTGAGGTGTCATTACAGAAGTCATTTTGTCTTCCTTGTTCCAAGGTAAAATGGTAACCCATTAGAGGTCTTTTGTAAACAATTTGATGTATTTAGCTGCCTGATGTAATGTCAGACTCATGTTCTTGAGTAATCAGATCAACGAAAGCTGAGAGATGTTATTTAGTTTTGTTTTTGTCTGTGCTATGATTTGTACTGATACAAAATGTACTTTGTTTTTGACTTTGTTTTCTCCAGATCTCATACACACTACCATTCAAAAGTGTTGGTTTGATAAGCTTTTTTAATGTTTTTTGTAATGTTTTACACACAACAAATTTTTATTTTTATTTTTTTTTACCTCATGATCCTTCAGAAATCATTCTAATATGATGATTTGCCGCTCAAGAAACATTTCTGATTATTATCAATCTTGAAAACACTTAGTCCTGATGTGATCAAAGGAAATAGTCTGATTGCCAGAGGAAATGATTCACACAATATGTGTTGTCTTGCACTGACCTCTAGTGGCCAACAACGCACACCTCACTTTCCAGTTTACAATAATTTAAATCAGCAGACACTGACTTATATTTCATAATCATATCAGTATTCTAGAGTTTGCTTCTGTGAGGAGCTTGTCGTTTAACCTATTAATGCAATACAATTAGCACACAGACAAAAAACAGAGCAAGGTTTAAACTTGATTATTGAAGCCTCCAGATGCCATTTACCCTTCTAAACGCAGTTGAAAAGACATTATCTAGCCAACTGGCCAAGTAACTACTGTGTCCTTGGGGATTTGAGAGAGAGAGGGAAAAAGCTGTAGCCCTTCACATGCATGCTAATGGCTAATAAGGAAGTCTGTCTGACTGTGAATGCCTAAAACAGCTCAGTTCAGAGGAAAAAAGTCATCTTCATGTGTCATAAACATTCATTTCAAAAGTCTCTCTGTCTGTAGGGTTTGTTTGCTGATCTTTTGGCCTGTTGATACTGTACAGATGGCTGTTTAGCATTACTGCTTTTGGCAAAACTTTAATAGTAATTACTTTCTGGATTTCCCAGAAAAGCTTGTTACTATGTATGAGTTGTTCTACTGTGGAATAAAGCGGTGAGCAATGACTCTCTCTGAGGTGGATAAAGCAGAGGGATGTTGCCCTTTCAGCTTTGAAATCAGAGGAAAAAAGACCTCTATAATTACTCAGTGACCTTTACGTACTAGAGGCTAGATAGCTTTCATCACATTGACTACTGTAATCAATGTACACAACTCACAGTACAAACTTAACCAGACAAGGTTCTAGACTCCCCAGTGGCTGTGACAGTAGCACACAAATGTGAAAAGAAGTGCACAAAATTGTATTGAATGTGAACTTGTAGTGTATTTCAAATCTTGCAAAACTTATTATATATTATATAGATTATATTAGCTTTTTGACAATTTCCTAACACACTTAAGCAGACTTGTAAAAAGTGCACCATGTAATAATGTCAAACTAAATGAATTTTAAATACATTTTAAATCATTTTGTTTTAATAATCTTTTGGCAGGCTTTAAATAAGTGCACTTATTAAGTAATGATAACTGGAGTATGCTTTTTTAATATATCTAAATGTACTAAATTTTAACATTACAAACGCATTTAAATGACAACAATAACTGAAACTTAGATTTTAGCTTTTAATTCTAAATTATTGTCAGTACAGACTGCACTTTATCCATACAGTATTTCAAAGACAACAGAACCAATTATAAAATTACATTTAAAGATGTACTTAAGTCCTAATTAGGTGGGCCAGAAAAGTTCAGCTAACTGCATTTAATGTAAATTTAAACTATTACACATTTTCATTTAATTGTGGGAGAAATGCAATCAAGAGTGGTCCAAAAGCATTAAATTTAAATGAGACGTATTTTGCACCTTTTTACAATATGTAATATAAGTCTCAGGTGGCAAGTATCTACTTATGATATATGGTTTTCTGAGCGCATACATCCAATGAAAGCGGCTGTCACACAGCATGTGAGTACCAAACTAAGTTCCCTTTATGTCTTATTGCTTAAACTGTCAAATACACACAAGTTTATGTTAGAAACACACATGAGTTTCAAAAACAGTCGGTTATGCCTGTGAAGGTAAACACCTGGGAAAGAAATTGCATTGTTTATATTAGATGAGTGTGGCAGCAGCGCAATATACAGTAAATAAATCATTAAATCCACTGCTTTCTTGTCTCCTCTGAGTGTTCTGTGCTCATATGTGCAGCCGATGACAGAACAGTTAGCACGCTTTGCTCAAACTTTTGCCAGGCTGTTAGAATGGTACACCGCTGTTGCTTGCAAAAAATAAATGACGATGCGTTGGGTGGAAACATGCAGATTAAGAAGTGGTAATATTATAAGAGCTCCTTTCTACTCACGGGGGGAGCAAAATCTGAGCTGCTTGTTTTTTCATCTGCTTAAGATTCTATGCTTTTTCATATTTTCTGGGTTGGTAGATGCACTGGGGACCAACCCCTTAAACTTGGAAAAAGTCAGATTTTCATGGTATGTCCCTTTTAATTTGCACTTAAAAATATTATTTTAGTTATTTATGTAATATGTACTGTAAGTCTTTTTGAAAGTATGCTCAAGTTTACTTCACAAGGGTGTACATTTATGATAACTACCTAATATGGGTACAGTGAAAGATTTACGTGCTGGCTGAGTCAGACAGATGAGCAGAAAGGAAACCTTGTGCTTTAGTTTATGTGATTCACTTAAAACGACTGACTCACTCCTGTAAAGACCACCGGAGCTTCTCAACTGATTGTCCTTCAGGATCTGTTTTTTTTATTCATCAGATGGTGAGCCAAAACAGTACCAAAAATGGCAAATGGGCTGATACTTTTCTGCTGTGTTGGCTCATACTCCCTTTGAATATCAAACATTGTAGGGACAATAGATATTTTCAATTTGTAAAATTTGATCATATTAACTGATGATTTTATACTCATAGACACACCAATAGAAATAATACATTTCAGGTTCTCTGCACCTTTTGTTGAAAATACATTTGAAATCTTAATCTTTATATATATGTTTTTGGCAGGCTTTTTAATTGATTTAATTGATTTATTTTTTAAATGTGAAGTGCTTCTAAATCCTTTAATTGATGCTTTCTCACTGCTCTGTCCTCCATGACCCAGAAATCAATAAAAGTCCACCATCGTGGAGGACATATCAGTTTACTAAACCCCTGGTGAGGTGATGAACGAGGAGAGAGAAAGCTTTCAGAGAAGACCGGAGATAGAAAACAAAAGTTAGACTAATGTGTCCAACAATTCTGTACATCTTCTTTGTTGTTTGAATCAACCATAAATTTGATCAGTTTCAACAGTGCATCTTGCTTTATTCAAAATGCTTAACCAGCTACATCCACAGCACAATCTGTTACACAAAGTAGCAGAAGTTATAACACAAAGTACATAGATATTATAAATATACATTAAATACATAAACATACATGTTCATAATGACAAAGTACGGGCTCACAGTCTTTGGTTGTGAATAATTTGGATATACTCTTTGGTTTTGTTTTAAAAACAATAAATAAAGGGTTTGTGGTTTATTTTTCTTTTGGTGGAAATGAAATGTAAGTAACAGTAAAAGATTAACAATAAAATTCACCAATAACATTAAAACCAAACATACATCTTTAAACAACAAGTCCGCAAAAGACTTTTTAAAATATTTTAGTGCAAAACCATTTGTAATTGTTTACATGACACTTGAGTGAGTACAAATATTCCACTGATTCCTTAGTCCCCACATCACATTCTTTCCACACCTCCACAAAGATGGAGGGAAAAGACATGAGGAGAAAAAAACAACATTGCACAAGCAAATGAGAGGTATACATTTTTATCTCCTCATAACCAAACAGTTGATAATCCCCTTTAGACATTCTGATGACCATATTGAAACTACATATCAACTAACTCTCATTAGAGTATTAGTAGTTTGTAAGGTTGTGGTTAGAATTAGTAGAATTACTTGTAGTTAGTAGAATGTTTGTTGGAGGACCAATCAAACTCTTGACCTCTACCAGTTGAGCTTTATCTCTTCATAACTAACTACGCATCATATGAGGTTTGATGGGTGGATACACAGCTCTCAGTGCCAGCGGTGTTATTCTGTTATCTTTAGGACTGTCACCGCACTTGCTGATAACGGTAACATTTAAGTGCATAGAAGAGTTGCTCTTCTGTCTCAAACACAGAAGACCTTGAAAAACTCCTTGAGCTCTCTTCCTGAAGTGGTTCCCCACGATAACATACAAAAAAGGGTTTATTGCACTATTGCTATACCCCAAATAAGTAGCCAGCTGGTTGCCTATTTGCAATGTGTTCTCCCAAAGACACCCAGGGATAAGTTGAAAGTAGTCAAGAGTGTCTAGAAACCGCACTAGTTGAAAGGGCGTCCAGCATAGGAGAAACACAGCGAGGACCGTTAGAACCAGCTGAGTGGCTTTCCTCTCTGTTTGAACCCTCCGTTGAATCAATAGGCCGCGGTTTTTAAGCGCTTTGATCACATGAAAAGTGCAAAGTGAAATGACTGGCAGCGGAAGCAGGAACCCAATGAAGTTTGTGGTGAGGTTCCGTTGGAGAACCCAGGCTGGATGAGGGTAATCTAGATAACACGCTTCCACCCCTGCTAATGGAACGAAATTCACTCTTCGAAAGATCATAGCTGGGAGGCTGAGCATGAATCCCACCACCCAAATCACCACACAGATATGTTTGGCCCATTTGGGGCATCTCAGCTTACTGGGATTTAGGGGTTTGGCCAAGGCAAGGTAGCGGTCCACGCTGACCAGCATTAGGAAGAGTATGCTGCAGTAGTAGTTCATCGAGATGGCAGTGTTGATCACCTTGCAGAGCAGCTGACCAAAGTTCCACTGATAGCCTTGGGCAATGGTAACCGTCCAGAAGGGCAAACACAGGACCATAATGAGGTCTGCAGCTGCCAGGTTGCCCAGATACACATCAGCTACGCTGCACGGCTTCCGCTGGAGGCAGAACACGCAGAGGACCAGACTGTTGCCCACCACTCCCAGGATGCTGATAAGAGTCAGAAATGGAGGCTGGAGAGAAGACAGCCATATCCAGGCGACTGTGTCGTTGCAGTGGAGGTTTGATGAATTTAGTTCCATTGGGACACTGTGAAATGGTAATAGATACGGTATATAAGCATGTCATTTAAAATGAATAAAATGTTGTTAAAATGTTTACAAGCAAATACTATTTTAATCTTTAACTGTTTAATTAAATGTGTTACTTGTGCAATTAATTGTGAAAATTTAGAAATATTTTTTTTTCTCTGTAGATTAAAGCCAATACAAATTTACATAAGAAACATGCATATGCTTAAAAAAAAAAATCTCACTCAGAAATTGCTAATAAATTTCACAATTAGAAGGAAATAACAAGCAACACATTGACTTGTATTAGAAATTTTAAAAGTAGAAAGACTGAAGTGGCATTTTTTCCCAAGATTAATCCTTATGGTCAAGCTTGCTGTTTTTTTCTTGAACTGATGAAGTTTAAAGTTTCCTTCACGTTTGCCAACTAAAAATCAACCAGGCTTTGAATTCAACTCAAAGAATGAAGGGGAGTCATTAGTTGGAACGGATACGTCTGGCTGAGCAAAACCTGGAAATTCCAAGTGTGTTCAGGGCGTAACATTCTTACTCATTTTCTGTAAAAGGCGGAATATTAATCAAATGTGTTGCAAAAAGTTAATCGCAGTTTTGGATTCTGATTTATACGTTTTATCCAAAAAGTGTTTTTTTTTTGTTTGTTTTTTTTGTTTTTTAGCTATTGTTTTTTCTTGGGAATCATTACAATGTTTCTTCTGGGAATTAAATTATTCATTAACATTAAACGGAAGTAACTTTTTTCTATGTTAACATAACCTGTTGCTGTTATACTGTTATACTGTAACTTGTTTGAATCTCACCTACCTGTCATGTTAAGTGGCAGCTCCAGATTGTGGATCCAGAGATACTATCCGTTCACTCCCGATGTGTTGTCTTGCTGAATCTTCTCCAAATAGATGCTGGTGAGATCAGACAGGCGCTCTTATAAACGCATAATGAGGCTGTCGTCACTGGAAGCCTGGATCTGTTCTCACTTTCCATTTGTCATGCTCTGGCTGTCTTTCGCCTGAGTAAAACACTTGCACTGTTATGAAACTAATATGAAGATAAACATTATGACTCAAGCATGATGCTGGCTTTTCAACAAATCTTCAGCTCATGACATAGTAACTCTTGATTAGCCAGATATTAAAGAGATAGTGCACCTGAAAGTTACTCACCCTTAAGCCATTCTAGCTGTATACTGCTTTCTTCTTTCAAATGAATACTGTCAGAGTCATATTAAAAAATGTCCTGGTTCTTTCAACCTTTATAATGGCAGTGAATGGCTGGCTGATGAGATTCAATAGTGCAATAAAAGCTCAATAAAATGCATCCATCTATCATAAAATGTACTCCACATGGCTCAGAGGGCTAATAAAGGCCTCCTGAAGTGAATCGATGCATCTGTGTAAGAAAAATAGCCATATTTAAAGTCCCCATGAAATCAAAGTTAAAGTTTTTTGGCTTTTGGCATGAATATGTTAGCCTTAAAGAATTAGTTTACTTTCAGAACAAAAATTTACAGATAATGTACTCATCCCTTTGTCATCCAAAATGATAATGTCTTTCTTTCTTAAGTCGCAAATAGGTTTTTTGAGGAAAACATTTCAGGATTTCTCTCCATAATAATTAACTTCTATGGTGACCCCATGTTTGAACTTCCAAAATGCAGTTTAAATCCAGCTTCAAAGGGCTCTAAATGATCCCAGGCGAGGATCTTATCTAGCGAAACAAACGGTTATTTTCTAAACAAATTGACAATTGTCTCGTCTCTGCGATGCACATGCGTAGTCTGTGTGATCTGGGTCAATAGTTAGGAGATGTCGAAACACTCCCATCTTGTTTTCTTCCCTAACTTCAAAATCATCCCATTGCTGCAGAAGTACCAACCCAGTGTTTACAGAAGTGAACATACAAAGAAGATCAAACGCCCTTTACAAAAACGAGATGGGAGTGATGCACTTATAGGTTTTCAAAATCTCCACAGCCATTCACTGCCATTATAAAGCTTGGAAGAGCCAGGACATTTTTTTTAATGTATTTTTATCCAATTAAAAATTAGCACAGTCATTAGTAGTGCAAAATTAGTGCAGTATACATACATGCTAATTATTTGTTTTATTTAATATTAGGATTTTGTTATGTTCTAATGGTCGAATGTTCAGCCTAATTTCAGTACACAATTTTCTAGCTCTTGAGTTTGAATATAATAATAATAATAATAATAATAATAATAATAATAATAATAATTGTTATTACACAACCATTTAATTTTCTTACTTTTCTTTCATTTGTTTTGTGATCAACGCACAGCAAAAAGGCAGGGTTACTTTCTCCTCTCTACTTTTCATAAAAGCAGGTCACGCAGACAGTCCGTGCCGTAATCAGCACATCCAGCTCTCACCTGAGATGGATTGCTTAATTAAAGTTGGTGGCAGCAACACTTTGGTGGGAGGCTCAGAGGAGGTCATGGATGGGGGTGGGCAGGAAGCCATCTGTATGTGTTATCTGGATCCCTCATCAAACCAGTCGCCACTGTTTATAGTTTCAAACTGTGAAAGGTTCTTGTGAAATTACGCTTCTTGAAGGGAATGGAAGAAGAACAGGTGTTTCAGCTGTTTAGATTGTGAACGTCATCTAAACTCTTGAAGAAAAAAAATATATTTAATGATCCAATCTCTGTTCAAGCATTGAAACATTCACTGTTTGAGTGTAGAAACAGAAAGACAATTAGAGAGCAAAACCATACTAAAACAGACTGATTTCTTGCCATCAGCAATGTAGGTCATAAGTGTTACTGTAAATCATATTTTTAAACAATTTGTGAAGGAATGTATAAGGAGCAGAGAAAAAATCCTCCAGCTGTGGAAATTTTCCTACTGCTTTAAACAATCTCTGGAGAGTTTCTGCATAGTGATTGCTTAATGTCTGGTGTTTGGATAACACAGCTGCGTCAGACGGCGGGAAGTAGTGAACCTAAGTAACAAGAGGCCCACAGAAAGGCTGTTTTGCAAATCAATATTACTATGGTGACATTATAGCCTATAGTATTACATTACTGATAGTTCCGGTCTACATTTGGCTGGCCTAATGATTATGAAAGATAATTAATGTATAACAGCACTGAGATGCTTCAGTTTTACTTCTGTTGACTGGTTTGCCTTTGTTTTTGTTTGTTTGTTTGTTTGTTTATATATATATATATATTTTTTTTTTTTTCTTTTTTTTTTTTTCTTGTTTGTTTTGCTTACACAGGTGAGGTTCAATTATCTCTAAATTGGTAATTGACAGTTAATAAAAAACAAACAAACAAACACAAACTTAGAACTTTCAAGATTTCAAAGACTTGAACACTTTTAAATCAGCTCATGAACTAAACTAAACATAGTATTGTTGCATGCCATTTTTAAAACATCTGCATTATCTGTTAGTATCTGTAAGTTACAGAAACAGAAGACTTGTTAATGATTAGCTCTTTAACAGAACAGCGAACTAAACAGAGCTGACCAGCATGACATATATGAGCACTATAAATTGATGTAACATAATATTGCACACAGACCAGTATCCGTTCAGGACAATTTGTCCAGAAGAGTTATTCCACAAGGGACCGATCATGTAGTCTCCAGAACATGGAAAATATGGCACAGCAGCACATAACGTGACATTATAGTCTATATCTGCAAAGCTGGAAATGTCTCTAAAACAAATAAAGGAGACCTACAGCAGCTGTGGCATATTTAATTATATGGTTTTGAATTCTAATATCATCACACTTCCTCGGGTAAACAAGGGAACATAGTGCTGGGAAACAACATATAAAGGGAAATTAGGCTGAATGTTAAAGTGTGTTCTATTTGCCAAACTCTATTACTACTTTATCATTAACTGGTAAGTTAATACTTTGTTATTAAAATAAAATAATTTTATTTATTGCAGTTTTATTATAGGAAAATAATTACAATCTCAGTAGGTTAGTGTGTTTTATATTTTGTATGTTGCCTTTTTTTCATTTTTTGCAGTTATATATATATGCAGAGCTGGGAAGTAACTGTTTACATGTAATCTGGATTAGATACTTGTAATTAGAGTAAATTACATTTTAAAGTACTCGTAATCAGACTACAGTTACATTTTAGAGATTACATATTATTCACACAATAGCAATAAATGATTCATAATTCATTGATTCCCCCCAATTTATCTTTTACACTTTTACATTTTGCTTTCTAAAATAACCTACCTATTATATACACTCAGAAAGTCCAATTTTGTGGACATTCACACATAGACTAGTCATTAGTCAGGTGGCAACACAGCATTTGACCACTGGATTTACATACAATTAGCTGGAGTATAGTAGTGCATATTTGGCGTGCTGTCCGGGGAAGGGCTCCGAGCTCGGGAATAGCCTGAACCAGAGTACCCCTCTCCCTGTATAAGTGTAGTAAGAACTCGTAGTGAGAGGATGGGGTGGTGGAGGGATGCTGATAAATGGTCAAATGGGTAGAGGCAAGTCAGCTGTATTTAAACCTGTTGGTGTTGATTGACTTGATTGTGTTCCTCTTGTGTTAATTAGGCTAAGTATCTGACGCGCTCCTCCTGAACTTTGTTAATAAAACATCATTTTTTAACCATGTATTATTGTGTCTTTGGAAGGCTTTTGCCTTTCATACTCATTAAATGCAACATTATTTGTTATTTACATGCAATGCATGCATTCCCAAACTTTTTTGTCATCTAAACCTTATTCACCAAATATATTTACTTTAAGTGCCCCAGAGATTTTAAATGAAATATTTCAATAATTAAGTTTCACATTTGCATGTTCACGGTTTCTTTGATGTTGATTAATGGTCACATGGCATGCAGGTAAATACAAATATTTAATCTTTTTTAGTAAGTGTTTTATTTTAATTTTTATTTTAAAACAAAGACTAATGAAACACAGTGACGGTTCACTCCTATACTTATAAATGGGAGAAACTGCAACGTGCAATATAGAGGAATAGTCCCACCTTCTAAATGAAACAGACACATTTCTCATAGAAACCTGAGGCTAGACTATGACTGCGCATGCGCTTTGGCTGGTCTAGCCTGTAAAATAAGCCTTTTAAACACTATTTGAGCAAAATAAACAACATTCATGGGGCAATTAATTTAAGATTTTTGTTGCTGATTTGATATATGTAATTAAATTGTGAGTTCAGCAAGCAGTTTTTGAGATTTCAGGATTCACCCATTCATTAAGATAGGACTTGGTCTTGTATGAGCTGCATGGAGGCGTTGCAAATATGGCCACCAAGTAAAGAGACATTCATTAAAAAGGACTGTGTTTTAAAATTATTTATTTTATTTATTTATTTAGTTTATATATATATATATATATATATATATTATGATTTAATTGATTGTTAGCTTCTCATTAACCCCACAAACCGAACCCTAGTTTGGGAAATCTTGATGTAATAAAAATGTATAATGCACTTCATGTTGTAAATTACAATGAATGGAACTTTTTTTTTTTTTTTTTTACTCTTTGCATTTTTTACATCATTATGCTACAAGATAATCCTATTACTCAGAGTAATACACAATTAATGTGTTAAACGAGTTAAGTCAAAAGTAATCTAAATATAATCAGATTAGATTACCTAAAATATGTAATGTAACTGATTACATTACTGACTACAATTTTTGTCATGTAATCTGGAATCAGTAACTGATTACAATTTGCAAGTACTCTTCCCAGCTCTGTATATATATATATATATATATATATATATATATATGTGTGTATATATATATATATAATTATAAAATAGAATATATAGATTATAAAATAGAATATAATACATTTTATCAGTATAAATGAATAGTTTCGCCATGAAACTCTATTTGTGCTTTAATTTGTTCATTCAAATCACTGTTATCATACAGTCAGGTTATATACGTTTCCTCTTGCTAGCGTTTTGTCTCCTACTGGGCATTTCCAGTCTTACGAGGATCATGTCTAACCCTGATGCCCATGAGGAGTCATCCTTGAATTGCCTTGGATCAGATCCAGATGATGACACTGACGTCACCCAAACTGCCGGAGATGGACAACTCTCCATCTCACTTACCAAATGTAGGAGTGCTCGTCTGGCCCAACGGCAAGCCTCAATCTCAGAATGGCCAGTATCTAGGATTCTGGAGAATTTATTCAGCCGCAACATCGCAATTACAACAGGTTTATCTCACCAAGATCACCTTTTTCTCACCTCCACCTTGTACGTCCAACAGGTCAATGTAATGAAAATACTGTTATACTCTTCTGGGGTCAAAGATAAAAGAATCGTTGACTGTGGGGACATCTCCGTTGTTCTAAAAGAATGCGACCCTTCACTCTAAAAAATGCTGGGTTAAATATAATCCAACATTGGGTTAAAAAAGGACAAACCCAGCTATTGGGTTGTTTTGACCCAGCTATTGGTTTGTTTTGACTCAACGGTTGGGTTGTTTTGATTATTTTTTAGAGTGTAGACTGTCTAAAAGCTTGTCACTTGTAGAATTCGGTGTAGCTTTCTGAGTTTTCAGAGACACAATTTGTGAGGTTTATCCAAACAGAAGATCTGAACTAGACACCTACTTGGCTATTTTCTCAGATTTGGCTTTTAACTATAGCATTGTTTTATGAGTACCATAAGTCCTTTTCTGCCAAAGCAGCAATTTACATCCAGCGTTTCAATATTAAAACGGACTTGTCTGTTGTCGATCTCGAACTGATAAGTAGACACTTTACTGGTCACAATTCTAACTCCTGCTCCATTTGTGGCTCCTTCTCCCATACCACATATTTATGTCCTTGTACCGCTTATCAAACATCCCAAGGGAAAGCCGTTCAGCCCATCAATTCTGACATTGGGTCCAAAGTCTCTTGGGTCCAAGGATTACCTAGCAAGCCAGAGTTTTAGAAGGACCTATACCTGTATGTATCAATTTCAACAAATTCTTGTTCTTTTCCCCGAAGCTCACCCCATCCAGCCTGCCTTGCCCCCCTCTCCCCTTTTAGCCAAGCTACCCTTGAATAAGTTTGCTCTTTTTATATCTGGAGGCTGCTAGTAAATATATAATGGATATAAAAAGTCCACATACCCCTGTTAAAATGCCAGGTTTATGTGATTTAAAAAAAATAGACCATGATGAAAAAATTTCTGAATTTTTTCCACCTTTTATGTGACCTATAACCTGTACAACTCAATTAAAAAAATCTGAAATCTTTATACAGTGGGAATTAAAAATAAAAAGCTAAAATAATGTGGTTGCATTAGTGTGCACACCCTTTTACAACTGGGGATGTGGCTGTGTTCAGAATTAACTAATCACATTCAAACTCATGTTAAATAGGAGTCAGTACACCTGGCATCATTTAAAGTGCCTCTGATTAACCCCAAATAAAGATCAGCTGTTCTAATAGGCTTTTCCTGACATTTTCGACAAGCACCCGTATTCTTCATATGTCTGGGCTGTGGGGTAGGGTGGCAAGACAGAGCCTTTTCTTATGACCTTTTCTTATGTCTTCCAAAAGCATGTGGGAAAATGTGTTATGGTCTGATGAAACCAAAGTTGCACTCTTTGGCCACAATTCCAAAAGGTATGTTTGGCACAAAAACAACACTGCACATCACCAAAAGAACACCATATCCACAGTGAAGCATGGTGGTGGGAGCATCATGCTTTGGGGCTGTTTTTCTTCAGCTGGAACTGGGGCCTTAGTCAAGGTGGAGGGAATTATGAACAGTGCCAAATACCAGTCAATATTGGCACAAAACCTTCAGGCTTCTGCAAGAAAGCTGAAGATGAAGAGGAACTTCATATATATATTTAGTACTGTCCTTCAGAGGCTACAGAAGATAGTCTCAAAAAACAAGATCTCAAAATCATACAGTCATTGATGGAAAGGGTTTAAATACACATAAATGCTGGAAAAACAAATAATTTGTGAGACCTGACGGATTTTCCTGAAGAACAACAGGCAGTTTAACTGTTCAGGACAAACAAGGGACTCATGAACAACTATCACTAAACAAAAAAACAAAAACAAACAAACAAAAAACAGTTGTGGATCATTCAGGACACAGTATTAAGAATCAAGGGGAGGTATACTTTTGAACGGGTACATTTTTAAAAATGTAACTTATTTTCTCTTGTGGACTATATGTAAACATCTTTTATGTGAAATATCTTATTCAGGTCAGTACTAAATAAACAATAACATTCATTTTGTATTATCCCTCTTAAATAATGAACATTTTTCGGATTTTGAAAGGGGGGTGTAAACTTTTGGCCTCAACTGTGTTCTTTTTATTAGTCAACTTTTAACTTTTTTTTTTTATTTTTTGGATCATCAGTCATCAAAGCTCAGTAAATATTGGTCACAGACACAGAGATTTACTTTGAATTTCACCAAACTAATTATTCACTAAAAACTCCCAACATCACGTTTTCATGCCATTTTAAGTCTTATTTTAACATAACAAATTGGTTATATCTAAGTGTGTTGTGTTCCCATTAATGCCAGACTGATTCGAGAACAAGGAATATGCACAAACACAAGAGGAGGGATTTATCACATGAACTATTCACAGCCGAGCATACCCAGTCATATAATTCATATCGTGATGGAGGCATTGCCTCCTCTCACGTGAATTTCTTCCATTCATGCTTAATTATTCCCCGTCAAACCCTTGGCACACTTAAGGGTGGTTCTTCAGCGGTTCTCAATCCTGGTTCTGGGGGACCCCTGCTTTAAATATGTTTCCCTTATTTAACACACCTGATTGAGATCATCAGCTTGTTAGTTCAGTTTATGGATCTCTCTCCTATTGAGCTGATGATCTCAGTCAGGTGTGTTAAATAAGATAGACATGCAAAATGTGCAGAGCAGGGGTCCCCCAGGACCAGGATTGAGAACCACTGCTTTAGGTAGTCTGTTAAAACTCCATGGGCTCAGGGGAGGTGAGAGAATGAGATGAGAACTCCTACTGTAACTTTACATGTTGATGTTGCAGTTGGACAATGTTTCTTTAGAAAATCGAGTGGTTTATATACTTTGTATTTTATAATATTGGTGTGTACTTTTTTCTCATCCAATATTTACATCCAACTTTCTTGCCTACTCAGAGAAATGTATTAATGCATAAATGTATTTATTTATTTGTTGTTTAGATTCATATTACAGAAAATGACTAAACTGACTACCAAAAATAAACCTACAATATTTATTGGATTTAAATGTGTGACCACTATCCCAGTCTATATAATTATGCTCAGCAACAAAATCACATGGCAGTTCATAACTATTTTACAGTGAATTGGTGGCTAATTCATACAAATTTATACACACAAACAAATACATCTCATTTGTACATTTTCTTAAAATTTGCTTATACTCTAGTGATGTTTATGTTTAAGGGGGCATCTTTCATGCTATATATATATATATATATAAATAATAAAAATGTGTTGTTACCTTTCATACAAAGTCAATGTCACGGTGTCGTGTAGGGAGGACAAACGAGGACTACGGGATTACGATCGGGTAGAAACAAGTCTTTAATGAATAAATCCACAACAAATAATCCAAATAGAGGCAGGCAAGGAGACACGCACACAAAGACGAAAACAGACAACCAAATGCTGAACAGAATCCAACTTAAATAGGATGGTAACGAGACACAGACAGGTGATCGTGATTATCCAATAATGATATAATTAGGGGAGGGACAGGAACAAAACCAAATAAGGGCAAAAAGGAAGTGGAGGAAACCAAACTAAAACAGGACTGAACCAAAAGAAAATACAACAAAAGAGTCCCAAAACCTGACAGTCAAGACCTCATTAAATAGTTAAGTTGTGCACTGTACAATTTTGACCATGATCTGGCTACCTGAAACAAATTTTTCAAAAAATCAGTTGTCTTTGATCACTAGTTTGACATATTTCCAGACAGTCAATTAATGATCATTGTGATCAAATTCAGTATTACCTCAGAGTATATTATGCCAGTGTGTTCTTTTCAAGACGAGCCATGATCAAAATTAATGGTAGAGATTATTTTTTTAGTTTGCTATCCACAATGTCAATTTTGCATGTGAATGTGGCTCACAATCAAAGAATGTGTCACAGATTGATTATGTAAAACTCCAGATGAGTATGTTTGTTTTACCAAATATTAACTGTTGTACAATCTGACATTAATGGCAGCAGCTGAAATCCCACAGAATGACATGGCTTACAGCTGGGATCATGTTTGTAAAGTCTGACAAGCAACAAACCTGAAAGACTATTATAAGTTGTACAGTGTGCACAGTGTTGTACAGCTTAAGTGAATGATTCTTGGCCATAATAAGCTGCAAAGCATACCTTGTGCTGATAGTCAAAAGTCTGGGTACATGACATTAGTCTTCTCTTTTTTTGTAGGATTCACCTGGAATCATTTTCATTCCAGTCCTCCAACGACTCCCAGTGGATGTGTGTGCTTTTTGAGTACAGCTATCAGCGTGTGATGAGGTGCACCTGATGCTAATAAAGGCTACGTTGCCCATGAGATGCTTGGTCACAATCCACTGCCCCATATCACCAGCACAAGGAGGACAGCATGCCTGTTTCTGCTTCACTTCTCTTCTTGGACACATTCTCTTTAATGCCCTTTTATATAACGTAACTGCATCTCAAAGGTAATCCAAAGCAGGACAATTTAAAGATAGACCAACACAACATTGAGGTGATATATCAAAAAGATATTAAAAAGAAACCACAGCCTTTCTTAATTAGTTCTCTTTTGAGGCCTTTTTTATGTGCTATATATATATAGCCTCTGTCAATCTTTACACATTTAGTCATTTCTATTCATAAATGTTTGAGTTTTTTCTCAAACATATTAACACATTTGTTTTGTGAGCTTCAGGGTGCAAGTGTTCTCTTTTTTTTGTGATTCTGTGGAGATTCCTCATTACGTAGCCACATCTTCCCCCTAAGGCACTTGACACAACCCTGAAAACCAAGTTACACACTCACACGCATTCTAAACACTAATCCTTCTGGCTGTTTCTGTCTATGAAGTCTCTGTAGATACACCCACACGCACATCACTGACTCATGTACACAAAACATGAACAGAGCAGGAATGAATCCCTTATGTTTTGTTGAGATTCACTTTGGTCTTTATTTCAGGGATACAGGGGGATTGTAAATATTTGGGAATAAAATAAAATAAAAACCTGACAACAACAACATAAAATAGAAAATAATATAAACATCACCAATGTGTCAAGGTAAATAGATTACAGTAACTAAATGATGTTAAGTAAATTAAGATTAAGATGGTGTGTGAAAAATTGCTTTTTACTTGATAGTTACATGACATTTTTAGTCATTAAATGCACAATTTTGTTATAAATAGTATGCACATTTTTCAAAACCTTATGAAACAAACATGAATACTAAGATTTAGGTAACTGATTTAAAAAATATATATATATTTTTAATTAATCACATGTTTTTTTTCATAAAACCTATTTTAAAAAGGCAGCTGTTTTTTGTACCATTTTTGCACCTCTGCCAGCAAGGTGGGTTATTTGCACTTAGTGTAAATAGACACTTATTTATTTATTTATTTATTTAAATAATGTGTTTTTACCATTCATACAAAGTCAAGACCTCATTATGTAGCTGTATAAATCTGCATACCTGAGGCAATTTTTATTTTTCCAAAATCTGCTGTCTTTGATCACTAGTTTGAAGTTTTCAAATGACAAATTAATGATCATTCCAGATGAGTTTGCAATCCACTGGACACATACAATTAAGGAAAGTAAAGGGAAAAAGGAAAGGACATGACATGTGGCCAAGTATGGTGACCCATACTCATAATTTGTGCTCTGCATTTAACTCATCTAAGTGCACACACACACACACACACACACACACACACACACACACAGTAGTGAACAAACACAGACCATGAAAACACCCGGAGCAGCTTCTGTTGGTCAGGCTCCACAAAGGGAAGAGGACAGAATGCCTGAAGCATGACAGTCTGTGGTGCTGAGGAAGGGACCTTAGGGACATACCCCACTCAAGGGTAAAGAAATGCTTTGGCCAAACTGGGCACAAAGTTGAGGTAGGAAGGGGCCACAGAGAAGATAGTGTAAGGAGAAGCATAGTTTTGATAGTCAGAATGCGATCTGAGATATCCTCTATAGGCTCAAACGGAGGTCTACAGAGAACCACAAGCACCACAGCAAGGTCCCACATTGGGACACATGGTCACACTGGAGGCCTCATTTTCAGCACAATATGGAGGAAATGTGTAACCAGGAGGTTCCTGTCCACTGACAGGCCACCAAGAGGGGTGTGGTGAGCCGAAATAGCCACCATGTAGACCTTCAAACCGGAGTGGGTTAACCCTATGGAGAAGCAAGCCTGCAAGAACTCTAGTACTGTACCAATTGGGAATGGTCTCAACAACCTCAGTTGAGAGAGCAGAAGCTATGGGTTGTGCCCCCACAGGGACCGCACCCACAGCTTTCACAGCTCCGGGTGGGGGTGAATGATCATGCTCCCCACCTATGAGGTGAGATCCCTCCTGACAAGAATCTCCCATGGAGAGCCGTTGAGAAGGAAAATCAGGTCAGAAAACCATGCTTGGCATGGCCAGAATGGGGCTACTAGGAGTAGACAAACCCTGTACCGGCGCACTCTCTCCAGAACAGAAAAGCATACAGAACATAAAATGTACAGATGCAGCCTCAGCCACATCTGAACCATGGCATCCAGCCCCAGGGGAGCTGGATGAGTCAGAAAGAACCAGAGGGAACATTGCAATGTCTCCCAAATTCGGAAAGATGTCCACCTGAGCCTGGCCAAAAACTCTCTAATCTGCTTTACCACCTCGGAGTAAAGTATCCATTCTCTGGGCCTCGGCCCCTGCCTCGACAGAATGTCTGCTCCCATATTGAGATGCCCAGGAACATCAACTCAGCAAGAGGAGTTTCCCCTAGGACCACATAAGGATCTGGTGCGCCAGCTTGTACACAGGGCATGAACGCAGACCTCCCTGGCTATTGATGTAGTAGACCACCGCTGTGTTGTCTTTGCGCACCAGCACATGGCGTCTCCAGGCAGTTGCTTCACAGACCGTGGGCAGGGCGGCCACTCATGAGCCCCCCAACCAGTGAGGGATTGCGTCCGTCACTAGTGCTACACAGCGACAAGGAGCTCATGTTAGTTACTCATGTACAGCAGGCCAAATGGTATCACGGAGGACACAGCTGCCATCAGACCCAACAGTTTCTGAAACTGTTTGACAGTGAGTGACCGGCCTTGTTTGACTCTGTGAGGATTGACTTAATCCGAGCAGGGGACAGACGTGCCTGCATCGTGGTCGAATCCCACACCACGCCTAGATAAGTGGTTCTCTGTAATCGTGACAGCACACTCTTCCTTGCATTCAGTCTCTACCCCAATGCTTTCATGTGGTCGAGAATGACATCTAAATGCCGAACTGCCAACTGCTCTGAATGAGCCACAATCAACCGTTGATGTAGTTGAGTATGTGGATGTCCTGGAGTCACAGGGGAGCCAGAGCTGCATCCACACACTTCGTGAACTTATGGGGTGAGAGTGTTAGGCTGAAGGGAAGAACTCGATATTGGTATGCTTTGACAGTTTGACTGTCATCATCCTGAACTTTAGCCGACACAGATCTAAAATGAGACTCAGGCTCCCATTCTTCTTCGGAACAATGAGATACCGGCTGTAGAACCCAGACTTCCTGTTGTGAGGAGGGACCACCCTGATGGCCTACTTCCTCAGGAGAGTGTCTACTTCTTGTTCCATAACCAGAGTCTGCTCTGGGCCCACCATAATGGGGAAAATCCTGTCGAAAGGTGGCAGGGCACTGAACTGAATGTGATAGCCTCTCTCTACAGTACACAGGACCCATGCAGACACTTTTGGCAATAGCTTACATGCTCTTGAGACTGGCCTCTGGTGTTAACTGAGCTGCTAGTTCAGTGTCCTGGAATAGTGGACCAGTAGGAGAAAGCTGAACTTACTGCTCTAGAGACCCCTGCAGGGGTGGCGAGCCTCTCTGCTCCGCTACGTTACCTCAGATGTCTCCTTGCTGGAGATCGCTGCGCCCTGTACACTGATAGGGGTAGCAGACTGATCTCCTGAGGGCACTGAGGAGAGACAGACACCACGTAATGCGGTGCACCCCGCTCTTCTCCGGTAGGGGCTGCCGTCAAAGGTCCTGAGGCACCACCATCTGCCACTTGCTTGTGAGCCTCCTGGTTCCTGTTGACGACAGAATCGACTGCGTCGCCAAACAGACCAGATGGTGCAAACAGGGCGTCCAGGGGGAAGACCCTGCTTGCAGCACTGGCATAGTGTGCAAATATGCACCAGCCAGAGTTGGTATCTTAGTCAGCAGAAAGCGCTCAGCCAATTAGCTTTTCTGCAGCTCATCGTTTCTCGACAGGCCATACATTTTAAGCTTGGCTACCGCACGAGTGACCACCTCCAACAACTCCTCATACTGGGGCGATTGAGGGAGCGGATCCTCACTGACACCCTCCACATCAACCTCCTCAGAGGAAGATAGGTTGAGCATCAAGCCTGACGCAGACTGGGCTTCCGAACCCAGAGAACGGGCCTTCCACTGGACTGATTGCACGTGATTCAGAGCCTGGGTTTTCTGCTGGCATTCCCCTAGCATTTTCAGAAGCAGCTTGAGTTCCTGATGGGGAACTCCAGATGAGTATGTTTCTACCAAGTCTTGACTTTCGTACACTCTGACATTAATGGGAGCAACTGAAATCCTACAATATAACATGGCTTACAGCTAGGATCATGTTTGTGAAGTCTGACAAGCAACAAACTTGAAGGACTATTATAAATTGTACAGTGTGCACAATCACTTCACTAGTTTTATTTATTCAGGAGTGTGAAAGCATCACATCTAATTTCTCCAGCACCTGTAACGTGCTGGCTGTTCTCACTGTGAAGGCAAGAGGCCAAGAACAGATTCATCCTGACCCCAAAGTCTAAAGCTTCTTCTCCCACCAGTTTGCTTGAGGGAGCATCACAACCATCTTGAAGTTGAAGGAAATTAGATGCGGATGAATTGCCATCTGAGTGTCTCTATGGTAACAGCCACAGATGAGAGTCATTGCATGAGCAGCCCCTCTTGTTTCCTGCCTCTCTGCAGCTGTGGACTCACAGATGTTGCTCTTGGTCAGCATCAAAGTGACGAGGCTTGTGTTGACGTATACAAGGGTATACAACACCTAAAGGAAGTAGAATGTTCCAGATGCGATATGTGACAGCAACGTTTTGTCACAGAAGGTGCCGACGGATTCAAAAAAATTTTGTTTATGCAAAGTCCACGCGCCTGCCAGAATTTTCTTCTGGGGTGTGTTGATAGGAAACAGCGTTCAGTAAAAAATGTATTCTGCAAACACAGACCATTAAAGTGCATTTATGAGTTTAAAATTAGAACAGTTGCACAATTATTTCCATAAACTCTATCCTCGGGTAAAGTTCCAATAATAATGCAGAGTTCCAGTAATATATTGTATCCATTTCCCATCTACACATCATGGAAAGTGGATGGAAAATACTTATCCTTAATGTACACACCGTGGAAGAAATAATAATAATAGAAAAAAGACTTTAGATAAACTAACATTTGTACTTAATTGTTTTTTATTTATTTATTTTATTTTATTTTATTTTTATTTTTTTTTTATTGCTGAAGAGTGTTGAACCTTCTTTTAAAAACAAACAAGCACACCCTGTCAAGATTTAAAAAGTAACACGAAAGTAATGCAAAAGTAATGTAACACATAAAAACTATAAAAAGTAAATCTATTACATTAACACAATATTGTAATGCATTACTTTTAAAAGTAACTTTCCCCAACACTGATTATAATAGTGTGGTTTACTATTATTATTATTACCAATTATTATTATTTATTTATTAAAATAATGACCCTGGACCACAAAAACAGTCTTAAATTGCACAGGTATATTTTTAGAAATAGCCAAAAATACATTGTATGGGTTTAAATTAAAGATTTTTCTTTTATGCCAAAATCATTAGGATATTAAGGAAAGATCATGTTCCATGGAGATATTTTGTACATTTCCTACCATAAATATATCTAAATTTAATTTATGACTGCATGGCTAAGGACCTCATGTGGACAATTTTAAAGGCAAATATTTAGATTTGTTTGCACCCTCAGATTCCAGATTTTCAAATAGTTGTATCTCAACCAAATATATGTCTTAACAAACTACACATCAGTGGAAAGCTTTTTTAATTTAGTATAAAGTCATAGTATAAGTCATAGTATAAATCTCCAAAATTGACCCTTTATGAGTGGGTTTGTGGTCCAGAGTGACATATAATACAGTCTGGTATAACTTAATAATGATATAATATTGTTTATAGAATATTGTATATAGTGTATAGAATCATTATGGATAAAATTATTTCCTACATTTATTTTCCTAAAATTATGTCCTATTTATAACAATACATGTCTATAAACTATTTAATGTAACAGATGTTAGCCTCAAAACAAATAGCTGATAAAAAAAAAAAAAAAAGACTTTGCATATGCTAAATATAAATATGTAAGTGTATATGTAAAATGTAAATATATTTAGGGGCCAAGCACCGAAGGTGCGTAGGCACCTATTGTGTTTGTTAGTGTTCCTATTATTATTATTCTTCTTCATCCACCCCAAAGTCTATGGCAGCCCATAGAACCGATTGCGGGAAAGTTGTTTTGATTTGATCTGATAGAGGACAGTCTCAACATTAACTGTAGCAAATTTGGAGTCTCTAACTCAAACTCTCTAGCGCCACCACTTATCTAAAGTTTCACTTTTGTTATGCTAATAACTTTTGAACCGTAAAGCGCATAAGCAAAATTATTTAGCTTTTTTCTGAATCCTTGGTTCATGCCGAGTCGAATGAACACCGAAAGGGTTTAGTTTTTTTTTTCTATTTTTAATAGTTCGTAAGACCTACTTTTTCTAACTCCTTTTCCTTGGGTCATGCCGACAACATTAATACCAATTATACCATAGTAAGCTGAACTTCCTGTCCGACATTTTGATTCATGTTGAAAACGTACTTTTTCGAACTCCTCCTTAACCTTTGGTTCAATTTTCACCAAAATTGAATCATATCATCTTCAGACCATGCTTATAGATTTCGCGTCGATAGACAAAACCGTTTTCGTACAGCGCTGCTACAAATGTTAGGCATATCTATATCTCTGTAAAGCTTTGACATAATTACACCAAACGTTGTGTGTGCCATTGTCACCTCACACAGAACACAACAAAGTGATTTGATTACAGCGCCACCTTCTGGCCAAAAGTGATAAGCCTTTTAATCATATTACTGGAGGTTGTATTTATGATTTTTCAGCCATTTCAATTACAATTATCCAATTATTGCTTTTATTACTCATTGTTGCATTTGGTCTGATGCGCCAGTCCATGCATAGCTCCTCATTTTGCCGCCTGAACCGATTGCAGGAAAGTTGTGAAATTTGGCATACTGATAGAGGAAAGACTGCACAGTCATCATAGCAAATTTGGTGTCTCTAAGTCAATGTATGTGTTATTGCTACCTCACACAGGACACACTACATTAATATGATGACAGCGCCACCTATTGGTCAAAAGTGATAAGCCATTAAATCATATTACTACAGGTTGTATTTATGATTTTTCCACCATTTTGTCTAAAATCATCCTAAAATGGCTTTAATTACTCATTGCTGCAGTTGGTCTCATGATTCCCTTGCCTTGTGCTTGGCCCCGTAATTGCTGCTTGCAGCTATATTTTTAATTATTATTTTATTATGATGAGTATAGTAGATTGCCAAATTGCCTTTAAAATTGTCCACATAAGGTTCTTGTTAATGCTTATAACTAATCATAAATTAAGTTTTGATATATTTACTGTAGAACATGATCTTTTCTTAATATCCTATTGATTTTTGGCATAAAAGAAAAATCTATAATTTCGACCAATACAAACGCATTTTTGGCTATTGCTAAAAATAGTGTTATATTTGCCATGAAATCCATGTGGAAGACTGGAAATAGAAGAGTGAAAATGTGGAAGTGATTGTTTGCATTGTGGCTATTAGATTTCATAATTTAATCTGTTTCTTGTTTCCAATCGATTGTTACTGCGGATGAAACATGAGCTTCAGTTTAATAGAGGGCCTGAGCTCATAGTTTATTGTTTTTACAAGTGTTAGCTACTATTTATGGCTGACAAATAGTACTACAAGTGTACATCTGTTCATAAACTCGTTTTAAAAGTTATTGGTCAAATTTAATCATTCCTTAAATATGTATCTTATGTTGACCAGCTTGCTATATATGATAAATAAGCGACTGATAATTTTTTTAAATACAAAATGATGTGTAATTTATTTAAAAATACCAAAACATGTGCTCTGATTAGCTGCATTTTTATCTTGTTCCATTAAACGAATGCAGTCAAACTGTCACTATGTGTGGTTAGTGCTGTTTATAATTGCTCTTAAAAGTCACAGCGATAAAATAAACACAAGACACTGTTTTTTCTCCACACTTCTGCTAAACATAACCCTAACAAAAGACTATTTTCATTGTAGATTCAGCACTGACAGTAATTTTCTCCAGATATAGGCCTCATCCAGGAAACGGCTTAGTACTTAGCCTAAATTTTACTTGATTCCCATAATCGGATATGGAAAAACAGAAACAGTTACTCAGCCAACATATCACGATGAACGAACAGAGACCCATAGGCGCATCGCAGCAACTGTTTGCTCTCTTGCTAAATGAGTTTACCTGCCAGGTGATGTCAAACAGAAGGTGACAGGTGGGACCCATTCATCAACATGCAGCTGTTTTGAGATTTGTGGGATAATTGGAGCCAGACTCCCCCAGTTCTCTCCTTTACAACCCGGCAATGAGCCATCAATCCCACGCACACAGTATGTGGGAGATTGATGGACCTGATGCGCTGCAGGATCCGCAGTTACAGGATTCATCAGACTGAACGTATCTAAGTCTGTCGCACAGGAGATGAATGACATCGGTGTGAATTTTCTTTCTTTGTGGACATATAACACCCGAACATCAGCTATAGGGTCGCTGCCTGCTTAATCCTCAAAAACTGTTAAATTACTGTCACCATGGTGATGCTGCCATAGCAACAGAGTTTCCACTGGTTATTTTGCGACTAGTCTGCACACATTTGTGGGAGAGCTTCATATAAGTGTTTTCCACATGTACTCTCAACAAAACACAATCCCACACAAAACTATTAATCTTAACGGAACCAATGATTCCACGAGATGGAAAGCTGTAATATCGGGTTACCTTAGTCTGACCCTGGGGTGGATGGAATATCTAATTCCATATCTTATAACATCTCTAGGATTGTCATCTGTCTGGTTTAAGGACAAACACAAGCAGCAAAGAGCTTTACGGGAACGCCAGGAAATCTAAACCAACGCATTTTCGAAACAGACACAGGCAGATTGATGACAAACATTACTGACCTTCATAAAATGAGTGGTTGTAGCATTCAAAGCATTCAGGCTTCACATAAAATGTGTGTCCTAAATGTGTGTGACAACAGCCTGAGGTAGAGAAGAACAGGGCTTGTTGGCGGCTGAACATGGCATGTGTTACAAATGTCTGTTTGGAACAAACCATCAATAATAGTGAACAAATCAAGCGCTGATGTAGAGGCTGAAAACAGTCATTTTTCACCTCTAACTAAAGCATTCACTTTCACATTAGTGAAGTATTAAGTAATCCATCAGTGATGTCAGAGGGACTGATCTGTAAACAAGGATGAAACAGGATCAATGCCAACCTGTCACAACCTGCTGAAAAAAACTTTTTCCACTATAAAGAACCTTTTGTGAAATGGAAAGATTACATTGATATTAAAGGTTCATAATGGAACCAGATACCCTTATATTTAACAAAGTTCTTCATGGCAACCTACTGGTGCTATTTTTTATTTTTCTTTATTTTATTTATTTATTTATCTATTTTTGGTTTACAGCTTTTTTTGTACCAATGCAACTTATATCAATATATAACTATAACACAGCAATATACTGTTTCATGGTTTATCACCAGCTGCATTTCCATTACACTGTAAAAAACAAAAACACAATTTGTTGAGTCAACTTAAAATAATGTGTTACCCTGCTGCTTCAAAAAATGTTGTACATGTTAAATTGTTCTAAGTGACAATTTAGGTATTCGAGTTGACAAAACAAAACAAAAAATGTTTGTTAAACTTAACAGCTGTGTTTGTTACTCGGCTGCCTTCAAATTTTACGTTGAATCAACTCAAATATCTAATTTGTCACTTAGTAAAACATAACATTTCATTTTTGAGTTTACTGAACTTAAAATTTTATGGCATCCAAATAACAAATTATTTAAATTGACGCAACAAATTGTTTTTTTTTTTTTTTTATCTACACTGCAAATGTTGCACAAATTGAAATTGTGAATTGAAAATATGCCCAACCGAAACACATCAATTTCGCAAAAACGTTTTTCGGACAGTTAAAAAATAAATAAATAAATATATATATATATATATATATATATATATGTATGTGTGTGTGTATGTATGTATGTGTGTGTGTGGCAAAACTGCAATTAAACATGTTTTTATTTATTTATTCATTTTTATTTATTTATTTTATTATTTTTTTGATGTTTTTGCCATTTACAGCTAACTTCACTTACATAAAAGTCACATGATCATTCTTTAATATACTATAATGTCCAAGAAACATCTCATATGTTGACAAGTATAAGCAGCTTTCCCTGGCATTAATGCTTGAATAACCTCTTATTTATACTGCACATGTCTGTGGTGCATTACTGCTCAGACACAGCAGCTGGAGCTGATCACAGCCACTTTAAAAAAAACAAAACAAAACAAAACAAAACATATCTCTTATTTTTAATTGGCTAATAAATAAAATACATTGCTGGACAACCAATCATTTGTATTCTGTAATATTGTTGATATACTAATGGCAAATTTATGATTGGTTTATATACAAACACATTTTTCTATTTTTATCTCAGAATGTATATTTTATAGCTTCTGTACTGTAATAAATCGTCGCATTAGAATTATAAGGTTCTATCTGCATTCTGAGCACTTTTGAGATATTGAGCATCTGTAGATAGGACCATTTTTGTTTTCTAAAAAAAGGCCCAAAATGTACACAGCTTACATAAGAAACATCACATTATGTAAATAAATTGTCACAGAATACAAATATGTGAATAACTCAATTTTGACAAAAATGTCAGATAGAACTGTTTTGGACTTTCTGCGTGAGAACGCCCACCAGCTTTGAGTTAATGAAACATACACTGCATGAGAGTGTTTAGCGCGTAATCTTCATAACATTCATAACAGAATAAAACATGTCCAGAATGATGTGTTAAATCTAGATTTATTCACACTGGCTTTTGACAACTTCTATGTGAACACACTTGCCTGAAAAAAGTGCATGGAAAGAGTTTGGGTTTTATTAGAGCCACAAATTAAAGACCCACGGGTTGCTGACCCCTGGTTTAAACTCTTCTGAAGACAGTCAGTTCCCCTCAGAAATACATTCATATAAACCCCTAATGCATTATTTTGGATTTCTTCCTATATTTTGCACATTGTGAACAGCAATCTTGCTCTGCCTGCTATAGTATTTTCCCCTCTTTGCATTTGTCTTCTGTGTTCCTGGCCCATTTCCTTTTGCCCAGTTAAATAATTTGTGTGGTGTTAATAGTAAGTGTATCCAGTTAACAGGGATTTCCTCTCAATTCATGATGCTGTCTACATTACTTTGCCACTTGGACCGCTATGCGTTTTTTTTTTTTTTTATTTATTCATACTGTGTGCATAATTCAAATCGATTTACTGTTTTAATGGGTATATCGCCCAGCACTAATGTATTGGTATCTGGACATTAAAAGGAACCTGTTATGCAAAAATCAGTTTTATAAGGTATTTGAACACAGTTGTAGTGTTGTAGTACTTGAGACCAGTCTTGGTCTCAACGCCGGTCTTAAGACCATTTTTTGATGGTCTTGGTGTTGTCTCGGTCTCGACTACATTTGGACTCGGTCTTGTCTTGGTCTCAGATAAAGAGTACTCGGGATTTTACTTCAAGACCACAACTGTGTGGATTTCACTAAATTGTAAGTGCATTGTCTTTGTGAACTTCATGAGATCATCATGTTTTGTCACTGCAGTTTGTTTAAACAGCTCCCAATGAAACAAATGTCACATGCAGTCACATGCAGTTAGGTCACTAAATGAAGTTAAAACATGTGTATGCCGTTCAGACTCTCAGTGACTGTTCGTGAGCCAAAATATGTCACATAAAGTGTAATTATTCTATTGTTTTGTAGAAGGAGTTCTCGGGGTATTTATATACACTGGGGGTCAAAAGTTATTTCAGAAAGGAGTCTCTTGCTTACCAAGGCTGTATTTATTTGATCAGGAATACAGTAAAAAATGTATTATTGTGACACATTATTACAATTTAAATAAATGGTTTATCTTTTAATACATTTTAAAATGTAATTTATTGCTGTTATCAAAACTGAAGTTTCAGCATCATAATGCTCCTGCCACACAGTCCTTCAGAAATCATTCTAATATGCTGATTTAGAGCTCAATTATTATTAAATACTTATTTATTATTACTAAAAAAAAAATTGAATTATTTTAAATTGTAATAAAATTGTACAGTATTAATGTTTTACTGTATTTTTATCGAATAAATGCTGTTTTGGTGAGCAAAAAAAACATTCAAAAACACTAAAAAATCTTAATTATTCTAAACATTTGACACCCAGTGTATATCTTGAGTATTTGCAATTTTCTACATTTTAAATTTTAAATGTTTTGCTTTTTTTCTTACAGCAAAATAGTAATATGTTAGTCTTATGATAAAACAGACAAAAAGTGTGGAATAAAGATGGTTAAGTTGTTTTTAGCTTGTACATGTATATGTTTGCCAGTTTAAAAGGAAAATTCCTATAAAATAATAAATACATTTCACCACTGCAATGACTTTTTATTATTTTTTCAAGACATTTCATAGTAAATGTGGATCTTTCAAATTAATTTGAGGAGTGCTGGTCAGTCTTGGTCTCAACTTGGTCTTGGTCTTGTCTTGGTCTCAAACCCTTAAAGTCTTGGTCTTGTCTTGGTCTCAACACACCCTGGCCTTGGTCTGTAATTCACTTGGTCTCGGTTTAGGTGGTCTTGACTACAACACTTCACGGTTGTGTGGCTGCAGTGCATGAAAACATTCAGCCTGTAATAGTAAAAATCCATCCACTCTTTTTTTTTTTTTTTATACCAATAATCAATAGTTTCTCTGAATACTTAGTTCCAGAGTTTTCCCTAAGTTGACATCATCATAAGGGAGAAATCCTGCCCTTTGTAACGATCTTATCCCTATTAGCATAGACACATTCCTGAGTGAGAAACAGCAGTCCGCAATTACTGTATTCTTGCTGTAGTTGCTGGAGATATGCAGTGTCAGCGCCAAAAAGGCATTACAAGTGTTGTGTTTTGGGATGCATCAACAAACATAGGAGTCTCCATAGACTCCCTCCATCTGAGTTACTGTGGACACTGTGGTTCAATTTAATTTTTAAAGGAAATGTCCCAGAGAAAATCAATGTAAATATGTTCGCATCAAAGGCTGATTCTGAAAGTGGGATCAATACCAATGCTTTGTGCATGAATGTCAGCTCCAGACAAAATAATTATCAGCACTCTGTAAGGCTAATGTTGCTAAAGTTACCATTTGATCTGCCTGTTTTCACTGATGCTGCCTTCATGTGCTACCAAAATGATCGTAAATAGGAATGTGGTAGTTAAAAATTGCATATGAAAGCAATGTGAAGTCGACCGTTTGAATTTGTCGAGCTCATAATCTCAAATGAGACTTACAAAGTTTGTAATAGCATGCAATGACACCATGAGACCAGCTATGTTGTTATTTATTTATTTCTTATTGCTCCCTGTCTGTGTAATTCATAAACAAGCATTTATTTTGCACAGTACAATCAGATGACTGTTTCTGAAAATTTTCAGTGCGTGAGATTGTCCTGTTTTGTTGTTACCTTGTAAAAATGGGCATAATAGGTCACATTTAGGATAATGCAAAACATGTCCTGATCTGGTTTAGTTTATGATAATTACTTGCTGTACATTATTCCTTATTTCAATTATTTGCCTGCTATTATGGTATTTATCTATATAGCAAAAATTGGTAATACTCCTCAAGAAACATCTTGGTGTTCCCTAATTGTCCATTCAATCCCTGCTGTAAACCTCCCCAGCACTGTTATTTTAACTGTCAAACTCGTTATAAGCATGCAGAGTCGTAGACAGAAATGAATCCCCATGGAATTCAAACAGCTCTAAAAGCATTGCATTGTTCTAGTGCTCCATGCTTTCATAATGCAAATTCAACTGTACAAGGTGTTTCCTATTTGTTTTCACATTTTAAATTTATTATGCATTGCAAAAAAATTTCAGAAAAGCCTTTTTTTTTTTTTTTTGGTCACAGCCTTTGAAAACACTAGCAATTTTTGACATGAGCCTAGATGCATTTAGATGCATAACAACATTTCTGTTACTAAGCTATATTGAAGGGTTTCTTAATCATTTAGATTCACACACACACACACACACACACACACACACAGGAGTTGCATTGCTTATTAAAAATAACTAAGAAATTGTACTAAAAAGAGACAGAATGTCAGAGAGATAACATGCAGAGAATGTTAAAAAGAAAGAGAGTGCGGGTAAAAGCTCTTGGGTAGTCATATTTGGGTCGGCTGAAACCAGAACTGAGTGTTCGTGGGAGACATTGAGAGAGACGTGAGAGTTATGTTAAGTGTCGCTCTGAGCAGCACTGAGGCGTCTGTAAAGCATGAGCTCTGAAACAGCAGATGACTCTGGGGAGCCTGCCTCAGTCCGAGTCAACAAAGAGCAGGGTTTGTGGGAACAGGCTGAGAGGCTCATAGAATATGTATCAAATCAAAGGGAACAGGTTGGATACTGGGATTTTGCAGGCTTATAGCTTGCTCTAGAGAAGTAGAAGAAAAAAAAGAAAAAGAAAAAGAAAAAAAAAAAAAAAAAAAAAACATGCCCACATGTTTGGTCTCCAGAATAATTATTTTATTTCTGAAGCTCGATGCAGCTTTTGATATTTTAAGCCACATGTGAAAAAAAAATAATAAAAGAAATAAAAAATTCTGTATATGGCGTAATACTTGTTCTTGTCAGTTCATCTTTAATTCCTGACTAGAAGAAGGGTGTTTATTGGAATTAATGGCAGAAATAGGCCTCATCATTATACTTTGATCTGTAAGAAACAAGCTGTTATCTTTCGTTTGATTTTCCAGGCATGTCAACAAAAAGGAATTGGTTTTTCAGTCAGCTTGTTGTTAGTTAGAAGTTTGTCTTTGACTTCACCACACAATATAAATACAGACACCAACAACCTAAAAAACAAACTGAAATACATAAAAACTATATAAAATATATAAAATGACTTCAGAAAAAAGGACAAATCAAGAAAGCTTGTTTAGAAGGAGCATCTGTAACCTTAACAGCCCAATTCGTTGGTGTTTGCCAAATTCGGAGTGTCTATTTACACTAAGTGCAAATAGCCCGCCTTCTTGGCAGTGGCTATTTACACTAACTCCACCCATCCATGTGTAATGCGACTGGTCAACACTACAAATGATGATTGGTAGTAACCAGGTTCAGTGGTGAAGTGGTTAAAGTGGGCTGTTAAGTCTTTTCGACACGGACGACCCAGGATCAAATCCACCTTATGGCCATCTTTTTTTCATCCTTTTTAAACCTCATATAATATCGGAAAAGGCGTTGGTTTTCAATAAAAATTAAGGAAATAATCGAAAAATGTAAAATAAAGTATCAGTTAGGGTTAGGGTAGGTGTAGAGAGGGCTTATTGTCCCACTAAGGCTGCATCCATTTAATAAACTGAATTTAAACGATCATTTACACTCAATGCACAGTTACTGAATACTGTTTTAATATAATACACTAGTAATAATTGCATCTATTTGCAATAAGTATTATAAATAGCAGAAAATCCTAAGGTGTCAATAGAACCCATTGCTATTAGCACTTAGTGTAAATAGCATCTATCGCTGAGAAAATATGCTATTTTCACTTAGTGTAAATAGCATCTATCATTGTTTACATTTAGTGTAAATAGCATCTATTGCTATTTGCACAGTGTTAATAGCATCTAACACTATTTGCACTTAGTGTAAATAGCATCTCTCGCTAAGAAAATATGCTATTTTCGCTTAGTGTAAATAGCATCCAATTGCTATTTACACTTAGTGTAAATAGCATCTCTTGCTAAGAAAATATGCTATTTTCGCTTAGTGTAAATAGCATCCAATTGCTATTTACACTTAGTGTAAATAGCATCTATTGCTATTTGCACTTAGTGTAAATAGCCTCTATCACTATTTACACTTAGTGCAAATAGCCGCTGACAAATTCAGTGTTTATGATTATGACTAAGCGTGGCAAGACTTCATCTGTGAAGAAGAATTGTGAGCGAAAACTTAAAGTGAATGATAGGGACTAGAACACTAAGAAGGATTGTGACCAAACAACTGCAGCAAAAGTGACAGAAAAACTCATGCCTTAAAGGCATTATCTTTGTGCTTCCACAGAAAACTTCACAAAACCACGTTATTTTGACCAACCCTTGTGTATATGCACAAATTTCCACCCCACTTATAATCATAACTCAGCATTTGATATTCTAATGGCAGTTGGCACAAACTACTAATAAGTACAAGTAAAACAGATTGAAAATACTCTCATATACTATAATATCGCCTACAATACCATATACAATCTTTTTTTATATATTCAGATTTAATGTGTGCAAAAATATGCATACCAGTAAACAGCTTGTGATTTCCTCCATTAGCAGCAATAATGTGGTGTAAACATCTCCCATAGCCACTAATCAGTCTCTGACATCTGTTTTGGGGGATTTTTGCCCACTCTTCCAGAACTATACTTCAGAAGGTTCCCTTAATGATGTGTAGTCATCCAAGCACAGAGGAGGAAATACAGCCAGTTATAGACATTTGAAAATGAAAATTACCCCATAATTTACCCACCCTCAAGCCATTTTAGGTGTATATGACTTTCTTCTTTTAAGTTCAAGTTCAAGTTCAAGTTGAGCTTTATTGTCATTCCGCTACATGTGTGGACATACAGTGGAACGAAATGTCGTGTCTCGCAGGACCACAGTGCTACATAAATAAACAAATATAAACATACAACACTAGACATAGGAACAATTTTTAAACCTATACATAGCTAACCTACTGAAAGCGATAATCTAACTACACATATACTATAAATAATTGACTATATACACAAAACATAAGACAGACTACATAAGTACTTTACATAATAACTGTGCATGGTATTGTGCAAAAGAGGTATTTAGGGTTAGGAACCAAATAGTGCAATTTTATTTGTGGTGCAAGTAAACATTCAGGTCCTTATAACATGAATTGTTAATAAGGAAGTGTCTGGTGCATGTAGAAAGAAAAGAGTGTTTCTACAGGTGGTTTGTTCAGTCCGTTCACATGTGTGTAGCACACTCTGAGTTGCAGTGTTTTGAGTTTTTCAACAGTCTACTTTGTGGATAAGAGGGGGGTGAGGTGGTTGGAATTGAGGGCTCTCACAGCCTGGGGGAAGAAGCTGTTGAGTAGCCTAACAGAGCGGGCTCTAATGCTCCTGTACCGTCTTCCTGATGGCAGGAGCTGGAAGAGACTGTGAGAGGGATGGGTGGGGTCCTTCACGATACTGGCGGCTTTACCGGAGCATCGTTCAAGGAAAATGTCCAGAATGGAGGGGAGAGGGGCACCAATGATCTTTGCAGCTGTGTTTACTGTCCGTTGGAGGGTCTTGCGGTCACCAGCACTGCAGTTCCCATACCAGACAGTGATGCAGCTGGTCAGCACGCTCTCAATGGTGCCCCTATAGAATGTGGTGAGGATGGGTGGAGGGAGACTTGCTCTTTTAAGTCGGCGCAGGAAGTGGAGTCGCTGTTGCGCTTTCTTGGAGAGTGATGTAATGTTTGTGGTCCAGGTGAGGTCTTCTGTTATGTGCACCCCCAGGAATTTAGTGCTGCTGACTCTCTCCACAGTCGAGCTGTCGATGGTCAGTGGAGGGTGGTCAACAGAATTCCTCCTGAAGTCCATCACAACCTCCTTTGTCTTACTCACATTGAGGGACAGGTTGTTTGCATCACACCATTCGACCAGCTGTGCCACTTCCTTTCTGTAGGATGTTTCATCGTTGTTGCTGATGAGACCTACCAAAGTTGTGTCATCAGCAAACTTGATGATGTGGTTGGAGCTGAACTTGGCAGTGCAGTCGTGGGTCAGCAGCGTGAAGAGCAGCGGGCTGAGGACACAGCCCTGTGGGGCGCCTGTGTTCAGTGAGGTAGTGCTGGAGGTGCTGCGGCCGACACGGACTGACTGAGGTCTTCCAGTTAAAAAGTCCAGAATCCAATTGCAAATGGAGGTGTTAAGGCCCAGAATGTTCAGTTTGTTGATAAGCTGTTGTGGGATTATTGTATTGAATGCTGAGCTGAAGTCAATAAACAGCATTCTGACATAAGAGTCTTTGTTTTCTAAGTGGGTAAGAGCCAGGTGTAGGGTGGAGGAAATTGCATCGTCCGTGGAGCGGTTTGGACGGTATGCAAACTGGAGCGGGTCAAGCGTGTTGGGAAGACTGGATTTGATGTGGTGCATGACTAACCTCTCAAAGCACTTCATCATGATTGGGGTCAGTGCTATGGGGCGGTAGTCATTCAGACAGGACACTGGTGTCTTTTTTGGTACTGGGATTATGGAGGTAAATTTGAAACATGTGGGGACGACTGCCTGGCTCAGCGAGGTGTTGAAGATGTCTGTTAGGACATCTGTCAGCTGTGCAGCACAGTCTCTCAGTACACGGCCAGGTATGTTGTCTGGGCCCGCAGCCTTGCGTGGGTTAATCCTAGATAGGGTTTTCCTTACGTCGGCTGGAGACAGACAGAGAGCCTGGTCGTTGGGAGGTGTGGGCAGTTTTTGTGCAGGTGTGTCATTCTGCATTTCAAACCGTGAATAAAAGAGGTTGAGTGCGTCTGGGAGGGATGTGTCGTCATCGCAGGCCTGTGGCAGGGGCTTGTAATCAGTGATGGTCTGAATGGCTTGCCACAGACTCCGCGTGTCTTTGCTGTCAGTAAATTGATTATTTATTTTTTGTGCATACAAACGTTTTGCTTTCTTGATGCCATGGGACAGATTGGATCTTGCTGTTTTGAAGGCTGCTTTGTCTCCTGATCTGAACGCATCATCTCTGGTCTTGAGCAGCCCACGAACCTCAGCTGTCATCCATGGTTTCTGGTTTGCACGTGTGGTGATGGTCTTGGTGACTGTCACATCATCAATGCACTTTTTGATGTAAGCAGTCACTGTTTCGGTGTATTCATGCAGGTCTGTGTGGTTGTTGTAGGTGGCCGCCTCTCTGAACATGTTCCAGTCTGTGCACTGAAAGCAGTCCTGTAGTGTAGAGGCAGCATCATCTGGCCATACTGTGATCTGTTTTTGAACCGGTTTGGCGAGTTTGAGAAGTGGTCTGTATGCTGGGATTAGCATAACAGAGATGTGGTCCGAGTATCCGAGGTGGGGGCGGGGTTCGGCTTTGTATGCATTTTTTTCTGTTGTGTAAACCAAGTCTAGAGTGTTGTTTCCCCTTGTTGCAAAGTTCACATGTTGGTAGAACTTTGGTAAAACAGTCTTTAAGTTCGCATGATTGAAGTCACCGGCTATAATGAAAAAGCCGTCGGGGTTATTTGTTTGTTGTTCGCTGATGGCGCTGTACAGCTCGCGAAGCGCGTCCTTGGCGTTTGCACACGGCGGGATGTAAACCGCGACAATAACAATGGCCGTGAACTCCCGCGGCAGATAGAACGGTCGACACTTCACAAACACAAATTCCACCAGCGACGAGCAGTGTTTTGACACTAACACAGCATTGTTACACCATTCCTTGTTGATGTAAACACACAAGCCTCCCCCGCGAGTCTTACCAGACAGTACTGTATCTCTGTCCGCTCGGTAGCAGGTTAGCCCGTGCAGCTGAATGGCGGAGTCCGGGGTGTTGTTGTTTAGCCATGTTTCCGTGAAAACAAACGCACAACAATCCCTTTCCTCGTGCAGTGTAGAGCGACTGAGTTGGATTAAGTCCAGTTTATTTTCCAGCGAGCGAACATTAGAGAGCATGAGTGTTGGAAGGGCCGGTCTGGTGGGGTTAGCCCTTAGCCTAGCTCGTACACCTCCACGCTTACCGCGCTTCTGTCCCCTCTCACACCGCCGGCGCCTCCGCTTTGTGTGGGTGGCGTCAGTAGGTGAGGCCGCGGTCTCGGGGTTCGGCTTTTGCAGTAAACAAAAGCCTCGGAGCTTCTCTGTAGCCGCTGGTGAGAGTTGGTGGTTGTATGCGTTGCCGATTTCCAAAAGGCTTTGGCGATCGTATATGTATTTTGGAGTTATTTCCTTATGAATTACCGGTAAACTGACACTATTTTGAGACGAAAAGACGACATTAAAAGACATAAAAGCACCGTTATTTGGACCCGGAGTAGCCGCTGCGTCTGACCGCGCCGCCATCTTGGAGTAATTGTAGTCAAATACAATCTGGCTGTATGTTGAGTAATTGTCAGGGAACAGTAAATCTATACTTCTGTACAAGCTGCACATTGACTACTCTAAACTATGTCCAAGTTTAATTTCTATAGTATTGTCCATTGAGAAGATATACTAACATGGTTGCTGAAATGTGAGGAGTGTACTCACTTTTGTGAGATAATTGTAGTTGTAATTGTAGTCAAATACAATCTGAAATCCTCAGACATTGTTCTTTACAAATCCTGGTTTTGTACTTCTAATTCATGACCACTGTTTTGTTTTGCACTTTCCTCTGTGCTACCGCATATTTCACTGTGTTTGTCTATGTCCTACATCAGCAGTGTGCAAATTACAGAGGTTTGGGGGGGTTCTGACTAAAGACCTGTGCGGAACGGATTTTTCAGTCCTGCTCCCACAAGATTCTAATTTATGTTATCTCATCCAGCTCGTGACATTCATGTTTTGTCCCGCTCCCGTCAGCATAAAATTAACCTACAGTATCTCACAAAAGTGAGTACACTCCTCACATTTCAGCAACCATGTTAGTATATCTTCTCAATGGACAATACTATAGAAATTAAACTTGGACATAGTTTAGAGTAGTCAATGTGCAGCTTGTACAGAAGTATAGATTTACTGTTCCCTGACAATTACTCAACATACAGCCATTATTGTCAAAATAGCTGACAACAAAAGTGAGTACACCCTAAGTGAACTTGTCCAAAGTGTCAATATTTTGTGTTAGCACCATTGTTATATGGCACTGTCTTAATCATTCTGGGCTTGGAATTGACCAGAGCTGCACAGGTTGTTGCTGGGATCCTTTATAATGACATCACAGAGCTGCTGGATGTTAGACACATGGTGCTTCTCCACCTTCCACTTGAGGATGCCCCACAGATGTTTAATAGGGTTCAGGTCTGGAAACATACTTGGCCACCCCATCACCTTCAACTTCTTCAGAAAGGCAGTTGTCATCTTGGTGGTGTGTTTGGGGTCATTATCATGTTGGAAAACTGCCGTTTTTCCTTGTTTCTGGAGGGAAGGCATCATGTTCTGTATCCAAATGTACAGTACATAATAGAATCCATGTTACCCTCAATGAACTGCAGCTCCACAGTACCAGCAGCACTCATGCAGCCCCAGACCATCATGCTACCACCACCATGCTTGACTGTAGGCAAGACACAATTTTCTTGGTACTCCTCACCAGGGCAATGCCACACATGCTGGACACCATCTGAGCCAAACAAGTTTATCTTAGTCCCATCAAACCACAGGACATGGTTCCAGCAATTCATGCTCTTGGACAGGTTGTCTTCAGCAAACTGTTTGCAGGCTTTTTTTGTGAGCCAGCTTCAGAAGAGGCTTCCTTCTGGGATGGCGCCCATGCAAACAGACTTGTTGCAGTGTGTGGCGTATGGTCTGAGCACTGACAAGCTGACCTTCTACTTCTGCAAACTTTAAAGCAATGCTGGCAGCACTAATGCATCTGCTTTTTGAAGCCGGGTTCTGCACCTGACGCACAGAACGAGTGCTCAACTTAGTTGATCAGCCTTGCAAGGCCTGTTCTGAATGGAACCCATCTTGGAAAACTTCTGTATGACCCTGACTACTGTAGTGTAACTCAATTTCAGGGTGCTACTGAACCTCTAATAGCCTTGGCTATCTTTGTGGAGAGCAACAGAGTCTCAGAGTTCTTTGCCATGAGGTGTCATGTTGAACATCCAGTGGTCAGTATGAGAGAACTGTACTTAAAGCACCCAATTTTAACTGCTCTAACACAAAATAGACAACTTTATATTGTCCTGTCAAGCAGACAAAAACATAAACTTGATGAATAGGACATGTGGCTTTGCATGGTTAACAACATACTGATGTTATCACTTAAGGTGTACTCACTTTTGTTGCCAGCTATTTTGACAATAATGGCTCTATGTTGAGTTATTTTCAGAGTACAGTAAATCTATACTGCTATACAAGCTACATATTGACTATTCTAAAATATATCCAAGTTTAATTTCTATAGTATTGTCTCTTGAGAAGATATACTAAAATGGTTGCTGAAATGTGAGGGGTGTACTCACTTTTGTGAGATACTGTATATAGTTTTTTTTTTTTTTTTCCCAGTACATTGATGGAATTCACATGAAACAGTTCTGTAACACAAGATCCCAGCATAAATGCACCCGATAATATATTTGTTATATACGCTAAGCATCAACATTCACAAACCACTGATATTCTTAACAGAAAAGCAAGCATGGGCTTCTGCGTGCATCCATGGTAGAATGCGAGCATCTCAGTTCATCGCAATCTCTTAAAGCTCTTACAACACAATGAATAATATGCACAATGAATCTTTCACAATGTCTACACTTTGTGTGTTCTAATGAAAGGATTTGTGAGCACGCAATATTCAGCACTGTGCAAGAACTTTTGAGCAGTGAGTGCATTCTATCTTAAACACCTTTGATGGGCCGTTCCAGAAACCAACAGATGGCTACATTGCTCATGCTCCTTAAATCTAAACCTATTTTTGCGCTTGCTAATCATTTTTTATGATATATTAGTTGTTCTTGCTGCATTTGTGCAATAGATGAATAAGAATTGATTTGTTTTTAGATATTTTGTTTAGAAATTTCTATTTTGCGGGTGTCCCGCAAATCATTGTATTTTCCCGCATCCCGCACACACGAGTCTCTACCCGCCTGCACCCGCACTCACCCATCAATTTTGTCCCGTGCCACACTATGTTGTGTCAGGTCCCGCAGGAATGCAGGTCTCTAGTTCTGACCCCCCTAAAGAAGGTTTGATCCCCCCTGTTGTAACTTATATATTTACTTGTAAATATTAATATGCATTTCTATAGCTCTGACTGATTTTAAGCCATAACATTAATAGCAATAATCTCTTTCTTCATTTCTGAATGAATCAGCAATTTGAATGAATCGACTGAATGAATGACTGAATGATTTAGTTATTATCACAACACACTGATGCGCTGTTTTTGTTCAAATTATAGTGTAAACATACATAGAAAATGTATCCGTGTGTTGTGGCTGATACAGAACAGCGTACGTTGTTTAAGTCCAGTGGATACTTTCCAAAATGGCGCTATGGTGACATAGAGGAGACAAATTGTTGACTAAAGTTGTTATTTTTGTTTTCTTTGTGTACAAAAAGTATTCTTGTAGCTTTGTAAAATTATGGTTGAAGCACTGATGGCAGATGGACTATTTGGACAACGTCTTTCATAAGTTTCTGGGCCTTGGCAGTTTAATTTACTTGTCAGTCAATGGGACAGTCAAAAAGCTACCAGATTTCATCCAAAATATCTTTAATTGTGCTCCGAAGATGATCAAACCTTTTATGGGTTTGGAACGACATGGGGGTAAGTGATTATTGACAAAATTTTTATTTTGAGGTGGAGTAACCCTTTAAGTTCTCTCTGAACAAACATAACTTATATACATAATTACTTATTTATTGCAAAACTTGCACTTGCTCAAAGTGCTTCGCATATTTTGAAATAATATAGGATGGTAGGCTGGTAGGCAAATTTTTAAAAGAACTTCTAAATATGCTTACTTTTATGCAGATACTCAAGACTGGACATTCAGTAATCCACACTAAACCAATGAACATTACTTTCTATGTGTTCCTATTTGGAGATACCTGTATACAATACATTTTTTTTTTTCAGTAATTAACAAAATACTTTGGTGCTTATGCATGTTTTTCAAACTCAAAACAAGTTTCAGGGATTTGTGGTACACTAGTAGGCTATCTTTAGTGACAAGAAAATATTCAGGTTAAAGCGTCAAGGTTTTGTTCAGTGTCACCGTCAGAAAAGATGAGCAGATTTGTTATCATAAGTGTATGACAGTCGCACATCTGGTGTTCAATGAGTCGTTTAATTCAACAGTGGATTCAATACAAAAAAGAAACATGTTGCAGTGCAGGTGAAGCAGAATTGAGCTGAATACACTAGTGTTCATTTGCTACACTAGATTTCAGGCCTCTATATAAAGACCTCTCAACATCAACAGACAGGACTTTTACTAATAAGAATCGTAATATCTACATTGTTTGCTGAGCAGAAAATTGTTACTTCGCAGCACACTTCTAAACGAAGATTCACTGTGGTTTAAAGATTGTGATTCGTGCTGGTCTAAATAACACATGTTCCTCTAATAGGAACTGCAATGGCACCAGCAAACCGCAGTTTATTCCTTTAATCGAAAAGAGACGTTGAAGGACATTTCAATAGTCATTCCAATTAGACTGTATTATAAGCCATAATTAACAATCAGCTCTTCATCAAACTTCATTGTGGCAGTTAGAGTTTATCAGTGAAATATTTTTACATACCGACATGAGACCTTCCAGTCCATAAATCAAAGTCATTGGTAAAGTGAAGGCCATTTTCCAGTTCAGCATATATTCAGCATCATTTCCTAGTGCAATCCACTGCAGAGAAGATGATAGATGATCATCTTGGCTTGGTCCCAGTCCATTTCATCTCATTGAACCATAGCTAAAACCGGTTCATTATGGTCAGCCCTATAAATAAGGTCCAAAGTCTATTGATCAGATCAATACAGTGACCGTCACAGCCTAAAAACTGTTCGGTCGATAACGTCTCAATTAGTAATTGTCGCTCAGGTTTTACGGTGAAATACTGTGAAGATCTGACTGGTTTGTAAAATTCAACTGGTATATCATAACCAGACCTATATAAACTTTCTTTCTTTTAGTTTTTAGTTGGTCATAGATCTTTAAGGACATCTGAAAACTTTTGGCAGTTACATGATTAGAATTAAAACAGAACTGACTGAAAGAAAGAAAAACGCTGCTGAAAAGACCAGTAGTAACAAATGGTGGGAAGCTGGTGTTCCCATCAATCTGCTTACCGAAATAGCTTAAAGGATTAGTTCACTTCCCGAATAAAAAGAAAAAAAAATCCTGATAATTTACTCACCACCATGTCATCCAAGATATTCATGTCTTTCTTTCTTCAGTCGAAAAGAAATTAAGGTTTGTGAGAAAAACATTCCAGGATATAGTGGACTTCAATGGTGGCCATCAGGTCCAAACTGTAGTTTCAATATAGCTTCGAAGGGCTCTAAACGATCCCATACAAGGAATAAGGATCTTTTCTAGTGAATCGATTTGTTATTTTCTAAAAAAAAATGTATACTTCTAAACCACAAATGCTCATTTTGTGTAGAGCCATTTGAAGCTGCATTCAAACTGCATTTTGGACCTTTAACACGCAAATCCCCATCCTGAAATGTTTTCCTTAATTCATTTCTGACTTATGAAAGAAAGACATGAACATCTTGGATGACATAGGGGTGAGTAAATTATCAGGACATTTTTGTTCTGGAAGAAAAAAATACTTACTTACACTAAAATGTGCATGAGTTTGTTTCTTTATCAAAACAGATTTTAAGAAATGTAGCATTACATCTTTTGTTCACCAATGGATCATCTGCAGTGAACGGATGCCATCAGAATGATGAACAGAGTCCAAAGAGCGGATATACAAAAAAAAAATAAAATAAAAATAATAATAATAAAATGAAATAAATAATAATAATCCACAAGTAATCCACACAACTCCAGTTCATCATTTAACATCTTGAGAAGTGAAAATTTGCATGTTTATGGGAAACAAATCCAACTTAAGATATTTGAAAGGGTATATAATGGGCTAATTTTCATTTTTGGGTGAACTAACCCTTTACCTTTAAACTGTCACTTCTGACCAAAAAAAAAAAATCATAATCTATAATGACACTTCCTCCAGTGAAAGTCAATTCCCTAATGTTTTCTCGCGTCTTGATGATGGGTTTGGAAATTTGCACGTTTCCTAATTCTAATCACAAATCCTAATTGAGATATTTGAAAGGGTTAGTTCACCCAAAAATGAAAATTAGCACATAATTTACTCACCTTCAAGGCATCTTAGCTGTATATGACTTCCTTCTTTCAGACAAATCCAATCAGAGTTATATTAAAAATTGTTCTGGCTCCTTCAAGCCTTATAATGCAATGGATGGGTGTTTCTCTTCATCAGTCTAGAACAAGTCCAATGAAGTGCATCCATCCATAATAAAAAAAAGTGCCTCACACAGCTCCAGGGAGGGTACATAAAGGCCTCCTGTAGCGAACTGATTCGTTTTGTAAGACAAATCCATATTTAAACATAATAATCACTTTAATCGAGCTTGCGCTGACAGTTTTACTCTGAAGTAGCTTTGGACGGATGACGTAGGATGTATGCGTTGCGCATGCGCCGCTGAGTCTCGTGAAAACCAACATTTGTTAACAGGAGCAAAGGAAGAAAAACTAGTTTCCTCTTGGCTTATATCAAAATTCTCCGACATTTTTCTTTGCAAATCCTCGTTTTGTACTTCTAATCCATGACTGTTGTTTTGATCTTTTTTTATATAACTCCAATTGCATTTGTCTGAAAGAAGAAAGTCATATACAGTACACCTAGGATGCCTTGAGGGTGAGTAAATAAAGGGCTACTTTTAATTTTTGGATGAACTAACCCTTTAACTTTAAACTGCCACTTCTGGCCCCAAAAAATCATAATCTATAATGGCATTTCCTCCAGTGAAAATCAATACTCAATGTTTTCTCACATCTTGACGATGGGTTTGTTTTTTTATAAGCAAAGGTATTTAGGGATAAACTGGAGTCGTGTTGGACTCTCATTCTGATGGCACCCATTCGCTACAGAGAATCCATTGGTCATCGAGTGGCGTAATGTTAAATTCCTCTAAATCTGTCCCTCATCTACTTCTTGGATGACCTGAGGATGAATACATTTTAAGAAAGTTTTAATTTTTGGGAGAACCTATTCAACTAGCTTCTCTAGAAAGACCATGTTGGTCACCGAGCCAAGTAAAATTTTTGGTCCAGTCATATGCTTCATTTGTGAATTAAGGCTAAAAAGACACCGTTTAAATAAATAAATAAGGGCATGAAATAAATCTCTCCATGCGTGTTTGTATGGACAGTTGCTTTGCGCCAGCGGGCAGTAAAGATGTTTGCAGGTGTGTGATGGTGGGATAAGAAGCCACAGCCACTTTCCCCCAGACAGCATGAAGCAGTCACCATAGCAACATCCACCTTTTATGCTGAGCTCATTAAAAGCAAAGCTTTGACCTCTACCAAATACAAGCTGGACCTGTCACCCTCAACTAAGGGGCTGGAATGATTTATCAGTATAAAATAATTTACTAGTATGCAGATTTTAATTAAAATTAAATGTTAACTTGAGCCTCATGAAGAATCAAGAGAAAAGATTGTCTCCGAATTGATGTCCTAGGGCCAAAAAAAAAAGAAAAAAAAGAAAAAAAAAAATCAACATGTATAAATGCCCCATGAATCAAGAAGATTTTAAGTGCTTTTATCGCTTATAAGTTAAATACTTTGATTAAAAAAGGGGTTAGTTTCCTGTTCTGGGCACTTACATACTGCACTTTCTGTATTTACATTATTTTATGGTTACTTTTCCAAATTAGGTTTGGGATTCATTTCAACTTTCTAATCACTGCTTAAAAAAAGGCAGTTGGATGACTTTCAGAGAGTAGCATTTGCCCTCTAGACATTTAAAGCTTAATAATAGCATTTGTTATTACATACTAAAAGCAAAAAAGTACAAACTATTTGACAAAAGTCTGGCAGTATTACTCTCTCAGAAAACAATACTAACAAACAAAAAAGTTAAATCTGTGTATTTTTTCTTCATGTTACAGTTATTTAAACAATCTAGTTAAAAAGTTCTCAGCATGAAAATCACAATGAATCAAAACTAATTTCTGGAGCTCCTAAATACCGTTCTGCATAAAAAACAACCAAATAAACAACTAACACTGTGTATTTTTTTTTTTTTCTTGAAAGATTGCACACACTGTCTGATGAGGGCCCAGGGCCCTATATCTGAGGGACTCAAACCGAATGTGTCTCCAAAGTTCAGCTGGTTTCATTCCAGAGGTCAGAACGTGAAGGCATAGACAACGCCCACCACTACGATGTTCCCGATGGTGGCGGTGATGGCAATCCACAGCCAGATGGCATCTCGGGACATGGGCTGCTGCTCCTCCTGTTGGTTGTGAGCTGCCAGAGCAGCGGCGTGGACGCTAGCAGAGGAGTTGAAGAGAGAGTGATCCGTGCTGTAGTCATCATGAGGTGATGAGTCCATGAAGGCTCCTGTCATCACAGGGATCTGGTGATGGAGAAGAGATGAGGTCAGACGGATGAGCATTCAACCAAATGATTCCATCTTCTACATCAGTAGCACTCTGATGTGCATCCTGGTCTGGTTTTACAGACATCTTACAAAAATCTCACTGCTAGGCACAAGCTCAAGATACAGTCAAGAACTGCACTTGATTGCTTTGTCCTTAGCCTGAACTCTTAACAATAAGAGATCCAAAAGGCAGTTTTCACAGCCATAGAAGAACCATCAACCATGCAATGAAACTTTTTTTTTTTGATTAGGTTTATTGTAAATAGTATGACATTAACTCCAATTAATTTTACTTGTCTTTTTTCAAAAAAAGGACAAACCTCATATGGCTACAGTAATGCATTAACTTATTACTGATGTTGATTCTGGCAAATGAATAAAAGTAAGTGCAGAAGAAAACTATTGTTTAACTATTGAATGTAACTAAACATAATTTTATGATCATAATTGTAAGATGCTCTATGAATCTTAATTCTTAGAAATGAATGCAGAAGTTTACAGAAATAAATGTGTAACCTTTCTACACACACACACACACACACACACACATATATGTATATATATATATATATATATATATAAAAAAAAAAAGTAATTAAAAAAAGTGAAAATACAAATAATTTTCGCTAAATTAAATTAAATTACAATTAAATTAAATATTAAATTGAATATGATGAATTATGTTATTTAAATAACTATGAAGTCAAACGATTAATCACATCCAAAATAAAAGTTTATGTTTACATACTATATATTTGTGTACTGTGTTTACTTATTATGTATAATATTAATACACACACATGCATGTATATATTAAGAACAAAAAAAAAAATAGATTTATATCTAAAATATTTATATTTATTTAGAATCTAAATTGTATACAGGTATAAATATATATACATATAAATATTTAGTTTTAATATATACATGTATGTGTGTGTATTTATATGTACATAATATATATACAAAGTAAACACACATATAGTATGTAAACATAAACTTTTATTTTGGATGCGATTAATCACGATTAATCGTTTGACAGCCTTACTTGTAATATAAGTATGCTCCAAAGGATTAGTCGTGATTAATCGATTCAAAATAAAAGTTTATGTTTGCATACTATATGTGTGTGTATGTAATTTATTATGTATGTATGGATACACACACATATATTTTATATTAAGGAAGAATATGTTAAATTTATATGTAAAATTCATAATTATATGCAATCTAAATTATATACAAGTGTTTACATACAAATATATATATATATATATATATATATATAATTTAATATTCAATAAATTAAATTAGTTTTTAACCTGGAAACTTTCAAATCAAAAGCATTTTTGTTTCAACAGATAAAATATGATGAATTATGCTATTTAAATAACTATGAATTATACCCCATTTTGTGACATTTAATAGTTTTATTCACTATTTACTTCATTATTTAATTATTATTTTTTAATTATGCATCATAATCTTTACTATATTACAGAAAAAATAATGTAACTTTTCATATTTATTTGTATTTATTTATTTATTTTTTTTTATCCTGTGATGGGGAAATTAGTAATTGCAAATTAAAAATAAATAAATAAATAAATAACTAAATAAATAAATAAATACAACATTAATTTATTACTTCATTCATCCATTTATTCATAATTAAATTAAATTACATTAAATTAGTTTATAAGTTTATAACCTGTCTGAATTTCAAATCCAAAGCAGTTGTGTTTCAACAAATAAAATATGATTAATGATGTTATTTAAATATCTATGATTTGTATCTCAAATAATTTTCAAAAATAAATTCACTAGCTACTTTTTTATAATAATTTTAATAAAATTATGCATCACAATGTTTACTAGTTTGCATAAATAAATGTGTAACTATTAATAAATCTACTTTTTAGAGCTGCAAAACGATTAGTGATTAATCGATTCAAAATAAAAGTTTATGTTTGCACACTATATGTATGTACTGTTTATATTTATTATTTATATATATAACTACTATTTTTTTTTTGTTTGTTTGTTTCAACAGATAAAATATTATTTGAATAACTATGAATTATACCCAATTTTGTGACATTTAAAAGTTTTATTTACTATTTACTATTTACTTTATTATCATTATTATTATTATTATTATTATTATTATTTTACTTCGTAAGTGACTTCTTAACCTGCAAATTTTCACATGAAAAGCAAGAAAAATACCTCTAAACGTCCCTGTGGCTAACAAGTACATACATCCATGGTGCTTTCCATTTCTTTATTTGAAAATGTTGAGCCATAAACCATGTTAAAAAAAAAAAAAAGAGCACAAAAAATAAATAAATACATATTTTATATTTCACACTCGTGTTCATAAATCAAATTGGACTATCCCCTGAAAATACTTCACAGTACACAACCGTGTCTAATGGCCCTTGGCCCTTAAAAATGGTCCTTTTTAGCAATTCACAAAGCGGAGCTTTCATTTGCATAACCTTCACAACAAAGTGTCTAACAAGTTGCATGTTGACGATTAAAGCGAGACCATGAACAACAGTGAATAACAATTCTGGCTATTTCCGGAGACGTGTCTGATCTGATTCAGGCCTGATCAAAACCTGCATGGGGCAGCAAAGAGTCTGACAGCCTCCACTGAGCCGAGATGAAAAGACTCTCACCACCAGGATAAAAATATCACAAAGAACCTGAAGACGGCCAATTCCTCTCCTCTCTATTCCTGCCATGCACACCTGTCTGTGCTGTGATTTGAGGTGTTACACCCTTACAAGCTGCATGCTTCACACATACAAAGACAGATCCTTGTTCTGTTTCACTATAGCAACTGGTGACAGAAGAGAACAAGGAATGATGGAGGCAAGGATGCTGGGAATGAAGAAGGATGACAAACTTAACTGTGTATGAGCGGCTACCAGTGAACCATCATGAGTGGGTAAACAAAATCAAAGAAAGCAACATCTCAGTAATCCATCTTGAAGTATAATTGTTCATAATGTCTCATTTCACTCATGGCTAAACACTTTTTAATCTATATCTACTACATATTCAAACCAATTTCAGGAAGCAAACTGCTCTTGCAGAAAAAAAAAATACACTCAAATAGGACTGAGGTATGTTTTCTATACTGTAAAAAATGATTCTTAGAAGTTGTAATTAAACTATTAATGGAAATATACTAAATTTTACTGAAGCTATAATGTATTATTTTAAATGGATCAATCATACATACGGACCAGGCCTAGACCACACCGTTCGGCATATGGTTTGCTGATTAATTTGCCAATTCACACTTTCAAGCTATTTAAAACCATAAGAAGAAGAAACGAAACAGAACTCAATTCGTTACTTATGCACTGTTACTTATGCACTCACCACTAGAGGTCATGCTTTCCCCACATTAACTCTCACACCACACAGACTGTTGTATATCACCTGGACTACATTTCCCACCATCCTATGCACCAATCATGTACACACACCTGCAGCCAATCAGACACCGTATAAATACCACACCTCTTCCACTTCATCCTCGCCGAGTATTGTTCCAGCCCTGCTGTTCACACAAAGCATTTCCTGGTTTGATTTTCTGTTGTATATCTGTTGTTACGTTTCCCGATCCCTTGTTGCCTGCCTTCCTGACCTTGCCTGTCTTTTGAATTTACTATGTGTTTTGCTTGCCGCCTGCCCCAACCTTCCTGCCTGAACTCTGACTACGATTCTATGTTGGATTATATGCTGTTGATTGACCCTGGACTGTATGACTCTGAGTTTAATAATAAATAGATAAATATGACCAAGATGAGGGTGAGCAAATTTTCAGCTAACTTTCTTTTTTTAGAATATTTCCCAAGTGTTTAACAGAGCAAGAGAATGTTTCACATTATTTCCTGTTATTTTATTCTTCTAGAGAAAGTCTGATTTCTTATAGTTGCTTGAATAAAAGAATTAAAAAAATAAATAAATAAAAAAAAAATGTCAATATTATTAGCCCCCTTAATAACTTATTAGTTTGATTAGCTTAAGAACAAACCACTGTTGTACAATGACTTGCCAAATTAACCTAATTTGCCTGAATAACCTAATTAACCTAATTAATTTAAATTGCTCTTTGAGGTTGAGGATTAGTAGCTTGTGAAACAACTAGTAAAATAAAATGCACTAGAGCAGAGGTCTTCAACCCTGCTCCTGGGGACCCACTTGCCTGGAAAGTTTATTTGCAACCGACTTCAGCACACCTGCCTACAATTTTCAACCAGTCTTGAGGAGCTTGATTGCCCGCTTCAGGTGTGTTTGATTAGGGTTGTACCTAAACTCTTCAGGATAGTGGGTCCCCAGGAACAGGGTTGAAGACCTCTGCACTAGAGCCCTGCACAGGAATGAACTGCGAGGTTGCCAACCAAGAAAGACTCTCAACCTGGGGGAATGTGATGCATACTGGAAACGTGTCCTTTGGTCAGATGAGACAAAACTAGAGCTTTTTGGCCATAGAGATGTTGTCTATGTTTGGAAAAATAAGGGAGAGGCATTCAACCCCAAGAACACAGTTCCCACAGTGAAACATGGTGGTGGGAGTATAATGGTGTGGGGATGTTTTAGTGCGTTTGGAACTGGGAATCTCGTCAGGGTTGAAGGAAACATGAAAAAGGAAGACTATAAGAAGATTTTGAAAGACAAGTCTCAGACAGTCTGCAAGAAAACTTGGTTTGAGTCAACATTTTGTCTTCCAGCATGATAACGACCCAAAGCATACCTCACTTCTGGTGAAGAAATACCTCCAAATAAGCAAAGTGAGTGTACTTGACTGGCCAGCACAAAGCCCAGACATGAATCCAACAGAAAATCTGTGGGGCACACTAAAGTCCAGAGTTTGTGCCAAAAGACCAACACATCTGGAGTAGCTTGAGAGATTTGCTAAGGAAGAATGGGCTGTCATTCCTCAGGAGACATGCTTGAAACTTGTTGAGAACTACAGCAAATGACTAAAGGTTGTTATCAAGCAAAAGGGATACACTATTGACTATTAACATCAGAAGGTTAATAATTTTGAACAGTAGACTTTTTAAAATTCTTGGTTATACATTTATTTCTATTTGTATTACAAACCCTAAAAGCTTCCTGAATAAAGTATTATGTTTAAAAATGCCATGTTGATAAAATCGTCTTTCTGTTAAACAACACTTGGGAGTTATTTGAAAAATAATGAAATATTTTATAAGGGGCTAATAATTTTGTCTTCAACTGTATATCTACTATTTTATATAAAAATATACTGTAAATTCAAATAAACATTTATATTAAATATTAACTGTATAATTCAGTATGTCATGCTGTTGTGCATTTCATCAGTTTTGTTAGCAATGTTTTCCATTTTGCTAAAGGCAACAGCACTTGAACACTTGAATTATGGTCACACTGCCAGGCTTACATTAAGACCAGGAAAGCAGAGCAGAATATGAGGTTTTCACATTACTTAAACATTACACCATTTCAGAACTACTTCCTATTTTGAGTTGTTATGTTGATTTATGACTCAGAGGTCAGTGATTGACTGATTATTGAAGTCTGCGTAAAACAGAGCCAACTGAACAGCAATCGATATAACACTGCACCTGCTGCTCCTCACGGACAGAAGAACTCCACCAATCTTTAAAGAGAAAAACCTCTAACCTTTTCGAAACATAAAAACAGACATACACATAAATAACAATACTACTAAATAAATCAGCACAAAACGTCTTGCACGTCTGTCCTCATGTTAAAGATTTCACACTGTTAGAAAAAGACTGGTTATAAATCGAACATTATCTGAATGCAGATTTTTCTCAACAGTTCTCTTTCTTATGAAATCATTTTGAAATAGAGGTAGCTTATAAATCAATGCATATGCTCAACTGACACTCTGTACTACTAAGCATTGATTAAAGGTAACATTTAACAAAACAGAAAAAACAAATTGTCATTATTTACCATCATATTTACAATTTACATTCTGGACAAGCTTTTTAATATGAAAGCTCACAGAAGGATCACAGCAGTTTTTAAAATCACAAAACTGAAAAACAAAAGCGCCACAAAGTATCATCAAAGGAGTCATTACAACTATACCCCAAGTTTTCTGAATCAATACGACAGGTTAGTGTGAAAAAAATCAGATATTTAAGTTTCAGAAAAGCTTGATCTGATTCAAATTGTTCTTTTGAATCTTTTCAGTGAATCAATTGATTAAATGCACAAAACCTGCCTGAATGATTCAGTAATGGTTCGAACTGATTCGTCTCACAAATCTTACTTAAAAGATTTGTAAGATTTGTGAGAAAATGTTTTGTTTCGCCCAAAAATGAAAATCAACCCATTATTTACTCACCCTCCAGGCATCCTAGGTGTATATGGCTTCCTTCTTTCAGATGAATGCAACCAGAGTTATATTAAAAACTATCTAGGCATTTCCAAGCTCTATCATGGCAATGGGCAGGCGTTTCTCTTCATCAGTCCAAAACAAGTCCAATAAAGTACATCCATCCATAATAAAAAGTGCCTCACATGCCTCCAGGAGGTGAATAAAGGCCTCCTGTTGTGAATCGCTGCATTTTTGTAAAAAAAAACGTAATAATCACTTTAATCTATCTTATGCTAACAGTCGTACATGGAAGCCATTCCGGGTGGATGACATAGGAAAATTACGTTGCACATGCACCAGTAAGTCTCTAAAAAAAACAACGCTTGTTTATAGGAGCAAAGAAAGCAAAGTTTCCTAACTTTAGCAAAGGAAAACCAGTCTCCTCTGGGTTTATATCAAAATTTTCTTTACAAATTCTCATTTTGAACTAATTTGTCACCGGTGCTTTGTTTACCTTTCTCCAGGGTACGTCCGCGTTCATCATGTCTGAGCGGTGCATGCACAATGCCGATGTCATACATCATCTGCCCGGAGCGACTTGTTTTGGACTGAGAAATACCTACCTATGCCATTCTAAAGCTTGGAAGCACCAGTATAATTTTAAATATAATTCTGATTGCATTCGTCTGAAAGAAGGAAGTCATAAATATTGGGCTAATTTTTATTTTTGGGTGAACTATCCCTTTAAAGTGGACATCAGATGTCCATTTTCCATTTTAGTATGATTATTAGGTTATTTGTGAAATGTCTGCAACATACTTTGATTAAAATTCCTCAGTGGTCGTGTAAAACAATACCCTTTTTACCACCCACCCCTCTCTACCATTTTTTGTGTGTTAGCTGGTGTATTCGGCAAAAACAAAAATCTACAGAATCCTTAGTGGTTCTGATGTCAGGAGTAAATGAAGACTCTTATGTTCAGTTTTCCATCCAGAAACACCTGTATTGTTTATGAGACATTGTTGTCTTTTATGGTATTTTATTGTGATTTTTCACCATTTTTTAAAAGCTTCAGTTTAAATTCAGTTTAACTGAAAATAAATGCTAGTACTAGTTTTTTTTTTTTTTTTTTTTTTAGATTTAAAATATTTGAATATATAATTTTTCTGAACAACTCTCTTTCACAATTTAAGAAATAACTCAAATAGTTCAGCACTGATTCCAAATAGCTCTAAATCAAACAGAGCACTTCACTGTCAAATTAAGCTGTTCTTTTGCATTTTTCCTCTATTTAATCAATTGCATTTAAAGGTTCTCAATATTTTCACGACCTCGTTCTCCCCTAACAATTTTTAACTTTTCACAGCAGTCACTGATGGATTTTACATCTTCGAAAAAATCTGAAATATGCATAGAAAGAAACACTATATGAATATCAACCTTTAATTTGAGACGGACGCTTTCATCTAGTGCAACTGTCACATGAATTCAGTATCTGTTCATTGCACGGGCATCCGTTGAAATGAGTTGCCTGGAGCTTAATACCATTTAGAGAGCTGCATTAAGTCTTAATGATTCCCATGCTTCCTGTTGCCTTAGCTCGGAGCTCAAATATGAAGGAATCAAGGGATAGCTGCAAAAAGCCCAAAGGCTCACAGTAGTGAATAGGCACTATGGGACACCTAATAAAAATAAGATAACAAATGCAAACAAATGTACACATACTTAAACAGTAAACTATCCATAGATGCCCAAGCTTTCGCATGCAATCGACATGGTCTTTCAGTTCCAGTTTCATTCGGTTCATTTGCACTATTTTTACAGTTTACAGTTTAAAAGTTTTTGTTTTGTATCCTAAACTTTTAGTTTGTATTTACTTCATTGTTTCTGTGTTTAGCCCCTGTTTTCTGTGAATTATTTGTTTTTGTGCTAAATAAAGTTCAATAGATGCAAATAGGAGTTTTAAAATGTAAATAAACCAGATGAATGGAAATTTGATATGCAGTTCAGATATGAATCTTATTTAGGCTTAGATATTATTTGGCAGGACCACATTTTCATGGAGACTTTATATTCCTGTAGCTGTATGTGTGTATGCATGCTTCCTTATGAATTTTCCCTCATCATCATTTGTCACTGATCATTGCCTGAAGCAAAATTTAAAACATGGCTTACCATACTCTGCCTTAATTGGATAACATAACTATTTCAATTTCCCAGCCTATTCTCAGTTTTTGAATAATGTTACATATGATAATACCTTGCTATACTGATAGGGGTTTATTGTACTGAGTACGGATCGTTGTCAGTATAATGAAGCTTCATTCCTCCAGACTGGTGTTATCGCTGTGCCAAAGACAGAGCGCTTTTTGTACAGCAAGCCTCACAGCTATTTTTTGCCTTCCTTCCATTTAAATGTCACAATTTTGAGACAAAATCCTCTTTTCCGTTCACAGCCACTGCTCTTTGTTCTTGTTTCCAGTCTTAGAAAACCTCCTTCAGCAACTTCTTTATGAACCTCTGCTTTATTATTGGTTGAGGCCAAACAGGGTTTCACTGGCACTTTGGCCTTCAAGGCACCCACAAATTAAAGAAATTCAGAGAGAAGAGTGAATTCTGGTGTAGCAAGAGGATATAGGGTTCAGGAAAAGATTTGACATTATAAATCTCAGAAGCCAGAGGACAATGGCTGGTTTTTTTTTTTTATGTGTCATAGTTTTTTGGATTCACTCACATTGGTGATATATCTTCTGCAGAGCTTTTGGTTGCCAGTCACTATCCAGTTGAATTCCAAACGGCAGCTCTTCAACTGCTGGCAGTGTGAGATTTGATTAAGAGCCGCAATCCATCACTACCAATAACTGATTGCCAAAGTGATTTATTCTTGCAAATATGCAGTCAAACTTTGAATGAAAGTTCAGAATGATTAAGCACCTTTCTGGATGGGGGAGGAAAGGACGTTCCCCTTTAGTTTACATGAGATATCCTCCACCAAGGGCATGACATTTGCATCTGCTGTCAATTAAACTTTAGAAATGATATAAAAATCCCTGACAGAAATGTAGTGCTATTGTTTGTGAAACTCCTTTGTGTTCAGGTGATAGATGGCACTTAATTTTATTGAATAATTTTGAGGGAACAAAACATGTTGTTGCTGTATTCTAAGAGAAAATTGTTAGTTGTTTAGCTAACATAAAACTAGTCTTCTTTTAAACACATCAAGTGGCTGTAACCAACACTTAAAATAGACATTTTAACCCACCTCATAGATTTTTCTATTGTAATTGTTAGTTTATAATTGTAATTTCCCAGCATTTTTGTGTATTTGAACCCTTTCCAACAATGACTAGATGACTTTGAGATCCATCTTTTCACACTGAAGACAACTGAGGGACTCATATGCAACTAATACAGAAGGTTCAAATGCTCACTGATGCTTCGGAAGGGATTCTGAAAGAGGGGTGTATACTTTTGACCTTAACTGTAACTAGTTACTCTCTAACACTATTAGTTAGTAAGTTAGTTATTTGGAAAAAAGTACAACTACAAACCAACATTTGACTCAAAACTATACATAATAGCTTATGGTAATTTTGCAACCTCATTATTACCCATTCTGGCACATATACAGTGCTGCTCGAAAGTTTATGAACCCTTTAGAATGTTCTATATTTCTGCATAAATATGACCCAAAACATCATCAGGTTTTCATATAAGTCCTGAAAGTAGACAAAGAGAACCCAATCAAACAAGTGAGAGAAAAAAATTCTGTCATTTATTTATTGAGAAAAATGATCCAGTGCTGCATATCTGTGGATTAGCAGTTAATTTAAAGGTGAAATTAGAGTACATCTGTGCAGATGTGTTTTCAGTCATTGCAATGACTATCAAATGTCAGTATGTGACCTGTTTTATTCAAAGAACAGAGATCTAGCAAAGTCTGATCATGTTTGTGGAAGTGAATCATATCACAAACAAAGGAGATTACTGAGGACATCGGAAAAAGAGTTGATGTTGCTCATCAGGCTAGAAAAGGTTACAAAACCATCTCTAAAGAGTTTGGACTCCAAAAATCCATGGTCAGACAGATTGTGTACAAATGGAGGAAATTCAAGACCACTGTTACCTTTCCGAGAAGTGGTCAACCAAGAAAGATCACTCCAAAGCAGAACGTGTAATAGTCTGCGAGGCTGCAAAAGTTCCCATGGTAACTTCTAGCAACCTTTCTTACATTGGCTAATGTTATGGCATGTTCATTAGTTGCAAGAAGAAAGCCAGTGTTCTCCAAAAAAATAAATTTATTGATAAAGATCATGTGGACAAATCAGAGTACTATTGGAGAAAGGTTTAATGGATGGATAAAACCAAAATAGAACTTATTGGTTTAAATGAGAATATATTATGTTTGGAGAAAAGAAAACACTGCATTCCAGCTTAAGAACCTTACCCCATCTGTGAAACATGGTGGTGGTAGTTTAATGGCTTGGGCCTGTTTTGCTGCATCTAGGCCAGGACAGCCTGCCATCATTGCTGGAACAATGCATTCTAAATGATACCAGCAAATTCTAAAGGAAAATGTCAGGCCATCTTTTTAAGAACAGAGTCTCAAGAGAGTGTGAGTCATGCAGCAAGACAACAACCCCAAGCACATAAGTCATTGTACCAAAGAATGTTTAAAGAAGTACAAAGTTAATGTTTTGGAATGGCTGAGTCAAAGTCCAGAATTTAATCCAATTAAAATGTTGTGGAAGGACCTAAGCAAGCAGCTCACAGGAGGAAACCACCAACATCACAGAGTTTAAGTGGTTCTGCACTAAGGAATGGGCTAAAACTCTTACATGTTATTGTGCACGTCTGATCAACATTTAAACAAAAAAAAAAAACTTCACCTTCAGTTACTGCAGCAAAAGGGGGACACACCAGATACTGAAAGCAAATATTCACATAGTGTTGCAATGCACAAATATGTAACACTGGGTCATTTTTTTTTCTCAATAAATAAATGACAAAGAAAATATTTTTTTTTTTCTTTCACTTGTTTGATTGGCTTCTCTTTGTCTAGTTTCAGGACTTCTGATGATTTTTTGGGTCATATTTATGCAGAAACATAGACAATTATAAAGGGTTCACAAACTTTCAAGCAGCACTGTATATATTCAATAAATTCAAATAAATTTCAAATAAACGCATTTTAAAGTTTGTCTATTTAATTCTCGTGTTCATTTAATGTTTATTTACAGAAATAAAAGTTTGAAATTATATTTAGACAGGTATCTAGCATGGCTAGTTTTACTTTTAAGAGCTCAATAAAAGTTCAGGAAAAGAAAATTGTGGGTATCGATTTAACATTTTAAATATGTCTTATAGCAGAACTTGCTGCCATTCCCACTCTATTACTCTCATAAATCATACAGAAGGACAGACTCTAATTCAGTCTTATGTTTACTATAGTGGCATATGCTAAAAGCTGTTTTACATTATAAGATACAATGTAGTCCTCATCTATCCAAGCCAAGGGTCATGCTCTCAAACCAAAGCTCTTCTTCCACAGAATAACAATTAATCTTCATCTTCCAGAGAGAGGACTGCAAAAATAGGAAATCGTTGGACCAATTTCCAGCAGACCTAGTGTTGGTTTGGACTGATCTCATATTCAGCCTATTCTGGAGACAAAGGGAAGCTTTCAAATTATGTAAATGAATGTTCTGAATCTTAAGGGAACATTGGATAGAAAGGACATTTTGAAGAGAAGCATTTGATGTTAATATATTCAAGCTGACAATATTCATATCCACCATCATAATCCACTTACTCCAAAAAGCAAAAATGAGAGTCTAGTTGTTGAAGACGGAATGAAGAGTGAGCACTTGACTTTCTGTCAACTTAAGCATCACAGTTAAATTAGAAAATTAAACCAGATCAAAAACAGAAAAAAAGATCCTCAGTCATTCAGCCGTGCCAAGATAACACGCATTGATGTTGACTAATGAGTTCCTGCATGCTAGAAATGAAATCTTTTCAGAGGCTGATAGCCTCTATGTCGTGAAGAGATAAAGGCATTTGCCACAAGTGTCTGTTACACACTGCATGAAGATAGAAAAGTAGAGATAAAGGTACCACTAAAATGCTTTGTAATGATATTTATTAGAAAGATGGGATTAACAAACTCAGACATTGCTTTGCTAAGATTGATCGGCTTGAATACAAACTATGATTCATAATTCACAGTTCTCAGTGTCTGATGATGTATTTAAACCATCAGTGACCCTAACCAGACTGAGTTATGCAACATGACTCAGTTTGTCTCTTGGAACTTGGTAGGAATTCACAGTGGCAGTGAATCACACTGAAGATGGGTTTTTAAAATGACTAATATCTTTTGATTTAGAAAGTATATAAACCTGCTTTTTATCAGACGTTTCCACAAAACAAATGCTTTCCAGATTAACAGAAATTTTAGAGATGTACGTGTGTAGCTGGAACAAAAAGGCTAAAAAATCATGTTTTTTTTTGTTTTTATTATTATTTATGTATTTATTGTTTTAACCAGAGGACTAATGGTTTTAGAGGAAGTAAATAATGTGATAATTCTGATGAAATCAGATAAAATCAGATAAAATCAACTCATGTCATTTCTGATTAAAATGGCTGCCTGCAGGTTTTCATTCCAAAACACTGACCAAATAACTGCATTGTTTTTATGCGGGTGGTCTGATAATCTGAAAAATGTTTGCAAAAAAAATGAAAGAAAAACATTAAAGTTGACTTTGAGATAAGCATTTTTAATGCTTCAGTAAATGGTACACGTGTGTAGAATAAAAGTGTCTCCTAGATGTGTTTTAAAATGCTAAAACAGCTAAACACAGCCCACATTAATCTACTGCAGATTTACTTCAGAAAACAACTGAAAAACAACAGGGATAGACACAAAAAATCACTTTTGGTGTAAACACCTGCTTATTCATGTGATGATGCACTAGTTGAAACTTCACAAAGTTAGTTTACTCCTTAAAGAATAGTCTTTTGTTTTAATTGACTGCACTGTAGATAAATATCCACATCATACAGCTATTTTTGTTCTCTGTTCACTAAGAAAAATTATATATATATATACATATTACAGATATTTGTTTAAACCCTTAAACACAATACAATGCAATGTTTAATTTGAAATATGGATAAAACACCTGATTTTATGAGTGTTTCCTAAGTCTCCTGTTACTGTTTTACAGACAGAGAAATTGCACCAGATGATTCACTCAATACTAACACATTAAACTGGATGGTGAATTGATTTACACGTTTGTCAAAACCCATCTAACACCTTCATTCAGTTGCTCTTACTGACTGTTTATTCTGAAGACTCTCAAGTTTTATGGAAATACATAATAGTTGCATGAGTGCTAGACATACTCAAGAAAAATAAAACTTATCTATTGAATTTTTGAAAGGGGGAAAAAACACATTACTTGTTTCTTGACAGATGAAATCCTGCACTTTTGGTGAATTTCAAAGCAGAAATGTTGCTATTTCCAGACTTATGGCAGGTAAATATATTTTGTCCAATGTGCCAAAAAACAGTGAACAGCATGTATTTGCTTCATAGCAAATCCATTTTACGTTGACCTGATCTGCATGCCACTGTTTGAATACGTTATGAATTGTGTCCATGAAATACTTTTTAATCCTAAAACACTTGAGCTCTATCTGCTGCTGCAAAGCAAGTACAAGAACTTGCTATTGCCAATACATACTCGATACGGTGCTGTGAGTATTTAAGTCATACTGATGCTGCTGCACAAATAGCATATAAAATAACCTGCAGCAGATCTATACAGGTGGAGCTGGGGAGGTGGAGGGTTTCAGAGGAGCTTCGAAAGTGCACTGCAAAATGCTCTAGTGAAGGCTTTAAAAGTAAACCAGAAAGCTCATTGGTTGTGTATGCGACATGAACCAATCAGCTTGTGCCAAGTAGTTTAATACTATGAATATCATCAGTTTGTGTTAAAGACTCACCAGATTGCACCATCTACAGTTTCATGACAGAACTTGGCATTAGTTCTTTATGATATGCAATCAGGAAGGCCTTTCTGTAAATATGTCTATGTCTTTATATTTTCACTATGACCAGTGGTGTTCACTCAAGTCACATGACTTGAACTTGACATTTTTTTTTTAGAAACAGGTACAACCCACAGGCCTGCTAAGTGAAGTTACGTCAAGAACTGTTAAGAGCTACTAAGAAATAGCAATGTTAAATGACCTCTAATACTTTACTACTGTTAATAACTCACAATCTCCAGCTGGAGTGCTCATGAGCTCCCCTAGAGGCCACTCCATCCCACCCCATCTGTCTAGAAACCAATTATGGACTTCTCCCGTTTCTTATTAGAAGGATTATTTAAGCTGCACTCTTGCACACACACAGGACTGAGTATTGTTTGTATCTATATTTCTAGCCATCCGTTGTTCCCATGTTTCCTGTGTTTCCTTGCTTTGCCTAGCCTTGACTTGCTTTAGTTTTTTTGGACCTTGAACTGTTTACCTGTTTTGTTTTGTTTTGTTTTGTTTTTTTCATGATTGTTTGCTGCCTGCCTGTTTTTATATTACTCTTTGGTTTGTGGCTTGGATGATGTTGTTGTGTGCTTTTGGACCACACTCTAGGGCCCTACGTGGGACTGTTTTCTTAAACCTTCACCCGCCCACTCCCACAGAATTTCTGACCAGGACCGCCCGCTCCTGCAAGCTGCGTTTTCTGCTCCCACCCAAGCCCGCAATGTTTGTGTCCACTCCCGCTGAGTTTTTCTCAGAGCTTGTGAAAATGCACACAAATACTTAAATTCATCACATTAATTAAGACTAAGTATTAAGTATTAAGACTAAATATTAGTTCAAGTTCCACAATAAGGGTTTAACATAATTAAGTTTAGATAAGATGAAGTAATGCATAACCAAAACACCACATGTGACAAAAACATTGTATTTTTTTTTATTAGCGTTATAAAACATTAACCTTTAAAACAAAACTACAACTAGAGGCACCTCTGTTTTTAAACATACTGCATGATACACAGGCGCCAAACGATTAACTAAACAAACAATTTAACTGTTAAACAGTTTAAGTATAAGCCAAAGCACAATATGACATAACTTCAACTTATCAAATTAATAAACACATAGAACTTAGAAAATAGTTTACATAATATATATATATATATATATATATATATATATATAAGTAGCACAAAAATAGTATATATACATAGTGTATATACTATTATACACGAAAACAAACTGGGAAGTCATAAAAATATTTTAAAAGCCTTCCTATTATAAATTAATATAAATGTATTATTGTAACCTAATTAATAATGTGACACTAATTTAAGACTTGAAGTTAAGGACTTGCAGCTTGACTTGGACTTGCCTGTCTTAACTCGTGATTTGACTTGAGACTTGAATGCAAAGACTCAAGACTTACTTGGAACTTGTAAAACAGTGACTCAGTCCCAAAATAAATTCATTTTTTTTAAATTATTATTATTATTTAATTAAATTAAAGCTATTTTCCCTTTGAAAAAATACATAAATAAAAATAAATAAATACATAATAATAATAATAATAATAATAATAATAATAACAATAATTACAGAAAATAGTCACACTACAAAAACATTGAATTTTAATGCACAAATACCATCAATAATTAGCTGTAGCTGATGTATACAGGTGGAGCTAGGAAGGTGGAGGGTTTCCAATCAATCAGCTGCAAAATGCTCTAATGGATGCTAACCAGCCATTTAAATGTAAAGCAGCAAGCTCATCAGCTTGTGCCAAGTTTATGCTGTGAATATCATCAATTTGCGTTAAGGATCCATTAGCCTGTGCCATCTAGAGTTTCATGACAGAACTTGGCATTAGTTTATTACAATATGCAATCAAAAAGGCAGAGATAATGATTTACAACCTTTCTGTAAAGAAAAACATTGCATTTGTATGTACAATAAAGGTTATGAAGCAGATCTGCACAAAAGCACATAAAAATATTGTTGCTTTTTTATAGCTTAGTTAAGTGTAAGCATTACTGGCATTATTACCGCGTACTGTTTCTCTTTGTTTTATGAGCTTCTTATGTGTCTCTTAATGTTTATATAGAGTATGTTGTGAAAACTGTTTTCATAGTTGCCTATATGTTTTAGATATTGGTTGTCCATAGCATCAGAGTGTTTGAAATCCCCTGTTATATGAGACCATGCCAATCTTACAGCATAACCAATATGTATTTGGAATGTTTAACCTTTTGACCTCACATAAAATGTGATGAATTTAACAGACATCCAGTTAAAAACATTAGATTTCTCCATCTGAGCTCAAATCAAATGCATTCATAACTGTGTCGGCTTACATAAGAGTATCACCACATGTAGGAGAGATGCTCACAAAACACAAGAGATGCAGATGGGAGAAAAATACCTTATGTGAGACATCAGCTTGTGCCTCTGAGAGAAGGAATCCTCTGGCTAGAGCAAATGAATCAGTGTGCAATGAACTACATGGCATTATCTACATTGAAGTGCCATTTCCATTCACAGCAGTGCTGAACAAGCTTCCGGCCCCTGTCCCGCTGCCTTCATCGTCCTTATGGGCACACATTTACCCATCCAGGCATCGCTGTCCTCAGCTAGCGGGGAATGACACTAAGGTCTCTGAGGAGGAGGTTCCAGATTGGTGATGTGGCATTTGTTCAGCTGGCTGAAACGCAGAGAACTTCCCCATCAGCAGTTTGTGAACTTGTTTTGGCTCAAAATGTTAGTGTCACAGCATCACAGACTGCATTAGTTAAATAACCTGAATTAACCTTAATTAAAAGATTATCACTTGCAGTGTTGTGCAGTCGCCTCAAACATCTAATATTAATTTCTCAGTGGTGAGGTGGCAGAGTCTTTATTTATTTATTAAATCATGTAGCTTTTAAGTAATGAATCTGTTTTATTGATTAAGCAGCAGGGCAGCATTTGAACAAGCTATTGTTTTGTTTTCCTTGACAACATATTGACCTACCATATGAATATATGTGCTGTCAGCTGCTTAGTATCACAACTACGGTGAGGCACAATTAACAAATAATCACTCAGTCAGCTCTATTTAATGAACTGATTAACAAATCGGTCTGAATCATTCTGATAGCTCACTCACACATACTGATTCATTTCGAGTGGTTTCTCAAGCAACAAAGCAGCTTGTGAATGTAGGTCAATATATTTTTAGACTAAACGGTACACAAAAACAGTACATTTGCCAAAAAATGTCATGGAGTACCATGTAAAGATAATTTATAATAATTTAGTACCAAGAAATACCATTGTATACCATCACAGAATGCTACTAAAGGGAAATCTGAGGCCGGCCAACATTTTCATAACAATTTAAAACTATTTTATGTTCTGGCAAATTCACATGCAAATACATGTATATTTGCTTTTGTATCTGCTTATGTCCCACTTAAGGACAGGTTTAGGGTGACCCTTCATACTAACTTTTTATTTCCCTAAAAATCATATGCTTCCATATAAAATACATCGTTTGACTTCACCAAACTGTAAAATAGATACTCTTTTCTATTTGATTAGGTTGGCTCGAAATAACCCAAAACAACAACTATGGCAACTCAAAAGACGAAAATGTAGCATGTAGTCTGCCTTTGTTGTTGTTGTTGTACATTTTAGCCAAAAACGTATGAATTCGTACGAGTGAGGTCGTACGAATTAGCCACCTCATAAAAAAATGTGTGAACTGCCATGAGATCAGGCTGAATGTTTACGTATACAGCTAAACGTGTCTTTGTGTGGACAGGGCCTAAAACAGAATACTTATTTTCATTAATTGATTAAACTTTGAATAAAGCAGCTTGTGAATAGTCACTTAATGTTATTTACCTCAGAAAATACAACATTTTATTGCTGTTTTTTTTTTTTAAATACAGAGTTCTGGCATAAAACTCTAGATGGCAGTCTGATGGGTCTAACTCAATCTGACAATATGGCATCATTATCATATGGCACAGCCAATTGGTTCTCTCCTTTATCAGCAGTCAGTGAGCTCACTACTCAACATTCAGATGTATGACTAGTGCTAGCTGTAGTGGTTTGCAGCATGCTTCAGAAACCCCCCACCTTCCCCAGCTCCACCTGTATAGATCTGCTTCAAGGAGATTCATGTATGCTATTGGGGTTATTCATATATGTTTTATGTGGAGCAGCAATATTTCTTACATGCTCACAGCAGCATGTTGTGGATGTACTGGCAGTAGCAAGTCTCGGTACTTGCTCTGCCACAGCAGCAGCAGCGTAGTATATCTATTCCGGCAACACCAAATACATTTACAATGTCATATACATTACCATGCCATGACAGAAATAAAATTCATGTAAAGAATGAAAGGTTGTATGCCACAGACATTTTCTACGGAGTAGGAGGTGAAATTTTTACATTAACGTTATTCACCCAATATACTGCCTTACTATGACCTCATTCTCAAAATATAATGCCTTTAATCTATTTTGACTCTATTCTCATACTACAACATTATCATAATGCTTTTATTCTCAAAACATTATGTCTTTATTCTCATATTGCTACAAATTCATTCTCAAAATATTAATACTTTAATCTCATATGGCTATGACTTTATTAAAACGTGCATTCTTAATGGCCACATCTGTATGCATTTTGGCCATTCATTTATATGACAATGACATTTTGGAAACGTTTTGAAAACGGGTTTCAAAGTGTATATTTTTTAAAACAATATTGTTGTTTTTGTATAAAATACAGAAATGCAAATTTGTGAAAATAGTGACTTCATGCAAATGCTTGTTAACGTGTTCATTCTATATGAATGTGCATGTGTGCAGTGTTTTTTTTTTTTTAACAACATCGCCAACTACTGGCTTGGCATGCATAATACAACATTTTGGTATTTTTCACAGATCCAAGTGAACGGGATCGTTTTGACAACGTTGTCATCTGTATGCGAAACTTTTTAACGTAAAGGAAAAAAAAACTTTCCATTTTTAGTACAATCGGGCCAGATTTACTAAAAAGAGTGAATTAGTGTTCCAAAAAAATTCCAATTCCAATTCCAAAACAGCACAGATGGGAGGGGGGAATGCTATGTGTTATTTACTAACAATGCACACATTAAAGAACACAGCTGTAACCAGATTATTTCCATAATGACCAAGAGCAGCGCAAGTTATCGCCTGCTTTAAGACATTTTTTTTTTTTTTTGGACGCTAAATAATGACGCAAATACCAGTAATTTGACTAGCGCAAACATTAGTAAAACGCGTTGCATAATTCATTTTAATACTCTCCTCCCCCCAAAAAATGTGTCTGTAAGGGAAACACCTAGAAATGCATATTCAATAAGGTCAGGCACAAAACTAACTGGGTCCACAACCTTTTCAGTGCTATTCAGTGCATCTTTACAAAAATCTTGACAGTACTATTCTAACGCCAAAAGACAGTTTGCTGGTAGTAAATCTGGCCCATTACACATACTCTGTGTACAAGATTTTTCTAATAAGTATTGTGTTTTTCCTTCCAGAGAAATATCTTTATGTAAGAATGTATCAATAATACTTTTTGCAGTATGGTAGTTTGTCCAGTTGAATTTGCAGTTTTGGCAGGTTTCACATAGCTGCCGTTGAGAGAAAGAACTCAAAAGAGCACGAGAACTCATTCACTTAAACAATAGGTGATATATTGAACATGAGCAGTAGAGCACAAAGACAGAAAAAAATATACATCAATGTCAAAGATGCTTTTAAAAATGCAAATGCAATATGATTAACGATACGGCTAAATTTAACAAGGGTATCAAGAGCCGGGTGAAAAAGCTACAACATTTATTATCACTGTAGAGTATTGCTAGTACAGAGTTGTCCCAAAGGAGAACTGCCCACAATCCTGTCGTGTACATTAGGGATTCACAGACTGTCACGGAGAGTCTACAGTTAGACCCAAGGCTAGATCTCAGTAAAGCCATCACACAAATGGGTAAAGAATCAAAAAGCAGCCATGAGTCAGTGGGGAAATAAAAGAAGCCAATATGCATGTGTTGAGGTTTGAAGGCTGATAAAAAAAAGAGTGTTTTTATTATTATTATTATTATTATTTTATTTTTTTTCCCACACTCACAATGCAGGAAAAGATTCAGATGATAGGGAAGCCACGCAATGCTGAGTGTAGACAATAACATAAAACAGTGTACACTCTGTCACGGTCTGTAAAAAACAACATCTGGATGCTGCACATTAAAGGGATTTGACGTGTGTTGAGACCAACCATGCTTTTTGCAGGCAGATGGTGTATTTATGGTATTTCCAGCAGGGTTAACTGGACCATGATAAACAGCCAATTTTTTACTGTGTTTATAAAAGACCAAGAATGAAGGCTATAAGAATTCTGGTCATGACATCTTCAATGGTACTACAAAGAAACTGTGTGGACCAACAACACACCAACACAAGAGAAGTCACACCAGTCACACCAGTAAAACAGTGTTTCATGCTAGTGATAACATAATTAATTACCCATAGTAATTACCCTAAAGGGCTTGCAAAGCCTCATTGAACCATAAACAAACATTATCAGACATAGAGTACAATATAGAGCTAATACTACAAGAGCTAAAAAACTATAAAGCTAAAAAAAAAAAAAAAAAAAAAAGTGTCAACATTCAGAAATTTTAGTACTGTACTTTTACTGTTGTTCTGTAAAATAAAATTAAAAATGTAAGACAAAAATAATGATAACAATAATTACAACAGCTCTATTAACACAAGTATTATAACATTCACACTAATGTTTTAAAAGAAGTCTCTTCTGCTCAGCAAGGCTGCATTCATTTGTACATTAAAAAAAAAAACAACAACAACAACACATGACTGATTCAAGAAGGGGGTCTTAAAAATGGCCAAATAATATTTATTTAACTTATTTAAGTTAAATTGTGCTTTGTTAGTAGGCTATAATGTCTACTAGAATGTTAAAAAATGTTCATTTTTAAACTGTTGTTTCATATTTCATATCATTTTCTTTGAAAAGCAAGAAAAAACTGTAAAAAAAACAAACAAAAAAAAAAAAAAAACATTTTGGCTTCTTAATTTTATGCAATGGTGAAAAAATTAACAAAATACATGGGGGGAAAAATCTGAAAAAATGTATTGGGTAATCGGGCTTCGGCCTTCGGCCCAGTGTTTCATTTTGTTCAGCTTCGGCTTTGTTCAATCATTTTCATTTAGGTGCATCCCTAGTTATTTTAACCTAGTTTGTTGGGTTTTATTCATTAACCCAGTAGTTCTCAATTCTCAAATCTTATTTGGCACCCTTGATTCATTTAATTGATCTCCTGATGATGTCAATAAGGGAGATATACAAAATGTGCAGAGCAGTGGTACCAGGACTGAAATTAAGAACCACTCCATTAACCCATTTTTCATTTTAAATAATAAAAATGCATGCTAAAATCACAAAATCTTTAAAAACATTCAGAAAAAAGGTTTTAGGATGTGACAGGAACAACAAGACCTACCAATGGGAATATGTGGAAAGATAGCTGCTATCAGTAAGCTGTTACAGTTCATTAAATGACTTACAGTCATGGGCAAAAATATTGGTACCCTTGCAATTCTCTCAGAGAATTGTTCCAATTGTAAATGTTTTAGTATTCACATGCTTATTGTTTTTGTTTGCACTGGAACAACACACAAACACACAAAAGAAAAAAAAAAAAAAAAAGAGAGAAGAAAAGAAAAGTCAAACTTGGACTGGGCAAAATTATTGGCACCTTGTCAAAATTGTAAGAAATAATTGCTTTTCAAGCATCTGATGCTCCTGTAATTTGTATTTAGACACACCTGTGGCAAGTAACAGGTGTGGGTAATATAGTAATCACACTTGCAACCAGTTAAAACTGAGAAAGTTGACTCAACCTTTGTGTTGTGTGCCACACTGAGCATGGAGAAAAGAAAGAAGTGTAAAGAGTTGTCTGTGGATTTGAGAGAAAAAAAAAGTGGAAAAACATGGACAATCTCAAGGCTACAAGTCCATCTCCAGAGATCTTAATGTTCCTGTGTCCACTGTGCACAATATCATCAAGAGGTTTATAGCTAATGGCACTGTAGCTAACCTCCCTGGACGTGGACAGAAGAGCAAAATTAATGAAAAATTACAACAAAGGATTGTTCGAACGGTGGATAAACAACCTAGATTAACTTCCAAACAAATTCAAGCTGATCTGCAGACACAGGGTACAACAGTGTCAGCTCGCACTATCTGTCGCCATCTGAATGAAAAGGAACGCTATGGTAGGACACCACTGCTGACACAAAGGCATAAAAAAGCAAGACTGGAGTTTGCTAAAACTTATGTGACAAAACCACAATCTTTCTGGGAGATTGTACTGTGGACAGATGAGACAAAAGTAGAGCTTTTTGGTAAAGGACATCAGGGCACTGTTTACAAAAAATAAATGAGACCTTCAAAGAAAAGAACACAGTCCCTACAGTCCCCACAGTCAAACATGGTGAAGTTTCAAAGATGTTTTGGGGTTGCTTTGCTGCTTCTGGCACTGGATGCCTTGACTGTGTGAATGGTATCATTAAATCTGATGATTACCAAAGAATTTGGGGTCGCAACAAAGTGGCCAATGTCAGTAAGCTGCGTCTCCACCAGAGGTCATGGGTCTTTCAGCAGGACAATGACCCGAAACACACTTCAAAAAGCACTCAGAAATGGTTACAAACAAAGCACTGGGGAGTTTTGAAATGGCCAGCAATGAGTCCAGATCTGAATCCCACAGTACACCTGTGGAGAGATCTCAAACCAGCAGCTGGGAGAAGGCTTCCTTCAAATCTGAAAGTCCAGGAGCAGTTTGAAAATGAAAATTGGTCCAAAATTCCAGTAGATAGGAAACTCATTCATGTTTACTGGAAGCAATTGATTTTAGTTATTTTTTTTTCTAAAGGTTTTTTTTTTTTTTTTTTTTTTGGGGGGGGGGGGGATGGGGGGGATCTGTGTGGAATTGTATCAGATATGACTTTCCTCTTTTTTTTTTTTTGGTTTTCTTTCTTTTGTGTGTGTGTGTGTGTGTGTGTTTCCAATGCAACAACAAAAAATTGAATAAACATGTGAGTACCAAAACATTTGGGTTGCATTTTCTGACAGAATTGCAAAGGGTGCCGATATTTTTGGCTATGACTGTATATTCATGACTTATCTTACATTCATGTTTGAAAGTTACATCAAAAAGGCACAAATACGTTTTGAATAAAAGGATGCATTTAAACCATTTGTGAAAGCCTGTTTTGAAAAGTTAATAGGAAAAAAATAGATTTTTATTTTCTCTGCACTATCAGTACGGTGTTATAAGTAGTTGCATAACTTTTTTGTAACATCACTAATATAATTTAGCTCGTTCCCAAAATATAGGCTCACTGTTCCGCACCATTTGAGCAAAATGGAGCAATTCAATTAAATCCAGAGAGACAATGCTATATGAGATTAATGAGGGAAGCTGGAGAATTAACAGAAATCTCGGCAGCAATCACGGCCATTGTGAGAATCCGCGACCATCTTTTAGCACCTGTCAAAACACATAAAGCCAAAGATTCATTTGCATCAAGGGCACAAATGAAGGATAAAACCGAACCGAAAAATCATTTAGCCTTGAACTGCCACTTATTATGATTTGGCTCAACTCTAAAACTCTCCACTGAGAGTCGCAAGCATATAGAAACTAAGACCTCAATCCAGCTCGTCTGTTCTGAAATAGACCAGACTTGGCATCACAAATCAGTCAAACCAAATTTTACCTATCAGATTTGACTTTATGAGGGTAATGTCTATTCTTAGGGAACAGCACTGTTCTGGCAGGCTAGTTTGAACCCTGACTTGGCTCCAAGTTAGTCTCGGCCATTAATATTAAAGCTTCTGCCTCCTGGCTGTCAAGATAAATGACACAGAGAGAAGACACAGCACTAATGGAGAGATCACTCTTTGATGCCCTGTAACCTGTCTCTGTCTGGCCTTGGATCAAATCCATCCACAGCACAATCTAGTCTGGGATACACACCTCAAGTTATTTCTTTAGCTCATCCAGTGAGAGGGAAAGGATGTTTAGTTGCACCCCTGGCTGATGTTGCAATGATGTTATTCACTTCACTTAGCTACCTCCTTTTAAATGACTTTGTCAGTGCAATTTTCTGATGTCGCTCCAAGCAGAACTTGTCTCGCTCGTCTGCCTACAAGAAAATCCCCATCCAAAACAAGCACAGTGTGTAATCACAGAATTTTGGCTTATAAAAGCGCTATTTTTTATCAAACTCCACAGCGTAGTGGTTGCCATAGGCATAAATTATGATTTTTCTTTTTACTAAGCTTCTTCTAGCATAGTGTTGAAACACTTTATACTTTTATTTTTTTTTTCAGCCAAGTTAATGAAACACGAGGAAATTAACATAAAGCTTGAGCACTGCTGTTCTCTCCCATTAGCCTTCCACCAATAATTGCTCTACAGCTCATTACAAAGGCTGCAGTTGTCCCTATCATTTCTTAATTTTATTACTCTCTGAATCATGCACACTGCATACACATTCTCAAGGTCTAATAAATGCAATAATTATTGATTATATTGAAGACTATAAACTTGCATATAAACATGTTTAGGACTAATGTAATTGCTATGGGTTGTAATGTGAGTGGATAAAATAGCAAACAAAGAAGGTATTTTTGGAATTTTCATCCAAAAAGCTAACAGTTGCTTTCTGATTGCCTCGATAACTCATTCTTAAAACACTGTTCAATCAATAGCTGTCACTTGCATACAGGTTGTTTTTTTAAAGGGTGACTATAAGAAGGATGTCTTATTTAGCTTATCATAAACTTCACAAGTTTGTGAAAAAAAAAAAAAAGGAATTGACAATGTCAAACCAGCACTTATGCACAAATGTGTATACAAATGTAATTAGTGACCAAAAATGTGCAGAAACTTCCAAAATCCAAAAACGTGTTTATTTTTATGTACCCTATAAAAAGGATTTTAATTCCAGTATTTTTAATGTCGTCTGTAGAGTTTTAAATGTAGACTTTTTGACTCAGTATAGCCTATAATTAGTTTTGGTGATGTAATTAAGCTGAAGTTTGTACATTCTGACTTCAACATGCAGTTCTCTGTGAAGTTCAAGCTGACTTTATGACTTTATGTATATCTAGTATTATCGGTATATAGCTCGAGACAAAAGCGGGAAATGTCTTACCTGCGCGGCCATAAATGACAGATCCATGATGATTTTCTTATCAGAACAATAACTAAAGCTTCAGGAAGGGCAGGTAAGCTAGTTTTCTGCGTCGTCTCTGTCCACCAGGGTAACCTATTTACATCCAAATGACATCGTCGAGTTCAGTTCCAGCCTCCAGGTACATGAATCCTCAACATCTGATGTGCGTCTGCGATCATTTTAGAGACGGATCAACAGCGAGACGAGGATGAGACAGACCAGAGGAGAGGAAACAAGAGGATGGAGAGAAAGAGAGAGCGAGAGAGAGACCGAGTGAGGGAGCGTGTGCTGTCTTATTCATATTCATTTGTTTTTGTGACGCCGACGTCTCGAAAAGGTTTTTAGACAAAGCTTTTGTAGATGCGCCACAATACGAGCTCGACATTCGCTCTTTTAAAGTCAGTTATGTCTGATTTATCGACACCAAAAATACGACCATGTTCATTTCTACAACCACAAAGTAGCAAATAATTCGTGTTTACTTACGGAGATTTGTAAAAGCGATTTTCTTTTTTGGCATATCACTAAAAAAACAGTATTAATTAAAACATTAATTAGATACACAAACCAATTTACATTATTAGCAATAAAGGAAACATAGCCTACTTGGAGAGAGGTAAATGTGTAAGGCTTGCTGTCCATGATGAAGTGCTCAGGAACGAGACTTGAATAATATGAAGCCAAATGCAGTAAAACCTTTTATAATTAATAAGGGAGTCAGGATGTGACAAATATTTAATGTATCCAGATCCATTATGTTATGAACAATAGGCTGCCATAAAATAAAAAAAGTTGAAACCTGCAAAAAGGTTTGCAAATAATCAGCAAGCGGTGAAATATTGTTGCTGTTATGATGTACTAATGTGGTATCAAGTTTGAGGAAACTTGGGGGGGGAAGCCTATTTCTCTTCCATTAGATTTAAGGTTCAAAGAAGCTGACGTTAAAATCAAGTTCACTGTTAGTGATAATTTATGGAGATGAACTGTTGCTATTAATAACTGATGTTGGCACCTTCTACTACTGCAGAATAGGGAGTTATGGAACACACACACACACACTGGTTACCATTTTTTGTGGGGACATTCCATCATTCCATAGACATAATGGTTTCTATACTGTACAAACTGCATTTTCTATCCCCTTACCCTAACCCTCCCTACACCTAAACAAGAAACTTTCTGCTATAGATTTGCAAAACACTTAACTCTGTATAATTTATAATGGGGATCAAAAAAAAAATGTCAAAATTTATTTGTGGGGACATTTGATCCTCATAATGTAGGGAAAGCCAGTACACACACACACACACACACACACACACACACACACACACACATCAATCTGCTGCTCTTGGACCATCACTGATAGTATAAAATCAATATGGATGCAAGCTAAGACTATTTTACAAATGAATGCTTTCTCAGCCATAATCTTAATCTAACTTCATATGTCATGAAGTTGAAATGCCATATAATCAAGCTGCTCTCTACCTGATTCAAGGTTATAACCACAAACACTTTTGAGGAGCTGAAGGTGTCGAGGTGAAACAGAGTCAATACTTGACACACGTATACACAATCTGTTAATGGAAGATTATTGAACTGCCACACTCTCTGTTTTGTGCATGACAATAATCTGAATTGCAAATGCGAGAGGTAATCGTCATTCCAGTCTGTGAGCACAAAAATGCCACCCTCTTGGCAGGTTAATGGGGTTTAGAGGACAGAATCATTGTACTCTTGATGAACCCTTGCATATTTGACCGCAGGGTTCAGGATATGCCTAGCATTTCCTTTCAACAATGCACTGATGTGTGATAAACAAAAACACATTCGATGTGCTCACTTGTATAAAAGAACTGAATGTGCACTTGTAGTGTACTTAAAAGAGTTAGTCCAATCAAAAATGAAAATTCAGTCATTACTCACCCTCATGTTGTTCCACCCCCGTAAGACCTTCGTTCATCTTCAGAACGCAAGTTAAGATATTTTTGATGAAATCCGAGAGCTTTCTGATCCTGCATAGACAGTAACACAACTGACACGTTCAAGTTGTCAGTGGTTCAGTCTTAATTCTATGAAGCTACGAGAATACTTTTTGTGTGCAAAGAAAACAAAAATAATGACTTCATGCAACAATTTCTTCTCTTCTGTGTCAGTCTTTGACAAAAGTACCATGACACATTTGTGTGGTAATAAATAAATAAATGTAATGGAAATTAATAGGTCCACATTTGATATCCGAATGGTCCAATTCATCATTATTTGGGTTGGTTGAAAAACAACATTGGATGCCAAAGTGATTTTCTATATTATGACAATGAATATTGATGGCTGTTAAATCCTCAAGAGGAATTTTTGTTTAGCACTATGGTATAATATACGCAAACAAACACTCACACCAAGATGGAGAAAGTTTATCAAAGCAGACATTTGTTGAACTCCAGACAAACTCTGTCAGAACAGCTTGCAAGAAAAAAAAGCCAATGATGGATCCACTTGCAAAACAGTTACATAATGCGCCCTGAAGTACAACTGTGGAAAAGAAGATGCAAACATATCTTTTCGGAGAATTAAATTCTTGAGCTGAAACATCTGAGGAGGCGCTGTGACGCCCACAGCAACTGTCCTCAGAATAACAGGTCACAGCGCATCAATTATTAATGTCTAAACCGGAAATCCCTTAAGCCGTCGATAAAGGTTAGGCCACATTGTCTGGTTAAATGTTTGTCTCATAGCAACAGACCTCCACGAATGAAGTCTTTAGAGACTGTTTTGCTCATTAGTGCTATCTGAGTGGGTGAGTACATCTCATGCCATTGCAGGCCTGGAAAGTGAACAAATTCTATTACATTATATTATATAATATTTTATTTGAAATCTAGATTTAAAACCACTAAGAATGGACATAAATATGACTTTGGCTGCATTCATGTTTCTAGGTAATGCTCTCCATTGTTTTTAATATCTAGACTGTTCACCCTCCAGTCATTTGTTGGTATGATTGTTGTGTAGGTAGGGCATATAGTTATTGATATGCATGATGACTATATTAAATGTGGAAACAAAGCACAATGAAATGAGCGCTTGGACAAATACAAAAATATGCTAAACAGAAGCCTGAGGCTATAGCGACTACATATTTTTGCACCAGTTTTCTAATACACTTTATACACAGATGCATCTAAATGTGATTCTTTATGCACAGACTGACTGTTTGATTAATTCTGATTAGTTTCTTATTTCTTATTTTATACAATTCCAAATTACCCACAGCCCTATTTTGTAAGTGTAATCCCTTCCTCAGACTGATAAACCTATTCATGGCTCATACAAAAAAAGCTATTATGATACTGAGCAGATGATGCATAGTTAGGATGGTGGTGATGAGCTGTTGTCCTCTCTAAAATCTTAAGTGTATATGAAGAGTTCAGATGCAAAACCAGCTAAACGCCATCTCGGTCAAAAATGAGATAATGATACTGAGTGAATGCTCTCGGCACATATTATACGTCCATCAAATATTTTTACTTCAAACTTGCTAAACTCCCATCCTCAGCCCAATCAGAAGTACCAGTACTTACATAGAAACCTATACATCGCAGCCTGATAAAAATGCATTTTTTTAAAGAAAGATGGCAGATGGATTTAGAGGCTTTTGCATCTGAACTCTTCATATCATCCATCTGGTGTTTGTAAATGCTGTGTGTTCCATGACCCAATTTAAAATTGTCTGCACCTTGTTTATCAGTCATTTATTTATGTAAAAAATGATGCAGTGTGACTTTATATCTCCCAGTTGTGACTTTACTTCTCATAATCGCATCAGTTTTATCCACAGCAACTTAAGGCTGATTCACACTGCAGTGACAGACGCCAATCGCCAGATTACAGTACGTCAATTCTACTCCATGACTTGACAAACAACAATTGCACATGTTCAGTCAGTAAAATCAAGCACCAACCAATGCCAACAGCTGACAGCGGTAACACTCTGATCTTACAAAACCTGATGAAAGTGTCTGTTGGCGCAGTTTGAATCCACCTTTACATTGTGTTAAAGGGGACATCAGATGCAAAATTCACATTGTTTGAATTTAAATGCATTAAAGCAGTGTGTGAACACAACCACCATACTCCTTTTCTTTAATCCCCTAACAGTCTCAATCATGAAGCCATTTTGAGCAGTATGACATCATACTGCCTCAATTCGGCGTAGCATGGAGGTGATCAGTCTGTGGCACTGCTGAGGTGGTATGGAAGCCCAGGTTTCTTTGACAGTGGCCTTCAGATCATCTGCATTTTTGGTCTCTTGTTTCTCATTTTCCTTTTGACAATACTCCATAGATTCTCAGGTCTGGTGAGTTTGCTGGCCAGTCAAGCACACCAACACCATGGTCATTTAACCAACTTTTGCTTGGTGCTTTTTGGCAGTGTGGGCAGGTGCCAAATCATGGTGGAAAATGAAATCAACATCTTTAAAAAGTTGGTCAGCTGAAGGAAGCATGAAGTGCTCTAAAATGTCTTGGTAAATATGTGCCTTTGGTTTTCAAAAAAACACAGTGGACCAACACCAGCAGATAACATTGCACCCCAAATCATCACAGACTGTTGAAACTTAACACTGGACTTCAAGTAACTTGGGCTATGAGCTTCTCCACCCTTCCTCCAGACTCTAGGACCTTGGTTTCTAAATGAAATACAAAACTCACTGCTTCTTTGGCAGTGAATGTTTGTGGCTTAACCTCCTTGTGAAGGGTGTCAGTGATTGTCTTCTGGACAACTGTCAGATCAGCAGTCTTCCCCATGATTGTGTAGCCTAGTGAACCAAACTGTTAGAGAATGTATCGGCTAACTTGGATCATAATAACTATAATTGTCTCTTAATAACTAATCACATTACAGCCTTGATGCCATTAAATTTCAGCAAATGGTTCCAGGCTAGCCTTCTAGTGGCTTTGAGGATGATCAGTGGAAACAGGATGCACCTAAAGCTGGTTGCACACTGGACAATTTTCGACAATTTTAAAACCATGGGAGACCACAGACATGAAGATAGTTTCCTCCAATTTTTAGCCTTATAATCCTGAATGCGCACACTAGACAATTTGACCAGACCGCAAGACCACACACTTGTTGACTGTAGGAGCGATTTCACAGTGATCTCACAGAAAATCTAACGTGACTAAAGAAGAAAAACAAATGGAAGACAATCAACGTTGTCAGCTGGCTCTCCCGGCGTGGGTTCTGTTTCACAGTGAAAAACATATAAAAAAGACAAGTATAAAAAAGAATAAAGAATTTTATTGAACAGTGTGAGTTACAGCCTTTTTCTTGTAATTTTTCTATACTTGATATATCCTAAGTGCAGCTTAATATTTCAATCTGACTTTATTTCTAATTTTAAACTACATTACAATTACCTATATATATATATATATATATATATATAAAGTGGAAATGGGTTGGATAGTCATTTCTTGAGAGTGCTATGTGAGGTAAAACAATGAAAGTAAGTAATAAACCTGACTTTTTTTTTTCTATACCTTTATAGCTTTTTTTTTGTTTTGTTTTTTTACACGTCTCAGAATAATATTTATTTAACTTTACACTTCGGTGGCTTGATACAAGGTGTCAGTGATAGTCTATGACAGATCAGTTATGATGGTTCAACCTATTTTTATGCATTGCTGGGATTTTTAAAAATGTGAGCATTAGAATAAAGTGTGCTTTTAAAGCAACTTTTACCTAGACTTTATTGATCCCACAGAGTGATCTAAAAAAAAAAAAAAAAAAAAAAAAACACTTCATATATAAAGTGGAAATGGGTTGGATAGTCATTTCTTGAGAGTGCTGTGTGAGGTAAAACAATGAAAGTAAGTAATAAACCTGACATTTTTTTTTTCTATACCTTTTCTATAGTATATAGTTTTTTTTTTTTTTTTTTTTTTTACACTTCTCAACATAATATTTTATTTAACTTTACACTTCGGTGGCTTGATACAAGGTGTCAGTGATAGTCTATGACAGATCAGTTATGATGGTTCAACCTATTTTTATGCATTGCTGGGATTTTTAAAAATGTGAGCATTAGAATAAAGTGTGCTTTTAAAGCAACTTTTACCTAGACTTTATTGATCCCACAGAGTGATCTAAAAAAAAAAAAAAAAAAAAAAACACTTCAAAAAATGTATACATATTAAGCCACTTTCCACTTTGAATTTGGTAAATTTTATCAGAGTGACTCAATGCAAAGGAAGTTTTCAAATGGTTCACTCTAAATCACAAGTTAGAGACCAGCAGTATGTTATTGTTTCAAAATGAATTGGATTTCATGGGAGTGATGGGCTCTTCCTTTCTACCAACAAAACAGACCCAGTAAATGCAGATAAAGGTCACGAGTCTGTTAGTCCTCCACGGAGCTGATTTTCTGCTCCGGTTGGCTCTTCGTCAAATAACAGAATTCTTTTTCCCTTTACAGTCTGATAGCAGCTGCTCCCAGTAAAGTATAGTAATCCATCTCTGTGCGGTTGTATCAACAAAGACATATGCATTCCCCGCTCGACCTAATTCAGGAGTGTTTCTATGCATGCTGGGAGAAGCCCAGCCATAATGGAAGTAGAAAAGGTAATGTTGATCAGGGCTGTGTGATTACCCCAGGCATGCTTAGCTGTTGCTCTTTCAAAATTTATTACAGGAAACATTTTCTAGAAAGCAATTTATATAAAGGGGTCAAGAGACATCCCTCTGCTATCCTTCAATGTTTTACTTACAGCCTAGATGAAAACACAATGACACCAGAAAAATACCTCAAGTGTTATGTTTGTTGATGTTCTTTCTATCTATCTATCTATCTATCTATCTATCTATCTATCTATCTATAAAAAAAAAATCAATATTAATTATTACACTATTATTAATAATAAGTTAGTTTTTTCAAGCATTTTACATTTATCCAAAATGATGGGCAGTAACAATTTAAACAATACATTTTATTTGTGAACTTTTAAGTTATAACACATATGTTCAGTTTTTCTTTTTATTAGCTAACTTTTAACTGTTTTGGGAATTTTTCAGATCATCAGTCATCAAAGCTTTCTAAATATTGCTCACAGACACAGAGATTAAATTTCACCAAGCTGATTATTCATTAAAAGCTCCCACAGATCATGTTTTCTTGCCATTTTTAGGGGTTCAGGCTTATAGCGCTAAAACCCTATATTGTAATTGTTAGAACGGCCAAGGATCAGCAATCTCCATGTAAAAATAATCATGCAGACCAAACCATAAGTCGCAGAGACTTGAAACTCGGAGGGATGGTAGTACTCACACTGCTGACAATGTCAGCAAGGCTCAGCCCAATGGGCCTGATGGGGGCGCTACAGCGACCAAAAGTACAAAAATGCTCATAACTCCTAAACTGTCAGTCACAGGCTCATTATGTCATTGGAATTTTTGTCTCACAAAACACCTCCGATTTGAAATTTGTGATGCAAAATTTTAGAGTATTTTGGATCTTTTGCAAAACCTACTTTTGCAAACTAGTTCTAGGTTTTTCGCACAATCGGAACCAAGCAAATATCAAAAAAAAAAAAAAAGGGATGCCAAAACATTTGAAAGGGCCAGAGCAGCTTTTAGCAAAATGCCTATAACTCCTGGAAAAAAAATACTGCTGTACTTTTCTCTGGACTCTCTAGGTCAATAATTATCAAAAAAGTTTGAAATTTACCCTTTGAGAAGCTATAACGGGGTCGTTTAGAAAAGGGGGCCTAAAAAGGGGCCTGTTTAGAAAAGGGGCCAAAAGGAAAACTTAAAACTTAACAAAACCTGGTGAGCAAGTGCGACCGGTGATTTTACGTTTTTTCTCAGTCGCTTTGGTACATTTCTCGAATCATCCTTGACATTTGCAAAACAGTAAGTGCATTTCTCAAAACAATTTGTACAAATAGCAAAACACCATGGATTACCTGCAAAGCCAGTCTCTTGCTCAAAATTCTTAGTTCATCTCTCAAAAATAAATATCTGTGTCAATGAAAATGTCAGTGCCATCAGAATGACAAGTCCTTGTGTCATTGTGTATGGATAAGACAGTCAAATTGCTTAGTCATGTTGTCAATATAACAGTGTACTCTGGAGGTATGTTCTGATGTAAACTATGGCTAGTTTTGTAAGTTTTGATGACAATTATTGTAAATTGTAGTTTACAATCTATGTCCAATTCCTTGTCCTTCCATTGTCAGACATTGTAACATTGTGTTGTGCTCCGGCTATATATATACTTGCCAGTTGATGGTTCTTGAGATGCAGACTATTCAACAGAGACCCATATAATACATTTTGATCAACATGACATAAGCAATTGATAATGCAATTGATAATTGATAATGTAGGAAACAGCAGAGAATTGTACATAATCATTTGCATGGATGTACCAAAGTATTTGCTACTTGTTCATAGATATGATAAACTGCTTTTTTGATGTGCACAAGTGACACAATTTGAAGATTGAACAGGTAGTTTTGAGAATTTCAATTCTGATCTGAGAAATGTACCAAAGCGACTGAGAAAAGCTGTAAACAAGCATGTAACAGCTATAACAGTCAAAAAAAATAAATAAATAAATAAAATAATAAAATATATATATATACACATATATACAGGTGCTGGTCATATAATTAGAATATCATATAATTCCATTCAAAAAGTGAAACTTGTATATTATATTCATTCATTACACACAGACTGATATATTTCAAATGTTCATTTCTTTTAATTTTGATTATTATAACTGACAACTAATGAAAACCCCAAATTCAGCATCTCAGCAATTAGAATATTGTGAAAAGACACCTGGTGCCACACTCTAATCAGCTAATTAACTCAAAACACCTGCAAATGCCTTTAAATGGTCTCTCAGTCTAGTTCTGTAGGCTACACAATCATGGGGAAGACTGCTGACTTGACAGTTGTCCAAAAGACGACTATTGACACCTTGCACAAGGAGGGCAAGACACAAAAGGTCATTGCAAAAGAGGCTGGCTGTTCACAGAGCTCTGTGTCCAAGCACATTAATAGAGAGGTGAAGGGAAGGAAAATATGTGGTAGAAAAAAGTGTACAAGCAATAGGGATAACCGTACCCTGGAGAGGATTGTGAAACAAAACCCATTCAAAAATGTGGCGGAGATTCACAAAGAGTGGACTGCAGCTGGAGTCAGTGCTTCAAGAACCAGTACGCACAGATGTATGCAAGACATGGGTTTCAGCTGTCGCATTCCTTGTGTCAGGCCACTCTTGAACAACAGACAGCGTCAGAAGCATCTTGCCTGGGCTAAAGACGAAAAGGACTGGACTGCTGCTGAGTGGTCTAAAGTTATGTTCTCTGATGAAAGTAAATTTTGCATTTCCTTTGGAAATCAGGGTCCCAGAGTCTGGAGGAAGAGAGGAGAGGCACAGAATCCATGTTGCTTGATATCCAGTGTAAAGTTTCCACAGTCAGTGATGGTTTGGGGTGCCATGTCATCTGCTGGTGTTGGTCCACTGTGTTTTCTGAGGTCCAACGTCAACACAGCCGTATACCAGGAAGTTTTAGAGCACTTCATGCTTCCTGCTGCTGACCAACTTTATGGAGATGCAGATTTCATTTTCCAACAGGACTTAGCTACCAGCTACAAGCTACCAGTACCTGGTTTAAGGACCATGGTATCCCTGTTCTTAATTGGCCAGCAAACTCGCCTGACCTTAACCCCATAGAAAATCTATGGGGTATCATGAAGAGGAAGATGCGATATGCCAGACTCAACAATGCGGAAGAGCTGAAGGCCACTATCAGAACAACCTGGGCTCTCATAACACCTGAGCAGTGCCACAGACTGATCGACTCCATGCCACGCCACATTGCTGCAATAATTCAGGCAAAAGGATCCCCAACTAAGTATTGAGTGCTGTACATGCTCATACTTTTCATGTTCATACTTTTCAGTTGGCCAAGATTTCTAAAAATCCTTTCTTTGTATTGGTCTTAAGTAATATTCTAATTTTCTGAGATACTGAATTTGGGATTTCCATTAGTTGTCAGTTATAATCATCAAAATTAAAATAAATAAACATTTGAAATATGTCTGTGTGTAATGAATGAATATAATATACAAGTTTCACTTTTTGAATGGAATTAGTGAAATCAACTTTTTGATGATATTCTAATTATATGACCAGCACCTATATATATATATATATATATATATATATATATATATAGCAGCTATGTTAAGTCTTATTTTTGACATAACAAAGTGGTTGTTTACTTACTTTTTTAATTAGTCTTCTCATAAACGTCATTATAATGTTCATTCAGACTGATTTGCGAATGCAGAACACGCACAAACACAAGAGGCAGGTTTTATCACATGAACCAATCACGGCCACTCATGAACAGTCATATCCAATCATCTCACGATGGAGGCATTGCCTCCTCTCATGTGACTTTTAAGGAATTAAAGCTTTCATTTACTACAGGGGGACAGTTTTGAAAGTATTAAGTCAAAAATACACTTTGCTATCATAATTCGCACTGTTGTATTTTCTCATTTGCATCATCTCTGTCTACATACTGTATGAAGATTACATCTTCCTTGAGCTTCAATCAGTTTAACGGGCAGCTGTCCACCCTCTTTATCTGATGAAGGTCAGCACCTCATTAGATATAGACACTCCCCTTACAAATAGCAGACGAGCTGCTGACGCTATTGAGTGAATGGAGGGGGTTGAACACATGCTGAGTCAAAATTAATTTGGGGGGCGTTAAAGGTCAGAATGATTTACTCAGTGTTATCTGAGGTGCTTCATTATAGATGATCAAGTTTCCAGAATATCCATCCAAAGTGACTCTACAAATTTTATTTTGTATTGGGTAGCATATTTCCCAAATAAATATGAAACTCAGCAATAACTTCTGAAGTTTAAAGTCATTTTTAAATATGACTGAATCAATCTGACTGTAGTTAATGCTAATAAAAATCGTTTTTAAGGGTCAGATCAGGTGCATTATATTTGGTCAGGCTTTCTGTATCCATAGTAACAGCTCATACAAGTTATTGGAAAGCATGTGTCTCTGAAATGGAATTGCTTCAATAAAATAAAATAAAATATAAAATAAAATAAAATAAAATGCTTACAACTTTTATATTATATTATATTATATTATATATTGGAAATCATGTGTCTCTGAAATTGAATTCCTTTGTAAAATAAAATAAAATTACTTGGTTATATATTGGAAATCATGTGTCTGAAATTCAATTAAAAAATAAAATAAAATAAAATAATATAAAATAAAATAAAATACTGGAAAGCGGTTTCTCTGAAATTGACTTCCTTTGTAAAATAAAATAAAATTACTTGATTATATATTGTTTATATTATGTTATATATTGGAAATCATGTGTCTAAAAAAAAAAAAAAAAAAAATCTACAAGGTATAAAACTTTTCACTACCTTTGAAACACACCTAGAGCAAGTTCTTCAAAAAGATTCATATTAAAATCTGTAAAAAAAATCAAGTTTGGGAATAAAATGACCCATTTAAGAAATTCTGCAGTTTTGCTCAATAAGGAAGCGCTTGAATGAGTAAATGCTCCTGTCACAGTATATTATACTTAACTGGCTAATCACAGTGACTTGACCTTTCAATGCTTCCCCTCACAAGACACGTCCAAACTTGAGGTGTCTTGAGGTGTCTCGCTGACATTTCTTGTGTGATTCAGCTGAATTTTAAGCAACCAAAGAGAGTCTGGGACAAACCATAATGACCCATTATCCACAATTAGCTCTAACCAGCAGGATTAATACTCATTCTAAACCAAATTAATAAACACAAATGAAACATGTATTCAAATCTGAATTGAATTAAGCAGTTTAATTGATTAAATACATTTATACAGTGCTTATTACCCAGTGTCATGTGTCAAGCTTTGCCATCTCTGATTGCAGGAAGAATGGAGGTCAATATGACCTGAGTCTGTCATAATATGGACAAGTCCCTGAGGATAGTGAGGCTTATTGAAGCCATAAACACTGAACATCAAAAGGCCTGGAAAACTGTCAACAGAAAATATACTCAGCTGCATATTCGCTCCATATGCTGTGGGAAAAGCCTGTCAACAAAATCTGCTGTAAAGACATTTTGATAAAAATGGCTTATAACTTACTTTAACACTTTAGAAAGCAAATTTGACTTTAATAAAATGATAATTTTAAATTTTTAATAAAATAATAATAATAATAATAATAATAATAATAATCATATATATATATATATATATATATATATATATATATATATATTTTTTTTTTTTTTTTTTAATAAATGTATTTTCTTTTCTTTTTTGTAATTTGTAATTAAACTATATATTTTATTTTATATATATTTTATTTGTCAAATAACATCATATTGACATGAAATCCCAAACCAGAATCAAAACAGAATCAAAAATATGGTATTTATAATCAAACACTCATCTGAAGTAAAATGTAGTGGTCTGTTTGCTCAGTGAAAGTCATTCCAGATCAGATGCCTTCAGGGATCCAAATAGCTGGAAAGGCTTTAAAAAAGCTTTATTTTATTTTATTTTATTTACATTTCCTTTAAAGTCAAATAGGTCTCTATTGATTGATGTTCTTTCTCTCAAGGACAAGATTTTCTATGGATTAGATTAACAATCTTGCTTCACAAGTTCTCAAAAGTTTTTCAAAACTTAAAGTCAAAACATAACACTTCATAAAACTCCAAAGCCACATTAAAAATCTTTTGGGTTTAAAGCTGAAGTGTGTTTTGTAGCATTAGTGGGACTAAACAGGAGTTGAAAACATTTTGAACACTCCCCTTGTCTGCCATTGGTCAGACATAGAGATAGCCCCGCCCTGAACTCACCCCATTGGTTGAGACAATGCTGCTGATCTGACTTGTTCAGGATACTAAAATAATTACATGATTGTTCAAACCTTGTATGGTCTGAATAAAAAACTTGAATACAAAAACATGTTTTAGCATTGAAAAATGACACACTTCACCTCTATGCCACTGTGCCAAAGATCCAAATTACAGCCTTTTATACCTTTCTTTTATTTCCTTTTCATATCCAAGTACCGACATGCACACACACAGACGTTGTTGGCTGCTAATTGCTTGCTATCATCTAGTCAAGATGTGATTTATAACCTGGGCTACAGATGAATCTTAATGCCAAATCTCTCTCCCTGGCAGATGAACAGATGGAGTCTACGATGATGACAGTACCAGGGAAGTAGGACAGGACAGGGCACAGAGCAGAGCCGTTGCTCACATGGTGCACATGGGGGCGTAATCTAATTTGAATGCAAATTTTTGGAAGCATTCGACTTCGGATGTTCATTTATTCTGCGTCATAAAAAATGAACTGTGTACTTTTCACATGGAAATGATCATTTGAGTGGAAGAAGTGGAAGATAATGGACAGTATTCAGATACAGGGCCCTTCAGGACTAGGGAGGTTGGTCCTAATTGAAAAAGATGAAGACGGGAGATAAAAACTTTGTGTGGAAGGAAATTGAGCATGTGCAGAATTAGAATCATTAGTGCCTGGAGAATAATGTTTACTATAGCTATATGCAAGATGTGCATGTGCCTTGCTTATTTGTGTGTTTAATATTAACCATGAAAAACAAAATGAGAACTGGACCACTTTTGTTCAACTTTTGAGCTGCTTTTGTTCTGCAGAGACTTTTAATCGGTAATGCGTTTTATGGCCTATTTGTAATAAAATAAAAGTAAAATACACAAATGTATAATATGTAAATTGTATTTCTGATTAAATAAAGCAGTACTTGATGTCATTAAATTATGATGAAGTAAGTAGTAATAACTTACATGAATAAAAATCACAAACATGACACTTGACTAAATTAATTAATTCAATTATTTAATAATGTGTATTAAAAAATGCAGTGATTGATGTATAGTTGATTTAAAGTTGCTTTAAAAGCAACCCTGATCTTTGGGGTGAAATTGAACGATCAGGGTTATTTTATCTATATAAGATACTAAATTATATATATATATATATATAGGCAAAATAAGAAAAAATGTACACATCTCCATTCTGTTCAAAAGTTTCCTAAAGCATGTTTTTTCCTTCTGGAGCATCAGTGAGCATTTATACCTTCTATAATAGTTGCATATGAGTCCCTCAGTTGTCTTCAGTGTGAAAAGATGGATTTCAAAATCATACAGTCATAGTTGGAAAGGGTTCAAATACGCAAAAAATGCTGGAAAACCAAATAATTTGTGGGACCTAAAGGATTTTTTTGAAGAACAGCAGGCAGATTAACTGTTCAGGACAAACAAGGGACTTATGAACAACTATCACAAAAAAAAAATCAGGTAAGTACAAAGTATTAAGAATCAAGGGGATGTAAACTTTTGAGGTCATTTTTTATAAATTCATTAATTTCTCTTGTGGACTATATGTAAACATATTTTATGTGAAGTATCTTATTCAGGTCATTACTAAATAAACAGTATCATACATTTTGTATGATCCCTCTATTTCAGTACATTTCATTTTGCAGATTCTGAAAGGGGGTGTAAACTTTTTTACCTCAACTGTATGGAAAAGATTATGCAAACATTCTTCATAACATATTATTTTGTGTTTCACAGAAAAAGTCATATGGGTTTGGAATGTTTAAATAATGACACAACTTTTATTTATTGGGTAAATCCCTTTAAAATCTCTAGATGAGTAATCGGAGGAGTACAGACAATATTGCAACATTAAGGGATGCCCTCAGCAGAAGGCTAAACAGGCTTTAATGGATGACTTCACACTATTAATCAGCGACTTCCTTTCGATCTCCGTCACTGAGTAGGTATTGAGCTAAATATCCCAGGGTGATAACTAATTACATTGCTATGTGTATTGGCTGAGGGTAGTCTAAACATTAATAGTAAAGGGTTACTCCACTCCAAAATGAAAAGTTTGTCATTAATCACTTACCCCCATGTCGTTCCAAACCCGTGGAAGCTTTTTGTCATCTTTGGAACACAATTTAAGATATTTTGGATGAAAGCTGGGAGGTTTGTAACTGTCCCATTGACTGCCAAGTAAATAGCACTGTCAAGGCTCAGAAAAGTATGAAAGATGTCGTCAAAAGTCCATCTGCCATCAGTGGTTCTGATATTATTCAGCTTATGCTGTTCTCTGTCAGCTGCGGCACACAGATATGTTTTCTACGTTTATTTACACTTTGATTCAAACAAATACAGTGTATCTGTGAAATTTTCTACATTTTCATTTTCGGGTGGAGTAATCCTTTAACCTTGTGGTTTGATAAAATAAATCAATAAATCAATAAATAAATGCCATTTTTACATAAATACATACAAAATAATATAAAATACTGCACCTTTGATGTTAAGAGTCTTGATCAAAGGTCACACACTAAAAATAGGGTTGCCAGCTCAGCAGAGGAAAATAAGGGACACACTTGGCTTCTTCATTCTTTCTTTGTACCACATATGCCATTTGAGATTCATAGGTCAGCCACTGATGGCAGGTGAACACACTGTAAACCAAAACAAAATGCTACAGTTACAGTATGCCTGCAACTATGTAAGTGAAGCTTTACAAAATACAAAACAACAAAAACAACATTTTTCTTCTTCAAACAGCCCATTTGTTCCCCAGCCATGTATATTAATCCAGTTTATCACTTAATAGTTTTGCTTATTTGTCCCATACAGTACCACACATAGGTAACAATGCTGTTTAAATATGTCCATATCTATGCCATTTTACAGTAACATTTGTAACACCAGACATCATCACAAATGTTAGAAGTAAAATGAGCTATAAAATGGAGAAGGCAATTTGAACAGCTGAATGTTTGTTCTCTTTCTCTCTCCCACTCATGTCCTCATCTTCCTCCGCCGCCTCCTCCTCTTTCTGTCTGCATTTCTCATGGCTGCTGAAGACTTGTCACCAGGCCTCCATGCTTTTCCATCGTTCAGCTCCAGGGCTTGATACATCACAATGATAAGAGAGCAGTAGGGATACATTAATGCAAAGATGATGTCACATCTCTTTTAATTAACCCAGTGTGCACTGAAGCCCAGCTGCCTGATTCCCACAGGGGAGGAACTTAACATAGCAGACTGCTTCTCCCCTATTGCTTTTGTATATTTGAGAAATCAGAAGCTCAGAGAAATATCACACTTGAGAAAGATTTACAGACAGCTACTCCTTACTTAAAAAATGAGACGACCCCTATTAATGTACAAACACAAATAAATATATTTTTAATGATGGAACTGACACATTTAAGGCCCATAAAGGTAGTAAGGACTTTGTTAAAATAGCCCATGTGACATCAATGGTTCAACTGTAAAGTTATGAAGCTTCAAGAATACTTTTTGTGCACAAAGAAAACAAAAGTAACAACTTTATTCAACATTTTCTTCTCTTTTTTTACTGAGATAAACATCTGCTTTTAATGTTCTACTACAATCTTCATATGTTCTTAATGCATATTTCATACTCTATACATACACTGAGATGATGTGCTATAAAAATGGCCATTCAATTTCATTGATAAAATGACACTGTTCAAATTATTAAGTCTTTAGTATGAGTATCTAACTTTCACTTGTCTTGTTCGGCAGCTCAGAAATACAAGAAGAGCTCACAATCCTTCAAATACAGAAAATGCCTAGTATCTAACAAATGTATCTGGAACTATTACTCTCCTGTCTTCTAGCAAGATAAAAAGGGTAAACAGTCAAGACTCAGGACGGAAGATACTTCAGCAACACTTTATCTCATAAAATCAGTTTACTGACATGAATACATCATTTTTTTTTTAAATAATTTATTGCAGAGTGGTTTATGTGCGCATTGTAGAGCATTTTCCAAGATCAGCATCCTATTATATTATAATACAAACTCACCTCAAATCCCCAAACTGTTTAATATTAAACAAACAAACAAGCAAAAAAAAAATAATAATAAAATAAAAATAAAAATTAAATTAATGTCCTATATGTGAATGAATCATCATGTTGTCGGGTATGTTTCATCAGAATCTGTCACATTTTCAAAAGACTGAAATTTGACTTTGTCATAGGCTACTTTTAACTTTTTCTTCTTCTTCTTTTTTTTTTTTTTACTGCTCTGCAAAATCTCATCATTAGTCCTCATTACATCCATCCAAAGTACAGCTGGCATCTACATTGTTTGTTGCAAATGTTAATAATTCATGATAAATGATAAACAAGCTACACAATTTATTACCCAAAACAGGTTACAACATTTGTTTACTGCCACTGTAAAGTTTGTCTCACCCTGAATCTAATCTGGATGTCAATCCACTGACAAGTATTGATTGTGTCACAAAATCCTTTGGATTAGCCGTAGTTTTACCCTGGCAAAATACTTTTGATAAGAAGTAAATAAAATATGCCACTTTGTTATTTCTTACTAAGACTGTTTAATAGGGAACTTGATATTAATGTAAGTTAAAATTAATGTTAGTGGCCGAACTGTTTAGAGTTACAGGATAGTGTTAATGTTAAGAGTTAGTGTCCTTGTTAGCATTAGTGTTATTGAGAGAGTTAGTTAGTCAGAGGAGGTTACTCAGAGGAGCTAGCGTCATGCTAACAAAAACATAAAACAGCATAAAATTTAAAAAAAAAACATGCGCTGTTTAAAATGTTTCATTCCAACCTGATCTAATGGCAATTTGTAAACATTTTTAATGAGGTGGCTAATAGTACAACCTCACAAATTCGGATTCTCCCTAATTTTTTAATGAGTTTAAATTCCCCCTAATTCATATGAATTCGTACAAATTACCTACCCCTAACCTCACCCCTAAACTGTCACTGGGTCTAGACAAATCTTACAAAATGATACGAGTGAGGTCAAACAAATTTGTATGAATTAGCCGCTTTGTTTAAATATTTTAAACAAATTATATTATATTTTGTTTAAATAAAGTAGGAATTGGTCATGAGATAGCATTGGCTTTTCACAGCTCTGTTTATCTATACGGGAGGAATGTAAATCAAAACTATACAACAAAGTACAACTGCAGTGAACTGACCATAAATACAGTGAGTTGTACAGTGATTAGTAAATAATAACAATAAAACAACCACTATTACAACAATTTAGAATCTTCAAATATTACCAAAACAATAGGAAACAATGGCTAACATGGATGATCGTTTACTTGTCCTAATAGACCATAGTCAGGCTAGACACCATAATGCAATTTAGCACAGATGAAAATGAGGCTATGAGAGATAGATGTTACAATGACACATACTGTATAAAGAACCTATCACCGAAAAACAGTAACAGTACAATCCATTAAACACTGTATTTCTACCCCTCACAGCTGTCACAAATCATGCCACTGCGGCTCCCTCCTCTCAAAACTAGAGGGAGCCATCACTGTTACTCAGAACTCTGTCACAAACTCTATCATGGACTCCATTACCCATAACCCCCGTCCTCAGATTGCTCCGGTTAAGGTGTCGCTCATTCTGACCTCATCATCCTTGGACTATAAATAGACCATCATTTCAGTGCACTAGTTGCAAAGTCTTGATTAGCCCAGACTGTCAATTCCGAGCGTTTATTCCTTGTGTTTGTTTTCTGTTGCCGAACTAGTCTTGTTTCCCGTTCCTGATTGTTTTCTGCCTGCCTATCGACCCCCCTTGCTTCCCTATTGAATTACTCTGTTCGCTCACTGCCTGCCTAAGACCCCTTGCTCAGACATTGATGACTCTCTGGTTATTTCTACACTATTCCTGTTTGCCCCTGTTAGACCTTGCCTCCTGTACTCCGATTTTTGGTTTAAATAACATTTGCATATGGATCGCTACCCCACTGACTCCATTGTTCAACAGCCTTGTTCCTTTTTCCTGTCTAAAATTAAAGAGATAGCTCACCCAAAATTAAAACTACCCCATGATTTACTCACCCTCAAGCCATTCTAGGTGTATTTGACTTTTTTTTTTTTTTTTTAGACAAATGCAAACGGAGAACTCCACACAGTTCCGGGGGATTAATAAAGGTGTTCTGAAGTGAAGTGATTTGTGTGTGTGTAAGAAATATATCCATATTTAAATCTTTATAACCCGCAATCTGCCATCTGTGCATTCATGGGAGAGTGGTGTTCCAGCGGATGACGTAGGTAGGATTATATTTGTCTAAAAGAAAAAAAGTCAAATACACCAAGAATGGCAGGAGGGTGAGTAAATAATGGGGTAATTGTCAATTTTTGGGTGAACTACCACTTTGAATATGGTCTATGGACTAAGGTCTGCTGTCAAAGTATTTAATCCACATGATATATTCAACACTGTAGTTCTGAAAAAGTTTCTTTTCGCATGCAGATCAGTACTTCTGCACACATTCAGAAATGCTGTTGTTTTGATCACAGGGAACATAATGAACATAATTTTTATCATAGGGAACTGTGTGACATAATGTTTAAACTGTACACATGATAATAATTTACTGTAATTAACTGTTCATAGATGTGTTGTATCTGAAAGACAAATCTGGACTGGTTGATTACCATGAAACACATGCTACAGTGCATCTCATCTTTGATCCAGTGTCTGGGAAGTAAATCTTCCCCTGTGGAAAGTCTGGTCACGCCTGTCAAAGTCTACTGTCAGATAGAAGTATAGATGTAGACAATAATAATGACAAGTAGGTTGAGGATGGTTCCAACAATCCCCAGAAAGGCCAGGATGGACTCTTCCCTGCTCTCCCTCTTCTGTGGTCTTGGGGTTTGATGGGTGATCGCATAGTTCAGCATTTTCGCCTGGTGGGTCAGAGTCTTTTTGAAGCCGGTCTGCATGAGAATGACAGATCCCTTTTACACCGACAGGAGAACAAAAGATGAAAGAGAGCGCTTTCGTAAATTATGCCATAACTAATGAAGAAGACAACATTTAGCAAATACTGAGTGCACTACTAATTAATATTTGTACTCTCTGAATATTTGGTAAGAGACCCCATGTTAGCAAACGGGTAAATGGCAACCTCCACCAATTTTCCAGACCACTTGTCCTGTGTAGGGTCGCTGTGGTGCTGGAGCCAATCCCAGGATCAGATGGCCAGATGGACAGTCACACATTCAGACTCTCAAACAATGTACCCAATTCACATTATGCTGCAAGTCTTTGGATTGCAGGAGAAACTGAAGAGAACCTGGATGAAACACACGCCAGGACTCAAACTTCTTGCTTTGATACCGACTGAATCACTGTGCCAAATGGCTGGGGAACAATTTCAAGGAGGACAACGTTTCTGCAAGAAAAAACTGTCCAAGGCTCCTCTATGAACCGCATAATCAGAGAAATGGTTTTGGACCACTTGAAATTAGTTTTTTTTGAGTAGCCTACAGTTTGATAATCCTTGAAAAGGGTTCATATACTCTCAAAAGTAAAGGTTCTTTATGTCAAATGTCAACTAGTTAACGGAGGAGGCCATGATCAGAGCTGTTTTTGTTGTGTGTCATGGGTTTTTGTAATAACCAAGATGGAAACGCACAATTTATGCGATTAAAAGAGCATGAAATCTGACTAAATGTCAACTTCCAGTGTTACATATCATCAAGGCTGAGAAAAGAACACAACGCTGCAGACAACAGTAGCTAAATGTCGTTATTATTGCTTTTTTCCATGTTTGTGGAGTAAATATTTGTACTCAACTTTTTAAAAATGCCAGGTAGCCGGTGTTTCATATGCATACACTTACTTCACTGGTAGTTCTTTCCACTTACATTACAGTTTGGTTTGTTAGACTAGATACTCAGATGTAAACAACAGCATGGATTGCAACGTTAATGTACTACTATGTACGTTCTGCTAATTCATGCTGTCTAAATGATGAAAAAAGAAACATGTGGAAGCTGCTTAATCATATAGAGAAGGACTTATTAGTAAGCAGGGCGCAATATTTTGACAAACTGAAGTTAATAAAGATACATATGAGCAGTATTAATTAAGAGATTAGCTTTATATTTCATCTACCTAACCGGAAATGATGAGAACAAACAAGAATGTTGTCAAAATTCTTGCCCTGGAAATCCTAGTTTAGTTTGGTAAACCACAAATGCCTTTTGTTCCTCAGACAGTTTTTTACACTCTTCTTCTTGATTTTTTATACTAACTTTTGGCAGTCTATAGTAGGCCTACTCCAAATTTTATAAATGTACCCCCGGTTGGTTTCACAGACAAGGTGACTTAAGCCTAGTCCTAGACTAAAATGTAAATCTGAGCTGTTTCAACTGAAACTCATTATTTTTATGCCCGCTAGAGGGCGCTTAACTTTAAAACATAAAAATGGGTCTTATACGGTGAATAAAAAAAACTTACAATTGGGTCGTATTTTCTTTGAGGACAGTCTCCCTTGTTTTGTCTCAAGATGCACACTAGTAATGCTTTTTCTAAGGCATGTTTATAAAAATGACTTTAATGTCCTTATTGAACTATGGCCTAATCCTGGTTTAGTCTAAGCCCTGTCTGTTGAAGGAACACTCCACTTTTTTTGAAAATAGGCTAATTTTCCACTCTCATTCCAGCATAATATGAGTACAGCAGGCACAATGATATGACGCAGCACCTGAATATAGTCCCCAGCTATTTTACTATTACCTTAGTGGCTTAGTGCTGGTCAGGTTGGAAGTTACCTAGCTAGGGACTATTTTCAGGCGTTGCGTAATATCATTGCACCTGCTGCACCCATGGTACAGCAACAAAGTTCCCTGATTATTACGCCAGAATAAGAGTATAGTTCCTATCCATATCAGGCTGGAAAATCACAACTTTTCATTTTCTGTCGGTCTTAGTATATGATGTAACTACAGAAGAGTCAAGTTTTAAATAGGCAAATATCAAAAATATTTGGTCATTTTTGAACGAGATGCTAATGGTCTAATCAGATTCAATGATATATGATAAGGTATACTAAAAGTGCTACCGGCAGACCCAGGGATCGGCTGAATGGATTCAAAAATGGTAAAACCCGATGTTTAACTCTAGGGGAGTTGGAAAATGAGCCTATTTTCAAAAAAATTGAGTGTTCCTCTAAACTAGCCCTTAATGTCTAATGTTTTTAGGTCTGACATAAGGTACTCCACACTAGATTGTAGCTCATAGATTGAGTTCACAGGTCAGATATCCGATTTCAAGCGGTGTTCCAGGCGTTATTTCCTAATGTGAAAAGGACAAAAAGGTTCTTTATAGTGGAAAAATCTTCATCACAGTAAGAACAATTGTTCTTTTGAGAATTTAATTTATTTATTCATTCATTTATTTATTTATTTTTGCAGAGCCCAAAATGGTTCTTCTATGGCATATTGCTGCCAAAATTCCTGTTTGAAATATTTATAAAAAAAAATGGACATTACAAATGTCCTGGACATTACACTAACTCAGACATTGCATTTCTTGTTTACAAGGACTGATTCTACATAAACATCTCAATATAAGGCAGACTGGTGACCCCCAGTGGCTATTTCATCCTATTTCATCTTGACAAACTTTCTATAAACATGTTCGTGCAAGGTGCTTACCTGACACAGCATCTGGAAAAGTTCCTCGCCTTATCTGGGAAAGACTGAGAATTCCGTCTTACCATGTTCCAGGACTCCAGGGTTTGGTCCATCTCAGCCCATCTATAGGAAAAAGATTATTTAGGTCCATCTTCATACGGTATGTGTTGATTATGGCTATAAATAAGATGCTTACACCATTTCTTTCCAGTCTTCGATTTCTTCCAGAAAAACATCTTCCAAAAACCGGCCAAGCACAGTCTATTGTGTGGCACAAGTGTTAAGCCAGGGATTTGGTCTCGGAGGTTCTGGCACCAGGTTTTTTATCAACACCATGGAAATTTGCAGCAAACTGACACTTTTAGATTTTCCAGTCCTGGGTGTTCTTGAAGATTGTTGCTCTGACAGCTGCTTTGGTACCTTCTTCTTGCTCAAGTCTCGGCTGTCTACAAGTACCTATAGAGCAGAGGTGTCAGACACTCTTCAGGCACTGGCACCAATGACCTGATTCTGTTGGCAAACCAAATCCACATGGAGAATAGTGGCACTGCCTGCTCTCTCTGCCTCCTATATTAGAAAACCCGGTGTTGCCTAGCAACCAGCTTAGAGGAAGGCAAAGGAGTGATGGGATATGAAGGCTTTTGAGAGGATGGTGAACTTAAAAACCATGCATTTTATTTAATTTTTCAGTCATTCCAATTTTCTGTATATGAATTAGCTTTTAGTGTTATTGCATTATAGTGTTTAAAAAATACATTTCCACATCTCAATCTATTAAATCATTTGAAAATGCATGTGTTGTAGATGTAAAAACAATTCATATACAGTGACTTGGAGTAAAATAAGTAAAATTAAATAAATAAAAAAATGTAAATAGTTTGGCACCACATGCTAAATAAATAAGTAAATTAAATTAATTATTTACATTTTTCTATTCGGGATTTAATTAATTAATTATTTATTTATTTGTTGTTATTATTATTATTTTCATTCATTCCAAGTCATTGTACTGTATATTAATTGTTTTTTACATCTACATTACCCTTTTGTATTTATAAATGATTTAACAGCTTGAGATGTGGAAATGTATTATTTTATTTTTTTTTTTTTCTGTATTGTTTTGTAATATATTATATTGTATTGGTTTGTATATATTCTATAAAAAATCTATTCAATTATTTAAAAATACATTAAAAATGTAATGTAGATGTATACAGTGGCTTGGAGTAAAGAGAATACAGTGCAATAAATCCTTGAAATGAAAAATGTAAATAGTTTGGCACTGCATGCTAAATAAATTAATAAATAATAACATAAATTTAAATAATAAAATAAAATAAAATAAAATAAAATAAAATAAACTCTTGACATGAAAAATGTAAATAGTTCGGCACTACATGATAAAAAAAAAATAATAATAAATAAATAAATAGAATCTTGAAATGACAAATGTACTGTGCCAAATGTAAGTTTGGCACTACATGCTAAATAAATAAATAATGAAAAAAAAAAAAAAAAAAAAAACTACTTAATTACTATAATTTTCATTTCGAGATTTAATTTAATTATTATTATTATTAGTAGTAGTAGTAGTAGTAGTAGTAGTATTTTCATTCATTCCAAGTCACTGTACAGTATATTAATTGTTTTTACATCTACATTACCCTTTTGTATTTATAAATGATTTAATAAATTGAGATGTGATTTTTTTTTTTTTTTTCCTGTATTGTTTTGTAATATATTGTTTAAAAAAATATTAAATCATTTAAAAATACATTAAAAATGTAATGTAGATGTATAAAGTGACTTGGAGTAAAGGGAATGAAATAAAATAAATCATTGAAATGAAAAAAAAAAAAAAAAAGTTTGGCACTACATGCTAAAGAAATGAATAAATAATAAAATAAAATAAATTTAAATAATAAAATAAAATAAACTCTTGAAACGAAAAATGTAAATTGTTTGGCACTACATGCTAAAAAAATAAATACATAGAATATTGAAATGACAACTGTAAATAGTTTGGCACTACATGCTAAATAAAATAAATAAATAAATAAAATATATTTAAATAAATAAAATTTAATGGAAAATGTAAATAGTTTGGCACTACATGCTAAATAAATGAATAATGAAACATAAAATAAATCTTGAAATGAACAATGTGAATAGTTTGGCACTACATGCAAAATAAATCAATAAATACAATAAAAAATAAATAAATCCTTGACCCTAAAAAGGTCCCCAGCAGACCCTTATGACTTAATGTCAAGGCCAATAAGATCATTTAATAATTATTAAATGATAAACAAATGCAAAAAAAAATAATAAATAATTACATTTAAAAATCTGATATTCCTACATGCGCTGGTGCAAAAACATATTTAAAAATATATAATGTTCCCCTTAAAACTATATTTGCAACTTTTCTTGGTTTTCAAAACCAAAATAAACCAACATGACTTTATAATTATTTTAATAATTTACAATTTAAATAATTTGAATTAAATAAGAAAGAAATAACAAAATTAAGTCTTTTTCATAATTACTTTTATAGACAGTCATCTATCTTTGGTGACATATAATTAATGAAAATGTCAGAATATGTCATTAACTCCTGTAATTACATCCAATAATCTTGTACAGTAAATATTAGGCAAACATAACGAAACTATTGCGTACTCTAGTGGACACATATGAAACTACAATAAATACTTTTTTTATTTCAACAAAGAATATACTTGGAATATTTGCGTTTTATTATTATTATTAATTTTTATTAACACCCTTTATGATTATCAGACTGCAAACTTTGTCAGTGACACTGCTTTTAATAACTACAGTGAATATATACAAGAAGTTAGAAGGTGAACAAGTAGGATGTGTATTTTACTTAACAGAACTGCTTCTGAAAACATCTTTAAAAGATGTTTTACTATTAAAGCTAAGCAAGATACTGTTCCTCCACACATGTGTAACTGGCACAAAAAAGTGTTGGAGTAATTCTCTCTCTCTCTCTCTCTCTCTCTCTCTCTGGTAGGACAACTTCTAAACATATCTTAGACAAGAAATAACATGATAGACACATTACAGAATGAGGAAGAGGGAAATCTCTAACTGAATCAACAACAAAAAAAAAATATTCTTTGTAATGACATCAGATACGCAGAATTCATAATCTTGCGACACACCCAGTATCTCTAGTTTCACACAAATGGTGCTTTAAAATATTTTATTTGAAGAAAAAAAAAGATATACATCTAAAATACATTTAATAATACATTTGAAAATACACCATTTTAAATATGCAGTGGTCTAACATTAGAGTATCTGAAATAAACGCAATCAAAATGCAATCATCATGTGTAATACGGTAATTCTATGTCAAGTGTTTTACAGTGATTTTTCAGAATTTGGGAGGTTTGACAACACTTCCTTCAGTCATCTGAAGACAGTTTGGCCTTCAGCAGGTCAAGTCCCCATTCACAAGTCAATCCTCAGGAGGTTGACGTCAATGGACAACCATCCCCAAGACTCGCCTTTGCTGACTAAACTCCTACTTGGACTCTTTTTCTTGATCCAGGAGAGCCGATCTGATTCCCAGCTTCTGAAGTTCCTCTACCAGATCTCCGCTCTGGTGCATCTGAAGGAGAATATCGCATCCGCCAACAAACTCGCCGTTGAAGAACACCTGTGGAATCGTTGGCCAGTTGGAGAAATTCTTTATTCCTTTTAGGGAACACAAAGTCACATGTCAGTATTTAACATCAGTTCTACAATCTTAACTCTTACACAAAAATGAATGGAATTCATTTAATGAACAACTACTTGCTTTTCTTTTTAATTCCTCTTAAGCACTTTAGAGTCTAGGCTTTACTGTTTGGAAACTAAAGTCAGTCATGCAAGGTTAACACCCCTTTCTTCCTGCTGCAAAGGACTGATAAAGACAATCAGAGCCGACAGGACTGCTGGTGCCGTTAACCTACTTGTGCTGTACTGACCAAACTAACCAGCTGCAGACCCAAATTGACTTTCATTGTATGTATAAAAACTGTGGAAGCCTGTCAGAAGAAATTCTGTAAATCAGAAACTTAAAACATCTCATTATAATGAAACACATTCATGTAATAATGCTTTGGTTTCTCATAAAAAGTCCTCATAATAATGTAGTTCTTAATGTATACTTATGAGATGTCAAGTGATTGTCTTGTAACAATGAGAACTTGTCTTGTAATAATAGAAAATGATTTCATAATAATAAATCTAATTAGCATCTCGTAATAGTGACTCAACATCTCACAATAATGAGTAACAATTATATTGTAATAATTAGAAACCTTCTTTTGATAATAACTTAACTGTTTATCTCATAATAGTGACTAAACATCTCAATAATGAGACAAGTTTATGCAACAATGCACTGGTTTCTCATAAAAAAAGATTTTTACATTATAGTAACTTACCATCTCAAAAATTACAAACCTTCTGTATAACAACAGTTTCTAATTATTCTGAAATGGCAAGTCAGTATCACAATAAAGCTTCTTGTATCCATAAATACAATTATCTTATAATATTAATAAAAAAAGTTGAAATATCTTTCTAATTCATATCTCATAACAGTTACTAAACATAACATTATATCTCGCAAAATTATTATATATAGTATGAATTTTATTTTCGCATAGTAATAATACTTTCTCATAACTTAGTTTCTCGTTAATATCTGAATCTAAATATAAACTGTCTAATAATTAAAAACCTTATAATGATAACTTTGTTTCTCATCATCTCATAATAGTGTCTATACATCTCAATAATAAGAAACGTTCACGCAACAATGAACTGGTTTCTCATAAAAAAAAAGTAGAACTTACTCATTGTAATAACTTAACATCTCAAAAATGAGAAAGCTCATAATAATAACTGCTTCTAATTATTCTGAAATGTCAAGTCATTATTACGATAAAACTGCTTGTAACAATAACACCAGTTAAAATAATGAAAAAAATCTAAATAACTTGGTTTCTAATTAATTTCTCATAACAATCACTAATTATAATGACATTATTTCTCACAATATTAATGCATATATATGAACATTATTTTCTCATAGTGATAATACATTCTCATGGACAACTTAGTTTCTTAGAGAAACGTTCTCGTGATAATGACTTAGTTTTGGATTATTGTGAGATGCTTTGTAAATATTACGAGAAAACGTCTCATAATAATGATACTTTCTTGGAGTAACTTAAGACCTCCAAGAAAACCAAGAAAGAAAGAAAACCAAGTCCTTTTTTATGAGAACGTTTTAAAAGTTATTTCTAAATTGCACGATAAACTAAGAATTATTAGAAAGACTATCGTTATTTTGCGATAGATACACTCTTGAGTTTCTTAATGATTAATAATAACTAAGATCTGATCTATTTGTTTTTTTTTTTTTTGACTAACACGCGTGAAAAAATAAAATACAAATAAATAAATAAATAAATAAATAACCAACCAACCAACACCAGATACACCCAAACCAGTATCAAACTTTTTTTGTAACCAAAACTCTTCACACCACAGTCACCAGGCACTGACCTTGTCTAATATCCTGGTCATCTAACACGTTATAGGCAGCATAGCCGTCGACCCCGTGCATTCTCAGGATCTGGACGACGGCGTTGCTGAAGCCGCACATAGGCTGTGCGGGGGTGCCTTTCATGAAGACCACCACTTTGTCCTTCTTCACTATCTCCTCCAGGTTCTTCTGGACCGCTGAGGAGGAGCACATGAGGCGGGCCCTACCCGACAGCAGCTCTCCATTATTCTGCGCTGTTCTGTATTGCCACGCGCTTGATCGAAGACACCGAGCTGTCGTTCTAATAATGTTGTTCATCGTACAAGACTGAAGGGTTTGGTAAAGATATAAAGAGGTTAAATACGCCTTGATACTTCCTTTAAACACACGCCACAGAACCTCGCCGAAGTAACTCTCTGAACGCGAACTCCACCCCCTTGAGTATAAACACTCAACGGATGAAAGCTATTGGGTCTCGTACTTGTCTTCTCCTCTCTGATTGGTTGAATACTCCGTCAGTCATGAACGTTACACTAGTTGGTTTTTATCTTGATCTCTGACAGCTTCTGTTTCATAAGTGAAAAACGTTTTATAAAATGTATCTACTTTTACATGTACCGCCAATGTAATTTAAAAACTTGTGCTCATTTTACTTGTAAGACGTAATTAGGTGGAGGCGTTTACATCCGGTTAAAATGCACTCTTAACTTTTTCTTCCGGTACGTATAGACTTCTCCGATTAATTTCCGCGAATCGGTTCTTTTGAACAATTCGTTTCAAAGTTCCGGTTCAAATAAACGCCTCAGTGATTCCTGTTTGTCGTGTAATTTTAATTTCAGTTTATTATGTTTCAGCAATTCAGCTCCTAAAAATACAGTCATTAAAAACGAATATAATTAGCATTTTTAACCAAAGTAAAAATAAACTCGCCATTGCTAGAACGGATTCAGCCCGAATGTTTTTTTAAACGATTCAACCGAATCAATGTCCCGACTCTGAATTAATGATTCATCCACGAAGCTCTATTTAAGTGAATGTTGTTGTAGTTCGTTTTTGGATTGGAGAAGTCCGCGTGCTTTTCTTATAGTGTAGAACTTGTGTAAGAGGTAAGATGCTTTTGTAGCGTTACACGTTTGTCCCCTAATAGCAGTGCAGTTTCGAAATCCTGTCTCCTGTATTTGAAGTGGCTGGAGACTCAACGAAGCTGCAAAGATAAATCAGAAGGAGCAAAAGGCGTGACTTCTCTAGACTCTGAAGTTTTACGTGCGATATTCTTTCAACAAATCTTGTCCTGTTTCCACGGCGGTGATGGTTTGTTGTACCGTTACCAATCTAAAAACAGGCAGAGTAATACAGCGGCATTCAGATATTGTCTGGCAGGAGAAGCGCGCCTTTCAGACACTTTGAATTGCCACAATCAAGCGTTGTGTTGTATGTTGATAAAAGTGCTAAAAATGTTTTCCTTTTTTTTTTCTTTCTCTTTTATACTGTCTATAGGGTTTTCCGGAATCACTTGAAAGCCTGAATTCGTCAAATCAAAATCGTCGAGCTAATAATGTGGGAAAGTGTGTTTTTAAATAATGTGTATAGGCGTGTGTTTATGTTGTTGCTTCTAAATGTATACGCTGAATATTTGACTTTTGTTTAACTGTACCTTTTTTTTTTTTTTTTTCCAATAAAATGTTTACACAAGGCTTTTTGTAGATTTGCGTCATGTTTGAGTCAACGGTGAATTAATTTAGACATTTCTGGGGTATCTATATTTCAAAATTTAGCCCATCCAAATTTGAATTGGCTACCGAAAGTTGTTTGTTTTTTTTTTTTTTGTTTTTTTGGTGACAACTTGATTTAAACTTTCTAGTGTTTATCTGGGTTTCTGTGAGTCTTCAACAGCCTTTAATTTGTTAAACCATGCCTTTAAATGGTGCATGCACTGCATAGATAAGATAAGGGTTGTGTTCAGCAAACTACACACAAATTAAGATCTAAATAAAGAGCGTGAGAGTAAGGCGCACTTTCTTTTCTGCATACAGTGGTTGTAATGTGCTCTGCATCCTTAATGTTATATAGAAAACTGCCATTTAAAAATGCAGCTCAAATAAATACAGGTCCTTCTCAAAAAAATAGCATATTGTGATAAAGTTCATTATTTTCTGTAATGTACTGATAAACATTAGACTTTCATATATTTTAGATTCATTACACACAACTCGAAGTAGTTCAAGCCTTTTATTGTTTTAATATTGATGATTTTGGCATACAGCTCATGAAAACCCCAAATTCCTATCTCAAAAAATTTGCATATCATGAAAAGGTTCTCTAAACGAGCTATTAACCTAATCATCTGAATCAACTAATTAACTCTAAACACCTGCAAAAGATTCCTGAGGATTTTAAAAACTCCCAGCCTGGTTCATTACTCAAAACCGCAATCATGGGTAAGACTGCCGACCTGACTGCTGTCCAGAAGGCCATCATTGACACCCTCAAGCAAGAGGTCTGTGGGAAGGAAAAAGTGTGGTAGAAAACGCTGCACAACGAGAAGACCGGACCCTGAGGAAGATTGTGGAGAAGGACCGATTCCAGACCTTGGGGGACCTGCGGGCGCAGTGGACTGAGTCTGGAGTAGAAACATCCAGAGCCACCGTGTACAGGCGTGTGCAGGAAATGGGCTACAGGTGCCGCATTCCCCAGGTCAAGCCACTTTTGAACCAGAAACAGCGGCAGAAGCGCCTGACCTGGGCTACAGAGAAGCAGCACTGGACTGTTGCTCAGTGGTCCACACTCAAAAAAATGATTCTTTAAACCAACTTAATTCAATTATGGACAGTGGTTCCACACAACCAAATTGTTTTTATTTAACATGAATGGTTTTTTTTGAATCTATGAAAAATCCTTGTGTTGTGACAACACAATTGAATTAGGAAGAATCTATGTGAAATAGCAATGTCCAACCAACTCAATTTATTCACATCCCTGTAACTTAAATTGGTTACGTTTAGTGAACAAGTTTTGGTTTATTATAACTGGCCAAATGTGTTTAATGTTATCAACATAAGGAGGTTTGTTTCAAACAACTCATTTAACTTATGGACAGTGGTTCCATCCAGTTGGTTCTAGTTACTTTAACTAAATGATTTCTAGTTAAAGTTACTCCCTTCAACAAAGCATTTTTGTGTGATCTTGTAATAAGTCAAAAGACAAGATATGTCATGAATGATCAAGTGTATTTGTTAAACAAGAACAATAAATACAGTTATGTACAGTTAAATACAGTTGATACCACATTACACATTTACACAAAATACCAGACATTTCAAACTACTACCATTTTCTAATTATCAATTAAATGGTAAACAATCAAACCTTATTCCAGGAACAGCAATTGGCTCCAGAAACAACAACTGCTGTACTTCACATGTGTACCTGGGTTCAGGAGGGTTGCTCAAATTCAGTCCATATATTAGTCCCTGCAACATGTTTATTTTCAGAGTAAGGTCCTGAAGAACTTTATCTTCCAATACTCCAACATCTGCTGGGCTGTCTTCAAATCTTACAACAGATTCCCATGAGTCTTCTGGATCACCTTCTGAGTGCTGGTACTGTCTGTATCCTAGAGAGGATATTTAAAAATATTAGACTCAAATTCTTGTGTATTAACTTAACCACAGCATTTCATCATACAAAAACCAACTTACCATATACTCCATAATAAGACTGCTAGTGTCTTCATCCAGGTACTTCAATTTCATTAGTCTAAAGATGCAAACAACAACACCACTTATGAGATTTAGCCATTTAAAAAAAAAAAAAAAAAAAAAATGACAGTCATTCATCTATTATTATTCTGTCTGATCATTTACTTATTAAGGGAAATACAGGCAAGCAGTCAAGATGGAATTGTAACAAACATTACAGTGGAAAATGAAGGCCAGATCAGCACAGAAAGCCACTGTCTTGCAGAGTTTAGCAATATTCCCAATTAAAGGGATAGATCACCCAAAAATTGCCATTCTGTCATTAGTTACTCAGACTCACATCGTTCCAAACCCACAAGACCTTCATTCATCTTTGTATCACAAATTAAGGTCTTTCTGACCTTGCATAGACAGTAGTGCAACTAAAATGTTACCAAGCCAAGAAATGTAGTAAGGACATCAGAAGCCGGTTGCATAAAAGGTTTAGACTACTCTTAATTTGTCAGCTATTTTTTCTTTAAGACTGGCCATATTTTTTTTTTTAATTCAGTTATAGAAACATGTAGATTAGTATAAGTTGAATCCAAAAAATAAGAGCGATTACCCTTTGGTTAATGGATAGTTAGTCAAACTAGTACTTAAGTCACTGTCTTAACATAGAAGCTAAGTTTACGTAACTGGCCCCAGTAGTCCATGTATCATCAGTGGTTCAACTATAATTGTACAAAGCTACAAAAATACTTTTTTGTGTGTGTAAATAAAAATAACATTAAATAAAATAAATGCATAAATAAATAAAGCTTTATTCAACAATTCTCCAAATTGTATCTTCTTCAGCAGTGAGTACCTCTTTACTGCTGACACAAAATGCATGCACTGAACCTTGTTAACATGCCGAGGAAAGCAATGTGCTTCGTGATACTGTCCATAATGCTAGAATACGTAATTTGGAGGAGAAGTATTGTTGAATACAGTAGTCATTTTTGTTTTCTTTGCACACAAAAAGAATTGTCATAGCTTTGTAATGTTATGGTTGAACCACTGATGTCACATGGATTATTCAGTTGTGCTGTTGTCTAAGCAGGGTCAGAAAGCTCTTAGATTTCCTCAAAATATCTCAATTTATTAGCCAACGAAGGTCTTAGGCCTTGTTCAGACTATCAGCCCAAATCTGATTTTATGCAAGTCTTAGAAGTTCCAAGCTCCAGATGACTTGGAGCTAAACTCCACAAACACTGACTCTCCAAGAGCAGGTCCCAGATTCTTAAACAGTAAACATTCTTAAGAAGAAATTTCTTTTTAACTGCCATTAATCTGCAGAAACCACAAAAGACAATCCTTGAAGTACTAGCTTATCAGTGCGTCTTCAGCCACGTATACAGTCAGATAAAGATGTATCATTTACTTCTTAAGAAAAAAATAACATGTTCTTAAGAACATATTTGAGAACTTGAGAATTTGTCAAGAATTGCACTTAAGAACCTTCTTACGAACTTCACAGAATTTATCCTAAGAAATGTAATTCATTATTTTTTAATTTATAATGTTTATGGGACGTTTATAGTAACACCACATATTTTGTATTTACTGTATTAATAAACCTAATCTTATTACATTATTATGTCTTGTTTGTTAATGCCCATGACCATAACTCTAAATCTCAGCGGCTGGTGACAGAATGTTTTAATACAAGGTTGTTAGATGTAGTTGTTCTTACCTGTGTAGTGGGAACCAAGAGGGTTTAATGATTGGTCCAAGGACTCTTCTATGGTGGTTATTCTGTCCGTCTCCAATTCTGCACAAATCTGTAAACACGTGAAGTGCAATTTGTTAAAAGAACACCCATATACAGTGCTGCTTAAAAGTTTACGAACACTTTAGAATTTTCTATATTCCTACATAAATATGACCCAAAACCAGTCCTGAAAGTAGACAGAACAAAAAAAAAAGTTAGACAGAAAAATAGTTTTTGTCACTTATTCATTGAGACAAAAGATCCAGTGTTACATATCTGTGCCTTGCAAAATGTGAATCTCTTGGATTAGCAGTTAATTTAAAGGTGAAGTTGGAGTCCATCTGTGCAGATGTGTTTTCAGTCAGTGCAGTGACTACCAAATGTAAGTATGTGACCTGTTTTATTCGAAGAACAGGGATCTATCAATGTCTGATCATGTTTGTGGAAGTGAATCATGTCATGAACAAAGGAGATTACTGATTACTAAAGAGTTTAGAGACAAATCCACAGTCAGATTGTGTACAAGTGAAGGAAATTCAAGACCACTGTAACCGTCGACCAACAAAGATCTCTCCAAAGGTGAACATGTATTATCTGCAAGGTTACAAAAGTTCCCAGGGTATCTTCTAAGCAACTAAATAGCTTTTTCACATTGGCTAATGTTAATGTTCATGAGCCCACCTTCAGAAGAACACTGAGCAATCAATGGTGTGCTTGGCAAAGTTACAAAAAGAAAGCAACTGTTCTTCACAAAGAAATCACAGAGTTTAGTGTTTCTGTACTAAGGAATGGGCTAAAACTCCTACATGTTATTGTTCAGGACTGATCAGCATTTACAAGAAACATTACCTTCAGTTAATGCAGCAAAAGGGGGTTATACCAGATAGAGAAATCAAAGATTCACATACTTTTGTAATACAGCCATGTAACACTGGATCAATAAATACATGACAAAATAAATATTTTTCTCTCACTTGTTTGATTGTAATTTTACACATACAATACTTATGCAGAAATGTAGAAAATACTCAAGGGTTCACAAACTTTCAAGCATCACTGTAGTTTAACAGCAAAGTCAAATTTTTTGATAAAAAATATATATGACTTATTTGTGTTGAGTTAGGAATGTAATGATGTAATGTATACCATTCTTAAAGGGTGGACGTAATTACACCTCGAGCATAATAAATGTCACAAAATGATTGTTTTATTGTATTTTAGCTATATTTTATGAGGTATTATTACCTCATAAACCCAATCGCAGTTTGATTGATATTACATGGAATGCAGAATTTTAGCCTATAACAGTTCTGTTTTGGCAAATTAACTCTTCATATACACAGATACATATATTATGTGTTTTATTAACATATGATATTTAAACATATCTTAGTGTCTTAATTTTTTAGCTTTCTAGAAAACACATCAGCTTCTTGACCATCCAACACATTTACAACTGCATGTTTCCAGCGACATTGGTCTAACGTTAAACAAAACTGAAAATAGCCTTATTACTTCTGTTTATAAACGATAAGAAGAAGCTTAACTTACCTTAGTCAAAACGGTTTTCTCCGTCAGTAAAGTTGTTCATTCCTTCATTTCGCCATAGTAAGGCAGCGATGAAGAAAACCGTGATCAAATGCATGCTGTTATAAAAAACGAATAGCAGATAAAATGTTAAAATGTATGCAGAAGTCGAATGTGGCTTTATTTGAATATGCTTCCGTGCTTTAGCTAATTTCACTGCGGACTTGAGTAATGTTAATCTACAAAGAGGTTTTATTCAACTGCCTATATATATCATTAATAAGACGGAAAAGCACTTTGAATTGTAATAATTCGCGACATCCTCTGTTCCACAAGCACACGTACATATAACGTTAACGTTAAACTACAGTCCATATGCGCTTCCACATCTCCAAACCGCACGAAATCTACAGTGCAATAAACCAGTTACACAATACTCGACTGCAAAACAGAACACTAAAAGCATAATAAAACACTTGCAGAAATTAAAAACTTTAGATGTTCTTACCTGACTCGTAACTCTTGCTCTGACGCCATGACGCACCTCTCCTTCGCGCCATCTTTCGCAAAAGCGTTGGAAATCGTCATATCCGGTTTTTTGAATTACGAAATTAAACCCTTTACCTTAGTTTAACGATTGTTAATTAAGTAAAATTGCAAATTGAACAGGTTATGTTAATTAAGTACAATACAATAGTGTTTTGGTGGGAAAAGAAACGTGGTTATGGTGTTTTAACAAAAAATATCTGTGTTCAACGAACAGTGGCACAAAACCATTTTTTTGAGTGCAAAGTACTTTTTTCGGATGAAAGCAAATTTTGCATGTCATTCGGAAATCAAGGTGCCAGAGTCTGGAGGAAGACTGGGGAGAGGGAAATGCCAAAATGCCTGAAGTCCAGTGTCAAGTACCCACAGTCAGTGATGGTCTGGGGTGCCATGTCAGCTGCTGGTGTTGGTCCATTGTGTTTTATCAAGGGCAGGGTCAATGCAGCTAGCTATCAGGAGATTTTGGAGCACTTCATGCTTCCATCTGCTGAAAAGCTTTATGGAGATGAAGATTTCATTTTTCAGCACGACCTGGCACCTGCTCACAGTGCCAAAACCACTGGTAAATGGTTTACTGACCATGGTATTACTGTGCTCAATTGGCCTGCCAACTCTCCTGACCTGAACCCCATAGAGAATCTGTGGGATATTGTGAAGAGAAAGTTGAGAGACGCAAGACCCAACACTCTGGATGAGCTTAAGGCCGCTATCGAAGCATCCTGGGCCTCCATAACACCTCACCAGTGCCACAGGCTGATTGCCTCCATGCCACGCCGCATTGAAGCGGTCATTTCTGCAAAAGGATTCCCAACCAAGTATTGAGTGCATAACTGAACATAATTATTTGAAGGTTGACTTTTTTTTGTATTAAAAACACTTTTCTTTTATTGGTCGGATGAAATATGCTAATTTTTTGAGATAGGAATTTTGGGTTTTCATGAGCTGTATGCCAAAATCATCAATATTAAAACAATAAAAGGCTTGAACTACTTCGAGTTGTGTATAATGAATCTAAAATATATGAAAGTCTAATGTTTATCAGTACATTACAGAAAATAATGAACTTTATCACAATATGCTAATTTTTTGAGAAGGACCTGTACATGCAGCATGCATGTGAATATGGCAAAAAAAAAAAAATCACAATTTTGTATATAATAAAATAAAAATAAAACAGTTTTTGTTACTTTCACAGTGTCTGCATGATGGAAATATCTTATGTGTAATGAATGAATTACCCTGCACTGCAAAAACGCTTATCTTACTTGGTATTATTGTTTTGTTGTATTCAATCAAAATATCTAAAGATTCTTAAATCAATATGCATTTTCTACATAAGAAAAATGTAATATAAGTATATTTTTCTTATTTTGCAAATTGTCTGCCAATGGGGTGAGAAACATATCTTGTTCCCATTTGCATTTAAATTATTTGTCTTGGTAAGTAAAATGCACTAAATTTACATTCCAAAATACTCAATAAGAAAAGCATTTTTACAGTGTAAATGAAAGAATGAGGTATTTAAACATTGCTTACATTTCAAAAAGGGGGAGGAGACCAAAAGAAACTTAAGGTTTAACTAAAAAAAACCTGCTCCCGACCAGGTTCGGTTCGTACCAAGGTAACTGACTCAGAGTTACCTCGCTTTCAGAAACAGGTTAGACTTACCCTGCTTTCTCAGGTTTAAACCTCACATTCTGAAACTGAAAACCCAGTTTTTCCCTCATTTCAGGGTTGACATGCTCAGAGTTTTTACTTAACCTCCTTTTTGAAACAGGCCCATGGTCCTGTTATTCAATATAAATATCTATATTCTTAAAATCAATCTATATTGGCTTAAGAATCTTTTGATGTCTGTACTTGATCTAAAATACAGAGAAAGAAAATTATGTTTTTTGCTGATTATAAGGTATAGTAAAAGTTATTTCCATATTCTAGTGGTTTAAAGCAGAGGTATTTGAGCCTTTTTGGAAAATAGAGTTTTAAGTGTTACTAATAAGATTTTGAGAACATATTTCATTATGCCTTAAATTTTATTCACTTTATTTTACAATCAATTTTACTACAAATTAAGGCTGCAAAAGCTTCTTAAATTGGAGCAGAAAGTCTTATATTTATAAAGCAATGACCTTAAATGTTGCATGCGCTGCAAAATCAATAAAATAAATAAAAAAATAAAAATAGCTTTCATCCTTTTTAGATAAAACATATCTAAATTTCCTATCAATCTAGACATTAGTACTTTAAAAAAATACAAAAAGACGTCTGCATACTTTGAGTCAATGCTTAACTTTTATTCTTAATCGCTGTTATAATATCAAAGGTAAAAACTGGCAGAACAGTAAGTTGTTGAACTAATATTAACTAAGCTAAACATGAAGTATAAAAAAACAATTCAGTCAGTTAAAGCTTTACCAGGGACAGATTATGACTTCCCCCAGGGCCAGTTACCTCCAAGGGTCCCCCTCCCACCATATTCCCATTCTTTCCCTTAGCAGTGCATTCATAGTACTGGAAATAGGACTGTAACGGTTGCAACAACAACCGCGCCACTGCGGTAGTCGATTGCCACCGGCAGTCACGCATGTGCCATCACATAATCTATAACAAGCAAAAAATAAATAAATAAATACAAATTCCGGTGTTTCCAGCATGTTTATTTTGACATGGTGATGTTTATTGTCTCTGCCAGCAGCAGTGAGTGAAGTGCCTTTTGTGCAGCAGAAAGCATTCCGTGTTCAAGCCCACACAATAGGCTAAAGCTTGCCGCAAAGCCCAAGCAAAAGTAATTAACATAAATGTGTCAGGGGGAAATAATAAAAAGATATTTGACTATTTTAGACCATTTTACCTATTAATACACCAGTGTTTTCTCAGTCTGTGTCTCAAAGATGAAGTTGTCGATCTGGACACAGCATTTGGACACGCCTTTAGAGAGAAATGCATCTTTATGTTTTTGATTATTCAAGTTTTAAAAGTAATAAGGTAAAATAATATTTTGAAGCTTTCTATAGATATATCTTGTCTGTGAGAGAAAAGTATTCACTGAGTATTGGTTCATTTTTGTATAGAGCTCCTGTTCAACACAGAAGAATCAGAAAGCGCTTCCTGTTTGTTCTTCTTAGTTTATAAAACACAACGTTTTGTTGATATTGTGAGTGCACACAAATAAAAGTAGACCCTTTACCCGTCCAGATGATATATTACACTTAGCTTTATTGTGCACATCATCTAGGTTAAATGTTTAAACTAACACTGTGATATGCTTGATTTTATTAGTTTATTTTTGGCAAGTCGTGATGATTTGAGAATGCTAAATTGATCAAATGTAGGCCATGATCAGCTTACTGTAAAAAAAAATTACATATATATTATATATTGTTCTGTCTGAATATATACAAGTAAACCTGAATATATAAATGTACACCTGAATACATAGTTATAAGTCTGAATATCTAGAAGTAAATCTGAATATGTACTTATAAGTCTGAATATATAAATGCAAATCTGAATATATAGTTATAATCCTGAATATAAATGTAAACTGTGAATATATAGAAGTAAATCTGAATGTATAGTTATAATTCTAAATATATATAGAAGTACAGTGAGGATCGAAAGTTTGGGCACCCCAGGTAAAAAGTTGTATTAATGTGCATAAAGAAGCCAAGGAAAGATGGAAAAATCTCCAAAAGGCATCAAATTACAGATTAGACATTCTTATAATATGTCAAAAAAAAGTTATATTTTATTTCTATCATTTACACTTTCAAAATAACAGAAAACAAACAAACAAACAAACAAAAAAAAGGCGTCTGCAAAAGTTTGGGCACCCTGCAGAGTTAATATCTCGTACTGCCCCCTTTGGCAAGTATCACAGCTTGTAAACGCTTTTTGTAGCCAGCCAAGAGTCTTTCAATTCTTGTTTGAGGTATCTTTGCCCCTTCTTACTTACAAAAGTCTTCCAGTTCTTTGAGATTTATGGGCTGTCTGTCACACACTGCTCTTTTAAGGTCTATCCATAGATTTTCAATTATGTTGAGGTCAGGAGATTGTGATGGCCATGGCAAAACCTTCAGTTTATGCCTCTTGATGTAATCCACCGTGGATTTTGAGGTGCGTTTAGGATCATTATCCATTTGTAGAAGCCATCCTCTCTTTAACTTCAGCTTTTTCACAGATGGCATCAAGTTACCATCCAAAATTTGCTGACATTTTATTGAATCCATTTTTCCTTCTACTCGTGAAATGTTCCCTGTGCCACTGGCTCCAATACAACGCCAAAACATGATTGATCCACCCCCATGCTTAACAGTTGGACAGAGGTTCTTTTCATTAAATTCTGTGCCCTTTCTTCTCCAAAACGTACCTTTGCTCATTCCGGCCAAAAAGTTATATTTTAACCTCATTGGTCCACAGAACTTGTTTCCAAAATGCATCAGGCTTGTCTATATGTTCATTTGCAAACTTCAAACGCAGATTTTTGTGGTGAGGACGTAGAAGTTGTTTTCTTCTGATGACTCTTCCATGAAGACCATATTTGTACAAGTATCTCTTTATAGTGGAATAGTGTACCACAACTCCAGTGTCTGCCAGATCTTTCTGGAGGGATCGTGCAGTCAAACGTGGGTTTTGACTTTTCTCACAATCCTGCAAGCTGTTCTGTCTGATATTTTTCTTGGTCTTCCAGATCTTGCTTTAACTTCCACTGTTCCTGATGACTGTCATTTCTTAATTACAGTCCGAACAGAGGATATTGGCATCTGAAAATGCTTTGCTATCTTCTTATAGCCTTCTCCTGTTTTGTGAGTGTCAACTATTTTCAGTTTCAGTTTTCTAGAGAACTGCTTAGAACAGAGGTCTTCAACCCTGTTCCTGGGGACCCACTATCCTGAAGAGTTTAGCTACAACCCTAATCAAACACACCTGAAGCGGGCAGTCAAGCTCCTCAAGACTGCTTGAAAATTGCAGGCAGGTGTGGTGAAGCCGGTTGCAAATAAACTTTCCAGGCAAGTGGGTCCCCAGGAGCAGGCTTGAAGACCTCTGGCTTAGAAGAACCCATGGTGCTGATTGTTGGGGCAAGGTCAGATGAGTCTGGGCATTTAAAACCTTTTAGATTAACATAACCTGGTCTTTCCAAACGATCATTGAGAACAATCCATGACACTGTCAGGTCTCAGCTTTCCAAAGGGGGCAGTGCATGCAGTGAATCCTGCACATGTCTCTATTAATCACTATTTGTAAACATGATTTTGTTGACAGTTTTTCCTAGCCCTCTCAGCCATGTTGAACTGTGTAGAAAATATGCATATTAGCATTGACACTGACTGTGAAGACCTTTTGGCACCACAGCAAGCCTTTTTTAAAGTAGATGGAAAATACTCTTTTTAGATTAGATTAGCGAGATGCACTTACAATAATTAATAAAGTAAAATATCTACATTGATAACTATATACAGGATGTACAGGTGTAATAAAAAGTGTATTGATATTCATTATAATAAAGATATAGTTGAATTGAGATGTAGACAATTTCACATTTATAGAATTTATACATATTTTCAGATTTCATGAAATTAATTTATAACAATGATTTACATGTATATATTCAGACTTATAACTATATTCAGATTTACTTATATTCACAGTTTACATTCATATATTCAGATTTACATCTATATATTCACAATTGACATTTATATATTCATAAATATAAATATATATTCAGATTTACTTCTATATATTGATAATTATAACTATTCAGATTTCATTCTATATATTCATAATTTACATGTATATATTCAGGATTATAACTACATATTCAGATTTGCATTTATATATTCAGAATTATAACTATATATGCAAATTTACTTCTATATATTCAGGATTATTACTATATATTTAGAATTATAATTACATATTCAGATTTGCATTTATATATTCAGAATTATAACTATATATTCATATTTACTTCCATATATTCACAATTTACATGTATATATTCAGGATTATAAATATAATCAGATTTACATTTATATTAAGATTTGTAACTATAAATTCAGGTTTACATTTATATATTCAGACTGATAACTATATATTCAGGTTTACTTCTATATATTCAGACATAACAATATATTCACAACTTACATTCAGAATGTACATCTATATATTTATATTTGTATACAATTATTTCCTGTTTGGCACCACATAAATATGTATATCTCATCAGATTACTGTAGGTAATGCAGTTTATGCAACAACAAAAAACACAGTCATAGACTTTCAGCAGTGCACCATTAGAGTTCAAACGAACAATCTTTTGAAGATAAGGATTTAGGATTAAGATTTGCTTTTGCAAAAAAGAAAATTAAACAGTCACAGTTATGCTATGAACAAACCATAATTCAAGTATCCACATGTTTTATTTTGTTATAAGTGAATGGATAAAATGTCAACACATAAAAGCTAAACTATGTCTTACGAATGAATACTAAATATTGGCTTGAGGCAGTGAAGAGCTGTCACAGGTAATGCAGGTGTATGGAGAAGGCGGGCGTGTACTGGCAGGAGTTGACGCTTAAAAACACTTCTGAAACTGACAACTTCCTCAAATATTCCTCTGTAGCGTCACTACAGAAATGCATGGAGTTTATTTGTGACTTTTAGACATTTTCTTGATCCTTCAGGATGTCCTCAACATGGAGTATGAGAGATGAACATGTTGGTAAAGACAAGAAGTGCATGCAAAAAAAACAAGGTAGGAGAATCAATGACGATGTGCAGGGTATATGAATAATTCACAGGTACAATTTTAATAATGCTATTTTTATACACTAAACAATTTTGGATTATTATTATTATTATTTTTTTAGAGTTACAAATATTTAGCATGTTTATATGCAAATTTGCTCCATTATATCATGAAATGTATTGTTTGCAGTTGTGGCATTGTTAGAATATACAATATGTATTTTAGTATATAATAATATACATACAGTATAGCTTCAGTTATTATTACTATTATAAACAAAATGTAACTGGAAATGTAATAGAAATGTGATAGAAATGTAAAGTGTGAGTTTTAGTGTGTAAGTCAACATGTGAAAAACAAAATACAAGGTAAACATTTCTTAAGACAAACTTCCTCATTTATTTCATTCAGTGCATGTCTCTTAAAATGAAAGTGAACCTGCTTATACCTGTTCTCACCTGCGCTAAACCTGTTAAAGTGTTCTGAAATGTCAGCATGTCACTTAACTTTAAACTTTGACTCCTAAACATTTGTTGTTGTGTATCCATGCTCTTACATACTTGTTAAAAGGCCTTTTTTTTGTCTACAGATGAGAGGCACTCAGTCCAAGAGAGAACTTTTACCAAGTGGATAAACATGCATTTGAAGAGAGTGAGAGCTGTCTTTTTCTACTGCAAAGCCAATGTATTCCATTTTTAACAAGCAAAACAAGGCCTAGCCCATTTCTTTTTTAGAATATTGCAAGAAAGTTTTATGTTTACAGCAACTGAATATGTATGTTTTTTTTTTTTTCTCCAGCATGAATGTTATTGATAATCACTTAACCTAAGAAATAAAAATGGATACTTCACCCAAAAAATAAATAAATAAATAAATAAATAAATGTAAAAGAAAAATAAAAGAAATCCGAGAGCTTGACCCTGCATAGACAGCAACGCAACTGACATGTTCAAGGCCCAGAAATGTTGAATACAATTTTATTTTTGCTTTCTTTGCACACAAAAACTATTCTTGTAGCTTCATAACATTACGGTTGACCCACTCAGTCACATGGACTATTTTAACAATGTCCTTACTACCTTTCTCAGCCTTGAGCATAGTAGTTGCATTGCTGTCTATGCAAGTTCAGAAAGCTCTAGGATTTCCAACGATTTCTGAACAAAGGTCTTACAGGTTTGAAATGACACAAGGATGAGAAATCAATGACAGAATGTTAATTTTTGGGTGAACTATCCCTTTTAGCTATCATCTGTAAAAGGTGTTATATTTAATTTAATTGTCTCTCTGTGTTGTAGTGTGACCCGCCTTTACAGGTTCATAACTTATTCACTGATATTCAGGATGGAAAGATTCTCATGGCTCTTCTAGAGGAACTGTCAGGCTGTAATATGGTTTGTCATCACATATTATACTGAAAAGATAAAATTTGATCACTATAAATCTATCATATTTTGATGTGGCTTTCCTAGCACTGTTTTTAATATTCTGCAGCTTGATAAATTCAGGCCATTTCCACATCGCATCTTCAGACTAAACAATATTTCTAAGGTCTTGAATTTCCTCGAGGACAGAAATGTAAGTCCTGATTTATTTATTTTTGTCCATAAGTTAACATATGCAGACTTTGTTTCAAACCCACAATTTAAGAATTATCTCCTTCATTGACGTTACAGTTGAGGACAAAAGTCTACATCCCCCTTTCAGAATCTGCAATATGTTATTTAAGAGGGAATAAGAAGGATCATACAAAATGCATGTTATTGTTTATTTAGTACTGACCTGAATAAGATATGTCACATAAAAGATGTTTACATATAGTCCATAAGAGAAAATAATAGCTGAATTTATAAAAATGGGCCCGTTCAAAAGTTTACATCCTCTTGATTCTTAATACTGTGTTGTTACATGATTGATGCACAGCACAGCTTTCTTTTTGTTTTGTGCTAGTTTTTCATGAGTCCCTTGTTTGTGCTGAACTAAACTGCCTGCTGTTCTTCAGAAGAATCCTTCAGGTTCCACAAATTATTTGGTTTACCAGCATTTTTGTGTATTTGAACCCTTTCCCTTACTATACACATAATATAGTAAAATAAATTGAGAATAAATAAGTGGTATGTAGGGATGTATTAGGACAGAGGTGGTAACAAATACATACAAGGTTAGTGCACATATTTTTATTGCACAATGGGGTGAACATTTAGCTGTTCGTAAGGTGGATTGCCTAGGGGAAGAAGCTGTTCTTGTGCCTGATTGTCCTGGAATTTGGGACTCTGTAGCTCTTCAGAGTCTACAGAAGATGTTGCATGTTTCCCAGAAGACTGAACAAGTTAAATTTACCCTGATCTTGAAATTCAAAAAGTTTCATCCCCCAGCTCTTAATGCATTGTTTTTCTTTCTGGAGGATCAATGAGCATTTGAACCTTCTGTTAAAGTTGCATATGAGTCGCTCAGTTGTCTTCACTGTGAAAAGATGGATCTCAAAATCATACAGTCATTGTTGGAGAGGGTTCAAATACACAAAATACTGGAAAACCAAATAATTTGTTGGACCTCATGAACAACTCATGAAAACTAAACAAAAAACACAGCTGTGGATCATTCAGGTAAGAATACAGTATACAGTAAACTTTTGAATGGTGTAATTTTTATAAATTCAACTAATATTTTCTCTTGTGGATTATGTAAACATCTTTTATGTGAAATATCTTATTCAGGTCAATACTAAATACACAATAATATACATTTTTTATGCTGCCTCTTATTTTGGTAAAATAATTAACATTTTGCAGAACTTTTTAACTCAACTGTAAATTGTGACATTTTATTTAATTAATCAGTAAACAAATTACTGCAATGTGATTTAGCTTAAAAAAGGGATCAAATTAATAAAATTAATCTGTTTTTACTATCTAATTGTCATGTGCATGGCTCAATGTCTTTGTGTTTAAATGTAATCATTTATATTATTTTTACATAGGTCAGCCTTATAAACATTGACGCTAATGATATTGCTGATGGAAATCCTTCAGTTGTTCTCAGGCTAATCTGGAACATCATTGTGTACTATCAGGTAAAGCACACTAGCATTGTGAAATGATGAAAGAGTTGCATTGTTCTTGTGAGTGAATAAGCTAAATCATTTTCCCCTTCTAAGATTAAACAGGTCACAGGATGCTTGGAGAAGTTCCCATCCACCTTCAGTCTGCTGTCATTACCTTGTGGCAGTGATTCTTCGGGTCGTAGTTCTCCAGCATCACCTGGAGATGACATTTTTGGCACTCTACCCTCAAAAGGCAAAAGGTCATCTCAAAATCTCAAGTACCGCAGTACAGCCATAAAGACTCTGCTTAGCTGGGCACAGAACTGCACGGCAAAGTAAGTGAATTATTTTACTGAGTCACAATAAAATCTTGAAAAGTGTTTCTCAGTACAAAATCAAATAGTTCAAGTCCAGCTAAAATTTAAATTGGACATAATTTACTCTTTTCCAAATATTTTTTTTCTGTGTCTGTGGAACACAAAAGGAGACCCAATCGACCCAGTGAATGTCCCAATCGGTCTTTTCCACAAAATTTCAATGGAGACTGATGCTTTCAAGCTTCAAAAAGATGCAAAAACACAACAAAAGCATAAAAAGTGTCAATATGACTCTTTTTTCAATATATTTTTTAGAAGCCACGCAATAGCTTTCCATTTTCAATTATAATCTCCTTCTGTAACTGTAACTCCTGATGAGTAAATAAGCTAAACTCAAGAACCAAATCAGTATGAGCAAACCATGAACACTTATGAACATGCTAAGGTGGATGTCTTGGCTGGATGTTGAGATGTTTAGTAAATATAACTTCAATTTTGGTCTGTTGCGAACACAAAGCTATTAGAAGACTTTGTATTGGCCTATTTGATGGTGTTTTTAAATATTTATTTGTCTCTATTAGATTTAATTTAATTGGGAAAAAATTACTTCCACAGAAGAACAAAAGTGGAACAAGTGATATGAAATTATTTCAAAACTTTAACTTTTAGAGTAATTTATGGATTAGATGAACTTCCATAATTCATTTAGCCTTGCCATTTCAATCTTTTCCTTCAGATATGGGGTAGAAATCCATGATTTTGGTAAAAGCTGGAAGAGTGGATTGGCTTTTCTGGCTCTGGTTAAATTCTTCTGCCCTCAGTTTGTGGACATGAGGAAAGCTTTGTCTTCTGAGCCCCGACTAAATATGGAGACAGCCTTCAGATCAGCAAACGAGTGGCTGGGGATTCCTGCACTGCTGGATCCAGATGGTAACACACAAACAAACAATTTGCTTTTCTTTGAAGAATAGCTGTGTATTGTTTGTGCCTTCTAGGGCAACGTACTTAATTGCTGTATGACCTGCTTTCGCACTTCAGAAATAATGAAAACTCATGTGCAGCCCAAGACTTTTACTGCAGAACTATTGTACTAGTCATTTTGCCTGAGAATTGTATAGCAAAGAGTCTGATTCATCTCCAAAGCACACTGGATCTCAGCTTAGCATTAAGCAGGCGTGTTTGGTTATTTTACTTTTTTTTTTTTTTTTTCTCACTAGATCTTGCTGTGAATTCACCAGATGAGCAGTCTGTCATCACTTATGTAGCCCAGTTTCTTGAATGTTGTCCAGGCCATGATGAGGTGAGGATGTGTTTATCTTTTATATGAATAACTAAAAAGAAAATTAAAGCACACTAAGGCTTGCTTATCTATAATGATAGCTTTATTGCGACTACATACTGTATGTTATTAAGACTAAAGGTGTGGTCACATTAGCAATAATTTCAATGAAATTTCACAGGCAAAGCAGCAAAACCATGTGACCAGTATGAACTTGTTGTGAAATCTGCATTGAGAGATATGTAATCATGTGTGGATTTATATTGAAATGACTAGATTTCACTTGTGAAAATTTAAAGATGTGGTCACATTTTCTATAGCTTGGCATACTGAATAAAAAAGTCATTTCAATTGGAATCGATGCAATCTGGAATTTTGCGTGATGACGACAGATTTGCTCATGCAGATTGTTTGAGTTGGACACATAAATTCATTGCATTTATGAACAGAAACATCCATGTAAGCATTTTTGTACTTAATTTGTATTCCAAAATAAAAAAAGTGAAAAAAGATTTTATATCTTACAATTCTGACATTTTCTCTCAGAAATGTGAGACATAAACTCACAATTCCGTGTAAAAAAGTTAGTTACAAGATATAAACTCGCATTTATGACTTTTTTTTTTTTTTGCGAGTTTATATCTTGCAGTTCTGAATTGTAAAATATAACTTGCAACTGTGAGTCATAAAGTCCAGTTCTGAGGGAAAAAAGACAGATTTTTTTTTTTTCGCAGTTGCGACTAAACTCAAGAAACACAAATATATTATATTACAAATATACAAATATATTCATTTTTTAGGTAGAAACTTACTTTCTTACTAAAATAATCTGATGTTCCACGATGGAACAAAGACATTTAAACATTTGTGATGTTTAATAAATTAATGAATGAGTGAATGGACTGTTTAAGTAAAATATTACTAATCCCATGACACTGACTCATTCACAGGACTGTGCATCAACAGATTCCTCTAGAGACACACCAAATTTCATTGAAAGTTCGGACAGACATTGGACTGACCCAGTTAGATGCATGTTGCCATCTAATATCTCTGCTGAAGCTTTGAGAGGACTCCATAAGTCTTCTGAGTCCAGTCAAGAAGAACAAACCTACCATACTGAAGATCAAGAGCTCAGCTCAGAGTCACTGCCTGACTGTCTTACAGACAACCCTGTGGGTTTAGCTACTCTATCTGAACATTTCCTCACCATGAAGAGCTCCAGCTGGTTAAAAGACCAATCCATGTCAGACTCCACTGGGGGGCAGTGTTGTGACTCTTTAGCACTAAAGAAAGGCTTGATGGGAAGCATGAAGGATGATGGGAACTGTTCTGAGGTTTCAAAAGAAGCTGTTTACGCTATGTCGGTGCTGGATTCAGATGAAGAGGATGCATATAGCTACATATTAGAGCTGGATCGTAAAGAAGCTGGACTAGAGTCAAATGCTGACCTCGAATTAAATACAATTATGGATGCAGAGCGAATAGAGTTTGCCAGCACATTTGGATCTCAAGGAAGTGAAATAAACTCATTGTGTCATTTTTGTGAGACACATAAGCAGATAAAACCTGCAGATGTATTGATTAGGTCAGGTGACGACGAAAGTGCAGATATCCATGTGTCTCAAAGAGGCCGTGACTTAGAAAAATCTTTACCTACTTCTGACTCTTTGTTGATAAATCAGTCTGGTAAAAAGATACCTATATCATCTAGTGATCAACTTTTGGACTTGGACTGTTCATTTAAAATGAAGGAGAGTATTTACTCAGATGCATTTGATTATCACAGTGATGATGCATTTGTGCCACCAGTGAAAAATGGTCTAGATAAGGATAAAATCAGAGAGGACCTTTTCCCCGGTGCAGTGAAGGATGTTCTATCAGATAATGACCAATATGAGCAAAGCAGTGTTTTGGATCGAAAAGTTTTGGAAAGAATAACTGGAGAACCTGCAGTTTCCCATGAACAGAGGTTTGGATTATATTCTACATGCATTTTATTACACTGTTCAGTTGAAAGTAGTTTTGAAACTACTTTGAAAGCTATGCTCATTGGAAATACGTGCCTCTACTTAAATTTTTGCAAAGCTCCAAAAATGTACATACTGTACAGTGAAAAAGGGAAAATGTGTATTATATTTCTATTACATTTCTATTTATTTGATTATCTGCTGATTTTGCTCACTGTCAAATAAATGATCAGTCTATAATTTTAATGGTAGGTTTATTTGAACAGTAAGAGACAGAATAACAAAAAAAACCCCAAAAACAAATTTTAAAAAAGTTATAAATTGATTTGCATTGTAATGAGTGAAATAGGTATTTGACCCCTTTGTAAAACATGACTTAGCAAAACTTTTGTTGGCAATCACAAAGGTCAGACATTTCTTGTAGTTTTGTCACCAGGTTTGCACACATCTCAGGAGGGATTTTGTTCCATTTCTCTTTGCAGATCCTCTCCAAGTCATTAAGGTTTCGAGCCTGACATTTGGCAACTTGAACCTTCAGCTCCCTCCACAGATTTTCTATGGGATTAAGGTCTGGAGACTGGCTAGGCCACTCCAGGACCTTAATGTGCTTTTTCTTGAGCCATTCCTTAGGCTGTGAGTTTTGGGTCATACCCATCCACAACCCATTTTCAATGCCCTGGCTGGCTTCAATGACCTGGCCCTGATGGTACATAGCCCCGTCCATTGTCCCTTTGTTGCGGTTCAGTTATCCTGTCTCCTTAGCAGAAAAACACCCTCAAAGCATAATGTTTCCATCTCCATGTTTGAAGGTGGGGATGGTGTTCCTGGAGTTACTGGCAGCATTCCTCCTTTTCCAAACACGGCAATTTGAGTTGATGCCAAAGGGCTCGATTTTGGCCTTATCTGACCACAACACTTTCACCCAGTTCTCTGAATCATTCAGATGTTCATTGGTACACTTCATATGGGCCTTTACATGTGCTTTCTTGAACAGGTGGACCTTGCAGGTGCTGCAGGATTTCAATCCTTCATGGCATAGTGTGTTACCAATTGTTTTCTTGGTGACCATGGTCCCAGCTGCCTTGAGATCACTGACAAGATCCTCCTGTGTAGTTCTGGGCTGATTCCTCACCATTCTCATGATTATTAAAACCCCACAAGGTGAGATCTTGCATGGAGCCCCAGACAGAGGGAGATTGACAGTTATTTTTTGTGTTTCTTCCATTTGCGAATAATCACCAATAAATCACCAATAAACACAACTGTTGTCACCTTCTCACCAAGCTGCTTGGCGATGGTCTTGTAGCCCATTTCAGCCTTGTTTAGGTCTACAGTCTTGTCCCTGACATCCTTAGGCAGCTCTTTGGTTTTGGTTTTAATCAAATAATATTTCACTCATTAAAATGCAAATCAGTTTATAACTTTTTTGAAATGTGTTTTTTGTTGTTGTTATTCTGTTTCTCTGTTAAAATACACCTACCATTAACATTATAGACAGATCATTTCTTTGTCAGTGGGCAAACGTACAAAATCAGCAGGGGATCAAATAATATTTTTTTCCTCCCTGTTAATTTATGCATTATAAATACCTTTTACCACAGTTTCCGACTGAAATGAATACTAGTGGTAGTAAAACATAACTTCAAGGACTGAGGAACTTAAAGGGATTGTTCACCGAAAAAATGTAAATGCTGTCATTAATTACTCACCCTCATGTTGTTTCAAACCTGTAAGATTTTTGATGAAACACGAGAACTTTCTGACCAGTTTAAGACCCAGAAAAATAGCAAACACTTTGTTGTTGCACTCTAGTGAAGAAGAGAAGAAAATGTTGAATGAAGTTATGTTTTTCTTTGCACTTATAAAGTTTTCTCGTAGCTTCATAAAATTAAGGTTGAACCACTGATGTCACATGGACAATTTTAACAATGTCCCTACCTTTTTGGGCTAATAATCGTAATGACACCACACGACAGAGGATTTTTTTGGACAAAAAATCGTTTGCGACAAGCCATGAATCAGGCCACACTCCCCGATCGTTCGGGGGTGTAAATCGAGCTTAAAATCGGCCTTTAAATTTGTCTAGTGTGCAGCCAGCTTTATGGGTTTGGAATGACATGAGGGTGAGTAATTAATGACAGAATTTTCATGTTTGGGTGAACTAACCCTTTAATCCTTTTCATTCAAATTATGATCATGGGGGCAGATTTTTTTATGAATAAAGACTTATTTTTTGTGCAGTTCCTTACACAGTACTAACTAAAAATAATTGTGTTATAGTGCACAATTTGTAAAGTAATAAATTTTAACATTTGTATTGCATAACCAATTCCATATTTATGGCTTTTCTGATATAGTAAACTTGCTCTTTAGCTTACCTGGTACAGCACTGCATAAGTGATGTGATGTGCTAAAATGCATAAAATGTATTAGCGTTTAGCAAATGTGTTTTAATCTCATGTATATACATAAGCTTTTACCGGCACTTACTGGACATTCCACTTTGAAAGTGATGCAAAATGTGGCAAATGTCACCACAGGCATGTTTTTTTTTTTTTTTTTTTTTTCTAGTGAGCCTGGGTTGCTTTAAAAAAATAACCAGTTTGTCTTATTCTGCCTTCTTCTTGTGTGTTGCAGGAAGGGGGATCTTGACCTAACTAGTTACGAAGTGGAAGAGCTACATGTACTTCTGTTTCTCTGGATGATCGCCTTCTGCATCCTTATGTATCCTCACCTGGATATTTTCAGTCTACTAAGCCCAAAATAGCAATACATGAGAAATATAATTACTTGGTTGTACACTATACTGTGGGTCCACACACACACACACACACACACACACACACACACACACACACACACACACACACACGCACACATTATGTTTATTGTCTCTCAAGTCAGCACTAAAAGTTGCCCTCTAAATAAAGTGGGTCTAGATCACATACTAGATTTACAGTGGAGTAATGTGGATTTTCAGTATTACATTTCAAAATAAACCCAAAGGTCTTAATAAGGAGAGTTTATACTTTGAAAAGGGTCTTTTTTTTTTTTTTTTGTCTTCCTGACTAGGTTCCATGATAATGTTAGTTAAGATTTCTTTCACCAAAAAGGCAAAGTTTTGTTTTGCATGATCCTTAGAAAGAGTTCCTTCAGAGATGAAAATGACGTTTTGATGTCATTGATGTCAGTGAATTAAGAGACAAACAACTCTAAATCTTTATTTAATATTTACAATAAATAGTTTGCAATAGCACAAGTTTAAACAATAGCTGAAAAAGCAGGCTGATGAGTTTTTTTTTTCAGTTTGGTGTGATGGCATTTATTGTCCCAAACAACCTTTTTAGTACAATTTTGCCACTTGTCAGCAACCACCTTTTTCAAGATACATAAAAGTGTGGAATTACTTGTGTATTTTATGTTATATAATAAATTATGAAAATATATTATATTAACCACATACCTTATTTTTTACATTTGGCTTTATTACTCTATTTCTGCAGCACTCAATAAATATTCCCTTTTTTTCTGCTGTACCTTTAAGATATCTATGCAGTGTACATAATTGTCCTCACATGTGACATGAGAAATAAGGTTCAGTGTGTACAGTAGTTTGTGTTGCCTCATCCTTCAATAACAGCCTGCAAATCTTGCTTTACATTGTGAAAGGTTCACAAAGCAATCTGTAGTGAAACGTGCACAGACGTCAGAGTCTATTCCAAAATCTATGAGCTGCCCACCACCTAAATAGGCAGCTGTCTCTAAGGTAGTAATATTCTAAAATATGGAATCTTATAACTGAAAAATGTAACTATGCACAACACAAATGTCTCTCTTCTCACAAGATTCCAACAGAGTTAGCATGTTGCTAAGCTAAATACAGAACATAAAATTTCTCTTACTTTGTCCTCACTAAGGTAATGCATTCTGGGATTATCTTTCACATCAGAATCACGCACATTATTATTATTATTATTATTATTTTTAATGCCAGCTAACATAACAATATTTTTATTTGGTATTTAGGAATAAAAGCATCTATTTGCTTTTTATTACCTCTCAGTTATAGATGGTTATTTTGGCACTGATTGTTTTTTTTTTTTTTTTTTTTTTTTTGGTTTTAAGCAATGAAATGTCAGCTCTGTGGTACATGTACATGCATTATTATTTTAATATTATATTTGTTAATATACAATTTTATATTATCCTTTAAGTATGTGAAATGGGACCTTTCATGATATGACCCTTTTTGATGGCATAATGTTTGCCTGAATCTATGCACTGTTGATGATACTGTTAACTACTATTAAAGTTCCAACATTCCAACACATTAAAATATTTTATGTTTAACTCTATTGTATTATTTGACTGTTAAATGCATTATTAAAGCTTAATGTTTGTGTTTTGTTTTGTTTTATATTATTCTCATCAGAACAGAATCTGAATTTATTGGATGTGTAAATGTGGCGCAATTTGCAACAAGTGCTTACATGCAGCAATAAAGTGATGTTCGGTTCGTCCCAGCAATCAAACAATGTGTGTGGATCTGGGGGAGATAAAGCAGGCCAAACTGTTCAAATATGTATGACCAAGCGTGGGCTGGGTGAGATTTGTGCCCTCACTACAGCAAGCCAACAGCTTCTGAGAATGTGTTTGTTTGCCGTCAAGGTCAGGGCCACTAATCAATCAGTGTCTTTCAACATTTCCCTAGGAAAACGATCCGAAGAGGAGTTTGGACAGTTATGTACCACTAACTGTGTTTTTTGTGCAGCAGTGAGCTATCAAGAGATTATGTATAGTATTATATTGCTAGCGGCAAAGCTGCTAATCCTCGTTCCTCCAGGGGAATTGGACAAACCTGAGAGACGGCAGGCTTCCATGGTATGGAAGCTACTTTGGATGCCCTAGTGCTCTAAGATAACCTTGTGTTTGGCTTGTTTGCTGCTTATAGAAGCAAAAAAAGCAGAAGGAAAATCTTCTTTACTCCTGAATTGGACTCCCCTTTGCCCTTGGGAAGATAGTGAGGATCTCACATGACCTGCGTTCAAAAGACCTATAGATGAAATGCTTAACTTCAGGCCACTGTGGAACGTACGCCTTCCTGATCATTCAAAACCTATAGAAGACCCTTAAAAAACAATCCTGGCTCATTATTATCTTAAGCATGATGCTGAATGCAAGTGAAAATGTAAACCAGGAACCTCCAAGAGTTCAAGGCACCACAAAGGAGCAGTAAGAGGGCAGACAAATTTACTTCACAAACATTGTATTGGACCTAGGCTTATTTGAAATATGCCCCTGTTGCAACATTTGAACAAAATGATTTTTGTTGTTGCCTGAATGTTTGTGACAATTTGAATCTGGAAATGGTTTATTATGGTGGTTGTTATGTGTATCTTCACAGTTAGAAATACCACCTACACTAAACCCAACTTAAACCTTACAGATTGTGTTTACAAATGCAAACATGAGATAAAAACACATCTGATGAAGCAAACATGTTTTTGTTTGATTGTACAAGTATTTTAGCTTATTTAGTCCAATATTTTAAGAGACTCAAACCCAAGTGCTTCATATCTCAAGTGCAATGTTGTACCAGGTGGGCTAAGGAGCAAGTTTACTAAGTCAGAAAAGGCATACATGGATCAATTAATGTGATGCAAAAGTCAAAAAGTATTAGCTTTCAAATCATGCGCTATTGTAAAGGTGTCTTATGCCATACATTAATGTTTTGCCATTGTTGTTGCCATTTTACTGCCTCTAATGTTTATTTATTTTATTATTTATTTTTTTTTTTTCAGTTGAAAACTGCAGTGAATGGTATAGGGAATTTTGTGAAAGTTTTGCAAAAATGTAGGTAGAGGTATATTTTTCTAGCAAGGGTTGCTGTATTTTAGCAAGTACAGTATTTAATTCCAGTTCAAATGTAGTTAATGTAGTATGACACTACTAAGGTACTTTATGAATTTGCTATACACACGCTTGCCAGACTATTTCTGCTGCCACGAGGGATTGTAAAGTGCCCAGAGGATGGACTCTCCATGGTGAAACCTTTGTACTTTGATCTGATCTCTGTATGTATGTGTGCATACGATACTGTTGGGTCTAAAAGTCTGAGACCACACTGAAAATCAGATTTTTAACATTTGATTTAAACAAGGAAATTAACAGAATATAATGTAAAATATAATGTAATTACTTCAAGATATACACATTACTGGGGACATTGAACATACATATTGAGAAGATATATGGTGCAGGGAAATTAGGTAATGTGTGACTAACACTGTCTTGTAGAGTACACAAAGAAAGTAAGAAAGAACTAAAACAGAATATGAGAAGTGATCTGACACTATACAATTTACTACAGAAATTAAAGTGGTTGTGGATAGAGTAAAATGTTTTTTTTTTTTTTTTTTTTAACTTTATTATATGCTGTGTGTTTATGAAGTGCATTTACAATGTATTCTGTCAGACCACAAACATATGCATACCACAATCCATAATGACAAAGCAAAACCCAGATTTGTGATAACATTGCAAATTTATTACAAAATAATAATAAGAAGGATACAATAAGAAATAAAATAAAAAAAAAAAAAAACATTTCACAATCCAGTTTAGCTGGTGGCAGTAATGAACCAAAAGCTGGTTTGCCAACTGCCAATAAAACCCTGAAATGAAGAAGAAAATAAACAGAGATCAAGAAAATATGCCTTAAAAGCAAAGGGGGTGCATATAAAATTCTAGGGAATCAAAAAAAAAAAAAAATAAATAAATAAAAAAATCTCACTCACTGTGTTATGCTGATAATATAATTGGTAAACAAAGACACTAGTGGTCTCAGACTTTTGGACCCCACTGTATATTTCAATCTAATCCAGTACAGAAGGCGCTGTCTTAAGACAGACATTCTGTTTGTGGCCAATTGCAGCTCTGTAAACAACAAGCTCAAGAAGCTTCATTCAGAATTCAGCTGTTGTAAACATGCCAATAAAACAAAGAGAAAGTGACATTGCGCACTGTCTAAAACATTGATTTCCCTTCTTCCTTTGACAGGTTTGCAGAGATCCAACTACTAGTTTGCTTTGGAAAAAAAAAACAACAAAAAAAAAAAAAACATATACTTTAGAGACTCACCTGAGAAGCACTATATGTTCTCCAGATCAGCCAGTTGTATACATCCCTCAAAGGAGAATGATCTGGTGTTGTCTCATGTGAGGGTATTAATTTTAGCTCAGTTCTATCACTAGTTAATGTATCATAGCGGATGAAACCTAATATAAAAGAGGGGGAATCCGATGCTATTTTTATTTATTTATTTATTTATTTTTATTTTGGTAATCTATTTTAACTGTATATGATAAAGTTACAGGTTTTGTAGTTTTGAAAGGACAAATTATTCATCCTACAAAAAGACATCTTGCACAATGCTTTGACAACTACATGAATAAAGATTAATACATACATTGTTACTGAGTCAGCATAAGAAATTGTTGGCAAAAAATAAATAAACAAAAATGCCACAGTAACTTTAAATATGAAGACCTTTTTGATAAACACTTTTTTCCTAAATCCTATTAACCAGTATGCACACTAAATTTGAGTATTGAAAACACGTGACACTGAAGTCCAAAAGTGTGTTGCATCACTGAATTTAGAGCAACAGCTAATCACAAGCCTTTGTGTTCACAGAACGGGGGTGGAAAAGGGTTAATGTTTAAAGATTTTACTCAGCTGATGTTTAAAGAACTATAAATTGACTCCACTCCATCCAAACAGTCTCCCGTCAAGAGGACTTTGATGGTAAGTGACAATAATTGTTTCTCCAAAAGTGTTGTGACTGTAACTGAATTAGACCTAGAAATAGTGAATAAGCTACTGTGTGGAAGATTTGTGCCACATATTGTAACCCTTGTGCATCAATTTAAAAACATTACACATAGATTCACAGAGGACCAAAATGTCTATGTCAAAAAACTGTCATAGAATTTTGAAGCTTGGGAGTACAGACTTTTGTCTGAAGTTTGGTCTCATTTTAAAGAAGACCCATGGCAGATTATTGTTGAAGTTAAAAGACATAAAAAATGTAAACCAAAAAAGTTATAGTGGTATAAGTTTATGAAAATTACTTATTTTATAAAACATTTGAAATCAGAATTTGATAGAAAACCAAAGCCATACATTTAAACAAGTTGTGTTCCAAATTTGAGGTTGATATCTCAAAAATTAGCTTTTAAAAAAAAAGAATAATTTAGAACACACATACAAACCACACTCTTACATCAATACCAACATACCTTCACAATTATAGATGCACTGAACTTAAAATTATAGATGCACTTTTAATTTAAAAATGCACACCTGTGCCAAAAAGTATGCAGTTGGCATTAACACAGGAAAAATGATTAAAAAAAAAAATAAAAATGTCCATAAGGTTGCACAAGGCTTAAGATCCGTTTATGAAATTCTGTACCCTCTGGTCATAAAACACAGGTGGAAAAAAAAATGTGGGGAAAGATATATTACTGTGCGATTGCTGCCATGCTGGTAGCAACAGCCTGGTCCGCACCCCACGAAGGCCATGAAGGCCATGAAGGCCATGACCACGGTGGCCACACGGCTGATCACCACCACCATCTCCACCATGGCGAGGATGAACCCCACCCCAGCCACGGCGGGGACGATGCCTGCCACTTGCTTGCTCCGCATAATGCTGACTTCGCCTTCTCCCTCTACAAGAAACTTGCATTACATCCTGATGCACAAGGCAAGAACATTTTCTTCTCCCCAGTCGGTGTCGCAATGGCTTTGAGCATGCTGGCTGTGGGTGCCAAGGGCAGCACTCTTTCACAGATATACAGCACTCTGGGTTACAGCAAGTTGCAGGCTGACCAGGTCAATGAGGGTTATGAGCACTTGATCCACATGCTGGGTCACAGTCGGGATGCCATGCAGCTGGAGGCAGGTGCTGGTGTGGCCATCAGAGAAGGCTTCAAAGTGGTGGACAAGTTCCTGAAGGATGTTCAGCACTACTACAACAGCGAAGCATTTAGCGTTGACTTCTCCAAGCCTGAAATTGCTGCAGAAGAGATCAACAAGTTCATCGCCAAGAAAACCCATGACAAGATCACCAGCATGGTGAAGGACCTGGATTCTGATACAGTGATGATGCTGATTAACTATATGTACTTCAGAGGTACTAAATAAACTTCTCTTTGATTTAATTATATGCATGTATTTGATATTTGAGAAGTCTCCACTGACGCTGACCTGAAGTTCTCCCGTTTTGTCCTAATAGGGAAGTGGGATAAGCCATTTGATGCACAACTGACCCACAAAGCTGACTTCCATGTTGACAAGGACACCACCGTGCAAGTTGACATGATGAAAAGAACTGGCCGCTATGACATCTTTCAAGATGTTGCTAACCGCACTACGGTCATGATGGTGCCCTACAAAGGCAATACTTCCATGATGATCGTTCTTCCTGATGATGGAAAGATGAAGGAGGTTGAAGAATACATTTGCAGACACCATCTTAAGACCTGGCATGAAAAACTCTTCAGAAGGTAGTACCAGTGACACCTTCAGATTTAAATCCATGTATTAATTATACCTGAAGCCCTGAAGATTTATTGTTTTCTCAGTTGCACAGAAATTTGGAAACCTTGAGAATGACCCATATACCATATTTTACTTGTCTGCCCTTCAGCTCTGTGGACCTGTTTATGCCCAAGTTCTCCATCTCAGCGACTTCCAAACTGAAACCCATTCTGGAGGACATGGGAGTGACTGATGCATTCGGTGACACAGCAGATTTCTCTGGGATGACAGAAGAGGTCAAAGTCAAGGTGTCACAGGTATGTGTGGACTTGTTTTTACCTCTTGTAGCACCACCAATTGTTGCTAGACCTAAAGATTTTGTAAATGTGAAATGTACTAACAAACAAGGCAGGATTCATTCAAACCATTCACTTTCTTGCTTGACGTTAACATTTTGGACACAACTTCCAGGTTGTCCATCAGGCAGTCCTCAGCGTGGATGAGAAGGGCACAGAGGCAGCAGCTGCAACCACGATAGAAATCATGCCCATGTCCCTGCCAGACACTGTGATGCTCAACCGACCTTTCTTGGTAATGATTGTAGAGGACAGCACCAAGAGCATTCTCTTCATGGGCAAGATCACCAATCCTACAGTGTGAGGTCCAACTCTGAATAAGGCTGATAATCTTTATGTAGCTCATTGTAAACTGCAATAAATTGATTTGATTCTAATTAATGAGTCGTCATTTAAAAAAAAAAAAAAAAAACTGCACAATATATGCACTTTTAATACTGGCCTCAACATAATGTGGTCTCGAAAAAAAAAAAAAAAAGAATTTCAGCTTATTAAACTGTGCTTCTAATTTTTATAAATAAAAAACTTAATTCACTCTTGTAGCAAAAGTTTAAGTGTCATGGTGGTGGAAGTAGCTTCTATAAAACTTTCTGTTGTTGCCTCAGTTTATTCCTCAGTAGTCCTGCAAATGAATGACAGATATTTTCATTTGGAGCATTGATCTTTTACTGTTAGGCTTCCTCTAGTCACTGGAACACAGTTAAGAGATATTGGACTACACAAAACACACAGTATGCATATGCTTTAATTGGGGTCCAAAACCTTAAGACCACTATTGCAAAAATGATTCAAAAACTTAACTATCCTAAAACTTTATTACTTTTTTTTTTCTTTGTTGGCTCTCAGTTTTCAAGTTTTCTGAGATCAAATGCACTGAGATAAATCAACCTTTTCTTTCTGAATCTCAAACCTTAAAAGAATAAAGGTGCATAAATAAAGATAATTATACAATTTTGAAAACAAAAACAATAGGAGGCAGGCAGTAATTTACGTTTGCTTCCAAAGAGCATTTTTCATTTTTAGTTCTAAGAAAAAAATACAGCTATTTTTTGGGGGTTGCACAACAATGGGAAGGATGAGATAACCTCTGGTTCATTCCCCTCACCTCCTAACCTTTAACCTTATGATAGAGCTCCTGTTCCAGGATAGTGTGGTCAATCAATACCACGTCCTCCATAAATCCAACACAGCAGGTTGAAACATATTACTTCTAAGAGACCAAAAGTGCAAATGTTTTAAAATGAAATAAAAGCCTTTTTGCAGGAAGTATGCAGTCAGGAAACAGACCACATCAGGGTGATACTCATTCCAAGATAACACTGGCAAAGACTCTCGACCATATGGCAGTTCCTCACATGTTTCTGCTCAAGCCTGATGTCATCATGTGCTTGTGACTTCTTTCGAGGGCAAAATCAAAAGCGGTAGATGTGGAGAAGGCAGGGTTGTTTTATTCATGCATGCTCACAATGGCAATTAAACAAGCCTAATCAGAGAAACATGAACATGTATTTAACACTGATGAAAAAGCTGAAAATATTATGGAAATGATTGGAAGAAATGGAAATAATTAAAAAAAAAAAAAAAAAAACACTTCAGCTAATTCTGGTGAAGCAGCAGCGAATAGTTTGTGTGCTCAGACATCATTCAACACTGCATTTAATGCAGTGGCAATTATAATATAAAATGCTTTTGATTCTTATATTTTTAGACAGCACAAAGCTCTAATAGTCCATTTGCTTGTTCATTGCTTTTATGAAGTACCATATGAACTCATATGCCTGTAAAGTAATTTCTGGAAGTATTTATTTAAGTATAATCAAAGGTTAAGGTTAATAGGTTAAGCTCAGACCTATAAATTGTATTAATTATAACTTGATTATTTCCACATTTGTGGAACCTAACAGGAATGGAAATAGAATGTTTTACTTACATTATTTTGTTATATTTAAACATCATTCATATACTTATTTCTGGCATTTTTATCAAACATTAATGTTTTAAAGTGAGACAAGCAAAATAATATCACAACATTTCAGATCATTCATCATATCCATTGCTAATACTTGCACGTTTGTGTTGTTGTCACTTCTTGCAACACGATATCATTAAAGAACTGGCTTTTATTAGTTAAAGAAAATATTATATTTTCAAAATATAATATAAAAAAAAAAGGGAAAACTTGAGGAAAAATGAAGAAACACTTAGACTATTTCTTAATAAATTGCTTTTTTCATCATGTATGACATGTATGCATTTAATATCTAATATATTAAGACATTTATGATGTGCACATGAAAATGTACTGCAGGAATGGCTGCTTTATTTTGTGCAGGACTTGCTTGCTGAACTATGAACATTGCTTTATTTAGTGTTCCTGTGTGCACAAGTGTACTGACAACAAACACCCCCACCTGCATAACTGCAAACACTACTGATATTTGTTTAACTGCATCTAAAATCCCATTACTCTGTCTAGTCAAGACCTTTAGCCATTAGCATGCTGGGGTATATGTGTCTCTCCCATTAAAAACTGCTGAATTAAACAGAAGTGTTCTGAATCGATCTGACTTTTTTCCCTTCACAAGGTGGCACTGTTGATTATTTGTCCGAATATTAAGAGAAAGGCTGTGAGAGAGTAAGAGAGGGAGAAAACGAGAGAACACGCTGGTCTCCCACCACAGCAGATGTTAATTTTCTTTCAGTTGGTTATTGAGCACCATGCAAAGTAGCCAAGCCTCCCAATTCACTGACCATTTAACACTACTAATGACTTTCATGCTCAGTAAGGCCACACAAAACTGTGGCATTCATTTTGAGACAGACTCTCGCCACTAAATCTACAAAATGAGACACGAGTTTAAGGACAAGGTGAACACTCTGAACACTTTTATTAATTGTGCAATGTTAAGTCAGCACTCCCATTTTAACATTTGTTAAGTTTTAATGGTTCACAAACAAATGTACTGTGTCTGTACATATATATATATATATATATATATATATATTTTTTTTTTTTTTTTTTTTTTTGATTAATTGTGTAATGTTGTTAGCATTACTCTTTTTAACATTTGTGAAACTGTGCACTGTTGTTTTAATGATTCACAAACAATGTGGGCTCTTTCCACCTGTGAAAAACTGTTGAATATATATTTGATGACATTAAAGATATGTTTAAAACATCAGATTTACTGTTGTGTGTATTTGCAAATGCATTTAAGGACTTCTCCTTAATGATACAATTTTTTTAAGGTAAGTGGTTGCAAACTCTTTATTTTACCTACAATAAAAAAAATGTGAAAGTTTGTCAACAAAATGTGTTTGTTTAAAAGTAGCTAAAAAAAAAATATTGCGACCACTTACCTTAAAGTGCTGGATTCAGATGAAGAGGACGCATATAGCTACATAGAGTTGGACCATAAAAAAGCTGGACTAGAGTCAAATGTTGACCTTGAATTAAATACAGTTATGGATGCAGAGGGAATAGAGTTTGCCAGCACATTTGAATCTCAAGTGAAATAAACTCATTATGTCTTTTTTTCTGAGACACATAGGCAGATAAAACCCGCAGATGTATTGATTAGGCCAGGTGACGACAAAAGTGCAGACATCCATGTGTTTTAAAGAGACTTTCACTTAGAAATATCTTCACCTGCTGCTGACTCTTTGTTGATAAATCAGTCTGGTAAAAATATATCTATATCATCTAGAGATTAACTTTTGGACTTGGACTGCTCGTTTTAAATGAAGGAGAGTATTTACTTAAATGCACTTGATTATAACAGTGATGATGCATTTGTGCCACCAGTGAAAAATGGTCTAGATAAGGATAAAATCAGAGAGGACCTTTTCCTCAGTGCAGTGAGGGATGGTTGATCAGATAATGACCAATATGAGCAATTTTGTATTTGGATCGAAGAGTTTTGGAAAGAATAACTGGAGAACCTGCAGTTTCCCATAAACAGGTTTGGATTATATTCTACATGCATTTTATTACATTGTTCAATTGAAAGTTGTTTTGAAACTACTTTGAAAGCTATGCTCATTGGAAATACATCCATTTTTGTTTCAAACATTTTTGTTTGATTCTACAAGTCTTTGAGCTTATTTAGACCAATATGTCAAGAGACTCAAACCCAAGTGCTTCATATCTCAAGTGCAATGTTGTACCAGGTGGGCTAAGGAACAAGTTTACTAAGTCAGAAAAGGCATACATGGAGCAATTTACGTGATGCAAAAGTCAAAATGTATTAGCTTTCAAATCATGCACTATTGTAAAGGTGTCTTGTGACATACCTTGATGTTTTGCCATTGTTGTTAGAATATAATGTAATTACTTCAGGATATGCACATTACTTGGAACATTGGACATGCATATTGAGGAGATATATGGTGCAGGGTGTATATGTCCCTGTTGCATATGTCCCAAATATACGTAATGTGTGACTAACATTGTCTTGTAGAGTACACAAAGAAAGTAAGAAAGAATTAAAGCAGAAACTAAGAGAAGTGGTCTGACATTACACAAAATATGTTATATGCTTTATTGTATGCTGTCAGGTCAAGTCAAGTCACCTTTATTTATATAGCGCTTTTTTTACAATACAGATTGTGTCAAAGCAACTTTACATTATCAAATAGGAAGGTAATATATTATTAATTCAAAAAGATTTTAGTTGAAGGAAATTAATCAATAATTCCACATTAATAACACATTGAATTGTCCCTAAATGAGCAAGCCATAGGCAACAGTGGCAATGAACCAAAACTGTAGCACAGATGGAAGAAAAAAAAAAAAACCTTGAGAGAAACCAGGCTCAGTCGGGGGGTCAGTTCTCCTCTGACCAACATACAAGCAGTTTATACCTGTAGAGGTGGTCTATATGTGCTGACTCACCATCTGGATATGGACTGGATCAGGGAACTTCAGTGACCATCTGATCAGGATACAGACTGGATCTGACCTCGGAATAAGCAGGAGACAGACTAATATTAGCGTTATGCTGTGTGTTTATGAAGTGCATTTACAATGTATTCTGTCAGACCACATACATGCATACCACAATCCATAATGACAAAGCAAAACCCAGATTTGTGATAACATTGCAAATGTATTACAAATTAATAATAATAAGAATAAAATAAGAAATAAAACAAAAAAAGCATTTCACAATGCAGTCCAGTTGGTGGCAGTAATGAACCAAAAGCTGGTTTGCCAACTGCCAATAAAACCCTGAAACAAAGAAGAAAATAAACAGAGCCTTTGAAGATTTTACAAAATTCACTTCAAAGTAATGTAATTATATATATATATATATATATATATATATATAAGCACAATTTCTGAATAAGCTATTGATCAAATAAGGAAACATGACTATTATGTGAATTCCATGTAAAAGGTCAGATTTTTTTTTACTTCCATCGAAGTAAAAGATGCCCCATCCTTCTCAAATCATGCTAACCTAACCTAACCCTAACCCTAATCTCCATGATGATCAGAAACTTGTGGAGATTGAATGTAAGCCTTATGTTTGTCTTGTTTTGTTTTGTTTTGTTTTGCCTCCAACTTGGGGGACAGAGAAATCTGAATGGTTGTAGAGTAATGATTGACAAATATGGATGAAATGGTGAGAGACATACCATGTTTTTCAAGTACACTGTAAAAAAGATTTATGTAAAAAAAGGGTAATGTGCTGGCAGCAGAGTCGCCAGCAATGTACTGTTATTTTACAGTGTTCATACTGTGAAATTATTTTACAGTTTATTACCATACAAATGAAATACAGTATAATTCTGTTTTCTTCAAATTTACAGTAAAATGCTGGCAGCAGAGTCGCCAGCAATCTACTGTAATTCTACAGTATTCATACTGTGAATTATTTAACAGCTTTTTTCTGTAAAAATTAAATGCAGTACACTGCTGTGATGATTTAAATTTTCAACATCATTATCTTTACTTTAAATTCACTCTTTATTGTAAAATAGCCTTAAAATGGATATAAATAACTAGACTGAAGATTACTTATTTTAAATCTTTTTTTTATATTTATTTTAAATTTAATGATATTTTATGCCTTTGTAATGAGTGCATTTAATGTAACCAATGACGTAATTAGATTTAGTCAAACACTAGATTTATGCGGGCTACAAACATCTACCTACTTAAAATATATTATATTGAAAGATCTAAACAAGGAAACACTTAGAGGATATGAATCAAAATAAAGTTTATTTAAAAGAGCAGTCAACATTTAACAAGGATTCTAAAAAAAAAAAATGGTGAGAAAAGATTTTGGCTAACAAGCTAAAACTTGATAATGGCAGTTCTTTACTGACAGGGAGCGTTTTGTTCTTACTTAAAAACAATAGCAATAAAGCAAATAAATAACAGACACAAAGATTACAAAATAATGTACAAACCTTAAAACCTGAGGTCAAACACATTAATATTTTACATTTTCTTTTTTACATTTTTGGATCTGCACTACTCAAAACAACAAATTTAAGGAAATATTTTAGTGAAATAAAACATTTGTTCAGGGTTTTTTCAGCACTTTTGTTATCATTCCAGTGAGGAGGCTTGTGTACCTTTTAAAAGAGTTCTAGTCCTGGTGAATGACTTTGTCATTTTACACCCACTTAACCATGACGACCTGGCTGCATGGCATCTCCTGAGGTATTCCAACTCTGTAAAACATCAGCAAACAAAATATTTAATGTAAAATGTATATTTAATCTATAATGTAGAATACAACCTATATTACAAAAACATTGCTGATAGTGTTGACTAGCAAAACTCATCCTGCATGTCTGAGCCAACTTGTTTTTCCATACGGCTAATTATTTTTGTACACCTTTCTACTGTTCAAATTTACTGAATGGTCCATGTTTATATAAAAAGCAAAATCAAGGTATGAAGGGTTACTAGGAAGCTATAGGAAGGTGGGTTTTAATTACACTTCAAAAAAAAAACAAAAAAAAAAACTTTTTTTATCTTGTTTCCAATCAAAATATTTTAAAATTCTTAAATCAAGAAGGAATTTCTAGACAAGTAAAAATGACTCTTGTTTTCAGAAAGAACAAGTCAAAATTAAGTGAGTTTTTGCTCAAAACAAGCAAAAATAATCTGCAAATGGGGTAAGCAAAATAATCTTGTTTTCTGTTTGAAATAAGATTATTTTGCTTACGCCCAAGGGCAGATTATTTTGCTTGTTCTAAGCAAAAACATTTAATTTTGCAAACTTTACAAGCTGCAATAAGCAACATAAGATGGTTTTAACATAAGATGGTATTGCTCACAGGTACTTACTAAAAGACAAAGTAATGGTTTCTGGTGATGCAGGTTTCAACAATTATAACTCATGAAAAGCTATAATGGCGACGTAGGAAATTCAAGCAGTCTAACCTCTGAATGAATTCCAGAGTACAGGCTGCTTCTTCTTGACATTGAAGGTTAAGCATGTAGTAGATTGCAAATACAGCAGCAAGTCCCGTCAAAAAGTTTGGTGTGAAGCCTTCAGATATGACACAACCCTCAAGCGTGATCATCATGAAATCTGAGAGGTATCTAAACTGCACATAGGCAGCAATGTCATTGCACTTTTCGTTGCTATGTGCAGTTTAGACCTCTCAGATTTAATCAAAAACATCTTAGTTTGTGTTCTGAAGATGAATGAAGGTCTTACCTGTGTGGAACGACATAAGGGGGAGTAATTAATGACTTTTAATGAAATTTAGGAGAACTAAACTTTTAAAGAGCAAAATAAACAAAAGGCAATTATCAGAAAACCTGCATTAATAAATAGACAACATTCAGAAATTGAAAGACAGGGAAGAAACAAAATATAAACTTACATCTGTAAAAAAGACCTGCCCTGTGAGATTCACTCCAAAGTGTGCCATGAGCAGCTAAACCACACAAGAGCCATCTCATCATCTTTACTTTTGGAGAAGACATCCTTGACATCTTGATTTGGTTACAACCCATTCAATCTTTGCATCTAAATTTCTAACCACAAAAAAAAAAGGTTATCAGTATATATATGCTGTTGATATTAAACAAAAATAACAAAAAAATATTCTAATTTTAAAGATATGCCACCTTTAAACTAACATTAAAAGAATGTGAAGCCATTAATAACGAGCAACAAATAACTGGACAGTTTTCAACAGGGACCAACTTAACAGTCTTAATCTAATTAGTTTACAAATTATTTAAAACAAACTTAATATATCTTGGAGACTGTAAAATGCATGTATATGCTTTAATTATTCACACATTTTAGCGGTGAAGGGATGTTTAACAATCTATAAAACCTTGTGACTGTAAATGTTTTAACTATTCACATGTCAGCACTGAAGAGCCATTTTAAAACCATACAGTCTTTAGCTCGACAGCTTACTGAGCATCAATGTCATAACAAAACTTCTGGTAATCTTACCTAAATAAAATACTGGTAAGGAATATAAGAAAATACTTTGAATTACCGTGTAGATGCAGGTCAATGCAGTTGAAGGACTTCGGATGGCAATATAAGGCAGATATCCATGGAACTTGTCCTCTTCGGAAACAAAGTGTTTACAAATGACGTTTGTAAAAAAATTAAAATGATTTTGGGTGCTTGAAAATGACAAATTAACAAAAACTGACTCAGCAACGCACTTGTGCTGGCACTTGTAACGTTACACCCAATTCAAAATACAAAATACTGCATTGTATTGTATTTATCACAGCCCACAATGCATTGCAAACAGTAAAAACAACTTTAAAACTGTATTTAAAACTTTAAAACTAAACTGTATTTAAACTACTTAAATACAGCAAAGAACTGTTAAAAATTGGCTGTAAATTAACAGCAATTTCTTAAACAGCAAAATATTGCCCAGAATGCTTTGTTTTCTACAGTACATTACTGTTTTAATGAAAAACAGTATGTTACTGTCAGCTTTTGGCAGTTTTTTTTACAACAATTTTTTACAGTGTAGGGGAAGTTGTGAAAACGACAAAGACAAGATCAAGAAAAGATGCCAAAAATCAATAAATCAATAAATAAATAAAATAATTATTTAATCCTCACTGTGTTATGCTGATAATATAATTGGTAAACAAAGAAAGAAAGAAACTTACTAACACTAGTCTCAGACTTTTGGACCCCACTGTATTTCAATCTAATCCAGTACAGAAGGTGCTGTCTTAAGCCAGACATTCTGTTTGTGGCCAATTGAAGAGGTAGTGACATTGCGCACAACATTGATTTGCCTTCTCCCTTTGACAGGTTTGCAGAGATCCAACTACCATAGTTTGCTTTGGAAAAAACAAACAAACAAACAAACAAAAAACATATACTTTAGAGACTCACCTGAGAAGCTGATCTGGAGAACATATAGTATACATATAAGCAGCAAATACTGTATGGCAAATAAAGCTATAAAGCTGTAGAGAAGAAATATAGTTATAAGAAAGATAGTTTTATTATGTTATATATGAGACACAGCTGACAGCATTAAAAAGAAAGAAAATCTTTTAGGGTGTTGAAAAAAAAAAAAAATATCATACAATGTTCGATCAGAGCAACTGAGAAAAACCTGCAATGTACAGTCAAAGCCTTGCAAAATGACCGAACAAAAGGAGGAATCACATTTCAATGCAGTGTATAAAAATAACACTAGGTAAATTTGGCCTTCATGTTGAGGTATCTTACCAAATGCCATTCTTGAACAAAATGTACAAATAGGCTAACTTAAACATACTAACATTCATTTGGATAGACCTGCAAGAAAGTTTTATGGAGTTATGTGACCAAACTGAAACTTTTTGGACCCATGGAACAGCGGTATGTCTGGTGAAAAAAAAAAAAAAAAAAAGTAAAGCTTATAATCAGAAGCACACCATCTCCATGGTCAAACATTGAGGTAGGCCAGTCCTGTTTATGGGGGTGTTTAATGTTGCAGGAATTGGAAATAATGAATGTATGAAGGACATCATTGATTCTTTGAAGTATCAGGCCATTTTGACAAAAATTGTGATGCCTTTGGCACAAAGACTGAAGCTAATGATCAGTGGTCTTTACTGCAGGACAGTCAAGGTATGCATCCAAAGTCTACTTATGCTTGGTTGCGGCATGAGTCATAGAATGTTTTTGAGTGGTCTGTTCAGTCCCCAGATTTAATTATCATTGAAAATATTTGGTTACATTTGGAGAAAGCAGTGGCAAAGTGAAAACAAGAGATTATCAGTGAACTGAAAGCTTTTTCAGGGAAGGAATGGGCCAAAACTACAGTAGAGGAGTGACAGAAGCTTCTAAGCACTTCCAAGCAGTATTTATTGGTAGATTTAAGGAAAGCTATATTAATAATACATTATGTATACTGAATATTCTGAACTTGTCCCAAGAAACTTTCACTACTAAAATGGCTGTCAAGGCTATGGCCTCCTGTCATTAGCTTTTCAAGGGTTAATGTTACAGCTGGAAGGCACAAGGCAAGTTTCAAACAGGAGTTTTATTAGAAGAACTAGGAGCTTCCAGAGCAAAGATGCAATTAACGAGGTGAGTTCAAAACAGCGGAAGCATGATTCAAGTCTTATCTGAATGGTAATTGCTCTCTTTTTCCTTTGTAGAGCATCCGAGTTCCAGATCTAGGCAGAGAGATGTAAGTATCCAACTTTGGTAGAGTCCTTGTGACCAGCCGACGAGTGACTGATGTGCCTGTGTATTTGTGCAGGTAAGTGATTGCAGGTGCGTGTTAACCCTTTGATGCACACGATCAGTCTTGGCTGGTCCCTGAAGCATACGATCACACTGGTGTGATTCGAATGTTCGGCACATCATGTGATGAACTGCTAAATTCAAATCTGCTTTGGCAGGCACTGAATATTATGCATTTTCAACACATTTTTCTGCTGAGCACAGCATGTGGTGCAAGGCAAACATAGTAAATTTCAAAATTAAAATGCGACAGTCATGTGCTGAAGATGCAGGATGTGTGAATCAGGCCTGTGACTTCCTTTATCTATAGCTATTAATACAAAAAAACAAAACAAAAAAAACACGGCTTTGATAGATCATCACCAAAACAGCACTAAGTAAACTGGACTAGTAAAGGCCCAACTGTCTTTTCCAAGAGATCAAGTTTTAGCTGGTTAGCATGACAGCTAATGATCTCTAATGAGGGGTTTGGGAGTCTTCACTGTTTAGAGCAAAGGTTAGAGAGCAGCTTCCATGTAAAATTACAATACATTTTCAGTTGTTTTTCTGCTCATTTATGACCTAGTGACATTTTATGTGGCATTGATTGCACATTAGATGTGCATCAATCATAATTTTAGCAATTTTACTCATCCATAATTTTAAATAACACCCAAGCATAAAATATCTGATTGTTCTTGCCTCAGAACTCCATAGATATCTTTCCATGATATCTCTCTGTCAGTTTTCTATGGTTTTGATATTACTATTTGTTTCTTATTGCATTCCTTGTTTATAATAAATTTGCCCAATACTTCGAATCATATGTAAGCATGGTTTTATTTCAACCATCCTATCTCACCTAATAATTCATATGTATTTAAATGTTGCATCCTACAAACAGGGCTTTTCAAAAACACTTGACACAGTACATTTTTGATATTGTTATATGATTGTGCAAAAACACAGAAGTAATTCACCTCCTACTTTAAAATAACAACTGTAACAGCACAGTTAGTTGGTGTCTAGGTTAGTGTCTAGGTTATTTTCAAGTGGTGTGGGGTGGGAGAATTTCGAGCAGTCTGGAACAAATGACTGGGACATTTTACAGTCAAAACTGGGACATTTTTGAGAAATTCCCACCTCAGATTTGATTTAGCATGGAAGATAAGAATATTAAAGTTTAATGGAATACTGAAATGCTCATGATTTATCCATGCACATCATATATTTTTTTTAAACCTACACTATTGCACCAATTAACAAACAACAGCAATCCAGCATAATCCAACAAAACATCAGTCTAATCAGTGTTTGATGGACAAAATCACATCCCGCCCCCTACAATGTTTTCATAAAAGCAACTTCACTCAGATATTGCCAGATGTCTGTATGTCCATGCCGTGTTTTCTCCCCAGCTTTGTTTCCATATTGTCCTTATATGGTTTTGTTTCCATTTTGAGTTAGTGTTCCCACGTGTTTCCTGTATAAGTACCCTGTATTCCCCAGTGTTGGATTGCCTGCTATTATACATGTTATGGTGTCCTGGTGTTTCTATTACCATCATTCATTTGGATTTATTAAAGTGTTTCATTCATCAAAGAGCTCATCGTCTCCTCCCCTCGCTCCATTCCAGCTCCATCCCAGCACCGTTACAGATATACATCACAGTAGGAAAGTAAAGATGGTCGCATTTTCTATTCAATGCTAACTTTACCTTTACCTACAGTATGATAGGGCCCAAAGAAAGGAGAAGTGTCAGCTAATATAGGATGAGATAAGAGCAGAGGTGGAGGAAGAGCGCTACAACAAATTGGTCAGCATGAGCAAACAAGGAGCGTGGACCAGATGGGAGCATGCAGAAGCTCGCCAAGTCACCTGGTCCAAGCTCTGGAGAGAGGAACCACTACGCATCAAGTTTCTCGTCCAAACAGTGTATGATGTTCTTCCCAGACTAGCCAATCTGCAGTGTTGGGGAATGGCAAGCACCCCAGCATGCCAGCTGTGCCAGAAGAGGGGCACCTTGGAGCATATCCTGAGTGCCTGCCCTGTGTTGGGGGAAGGGATATCACTAGTGCTATGACCAAGTGTTAAGGTTTTGGCAGATACCATCAGCGCAGCAATTCAAGAGTAAGAATCAACATGCTTCCTGACAATACATCTCCTTCATCAGTGGTTGAGAGAAGTGCCAGTGCACATGATTGGAAGCTCCAGGTTGGCTTAGGGAGACAGCTCAAATTCCCAGCCAACACTGCAACCACTACACTTCCCCCAGACATGGTGTTAACAATAACACTAGTGATTTTGCTAGAACTGACTGTCCCCTGGGAAGACTGAATTGGGGAAGCACATGAGCACAAAAAGGCTAAATATGCAGGCTTTGTTTCAGAGTGATGGAGAAATGGATGGAAAGCACTGTATGAACCAGTTGAAGTTGGTTTGCTAACATGTGGTCTCTTACCAAATATTCAGAGAGTGAAAATATTATTTAGTAGTGCACTCAGTATTTGCCAGTATATAACTAATTTTCATTAGTTATGGCATAATTTATGAAAGCGCTCTCTTTCATATTTTGTTGTCCTGTCGGTGTAAAAGGGATCTGTCATTCTCATGCAGACTAGCTTCAAAAATACTCTGACCCACCAGGCAAAAATGTTGAACTATGCGATCACTTATCAAACCCCAAGACCACAGAAGAGGGAGAGCAGGGAAGAGTCCATCCTGACCTTTCTGGGGATTGTTGGAAAACATCCTCAACCTACAGTCAAGGCCAAAATTTTTGTTTTTTGAACCAAAATTTTGTGTTTTGAAAGGTTTGCTGCTTAAGCTGTTGTGGTGTTCATTAACATTATTTCTAGATTATTGTGTACAGTAGAGTGATCAGATGCATTTTATATACTTGCTAAAAGCTTCATTGGTCAAAAAATAACTTTGCACAAAAAAAAATATATTTTACTGTTTTTTTTTTTTATCCTGACACAATATGATCTGCTAACACCAGTTGACTAATATCAGCAGCACATGTAAAAGTGTGAATGAGCACTAGTCAGGTGAAATCACTATCATGCCAATTAGATTGTAACAGCAGACAGATTGCTATAAAAGAAGGGAAGAACAGCTTCCAATCATTGTGTTCTTGTTAGCAATGGTTACCTCAATAGAAACACGAGCAGCCATCATCGCTTTGCATCAAAATAGCCCCACATGCAAGAAAATTGACACAAAGAATATTGCACCTGAAATAACCATTTACCGGATCATCAAAAACTTTAAGGAAAGAGGTTCAACTGCAGTGAAGAAGTCTTCAGGACATCCCAGAGTGTCCAGCAAGCACCAGGACCGTCTTCTCCTGAGGAGTCAGTTACGGAATCATGCCACAACCATTGCAGAGCTTGCTCAAGAATGGCAACAAGTGGGTTTGAGAGCATCTGCACGCACAGTGAGGCGAAGACATTTGGACAAAGAACTGGTGTCAAGAAGGGCAGCAAAGAAGCCACTTTCTCCAAGAAAAACATTGAGGACAGACTAAAATTCTGCAGAAAGTACAAGGCTTGGACAGCAGAAGACTGGCGCAAAGTTATTTTCTCTGATGAAGCTACCTTCCGACTGTTTGGGTCATCTGGAAAATCGATTGTCCGGAGAAGAAAAGGTGAATGCTACCATGAGTCCTGCATCGTGCCAACAGTGAAACATCCTGACCATCCATGTGTGGGGTTGCTTTTCAACCAAGGGAGTGGGCTCTCTTTAATAATTCTGCCAAAAAAACACTGACATGTATAAAGAATGGTATCAAAATGACCTGCAAGAGCAACTTCTTCCAACGATCCATGAGCAATTTGGTAATGATCCGTGCATTTTTCAGCATGATGGAGCACCATGTCGCAAGAATCATAAAAAAGTCGCTCGAAGTTCATGACATTGAAATTTTGGATCCTTGACTAGGCAACTCCCCGGATCTCAATCCCATTGAGAACCTGTGGTCAGTCCTCAAAAGGCGAGTGGACAAGCAGAAGCCCACAAATTGTGGTCAGCTCAGAGAACTAATATGGCAAGAATGGATCGCCATCAGTCAAAATTTGACCCAGAAGCTAATATCCAGCATGCTAGAGCGAATTACAAAGGTTATGAAGAACAAGGGTCAACACTGTAGCTGTGTCCCAAAGCTGAGTGCACGCACTTCGGAGTGCATTGACTTTGAAGGCCATGCCTCCGAAGTGCACAAAGGACCCTCCGAAGTGCATGAAGGACGCTCCGCCTTCACAGTTTTTTCAAACTCCGCCACCAGGGGTTCCCGATTAGCACTCTGTCACATAGCAACAGTGCGACAGGAGAGCTGCCATCCTGCCAGGACAGGTGGAGCCAGAATTGCTCATTTTTTGTTTTCATGTTTTACTCATATTGGAGGCGACGGTGATTAGCTGAGGCCAGGAAAGTTACATTGGTTTACTTGGAGCTTACTTGAATAATGTAATGATAGCCTACATATGAAAAACTACACACACACACAGCAGTTCTTCATATCGTCATTGATATCGTCATAGCTCTAAACAATTTCTCTTTTCCTTCCTAAACCAGACCAGACCCCCGTACTGCAAGATAAACCTGAATGTGCCAGTTCTGGACAGGTGTTTCAGTGACTCTGATACAAGGCCTGATTTTCGTCTGAGGGAGGCCCTGACAGTGCTGCTGGATCTTCTGAGAAGTGAACTATAACATTGATGGGGTGCTAAAATTGAGACCCTGGTGTTTCTCTTTTGTCTGGCGAGTGGTACATCATACAGAGTGCTCTCCAGAGTGTCTGACATGCCTTGATCCACTATCCACTGAGTCGCTGAGGAGGTGCTGACTATTAACCACCAAAAGATTCACCTCCCGAAGACCCCAGAACAGACCATTTGTTCCCTTGATCAAAACAACATTTCTGAATTTGTTCAAAAGTACTTATCTCTTTGCTAAAAGAACTACAGTGTTGAATATATCACGTAGATGAAACACTTCGGCAGTAGACCTTAGTCCATAGACCATATTTAAAGGAATAGTTTGCCCCAAAAAATGACAATTACCCCATTATTTATTCACTCTCAAGCCATTTTTGGTGTATATGACTTTTTTATGTTAGACAAATAAAATCCTACGTCATCCGCTGGAACGCCACTCTTTCATGAATGCACGTACGACAGATTGCAGTTTATAAAGATTTAAATATGGATATTTTTCTTACACAAACTAATCACTTCATTTTCAGAACATCTTTATTAACCCCTCAGAGCTGTGTGGAGCACTTTTTTATGACTTTTTTTGATTTATACACTGTATTGGAAGAGACAGGACATATCTGACTGCATTTGTCTGAAAGAAAAGTCATATACACCTAGAATGGCTTGAGAGTGACTAAATCATGGGGTAGTTTTAATTTTGGGTGAGCTATCTCTTTAATTTTAGACTGGAATAAGGAACAAGGGTGTGAGGGGTAGAAATACAATTTTTAATGGATTGTATTGTTGTACTGATACTGTTTTTCTAATTAAGTGATAGGGTCTTTATACAGTGTGTGTCATTGTAACATCTATCCCTCATTGCCTCGTTTTCATCTGTGCTAAATTTCATTATGGTGTCTAGCCTGCATAGTCTAAGAAGACAAGTAAATGATCATCGATGTTAGCCATTGTTTCCTATTGTTTGTTAATATCTGAAGATTCTAAATTGTTGTAATAGTGGTTGTTTTATTGTTATTATTTACTAATAACTGTACAACTCACTGTATTTATTGTCAGTTTACTGCAGTTGTACTTTGTTGTATAGGTTTGATTTACATTCAGTGTAAATGATAATCCATGTTAGCCATTGTTTCCTATTGTTTTGGTAATATTTGAAGATTCTAAATTGTTGTAATAGTGGTTGTTTTATTGTTATTATTTACTAATCACTGTACAACTTAATGTATTTATTGTCAGTTGACTGCTGTCTGTTTTGATTTACATTCCTGAGTATTAGTTTCCCAATTCAGACTTCGCCAAGTGATGATCCAGCAGCACTTTATCAGCTCTCCAATGAACTCACGGCTCAAGCTTCGGTGCTGGCTAACCACCAGCATCAGCTAGCCAGATTAACTACCCTCACCAAGGAGCTGGTGTAGACCCTACAGGCACTTCAGCTTCCCACGCCAGATGCTGCTGCTCACCTACCCAGTCCACCTCAGCCCAGCCCGGCAGCTGCCACTTCTCTGACCAACCTGCGGCTGGCTTTCCCGGAGAAATTTGATGGCTCTCCAGCAAAGTGTAAGGGCTTCCTACTTCAGTGTAATCTCTTCCTCAATCAACAACCCTCTCTGTACCCCACAGACAGTTCCCACATTGCCTTTGTGTGTTCGCTACTCACTGGGAGAACGCTGGATTGGGCCACGGCAGTTTGGAGCAGTGATCGTTCTGTGTTTTCCTCCTACACACACTTCTTACAACGCTTCAGGGAAGTTTTTGAACATCCTCACAGGGGCAAGGATGTGGGCGATCAACTGATTTCACTGATGCAAGGGAATAAATCTAATGTTTCGCTCCCTAGCAGCCCAAACGGGATGAGTCCTTGAAATTATTCTACCGCAAAGGTCTCAATGCTGACTTGCAATCAGAGCTCTCATGCCGTGACGAGGGGCACACACTCGAGCAACTGATCCAGCTTTCCATCTGCCTCGACAACCTCGTCCAAGCTTGTCGTCCTGTCCGCAGCCACACTGCCCCAGCGGTCACCCCACCAGGACAAGCTGAACCCGAGCCCATGCAAGTGGGCTTCACCCGCCTCAGTGCCGAGGAACGAGATTGACGCATTCGCCTCAACCTCTGTCTGCACTGCTGTCTCCCCGGTCATCTGAAGCTCTCCAAGAAAACCACTGCAGTGAGTCTAAATTCAAGTTTCTCTACCAGCATTGAAATCTTTGCATGTCAATGATAAATTAATTGAGACAACGGCATTGATAGATTCTGGGGCTGCTGGTAATTTTATTGACACTGAATTTGCTAAGACCCACAGTATTCCCCTTGTCTCCTGTGACTCTTCTCTGGCAGTGAACACGGTAAACGGGCAACCACTGGGCGATGGGCTGGTTAATCACACCACGGAGGGAATTCAACTCAGCATCGGGGCCCTGCATACTGAAACATTCTGTCTATTCGTCTTCCAGTCCCCCAACAACCCAATCTTATTAGGCTTTCCCTGGCTGGAGAAACACAACCCAACCATTTCCTGGTGTGCTGCAAGGAGACCTATCTATCAACTCTCTCCGATCCTCTCCCAAGCAAGCCCATCTCTAAAGTGGACCCTCAAGATTCTCCCCAAGTTCCCGGTTTACCCAGCGAATATCAAGATCTGGCGTTAGCCTTCAGCAAGACCAAAGCCTCTCAGCTACCACCCCATCGTGCCAGTGACTGTGCTATCGATCTCATCCCCGGCTCTCATCCACCTAAGGGTCGAGTGTTCCCTCTGTCACAGCCCAAATCGGATGCTATGCAGGTGTACATCAAGGAGGAATTGGCCAAGGGCTTCATCTGTCCATTCACCTCTCCAGCCTCAGTAGGTTTTTTTTTTTTTTTCGTGAAAAAGAAGGACGGCGGCCTCTGGCCCTGCATCGACTATCGAGGACTCAACAATATAACAGTTAAGTTTCGCTACCCACTTCCACTGGTGCCGGCGGCTCTGGAACAACTACGCTCAGCCAAGCATTTCACCAAACTAGATCTCCAAAGTGCATACAATCTCATCCGCATCAAGAGCAGGATGAGTGGAAGACAGCATTAAATGTGAACACAATGAATATTCTGTCTTGCCTTTCGGCCTAGCCAACAGCCCATTGATCTTTCAAACCTTTATAAATGATTTTTTTCCAGGACATGCTAAACTGATGGGTGATAGTTTACATAGACGACATACTGATCTACTCAGTCAACTTCCAAGATCACGTCAGACATGTCCACAAGGTTCTCAAAAAGACTCACTGACTTCCAGCTCTATGCCAAAGCAGAAAAATTAATTTCATCAAAAGTCCATCTTGTTTGTTGGCCCCGACGAACCATGCTTAAGGAGCTGGAAAAATTCCTGGGTTTCGCTAACTTTTACAGACGCTTCATCAGAAACATCTGCACCGTGGCAGGTCCCCTAACATCCGTGGTAAAAAAAGCCAACTACCGCTTAAGATGGACCAAGCTAGCTCTCGCCGCTTTTGATCTATTTAAGCAAAGGTTTACCTCAGCACCCATCCTCCACCACCCCGACCCAGATCTAGAGTTCATTGTAGAAACTGACGCTTCCAGTACCGGTATCGGAGCCATTCTCTCCCAACGGCAGGGGTCTCCACCCAAGCTATTTCCCTGTGCTTATTACTCACGCAAATTGACCTCCACGGAACAAAACTATGATGTGGGTAACCGAGAACTACTTGCCATGAAGGCAGCCTTTGAAGAGTGGAGGCACTGGCTCGAGGGAGCTAAGCACCCGTTCACCGTCATCACTGACCACCAAAACTTGGAGTACTTACATTCTGCCAAATGCCTGAACCATCAAGCCAGATGGGCACTGTTCTTCACACGATTCCATTTCACCGTCACCTACCGACCAGGATCCAAAAATACCAAAGCCAATGCACTCTCTGAACCAGCCACAGCACCACTCTCCCAAGAACCCATCCTACCATCCCCCATCATCATTGCTCCTGTGTTGTAGGATATCGTGACGGAGATTTCAGAGGCTCAAGCCAGCGATCCTACACCTGCTGCCTGTCCTCCAAATCGCACCTCAGCCTCTCCACCAGCATCTCATCCAACAAGTTCATGCAACACCTAGCTATAGCCATCCTGGCATTAACACCACTGTCCAGCTGCTCACTAATCGTTCTGGTGGCCCAGTCTCCAAGCCGACACCATTGCTTACATTCAAAATGTCAAGAAGACAAAATATTAACCCAAACTAAGTTTTCTTGCAGACTGTCTGAGGTTGTCTTTCAAAATCTTCTTATAGTATTCCTTTTTCATGTTTTCATTCAACCCTGATGAGATTCCCAGTTCCAAACGCACTGAAACATCCCCATAGCATTATAATCCCACAACTATGTTTCACTGTGGAAACGGTGTTCTTGGGGTTGAATGCCTCTCCCTTCTTTCTCCAAACATAGGCAACATCTCTATGGCCAACAAGCTCTAGTTTTGTCTCATCTGACCAAAGGACACATTTCCAATATGCATTACATTCCCCCAGGTTGTCCTTAGCAAACTTCATTCTAGCTTGGAGGTGTCACATCTTCAGAGGTGGAGTCTTTCTTGGTCGGCAAACTCTCAGTACATTCCTGTGCAGGGCTCTAATGACTGTCTTCGTTGAGACATCAATTCCAGACTTGGCTAGGTCATTCACTAGTGTCTTGGCAGTTGTTTGTGGGTCTTTTGAAACCTCTCTCACTAGTTTTATTTCCAAAGTTATTGAAATCTTTCGCTTCCTGCCTCTGCCTGTCTTGTTCTCTACTGTGTTGGTCTCTTTAAACTTCTTGATAATGCATCTCACTGCAGTTCTTGTGTATCTTGCTTTGATAAATGTGTGTATCCTTCTCCATCTTTATGAGCATTAACAATTCTTTCTCTCAAGGACAGTATTCTAGAACTTCAAGCCAGAACTCTGTATTTATTTATTAATTAATTTACTTATGTACTACATGTCAGATAAGAAACTGAATCAATAAATGAAAACTTGTGTCAGATATTGCACAAAACTAAAGAAAACTTAAATGCATGGCCAGACTTGCGTGCCCTGTGCCCATCTTCTCATCAGTGCAGATTTTTTCTTTTCCACATTCTGCGCTGCTGAATGTGGAAAAGAAAAATAAAGGAAAAGAGAATTATTCACATAACAGGGAAAAGACTGGCAAACATAAGTTATTTTCTCTTCATCCATAGGATGGTGGGGGATTGGCAAGGCTAATAATTGTAGAGATAGGCCTTTCCAACTGATTTCCAACTGATTTTTGATCCAAAATATGGGCAGAAAAGTAACCTCTGTGAGCCTTAAAGCATTACCTGATCTACAACCAGTAGTTGATTCTTAAGAAAGTATGTTGTCTCGGAAGACCTTACTCTGTTCCTGCTGTCTAGCAAAAAGTAATTAAAGTAATTAATTTTTGTTTGTTTGTTTGTTTGTTTGTTTGTTTTTTGTGATATAGTTAATAATTTTTTAAAAGAGTCATTTGCATTGCACCTTTATGTGCAGTTATTTTAGACAGTGTGAATATGTGCCATGTGCAGTGATGCCTTATTAAAAGAATAGTTCACCCAAATATTTATTCACCCTTAGGTCATCCAAGATAAATATAAAATTGTTTCTTCATTGGAACAGATTTGGTAAATATTGTATTACATCACTTGCTAATGGATCCTCAGTGAATGGGTGCCATCAGAATGTGAGTCCGAACAGCTGATAAAAACATTACAATAATCCACAAGTAATCCACACCACTCCAGTCCATCAATGAATGTCTTGTGAAGTAAACAGCTGCATCTTTGTAATAAAAACATACATCATAAAAGTCCATTATGATGTATTTAATTATTTTTAAGTATACTGTAGTTTATATATTTATTATGTCAATGCATATAAAAGCCTATACGTAAATGCCTGTCCATTTTCTCTCATAGATTCTGACAACAGTGTGTACAAATAAATATGTTAATCAATAAATATTTTCTTTCAGAGCACTATATAGAGAACACATGCTATGTGAGTAATGCAGCTGTGTTCCAACAGACTTTTGAATCTAGATTTCATCTTGTTAAAGTGGTGATTAAAGATCTGTAGTCTTTCATTATGCAGTCCCTTTGCTGTTTTTGCTATATTACATGTTCTTCATTTAATCTAGTGTGTCTTCTAGAGTCTTCTCAAATATAATCAATAATATGCTGTTTCCAGAGCTTGTTCTGTGCTCTTTAGCAATGATTCATAACGGCAACCTTAGTGTGCATATGTCATGCAAAGGGTCAGTGATTACAGATTACATACTCTTTTTAAGTGAAAACCTTTCAATTCAACCTGAGTCCCTCTGAATGGAATTAAACTGGCATTTTCAGCAAAGACCACAGCCATAATACACCTTTTTAAGATAAGGAAAGTGAGTTTTAACTTCATAGCTCTTACTAGGAGGCCTCCAGTACGAAAGCACATATTCTTTGCTGTTTTACATCACTTATTATTTACTTCATATTATGTGAGCAGCTTCAGCAGCCCCCAAGGAATGAAGCAAGGTATGATCTTCATGCTTTATATATATATATATATATATATATATATATATATATATATATATATATATATATATATTTATTTATTTATTTTTTATTTTTTATTTTTTTTCTCCAAGTGCGACAACTGGCAGACTATTACCCTCCTAGCAGTGCCTGGAAAGGCATTTTCCTTTGTCCTCCTAAACTGCCTCAGATAAGCTGTTGAGTCCTGCCTTAGAAAGCAACAAGCAGGCTTCTGAATTAGTCAATCCTTTATTGTTCTGCAACAAGTGGTTGAATAATCGCTGGAATACCAACAATGGTTCTTACTGAACTTTGTCAAGGCCTTTGAAATACTTCCTGATCTCTTGACGAAAATGTAAAAACATTTTTTGAGCTATCATTTTTAATGTATTAATGCCCAGATAAATTAAATGTTTGTTTATAGCTAAGATAATCTTGCCAGAACATTAGCCAATGTTTTGAGGAATTTCCTTGCTAGCTGGGTATCCATTAGCATTCCCATTATTCTCAATAGCAATTGCTCCCCTGACAGCAAATTTCATCCGGCCTGATTCTGGCCCACACTCCTGCAAATCCGCAAAACGGACTTGGGCCAGTGTCTTTTGGCACAACGGGCCAATACCGGCACGCATCTGGTTTTCCGCTCATCTGGGCCAGCACTGGGCCAGCTCCGTACCAGACTCGGCCCGGATCCGCTCTGTGATAGTAGACCGTGCCCACTGAAACCAGACACGGGCCGGATCCGTCTAGGACTGTGATACAGCACTGAAACGGATGTGACTGTAACGCGGACTTGCCGGTTGAAAACGAATCTGGCACAGAGTCAGATGCTGTCTGGGTCAGTTGGTGCAGGACCCCAGTGGCCATTTTTGCTCTTAGTTCTGGGCACAAATGTTATCTGTTCTCAAATTATGTATTTATTTTGATATTATCATTACCACCTCAACAGAGACTGAGCATTTGACTAAAAGCAGCTTTGAAACCCCAAACGGGGTGTTTAAACAGAATTAGAAAAACAAATTATTGCCCAAAGTGACATATTTGGGACAAGTTGGGACTCAGGGCAACACATTATTTCAGCAAATAAAAGCAAAGTATCTAGCAAAACCAAAAATTGTTACTGGTATTGTGCAAATAATTGGACTTTTGGTCCAGTCACTAGTACATTTCTTTATTTTCACAGAAACTCCTCAACAAAGCTCTGAAAGGAAAGATGCCAATTAACAGATTTTTTATGTTTTCACTATCATAACATGTAGAATACACTTTTGAAGGTACTACATTAAAAAACACAGCCACGGCGGGGGTACTTGACTTCTTCACTAAGTTTATTTTTAAAGGAACAACTACTAGTTGGTGGTGCCACCTACAGGCACTATTGGGAATAGCAATATCACAAACATAACAAGAATGGAGCAGATGAATGATACAAAGATGTCTTCAGTGAAACACTTTGATGCTAATAAGTCTTTTAATTTAGTTTGTTTCAGGTTTGATCTGTTAAGGCTAGAATACATGTGTTTTCCCAGACTTTTTGCCTAGAATTGCAGTCTGAAGGAGTCAGCAATTGTTGTTGGAAATCAAAGCCAGTCTGCAGATTTTTTTTGGCGGTCAGAATTGATAGATTTCACAGACTCTAATTTTTTAGCCCCAAACTATGAATCCAGCCATTCTGAAGATATCGAACATGTTTCATATTCAGATTTTAGAACACATATTGTTTTCATTTGTCATGTGTTTCCTAGCAATGAGGCATGTGCTTCTGCATGAGTTTGTTGTGTTTGGAACAATGTGAAAGTCTGGAAGTGTGTGATCTTCACTTGTTTAGTGAATGATGCCCAGTTTTTCTCTTTAACCATTTACATATACTGTGTTTCGCAATTATGTTTTTGGAATCATGTTGTAGTTCAAAATGTCAAAGATTGTGCAAAGGTAGAAATCCAAGTGGTGGCCCACCAAGATGTGACTAAACATACTAAATTCAGTGCTTCTGTATGAGTTATTTGGGCAATGTGTCCTTTAAGGTCAGCTCACCATTCAAGCCTCCTTCAGGGTGTAAGACTCCAAACAGTGGATACACATACAAATGCTTGCACATTTGTTCTGTCTTCCATTAAGAAACTGTATAGCAGAAAGCTACAGCTAGGCAGATATTTTTAGCAATAACTTTTATTTGTAGTTTATATTGCTAGATTTCGATCAGAGGACTCTTATTGGAGAAGTAATAGCACTGATAGGAGCCAGACAACATTTTCATATTGCATTTAGACCGCAAGCTATTTTGAGAAGATAAATTACATCAACTATCATAAACGCCTCACAGACAGACTTGGTGGGCATAAATGTTTAAGTTTAAATGTGTATGTATGTTTAATGAGATGACTGATTTATCTAACAGTGGCAGTCATTATAGAACAACTTCTTCTTCTTCTACTTCTTATCCTCACTATTCCACTCTCACTAATGCTGGTAAACACATTGCGTTATGTGACGTTCCAGAGAAGCTGTCCATCATCATTTGAGTACATGCCTAAACTCTTCTGAATATTTATGTCATTTACAATTGTTGTTTGTCAGATTGATATGATATGAGCCTGGTGAATTGTTGTGTAAGCCAAGGCTGTATGACCTCTGTCATTCTGGTCAGACTCTACGATTTACACTATTATGACATTCAGTATTTACTGAATGATCAGTTGTGTCACGTAGCATCTTTGATATGGGAAAAGGAAATTAAATGGTAACACACAAACCCAAGCAAGCTACTTTGCTAATAATAGCGAAGTGGACTGTTGACTGGGTTATTATTATTAACTAAATACAACTGAAATGAAAAACACTAGATCAGAAATGCTCAAAACCTTTCCAAATGAGGGGTCACCAATCAAATTTGATTTTTCAAGCTGATTGGCTGAGAGGAGTGTGATATTCTAGTAATATCAAAACTCCAAACATATCACCGTTTGTATCCCTCCATTTACAGTGTTTCTCACAGGGTGTGTCATGGTAGAAAAAAAATACTTTTTTCAAGTCACAGTTTTTTAATCCAGAATGTACTTGTTTAGACTTCAAATATGTTGTTTGTTAATAAAGATAACGTCTATTTGAAAATTTGCTTCAATGATTTCTGAGATGTGATCTCCAGGGCGTCTTCACTGTGAGATACAGCTGTATATCGGCACACTGTGATTACAGATTGCCAAAACACATCCGTGCCGATCTACAGTGGGGTAAAAAAGTATTTAGTCAGCCACCAATTGTGCAAGTTCTCCCACTTAAAAAAGATGAGAGAGGCCTGTAATTTTCATCATAGATATACCTCAACTATGAGAGACAAAATGAGAGGAAAAAAAAAAAAAAAAAAAATCCAGAAAATCACATTGTAGGATTTTTAAAGAATTAATTGGTAAATTCCTCTGTAAAATAAGTATTCGGTCACCTACAAACAAGCAAGATTTCTGGCTCTCACAGACCTGTAACTTCTTCTTTAAGAGGTTCCTCTGTCCTCCACTCATTACCTGTATTAATGGCATCTGTTTGAACTCGTTATCAGTATAAAAGACACCTGTCCACTGCCTCAAACAGTCACACTCCAAACTCCACCATGGCCAAGACCAAAGAGCTGTCAAAGGACACCAGAAACAAAATTGTAGACCTGCACCAGGCTGGGAAGACTGAATCTGCAATAGGTAAGCAGCTTGGTGTGAGCAATTATTAGAAAATGGAAGACATACAAGACACTGATAATCTCCCCCTGCTTAAGCTAGTACATGTCCGGGCCCGTCTGAAGTTTGCTAGAGAGCATTTGGATGATCCAGAAGAGGATTGTGAGAATGTCATATGGTCAGATGAAACCAAAATAGAACTTTCTGGTAAAAACTCAACTTGTCATGTTTGGAGGAAACATCATGCTTTGGGGCTGTTTTTCTGCAAAGGGACCAGGACGACTGATCCGTGTAAACGAAAGAATGAATGGGGCCATGTATTGTGAGATTTTGAGTGAAAACCTCCTTCCATCAGCAAAGGCATTGAAGATGAAACGTGGCTGGGTATTTCAGCATGACAATGATCCCAAACGGAGTAGGAGGAGTGGCTTCGTAAGAAGCATTTCAAGGTCCTGGAGTGGCCTAGCCAGTCTCCAGATCTCAACCCCATTGAAAATCTTTGAAGGGAGTTGAAAGTCCGTGTTGCCCAGCGACAGCCCCAAAACATTACTGCTCTAGGGGAGATCTGCATGGAGGAATGGGCCAAAATACCAGCAACAGTGTGTGAAAACCTTGTGAAGGCTTACAGAAAACGTTTGACCTGTCATTCCCAACAAAGGGTATATAACAAAGTATTGAGATGAAATTTTGTTATTGACCAAATACTTATTTTCCACCATAATTTGCAAATAAATTCTTTAAAAATCCTACAATGTGATTTTCTGGATTTGTTTTTTTTTTTTTTTTTTTTCTCTTCATTTTGTCTCTCATAGTTGAGGTATACCTATGATGAAAATTACAGGCCTCTCTCATCTTTTTAAGTGGGAGAACTTGCACAATTGGTGGCTGACTAAATACTTTTTTGCCCCACTGTACAGACATATCACAGTAAGATAACAAGTATCTTTTGTGGAACACATACAAAGAAATGGCACTCTTTTAGGTGCAATTACAACTTTGTGATTTTGGGACTGAATTTTACTGTATTTATAAAACCAAGGCCTTGAAGTCAGTGGTTTTGGTTTAATTTGGACATCGAGTGTATAGAGAGACTTTAAATATAAAAACGGATATATAGTCTCTATATACACAACATGCTCTATGTCCAAATGAAAACAATTTCCACTAACTATAAGGCTTTGAATTTATCAAGGACATCTTTCTCAAAGACAGCACTGAGACTTTTAGAGTCCAATGTCATTGGCATTGTCTTTTCAAACCCACAGTCTTTAAAGTTTTCTCAATTTCTATGCATTTTAAATTCCAATCTCACTTTATGTTGCCTGTTTTCTAGATGAAAGTGAGTGAAGCATGTTTAAATGACTGGTGGAAGTGAGGTAAGTGAAGATTGCCATCCATAGCCTTGGCCAGATCTCTCTCAACCCCTCTAAAGTGTTCCTATTTACCTGAAGATATTGATCTCACTCTTCTTCCTCCTCCTTCCTCCAGCTGCTGTGAAAAGGGCTTCAGAGACATGGCAAAGATGGACTAAGCCAAGCGTTAAATTGGCTTTTTAAGGGAAATGAATAAATAACTTTGAGGAACTGATCCCTTGGCACTGCACATCTATCGTACTTGCATTTTTACAGAGGCCTGCCAACTTGAATGGCCTGTTCTGACACGCAAACATGGCATTTGTGCTGTATTTTACTATAGTTAATTAAAATAATGCCTGTCTTTAAAAATTGGTTTATCAGTTGGTATATGATAGGTCTGTGCTATCCAGATCCCCCAAATTTTTATGGCCACTTAAACACAGCAGTTATGAGTGAGAAAGTACTGAAGGATAAAAAAATAAAAATAAAAAAAAATCAATCAATACCTATTAAAACATGTATGCTTCCCCTACGTTCTCTCGAAGCTGCGTCGGAACGCTATGGGAACGCCCCTGGCGAGACACCGTACTGAAGCGTGTGTAGAACTAGTCCAATCATGGCCGGCCACGTCATGAGCGAGATGACGTAACCATCCAGGAAGTACAAGAGGGCACCGGCAACACGCTCATTTAGCTTTTTGCTCTTCAGCGTGCGCGTGCTGTGTGTGTGTGTCTGAAAAAAAAGAAACTATGTCCAAGGCAAAGCAAAAGAGCAGACGGGGTTTTAGACGGTGTGTTCCCCTATGCCCTCGCTATTTGGCTGAGGGGGACACACACGATCTTTGCCTCGTCTGCTTGGGAGCGGAGCATGCACAGTCAGCCCTCGAAAAGGCTGACTGTCATGACTGCGGTCTCCTCTCTATCCGTGTGCTCCACTCCCGGGCTGCCGTGTTTGATGAAACCGGCCAGCCCCGCGATCCCGCTGGCAGTGGTCCCGCTGTAGCTGAGGCTCAGCGTAGACTGCTGTCATGGGGATCGCAAACGGATCTGTTGGAGGGATCTGAGACGGGCTCTGCCTTATCTCAGTCTTCACCCAACAGATCCACAGCCGCTTCTCAGGGGTCGGAAGCCCGTGCTGCGGTTTCTTCCTCCCCTAAGAGCGGTGCGGCGCTTCATCTATCTTCCTCCGAGGAGGTCGATGTGATGAGCGTCGATCCCCCAGAGACTGTGGATTCTCCCCCACAGTATGAGGAGCTGGTGGAGGTTGTGACTCGTGCGGTGGCCAAACTTAATATCGTTTGGCCATCAGAGAAGCAAGATGTTCGTCCTCGTAGCAAACTGGACGAACGCTTTCTTCGCTCACAGTCACAACCTTCACCGCGGGGTCTTCCGTTTTTCCCTGATCTGCACACTGAGGTGTCTAGATCATGGGCGAAACCTTACTCATCTCGCATTTTTAGCCCCACCACCACTACATATTCCAACGTGGTGGGGCTGAGTGAGATGGGTTATGGGGCGATGCCACCGGTTGAGCAGACGCTAGCTAGCTATCTCTCACCGGTATCGGCGTCGTCCTCTGAGGGGGCACACCTCATAGCCTCCAGTCTCTCAACCGAGGTTGTTGAGACCATACTCCAATCCAGGGCTCCCTCCACGAGGAAGCTGTACGCCCTGAAGTGGAAACTTTTCACTTCTTGGTGCGGACAATGGTTGCAGGACCCAGTTAACTGCCCGGTTGGTACAGTTCTGGAGTTTCTGCAAGACCGTTTTTCCGCAGGGTTGGCTCCCGCCACCCTGAAGGTATACGTGGCAGCCTTAAGTGCCTACCACGCTCCTCAGGATGGCCTTTCAGTTGGGAGAAACCCCCTCGTAACACGCTTCCTCCGGGGTGCGCTGAGGCTGAGGCCTTTGCGGTGCAACAAGGTTCCCACCTGGGACCTGGCAGTGGTTCTGGAGGGTCTCTACGGAGCTCCCTTCGAGCCACTCGAGGAGGTGCCAGTCAAGTTTCTAACACTTAAGACTGTTCCTCCTCGCTATCTCCTCCCTTAAACGGGTGGGAGACCTGCAGGCACTTTCAGTATCATACCTGGAGTTCGCTCCGGGCATGGTCAGGGCATTTCTTTACCCCAGACCGGGGTATGTCCCGAAGGTGCCTGCAGTTACGCCGGGTCCCGTTGTACTGCAGGCCTTTTGCCCTCCAGCCTTCCAGGATGCGGGTCGAGAGAGACTGAACCTGCTGTGTCCAGTGCGAGCACTGGACACTTACGTCCACAGAGCTGCCCTGTGGCGTAAGGTAGATCAGCTTTTTGTGTGCTTCGGTGGTCCGAAGAAGGGGTCTTCGGCCACCAAGCAGACCATAAGTAGGTGGGTGGTCGAGGCCATCTCACTTGCTTATGGGTCCTCGGGTCTCCCTTCTCCTATGGGGGTCCGAGCACACTCGACCCGGAGTATGGCGGCCTCTAAGGCCATCCACCTGGGGCTGTCTCTTAGCGACATCTGTAATGCGGCGGGCTGGTCCTCTCCGCATACCTTTGTTCGCTTTTACAACTTGGACATGCCTTCCACACCAGGTGCCCGAGTCCTCGCCTCCTGATGTGCTCTCTCACACAGGTGGGTCTGGACTCACTCGTATGGCGCAGTTGGTATTCTCGTTCCCATAGCTTTCCGACGCAGCTTCGAGAGAACGTAGGGGAACGTCTCAGGTTACGTATGTAACCATGGTTCCCCAAGGGAACGAGAAGCTGCGTCTCGTTGCCATACTCTTGGCACCCTCTTGCATGCTTCGCTTTCGAGCAAGCTAAATGAGCGTGTTGCCGGTGCCCTCTTGTACTTCCTGGATGGCTACGTCATCTCGCTCATGGCGTGGCCGGCCATGATTGGACTAGTTCTACACACGCTTCAGTACGGTGTCTCGCCAGGGGCGTTCCCATAGCGTTCCGACGCAGCTTCTCGTTCCCTTGGGGAACCATGGTTACATACGTAACCTGAGACGATTTACAGTATGTGAAACACATTTTTTTTTTTTTTAACCCATGAATTTTTATAGTACATAATAATAATAATAATAATAATAATAATAATAATGTATTTTGTTTTTACCAGAAAAAAAAAAAAATGTTTAGAATGACGTCAAGGTAAAATAATGAGTATGATGAGTAATTATAAACATTCATTTTTTGGTTGAACTATCTTTTAGTTATCCTCAACTAAAAGAGTACAACAAATGTATTAAATTACATTCTTATGTAATATCCACAAACATAAACTTCCACGTCAATTATTTTTATTTAATAGCTTTGCAATGTTTAAATAAATACACAATGTCATATGAATGACATTTATGAAATTTCCATGGTACTTTGGCATCCTTTTTGAAGCTTGAATGTCTCAGAAACTCTAGCAATTACTCCAAATCCTCATTCTGTGATTCAGAGAAGAAAGTAAGTCATATGGTTTTAAAATGATAACTGAGTGAGTAAATAATGCCAGAAGTTTTATTTTAGGCTGAACTATCCCTTTAAGCATAGAGTCAATTTTTTTTAAAGCACAGTGAATTTAGAGGCTATTTCAATGGAGGAAACCATCTGTCCATGAGTTTAAAATCCCAGAATCCCTTGATTACAGCCTCATGAAGACTGAACAACTGAACAAGCTGTTATAAACTGCACTTCCATTACAAACTTCATCCTGCAACCACGACTGCTCTCAGTGTGATTTGGTAATAGGTGTTTTGCATGCCTTTGATTTAAAGTAGTTTCTGCAAGTTATTTTGGAGTTTATTCTGACTAATTTGTTATTGTTTGATGTTACTGAAAGCTTGTTTGAAAACACATGTTCGGATGTTACGTGTAGATTGTGTACAACAGGGTTTTTTTTTTTTTTTTTTTTTTTTGATGAGGCCTCAGAATAATACATATCAAATATGATACAGTCTTTAAAAGGTTCTTCTTCTGTGTGAAAATGGCTATTTAAGACACTAAAATACAGTGGAAAATCAGCATGTATCATTTAGGAGGTTATGCTCTGTGGGCTGTTTTTGAGTTCTAGTCCATCCCTGGTGATAGAGTTTAAAACATCCATTCATTTAACACATATCCTCTCACACCATACGGATGGGACCAATTAATGCCTCCAGCCGCCAGCATCTGCATCCACACAGTGTGGTATTCTTCAGCTTTTGTCATATGAATAATCACCTCTGATTAAACACCTGTGAATCTCTTCCACAAATTTCTCATTTTAGCTATAATTTGCTTCCTCTCACATTGCTGTGAAAATAATTGAATGAAAACAGAGAGAATACAAGTTTTTAATTCAAACACATATTATACGCAGTGCAACCCCACAAAGATGAGCTCTTTAAATTCAGGGCCACACTTCATAAGCGGATTTTACCTGTCTCCAGGTTTTGAAAATATGTTGCATTAATTCAGGCATGATGCATGGAAACTTTATTGGTTATACAGACTTGAAATTGCTGCCAATTAAGAATGTGTTTAAACTGACAAGAGCTCTGTCTTTTAAAGCAGTGATTTCATTTGCCTATATTAATTATCCAAACCTAAAACCTAATTAGATGTCATATTTACCATTAACTTGTCTCAAACATCTTTTCTGGTGTTCATCTCAAGTGATTCATTTTCAAGCCTTGTTACTTAATGAGAACATTCCTAATGAATGCATATCTGGATAAAGCTGGTTTGACAGTTTGTTAATATAAAAGACTCCCACCACTATTTCAATTATTAACTTGTTCCCATTATCTAACATGCAGGTATGCACCTGACTGCATAGCTGGACCTGCTTAGATTTTCACAAAAACAAGCCAAGACAGTAATAAATAAATATTTTGTTAAATGAGAGAATACATCGGGAGGTGGACTATATATTTTGGCCAGAAGTGATGGTTTAAAGTTAAAATACCTTATACTGTAGATTCATCTCAGGATGTTAACTGATGGACTGGAATTGAGTAGATTGCTTATGAATTATGACATATTTATGAAGTGTTTGGGATCTCATTCTGATGGGACCCATTCACTGCAGAAGACCCACTGGTGAGCAAGTGATGTAATGCTAAATTTCTACAAATCTGGAAAAGCAAACTCATCTACATCTTGGAAAGACCATGGATGAGTGCATTTTAAGCAGATTTAAATAGGACATATTTTAAAAATCTGACTTGAAAAATCTAAATGAATAACCAATGTGCAGCAAAAAGACTTGAAATGACCAGCGGAATGTATCTAAACGTGTGATTACACTTCTTTCCTGTAGTTATCTGTAAGAGGCGAGAGCCTGGTTTTGAAGCCTTGTGCCAAAATGGGTTTTATAACACATGAGAGAAAGTGTACAGCTGTGAATTGTATCTGGAGTAATTCCCTTGTGTTTAGAACCACACATGTGACCATTATGACAGCTAAATCAGATGCTTTGTTTGCTTTCAGTGGTCTTAACAGAAGAGACTGTTACTCTCTTTAAAACTTGTGAGGGCATATGTTCTTTCTTGAAAGGGGGAGAAATGTATTCCAGGATTTATTTTCTTGCTTTTTGGAATTGGTTCTCAGTTCAGTTCATTTTGTGACTCTGTCAAAAAAGGATACACAAATAAATCCCTATTCAGTTCATAGTCTATACTTTCCTATAAGGTTATTAAGGTTAAATAAAGTTATTTAAGATCATTTGGAATGTATTTTTAAATCATTTTGATTGTAAGGATCACTGAACATGATAGAGATGTCGTCACTGGATGCAATTGAGTGTTCTGCTTCCCCCTTCAGAATCAGTGGGTCTCATTAACTAATAATTGCATACAGATGTTCCTACTTATTTGAGTAGAGATGAAATAAGCAAGTCATTTGTAGCAAGACATTCAGCAATGGAAATACATCATTCTTCTTTTGCCATTCTGATGGTGGATAGCAAACCAAAGTAAAAGGTCTGTGTTCACCATCTACTGGACTGGAGTGTGAAGTGCTATGAGACACACAAAAGACTATTTTTTTATTGATTTATTTTTTTATTTTTTATTTTATTGTTTAAACATGAGGTTGTTTTTCACCAAACTAGATTTTAAATAACAATGTATTGTCATTATATTGTATATATTACATACACCCAACCATAAATTCATAAAACTTTCTTATTTCACAGAGAAGTCATGTTCGGAAATATACACAATTTGTGAGCATGCAGAGCATATACATTAAATACGAATCTCAAACGCTATAGCCAGAATTCACACTTGTGTATCTAATACTAGCTGCTGAATGCATTTATTTATTTATTTTTTTTTTTAAATACTGTTAATGTTTCAAGTAAGCATTGCATGAGAAAGTCATGGATCCTCATCCTAATGCTGATTTTTAAGAAGTGTATAAACACTTGTCTTTGCATATTTGAAAATCAGAACAATTTTTCAGCTGGTGTTAACGATGGTCAATGAACAACATAAAAGAATAGGCTTTTTTGAAGTTCTAGCATTTTTTTTTTATTGCTTTGTCAAGCATATGGTGAGGGATAGACAGATTCTGGGCAGGCTCTGCCAGGAATAGCTCACACATCCCAATCAACACCAGCATTTCTGTAAAACTCCCATTCTGAACTGATCCCAGCTGCCACTGAAAACCTGTTTCCTCTCTTAGAATCATTTATTGATAGACTCTGTACAATTAAGTACTTCTCCTATTTCCCTTGAAGAATATTTGGTATACTCCATTTGGTAAATCACTGTAATTAGAGTTGAACTCATACCAGCTTCTCTCAGTAAAACTGGGACACAGACTCTACGTTCCTGAACCCTTTATGTTCACAAAATCACCTTGAATATGATATAGGGTAAGATGCTGATAAACTGGATTACACTGGAGAGTAAATAGTAAGAGAAATTTTAGTTTTGGACTGAATATTTCTTCAAATATTTGAGCCAGAATGAAGAAAGTGGGTCCTCAGAACGGATGAGGTGGATATTATTTTTCAGCTACTCATCTTGTCTGAGGCAAAGTCTGAAACTAAAATATTTAAGAATCCAACCATTCACCAGGATCTCATAAATAAATTCTTCAACACATCCCAGAATACTGCTGGCTTGAATATAGCAATCCATTCAAAATTGAGCTCAAATCCAAAATAATTTATCTCTACACAACATTTCAACACAAGAACCTAAGTTCCCCTTCTGTCGTTCACGTTCGACGTTGTGTCGTAGTGAAGGACACTAGGGGTCGCTCTAGGGAGCCCGTACACCTCTGACAGCTTTGAGAAAAGGCCAATAGAGACAGAGCGACACACGTCATAATCTGAAAACCACGCCCACCGTCCTCTCAACTGACTTTGCATTGCGGGACGCTGCCTCCTTGTCATTCCTGACTTGTAACAAAAAACAGAACAATGTTTGAAAGCTGCTATGTGACAAGGTGAGTGTCAACAAGCTAAAAAACATAGAACTACGTTTTTATAAGCTGTCGACCCAAAAAACGTTTAGAGAGACAAAAGTAGAGCGCAACATGTCATATTACTAGAGAACTGCGCCCACTGGCGGGAAACTTAATCGGCGACAGTAAACGTTCATTAATTTTAACCATGTCCAATGATTATTTCACCTACCTGAAAGGAGGAGATATATTAAGAAACTTAATTTTATTGGTCTGTGTCAGTGCTCCTCTTCCTTACCTTAGAAATGAATGGCCCATCATGAAATTCCATGACATTACAACTATTTGTGTCTTTAATCGCTCGTTTTTGGGGTCGACAGCTTATAAAAGCATAGTTCTGTGTTTTTTAGTTTGTTTACTGTACACCTTGTCACACAGCAGCTTTCAGACATTGTTCTGTTTTTTGTTGTAAGTCAGAAATGACAAGAAGGGATGTTCCCGCAATACAAAGTCAGTGGAGAGCGTTGGATTATTTAAAAACATCCAGGTGTGCATAATTTAAGATGGTAAATATTTAATTGATGAGTTGTCAATATGATATGACAATACAATATACAAGGGCATGCTTTTACCGCAAAATTGGACATATTAACATGAAATGATAATGATAAAATATACCTCAGGTTTCTTGTCAAATCTCTTTGTACAGTCAATCGCAAAGCTCGTTTTGGTTTTAGAGGTGTTTTGTGTGTTCTGTTGCAGCATTTATGCTGAAACCAATGCTGCCACTCACTCTTTTTGCCACTCAGTGGCTGGAGCCGCACTCACTCCAGCTGACGGTGACGTCACGTGCATACCCTCTATAGCAGGGGTGCCCAATCCTGTTCCTGGAGATCTACCTAACTGCAGACTTTAGTTCCAGCCCTGCTCCAACACAGCTGTCTGTAATTATCTAGTGCTACCTAAGAGCTTAATTAGCTGGTTCAGGTGTGTTTAATCAGGGTTGGAGCTGAACTTTATAGGATGGTAGATCTCCAGGAACAGGATTGGGCACCCCTGCTCTATAGGAATTGGGGTGCAGTATTTGCATAGCTAGCTCCGCCCGGGCTGGCCAGGATAAGAGGAGGTGGCTATGCTTTGCTCATTCGTTCTATTTCTTCGCAGCCAAATGCAGCGTCTCTGTGAGAAGCAGCAAACACTCACCTCTTCGTCATTGGATCTACGGCATGGACAGCAGTCTCTTCCTTCTCAGACTCAGCCTGCTGCAGTGAGTCCCCTGGGTGCTTCGACTGCGAACTTGAAGAGAAGATTCCCTCTCAATAAAAGAGCAAATTACTATAAAAGAGTCAGACACGGTTGGTTTGTGTGTTTACAATGCCTTTCCATCCATGTCCTTCTGATTGTGGTTTCTACCTCTCCCAGAGCGATCAGCACGATCGCTGTCTTCAGTGTTTGGGGTGTGAGCATACTGAAGCAGCTTTCGGTGAGGGTGGATCACATACAGTTAAAAAAAATATATATATCGTCGCTGTCGGGCGGAAACCTCGTATGTCCAAATTTTGTAAATTTCATATTTTTTCACAAATCGATGCTATTGGTCAGTGCCCACGTGGATCTGTAATTTTTACAAATTATTAACTAATCTAAAGTGTTGAAAATAGCTTGAGAGCAAATCTCTTAACTCATTTGAACACTTCAACTGTCTGAGAAGAGCTCGTATCTCCACCTTTTCTTCACTCCGCTGGAGCGTCGGGGCATATGTCCCCTTCCATCTTCTTGTCACAAAGCACCGGCAAAAATAATTAGCATTGAATGTGTCGGGGGAAACAGTAAGGAGATGTTTGAATGATCCATTAATAAACTAGTGTATTCTGAGATAATGTCGCAAAGACCCTGACTCGCAATCTCTTCTTTGGACGCAGCTTTTGAAGGAAAGCATCTTTCCGGATTACATAATGAAAGCGTTTTTTTCTGATTTGTTTTATTTCGTTAAGTAATAATTTAAAGCTTTCTATTTATTTATTTATTTATTTGTCATGTTTGTGAGGCATGTAGCCTATTCGCTGAAAAATGTGATCGCGCTGACTCCTCATGTCCTGCAAAGCGATTTCAGCTTCTCCTCTTCAAAAACAATATTCACATAATAGCGCACATTTATCTAGGTTTAATGTTTAAACTAAAATTGTTCTATAGCTACTTTAACTGTTCTATAGATTTTATTTTATGCAAGTCGTAATGATTTAGGCTAAAAGGCAAAAGTCTTCCGCTGGCTGCTGTTCGTAAAAACAAACAAACAAACAAACTGATATTTAACGAACAAAAAAATGCTCCAAAAGTTTTTCTAAATTAACTTAATAAGAAAACGAAACGAAATATAACCACTTTGGCATTACATACAAAACGTAACTATGTTAATAGCTGAAACAGTAGTATAAGCTGTTCTGGAAGAATTAAGGGGAAAAAAGACGGACTCAGTTTTTTTGTATTGCATCATAGCTCTTAAACCTTTAAAATAGAGTTTAGGAAGATGTATGTAACCACAGTCGTTAGCTTTGGTTAACTATTGAAGCCTTTTCTCTTGTCAAAAGGCTCAATGCGTCCGCAGACTTTGTTTGCCTGCAGATTAATTTCCGCCTATTAGACAGTTTATCGCTTTATTTTGGTATTGCATCACTCATAGCTCTAACGTTTAAAATAGAGTTTAGGAAAATGTATGTAACCACAGTCGTTAGCTTTGGTTAACTATTGAAGCCTTTTCTCTTGTCAAAAGGCTCAACGCGACCGCAGACTTTGATGAACACTGCTGGCAGCAGCGAAGTCTGTGTCTGTACCATTCTTATCAATGACGGCGTAATCTCGTATCTCCCTGCTCCCAAGTCATAAAACCTCGTATCTCCGATAAAACATGATTTTGGGGAAATGTTGTCTTAATGTTGGTACACAACAGTGTATGATAGCAATATATGGTATAATACCAACTTTAACGATAAAATATTTAATAACTCAAAAAATATGCAGTTTTTTTCATTTCCTGAAAAATGACGGTTTTGGAGATACGAGGATTCCGCCCGACAGCGACGATATATATATATATTTTATAATTATATGTTGTATCTCTGATTCTCAATACAATATATTTTTGAAGTCGAAAATATATTTAATTTCAACCAAAATATGTTTCAAAATATATTTCAGATTCTAGAAATACATTTCCAACCTTACAGTAGAATGTGGATGGAGATCAAAAGATCAATCCATAAAGTAAAATGTATTTAATGTAAAATAATAATAATAATAATAATAATAATAATAAATAACACTGTTTTAACTGTTTTATTCTGCATTCCAGACAAGGTTGACATCCAAGCTAAGATGTCCTACTTCCAACTTAAGTGAGATCCAGTCAATCAAATGTCACGTCAACATATTTTTGTCAATTATGGCAAAAACTGGTGGAAAAAAATGCTGCCTTTCAATTTAAAAACAGCTGACGAAAATCTAAATTAAGATATTTTATAAACTTACCCCCGGTTTCACAGACAAGGCAGCTTAAGCCTAGTTGTTTCAACTGAAAGAAACTTGCACTGACTGATATTGAAATATGTCAGTACCCTTGTTTTGTCTCAAGATGCACACCAGTAATGTTTTTCTAAGGCATGTTTATAAAAAATGAGTTTAATGTCCTAACATTACTATGACCTAATCCTGGCTTAGTCTAAGCCCTGTCTGTTACAGGAACACTTTTTTTTTTTTTTTAACATAGGCTATTTTACTATTACCAAAGTGGCTTAGTGCTGGTCACGTTGAAAGTTACCTAGCTGGGGACTATTTTTAGGCGCTGCGTAATGTCATTGTGCCTGCTGCACCCATGGTATGGCAGCAAAGTTCCCTGATTATTACACCAGAATAAGAGCATAGTTTCTATCCATATCAGGCTGAAAAAATGCAACTTTTCATTTTATGTTGGTATTAGTACACAATGTGAACAGAACAGTCAAGTTTTAAATAGGAAAAATATTACAAATATTTGATCATTTCTGAACGAGATGCTAATCATATGCAATGATTTATGCTAAGCTATGCTAAAAGTTATGCTACCGGCAGACCGGTAGCACTTATTTATTTTTGCAGAGCCCAAAATGGTTCTTCTATGGCATATTGCTGCCAAAATTCCTGTTTTGAAATATTTATAAAAAAAAAAAAAATGGACATTACAAATTTCCTGGACATTACACTAACTCAGACAGAGCATTTCTTGTTTACAAGTACTGATAAACAAAATGCACATCTCAATATAAAGCAGACTGGTGACCCCCAGTGGCTATTTCATCCTATTTCATCTTGACTAACTTCTTATAAACATGTTCATGCAAGGTGCTTACCTGACACAGCATCTGGAAGAGTTCCTCGGCTTACATCACCTTATCTGGGAAAGACTGTGGAACATTCTGGCTTACCATGTTCCAGGACTCCAGGGTTTGGTCCATCTCAGCCCATCTATAGGAACAAGATTATTTAGGTCCATCTTCATACGGTATGTGTTGATAATAAATAAGATGCTTACACAATTTCTTTCCAGTCTTTGATTTCTTCCAGAAAAACATCTTCCAAAAATCGGCCAAGCACAGTCTATTGTGTGGCACAAGTGTTGAGCCAGGGAATTGGTCTTGGAGGTTCTGGCACCAGGTTTTTTCTTAACACCATGTAAATTTGCAGCAAACTGACACTTTTAGATTTTCCAGTCCTGGGTGTTCTTGAAGATTGTTGCTCTGACAGCTGCTTTGGTACCTTCTTCTTGCTCAAGTCTCAGCTGTCTACAAGTACCTATAGAGCAAAGGGGTCAGGCACTCTTCAGGCACTGGCACCAATGACCTGATTCTGTTGGCAAACCAAATCCACATGGAGAATAGTGGCACTACCTGCTCTCTCTGCCTCCTATATTAGAAAATCTGGTGTTGCCTAGCAACCAGCTTAGAGGAAGGCAAAGGAGTGATGGGATATGAAGGCTTTTGTGGGGAAGGTGAACATAAAAACCATGCATTTTATTTTATTTTCCAGTCATTCCAATTCTCTGTATATGAATTGTTTTTTAGTGTTATTGTATTATAGTGTTTCAAAAATACATTTCCACATCTCAATCTATTAAATAATTTGAAAATGCATAAAAATTAGTAAAATAAAGTCACTGTATATATATATATATATATATATATATAAGTAAATAGTTTGGCACCACAGGCTAAATAAATGAAATAAATTAAACTTTTTAGATTTTTCATTTCAAGACTTAATTTATTTATTTTATTGTTTATTTATTTAATTTATTCCAAGTCACTGTACTGTATATTAATTGTTTTTACATCTACATTAAAAGGGTAATGTATTTATGAATGATTTAATAGATTGTGATGTGATAATGTATTTTGTTCTGTATTGTTTTGTAATATACTGTTTCAAAAAAAAAAAATATATATAAAATCATTTAAAAATGCATAAAAATGTAATGTAGATGTACACAGTGACTTGGAGTAAAGGGAATAAAGTAAAATAAATCCTTAAAACGGAAAATGTAAATAGTTAAGCACTACATGCAATAATAATAATAATAATAATAAATAAAATAAGTAAATATAATTTTGAAACGACAACTGTAAATAGTTTGGTACTACATGCTAATAAACTAATGAAATTAAATTAAATACCCCGGCAGATCCTCATGACTTAATATCAAGGCCAATAAGATAATTTAATAATAAATAAGTAAATAAATAAATATTATAAATAAATACATAAAAAATCTGATATTCCTACCTTAATTTGTCATTTGGTGGTGCAAAACATATTTAAAAAATATATAATTTTCCCCTTGCAAACTTTTCTTGGTTTCCAAAACCAAAAGAAACCAACATGAGTTTATAATTATTTTAATAATTCATAATTTTAATAATTTTAATTAAAATAATGAAATTAAGTTTTTTTTTTTTTTTTTTTTTTTTTTTTTTTTTTATTACTACTTGTATAGACACTCTCATCAATCATCTATCTTTGATGGCATATAATTAATGGACATTTCAGAATATGCCATTACCTCCTATAATTACATTCAATAATCTTGTAGTAATAAAATAAATATACAATACGACAAAACAAAACAAAACCGTTTTTAAAATACTCTATGTATGTTTCTTGCATACTCTAGTGGACACATGTGAAACTACAATAAATACTTTTTATATATCCTTGGAATATTTTTTGTTTATAATTGTTTATTTTATTAATGCCCTTTATGATTTTAAGACTGCAAAATTTGTCAGTGACACTGCTTTTAATAACTACAGTGAGTACAGACAAGAAGTTAGAAGTTGAACAAGTAGGGTGTGTATGTTATTGAACAGAACTGCTTCTGCAAACATCTTTAAAAGATGTTTCACTATAAAAGCTAAGCAGATACTGTTCCTCCACACAATTAGCTTCTTACATGTGTAACTGGCACAAAAAAAAAAAGTAAAAGAGTAATTCTCTCTCTCTGGTAGGACAACTTCTAAACATATCTTAACAAGAAATAACCTGATAGACACATTACAGAATGAGGAAGAGGGACATCTCTAACTGAACCAAAAAAAAAAAAATCTTTGTAATGATACGCAGATACGCAGAATTCATAATCTTCATAATCTAGTTTCACACAATGGTTGCTTTAAAATATTTTTATTGACAAAAAAAAAATAAAATAAATAAAATAAAAATGGAATACATCTAAAATACATTTGAAAATACAACATTTTAAATATGCAGTGGTCTAACATTAGAGTAAATAAACGCAATAGAAATTCTATCATCATGTGTAATACGGCAATTCTATGTCAAGTGTTTTACAGTGATTTTTCAGAATTTGGGAAGTCTGACATCACTTCCTTCAGTCATCTGAAGACAGTTTGGACTTCAGCAGGTCAAGTCCCCATTCACAAGTCAATCCTCAGGAGGTTGACGTCAATGGACAATCATCCCCAAGACTCGTCTTTGCTGACTAAACTCCTACTTGGACTATTTTTCTTGATCCAGGAGAGCTGATCTGATTCCCAGCTTCTGAAGTTCCTCTACCAGATCTCCGCTCTGGTGCATCTGAAGGAGAATATCGCATCCGCCAACAAACTCACCGTTGAAGAACACCTGTGGAATCGTTGGCCAGTTGGAGAAAGTCGTTCTTCCTTTTAGGGAAAACAAAGTCACATGTCAGTATTTAACATCAGTTCTACAATCTTAACTCTTATACAAAAATTAATGGAATTAACTTCTGAACTAACAAGCTGCAGACCCTAATTTACTTTCATTGTATGATAATAACTCAACTGTTTCTTATCTAATAATAGTGGTTAAACATCTCAATAATGAGAAAACTGTATGCAAAAATTAAAAACTGGTTTCTCAACATTATAATCACTTAACATCTCAAAAATTACAAACTTCCTTATAATAATAACTACTATATTCTGAAATGTCAAGTCATTATCATGATAAAATTTCTCGTAACCATAAATACAATTATCTTGTATAACAATATTTTAAAAAAGGCTTAATAACTTTCTAATTCATATCTCATAAGTTACTAAACATGGTAACATTATATCTCACAATGCAAACAATGCATTGGTAGAGCTCATTATAATGACTTAACATCTCAACTTAACTGCTTCTAATTATTCTGAAATGGTAAGCCATTATTACGATAAAACTTCTTGTAACAATAAAAACAGTTTAAAATTCAATTATAAAAATAACAATTACCAATTATAATGACATTATTTCTCACTATTAATACATAAATATGAATGTTATTTTCTCATAGTGATAATACTTTCTCAAGGACAACTTAGTTTCTCAATATCTCGTAATAGTGACTAAACATCTCATATAATGAAAAACGTTCTCGTTATAATGGCTTAGTTTTGGATTTTTGTATGATACTATGTAAATATTACGAGAAAACATCTCATAATAATGAGATACCTTCTTGGAATAACTTAAGACCTCATAAATAGAAAGTCCTTTTTATGAGAACATTTTAAAAGTTCTTTCTAAATTGTACTATATACTGAGAATTATTAGAAAGACTATAGTTATTTTGCAATACTAAGATATAATCGTAAGTTTCTTAATGATTAATAATAACTAAGATCTTATATATATATATATATATATATATATTATTATTTTTTTAATGTGTCACTAACACACGTAAAATAAAATAAAATAAAATAAAATAAAAACAAAACAAAACAAAACAAAACAAAACAAAACAAAACAAAACAAAACAAAACAAAACAAAACAAAAACTCTAACCACACAATAATAAAATACACCCAAACCAATAACAAACTTTTTTTTTACACAAAAACTCCTTACACCTCAGTCACCAGGCACTGACCTTGTAATGTTGCATTCCAGGCAGGTTTTTGAGCTCGTAAGTCATGGATTCAAACCACGACTCACGACTTTGTAGCGTTCCAGCCCATTTACAAATTATTTCTATAGCCAAAGGTCCTTATTTCTTGCTTATTTGAGGGAAACGGACGAGGAAAATGGAGCATAAGACAAGAGAATCAGCTATACCTTTTATTTTACGTTATTTGTATATACACCATAAGGGCTACCACAGTTGGTTCGTGGGCTATGTGACATCAGAGCTCAGAACTGGGAGTGCATCGATCTAGTACAAGTTCACAGGTGGGAAGTCACTGGTTTGACTGCCATTCCAGTGCACTTTCACCAGTAGAAGGCTGGAAAAACACAGGTAACAGGTTGCCTGGAACGCGACATAATATCCTGGTCATCCAACACGTTATAGGCAGCATAGCTGTTGACCCTGTGCATTCTCAGGATCTGGACGACGGCGTCGCTGAAGCCACACACAGGCTGTGTGGGGGTGCCTTTCATGAAGACCACCATTTTGTCCTTCTTCACTATTTCCTCCAGGTTCTTCTGTATGGCTGAGGAGGAGCACATGAGGCGGGCCCAACCAGACAGCAGGGGTGCTTTTCATTTCTTATTTGTGCATCCTCGTTTCCTTTCCTTGCTTCCTTTCCTCGCGCTTTAGCTCCACCCCCTTAGGATATGAGAGAAAGATGCAAGGAAATGAATTGAGGATGGAGGAAGCAAAGAATGAACACTGGAATATTATTGACCACTCAAGCGTCACTTACAAGCATCATCATCTGCGCTAAAGGGATCCGCCCTTATGTTGTTAAAGTTCGTTATATAAGGCATTCATAATAAATATTAATAAAGCAAGATGTCCTGTTGAAATATATGACATGTACGGTTTATTTAAACTGCAAAGGTAACATATAATTGTAAATTATTAGACAGACATTAACTGACATGTGCGTCAGTTTTTTTTGCGAAAAAGACTTCCGCATAGCCTTGCTCAAGACTCCTCAGGAAGCCTCCTCACTCCTCGATCCTCACCTCCTCGTCGTGCAATTAGAAAATTAAGATGTCCTACAAGATGGCTGAGCTCGATCAGTTTCCAGGTCATAGGATGGAGAATCGAGGAGACGAGGAGGGATATTGAGAAGCACCCCAGCTCTCCATTATTCTGCGCTGTTCTGTATTGCCTGACACTTGCTTGAACACATGCCACAGAGCCTCACCAAAGTAACTCTCTGAACGCGAACTCCACCCCCTCGAGTATAAACACTTAAAGAATGAAAGCTATTGGGTCTCATACTTGTATTCTCATCTCTGATTGGTTGAATACTCTGTCAGTCATGAATGTTACACTAGATGCTTTTTATTTTGATCTGACAGCTTCTGTTTTATAAGTGAAAAGTATTTTATGAAATGTATCTACTATTACATGTACCGCCACTGTAATTTAAAAACGTTTGTTTCTTTAACTTGTAAGACGTAATTAATGGAGGTGTTTACATCCGAGTAAAATGCACTCTAACTTTTTCTTCTGGTATGTGCAGACTTTTTATTTTTATTTTTTTAACATAGTTTGTCATTTATTTAATGTAATCAAAACGAAAGATTGTACGGCATTGCAATACATTACAACATTATAACCTTTTTTTTTTTTTTTTTTTTTTTATTGCATCACTTAACAACCAAACAAGGTACATAATCATATTCCAGAATATAGTCAAACTTAAAGAGCTTTGGATAAGCATAACCAGAAACACCAGTTCGTGAATTTGCGCCACCTGAGGTCGTACAGGCGCCCAGTGGAGGTGGTTCTAGACTGCAACAGAGTGTTTACCACTGCCAGTGGGAGATCTCTGAAGTCCCAAAGGGAAGAACTTTGCACTGAAATGCTTGACCGTCGAAGGCGAACCGTAGGAAGGGCCTGTGCCTTGGAAAAATTTAGACATGAAAGTACACATCCTTCAGGTCTATTGTCACAAACCAATCCTGGTGTCTGATGCATGTGATAATGTCTTTGAGTGTTAGCATTCTGTAGGGGAGAATTGGTCTTAGACCGTCACCTTTCTTTGGTACAATGAAGTATGGGCTGTAAAACCCTTTCCTCATCTCGGTTGAGGGGACCAGTTCTATCGCGATTTCCACCCGAAGACCAACAGCACTCTCGTCCTTGAGCTTGAACCCTGAACTTGGGTGGGTTCCATGCATAAACTGAGCCAAGCTGTTAGACTCTCTGCCAACGGTCTCAGTGGGACCACCGATTAATCTCGGGTGGGTACAGTGTGGCTGGTTAGTGCGGGAAGCACTATGATTGGAGGTGAACTGCCCCAGAGGGCACAGGGTGCTTTGACTGACATAACCGACAGACAAGGATCGTCCGGAAGATCACCTGAGGTCTTTTTGCTCTTTTATTGACTATATGTTGGCCGTCCGCCGTGAGGCAGACAGCCGGGGTGGAGACGAACCCAACACTCGTCCCCTTGCCTAGTGTGGATCCAGGCAGGTCAGCAGATCTCTCTCCTTCGGGCTGCTCGTTTAAGGAATGCTTTGAAGCCTGACGAGGATTCTTAGGTTCCTGAGGATCAACCGATAGTGCCACCTTCTTGCGAGAACTGGACCGCAGGGCTGGTCGAGCTGCAGGGCCGCCCTGCGGCGGGTCCTGAGCTGGTCTGGTAGGTGGCCGTCCTCGGTGTTGGGCAGGTGGGGGCTGCTGCCTCAGGGGAGTGGGCCTGGGGCCGGCGCCTGGCGAGGCAGGATGTGCTTGATGGCCTCCATCTGTTTCTTCAGCATAGAAAACTGTTGTGCAAACTCCTCCACGGTGTCGCCAAAGAGGCCAGCCTGGGAAATGGGGGCATCAGGAAAGCGAACCTTCTCAGCATCCCTCATCTCCACCAGATTCAGCCAAAGGTGGCGCTCCTGGACCACCATAGTGGACATCGCCTTTCCCAGAGCCTGCGCTGTAACCTTCATGGCCTGGAGGGCATAGTCGGTTGCAGAACATAAATCCTGCAAAAGCTCTGAGTTAGGAAGCCCCTCGTGCAACTCGCTTAGGACCTTGGCCTGGTAGACCTGCAGGATGGCCATAGCGTGAAGGGCGGGCGCAACTTGCCCAGAAGTTGGATAAGCCTTCTCCATGAGTGTGGAGGAGAACTTACAGGCCCTAGATAGCACCGCGATCGCCCTCTCCTCCTGGGGACCCTCCGTATACCTCTTCACTGGACCACCATCGAGTGAGGAAGAATTGGTATATTGTATTCTGGCTGAAAAAGGAGGTTTCCACGATTTTTCCACGATCAATTCTTCATGCACTTCCGGGAAGAAAGGCACTGGGGTAGAACGCGGCCGGGAGCCGAGGTAGAAACCACAACCAGAAGGACATGGATGGAAAGGCATTGTAAACACACAAACCAACCGTGTCTGACTCTTTTGTGACTGCATTTGGATGGAGAAGGAACTGAACGGTAGGAGGAAAGTTGACTTTTTGAAGGGGCAATTGTGGCTCAAAAGAAGAGCAAGAACACAAGACAAACATCTGACTTCAGTGCATTACGATGATATAATGACAGTAAACCGATCCATAACATAACCAGCATCTCTGTGCTGACACTGATTTTAAATTGGAAAATTGCATCTGCTTAATGAATGCATTATTGTAGGACGGCAGCAGTAGAATCACTCAAAACAGGAGGAGACAATTGTTTTTAATTGTGAATACATCATTGTATATTGGATGAGTTAGGTGAAAACATTCACTGATGTTTGTGACAGCTGCAGGTGACAAATGTCTAAACAATTTTGCATTGTGCCATCTTTCTTTTAGAACGTTTGATTTAGTTTACCGCAAAGTGATAATTAATACATTAACTAACGTGCAGGAACTAACATGAATTAAGGTGGTGCTATTCATGCAGTAATTCATATGACTCATGTCGTAGTTACGTTAGTTCTTCATTAGTTCTTGATTAATACATGTCTTAACTCATCATTAGTTCATAGTCAATAAATTACTAATTCACATATTAATACATGCTAATTCATGTACTGTTATTGTAAAGTGTTACCGTTTTGTCTTCTGAGCCCCGACTAAATATGGAGACAGCCTTCACATCAGCAAACGAGTGACTGGGTATTCCTGCACTGCTGGATCCAGATGGTAACACACAAACAACCCATTTTCTTTTTTTTTTTTTTTTTAAAGAATACCTGTGTATTGTTTGTGCCTTCTAGGGGAATGTACTTAATTGCTGTATGACCTGCTTTCGCACTTCAGAAATAATGAAAACTCATGTGCAGCCCAAGACTTTTACAGCAGAACTAATTGTACTACCAGTCATATTGCCTGAGAATTGTATAGCAAAGTGTTGCGTTATTTGGGTCTGATTCATCTCCAAAGCACACTGGATCTCCGCTTAGCATTAAGCAGGCATGTTTGGGTATTTGATTTTTTTTTTTTTTTTTTCTCACTAGATCTTGCCGTGAGTTCTCCAGATGAGCAATCTGTCATCACTTATGTAGCCCAGTTTCTTGAATGTTGTCTAGGCCATGATGAGGTGAGGATGTGTTTATCTTGTATATGAATAACTAAAAAATAAGATTAAAGTACACTAAAAGGCTTGCTTATCTATAATGATAGCTTTATTGCGACTACATACTGTATGTTATTAAGACTAAAGGTGTGGTCACATTAGCAGAATTTCATCAAAATTTCACAGGCAATGCAGCAAAAGTGTTGTGAAATCTACATTGAGAGATATGTAATCATGTGTGGATTTGTATTGAAATTATAGAAAAGTTATAGAAAATGAAAGATATGGTTACATTTTCTATAACTTGGCATACTAAATAAAAAAAGTCATTTTTTGAATTGATGCAATCTGGAATTTTACGTGATGACAACATATTTGCTCATGCAGATTTCACTCTGGGGTTGAGTTGGTCACATAAATTTATTGCATTTATAAATTGAAACATCCATGTAAGCATTTTTGTACTTAATTTATATTCCAAAAGAATGAAAAAAAGTTAACTGCGATTTTATAGCTCACAATTCTGACATTTTCTCTCAGAATTGTGAGACATAAACTCACAATTCAGAGTAATAAAGTTAAAGTTGCAAGATATAAACTTGCATTTTTGTTTTTTTTCTTCCAAATGTGAGTTTATATATTGCAGTTCTGAATTGTGAGATATAACTTGCAATTGTGAGTTATAAAGTCCAGTTCTGAGGGGAATAAATAAATAAATAAATAATAATAATAATAATAATAATAATAAAAACTGATATTTTTTGATAAGTAATTATTAGGTTTATAAGATTTATCCTATAAAGCCATTTTGTAAGACATAGAGTTACAAATGTCACACTGAAGAAATATATTCACATTAGCAGTAAATTAGCTCACAGTTGTGAGCTATAATTTAATCAAGTCAAGCAATTGTGACAAAGTTGAAATTGCCTTTTTATTTATTTATACATTTATTCATTGTTTAGGTAGACACTGACTTTCATACTAAAATAATCTGATGTTCCACAATGGAACAAAGACATTTAAAAATTGTGATGTTTAATAAATTAATGAATGAATGAATGGTCTGTTTGAGTAAAATATTTCGGTAACACTTTATTTTACGGTTTCTTAATTAGTTGCTTATTAGCATGCATATTACTAGAATATTAGCCATTTATTAGTACTAATTAAGCACATATTGTACATTACCCTTTTTGTACATTAAGCCATTTGTACATGACCTTATTCTACATGCCTAAACCTACCCAATACCTAAATTTAACAACTACCTTACTAAGTATTAATTAGGAAATTAGGAATTTATTGAGGGAAAAGTTATATGTAATAGTGAATAGTTCCCTATTTTAAAGTGTTACCAATATTTCTAATCCCATGACACTGACTCATTCACAGGACTGTGCATCAACAGATTCATCTAGAGACACACCAAATTTCATTGAAAAATCCGACAGACATTGGACTGATTCAGATGCATGTTACCATCTAATATCTCTGCTGAAGCTTTGAGAGGACTTCATAAGTTTTCTGAGTCCAGCCAAGAAGAACAAACCTACCATACTGGAGATCAAGAGCTCAGCTCAGATTCACTGCCTGACTATCTTACAGACAACCCTGTGGGTTTAGCTACTCTACCTGAACATTTCCTCACCATGAAGCGCTCCAGCTGGTTAAAAGACCAATCCCTGTCAGACTCCACTGGGGGGCAGTGTTGTGACTCTTTAGCACTGAAGAAAGGCTTGATAGGAAGCCTGAAGGATGATGGGAACTGTTCGGAGGTTTCAAAAGAAGCTGTTTATGCTATGCTGGATTCAGATGAAGAGGACACATAATGCTACATATTAGAGTTAGACCACAAAGAAGCTGGACTAGAGTCAAATGTTGACCTTGAATTAAATACAGTTATGGATGCAGAGGGAATAGAGTTTGCCAGCACATTTGAATCTCAAGTGAAATAAACTCATTGTGTCATTTTTCTGAGACACATAGGCAGATAAAACCCGCAGATGTATTGATTAGGCCAGGTGACAACAAAAGTGCAGACATCCATGTGTCTCAAAGAGGCCGTGACTTAGAAATATCTTCACCTGCTTCTGACTCTTTGTTGATAAATCAGTCTGGTAAAATATATCTATATCATCTAGTGATGAACTTTTGGACTTGGACTGTTCATTTAAAATAAAGGAAAGTATTTACTCAAATGCAATTGATTATCACAGTGATGATGCATTTGTGCCACCAGTGAAAAATGGTCTAGATAAGGATAAAATCAGAGAGGACCTTTTCCCCGGTGCAGTGCAGGATGGTCGATCAGATAATGACCAATATGAGCAATTTTGCATTTGGATCAAAGAGTTTTGGAAAGAATAACTGGAGAACCTGCAGTTTTCCATGCACAGAGGTTTGGATTATATTCTAAATGCATTTTATTACATTGTTCAAATTGAAAGTTGTTTTGAAACTACTTTGAAAGCTATGGTCATTAGAAATACATCCCTCTACCTACATTTTTGCAAAGCTCCAAAAATGTACATACTGTACAATGAGGGAAAAAAATCAATTATATTTTATATTTATATTATATTTATATTAATTTTATATTTATTTGATCATCTGCTGATTTTGCTCACTGACAAAGAAATGATCAGTCTATAATTCATTATATATTATAATTAATGGTAGGTTTATTTGAACAGTGAGAGACAGAATAACAACAAACAAATCAAATGCAAAACACATTTCAAAAACTTAATAAATTGATTTGCATTTTAATGAGTGAAATAAGTATTTGACCCCTTCGTAAAACATGACTTAGCAAAACCCTTGTTGGCAATCACAAAGGTCAGACATTTCTTGTAGTTGGTCACAAGGTTTGCACACATCTCAGGAGGGATTTTGTTCCATTTCTCTTTGCAGATCCTCTCCAAGTCATTAAGGTTTTGAGGCTGACGTTTGGCAACTCAAACCTTCAGCTCCCTCCACAGATTTTCTATGAGATTAAGGTCTGGGGACTGGCTAGGCCACTCCAAGACCTTAATGTGCTTCTTCTTGAGCCATTCCTTTGATGCCTTGGGTGTGCATTTTGGGTCATACCAATCCACAACCCATTTTCGATGCCTTGGCTGGCTTCAATGCCCTGACACTGACGGTACATGACCCTGTTCATTGTCCCTTTGATTTGGTGCAGTTGTCCTTTCTATGCACCCCCAACGCATAATATTTCCACCTCCATGTTTGATAGTGGGATGGTGTTCATGGGGTCATAGGCAGCATTCCTCCTCCGCCAAACACAGTGAGTTGAGTTGATGCCAAAGGGCTCGATTTTGGTCTTGTCTGAGCACAACACTTTCACCCAGTTCTCCTCTGAATCATTCAGATGTTCAATGGCAAACTTCAGACAGGCCTGTACATGTGCTTTCTTGAGCAGGTGGACCTTGCGGGTGCTGCAGGATTTCAGTCCTTCATGGCGTAGTGTGTTACCAATTGTTTTCTTGGTGACCATGGTCCCAGCTGCCTTGAGATCACTGACAAGATCCTCCCATGTAGTTCTGGGCTGATTCCTCACCATTCTCATGATCACTGAAACCCCAAAAATTGAGATCTTGCATGGAGCCCCAGACTGAGGGAGATTGACAGTGATTTTGTGTTTCTTCCATTTGCTACTAATCACACCAACTGTTGTCACCTTCTCACCAAGCTGCTTGGCGATACAGCAGGCCAACAGCTTCTGAGAATGTGTTTGTTTGCCATCAAGGTCAGGGCCACTAATCAATGTCAGTGCCTTTCAACATTTCCCTTGGAAAATGATCCGAAGAGGGGTTTGGACAGTTATGTGTGCCCCTAACTGTTTTTTGTGCAGCAGTGAGCTGTCAAGAGATTATGTATAGTATTATATTGCAAGCAGCAAAGCTGCTAATCCTCGTTCCTCCAGGGGAATTGGACAAACCTGAGAGACGGCAGACTTCCATGGTATGGAAGCTACTATGGATGCCCTAGTGCTCTAAGATATCCTTGTGTTTGGCTTGTTTGCTGCTTATAGCAGCAAAAAGCAAAAGGAAAATCTGCTTTACTCCTCAATTGGACTCTCATTTGCCCTTGGGAAGATAGTGATGATCTCACATAACCTGCTCTCAAAAGACCTATAGATGAGCTGCTTAACTTCACAGAGGCCACTGTGGAAACCTACGCCTTCCTGATCATTCATAACCTATAGAAGACCCTTAAAAAAAATATACTGGCTCATTATTATCTGAAGCATGATGCTGATTGCAAGTGAAAATGCAAATCAGGAACCTCCTAGAGTTCGAGGCACCACAAAGGGCCAGTGAGAGGGCAAACAAATTTACTTCATAAACATTGTATTGGACCTAGGCTCATTGGAAATATGTCCCTATTGCAACATTTCAACAAAAGGATTGTTGTTTCCTGAATGTTTGTGACAATTTGAATCTGGAAATGGTTTATTATTGTGGTTGTTATATGTATCTTCACAGTTAAAAATACCACCTACACTAAACCCAATATAAACCTTACAGATTGTGTTGACAAACGCAAACATGAGATAAAAAAAAACATGATGAAGCAAACATGCCATTTTTGTTTGATTCTACAAGTCTTTGAGCTTATTTAGACCAATATTTCAAGAGATTCAAACCCAAGTGCTTCGTATCTTAAGTGCAATGTTGTACCAGGTGGGCTAAGGAGTGAGTTTTCTAAGTCAGAAAAGGCATACATGGAGCAATATATGTGATGCAAAAGTCAAAATGTATTAGCTTACAAACCATGTACTATGGTAAAGGTGTTTTAGGCCATTCTTTGATGTTTTGCCATTGTTGCAATTTTACTGCCTCTAATGTTCTTTTCAGTTGAAAACTGCAGTGAATGGTATGTATATGAATGTTTGAAAAGTTTAGCAAAACATGTTGGTAGAGGCATATTTTTATAGCCAGGGTTGCTGTATTTTAGCTAGTACAGTATTTAATTCCAGTTTAAATGTAGTTAATGTAGTATGACACTACTATGGTACTGTATGAAGTTGCTATACACACGCTTGTCAGTATTTCTGCTGCCACAAAGGATGGTAAAGTGCCCAGAGTATGGACTCTCCACAGTTAAACCTCTGTACTTTGATCTGATCTATGTATGTATGTGTGTTAGCATACAATACTGTTGGGTCTAAAAGTCTGAGACCACATCGAAACTGTTGATTTAACATTGATTTTAACCTGGAAATAAGTAGAATCAAATGTAATTACTTCAGCGTATACACATTACTGGGAAAATTGGACATACATATTGAGGAGATATATGGTGCAGGAAAATGTACACAATGTGTGACTAACATTGTCTTGTAGAGTACACAAAGAAAGTACAGGACATAATCTAAGAGAAGTGGTCTGACACTACACAGTTTACTACAAAATTTAAATGTGGTTGTGGATAGAGTAATATATATATATATATATATATATATATATATATATAACTTCATTATATGTTGTGTGTTTATGAAGTGCATTCACAATGTATTCTGTCAGACCACATACATATGGATACCACAATCCATAATGACAAAGCAAAACCCAGATTTGTGATAACATTGCAAATTTATTACAAAATAATAATAATAAGAATAAAACAAAATACATTTCACAATCCAGTCCAGTTGGTGGCAGTAATGAACCAAAAGCTGGTTTGCCAACTGCCAATAAAACCCTAAAACGAAGAAGAAAATAAACATAGATCAAGAAAAGGTGCCTTAAAAGCAAAAGGGGTACATATAAAATTCTAGAGAACAAAAAAAAAAATCTCACTCACTGTGTTATGCTAATAATATAATTGGTAAACAAAGACTGAAAGAAACTTTCTAACACTAGTGGTCTCGGACTTTTGGACCCCAGTGTATATTTCAATCTAATCCAGTACAGAAGGCGCTGTCTTAAACCAGACATTCTGTTTGTGGCCAATTGCAGCTCTGTAAACAACAAGCTCAAAAAGCTTCATTCTGAATTCAGCTGTTGTAAACATGCCAATAAAACGAAGAGAAAGTGACATTGTGCACTGTCTAAAACATTGATTTCCCTTCTCCCTTTGACAGGTTTGCAGAGATCCAACTACCATAGTTTGCTTTGGAAGAAAACATATACTTTAGAGACTCACCTGAGAAGCACTATATGTTCTCCAGATCAGCCAGTTGTATACGTCCCTCAAAGGAGAATGATCTGGTGTTGTCTCATGTGAGGGTATTAATTTTAGCTCACTTCTATCGCTGGTTAATATATGATGAAACCCAATATAAAAGAGGGGGAATCCAATGTTATTTTTTATTCTGGTAATCTATTTATTTTAATTGTATATGATAAAGTTACAGGTTTTGTAGTTTTGAAAGGACAAATTATTCGTCCTACAAAAAGACATCTTGCACAATGCTTTGACAACTACATAAGTAAAGATGAATACATACATCTTTACTGAGTCAGCATAAGAAATTGTTGGCAAAAAATAAATAAACAAAAATACCACAGTAACTTTAAATATGAAGACCTTTTTGATACACACTTTGAAAGGTAGACAGTCATATCAATGAATTGGTAATTTTCTTTTTTTTTTCCCTAAATCCCATCAACCAGCATGCACACTCAATTTAAGTATTGAAAACATGTGACACTGAAGTCCAAAAGTGTGTTGCATCACTGAATTTAGAGTAACAGCTAATCATGAACCACTGTGTTCACAGAACGGAGGTGGAAATGGGTTAATGTTGAAAGATTTTACTCAGCTGATGTTTGAAGGACTATAAATTGACTTCACTACCTCCAAACAGTCAAGAGGTCTTTGATGGTAAGTGAAATAATTGTTTCTCCAGAAGTGTTGTGACCGTAAATTAATTAGACCTAGAAATAGTGAATAAGCTACTGTGTGGAAGACTTGTGTCACACATTTTAACCCTTGTGCATCAATTTAAAAACGTTCATAGAGGACAAAAATGTCTACGATAAAAAAAAAAAAAAAACTGTCATAAAAATTTGAAGCTTGGGAGTACAGACTTTTATCTGAAATGGTCTCATTTAAAAGAAGATTTATGGAAGATTATTGTTGAAGTTAAAAAAGTTGTAAAAACATTTTGAACTCAGACTTTCCTAGACAATTAAAGCCATAAATCTAAACAAGTTGTGTACCAAATTTGAGGTTGATATCTCTAAAAATGAGCTTTTAATAAGATTTTGTTTGGGTGCAGTACCAAATTTTTTCCCATTAGATTCCAGCAAAGCTCCGCTCCTCTCTCCCAAACATTACAGGTGCGCACACATGAACACACACACACACACACACACACACACACACACACACACACACACACACGCACACACACAAAGGACACACATACAAACCACACTCTGACATCCATACCAACATACCTTCACAATTAAAAAAAAAAAAAAAAGAAAAGAAAAAAAAGAAAAAGAAAAAAGCAAATTTACTTAATTTATATTTTGCAAGTTTTTGCAAGCTTATTTTTAATGTAAAATTTAAGTATGGAATTAAGTAAAATCTACTTAACTAAGTTAAGTAAAATTAGTAAAAGGAAATAAGTCCATTTAACATGTACAGTCTACTTAATTATTTTAAAGGTGCAGTATGTAAGTTTGACACCCAGTGGTTGAACTAGGTACTGCAGTCCAAAGTCAAAATATTGAACATGCAGGTTGCCAGACACACAACATCAGCAGGCACGAGCATAACCTGACCATGGAAAGCGTCAAGCCCTACACTAAGTTTATCAGCTAATGTATACGTTTGCAATATTTGTACTGTTTTTCCAATAATAAACCACCTCATGTAGATTTTTATAAATCTGCATTTCATTTCGGAGGCGGCTGCTGCTGTTATATCCTCCGGAGGTCGCATGTTGGCCGCATACATTGAGGCGGCACAGTTGTAATCGCAATGAAGTATACTGTTATTCATTGCGAGGTGTAAAATACTATAATTTATTTCTTACTTTGAAATCTAGAGGTTAATTTTCTCAAACGAGTCTCTCTCAATGACTTATGCATAAAACATACACAGACAGTTAAGCCCGTTATGCCGAAAACCTAAGCCCTCTACTCCGCAAATCCACACTCTGGAGTTACTATTTTTACTTTTTTCTTTGCCCCAACGACAACACATCGCTGAAGAATAAATAGTTTCACATTCATGTCTAAATAGTAGTAGCCCATGCTCTTTCTCACTGCAGCATGAGACAGACCCCAATATCTTAAAAAAAAGAGAACATAAGAAGTGTATAGCAAAGTATGTTAGAATAATTTCACCACATCAGTTAATTCAGTTGCATTTGTATTGGTAAATGAAACAAAATTGCGTATTTGTATTTCGTAGTTTTCGTATTTTTCTGTTACGGTTGTTACCAATGTGATAAACAGTGCACCTCTGCACTAGTCGGCCACACTGTCTCGAATACACGCTGTCTGAAGAACCACGAAACACGGTGTAAAGTGAGTACTGTCTGAATGTTACATTTATTTCAAACATTCCTACTCGTAGCCAGGATACATCAGCTAACTAACTTTAGCTAATAATTACCTGTCAAGAGGAAAATAAGCCAACCCAGCATTTGTTTTGAAACCCGTTTAAGATCTCTCCGTCTCTCAAACGCATCTCTAATATTTATATGCCTTTTATTATACAGTTGATCATACACTTTTTTGGATGGATTTTTGGCTTTTTAGGATGGGTAGAATGTTCAATCACTGACTCTGACCCCTTTCATTTAGCAGATTCCATGACTGAAATAAAATAGCCTACGTTGTGTTTTCCGAAATACAATTGGGTAAACTGGCAGTGGGCGGGTTACACAAACCAAAACAAAGATAGGATTCCGGCACGGAAATCACATTTTCAAAGGAGAATAACTAACTGTAGCATTGTTTTTCAGATAAATAAGTATGTTAACTTAGCATGTTTCTTAAACATCTGCAAACAGGGCCGGAGTGGGACTCCTTTTCAGCCCTGGAGTTTCAAGCCTTAGACCGGCCCACTTTAGTTCACGACTGACTATATTAAAATAACGTCATTTCCAATTCAATGCAAATACAGTAGCCTAAGTGTTGCTTCACAGTGAAGATTTATTTGAACAGTTAACACAATGTAATGTTTAACAGTATCAGAATCTATTTTCTGTAAGAATTAGTGCTCATAAATAAACTGGACTAGAGGCTGCTGCTGCTGCTGCTGCTGCTGAAGAGCTACAGTACAAGAAAAAGTTCGATACAGGTGGTTTGCAGACATCGTTGTTTTGCACTGCTCCTAACTAGCTTAACGTTAACTTACCGGCCGTTTCATCATCTTCTTGTGTTGTTGTACTGTCGCTGCCGCTGGTTTTAACAAAAAATTTACTCAGCTTAGTACATTTGGCGCGTCAGTTTCTAGAACTTTTTTTGTTTTTTTTTAAATCTGGCCTTTTCAGCGCCACCTTTGCGCTTTTTATTATCCATTCTTCATCTCTCACGTATCTCTTAACAACTGATTTTGCTGTTGAGCAAGGTGCCGCTGTCGGGGGAGTCGAATGATAATTCCGTCATCATTAATTCTGCTCCTGGGGCTGCAAGAAAATAAATAAAAAGAGTGGAGCTGCGGTAAAATAATGAATAAAAAGAGTGAGGCTATGGTAAAAAAAATAAATAATAATAATAATAATAAAATAAAATAAATAAATGAATAAATAAAAAGTGCGACTGCTGTGAGTGCAGGCAGTTAGGGACACCGGCCCTCGCGGCCAAAAAACGGACCGGCCCACCGGGAATTCTCCCGGTCCTCCCGATTAGCCAATCCGGGCCTGTCTGCAAACATATTATGGTATTTTTATGCTTTAGTAGAGTCAAAATCTTACATACAGCACCTTTAAGTTTACCACGCAGTCACGCAGCCATGGTTTGTGAACTTTACTCAAACATCATAGCACTAAAACAAACAAACAAACAAGCAAAAAGGAAAATAAAAGCCCATCAAAACATGTGGTTCATTTACAAATATGTCCGTAAGCAAGTAGACAGCTCCTTATTGTTTTGAAGGTTTTGTGTTGACTCATTGTAGTTGCTAATCAAATGAACACAAAGACCTCAATACTTGGCACATGATACACAATGACAGTAATGATCAGTGAAGAATTTCTGAGTAAGAATGGGTCATTTTGAGTAGAAAATAAACTCTAAACAACAAAGTTACCTGACCTAGCAACAGAAGCAACCATAAAACTGTAAATACATCTCGAAAACAGCAAAAAAAAAAAAAAAAAAAGGTATTAATTATTCATGCCCAAGTGCATGATGGGAACAACAGGATCATGACTTTGATATTTACTTAATCTTTGTAAAAATAAAAACAAGCTACAAGCTTAAATTATGGACTAATATTTAATTTATTTAACTCTTTTTTTATTCTTGCCTGAACTAAATTATTAAATGTAGAATGTAGAATTACATTTGTTTCTCTGTATTATTTACTTCACCGCAATTTATTTATTTATTTATTTTTATTTATTTATTTTTTTATCAGTGTGCATACTTTATCCAATTGACTCTATAATAGACTAGAATTTGCATAAGCAGAAAACAGGAATAAATCAAATATTTGCTTTATATGTCAAACGTTTACGGAATAAGGAGGTAACCTTTAAAATTCTAAAGCATTTATACTGTAAGTATTTTATAACTAAAGGGTACCTATTCTGAAATTACGTGGTATGTATGACACACAGACTTTAGGTTTCCACGTAAGCATAACTTACAGGTGAACGTACATGTAGGTAAATGCAAACAATGTGCAACGTTTGGGGGATAAGGGGGTAATAACTTGGAAAATTAAATGTATTTATACTGATATTTCATAACTAAGGTGTCTATGTTTACGTGGTATGCATGACTTGCTGTGTTAGGCAACAATTAGGCTATGATTTACAACAAGTTGCCTTATTGTAACACATGAAACAGTGATCCCTTGTTACCCTCTTGTTACCTGTAGTTACTGTGTAAGTGTAACATCTGCGGGCCGTAATTTAGTGATCCCTTGTTACCCTCTTGTTACCTGTAGTTACTGTGTAAGTCTAACATTCACGGGCCGTAATTTAAAGTAATCCCTTGTTACCCTCTTGTTACCTGTAGTTACTGTGTAAGTGTAACATCTGCGGGCCGTAATTTAGTGATCCCTTGTTACCCTCTTGTTACCTGTAGTTACTGTGTAAGTCTAACATTCACGGGCCGTAATTTAAAGTGATCCCTTGTTACCCTCTTGTTACCTGTAGTTACTGTGTAAGTGTAACATCTGCGGGCCGTAATTTAGTGATCCCTTGTTACCCTCTTGTTACCTGTAGTTACTGTGTAAGTGTAACATCTGCGGGCCGTAATTTAGTGATCCCTTGTTACCCTCTTGTTACCTGTAGTTACTGTGTAAGTCTAACATTCACGGGCCATAATTTAAAGTGATCCCTTGTTACCCTCTTGTTACCTGTAGTTACTGTGTAAGTGTAACATCTGCGGGCCGTAATTTAGTGATCCCTTGTTACCCTCTTGTTACCTGTAGTTACTGTGTAAGTCTAACATTCACGGGCCGTAATTTAAAGTGATCCCTTGTTACCCTCTTGTTACCTGTAGTTACTGTGTAAGTGTAACATCTGCGGGCCGTAATTTAGTGATCCCTTGTTACCCTCTTGTTACCTGTAGTTACTGTGTAAGTCTAACATTCACGGGCCGTAATTTAAAGTGATCCCTTGTTACCCTCTTGTTACCTGTAGTTACTGTGTAAGTGTAACATCTGCGGGCCGTAATTTAGTGATCCCTTGTTACCCTCTTGTTACCTGTAGTTACTGTGTAAGTGTAACATCTGCGGGCCGTAATTTAGTGATCCCTTGTTACCCTCTTGTTACCTGTAGTTACTGTGTAAGTCTAACATTCACGGGCCGTAATTTAAAGTAATCCCTTGTTACCCTCTTGTTACCTGTAGTTACTGTGTAAGTCTAACATTCACGGGCCGTAATTTAAAGTGATCCCTTGTTACCCTCTTGTTACCTGTAGTTACTGTGTAAGTGTAACATCTGCGGGCCGTAATTTAGTGATCCCTTGTTACCCTCTTGTTACCTGTAGTTACTGTGTAAGTGTAACATCTGCGGGCCGTAATTTAGTGATCCCTTGTTACCCTCTTGTTACCTGTAGTTACTGTGTAAGTCTAACATTCACGGGCCGTAATTTAAAGTGATCCCTTGTTACCCTCTTGTTACCTGTAGTTACTGTGTAAGTGTAACATCTGCGGGCCGTAATTTAGTGATCCCTTGTTACCCTCTTGTTACCTGTAGTTACTGTGTAAGTCTAACATTCACGGGCCGTAATTTAAAGTGATCCCTTGTTACCCTCTTGTTACCTGTAGTTACTGTGTAAGTGTAACATCTGCGGGCCGTAATTTAGTGATCCCTTGTTACCCTCTTGTTACCTGTAGTTACTGTGTAAGTCTAACATTCACGGGCCGTAATTTAAAGTGATCCCTTGTTACCCTCTTGTTACCTGTAGTTACTGTGTAAGTGTAACATCTGCGGGCCGTAATTTAGTGATCCCTTGTTACCCTCTTGTTACCTGTAGTTACTGTGTAAGTCTAACATTCACAGGCCGTAATTTAAAGTGATCCCTTGTTACCCTCTTGTTACCTGTAGTTACTAAGTAAGTGTAACAGCCACTTATGTTAACAAAGACATATTTTATTTATTTAACAGAACCTTTCCAACAACAGAATGCAGACAACACTAATTTACTACCACTAAAATTGTCTTATACTAAGAACAGTAAAAACAAACAAATCATGTTCTAAATTTATTTTGAATAGGCATGCTGCCAATTTTTCCTTTTAGCTGTGGGCAGGAGTCAATGAATTTCTGGAGATCTTCTGCATATGCTTGCAAAGTTGACCCTGCAATATATGAGGGAGCAGAAAAGTCATCCTCCTCTGATGCAATTTTCTCCTGTGTTCACAATTAGAGAAAAATCAATTCCCCAAAAAAAACAAAACAAAAAAAAAGATTAATACATGTCCAACCAAATAAAAAATAATGACATCTGTGAGGACTCACAGCAATGTTTCAAGGCAAATCTGTAAGAGTTGCCAATTCTGTGATATGGTAAAGCAATAAATAATAAAATGACAAAAGACTACAAAACTACACAGGTAGCTATAAAAAAAAGAAAAAAAAGAAAAGAAAAAGAAACCAATAACTTAAAAGTAAAACACAATTCTTTAAAAAATGAATTTTCTACACTTTTTAACCACTCAGCTTGCTCTATCTTTGCGATGCGTTTGCGCTTTTCCACACATTATGTCATCCTAAAGTTCACGCATGATTATTTTATTTTTTTTTTCTTTATTTACAGAGCTTGGAAATAACTGATTACATGTAATCTGGATTACGTAATCAGATTCCAAAAATGAAGTACTTGTAATCAGAGTTACATTTTAAAATACTCTTAATCAGACTACAGTTCTTTTTTTATGGATTACATGATTACATATTATTCACACAATAGCAATAAATTATTTATAATTCATAGATTCCCCCTAATTTCTCTTTTTAATTTTCCTTTCTAAAATAGCCTACCGATTATATACATTCAGAAAGTCCAGTTCCCCTTCAGAACATGGTAGAAACCTTTTACTGCCCGGTTTCTTCCAAGCTTCTCACCCCTCACTACCCTCGATGGCTGGGTGGCCAGGGGATACGTGGACCTTCCCTGGGTGAAGCGTGCGCTCGCATTGCGCCTATGCCCGCAGAGCGTCCCCACCTGCTGGGATCGTCCGTGTCTCCCGTTCGGAGCGGGTAGGTGCCTGTCAGCTGCCCTGCATGCCATGGCTATCCTGCAAGTCTGCCAAGCCAAGGCACTGAAAGAACTACACAAGGGTAGTTCTGACAAAAGTGTGTTGCAGGAGCTGCATGCAGTGAACTACACCGCTCTCCGGACAGTAATGCTCGCAATGCAGTCCCTTGGTCAGGTGATGGCCACCATGGTGGTCCAGGAGCGCTATATCTGGCTAAGTTTTGCCAGATGGCTGTCGTCGACAAAGTACGCTTTCTCAACGCTCCCATCTCCGAGACCGGCATTTTTGCCAACATTGCCGAGAATTTGGCCAGCAGTTCTCAGCGGTGCACACACAGATGGAGACTTTCTGCCCCCGGCGTCAGGCCTACGGGTGCTCAGTCTCCATCTGTTTCGCCGGCGGCGCCCCCCTGCATCATAAAACACCTGCTCAGGTGTTTCGTGGTTGAGTTCATTTGTCCTGACACGCTCGCCTGTCAGCATCTGTTCTCCTGTGTGACGCGACTTTCTGTCGTAGAGCTGCACAGCTCCCTGATGCGGGCAAACCAGGGCTGCCGGTGATCGCTCTTGGGGGTCGTCAACATTGCCCCACCCCCGGGGGTTTGTGTGTCCTCACTACCACTACAAGTTAGTGGTACCCACCAACGTACATTAAGAGCGATTTTCCCTGTCCCCGGCCTCCTCGCCCGAGCCTGCTCCTGAGTAACGCATTGCGTCCTCTGACGCGGACTCAGAGCATGGATTCGCCAACGCAGGAACCGGACAGAAGGTAAGCGCTGCTCCGTGCAGCCCAACTTTAATTCAGAATGTTCTAATCCCTGAATTTTGTCCCTTCCCCTTCCCTCAAGCTGCCCCCACCATGGCATGTCGGTCAACGGTGGCAGGTTGGTGTCCAGGGACTTTGGGTCAACCGACAGAAGACTACCCCCCCTTGTGCAGGGCTCTCCTCTCTCAGCATGGAGATGGATTCAGTCAAAAATTACAGCAGCGCAGCTCTAATGAGTACGCAGCTGGTGCTGAGTGCCTGAAACAATTCAGCCATGAGTTAGCGGTCCCTCTTAAACTTAGAGGCTCCTGGGGCATGTGTTGGCTGTTCTTTTGGCTGCTTCACATGAGACTGCTCCAGCACTGGCTACTCGACAGAGTCCTAAGATGGTCATGGTATCCGGGGCCCCGTCTTCTGAGGGTGAGGCCCATATCAGGCATTGGACCCCCTGTCAGAGATCCGCATTATGGCAGAAGATTCTGGCTGGAGGACCGGCTGAGTGTCAGCTTGCTGCATTATTCCTTCAGGATCCATGTGCTATATTCCCAGTTGCTTCCATCAGTGTACACTGTGTCTTCCTGGCCCCGCAGTCCAGACTAGGCCAGAGTTCGTGGCTGTGCTCCAGTGGGACTTCCTTCAGGACCCTCAGGGTGTCGGGCAGGTTACGTGTTGAGTCCATTTGTCTTGGCAAGCTTGCCTACCAGCATTTGGCCTCCGCATAACGCAGCTTGGCATTGCGGTCTTTTCCATGGGTGTTCCCATAGCAACGTCATAGTGAAACGACTGAAGGGGAACGTCTAGGTTACGTAGGTAACCCACATTCCCTGAAGGAGGGAACGGAGACGTTACTCTCCTTGCCGCAATTCTGGGCTGCCCCCTGGGGGACTGAGCCAGAACTTGGCTCTTCAGCAGAAACCTGAATGAGTGTATGCGTGCCACCATCTTATATACCCGTATATACAGGGGAGTGGCGACTAAAGTGAGTCCACTCGCCAATGTTCATTGGCCTTTTCTCTTTAGCTCAGAGGAGATTGGTCGCAGTACTCCCATAGTAACGCCTCCGTTCCCTCCTTCAGGGAACGTGGGTTACCTACGTAACCATTATGTTTTGTGGACATTCACACTAGACATAGACTAGTCATTAGTTTGGTGGTGACACAGCATTTGACCACTGGATTTGCAAAAGGGTTTCAACATTGCATCAGCTACTGATGAACAGATTAATTTTTATTTGAATTATCACTCTGTAGTTTTTCTTAATCATGTATTATTGTGTTTTTGGAGGGCTTTTGCCTTTCATACTCATTAAAATGCAACTTTATTTCTTATTTACATGCAATGCAGGCATTCCCAAACTTTTTGTCATCTAAACCTTATTCACCAAATATATTTACTTTAAGTTCCCCTCAGATTTTAAACAAATTCAATAATTAAGTTGCACATTTGCATGTTCACGGTTTCTTTGATGTTGATTAATGGTCACATGGCATGCAGATAAATAAAAATATTTCATCTTTTTTAGTAAGTGTTTTATTTTAATTGTTATTTTAAAACAATGACTAATGAAACACAATGATGGTTTACTCTTATACTTATGAGTGGGAGTCCCACACCTTCTAAATGAAAGAGACAAATTTTCCATAGAAACCTGAGGCTAGACCAGCCAATGCACATACACAGTAATAAGTATGTTATGAATAAGAAATAACATTCATGGGGCAATTAATTGAATATTTTTGTTGCTGATTTGATATAGGTAATTTAATTGTGAGTTCAGCAAGCAGTTTTTGAGATTTCAGGATTCCCCCATTCATTAAGATAGGACTTGGTCTTGTATGAGCTGCCTGGAGGTGTTGCAAATATGGCCACCAAGTAAAAAGAAAAGGACTTTGTTTTAAATTGATTTATTTTAATTTATTTTTTTGAATGATTTAATTGTTAACTTTTCATTAAACCAACAAACCCTCTGCAGTTCCTGTTTGAACCCTAGTTTGGGAAACCTTGATGCACTTCATGTTGTAAATTACAATGAATGAAAAATATTTTCTTACACTTTGCATTTTTTTATTTTTTTTTTTTTACATCACTATGCTACAAGATAATCCTATTTAAATCAATGTGATAAAGGAGTTAAGTCAAAATTAATCTAGAAGTAATCTGATTAGATTACCTAAAATATGTAATGTAACTGATTACTGTCATGAATCATGCCTTCAATGTACTCTGGACTATAACACACTCCAGTACCCATAACCCCTTCTTGTCACCCTTCACCTTTATCCTAGTCAGCCATCTTAGGTCACCACATGGACTATAAATACAGCATCATTCCTCTATGCAAATCGCAAAGTATTGAATAGCATTGTCTGTCAATTTCTGAGCGTTTTCTCCTTGTGTTTTCCTTGTTGCCGACCTAGTTTTTTTCCCTGTTTCCAGAGTGCTCTCCGCCAGCCTTTGACCCACGCCTGTTTTTCGGGATTACGTTTGTTGCTTTGCCTATGAAACTCCTGTCTGACTCGCTGACTCGTATGTTACAGAATGCTTCGCCATAACCGAATCCAGCGGCTTCATCTCACCCCCCAGTTCAACCATGGACCCAGTGGACCGGCAGTTACAACTGAGGCAGGGTGGTAGGTCTACTGAGGAATATATTCAAGAATTTTGTGATCTGTCATACCGGCTACCCTTTTATGATGAGTTTTACCTGATGGACATATTTTGTTATGGGCTAAATGAGCCGCTTAAGTCCAGGCTTAGACTTGAGTGCCCACGTGCAGCCCTTGTACATCTCATGGATTTTGCTCTGCTCTTACCGTGGGTACCGCGTAGGGCAAATTCGACACCACAGTAATGGCGGTAATGGTGGCCATGGGACACCAACGCTATGCCGGCCGCGTGGGCCATCTGCGATACAGCAGCCGTGCCGGGGCGTGGACACAACATGGTGGCTACCACCACTCTCTCTTTCACCATGAACGCCTACCAAAGACTGTTCACCAGCCTAGAAGACCCACCGCTGCGGTCGGCTCATGCTGTTGGTCTCCCAAGGTCAGCATCCACTAATTCCCAGTCTCTCAGAACAATGCACGCTAGCGTCACGTCAACCAAGCCAGCGCCTGCTAATAGCAAGGCTGCCAGATCGATGCTCACTAGCTATAGCCCAGTTAGATCAACGTCCGCTAGCGGCACGTCTGCTCAGCTAGCGCTCGCTAAGCCAAGCCTGTCAAGCCGTCTAAGGTCAAGATGGCCGCCAAACCACAGTCTGCACGTCAAGATGGCCGCCAAACCACTGTCTGCACAGGTCAAGATGGCTTCCACACCAAAATCTGCACATGACAAGATGGCCACCACACCTGAGTCTGCACATGACAAGATGGCCGCCTTACCACAGCCTGTATCTGTCAAAATGGCCACCCTTCCAGAGTCAGCACCTGTCATGGCCGCCCTTCCAGAGCCAGCACCTGTCGTGGCCGCCCATCCAGAGTCAGCACCTGTCGTGGCCGCCCATCCAGAGTCGGCACCTGTCGTGGCCGCCCTTTCAGAGTCAACATACAGCTGTTGTTCCAGTGTCAAGTCCAGTCACAGCTGTCGTTCCAGTGTCAAGTGCAGTCACAGCTGTCGTTCCAGTGTCAAGTGCAGTCACAGCTGTCGTTCCAGAGTCAAGTCAAAATACAGCTGTCGTTCCAGTGTCAAGTCCAGTCACAGCTGTCGTTCTAGAGTCAAGTCAAGTTACAGCTGCCAAGTCAATTCAAGGAACAGCTATCGTTCCTAAGTCAGGTCAAGTTACAGCTGTACTTCCTGAGCCAGGCCAAGACATGTGGACTGCTCCTGAGTCAAGTGACGTCGCAGCAGCCACTGCTCCTGAGTCAAGTGACGTCACAGCCGCCACTGCTTCTGAGTCAAGTGACGTCGCAGCTGCTCCTGAGTCAAGTGACAGCACAGATGCGTATTGTCTCGCTGCAGAACCTCTGAGGGTGGCTTCCCCGGAGGAGGTGGTCGAGGCTACGGATCCTCAAGCCGAGGGGATAGCCGCACCTGCTCCTTGCACAGTGGTAGCACCCAGCAACCCACATCCTTCGAAAGAGCTCTTGCCCTTTCCCAATTCGGCCTCTGAGGCCTTCTTCAAGCTGCCGGTTCAGCCAAACAAGACCAGGAGCTTGGGCTCCGAACTCTCTCTCTCTCTGTGTTTGTCTATGCTCTATGTTCCAGATTTGTCCGCTCCGCCCTGGTGGGCTGGTGTTATGCCCTGAAGGGCTCCTGTCCTGTCTGCTCCACCCTGGGGGGGCCGCTGTTCCGCCCTGGAGGGTTCCTGTCCCATCTGTTCCACCCTGAAGGGCTCCTGTCCTGCCTGTTCCACCCTGGAGGGTTCCTGTTCCATCTGTTCCACTCTGGAGGGCTCCTGTCCCATCTGCTCCGCCCTGGTGGGCATCTGTTCTGCCCTGGAGAGTTCCTGTCCCAACTGCCCCACCCTGGTGGGCGCCTGATCCGCCCTGGGGGGTATCTGCTCTGCCTGATCCGCCCTGGCGGGCACTTGCTTCACCCAATCTGCCCTGGAGGGTGTCTGCTCCGCCTGATCCACCCAGGAGGGCACCTGCTCCGCCCAATCCACCCTGGAGGGCGTCTGCTCCGCCCTGGAGGGCGCCTACTATGTCTGATCCACCCTGGAGGGCATTCACTCTGCCTGTTCTGCCTTGGAGGCAGTCTACTCCTCCCTGGCGGTCTCCTGTCCAGCTCCTGCCGTTCCAGTGGTCCTCTGCCTTTCTGGCACCTCCTGGACTATTTGCCCTGCTCACTTCACTCCAGACCTCTGTCTGCCCACATGGACCTGGTCCACCCTCCTGTACTCTCCCCCACTCCCACACTCTTTGGTGTAATTTGACTGTTCTGAGCGTCTGGAAGCCGCTCCTGGGGGGGGAGCCTTCAATGTACTCTGGACTATAACACATTCCACTACCTATAACCCCTTCTTGTCACCCTTCACCTTTACCCTAGTCAGCCATCTTAGGTCACCACATGGACTATGAATACAGCGTCATTTCTCTGTGCAAATCGCAAAGTATTGAATAGCATTGTCTGTCAATTTCTGAGCATTTTCTTCATGTGTCTGTTTTCCTTGTTGCCGACCTAGTTTTGTTCCCCGTTTCCCAAGTGCTCTCCGCCAGCCTTTGACCCACAGCTGTTTTTCTGGATTACGTTTGTTGCTTTGCCTATGAAACTCCTGTCTGCTGTGTATTGACCTCGCCTGTTTGGATTACGATTACTCATTAAAGTTGTGTATGGATTCCCACTCTGCTGACTCGTATGTTACAATTACATTTACAATTACATTACTGAATACAATTTTTGTCATGTAATCTGGAATCAGTAACTGACAATTTGTAAGTAATTTACCCCGCTCTGTTTGTTTGTTTGTTTGTTTATATATATATATATATATATATATATATATTATAATTTTATTTATTTATTTATTTATTTATTTTTTGCCATTGTAGTTTGGTTAAAAATGTGTCTAAATTAAAAATCGTACCTTTTTGGTAAAGGGCATTTGAGTTTCTTTTCATGTTGGCTTTGTAAACACTGAGTCGGTACTTCCGTCTACGTCAGGCTTGACCTTTCCAACATCATGGAATGAAGAGACGCAGGTGTATCACAGAGGGAGCAGGGAGCTGCTCGACGCATTGAAACCACTTCTGAATGCACGAGTGATTTTTACTTTCACTTTTGAGAATGGCGATCATATATACTATTTGCATACTAGAGCAGCAGTTCTTGCACATTTTAAGTTTAGATGCTTGTCAGTGGAGCTTAGGATCTGCACATCATTCGCCATAATCCTCAGTCATCTCTCCTGTTTATGTGGTAAGTGAAATGTAATGTATTGTAACATATGTAACATGCAACCGTTAGCGGCTTACCATGTCCTTTTAGTAGCTGGCGTTATTTGTTAGAACCCTGAATCTGAATACAGATTGACGACTCAGCATCATGGTTTATCTATTGTAACAGTGTTGTATGGAAGCGGAATAGACTCAATTATAATTCACACAAAAGACACCATGCACACATGGGTATACCAGTTCACGTGCACAAAAAAAAAAAAAAAATAAAAATAAATATATATATATATATATGTGTGTGTGTGTGTGTGTGTATATATATACATTCACAAAAAACAATTCACATGCACGAATAAGAATTTATATTTATTAAAATATGTTTTACAAATACAAAACACAATTCCCAGATGTACAACTGTGTACAAAAATTTTGTTTAAAATTCACGACTGTATCACCGACTGTGAATATGTGAATCGCATTTTTGGCGTGTGTACTTTTAATACTTTCTTGTGTGTTTTGAGACTTTCCTGGCAGCGAACTCCTCCCACGCGGGTCACTCGTACGCTGTGGGCGTGCCTACCTGTATGTTGCGTCATCAGCGCTAGTCGATTGTTGCTTATTTAATAAAGAATCATTCATGAGGATCACTTCAGAATGAGTTTGTTGGTTGTTACAGTTGCTGTATAAGGTTTATTAATAAAGGTTTTTAAAGTTTTCTGATTACTTCGGGAATGAAATGTACACGAAATGACCTGTAATGTAATGTGCCTGTAACATGGAATATGAGATGACAATTATGAGGGAGTACAAACGTATCACAACTACAGCTGAGATTGGCTCAATACCAGTCTGACACTGTGTTAGACGTTCTTCAGTCAAAGGAAGCATGAGAAGTGATAAAATAATTGAATAAAGTTTACTGAATAATCTTTGCTACATTCCTTTTTATGACCAGTCTGTCTTTGTCTGACCAGAATAATTTCCACAACTGTTTCCAAACAAATACAATTGCTGCTTACCAACATTATCTTGTGTATTGTAATCTCAAAAATTTTTACATCACAACTCAACATAACATTAAACATTAACAATGGATAATCATAGTAATATAATATGAAAAAATAATTAAATGAATGTTGATTACATTAAGAAATTAATGCATAAAAGTACATAAGAGAGATAAAGATTAATGTGAATGAAGAGGTCTGTAACTGTCATTCAGATATTGTTCCAAAGTGTTAAAATCCTGAAAAAAGCAAGAAAAACTATTAGAGTGTAATAGTTAAACACTGCATCCAGTTGCTCAAATGGTAAGTACAAACACACCATTATTCATACACTAAGTTCTCGTGAGGTCTGTTCATCATTACATAAAGCTATGATGATAAAGGCAGGGTCAGTGTTAAGTGGGAGCTAGACTGGGCAGTGGCCACTCACCGATGCTGAGCAAAAACATGGCAATGAACAAAATTCTTCATTTTGGCCAATATACAGGACATTGTGGCTAATAAAATTTTTGGCAACACTGTTTTCATAGCAGCCACTGACTTACGCTGGTTACGTTAACAAGTGTCTAAATGACAGATTTTAAGCAGATTTCCAAATTTTAAGCATGTAAGATAATGCATAATACACCTTACACAATACACCAACTGCACAAACCTTTACTGCTGAATTGTAACAGGAACTATGGACTCGCGCTGATGACATAACATACAGGTAGGCACGCCCACAGCGGGTTATGATTGGTCGATCGACAGGCTAAAATCTGATTGGTTAAAGAGTATGAGTGACTCACGTGGAAGGAGTTCGCTGCCAGGAAAGTCTCAAAACAGACACGCAAGTCTCAAAAAACACGCGCAAAAAATGTGATTCACATATTCACAGTCCGTGATACACTCGGGAATTTTAAACAATCAAAGTTTTTGTACACAGTTGTACATTTGTGAATTGTGTTTTGAATTTGTGAAACATATTTTATGAATATAAATTCTTATTTTGTGCATGTGAATTGGTTTTTGTGAATTTATATATATTTTTTGTGCACGTGAATTGGGTTTCTTGCATGTGAATAGGCTTGTGTGCATCTTGTCTTTTGTGTGAATTATAATTGAGTCTATTCCGGTTCCATAGTGTTGTTGTTGTTGTTTTTTTTTGTTTTGTTTTTGTTTTTTTACTATGGTATAAACTGTAACGGTAAGTCCACAGCAGCATGTTACAACATTAATACTCGACAATTTACAATGAAACATGAGGGCAACTTACACTGAACAGACAGGGTCATATGACACAAACCAACCAATGAGAAACACAGAGATACACATGGCAACCAATCAGAACAATTCACATGGACAAGCAGAAGAACAAGAGGAAGCAAGGAAGCTAGACAAGACAACAACCAAGACTAGGCTTCAAAATAAAAGATATGAAAACATAGACATGGAACAAAAACCCAAACACCCACGTGACATATCCCCCCTCTAAGGGTGGCTCCTGACACCCTTAATAAAACAAAACAAACAAGTCCACGAGTCCGGGAGGGTGGAGGAGCAGGGGCAAAACTGGGGTTGGGGGGGTCCAGGTCCATGAAGGGGAATGGGGTCAGGATCGTGGACTGGGTCAGGGGGCAAGAGCAGATATGGGCAGCGTAGTAAAGGTGGGCCTGGACTGTGGAGAAGTGACAGACTGTGAATCAAGGGAAACCATGGCGGAGCTGGCAGAGCAGGAGGCAGTGGTGGAGTTGGGAAGAACCGGACACCATGGCGGCTCAGGCAAGGCAGGAAGCCACGGCAGGGCCATCAGAGCAGGACGACATGGCGGAGCCGGCAGAGCAGGAAGCTCCTGGGGCATATGGGGCATACCACGACCCCATAGGTGGGAGGTCGGTGGGGAAGCATGACCTGGTCATCAGGTTCCTCAGGGGGGCGAGAAGGTTAAATCCTCCCAGGCCCCCCTCCATACCCTCTTGGGACCTGTCCCTGGTGCTTACAGCGCTACAACAGGCCCCATTCGAGCCTTTGCAGGCAGTCGAGCTGAAGTTCCTTTCAGTGAAAACCCTGCTCCTGCTAGCATTGGCCTCCATCGAGAGGGTAGGGGACCTGCAAGCATTTTCGGTCGACGAATCCTTAAGATGCTACGTTGACCGGACACAAAGCTTCAGGACCTCAGACCAGCTCTTTGTCTGTTACGGAGGCCGGCAGAAGGGGAATGCCGTCTCCAAGCAGAGGATGGCCCATTGGATAGTGGATGCCATCACCCTGGCTTATCAGGCACAAGGTGTGCCCTGCCCGCTCATGGTATGAGGTCAGGTGGCAGATATTTGTAGAGCTGCGGGCATGTCCCAGTGCTCCAGCCTCACTGCAAGAGGGTAGTGCTAAGGTATACAGTGACTGGTATTCTTGTTGCGAGCCCCCGCTTAAACCATAAAGGGGGCGTAGAGGCTCGCTCAGGACACTGGAGGAGGACAGTAGCCGTGGCACTTTCCATAGGGATCCCAATCTGTCGGTCTCCGACGTGACTCGGAGAGACCGAATGGTAAGAGAACGTCTCGGTTACATATGTAACCCTCGTTCCCTGAAGGAGGGAACGGAGACGTCACGTCCCGTCGCCATCGCTGTTGTACCGCCGCTGTACTGCCGAACCCCGCTCGGCTCCTCAGCGAAAACCTGACTATGCGCTGCATCAGCTGCCTATTTGTACTCACACTGTGATGAGGTGCAGCTGGACACAATCAGCACATGCCAATTTGCATTGGCGTGTTTAGTACACACAAAGTAGATCGGCCTAAATGGATTGGTAGATCGGTCTCTAAGCGAGATCCCAATCCGTCGGTCTCCGACGTGACGTCTCCGTTCCCTCCTTCAGGGAACGAGGGTTACATACGTAACCGAGATGTTACTTTTTCATGGATTACATGATTACATATTATTCACACAATAGCAATAAATTATTCATAATTCATTGATTTCCCCCTAATTTCTCTTTTTTATCTTTTCCATTTTCATTTCTAAAACAGCCTGCCAATTACTGGTGAACACATTCATTTTAACAGGTTTTTAACCATGTATTATGATGTCTTTGGAAGGCTTTTGTCTTCCCAACTCATTAAAAATTAGTTTTTATTTACGTTACATTTACATTATTTCTTATTTAAATGTCATGCAGGCATTCCAAAACTGTTTGTCATCTAAACCTTATATGCCAAATATACAGGTACATCTCAATACATTAGAATGTTGTGGAAAAGTTAATTTATTTTAGTAATTCAACTCAATTTGTGATGATTTTGGCTTACATTTAACAAATTACTGAAATAAATTAATTTTTCCATGACATTCTAATTTACTGAGATGCACCTGTATTTATTATAACTACCCCTGAATTTTTTTTTTTTTTAACCCCTGAGACCCATGAAAATTAAGCTTTTTAATTACTATTTGAGCATAAGAAACTACATTCATGGGGCTATTAATTTCTGATTTGACATGTAATTTAATTGTGAGTTCAGCAAACAGGTTTTGAGATTTCAGGATTCACCTATTTATTAAGACTTGGTCGTGTATGTGCTACCCGGAGGCGTTGCGAACGAAGTGTACAGACTATCTTTGAAAAGGACTTTGTTTTAAAATTATTTATTTTAATTTATTTTTTTTTATGATGTAATTAATTGTTAGCTTTCATTAAACTCACAAGCCCCCTGCAGTTCCTTTACGAACCCTAGTTTGGGAAACCTTGATGTAATATAGTGTTTAATGCACTTCATGGTGTAAATGACAAAGAATGAAACACATTTTCTTACTCTTTGCATTTTTTACATCATTATGGTACAAGATAATCCTATTTAAAGCAATGTGATAAACAAGTTAAGTTTAAAGTAATCTAAAAGTAATCCAAAAGTAATCTGATTAGATTGCCTAAAATATGTAATGTAACTGATTACACTACTGACTACAATTTTTGTCATGGAATCTGGAATCTGTACCTGATTACAATTTGTTAGTAATCTACCCAGCCTGTGTCAAAATGTATGCAGTTGGCATTAACACAGGAAAAAATTATAAAAAACAAAACAAAAAATGTCCTTAAGGTTGCCCAAGGGTTAAGATCTGTTTGTGAAATTCTGTACCCTCTGGTCATAAAACACAGGTGAAAAAAAAAAATGTGGGGAAAGGTTTATTACTGTGCGATTACTGCCCTGCTGGTAGCAACAGCCTGGTCCGCACCCCAGGAAGGCCACGAAGGCCATGACCACGGTGGCCACACAGCTGATCACCACCACCGTCTCCACCACAGCAAGGATGAACCCCAGCCTCCTGTCTGCCCCTTGCTTGCTACGCATTACCCTGACTTCTCCTTCTCCCTCTACAAGAAAATTGCGTTCCATCCTGATGCGCAAGGCAAGAACATTTTCTTCTCCCCTTTCGGTATCGCAATGGCTTTGAGCATGCTGGCTGTGGGTGCCAAGGGCAGCACTCTTTCACAGATATACAGCGCTCTGGGTTACAGCAAGTTGCAGGCTGACCAGGTCAATGAGGGTTATGAGCACTTGTTCCACATGCTGGGCCACGGTCGGGAAGGCATGCAGCTAGAGGTAGGTGCTAATGTGGCCATCAGAGAAGGCTTCAAAGTGGTGGACAAGTTTCTGAAAGACGTTCAGCACTACTACAACAGCGAAGCATTTAGCGTTGATTTCTCCAAACCTGAATTTGCTGGAGAAGAGATCAACAAGTTCATCGCCAAGAAAACCCATGACAAGATCACCAGCATGGTGAAGGACCTGGACCCCGACACAGTGATGATGCTGATTAACTATATGTACTTCAGAGGTACTAAATAAACTTCTCTTTGATTTAATGATATTCATGTATTTGATCTTTGAGAAGGCTCCATTGACGCTGACCTGAAGTTCTTCCATTTTGTCCTGATAGGGGAATGGAATAAGCCATTTGATGCACAACTGACCCACAAAGCTGACTTCCAAGTTGACAAGGACACCAAGGTCAAAGTTGACATGATGAAAATAATCGGCTGCTATGACGTCTTTCAAGATGAAAACTGCACTACAGTCATTATGGTGCCCTACAAAGGCAATATTTCCATGATGATCATTCTTCCTGATGATGGAAAGATGAAGGAGGTTGAAGAATACATCTGCAAACACCATCTTAAGAGCTGGCTTGACAAACTCTTCAGAAGGTAGTACCAGCGACACCTTCAGATTTAAATCCATGTATTAGTTAGACTTGCTGACCTGAGATTGATTGTTTTCTTAGTTGCACAGAAGTTTGGGACCCTTGAGAATGACCCATATACCATATTTTACTTGTCTGCCCTTCAGCTCTGTGGAACTGTTTATGCCCAAGTTCTCCATCTCAGCAACGTGCAAACTGAAACCCATTCTGGAGGACATGGGAGTGACTGATGCATTTGGTGACACAGCAGATTTCTCTGGGATGACAATAGAGGTCAAAGCCAAGGTGTCACAGGTATGTGTGGACTTGTTTTTACCTCTTGTAGCACCACCAATTGTTGCCAAATGTGAAATTTACTAACTAACAAGCAGGATTCATTCAAACCATTCACTTACTTGCTTCACGTTAATGTTTTGGACCCAACATCCAGGCTGTCCATCAGGCAGTCCTCAGCGTGGATGAGAAGGGCACAGAGGCAGCAGTTAGAACCCCAGTAAGAAGAATGCCCATGTTCCTGCCAGACACTGTGATGCTCAACCGACCTTTCTTGGTAATGATTGTAGAGGACAACACCAAGAGCATTCTCTTCATGGGCAAGATCACCAATCCTACAGTGTGAGGTCCCACACCACTCACACAAGCATCAGGCTGATAATCTTTATGTAGCTCGTAAACTGAAATAAATTGATGTAATTCTAATAAAAAAAAAAAAAGTCATTATAAAAAAAATGCACAATATATGCACTTTTAATACTGGCCTCAACATAATGTGGTCTCGGAAAAAAAATTTGAATTTCAGCTTTCAGCGAATTTTAGCTAATTTTTTTAGATAAAAACCTAATTCACTCTTGTAGCAAAAGTTTGTGTCATGGTGGTGGAAGTAACTTCTGTAAACTTTCTGTTGTTGCCTCAGTTTATTCCTCAGTAGTCCTGCAAATAAAAGACAGATATTTTGATTTGCAGCATTGATCTTTTCCTGTTAGCCTTTTAGACACTGGAACACAGTTGGGAGATACTGGACTTCACAAAACACACAGTATGCATATTCTGTAATTGGGGTCCAAAACTCTAAGACCACTATTGCAAAAATTATTTTAAAACTTAACTATCCTAAAACTTATTTTATTACTTTTTAAAAATTATTTTTTGGTTCCCCAGATTTTCAAAGTGGCTTTAGACTTTGGACTTCATTGTACATAGAGCTTTGTTGGCTCTCAGTTTTCATGTTTTTTGAGATCAAATGCACTGAGATAAATCAACCTTTTCTTTCTGAATCTCAAACCTTAAAAGAACAAAAGTGCATAAATAAAGATAATAATAACATTTTGTAAACAAAAACACTAGGAGGCTGGCAGTAATTTATGTTTGCTTTCAAAGATGCATTTTTCATTTTTAGTTCTAAGGGAAAATACAGGTATGTTTTGGGGTTGCACAACAGTGGGAAGGATGAGATAACCTCTGGTTCATTCCCCTCACCTCCCTAACCTTTAACCTCATGACAGAGCTCCTGTTCCAGGATAGTGTGGTCAATCGATACCACGTCCTCCATAAATCCAACACAGCAGGTTGAAACATATTACTTCTAAGAGACCAAGAGTGCAAATAATTGAAAATGAGATAAAAGCCTTTTTGTAGGAAGTATGCAGTCAGGAAATAGATCACATCAGGGTGATACTCATTCCAAGATAACATTGGCAAAAGGACCATATGGCAGTTCCTCACGTTTCTGCTCAAGCCTGATGTCATCATGTGCTTGTGACTTCTTTCGAGGGCAAAATCAAAAGCGGTAGATGTGGATAAGGCAGGGTTGTTTTATTCATGCATGCTCACAATGGCAATTAAACAAGCCTAATCAGGGAATCATGAATATGCATTTAACACTGATGAAAAAGCTGAACATATTATGGAAATGCTTGGAAGAAATGGAAATAATTTAATAAAAAGCACACTTCAGCTAATTCTGGTGAAACAGCAGTGAATTGTTTGTGTGCTCAGACATCATTCAACACTGCATTTAATGTAATTATAATATAAAATGTGTGCTTTTGATTCTAATATTTTTAGACAACACAAAGCTCTAATGGAGCTCTAGTCCATTTGCTTGTTCATTGCTTTTATGAAGCACCATATGAACTCATATGCTTGTAAAGTAATTTCTGGAAGCATTTGTTTAAGTATAATTAAAGGTTAAGGTTAAAAGGTTAAGCTTAGACCTATACATTATATAAATTATAACTTGATTATTTCCATATTTATGGAACTTAACAGGGATGGAAATAGAGCAAATGGTAAGAGACTGAAAGATAAAATGTGTTAACTACATTATTTTGTTATTTTTAACCTTCATTTGGATACTTATTTCTGGCATTTTTATCAAACATTAATGTTTTTTAAGTGAGACAAGCAAAATTATATCACAAAATTATATCCATTGCTATATATATGTATAATACTATTGAAGTCTATAGGAACCATCAAGTGTTTGGCTACCCAAACAAAATATCTTCAAAATATATGTTGTGTGTGTGTTCAGCAAAAGAAAGAAATCCATAGAGGGTTGGAACAACTTGAGGGAAAAACTTAAGGAAAAATTAAGAAACACTTATTTAAACAATATTTCTTAATAAATAGCTTTTTTATACAATCATTTTAGAAGTTGTCAACAAATTACATTTGCTCATAAAAATGTATGCGTTAATATCTAATATAAAAAAAAATAAAAAAATAAAATACAATTTGAAAATTTAATTTTGTGCACGATTTGCTTGCTGGACTATGCACATTGCTTTATTTAGTGTTCCTGTGTGCACAAGTGTACTGACAACAAACGCCCCCACCTGCATAACTGCAAACACTGCTGATATTTGTTTAACTGCATCTAAAACCCCATTACTCTGTCTAGCCAAGACCTTTAGCCATTAACATGCTGTGCTATATGCGTCTCTCCCATTACATGCTGCTGAATTAAACAGAAGTGTTCTGAATCGATCTGACTTTTTTCCCTTCACAAGGTGGCACTGTTGATTCTTTGTCCGAATATTAAGAGAATAGCTGTGAGAGAGTAAGAGAGGGAGAAAACGAGAGAACACGCTGGTCTCCCACCACAGCAGATGTTAATTTTCTTTCAGTTGGCTATTGAGCGCCAAGCAAAGCAGCCAAGCCTCCCAATTCACTGACCATTTAACACTACTAATGACTTTCATGCTCAGTAAGGCCACACAAAACTGTGGCATTCATTTTGAGACAGACTCTCGCCACTAAATCTACAAAATGGGACACGAGTTTAAGGACAAGGCAGGTGAACACTCTGCGCTGGCAGCTCTACGAACAGGCGAGGGCCATGTCCCTGGGGTGGATGGTAGCAGAGTTAATTGAAACTAAATGGATTCTGCGGGCACGCCGTGAACTAGCAGCAGGCAGAGTCACAGACGGGTGATAGAGGTGATGATAGACATCATATGGCCACAGTAGGACACCAGTAACACACCAAACAAACTAAGCCCAAAATGCTTGTATTCATGACAAGTACATCAATGAGAAATACTTCTAAACAATAAAATATGTCCTGAATGGTTAGTTATCGCTGCTATATTCAGTCCATGCATTTCTCATTTTGTAAAGGTGATTTTAGTAAGATGAGGAATGTTTGTAGGTGCTAATGAATTGCACTGCACTATTTCAATTATTCAAATCCCCAGAGACTGCAGTACTTCACAAATACATGCTTTTCTGAAGTTCCAGGAATTTATAAAAAATTGCATCTAAAACAGTTTACTGGCATATTAAAAGTGATAATGTCAATATATAATGTAATGTTTTTGAGCTATATGATTTTCAATAACACAGCTATGTCATAATTGTTCAACCCCTATTCGACACTGCTGTTTTTAAGTCACTTGTTTTTATGGTAGGGGACAAAATTATCTTAAAACACTATTAAGCCTTCAGAAACTATACTATATATTTTATTTATTTTTTTTAATTTAGCCCATGCATGTGCTGAAGTAGTAAATACTGTGTGGCAAAATCTACAGAGCTCTCACAAAAGCTATAGAGAAGAAATATGTTTTATTATATTGAAAAATCTAAAGCTACATGAAGATTTCCAAGACATTAAAAGTTCGTACAGATACAGCGGACAGTATTATTCCTTTGTTTAAAGTGTGTTGTAACAGAAAACCTTTGAGGGTGCTGAGCAAATAAAGCACAATATCATACAATGTTCAACATACAATGATAAGAGCAACTGAGAAAAACCTGTATGTACAGCCAAAGACTTGCAAAATGACCCGACAAAAGGAGGAAAAACATTTCAATTCAGTGTATAAAAAGAACACATTTTTTTCTGATGGAAAAATGCAAAGCAGAAGCACATTATCTCCATGGTCAAACACTGAGGTGGGCTAGTCCTGTTTATGGGGGTGTTTTAATGTTGCAGGAAGTGGAAATCATGTATGTATGTATGTATGAAGAACATCACTGATTCTTTGAAATATCAGGCCATTTTGGCTAAAATTGTGATGCCTTTGACACCAAGACTGAAGCTAATGATCAATGGACTATCATCCCACAGCATGCATCAAAAATCTTCTTCTGCTTGGTTGTGGGATCAGTCATAGAATGTTTTTGCATGGTCTGTTCAGTCCCCAGATTTAATTATCATTGAAAACATTTGGTTAAATTTGAAGAAAGCAGTGGCAAAGTGAAAACCAAAGATTAGCAGTGATCTGAAAGCTTTTTTTAGGGGAGGAATGGGCCAAGACTGCAGTAGAGGAGTGACAGAAGCTTCAAAGCATTTCCAAGCAGCATTTATTGGTAGTTTTAAAGAAAGCTATATTAATAATGATTAATAATAAATTATGTATACTGTATATTCTGAACTTGTCACAAGAAACTTTCACTGCTAAAATGGCTGCCACTATCCTTGTTATCAAGGTTATGGCCTCCTGTCATTAGCATTCAAGAGTTAATGTCACAGTTGGAAAAGGCAGACACAAGGTAAGTTTCAAACAGGAGTTTTATTCAGAGAACCTAGGGGGTTCCCAAAACAAAAAACAAAACAAGGTGAGTTCAAAACAGCGGAAGCATGATTCTAGAGTCTTATCTGAATGGTAATTGTTCTCTCCTTTGTAGAGCATCTGAGTTCCAGATCCAGGCAGAGACAAGCAAGTATCCCACTTCGGCAGAGACCCTGAGACCAGCCGATGAGTGACTGAAGTGCCTGTGTATTTGTAGTTCTGCAGGTAAGTGGTTGCAGGTGCGTGTTAATCAGGGTAGGTGACTGGGAGCGTGTGACGGTGGCTGGTGATGCAGGTGAGAGAGGTGACTGTGTGGCATATTCCTCCCCTCTCGGAAGGTGCGTCCTCGAGGCAAAAGGAGTCCCAATCATTGAGGAAGGGTGGCGCCGGTTCTGCAGGGTGCCTCGTGCCCGGGGACTCCGTTGCTCGAAATGCTGTAATGTTGCTGAAATAGATGGTACGACACGTGTCTGCATTGTCCCTGTGCCTCTGGACTGCGGCTGACCCTTCAGGGAGCTCAGGTGATGTGGACCTTTCGAGGAACCAGGACAGAACTGGTTGTCCAGGAGGACATACTAGAGATGAGGACACTGGAGGGCACTCAGTAGGGGCGAGCCCTGGAGGGTGCTCTAGAGGAGTGGGCTCTGAAGGGTGTTCCGGAGGTGCAGACCCTGGAGGGCGCTCTGGAGGTGCAGACTCTGGAGGGCACTCTGGAGGCGCAGACTCTGGAGGGCGCTCTGAGGTGTGGACTGTGAAGGGTGCTCTGTAGGCGCGGATAGAGAAAGCTTTGGTGGAAGCTCTGGAGGCGTGGGTTGGGCTTTCTGGACGGGGAATCAGACTCTGCTTTCTCAGCCGGAAGTCAGACGTGGCCTCCTTGGCCAGGGAATCAACCAGCAGACTTGACTTGGTGATGGCCGGCAGGCTTGATGAGGGTGAGTCAGGCGGGCTTACCACATGAGAGACAGTCGGGCTTGCCATATTAGGGACAGTCGGACTTGCCATATGAGTGATGGTCAGGCTTGCCATAAGGGAGGTGCGGACCTGACTCGGAGGCAACCAGCAGCCTTGACTCAGTGACTCAGGCAGGGACCACCTGGGCCCAGCCAGTGGCATCTGTTTCGCAATCCCCTCATTCAGACCCTATGTCATTATAAAAGTGTTTAAACTTTCCAATACATTTACGCACATATTTCAGAATCGAAATATCAGATATTTCATAATATAATGAGCATGTTTGTGAATTTTAATAATAAAAAAGGAAAAACAAAATAAAAGTGGTCCATGTGTCTTACAGTTCTATTGTGGCTTCGGTGTGTCACATGACAAGCTTGACGTGTTGCCATGGAAACAGTAAGGCGATACATTCTAAAATAACGGTTGCCTAAAAAACCTCACCCCGGGGGGTCAGCTGGAATATTTTAAACTCACGTGAAAGGGTTAATCAGTAGGCTGGTGACTGGGAGCATGTGATGGTGACTGGTGAGGCAGGTGAGACAGGTGATTGTGTGACAGTTAACAGTATTCTGTTTTAATTAATCATTAATGCTTTCTTCAATCAATCAATCAATAATAGTGATTTTATACAAAGAGGTAAATATATGTTATGTTTTATGAATCAAGAAATTATTAACTAATTATTTTAAAATATTTAAAATGCAATTAAAAAATGAATTGTAATAATATTTTCTGATAATACAGTTATACTGTATTTTTGATTAAATAAATTCAGCTTTGGTGAGCATAAGAGACATTAGAAATCATAATTATTATTCTGGATGGTACAGGAAATACTGGTGAAATTCACAGATGCAGACAAATACGGTGTTTTATTTCAAATTACTATTTTTACATTAGTATTATTTAAACACAATTATTAAATACTATAGTATACAATTATTAAATACTTTTCAAAATGATTGAATTACAGTTACTTAAAATTGAATATCCAATACTAGCTATACAAACATATTTTAAACTCCTTTCAAATACTTTTTTTTTTTTTTTTTTGCTGCAGCATCATCACATAAAATATATCTTTTTAAAGTTTATATAAAAAAAAAAAAAATAATAATAATAATAATAATAATACATAATGTTGAATTAATGCATTTTGCATATTAAGCAAAAAATACAACATTAATTCATTTCCAGCTTAAATGAACACCAGATATAAAAAATCTTGGATACAAGACTGATCCAGAACAGAGCCTGAAGCAACATTTGTGCTACTGCATCTCATTCAGCATGTGATTCAGTTAACATGCATGACAGAGGTATACATTAATGACATCAGATCAGCCTGACTCTGATAAGCAGTGAACAGAATTGATTGTTTTTAAGTTTATTTAATTATTTTTGACGTGGGTTTACTGAATGATGAGCATCTTCATTAGTCATGAGCTAATGTTGCATTACATCCAATTAAATGGATTTTATTTGTATGTGTGAATTAATGATAATTTAAAAATGTGTGTCATGAAAAATGATCAACATATTAAAGTTTTATGGAGATTTTAAAATTGCTTAAAATTCATCTTTTTTATTATACATGTAAATAGACTTTATTAATCCCCTCAGGGGGAATTCATTATCATTTTACTCTCCGAGCCAACATTTATGCGCATTAAATTGTTTGTTGGTGCCCAATTTTCTGTTTATAACACTACACAGCTTGTTAGCATGAAGGATCCAGGCTTTATTTATATAAAAGCACATCTGTATTGTTCAGGTAATTCATGCTGCAGCTACTGCACTGACCTTGAAAGAGAGGTTGTAAACAGATGATAAGTTATTGTATTCCATGAAGCAGTTTATAATGAAATGTATTTTTGTAAGCAAGTACTTTACCATGAAAGAGGTACAATAATATTTCTAAAGTGTGACAGCTAAGTCATTTGAACAGATATTCTATTAAACCAACAAACCTGTTGCTTTCTGTAAACGTGGTCTGCATTCCATGGACTGATAATAGGACAAAAAAAAAAAAAAAAAAAAAAAAACTCTGATTATTCTGCTAAAAACCTTCAAGCGCCAACATCTATTTTGTTGTCTAATCCACAGTCTGATGTGATGACACCAGCTGGAATGATGTAAGTTAAATTTACTGTGGACTCTACAAAGCAACTTAAAGAACAGACAGCAGCAAGCCCGTTTTAGTGGATTCAAATGGACGGTAATGAAGAAAAATGTTACTTACAGGGACAATTACATCTTGAGATCCTGCTGGGAAGAGTTTGTTGGCTCCCCCTGTGAAGAGACATCAAAAGAAAACATATGAACAGATTGGCTGAGAACAATTCAACAAATTCAGTTACAAAACAAGGATACAAAAGCTTTTCAGAAATTTGTCAGACAAATTCAAATATGAATAAGTGTGATTGCCAATGTACAATTAGGTCACATGACAATGACAACATTATGAATATATCAGGATTACATTCATACTACACACATTTATACTATATGCAATAGCACACTTTTAATTATTTATTTTAAGTCCCTACAAATCGGTGGATGAATGATTCAATGAATAATTTATATGATAATTACTTATTTAATACCTAAATAAATCAGCATTTTGGTATGAATCAGTTGAGTGAGTGTTTAAATTACTTAGTCATAAAGACAGGCATGTGTTTCAGAATGAATTAGAATTTTAAAACAAATTAGTTGAATAATCCATTAAATTACTCATGCAGATAGCCAGTTACTTGTTTAATTGTTGAATGAATCATCATTTTGGAATGAATCAACTGAGTAAATCATTACATTACATAACAATAAAGACAGTTGTGTCTGTTCTGAAATGAATCAGCACTTTTTTAAACAAATCAGTTAAATGAATGATTCAGTGACTCATTTATATAAGATTGACTTATTTCATTCCTGAACGAATCAGCATTTTGGAGTGACTCAGTTGAGTGAATGATTGAGTTACTTACCATAATATAATATATTTTACTCAGTTGAGAGAGTTGAATCAGGAGTGAGTTAATTAGGCTACTTACCCTTAAAGACAGCCACATGCTTCATTTCAGAATGAAATAACATTTTAAAACAAATCATATGAATGATTGATTAAATTATTCATATTAACAGTTACTTGTTTCATTGCAGCATTTTGGAATTAATCAATTGAGTGAATGATTACATTACTTACTCATAAAGACAGTTGTGTGTTTGTTCTGGAAGGAATCAGAATTCTGAAATGACTCAGTTGAGTGAATGATACAATGACTTACCCATACAGACAGTCACATATTTAGTTCCAGAATGAATTAGCATTTTAAAACAAATTGGTTGAATGATTAATTCAATGACTTATGCATATAGACAGTCACTTGTTTAATTACTGAATTAATCTGCATTTGGGAATGAATCAGCTGAGTGAATAATTGCATTACTTACATGGAGACAGTCATGTGCTTAATTCCAAAATGAATATTGTTCAGCATTTTTAAACAAATCGATTGAATGACTGATTCAATGACTCATTCAAATAGACAGTTACTTGTTTCATTCCTAAATGAATCAGGATTTTAAAACTCAGCTAAGTGAATGATTACATTACTTGCATATAAAGACAGACACATGTTTCATTACAGAGTGAATTGGATTTATTATTTATTCATTTATTTGTTTATTTATTTATTTATTTATTTGTTCAACAAATCATCTGAATGACTATTTTAACAATTTATTCATAAAGACAGTTACTTGTTTCATTCCCTAAAAATCTGAATTTTGTAATGAATCAGTCAAGTGACTTATTAAATTACTCACTCATAAAGACAGTCATGTGCTTCATTCCAAAATTAATTAGCATTTTTAAACATATCGATTGAATGACTGATTTAATGATTTAAATAGACAGCATTTTGGAGTGAATCAGTTGAGTGAATGATTACATTACTTACCCATAAAGGCAGTGGTGTGTCTTGGTCTGGAATTTATCAGCGTTTTTGAATAAATAAATCGATTCAATGACTGCATCTGACTGGAGTAATGATGTAAGCTGCATAGCGAGTCACATCGCATAACTGCACATTTTATAGTATGCACTGATAAAGACAAGTGAAGTGATGCAACCAATGAAAACACCCAATGCTGTTTTATGGACAGTTGTATATGAACTTCTAAACAGATTCAAGAAACAGTCCTGTTATAAAAGTAAAGCTGCTTATTATTTTACCTCCAGCCACCATCAATAAATCATAAAAAAGATGAGGGGGGAAAACCCAGCAAAGGCCATTCCCTTTCCTGCCATTATGTGCTCCTAAAATAGGCCATAAATAAAACATCAAACACAAACATAACAAAATACAAAGGTCTTCAGTCTTCCTGGATCTGAGATGTGAAGATGGTCTATGGAAATGATGCTCTTCCACTTCAAAGCGTAATCAGACCTTATTAGCAGGATGAGAGTATGGGGTGTTGAGGGAGGGGAATCGGTTCAATTGTTTTGTTCACAAATTACATTTTGGGAAGAGATTCATAATTCATAATTCTTAGACATCTGATCATCAAAGCAATCAAACCCATCCAGAGAAGCAGAACTATACATATTCATATATCTCCCCAGCCTTCACACAAGCTGCAGATGGTGTAACAATCGCTGGACTGTACTTTTAAAATCCATGCTAATTGTGTGATCCACATTATCATTTTGTTTCAGATTACAAAGGAATGCCTTATTTTATAAATTATACACAAAATGTTACAAATATTAAACTGAAAGTATACAGGGATCAAAAATAATATTATGCAATCAGTCAAAAAAAAAAAAAAAATGCAAGTCTTTGGACCCCTGGGGTACTGCAGGGCCGTTGGGCAATTATTTAAACATAAAGTAATATTTAAAATGTAACAGATGTAGTTAATTCTAATGTCAAGCAAATTAGGAAGTCTATAGTAAAATACTGTTGTACTTCCTTGTATTTTACATTTAGAATGACATTAAAGAGTTCATGCAATTGACAAACATTTTGATATTGTCTTCCAAGGAGTTCAGGAAATAGCATTGAGAAAAATATGGCAGCTACTAAATTACTTTTCCTGTCTCAAAAACATTATTGTCATTGCTGGAATATATTTTACTTGATAAATTGTATTGTCATTGCAGAGCAGGTTGTTATTCTCTTGTAGAGAACATCAGTTTACAAAAGTTATGACTTCTTGCCTTTTCAAAATGTGTTTTGAAAGACATGTGGGAGTGATGATATTGGAGAGAAAAAAAAAAAAAAAAAAAAGTTCCAAGCTTCTTTCTTTGAATCACTGTATCATGAATTGCTGTCCAAAATAATGCTGCTATTATATGCTTCATTTTGAAATTACATTAATTACTTTTTCATAATAAATGCATAAATAAATCAACAAATAAATGACTGAATTAATTAATTATTTTTTTTACTCTGAGTTTAATTAGCTCAGCTTCGTATATATATATATCAAAAACACTATTGTCATTGCTAGAGTATATTTTATACACACACATATATATATATATATATATATATATATATATATATATATTAAAAAGATGCGTAGGTCACTGTCCATTAGCGTGAATCTTGATTTCAAATTATGACATGACTGCAGATATATATATATATATATATATATATATATATATATTTATTTTCTGAAATAGTAAACTCACTCACCTGGTACAGCAGTGCTTGTTTAGGTTAAGGGTATGGTTTAGTGTAGGTGGTTTATTATTTTCATACAGCATTAACCTGTTAGCACTACTCACTGGACATTAAATTTTGGAACTGCTGAGATATGTACAACAACCAATGTAATCAAATATTGCCATATTCACATTCATTTGACAAACATGTTTTCAGCACCAATCACTGAACATTTCTTTGAATGTGTCACTAAAAACAGGTAAGAAGTGACATAATATCATTTAGCCGAATTGTTGCCACAGGCATGTTTTTACAGTAAGCTTGGGTTGCTGTTCTCAGAGTGCAAACTACAATAATAATAATAATAATAAAAAAAAACTGTTTTGAGTGTATCCACTTGGTAAAGTGTTTTCAAAAAATCCAGTTTTTCCTAAATAAAAACAGTCTCATTGTGGACGAAAAGGTAAAATGTAGCAAATAAGATGTTATACCCATTTATTTTAATGGCAACTGTTGGACTTGTGTGTTTAGGTGTCCTGATATATGAGATGAGACAACCTCAGAAGAAATGAAACAACTATGCTGTATGTTCAGAGTTCCAGAAAATAACCTGCAAGAACCTCTTGAATGAAAATACCTGTTCACCAATCCATAATATATATATAAAGAAGGACACATTTTAAACCACTTCTAAGGTTTGCAAGAGACCACCTTGATCTTAATGTCCCATAACGCCTTTCAGAAAATAAGAGATGAGGATAAGTTTGATCAAACAAGAACAGCACCAGACATCATGGTGTGGGGGGAAACCCTGGTTTCTGCTGCTGAAGAGCTCAGAAGTCAGTTGTATCAATATTTTTTACCAGAGAATATCAGGTTAGCAGTCAGTCACCTGAGGCCAAATAAACAAAGACAGCTGGAAATATCAATAAAAATATATCAGTTTCATAACCCTGTGGGTGATTCAGCTACATGCAGAGCAAGTGCTCTCAGAGGAGATAAATTTAAATACTAACAAATAGGGTTTTGAAGTACAGTGGTATTATAATGCACAGTCCCAGTACACTTGCTGCTAGGCTCAAGTTCCTTGTAGGGTGTTTATTCTTTCAAAAGTCTTCATGTTAATTCTAGCAAAGCCTTACTGTAAAAAAAATAAATAAATAAATAAATAATAAATTGAATAAAAAAATACTGGTGTAGCTCTGCTTCACAGACATTTTCCTAGAGAAAAAATAGAAATTAGCGACCAGCTAACTTGCGGGGATTGTTTTTAAAGAGAACAGTGATCGCAGAATCTCTGCTCATTATCCCCAACACTTATTTCAATTAATCTTGTCTAGGAGCAATTAAAGATGGGTATTATAGAAAAGGTGAACAATTAAATCACTGGACTGAGATTTGCTAGATGAAATTGCAAAATCCTGACGCAATAATGATTGAGGTCTTTTGTGCACTGATCTTTTAACAGAACAGAATGAGAAAGCTGCATATTGTGCTTTTCTATACATCTGTGTGAAATTGGTTTAGAAAAATCTGAGTGAAAGTGGCCCATGAAGGATGCGCTGGAGGGTATAACTTGAATTCAGAAATGAAATTGATGCCATGGCCTATATATAAAGGGGTTTATAGAGGTTTCGGAGAATATAGGAATACACAGCTACTCTGACTGTGAAGAAAGAGTGCTAACTTGCTTTGGAGTGACTAATGATGACTTTGACATCATGGTGGAATGTCCTTCTATGTCTTTCAATAAAAAAGACAGTTTTTACTAGTTTGCACTTCTCTGCACATCTGTCACAACATCAGATGCTGCCTGTCATTTGTAATTTGTAACACTGTAAGATTGTCTCTACTGTGTATTATGCTCTGATATTAAAGTATCTTTTTACATTTTCCTTAGTTAAAAATTTGTCTTAGCTTAAGTGTTTGTATCAGTTTTGCTTTCTTGCAAATGTATCAGGTTGTATTCGCATGGCTCCGGTATTCAAACCAGTTCCAACCATCATCATCATCCTCTAGCATTAGTTGCTATTGCACCTTATTCAGGGGAGTGAGGTTTACCTGCACAGTTCCTCCTAGCTTGATTCTATTATACTCACCATCCTTAGCCTCGTTCCTATCTGGGTCATGGCACCAACGTAACTGGTCCTACTCACTCTGGGTAGGATTCAAACCAATGTCATTCGGCATGGGAGGTGGGAGCACTAACTAGGGTGCCAAAGTCCAGTTGCTAATGTGCTTCTTGAGAGCAGGGGAGTGAGATTTACCTGCACGGCTTCTCCTAGCTGGACACCGTTATGCTCACTCCTTTAAGCACCACTCCCATCCAAGTCATGTCACCAACATAACTTGTCCTACTTGCTCTGGGCAGGATTCAAACAAGAGTCAATCGGCATGGGAGGTGGGCACACTAACTAGGGTGCCAAAGTCTAGTCACTAATGTGCCTCTTGAGGAAAGGCGAGTGAGGTTTACCTGCACAGCTCCTGCTAGCAATGGCTCTATTGTACTCACCTTTCTAAGCCTCACTCCCATCCGGGTCATGGCACCAACGTAACTAGTCAGACTTGCTCTGGGCAGCATTTAAACCAGAATCAATCAGCATAGGAGGTGGGCGCACTAATTAGGGTGCCAAAGTCTAGTTGCTAATTTGCCTCTTGAGTGCAGGGGAATGCGGTTTACCTGCACAGCTCCTCCTTGCTGGACTCTGTTATACACATCCCCTAAACCCCTCTCCCACTGCACCAATGTAACTGGTCCTTTCTGCTTTGGGTGAGTTTCAAACCAGCATCAATTCCAATTGCTAATGTGCCTCTTGAGGGCAAGGGAGTTAACTGCAAAACTCATTCTAGCTGGCCCCTATTACACATGCAGTTCAAAATGATCCTATAACCTTGAGCAATAGAAAAAATTGTCACTTTCACTATAGTACTGTATATAGAAAAGCAGGAAAAAGGACTGATTTTGTTGTTCCCGTCAGGTTTAGTAAGTCTCACAGAATGAGATTCTCTGATTGCTGTCACTACTGTCTCTGATGGATGTCTACATGAAAGTGCTGGAACTGAAACTCTGATAACAGGATTGCAGTCTCTATCATCTCTGCAAGACTGAGGTCAGCAGGACACATCCCACAGTCTCATGCCATCACACAGCGATGAGCCCTGGATAAAACACACAGCCCAGTTTGTCTGCTGAGGATTATAGGGCTCATGTCTCAGACAAACAGAGGGTAGAATCCGAATGTAGTGGTTTATTCTGTAATTCAGTTTACAAATCAGAAACAAGCAGCAGTCCAGTGCTGGAAAGAAGATAATAAAGATTGGCTAAGATCATAGATCATAATCAGATATTCAGAAATGGAAGCCAAGGTAAAAAGTGCACATTTGTCAAAAGTTTTTTTTTTTTTTTTTTTGCATACATAATGAACAAAAACAAATGAGTGGCTAAATGAAGAAGAGGAAAAAAAGTCAGTGCTCAGTTTTCTTGATTTACCGACAAGTCTAACGACAATAGAGAGGCCAGAGTTCAGTAGTGAACCTTTAAATAAAGTGGTGCAGAATGTCCTACAGCAAGTTAGAATTCTTGCACTCCCGGTTCAATTTTCCCAAAGTCAATTAAATGCTTATACAGTGTTACTCAAGCTCTGGCAAATTGTTCTAACTCAAACTTTCCAACTTCGAGTTAAAGCTTAGTGGTGGTGACAGTGAAGTCATGCAACTTTAGCTTTTTACTACTACTTTTAATTAATCTACCTCAAACTGAAGCAATAAGCTGCTTAAATCATCTGAAGTTATTCAGATTTATTGAATAGGAAGTGATGTTCTGAATAGGAAGTTGTGTGAAATGTGCAACTTTTTCTTCAAACAATGAGCTAGTACACTTCATTGTTTTATGTTGCTTCATAAAAGTCTTTACAAGGCTTCATAAACTATTTGACAATGCATTTTCAACACATTTTTCTGCTGAGCACAGCATGTGGTGCAAGGCAAAAATAGTCAATTTCAAAATGAATATGTGACAGTCGTGCTGAAGATGCAGGATGTGTGAATCAGGCCTGTGACTTCCTTTATCTATAGCTATCAATGCTAAAAAACAAAACAAAAAAAACAAACAAACAAAAAAAAAAAAACAGGGCTATGATAGACCAAAAACAGCACTATGTAATCTGGACTAGTACACATCTTTTCCAAGGGGTCAAGTTTTAGCTGGTTAGCATGACAGCTAATGATCTCTAATGAGGGGTTTGGGAGTATTTACTGTTGTGACAGTTTAGAGCAAAGGTTAGAGAGCAGCCTCCATGTGATATTACAATATTTTCAGTTGCTCATTTATTTTCTGTCCATTGATTACACATTAGATATACATCAATCATCATTTTAACAATTTTACTCATCCATCATTTTAAATAACACCCAAGTATAAAATATCTGATTGTTCTTGCCTCAGAATTCCATAGTAGTATATCTCTCTGTCAGTTTTCTGTGGTTTTGATATTACTATTTGTTTCTTATTGCATTCTTTGTTTATAATAAATTTGCCCAATACTTTGCACCATATGTAAGCATGGTTTTATTTCAACCATCCTATCTCACCTAATAATTCATATTTATTTAAATGTTGGATCCTACAAACCCCAGACACCATCTTGTTAAACAGGGCTTTTCAAGAACACTTGACAATATGTTTTTGTTAAATTTGATTGTGCAAAAACACGGAAGTAGTTCCTACTTTAAAATAACAACTGTAACAGCACAGTCAATTGGACAGCTGCTTGGTTTAACCTTGAATTTAGTGAGAAGTGTCACTTGATGTAATTTTGATGATAGCAGTGTCTAGGTTATTTTCAAGTGGTGTGGGGCGAGACAATTTCCAGCAGTCAAGAACAAATGGCTGAAATTTCAATGTTTTTGGAGAAAGTTTTGAGAAATTCCCAACTCAGATTTGATTTAGCATGGAGTATAAGAATATTAAAGTTTAATGGAATACTGCAATGCTCATGATTTATCCATGCACATCATCATTTCTTTTTCAACCTACACTATTGCACTAATTAACAAACAACAACAATCCATTATAATCCAACAAAACATCAGTCTAATCAATCTTTGATGGATAAAATCACATCCCGCCCCTACATTGTTTTCATAAAAGCAACTTCACTCAGCTATACATCACAATAGGAAAGTAAAGATGGTCGCATTTTCTATTTGATGCTAACTTTACCTGGACTCAGTGGGAGGGCTTCTTGGGCATTCCCTATATGGCCATTCCAACAAGTTGCAGCTCCCCTTTAGAGGTCTTGTGAAAGAGTTCAAAGTCACCCTATCCAGGAGAGTCATGATGTATAGAGACTCTTCCGATATCAAGGTTGCATCTGCAGGAATTCAGGTAAAGACTGGAAGGAAGTAGCAGGCAAAGGGAGCTGTCGATGGAGCGGAAGCGTGGCTGTGGCATAGCATTTTGGTGGGCACAGTGGTGGTGGGCAGGACTGGGTATTTTTCCCAAACAACAGTATGATAGAGCCCAAAGAAAGGATAAGCATCAGCTGATACAGGATGAGATATGACCAGAGGTGGAGGAAGAGCGCTACAACAAATTGGTCAGCATGAGCAAACAAGGAGCGTGGACCAGATGGGAGCATGCAGAAGCTCGTGAAGTCACCTGGTCCTCTGGAGAGAGGAACCATTACGCATCAAGTTTCTCATCCAATCAGTGTATGACATTCTTCCCAGCCCAGCCAATCTGCATTGTTGGGGATGGCAAGCACCCTAGCATGCCAGCTGTGCCAGAAGAGGGGCACCTTGGAGCATATCCTGAGTGCCTGCCCAAAGGCGTTGGAGGAAGAAAGATATCGCTGGCGCCTAGAAGAAATTGAGAAAGTGTACAAGCGCAAAAAGGCTAAATATGCAGGCCTTGTTTCAGATTGCTGGAGCAATGGATGGAAAGTACGGTGTGAAATCAGTTCAGCAAACTTGTAACCTTCTTGGGACTGCAAAAAAGGTTAAGAACATCCTGGAGGCCACTGAAAAGGCCTTACAATGGCTGTGGAATCAGAGCGGGGATCCGTGGCTAAGCACGCTACTTGGACACAAGTCCGGGGGCTGATCACCTCCGGCTGGGTCGCCTGGGCAAGGGTGTTTGAAGATTAAAGACCCGAAACACCCAGTGACACTGGGTTCATCACTGAAGACGTGTCCTAGTACAATCAGAAGATGTTTTTTTTTTTTCTAACTAAGCTATCAGGTACAAAGTTTAATATGGACAAAGGAAGCACAACACAAAGACTGCACACCAAGCCATTTTTAAAGGAAGAATAAATATATGATAATGGCAGCATCTGTCTACTGGAGGGCAATGTTGATTTTATTGTATTTATTTATTCATTTATTTAAAGTGCATTCCTAAGCCAGTTTCATATATTATATCATATATAGAGTCTGTGATTATATTATAATTTTAATATAACAAAATTGTTTTAATATTGAAAATACACACTATTTTCTTATGCCGTATGAGAAGGTTGAATGCTTACGTGGCCAAGATGAAGACCGTTTTGTGTGGATCTATAGCTGGTGTCTGCTTTGAGTAATAAGCTGAGTCAAGCACATCATGAAGACGGCATTTCAATCAGAGCAAAAATCAATTCCCGTCAGTTTGAATCTGGCTGCGCAGAGAAGTCCCTTCATGCGAGCCTCAGAGGACAGCCGAGGTGTGTGTGACCAGAGACACAAAAGACAGCACCATTAACCTACGTTGTCCCACAAGCTTTCAATCAACCTCCCCCTGTCCTCCCTCATGTGGTTGCATGTGTGAGTGTAATGACTGATTGCAAAGTGGGTGCAGCACTGATTTATAATGCAGTTGTGTAGGGTGACCATAGAGGAGGTTGCTGTCACATTATACACCCATTTTACAGTCTGAACGATCATTTCTGGCTTTCATCAGACCTATCTAGTGAGGTATAGCAAATCTAAAGGTGCTAAGTGCAGGTGAGCATAACTTTTATGAAGTTATTAACAGAAATTGACATGAAAATGCTCACGTGTCATTACACATTATATGATTGTTACGAATCAAGTTAAAAAACTCAAATCAAGTTAAACTCGACAACATTAAATACACATGACAGCTTTTGTGTGTGTGTGTGTGTGTGTGTGTGTGTGTGTGTGAGAGAGAGAGAGAGAGCCTTGTATAAGCCAAAAAAATAAATTTCTGTCATATCTTTGATGAAATCCGAGAGCTTTCTGACACTGCATAGACATCAAAACAACTCCCACATTCAAGGCCCAGAAAGGTAGTAAGGACATCAGTAGAAGAGTCTAAAATAATCCAATTATAGTAAAGTTTTTTTTTTTTTTTTTTTTTACCGATTTGGTCCCTAGTTATTTTCTCTGATGACAGATCTGAACTTTGTAGTCTTATTTAATAACTTTGTAATAGACTAGAATGAGAGAAATTACAAAGTTGTGTGAAAACATTTGCTTTAGGGATTTAAACATCTAAGGTGAATCCATTTGGAAGGGAAGTTCACATGAGTGCAAACATTAGGATTAATGTTGGAGCTAATGATGATGCATGTCTAATGTGAGAACTGAAAAATGACTCTCAAATTCCATTTCATTTCAATGTCACCCAAACCTTGTTTGATCACCTCACAATTCAGCTGCAGCCCTGGCTGTGTTTGTGCGTTTGGAAAAATCCAGTAAGTGCATACAGCTGTGTTTTATTAGACCTGAAGACAGAAGAATCCATCTTTCTTCATGTCTGATTCCCCATTCCACTCCAACATGGAAGTTTGGTCCTTGATAGACTCAAACTAAACCAAAGTTCAGCTAAGCCTATGAATGACTGACAAAAGGCCATCACTTCAAACTTAAAACCTTGTCTCTCCATCAATGTCAGTCTGTCACAGATCCCAGAAAAGCAGAAAACAGTGAGAACCTTGAAACTCTAGTTCATGAAATCCTTCAGTGAAAGCATTTGTCTGTTGGCCGTATTTCAGCCCATCATTTGTCTTCCTCTTACTGGCCTTTTTTGGACCGAAGCTTAGGTTCTTGTGTTGAAATGTAGAGACAAATGAGTCTAATTCTTTTGGATTTGAGTTTAATTTTGAATGGATTGCTATACTAAAGCCAGCAGTATTCTGGGATGTGTTGAAGAAATTATTTATGAGATCCTGGTGAATGAACAGATTCTTAAATATTTTAGTTTCAGACTTTGCCTCATTCATCGCAACAACTGAACATTTCTGGAAACAGACAAGGCGAGTAGCTGAAAAATAATATCCACATCATCTCTTCTGAGGACCCACTTTCTTCATTCTGGCTCAAACATTTTAAGGAATATTCAATCCAAAAATAAAACTATTTACTCTTCAGTTCCATCCAGTTTCTCAGCATCTTGCCCTATACCATATTTGAGATGATTTTGTGAACATAAAGGGGTCATGAACGTAGAGTCTGTGTCCCAGTTTTACTGAGAGAAGCTGGTATGAGTGCAGTTCTAATTAAAGTGATTTACCAAGTGGAGTATACCAAATAGACTTCAAGGGAAACAGGAGAAGTACTTAATTGTACAGTGTCTATCAATAAATGATTCTAAGAGAGGAAACAGGTTTTCAGTGGCAGCTGGGATCAGTTCAGGATGGGAGTTTTACAAAAACGCTGGTGTTGATTGGGATGTGTGAGCTATTCCTGGCAGAGCCTGCCCAGCATCTGTCTATCCCTCACCATATGCTTGACAAAACAATAAAAAATGCTAGAACTTCAAAAAAGCCTATTATTTTATGTTGTTCATTTACCATTGTTCACACCAGCTGAAAAATCGTTCTGATTTTCAAATATGCAAAGATAGGTGCTTATACACTTCTTAGAGATTTAGAGAAGTTAAAATCAACATTAGGATGAGGATCCATGCCTTTCTCATGCCATGCTTACTTAAAACAGTGACATTATTTAAAAATATATATACATTCAGCAGCTAGTATTATGAGCAAGTGTGAATTCCAGCTATAAATATAGTTTAAAATGAATTTTGATATAATGACAATACATTGCTTTTTTTAAACCTAGTTTGGTGAAAAACAACCTCATGTTTAAACAATAAAATAAAAAGTCTTTTGTGTGCCATACAGCACTTCTCAGTCTAGTCCAGTAGATGAACACAGATCTTTTACTTTAGTTTGCTATCCACCATTAGAATGGCAAACGAAGAATGATGAATTTCCATTTCTGTAAGTCAATAAAATGACTTGCTTATTTTGTTTCTGCTCAAATAAGTAGGAACATCTGTATGCAATTATTAGTGAATGAGACCCACTGATTCTAAAGGGGAAGTAAAACACTCAATTGCATCCAGTGGCGACATCTCTATCACGTTCAATGATCCTCACAATCAAAATGATTTAAAAATACATGCCAAATTATCTTAAATAACTTTATTTAACCTCAATAACCTTAAAGGCAAGTATAGACTATGAACTGATTTATTTGTGTACCTTTTTTTTTTTTTTTTTTTGACAGAGTCACCACAGAGTGAACTGAACTGAGAACCAATTCCAAAAAGCAAGAAAATAAATCCTGGAATACATTTTTCCCTCTTCAGTTTTCAGTTTTCATACAAAAGACTTTCTTTTTCAAGAAAGAAAATATGCCCTCACAGGTTTTAAAAAAAGAGAAAAAAAGCATCTGATTTAGCTGTCACAATGGTCACATGCGTGGTTCTAAACACAAGGGAATTACTCCAGATACAATTCACAGCTGTACACTTTCTCTCATATGTTATAAAACCCATGTGGGCACAAAACTCCAAAACCAGGTTCTCGCCTCTTGCAGATACCTACAGGAAAGAAGTGTAATCACACATTTGGATACATTCTGCTGGTCATTTCAAGTCTTTCTGTTGCACACTGGTTATTCGTTTAGATTTTTCAAGTCAGGTTTTCAAAATATGTCCCCTTTAAATCTGCTTAAAATGCACTCATCCATGGTCTTTCCAAGATGTAGATGAGTTTGCTTTTCCAGATTTGTTGAAATTTAGCATTACATCACTTGCTCACCAATGGGTCTTCTGCAGTGAATACTCACATTCACTCTCACAGTTTTGGCTTGTTTTTGTACAAATCTAAGTAGGTTCAGCTATGCAGTCAGATGCATACCTGCATGTAAGATAATGGCAACAAGTTAAGAACTGAAATAGTGGTGGGAGTCTTTTATATTAACAGACTGTCAAGCCAACTTTATCCAGATATGCATTCATTAGGAATATTCTCATTAAGTAACAAGGCTTGAAAATGAATCACTTGAGATGAACACCAGAAAAGATGTTTGAGACAAGTTAATGGTAAATATGACATCTCATTAGGTTTTATTCTAGATTATTAATACAGGCAAATAAAATCACTGCTTTAAAAGACAGAGCTCTTGTCAGTTTAAACACATTATTCATTGGCAGCAATTTCAAGTCTGTATAACCAATAAAGTTTCCATCCATCATGCCTGAATTAATGCAACACATTTTCCAAACCTGGAGACAGGTAAAATCCGCTTACGAAGTGTGGCCATGAATTTAATGAGCTCATCTTTATGGGGTTGCACTGCATATAATATGTGTTTGAATTAAAAACTTGTATTCTCTCTGTTTGCTTTCAATTCTTTTCACAGCAATGTGAGAGGCAGCAAATTACAGCTAAAATGAGAGATTTGTGGAAGAGATTCACAGGTGCTCAAGACTCCGGTCATTTTAAAGCTCTGTGAATCAGAGGTGATTATTCATATGACAAAAGCTGAAGAATACCACACTGTGTGGATGCAGATGCTGGCGGCTGGAGGCATTAATTGGTCCCATCCGCATGGTGTGAGAGGATATGTGTGAAATGAATGGATGTTTTAAACTCTATCACCAGGGATGGACTAGAACTCAAAAACAGCCCACAGAGCATAACCTCCTAAATGATATACGCTGATTTTCCACTGTACTTTAATGTCTTAAATAGCCATTTTCACACAGCAAGGCAACAATGTTAACCTTTTAAAGACAGTATCATATTTGATATGTAATATTCTGAGGCCTCATCAACAACAAAAAATCAAAAAAATGTACAACAAAAATCCTGTTGTACACAATCTACACGTAACATTCAAATTTCAATGTGTTTCCAAACAAGCTTTCAGTAACATCAAACAATAACAAATTAGTCAGAATTCACTCCAAAAATTACTGGCAGAAACTACTTTAAATCAAAGGCATGCAAAACAACTATTACTAAATCACACTGAGAGCAGTCGTGGTTGCAGGATGGAGTCTGTAATGGAAGTGCAGTTTATAACAGCTTGTTCAGTCCATGTTCATGAGGCTGTAATCAAGGAAAGATTGAGCCAGACCGGCTCTGGGATTTTAACTCATGGACAGATGGTTTCCTCCATTGCAAGAGCCTCTAAATTCACTGTGCTTTAAAAAATGTCTCTATGCTTAAAGGGATAGTTCAGCCTAAAATAAAACTTCTGGCATTATTTACTCACTCGCTTATCATTTTAAACCCATATGACTTACTTTCTTCTCTGAATCACAGAATGAGGATTTGGAGTAATTGCTAGAGTCTCTGAGACTTTCAAGCTTCAAAAAGGATGCAAAAGCACCATGAAAGTTTCAAAAATGTCATTCATATGACTTTGTGTGAGGAACAGACTGAAATTCAAGTCTTTATTTAAACATTGCAAAGCTATTAAAATAATAATAATAATTGACGGGCAAGTTTATGTTTGTGGATATTACATATGAATGTCAATTAATACATTTTAACAGATGGACAATAAATAATGTCTTAGCTTTTAACTAACCTTAGCTTTAATTGAGGATAACTAAAGGGCAGTTCACCCAAAAATGACTTTTAATTACTCATTATTTTACCTTGACGTCATTCTAAACCTGTATAACATTTTCTTCTGGTGAAAACAAAATACATTATTATTATTATTATTATTATTATTATTATTATTATTATTATTATTATTATGTACAATAAAATAAATGGGTTTCCAAAAAAAAAAAAAAAAAATCACTTACTGTATATGCATACGTTTTATTTTATTTTATTTATTTATTACCCCCTGATTGATTGATTGATTGATTGATTGATTGATTGATTGTTTTTTTTTGTTTTGTTTTTTTTCAGTACTCTCTCACTTATAACTGCAGTGTGTAAGTGACCATAAAGATTTGGGTTTCTGGATAGCACAGACCTATCATATACCGACTGACAAACCAATTTAAAATGGTATAATGGTAATTAACTATAGTAAAATACAGCACAAATGGCATGTTTGCGTGTCAGAACAGGCCATTCAAGCTGGCAGGCCTCTCTGTAAAAATGCAAGCACGACAGATGTGCAGTGCCAAGGGATCAGTTCCTCAAAGTTATTTATTCATTTCCCTTAAAAAGCCAATTTAACGCTTGGCTTAGTCCATCTTTGCCATGTCTCTGAAGCCCTTTTCACAGCAGCTGGAGGAAGAAGGAGGAAGAAGAGTGAGATGAATATCTCCAGGTAAATAGGAACACTTTAGAGGGGTTGAGAGAGATCTGGCCAAGGCTATGGATGGCAATCTCCAATTACATCACTTCCACCAGTCATTTAAACATGCTTCACTCACTTTCATCTAGAAAACAGGCAATTTAAAGTGAGATTGGAATTTAAAATGCATAGAAATTGAGAAAACTTTAAAGACTGTGGGTTTGAAAAGACAATGCCAATGACATTGGTCTCTAAAAGTCTCAGTACTGTCTTTGAGAAAGATGTCCTTGATAAATACAAAGCCTTATAGTCAGTGGAAATTGGTTTCATTTGGACATAAAGCATGTTGTGTATAGAGAGACTGTATATATGTTTATATGTTTAAAGTCTCTCTATACACAATACACTCAATGTCCAAATAAAACCAAAGCCATTCAAGGCCTTGGATTTATGAATACAGTAAAATTCAGTCTTAAAATTGTAATTGCATCGAAAAGAGTGCCATTTCTTCATGTGTTCCACAAAAGATACTTGTTATCTTACTGCGATATGGCTGTTGATCAGCACGGATGTGTTTTGGTAATCTGTAATCACAATGTGCCGATATACAGCCGTATCACACGGTGAAGACGCCCTGGAGATTACATCTCAAAAATCTCAGATGTTGTCTTTCTAAACAAGTCTAAACAAGTACATTCTGGCCTAAAAAAACTCTTAAAGCTACATTCCGTGACTTAAAAACAGTATTTTTTGGGCATCTACCATGACACACCCTGTGAGAAACACTAAATGGAGTGATACAAAACAGTGATATGGTTGGAGTTTTGATATTACTAGAATATCACACTCCTCTCGGCCAATCAGCTTAAAAAATCAGGCTTGATTGGTGGCCCCTCGTTTGGAAAGGTTTTGGCCATTTCTGATCTAGTGTTTAATTTATTTCAGTTTTATAATAATAATAACCCTTGTCACAACAGTCCACTTCGCTATTATTAGCAAAATAGCTTGCTTGGGTTTGTGTGTTACCATTTAATTTCCTTTTCCCATATCAAAGATGCTACCTGACACAATTGATCATTCAGTAAATACTGTATGTCATAATAGTGTAAATCGTAGAGTCTGACAAGAATGACAGTTGAGGTCATACAGCCTTGGCTTACACAACAATTCACCAGGCTCATAACATATCAATCTGACAAGCAACAATTGTAAATGACAGAAATATTCAGAAGAGTTTAGGCATGTACTCAACTGATGACGGACAGCTTCTCTGGAAAGTCACATATCACATAACACAATGTGTTTACCAGCATGAGTGAGTGGAATAGTGAGGAAGAAGAAGTAGAAGAAGAAGGAGAAGTGGTTCTCTAATGACTGTCACTTTTAAATAAATCAGTAATCTTATTAATCATACATACACATATAAACTTAAACATTTATTCCCACAAAGTCTGTCTGTGAGGCGCTTATGGTAGTTGATGTAATTTATCTTCTCAAAACAGCTTGTGGTCTAAATGCAATATGAAAATGTTGTCTGGCTCCTATTAGTTTCATTACTTTTCCAAAAAAAGAGTCCTCTGATCTAAATCCAGCTATATGACATGCAATGGGGAACGAGTCATTGCTAAAATATCTACCTGGTTGTAGCTTTCTTTCTTATACAGTTTCTTAGTGGAAGTCAGAACAAATGTACAAGTATTAGTATGTGTATCCACAGTTTGGAGTCTTAGACCCTGAAGGAAGCTTTAAGGGTGAGCTGACCTTAAAGGACACATTGCCCAAATACCTCATACAGAAGTACTGAATTTAGTATGTTTAGTCACATCTTGGTGGGCCACCACTTGGATTTCTACCTTTGCACAATCTTTGAAATTTTGAACTATAACATGATTGAATATAATGTATGTTGGTAAAAGCATTATTGCGAAATGCAGTCTAAATGGTTAAAGAGAAAAAACTGGGCATCATACACTAAACAAGTGAAGATCACACACTTCCAGGCTTTCACATTGTTCCAAACACAACAAACTCATGCAGAAACACATGCCTCATTGCTAGGAAACACATGACAAATGAAAACAATATGTGTTCTAAAATCGGCTCACAATATGAAACATGTTTGATATCCTCAGAATGGCTGGATTCATAGTTTGGGGCTAAAATATTGGAGTCTGTGAAATCTATCAATTTTGACCGCCAAAAATCTGCAGACTGGCTTTGATTTCCAACAACAATTGCCGACTTCTCCAGGCTGCAATTCTAGACAAAAAATCTGGGCAAAGACATGTATTCTAGCCTTAATAGATCAAACCTGAAACAAACTAAATAAAAAGACTTATTAGCATCAAAGTGTTTCACTGAAGACGTCTTTGTATCATCCGTCTGCTCTGTCCATTCTGTTAATTGGCATCTTTCCTTTCAGAGCATTGTTGAGGAGTTTATGTGAAAATAAAGAAATATACGGGTGGCTGGACCAAAAGTCCAATTATTTGCACAATACCAGTAACAATTTTTGGTTTTGCTAGATGCTTTGCTTTCATTTGCTCAGAAATAATGTGTTGCCCTGAGTCCCAGCTTACACTTACGCTTAACACTTTATTGTCAGACGATGTCAGAATTTTTCTTGCCTCAAACATTCTTTAGACAAAAAAAAAAAAAAAAAACAGACACAATATACATTACACCTACGATTACATCTCATTCGTAGTACTCTTGATTTTTGACTTTTGGTTAAGGTTCTTATTCAATTCTAAGATTGCCTGATGCACAAAGGAATTTTTCAGCTTAATTTTATTAAATTTTGGGACTCTATATCTCCGGTTTGATGGTAATAATTCAAATTCATTGTGCAGAACATGGTTAGAATCAGAAACTATATTATTGGCCAATCTCAACAGATTATTATAATATGCAGAGTCATATAGCTTCTCAAGGGCTGACCTACAATCTTTGAACAGATTTTTAATTGATTAAACAACTTTGTTTTTAACATAACAGACAGACTCATGTACCAAATAGAGTTGCAATATTGCAGTACACTCATTATCACCGACATAAAAAACATAAGAGGAATCTGTTTCCTTACGCCGAATGACCTAAGACGACGAAGAAAATAGATTCTCTGCTTCGTCTTCTTACAAAGAGATAAGACAAGATAAAACATTGTCAATCATTACTCCTAAATACTTGTATGTTTTAACCTGTCTGATTGGTCTATTATAGATATGAACAGGCATTGTATTAGTATTAGTATCAGATGTAGACCCAAATACAATTTCCCTTTTACCTATATTAATGATGAGGTCATTGTTCTCACACCATTCAACCAAAGTAGTCACACCTTGTTGATGAAACCCAGTACTATACTTGTCGTACAACACAGAAATTGAAACAGTGTCATCAGAGTATTTCAAAATATACTGATTTAACACGTTGGTTCGACAATCATCTGTATACAGAGTGAAAAGTATAGCAGAACTGACACAGCCTTGACACAGCCTTGCTATTACAACACTAGTTGTAATAGCAGATGACAACGTTTTATTCACTCTGACTTTCTGAATTCTGTTAGTAAGGAATGAATTATACCAACGGATCAGGTAGGGATTTATACCCAGCTGTACAAGTTTTGACACCTGTGTATCAACCTTAATGGTGTTAAAAGCGGACGAAAAGTCTAAAAACAAAGTTCTTATAATTTTATTGGGTTTGTCTAACTGTTTAGAGATGATATGCACCAAAGCAGCAACTGCATCTTCAGTACTGCAACCTTTCTTATATGCGAATTGCCAAGGATCCAGTCTATTTTTAACCATCCTAACTAAGTGCTGAAGTAACAATCTTTCAAGACATTTTACAATTACTGAAGTAAGAGCTATTGGTCTAAAATCTTTATTTTCTTTCGGACATGGAATTTTAGGTAATGGTTTTATATATGCCGTTTTCCATAACACGGGGACAATGTGTGTGTCAACAGAGGCTTGAAATACTGATTGCCACACTGGAGCCAATTCGTGTGCACACCTTTTTAGAAGACCTGCACTACATCCATCTGGACCAGAAGATTTATTCATATTAATAGACTGAAACTATTCCCAAATACTTGTATACCAAATAACTTGTCCCAAAAATGTCGCTTTGGGCAATAATTTGTTTTTCTAATTCTGTTTAAATCCCCCATTTGGGCTTTCAAAGCTGCTTTTAGTCAAATGCTTAGTCTCTGTTGAGGTGGTAATGATAATATCAAAACAAATATATCATTTGAGAACAGATAACATTTGTGCCCAGAACTAAGAGCAAAAATGGCCACTGGGGTCCTGCACCAACTGAGCAATTGCTATTGAGATGAATGTGAATACTGAATGGATTCCCAGCTAGCAGAGAACATCCTCAAAACATTGGCTAATGTTCTGGCAAGATTCTCTTAGCTATAAACAAACATTAAATTTATCTGGACTTAAAATTGGACATTAAAAATAATAGCTAAAAATTGTTTATTAAACATTGTTCTACAGTCTTAACTGGCTTCATTGTCAGTCACAAGGTATATCATATATTAACCCTGTTCTGTGCCATTTGATTCTTATAAATGGTGCAGTTTGCTTTACAACCATAAAAAAAGCACATTACCTCTCTACAGTCAAAGACGAGTGAAGCTATTCAGAGCTTTTGTAACTAATTGTAATCACATAATCCATAACCTTAAAGGGTTAGTTCACAAAAATGAAAATTAGCCCATTATTTATTCAAGCTCCAGGCATCCTAGGTGTATATGACTTCCTTCTTTCAGACAAATCCAATTGGAGTTATGTAAAAAATTATCCTGGCATTTTCAAGCTTTAGAATTGCATGGTGTTTCTCTTCATCAGTCCAAAACAAGTCCAATAAAGTGCATTCATCCATAATAAAAGGTGCCTCACCAACGCCATACGTCATCCGCACGGAGCTGCGTCCTTGTACGACCAGTTGGCGCAAGCTAGATTAAAGTGATTATTACGTTTTCAAATATGGATATTTTTCTTACAAAACTGCATCAGTTCGCTACAGGAGGTCTTTATTCACCCTCTGGAGCTGTGTGAGACACTTTTTATTCTGGATGGATGCACTACTGGACTTGTTTTGGAATGATGAAGAGAAACACCCGCCCATGTCTGAAAGAAGGAAGTCATACACACCTATTCATGGAGGGTTAATAAATAAGGAACTAATTTTCATTCTTGGGCAAACTAACCCTTTAACCTTAATTCCACTGGCACTATTTGGCGCATAGGGTGACAAGCACCCTTCAAAAGCTTCGATCTATGGTGGCGACTTCAGCCTCATCCTATGGAATGTTGACTGCTTGCAGGTAGTCCATAAAAGTCTTTTTCCAGGTGATTTTTTGGCCTTCTTTGTTTTTGTTTGCCTTGTGCAGGCCGCCAGAGTATTGCCATCTTGAGTAGCTGATGGTCAGGGAGGTGTAATATAATGGTGACGGAAGAGCGATGGCTTCTCTCATCTTCTAACGTTTTGTATCTCGCTCTGTGTGCCCATCCGAAGATATTAATGCTGACAAACTTAGCAAAGTGTACTATCACAAATATCACAAATAAATCTATTACCCCTGCTTCCATCCTTACGCAACAGTAAGACCCTTGGTACAGGTTGCGAAAAATGTCAAAGAAACGAGATGGGATTCCATAAGCCCAGGTTATCTAAGCTATAAGTGTTTCTCCAACCTGATCTCATGATGAAAACGTACCTGTGGGAACTTTTTCGTAAGATTCAAAATATGTACCGAAAAAGAGTAAAGATTAAAAGAGTCTCTAGTGCTCTGTGACTTTTTAATATAATGTACCATCTACACTACACCTAAACCTACACAATGAACAAAAGCGAACCCGTCATAAAAATGTGAAAGTGTGCCAATTTAGCTTGTTTTTCGATCTCTTATCTTTCAGCTCTTTCATCATGAGTCATGTTTTTCACAGGATTTAAACCCAAGGATTTTGCATCCTAAATCCAATTCCGAGCCGGCTGAGCTACCGAGCAAGCTTGATATGACAGGAAAGTGATTCAGTTTCTGTTGGAAACTGCAGTGTTATGTACTTTCTGGTACGTATTTCACATCTTGTGAAAAAGTGCCCACAGGTACATTTTCGTCAAAGGATCAGGAAGTGTTTCTCTGTGCACAAAGGCCTTGACAAAGTTCAGTAAGAACCATTGTTGTTATTCTGGCGATTATTCAACCACTTGTTGCAGAACAAAAAACCTGCTCAAAACAGGATTGGCCAATTCAGAAGCCTGCTTGTTGCTCTCTAAGGCAGGACTCAACGGCTTGTCAGAGGCGGTTTAGGAGGACAAAGGAAAATACCTTTTCAGGTACAGATAGGAGGGTAATACACTGGCAGTTGTCGCACTTGAAAAAAAAAAATCGCCTTTTTAAGCGTGAAGATCATACCTTGTTTCATTCCTCTAGGACCGCTGAGGCTGCTCACATAATATGAAGTAAAACCGCAAAGAATATGTGCTTTCATAACGGAGGCCTGCTAGTAAGAGCTGTGAAGTTAAAACTCACTTTCCTCATCTTAAAAGGCATATTAGGGCTGTGGTCTTTGCTGGAAACGCCAGTTTAATCCCACTCAAAGGGGGTCCAGTTAAACCGAAAGGTTTTCGCTTAAAAGGAGTATGTAATCTGTATGAATCACTGACCTTTGCATGACACATGCACACTAAGGTTGCTGTTATGAATCATTGCTAAAGAGCACAGAACAAGCTCAGTAAACAGAATCTGAAAACAGCATATTCTTGATTATATGTGAGAAGACGGTAGAAGACACACTAGATTAAAGAGAGATGCATTTAATATCAAACAGCAAAATAAATACATAATGAAAGACAACAGATCTTTAATTGCCACTTTAACAAAATGAAATCTAGATTCAAAAGCCTGTTGGAACACAGCGGCATGACTCACATAGCATGTGGTCTCTATATGGTTCTCTGAGAAAAAAAAAAAAAAAAAAAAAAAATATATATATATATATATATGTATATTGATTAACATATTAATTTTTACACACTGCTGTCAGAATCTATGAGAGGAAATGTACAGGCTTTTAGATGCATTGAAATTAAAAAAAATAAATAAATAAATAAATAAAATACAGTATACATAAAAATACTTATAAATATATCATAATTGACTTACATGAATGTTTTTATTACAAACATGCAGCTTTTTACTTCACAAGACATTCATTGATGGACTGGAGTGGTGTGGATTATTGTGATGTTTTTATCAACTGTTTGGACTCACATTCTGATGGCACCCATTCACTGAGGATCCATTAGTGAGCAAGTGATGTAATACAATATTTACCAAATCTGTTCCAATGAAGAAACAAACTTATGTACATCTTGGATGACCTAAGGGTGAGTAAATTTTTGGGTGAACTATTATTTTATTCTTTAATAAGGTATCACTGCACATGGCACATATTCAGACTGTCTAAAATAATTGCATATAAAGGTGCAATGCAAATTATGCAAGAGACTCTTTTGAAAACTTCTTTATTATATCACAAAAAAAAAAAAAAAAAAAAAAAAAAAAAACTACCCACTAACAATGAAAGAGTTGCAAGGGAGAAAAGTTTGTTAATACTGAATAAATTCAGCATTTTTAATGCAAAACACTTTTTGTTAGACAGCAGGAACAGAGTAAGGTCTTCCGAGACAACATACAAAGACATTCTCGGAGCAGAGAAAAAAGAACAACCTGAACACAGTAAAAGAAAAACATGAATAATTATTCAAGCCTAGACATTCAGAATTACAAAAATAAAAAAAAGAAAAGAAAAAAAGAAAGAGAGAGAGAGAGAGAGAGGAAGAGAAAGATAACAAAGAAAATAAAATGACCCTTAACCTGAACCAACAGATAAAATGCTGTGAAGACAATAAATGCTGTGCCAAATTTTGTATGAACCAGGGAAACGTCTTCAAGCTATGCACAGTGTTAACTAAGCCCTGTGGCATCTTTTCTTAAGAATCAACTACTGGTTGTAGACCAGGTAATGCTTTTAGGCTCACAGAGGCTCTTCTGGCCATGCATTTTAGTTCTTTAGTTTTGTGCAATATCTGAGTTGTCATTTATTGATTTAGTTTCATAACTGACATGTAGTAAATAAGTAAGTAAATAAATTAATAAATAAATACATTTTAGCATTTTTTTTAAACCCAGAGTAAACAATGAGAGTCACCATGATAGATTCTAACTTCTCTTCTTTCTTACTTTAAACGTTTATGCTTAATGACCTGACCTGATTTAATGTTTTTGGGTACTTAATTGCATTAATGAAAATATATTATAGTTTACATCTGTGATAAAGGCAATTATCTAAACTTTACAGTGCTATCTTAACAGGACTTAAGGAAATCTTATATGTAATTTTATAATTAATTTTATTGTCTAAGCTAATGTCATTTCTTTTGAAAATTGTATGTCATGTATTTAAATATATTTATGATTATTACACATCCTAATGATTAAATTTTCACCTCTGGTAAGGACAGAGAGTGAGTAAGACTTTGCTGGTGGTATATTATCGTGAAATGCTTTCCTGCATTGTGGCAGCTGAACTAATAGGCGGAATTTAATCAAAAGATTTATTGAAACATTTGAAACAAACAGAACTAGTTTCCATTTGCATTTGTCTCTGTTGGAAGAAAACCAAAAAGAAAGTGGAACACCCATTATGTTCTCAAAAATGTTAAGCTTTTGTTAAAACATATAATTGAGCAATACATCTCAGAAGACTACCACCAAACACACTGAGACAAAATGGCTAAAAATGGCCTAAATGCATTAAGCTGCTGAATTTAGATTTTAATTTACTGACTGTTTATAGTGGCTACTAATGCAGCAGAATTATAGCAACAGCATGCCAAGAAAACACAAAGCTTTTGTTCCCTCTGGTCAAGATAATTGAAATGATTTAGCTGAAACTTTTTCTTATGATTTAAATAAGGAGGGTGAAAAAAGCTAAAGTGGTTTTGGGGTAATTTTGTATGCTGTTTGATTGATTCTTCGCAAGTAATTAAATTTTGAATGTTGTAGACATGAATTTAACAGCCTTACCTTTTTATTTAAAAGTCTTTCTCTCTCTCTCTGTTTCTCTCGCTTCTCTTTAATGGATGATTAATCTACAGCACTTTGTTTGATGAGTGTTTTTTCCCCTCTCTGGAAAGCCTTGAATAATTAGTATTCTCACTAAACATTTCCAAAAAAAAAAAAAAAAAAAAAGTGCTTAAGTGATTGAACATGTTCACTCCTTCTCATTCATTTAGCAGAGCAAGTGATTTTTCATTGGCAAATGGACAACATTTATTGACTGGTTGACCTAGTTTAAGTTTCTGCAAAGCTCTTTCCCTCAAAGTTATTTGGCTTCTGTTATTTATATATATCTATATCTATATATATATATATATATATATATATATATATATATATATGTGATATGTGCACATCAATAATTGTCTGGTTTGTCTCAGCTAGAAAATCAGACATCAGAAGATTACAGAGAACAGTTTGGACTGCAGAAAGGATTATTGGTGCTCCCCTGCCCACCCGTCAAAAACTGTATACATCCAGAGTGAGGAAAAGAGCTCAGAAAATCATCCTGGATCCCTCACATCCAAGCCATTCGCTTTACTACCTTCAAATGTTATATTTCACGTAAGTTAAGGTTTGTCCCTTGAATCCCTTGTAGTTTCGAGACTTTGCTGCATCTCCTCTGGTGCTTTGAACTCGCACTGAGTCTCTTACTATCCTGTGTGAATAGCAAACACATTAAGTCAGTGACAGTGCGACAGAGGCTGTGTCCTTGCATCCCAAAGATCGAACCACATCTGTGCAGTTACACAGGTTAATTTATCCCTGATGTGGCCTTCATTCATCACCCATACCTGAGACAAAAAAAGACCTTGGTGTGGTGTGAACTTCATTTCCTCAGTCTGAACTGAATAAAGAAGCTGTTTTTATTATCCAGTTTATGTTTATCGAACTTACAGAAGCGATTCACTGAGAAATCTAATTTATATTACATTTTGCTTCCTACTGAGTTTAGAAGAAAATGTTCAAACAGAGCAGACAGCATTCCCTTCAGAGCAGCTGTATGATTCACTTGCTGTATGATTCAAACGCCATTTGAAAACACTCTTGCTATGCCAAAGAAAAATGCTCAAAGGAAACACAAAATTTATCAGCAAGACACTTATTTGAACCAAAGATAAATGTAGTGGCTTTTGTGTTATCTAAGTATATAGAGGATATGTGCCATCGGGTGCCGGGAAGGGAGTATTTATTTGCGTTCTAAACAGTATCAAAGAAATAATCTGGCTTTATGCCACACTTAAATCAAAGTCTCAACATAGAGGCCTGATTCATCCTCACAGCACTGAATGCTGCCATGGATCTATATTTTATCTGTCTGTTCAGTGAAACTCTAAATTGTGTAATAATAAGGGAAAACCATATTCTAATGGAACTAGTTTTATGTATAGAGGAAAGGCAAATAATAATTAACTAGCTTTTTTGTGGGTTTTAATCCCATCAGAATTGACCAAATTATTTTATGCAATGCATATACCAGCTAAGATTCCATAATATGCCCTGAAGTACAAACACAGGTAAAGTTAGTCCTATGTGAATTTTAGAAAATGTGTGAAGAACTGTTTTCTTCAGCCCAGGATAGTTCAAAATAAAACTCAATGGTTGCTGTTATTCTTCAAAACATTTTCTATTGTGTTCCGCAGAAGAAAGAAAGTCAAATAGGTTTGCAACATCCTGAATCTGGCTTACAGCGAATGTTCTCAGAATTATAAAGCTAACATTCTGGCAAGGTTCTCTTAAAGGGATAGTTTACCCAGATTAAATACAATAGCTTTCTCATAGCTCATTAAAATTACGGTTCATGTCACATAGACTATCGTGTCAGTTGTGTTGCTGTCTACGCAGGGTCAGAAAGCTTCCAAAATCCCCAAAATTTGTTTTGGCCGTTAGTTTTGGATAGTTGGGCTAATATTGTTATCCAGACCTGGCAACCCTGATTGTTGGGTCTTGTTCATTTGATGGCTGCAATTTTTAGAGGTCCTAATTTTCCTTGTTGCTGTTGTTCATGTACTTTTGTTATTTGCTATTTGATGCTGCAACTGATCCTGCTCTCCTTTATCTCTAAGACATCCAACATTACAAAACTCACTTAGGTTTTACTAATGCAGTTATTGTGCATAATTATTGAACTGGATTTCCAATGAATTTCATACTGTTTTTAATGCATGGTATTTGAAACCCATGTACAAGAGAGAAAGAATGGACTAAAATAACAACAACAACAACAACAACAAAAGTTAAAGTGTCTCTGTTATGCCTTTACGAATATTACCTTTCATGCTGTGTGTCATCTAGATGTACAGTATGTGAACACAAACTACCTGCAAAGTTTGGAAGCTGACAGTGCACAACAAAAAAAGAGTCGTTCACGAATCTTATTCGGTTATGGCCGGACGTCACAATTAAAGTAACAAATTTGCATAATGTCCGCACATGTTCTACGTCGCGAATAACTTGCCCTCCCACAAATACAGTAAAACTTCCATGTGGTTCATATCATGTCGAGAAGACCCTGTATCATACGCTGTGAGAGTACATTTGCTTTATTTTCACTTCCAAAAGATGAAGCTACAAATAATCAGTAATTAAAGTTATTTCTTTCAACAACACCTCAGCAGTACAATTCCAGTCTTGTGTTGTGTGTCTGTCATTTTACTGATGACTGCTTTTCCAATCTCGGGGAGTTCAATGGGGGACACACCAAACACTTGCTTTTGAAAGATGGATCAGTGCCCAGTTTATTTGGACCTGCTTGCTCCTCTGAACCTCTACCTGTATGAATGATTAATAATTGATGATTGTGTTTTCTAGCGATCGTTCAAAATAGTTGTCTAAACCCTGTACTTGTCTTGCTAACCGGCTAATTCTTCTGTAACTATTCAGCTGTGGGACCACTGTAGTCTCTAAAAATTTGTCGATTGATGCAGCTTGACTGTCTTGGTTGTAGTTGGAGTAATGATAAAGGATAGATACAAGACAATGCCCCTTGATGAAGAGATGTTTACCTGCTGTCTTTTAAGAGGGGAAACATTGTCTCTTAAGGCCCCATCTTTGCCATTTAAACCCCTTTGTGAAACAACTTGTTTAAATGGCAAAGTATACGCAGCAATTTAGGTTGCAGCTGCACTGAACGATATGGCAGTGCTTCAAGTTTATCAGGCTGACCTGCTGAAAGACCTGGATAAAGGTCAGGGTCTTTCCCCTGATGAGGTAGCTGAGTTGCACCGGACCGCCCTCAGTGCCATGAAGCAGACCGTCACTGTCATTGGCAGGTCCATGGTGGGTATGGTGGTGATGGAGAGGCATCTGTGGGTAAATCTGGCTGACATCAGTGTAAAATTCAATGGGGTGACATCAGGTCTTTTTCCTCAATGCACCAGTGTTGTCTGAGATTTGAACTTAAGATGGTGGTTGAGAAGTTTAAGAAGGCAAAGGCACAGTCGGCTGCCCACAAGTCCTTCATTGCATGAAGGGATGGTCAGCTGCCTACAAGTCTGGAAGGCTAGTGCAGAGGAGGTGTGAATCAAGGAAAAAGTAGCAAGATTTGAAAGAAGTGCTTCAGAAGAGTCTGTCTCAGTCATCTCAGGGCCAGAGTAATATTTGTAATATGTAATATGCTGTTCCCTAAAGCTCCCTGTTGCAGATATGCCAGTTAATTAGGCTCACAACAGGCCTTCCTGATGAGTTGCCTCTGGTGGAATGATCTTTTTGCTCACGCTTGAAGTGCTCCCCCCATGTTAGTTGGTCACCTATGAGCACACCATTCCCAGGAGCCTTGCCATGTGCATAGGTGAGCATGTAGCCTATAAGCATGCTGCTTCCAGGATCTTGTACACAGGTTGAGCTTGTGAACATTCCTTTAACTTAAAGAGTCATCATTCTGAGTACTCTGCTCCCTAGAGCTCCGTGATGCAGTCGTACCAGGTTGCTAGGCCTTCTTTTTTTCTTTTTTCTTTTTTTTGGCCCTGATGGGCCCTCCCTGATGGACATGGTTGAGCTTGGCAATGCTCCCCTTACTTTAGAGGGTTGCTTATGAGCATGCTGCTACCAGGAAACCTATCATGCACACAGTTTGAGCTTGAGTCCTCCTCTTGCTTAGAGAGCTCCCTTGGGCTTTGTGATGCAGTCATACCAGGTTGCTAGGCCTTCTTTTTGACCTCTTAGAAGCTCTGTCATGTGGGCAAGCCTTCTTAGTAAAGTGTTAGGCTCCTTGAGACTCTTTGACTTTCTTAGCCAGGCTCTGATGCAAGCCGGCTGTGTAAATGGCCAATCAAATTTGGATCTTCCTATTAGGCTTATTGCAAGTTTCTTTCTTCTGCTCTGTCCTTATCAAAGTTCTTTTGGGTACATAGCTCCGGTCTTTGGCCGAAGAGAATAATGATATTGCAGTCGTGGTGTGTCTGAGGGGCAACTTCAATGATTACCCAATGAAGTTATTGCTTAATTCTTGCTTTAGAAAATATGGCATGCACTCCCCTCAGAGGGAATGAGGCACTGCATAGTTCATTTATCTCAGACAAAAAAGTGGATGACATTTTTTGCACAGCGCCCTTTTATACTATGACCGCACCATTAGCAACATCATAGGCTGTTGCTAGCCAATGTTGTTGCCATGTTTGGTTAATAATAGTGTACTTCAGACACTAATCAAGCTTGAGGCGTTCCACATAGCAACCATTAGTGGACACAGTGTCTTGTTCTCTCTCAGGGATCCATGTTTACAAACATAACCTTAGACATTTTTTATCGGACAACAACAATACTTTAATTTATACTTTAAGCTAATTTATGATCTTGCGTTAACATTAGTATTATCTGATATAGCTACAACTAAACTATGTATAAAAGCTAAAAAAAAAAAAAAACATAATTGCAAAACCAGTCTCTGTCCATCAAACTGATACTGGTGCAAATTTGTTTGAACAGCAAGAAAAGTGTATAACAAATCTTAACATTTGCGGAACAAAGACACTGAAGAAAGACTTACTTAAGAAAGAAACAAAGAAAATCCATTCAATTCCATTAATGCCTTTACAGTATATATTACAGTATTACAGTATAACATATTTGGCTGAAACATGTGACTATATTATTTTAATCATCAATATAGTTTATTCTGAGTTTCTTTGTCCATGTTAAAAGGCCTATGCAAAAAGACTCCATATGCTTGGTGTGCAAGTCTGAATGAGCCAGAAGTTTTTAAATAATTCACAGTCTGGTACAAGAATTATGGTGAGATGTGTGCCATCTGAAACATACAAAGAATAAAACAGGCCCTTATTCATGCTCAGCTCATTTCCTGCAAACTCCAAGGAGGACATACATGATTGAGAGATGGCTTTTCTACAAGGGAACATTTTCTCACCTCTTCTCTTTCAGAACAGCTAGTTGTGTGCAGCCTTGGCTGGTTGTTATACTCTCCCACCGGAGCTGTTTTGTAAGGTGGGAGAGAAAATTTGTGCTTTTTGTATTTTAGGTGTGATTTTGAGTTGCTGGTCCACTAGGGTTTCTCAGAGGGACACACTCAAAACAGTCAGGCTGGTTATTTGTCCCAAGAATGGGGCTCTGGAGGGACTGACTGACAGCGAGTGCTCACAGCAGAACTTTTCTACTGCTAGTTGGCATTAAATTATTTTTTGCATTGAAATAAATAAATAAAAAAACGACTCTATAGGAGCATTGCAGTTACACTGATGCAAAACAACATGAAGGATGTCTTTTTACATTTCAGTTTTCATTATAATCTTTTTATAAATCATATAGGCAGTTGATTGAAGAATTGTAACAACATTAGATATAATTGAATTTGTGATATGAAATTCGCTCTGCTTTTATTATTTTTGGTTCAATAGAGAGCAATATCACTGATAAAATAACTTGAAATCTATTCTAAGATACAAATCCATGCAGAGTCGTCAGGTTGGAAGCTTATGGAGGTTCATTAAAGGTCACTTCAAGTTAATGGGAATGGGAGGTAAAAAACTGGCCTGTAATTTTCCTCTAGTGTGGGGTTAAGTGTATGTTTTAAGTCTGCTTGAATTTAGCAAAAAGCATAGTGAGGAATGATGGATGGTGTATGTCAGTGCAGGTGGGAGTATATGAGAGAAAAAAAAAAAAGATTGTAGGCATTAAGGTCAAGAAGGCAAGTGGTAGGTTGGCTGAATTGGAGAAGATATCAACCTCCATGTGAGGAGAGAAAGAAGAGAAGAGACTTACATGGGTCAGTGATGTGTATATTTCAATCATGACAACTATCTGAATAGTTTGTTTAATGGATATGACAATGCATTTGGTTTTGATCTCCTGCTGCTGTAATTACTATTTCTTTAGACCAAGCATGGAGATATGCTACTGCCAATACATACAGGTAAGCATGTAAGACATAGGCATCTTACTGTAAGTACTAGTAGCAGAAATAGACAGGTGGAGCTGGGGGAGGTGGAGGGTTTCATGGGATATATATATATATATATATATATATATAGAGAGAGAGAGAGAGAGAGAGAGAGAGAGAGTATATATATATATATATATATATATATATATATATATATATATATATTTTTTTTTTTTTATTTATTTATTTATTTTTTTTTTTACCTAGTTTCCACACTGAAGACTGGAGTAATGACTGCTGAAAGTCTAGCTTTGAATTACAGGAATAAATAACATTTACACTGTAATAATATTTCACAATATTACTGTACTCTTGAAATTATTTTATCTTAGAAACCATAAAAATAAACTAATGAAAACTAAAAAACTTTGTCCACCAAATCAAAATCATGTGTGCAACCAACATGCAAAGAAACAAGCTAACAGGAATTATTGGAAAATGTTAAAACCCAGAACCTTTGCAAGGAGAGTAAACTCTCACATGCTGTATTCTGTTCCAGACGACTTTAAGTCTAGGCATTGCTTGCCGACACCATGTAGTTCTTTGACACAGGGCTTGTCTAAAGTCAGCTGAAGACCCTTGGGAGAGACTCCACTGCCTGCACTCAGACATTTACATCCCCAGCACTGAAATAAATTTTGCTCACCTCAACCTGACGAAGCCAGCGGTATATTAATGAGCTTAGTGGAGAACAGCACAGGCACGAACTCAAGACGGGAGCTATAGTTATAACACTTTTTACAGTTTCCTCTTGAGACAACTAGACTAAGCCTTTCCTACAGAAAATTCTGTTCAGTGACAGTAAGTTTTTAATCTACGAATACATCTTCAAAGTAAGCATCTTCAAAGTATCAAAGTATCTGGAATCTGAGGGTAAATTTTGAGAAAATAACCTTTAAAGCTGTTCAAATCAAGTTCTTAGCAATGCATATAACTAATCAAAATTAAGTTTTGACATATGTACAGTAGGAAATTTACTAAATATATTGATTTTTATTTAATATCCTAATGATTTTGGGATTTTTTTAGTGAAATTTGGTAATTTTGACCCATACAATGTATTTTTGGCCATTGCTACAAATATACCCATGCTACTTAAGACTGGGTTTGTGGTCCAGGGCCACATATTATATAATAGTCAACATAATTAAAAAAAAAAAATAAATACTATAAAATAAAATAAAATAATAAAAAAAAATAAATAAATAAATATATATATATATATATATATCGTCGCTGTCGGGCGGAAACCTCGTATGTCCAAATTTTGTAAATTTCATATTTTTTCACAAATCGATGCTATTGGTCAGTGCCCACGTGGATCTGTAATTTTTACAAATTATTAACTAATCTAAAGTGTTGAAAATAGCTTGAGAGCAAATCTCTTAACTCATTTGAACACTTCAACTGTCTGAGAAGAGCTCGTATCTCCACCTTTTCTTCACTCCGCTGGAGCGTCGGGGCATATGTCCCCTTCCATCTTCTTGTCACAAAGCACCGGCAAAAATAATTAGCATTGAATGTGTCGGTGGAAACAGTAAGGAGATATTTGAATGATCCATTAATAAACTAGTGTATTCTGAGATAATGTCGCAAAGACCCTGACTCGCAATCTCTTCTTTGGACGCAACTTTTGAAGGAAAGCATCTTTCGGATTACATAATGAAAGCGTTTTTTTCTGATTTGTTTTATTTCGTTAAGTAATAATTTAAAGCTTTCTACCTATTTATTTATTTATTTATTTGTCATGTTTGTGAGGCATGTAGCCTATTCGCTGAAAAATGTGATCGCGCTGACTCCTCATGTCCTGCAAAGCGATTTCAGCTTCTCCCCTTCAAAAACAATATTCACATAATAGCGCACATTTATCTAGGTTTAATGTTTAAACTAAAATTGTTCTATAGCTACTTTAACTGTTTTAGATCTATAGATTTTATTTTATGCAAGTCGTAATGATTTAGGCTAAAAGGCAAAAGTCTTCCGCTGGCAGCTGTTCGTAAAAAAAAAAACAAACAAACAAACTGATATTTAACGAATAAAAAAATGCTCCAAAAGTTTTTCTAAATTAACTTAATAAGAAAACGAAACGAAATATAACCACTTTGGCATTACATACAAAACGTAACTATGTTAATAGCTGAAACAGTAGTAGGCCTATAAGCTGTTCTGGAAGAATTAAGGGGAAATAAGACGGACTCAGTTTTTTTTGTATTGCATCATAGCTCTTAAACCTTTAAAATAGAGTTTAGGAAGATGTATGTAACCACAGTCGTTAGCTTTGGTTAACTATTGAAGACTTTTCTCTTGTCAAAAGGCTCAATGCGACCGCAGACTTTGTTTGCCTGCAGATTAATTTCCGCCTATTAGACAGTTTATCGCTTTATTTTGGTATTGCATCACTCATAGCTCTAACGTTTAAAATAGAGTTTAGGAAAATGTATGTAACCACAGTCGTTAGCTTTGGTTAACTATTGAAGCCTTTTCTCTTGTCAAAAGGCTCAACGCGACCGCAGACTTTGATGAACACTGCTGGCAGCAGCGAAGTCTGTGTCTGTACCATTCTTATCAATGACGGCGTAATCTCGTATCTCCCTGCTCCCAAGTCATAAAACCTCGTATCTCCGATAAAACATGATTTTGGGGAAATGTTGTCTTAATGTTGGTACACAACAGTGTATGATAGCAATATATGGTATAATACCAACTTTAACGATAAAATATTTAATAACTCCAAAAATATGCAGTTTTTTTCATTTCCTGAAAAATGACGGTTTTGGAGATACGAGGATTCCGCCCGACAGCGACGATATATATATATAGTTGTTTATCCAGTTATCATCTACTAAACCTACATGACTTTCTTTCCTCGTGCATAACAAAAAAGGAGAAATTCTGACACTATTTTCAGTATTTTTCATTTATTTATTTATTTTACCCATACAATGAATGCCAGCAGTGCTGTTTGGACCCCAACATCCTTCAAAATATTCTCTTTTGTGTGATGCAGGGGGAAAAAAGTCAGGACATGAAGACGAGTAAATGATGACAGAATATCCATTTTTGGTTAAACTATTCTTTAGCTGTAAAGCAAAAAATATAAAGACATAAAATGGACATGAATGAAGAGTCAGTGAGCTGTGACCAAATGTGCAGGGAATGCAGCAGTAATGTATTCTTCTTTACTCCCTATGAGTCACTGCTGATATTATGAATGTGTATCTATCCCCCACTGGTATCTGTAGGTAATCACACATAAATCTGACAAAAAATGTTGACATTTCATTTTGAGCTTGATCAAACATCAGGGCAGACCTATTCAACAGGCTCTGGTATTTCAGTGGCTTTTTCTTATGTGCAGATGTAGTTCCATATTCTAGTATTTTAAAATATGTAGTTTTCTTTTTATCCAAATTAACCTTACAACGGACATAGGGGTTAAAAGAGAATTAAATTTAAATGACAAAATTACCATGTCTAAAGAAATAAATGGAATCAAATGGAATGAAGGTAATCTGATCTTTTGTACAAAGTTCACACATAAAAGTTCACACGCTTCTCTATAATATGAATGTGTGAGGTATGTACTACATTTGTCATGTTGTTATTGTCATGTGATCCACTAGTGTCAGTTGTGTTACTTTATTGTCATTGACAAATCCTCTTCTTATATCTTCAAACATATTACTCTTTTTAAGTACTGTTTTTTCACCTACTATGGAAATAAGCGATTTCAGATACAGTCTCAGACTGTTTGTCATTTTGTATGTCGGCCTGGTAAACCTCAAAAGGGACAAGCAATTTACAAACAAGCGCCTGCCTAACACACTTGTAATTGAGAAGTTACATTTATTAACTAAACACTCCTGTAGGCGATCAAAGTCTGACCACACAATGACACGGGGCTCCAGTTCATAACAGTAAATCAATACTGTAATATTCTTTTGTTGATTCGCCAATCTACGGCTTTGTTGTAGAGTGGTGAATGTTGATGTTATTTCTTCAAATCTGAAGTAGAATGGATGTGACACTTCCCGAGAAGATCTCAGTGGCACACAAATTTTACTTAGTACTTCCTTATACATTATATTCTAGAATTGTATTGAATGTTATAGGGAGGGATTCAGTATAAATGAATTGGGAATGTAGATAATATTATTTTCAGATGCTGCCTGATTTTTTTTTTTTAGTAACAAACATCTCAAGTAACCTGCAAAACTGGTGCCATGAAATTTCCAAGGCACAGTTGCATATTGTCAAACAATGATAACTGTATTATCTAAAGCTCTAACAAATAATCTAGTAAATATCATATTACCCAGTAGAAGTCATTTTTAATGCCTTTCCGATAAGGTATTTGGTTTTGGGCACATTGGTAATATAGTATATACTGGATAACAAACTTGCATCAGTTCATGCTGACAACTTTTAAGAAACTTGACTCAGCTAAACAGAAGTACACAAAGACACAGCCAAATGGGCTTTGTTTTACCCTAGGGCACAAGCCATCAAAGAAGAGAGATTATTTAATTATTCGTTATTTCATTACCTGCAAATGTGCCTCCTGGCAATGCAGAAATGTGAAGAGTCAGTGAAAAACCACATGATCAGCAATACAGCCGAGAATGACAATGTAAAATCAACAGAAGATAGTCATTAATTATTCTGGTCAAGAAATGATGTGGGGATTCAGACTGAATGGAATAGAAAAGAGAAGCTTATATAATAAAAAGTGGGGGGTTTCTGGGGTCTATTGGTATAATGTATTCTGTGCTGCACACTGCAGGACAGAAAGCGCACAGATTCTCTTTTACGACAAAAGATGTATCTTACCATTCTGTGACATGTGTGAAATAAGATTTTATGACTTACATGTCAAGCATCTCTGCAGCTTAAGAGGATTCTGCCATACCAGCCATATGATGAGTTACTGCAGCTGTCAGACAGTATGTTCTCTCACCTGCTGTTCTGAAACACCAAGCAACAAAAGGAAAAGTGCATTAATGAAAAAAAAAAAAAAAAAAAAAAAAACTGTCAGTCTGAATAATATGCTGTTTGATTCGTCACGAAGTTTTTTTTTTTTTTTTTTTTTTTTTTTTTTTTCAGTACATACAACTGCAGCTCATAATGACCATGTCTGGACAAAAAGCAAAAGGTTAAAAAGCACAATATAAAAAAGAAGCCTTGTGATGAACAAACATTAAAATGATATTAAATGCTGTTATTCACTAATATTCATCAAAGGTGTGGAATGGACTTCATAAATCCAAACTCAATTATTTGTCATATAAAGTCATTGGTTCTGCCATGTTTAGTGACCAAATAAAAAAATGTGTATAGCTCACGTATTTCTAAATAGAAATGCTCACAGCATTTATAATTTTTACATCATATCAGTTGTCTGTAAGTAGTAAATTAATTAGCTTTAAAGAGTGATTTGATGAAGGCGTGGCTTTGTATGATGAATCAGTAACATCACACCTCATTGGTCCCATCACATAAAATATTCAATTAGGTTTGACGTTATTTACATGTCACCATATTTAATTTGGGCTTTGTATACATGAGTTGATCAGTGATTTGAAAGTAAACAACCACTTCAATTTTGCATTGTTCATCACACTAATCATATTTAATCAGAAAACTTTGATTAAACCAGTGAAGTATGGATGAATTTTATACTATCTTTATGTCCTTTTTGAAGATCTAATTGTTTGGAACCCACTATAAATTCCAGAGTAAACAACAGCTGAACCATTCCTCAAGTCCTTTATGTTCTACAGAATAAAAAAAAAAAATCATTTTTGAATGACATGAGGGTGAGTACAGGCTGATTTTGGACACACTTTTCCTCCAAATCTTAAGTATGTTTTCAAACAGGTTTCCCAAATACTCCTTATGTCTGTCATTGGTCAGACAAACAGATGGCCCAATCTCATTGGTTAAATTGTTGGTGGGCAGAATCCAAGTTGGCAAGTTTGTGTTTTTAACAAAGTGACTGGGGTAGTTTTAAAATGTTGCTACAAGTAGAATTGCTTTTGTTGTTTCAGTGTTTGACACAGTGTATGAAATATAATTTAGCACTGAAGTGTTTTCAAACAGGTTTCCCAAACACTATGTATGTCTGCTTGCCCCAACTCACTCCATAGATTGAAATGTTGCTGGGCAGAATCGAAGTTGCGAAGTATGTTGTTTTGTCATATATAGCAGATGTGGTAGATTTAAAATATTGCTGCAAGTATATTTTATTTTTCTTTCTGTAGTTTGAGGGACATATTACATATTTGATGATTTAATTTATTGTGTGTTATTTATGACCTAAATGCATAATGGTTAGGGACTCTAAAATATGCTTTGTAAGTGGCCTGTTTTGAGAGTCGTTATTAGGCTTATTTTAGGGTTGTGTCATATTTAAATAAAGTTATATAATAGTTTTGTGTGAACAGACTGATATTAAAGTCCTTATTTACAAGATTTAAATATTAGGGTGAACTATTTCTCCAAACCTAAAGTGTTTTCAAACAGGTTTCCCCATTTATTGTGTCTGTCATTGGTCAGTCAAACAAGTAGTCCCGCCCCAAACTCAGTCCATTAGCTGATATGTTGCTGGGCAGAATCTGAGTTGTTTTACTAAAGTGATTGGGGTAGTTTTAAAATATTGCTGCATATACATTGTGTGTGTGTGTGTGTGTGTGTGTGTTAGACATTTAGCAAACATTTTGATTGATTTAGTACTTTTTAGTTACTGTGTTTTGTTTGATTATATTTACTTATTCATTTAATTATTTTATTTATTTTTATATAAAATTTGATATTTGGGGCTAGTTTTGATTGTTCACTGTGTTGTCTTTGTTATGCAGAGACGGTAGCAGTAGTACTGTTTTAAAAGTCCCACTGCAATATAGTATTAATATTTATACAATTTTAATAACCTATTGACCTAATAATTATGATCATTCTACATATTGAGATAGTAGAAAGTAGTTTTACAGCAATTGAAAAAAAAAATAAAAAATAATAATAATAATGCTGAAATCAACAGAAAGAGAGGCACAAAACGCAAAGAAGGAGAGACATATATTATGAAGAGAACTGAACTGCTTTCATTTACTGTTACAGCCATGTTATGTTCTCTCACCTCTGAACTGTCAATCATTTGTCAAACACATATCTCCCTCCCACTAGATGTCACTGTAACACCAGTAAATGAACCATTAGCAATGCAGCTCAGTGCTGCTGTGGATGACACATTTAAATGTAACTGATATAGAGCCTCATGATCATTAGCTGGATGATCACTGTACACCTGAATGAAAGAAACATTGTCTGAAAGCTGTAAATAGGGACCGTTTGCTTTTAATCAGTGTGCGCAAAAATGAACAGCCACGTATGGAAGTCTTTATCTCATGAATATTCATGTGAGTTAAGGCCTGTGGGGACTGAAGCGTTCTTGGAAATGGAAACATCGGGTTGTTAAAGCATAACCCGCCTTTTCTTTACAGCGATTAAAGACATTCGACTGTGCTAAATAAAGCTGCTGAAGGAAAGAAAAGCCTTGAATCGCTGCTAGAAGCTCTTCTTTATGCTGAGACTAATCTGGGAATTTAGAAAACACATTCACAGTTAAGTGTACACAACCAAGTGTGGTGAAACCACAAAAAGAGAACATACTACATCATCTGCAGGGTATTTCCAGTTTGACCTCACTTTTGGCTTTAAAACGTCAAACCATTTGGTATAATTCGGTAAAACCGTAACGTAATATCAGTCCAGTCCTGTTATTATCAAATATTCCTCCTTCCCTGGAACATCTTATCAGAGAAGCTCAATGTTCTTGATCTGTAGTTCCCCAGCTTTGTTTATTAAACATATGTTCACACTGCATTTTTTTTTTTTTTTTTCGGATGTGCTAGTCGATTCTGTGGCATGGCTGAATCTTCACTAGCATACTCTTAGTCTGTGAAAAGGGAATGTTGATATACAAGTGTACTTTTGACTATTACATCTTAAAATGACCACACTGACCAATGCTTGCGTAACTTACATTGAAAAGTTATGATGTAGTGCATATTTAAAACCTCTAAAGCTGTTACACACAAAAAGTATTGTCCTTAAAAGGATAACCCCCCCCCCCCCCCCCCCCCCCCAAAAAAAAAAAAAAATGAAAGTGCTGTAACGTTTCACTGTCATTGTTCAAAACTCGACAAATCACAGACAGTAAAGTGATGCCCTGTTTTATCTCTGACATACTCCAAGTGTCTGCAATACTTTTGACATGAAGGACAAATGGATTTGTAATGGTTGCTTTGTGGAGTCCCATGTAGACAGGGTTAAAAAAAAAAAAAAGGTCTTAAAAGAATAGTGACAGAATTTTCAAGTTTGGGCAATCTTATACTATATCTTTCAGTGTCATTGTTTTAAAAAAGTGTGTATGATATTGCAGTATGTTATGGATGCATTGGAGAAACAATGAGGCCTGATTGTGATACTACAACAATTCAATAAAGTTAAGCCTAGTTTAGCCTACACTGTTTGTGACTCTGGACCACAAAACCAATCTTAAGTAGCATGGGTATATTTGTAGCAGTAGCCAAAAATACATTGTATGCGTCAAAATTATCGTTGTATTCACTGTATGCATAAAATTATTATTTTTCTTTTATGCCAAAAATCATTAGGGTATTAAGTAAAGATCATGTAAATTTCCTATTGTAAATAAATCAAAACATCATTTTTGATTAGTAATTGGCATTGCTAAGAACTTAATTTGGACAACTTTAAAGGTGATTTTCTTAATATTTTGATTTTTTTTTTTGCACCCTCAGATTCTAGATTTTCAAATAGTTGTATCTCGACAAATATTGTCCTATCCTAACAAACCATACGTCAATTAAAAGCTTATTTATTCAGCTTTTATGCAATGTAGAAATCTCAATTTCAAATAATTGACCCATATGACTGGTTTTGTGGTCCAGGGTCGCAAGATTCAATCGTTTTATCTCATGTAGTGTCTCATAGTTGACAACAACCAATGCCACGTCTACGGTGCTTTACAACAACAACACAGAAAGACTAGCGTTTTTTTTTTTTTTTTTATGTTACATGGCGAGTTCCGTCACATCTATGACACTAGCCAATAGGAGCACAGAAGCGCCTTCAGTCATGCTTTCAAACTAACCAAATCGAAAGAGAGACAATAATAGTATCAGTGCTGCTAGGTGGAATTTTGCAATGGAGGAAATGCTCGTGGCACTATCATTAATGTTCATTAATAAACTTAATATATTTCCTCAAGGGACTAAATAAAAACCATTTTACCTCAGTTTTCTTTGACAGTGTATACTATTTGTGTCCACTGTCAGGTTTTCTTTCATGTTTGGGCTTTTCTGACAACAAAACATGCTGTTTTCTAGTCATTGCTTGTTTACGCTCATGTCACCTTCTAGTCCCGCCATATCGATGGCAATATGAACGTCATTAAAGATGGTAAGCGATGAATGGTGGGTAGCATTGTGTAGTCCGACATGTTTCTTGTTCACAACACAATACAATTTTAGAAGTCAAAAATGCATTAAAAAAACTGTATTTTGAAGCAGGCTTTGTCTATTTCTGCTCTGCCTAAAATTATTTCCAAATTAAGCCACAGCAAAATGTTGCAACACACATTAGTGGTGTTTTGTTCTTCATGAACAAGTGAATCATAATTTTAAGTTTCAAACTAATCGGATGAATGAATGATTCATTGAATCACTGACTGTCTACTGCTCTACTATATTGTAGGTGGAACATTGTACATGGAAAAAGTAATATTCACAGAATTCATAAAATAGCAGGCCAAAATGTAGCTGGATGATTTACTACTATCACAGAGGATCTGAAATGCACATCCGTAACTTACGTAGTAGTAGTTACTCTGAATTTTATTCATAAATGTACACATTTAATAAATGAGGTCCGTTCATACTACATAGATCCAAATCTAGTACATACTTGATTGCAGATACAGCTGACTGAATCAGCATTCAGAACTAATCAGTTGAGCAACTGATTCAATTACTCATTTATTAGGAGCAGCCACTTACTTAAGCCACTTACTTAACTGCTGGGGCAGTAACTTCTTTTAATTTTAGCTCCATGTTTTTAGTATTCAGAGTCATATGCAAAATGCTGCTATAAAAAGAAGTTTTGTGTGAACGGCTGTAAACAGCATTGACATTAGTGATCGATGAGGATATTTAGTTTGATATATTCTAAATATGGCTATAATCTAAAGTGTCCTTCCTAAAACATAGGCTACGTTTAGACAGATTTATTTTGGGGTTTCAAGCAGGTTGCTTATTTTCCATGGCTGGGGTGTGTAGGCACACCTTGGCGAATAATTACAGCTACTTTTTCCAGCCACCAGAGCAGCAAAAATAGATTTTTCCTACCTTGGGAATTCATATTTTAAGAACTGCCAGTCACTAAGCCATTTGTAAGCGTTTAACTTCTCTCTAGTTCTATTGGAAATTTATAAACACAAGTTTTATATATATATAATGGCAGAAGCAGATGTCTCTACAAACCGTTTAAAATGCACAAGCATAAATATAGAATGCTGTGGTTTAAATAAATAAGTAAAATAAATAAAAATGTTATGCATGGTGAAACAGGTTTTGAATAAAAATCATGATGAGAAATTTGATTCATCACACTTCAGCGAGAAGGAAAGTGAAAATAGAAAACTAATTAAAACATTGACAGGTAAATATCCAAGATTTGATGAGAACACATAAAATTAAGCTGCAAATATATGAGGAACCGGGATCAGTTTAGTGTTCAGATCAGTATTCGGGGTTGTGGGTATTCTGACGGTGCTCTGTCCTTGAATTTGTACAGTTCAGTGTTCTGGGTCTCATGGTTAGTCAGCAAAGATGAGACAGAGTGCAGCCATTTCCCCAAGCCTGTAGAAATCCAGTTGATTCATTCACCTCGCTGACCCCAGTCTATCATCTCAACAAAGAAGAGGAGTGTCAGGAATGAGAGTGCTTAGACTGCAGATTAAACTTAACCTTTTATGTTTCCCTTTCTCAATACCCTGGATCTGTGTCTAGGAGGCTTTTCTGCTGGAAAACGCACTCATTCTGGACTTTCCCTTTCCCCCTGTGAACCACATTTTATAGCTTCAGGCAGAGATCTGTAACCTAAATGAAAAATGCATTTGAAAATACAGGTCACTGACAATCAAAGTCACAACTTATTATTATTATTTTTTTTTTTCTTCTTCTGGTGTTTTCATATTGAGAAAGAAAAGAATTGAGACGGGAAATTAACAACACATTGTTCTAGGATATGTGGGTGTGAGGTTAACATTAGCTACTGTAGATTATGCATATGTATAAGATAACTGTAATTCATGCATTTGATTTTCATAGCAATTTTTCTTGTTATTGTTTTTAGTCACTGCAAGACATTATTCAATTTAAATTAATCTTCACATAGAATGATTTAAATTTAGACTACTGCCTTTAAAGTGCAAACACACATGTAGTGAATGCAACTGTGCAGTAGGAGCAGACAGATGTCATCCTGCCCCTTTCATTTGTTGCTATCTTTCTGGAACTGAATGTGTGCCTGAGGGAACACTCTGTGCACAGATCACCGGAGAAGACTGCTGCCCCCACCTTGGGTTTATTCGCAATTAGCTGTGCTTTTTAAAATGCTAGTTTTCAAGTTTTTGCCTTTTACGCTGTCAAGATGAGCACACAACCTTCCTGTCTGAGAAACTTGCTTCTTGAACCTTAACTTCAAATAACAAAGCACTCCAAATGAAAAAAATATATAAATTATTTTTACTTGTATGAGGACATATTTTTTTAAGAAATAACTGCTATCTATCTATCGATCTATCGATCTATCGATATAGCTATCTTAACATTTTCTTCCAACATCAGGAAGAAATCCTGATTTGTTATTTAAGTGCTCTTAAACAAGAAGGTTGTGTGCTCGTCTTGTCCACAGGATATTTTGTAGTTAAATGTTGACCAGGAGGGTTGAAGGTGTTTATAAAATCACGCAGCCCTTTCTACTTTCCATTCTCGCTTTTTTCCATTCTCTTTTTTGTTGCGCTTGCTGCACATCACCCTTTGCCTAAATTTTCCATTCCACAGCCCGCTGTGGCACCGTTTTGAGAGAGAGTAGCAGAGATGAGAATCTCACTTATATACAGTCTTTGAACTCCAGCTGGAGGGTGGATTTGTATGTGGGTGAGTGTGTGTGTGTGTGTGTGTGTGTGTGTGTGTGTGATGAAGTGCTAGACCTGCAAAGCCATAGTGTCAGGAGGGGACGAAGAGACGGGAGATGTGAAAGCAGAGAAAGAGAGAGACGGCGAGCGAGCAGAGCAGCCAGAGAGGGTCTGTAATTCTGAATACTAGTACTGAATTGACAATCGGATCCAATCTCTCTCTCTCTCTCTCTGTCCTCCAGCATATAAACAGACACATACAGCCTTAGTGTCTTGTGTGGGCATTACTACACACCGTGAACGTGACCTTTTTGTAGATGTGTGACTAAAATCAATTTACTATCCACATTTTGCAGGATCAACACTGAGAGAATGAAGTCAGATGAAATCTTTGCAGATATATGAATGTAAATGAAGGCTTGCACGGCTATTCATTTTTACTAGTCAACAAAATCGAATGGTCAGCGGGTCATATGATTCCTGCAAGGTCCCTGACCATGTGTCATTTAACTTAAAAATGCTATAAAAAGGCCTCACGGTTTATGCAACCTTACAGTTTTTCTGCACATGCATATTCATGCATTACTATTACTATTGGTTATACAGTGATGCAGGGATGGCATATGTTTAAAGGCCAACTCTAGTTAGCATTTCTGGCTCCATCGTCTTTAAAGTCAATGAGTTTTTAAGGTTTCATCATCATGCTCAACTAAATTGCAGTGAACTTAAATGACTATGATTACTAATTATGTCTAAAAAAGCCTAGGGTTGATTTATTTTCCAGGAAATATGGTATTATATTTTCCACACTGGCTCCAACATTGTGTAGACAATTTTTGCTCTGGCAAATATTTAAAATGTGAATATGCAATAGCCCTAAAATTGTACAATATAATTTCATGGCAATTTGAAATGGTTTATGCTTTTGCGAACTGGTGGCTTATTTGTATGAATTCATACAATCTCCCTTGTATGTTTACGTATGACCTTCAAGCTTACTTTTTTCTGCTAATCATGTTTTCATATGATTCACACTGTAAATATAATTCAAGTTCATATAAAAATGCCACCTTGTTTTGTATATAATGGCTGTATATCTGCATGGCTGTGATTTGGCCGTAGGCAATCACAGCATTCCGATATACAGCCATATACACTCCTCCAACTTCAAAATCGTTTTACATTGCTGCAGAAGTACTGACCCAGTGTTTATAAAGTGAATGTGCAAATAGGGTCAAACACCCTACAAAAAAGGTAAAACAATGATGTAGGATGATTATGAAGTTGGAGGAGAAAATTAGATGGGAGTTTTTCAACATACTCTAACTGTATTGAACCAGAGTTCACAGAGTACTCATGCGTAGAGTGCTTTGAGGCTGCATTGAAACTGCCTTTTTAACCTTCAGTCTGCTGAGCACCATTGAAGTCCACTATATAGATAAAAATCTTGGAATGTTTTCCTCCAAAACCTTAATTTCTTTGTGACTGAAGAAAGAAATACATGAATATCTTAGATGATATGTACGCTGTCCCTCATGTACATGTAAAAAGTGAAGGATACTTTGGGCTTTACAACCCTATTTTAGTCTCTTTCAATATAAAAGTCTTCACTGCTGACTTACTCATAAAAACAGTTTCGGCAACAGAAAAGGGAACACTTATTCACTATTAACTACGACTTTTCCGTAAATAAATTCCTAATTTGCTGCTCATTAATAGTTAGTAAGGTAGTTGTTAAGTTTAGATATTGGGTAGGATTAGGGATGTAGAATAAGGCATTCATATGTGCTTAATTAGTACTAATAAATGGCTAATATTCTAGTAATATGCATGCTAATAGGCAACTAGTTGACTGAAGAGACTGTAAAATAAAGTGTTACCACAGTCTTGTCACCATGTAATGGTGGAACAATGTAACTAAAATCACCATCATGAATGTGCGCGCGCACACACACACACCATTTCCCAATACTAAATACTATTATTAAATACTGCTAATATTTATTTTTTAAAAATACTATTTATTTAATAATAATATTTAATTTAACAACTACCATAAAAGTTGGTAGGCAATTCAGTCAAAAGTACAAAGGCAGTGCTCTAAAATAAAAATGTAATTTACATAAAATAAAATGTGATGAAATTTTGCATCAGCCAAAACGTTTTGCTCTGAAACAAAAAATAGATTAATGAGACCAAATATCAGAGCCAGCAGCCAAGGTAAGGCTGTTCTTGGCTGACGTCCTGGAACTCACATCTCCGAAAACATTGAAGCAAATTTTCAAATAGACATTATCTTTATTAACAAACCGCATATTTGCAGTCTAAACAAGTGCATTATCGTGTATATAAAAAATTAAATAAACAAACTATACTCTGTGACACAGAAGCAGTATTTGTTTTATAAAATTAGAATGGATTTGGGCATTCTTCAGGGATACAAACGGTAAAACTGTTGAAGTTATCTGAATATCAATTGGACATTTATGGTTTTTGACCACTGAAAATGTCTACAATTTAATGATTTACTCCTGGAACCATATTGGAAATCCAATATCTCTGGAACTGAATATGAACAGAAAAGTACATTTTGCATTGTAATGCAATGTCTGGTTTTAAAATGGTTTTCAAATGATGAATTTTGAGATTTGGTTTTCTACTGATATGTAATTTATTATGATTCCTAAAGCATGATAGGGAAAAAGGCAATGAATAAAGTCTTTTTGTCTCTTTGACAAAGATCAGAACTCCTGTTATGACGTGGATTTTTGAGGTCCACACTTGTCATAAAGTAATCTATTACTTTTCCTGCATAATTTGTAACACACAAAAAAATATCTATTTAGGAGTCTTAGACCTTTCCAACGATATATAGTTTGTCATGATTAAATTGGGATTTATTCGTAAAATGGTGAAGTAAACTTGGGCATCGTGGATGGGTGACAGTTAAGGGGTTACTAAAATCATCTTGCTTTTATTCCTTATTTGATATTTTTGGAAAATTATTATGATGTTTATCCAAGTTTAATGATGTTTATCATGCTTAAATGAACGAGCTATGAAAGCTATAAAAAAAATGTTATTAACCGTTTTTATTTTTAATAAAATCACGTTTAGGGTCATTAAAAGTGACGCAGGAACAAAACTGTTAAAATGCCAATTCTGCTCTGAGCGTTTTTAATCCTTGTAACCAATTACCATCTTTATAAGCTGTTTTGTACATTTACGAAAATAATAACTAGACATTAGCCAAACATGCACTAATGAACTGACACTTTTTTTCTTCAAAATGACTAACTTTTTTGCTAATGAATCTAAATGAAATGGCTTCACTGTGCTGCTTATGCCGCACCAGTAATTTGGAGCACAGCAGTAGCTGTTTGGAGAAATGACTCTCAAGTTTAAGATTAAATGGAAAGAGTCCTGAGCTCAGGATTAGTCTTAAGCTGTAAGTAATGAAGTTGGCAGGAAGTAGGGGAGAGTTTTTTCCCCCTTTGAGCTCCTCTTTTCCAACTGGAGACCGCTGCAGCATCTGGCCGCATGCACCATCAGAGCATGAAAAAGGAATCGCAACAAAAGCAGCTGCAGGCAGCTCTTCACTCACGCACAGGATCTCTCATCATAGCAGTTTAACCTCACTTTTAACAAAGGGAGGTGGGGTAGGGCTGTCAGTCATTACACCTCTCCTTTCTGTCCAGATCTCTTGGAGCTTGTAAGAGCAGGAGCAAGGCCTTTGGCCTGGGTAATTGTTCACAAAGATGTGCACATACTCTTTCCAAGATGCTTACTTGAGGGGAAGCTCTAACCGCCGTCTGGTCGAATTTCCGTCAAACTGGTGCTGAGACACAGCAGCCTCCAGGCACAGATGTGAAGGAGATGTTGTCAGCAACCATTGTGCAATATGCATGCCACGTGGAGAATCTCAAAATAAACATTTAACATTTAAAAGGTCATGTTAGTTTGTGGGGAACATACTGGCTAGGGATGGCAAAAGTACGGGTAAAGTAGATGCTGCAATAAAAACTAAAGTCTTTCTACAGTACTGTACTAGTAAATGCCATATTGGTTCAGTATCCAGGTGCTGTCCATGCATATTTGGACATGTGCTTATGGTGTTGTGGCTGCAGGCAAGTTCAAATGCACTGAATAATTCTGTAAATCGATAAAAATAATAATAATAATAATTAAATCAATCAATCAATAAATAAATAAAATAAAATAAAATAAAATAAATAATAATTATATTATTTTTTTTTCTTTCTTTTTTTTCTTTTTTTTTTTTACGCAAAGATTGGTCAACTTAAAGTAATTTGTTACCTGGCTGCCTTAAAATTTTAAGTTCAGTCAACTTAGTTTAGTCAACTTGAAATATTATATTTTACTAAGTGAAAACTTAAAATTTTAAGGCAGCCGAGTAACAAACACAGCTGTTAAGTTTGACAAACAATTTTTTTTTTTAGTTTAGTCAACTCAAATATCTAATTTTTAACTTAGTACAACTTAACATTTCAACTTGAATTAACTTATTTGAGTTGACTGAACTTAACATTTTATGGCAGCAGGGTAACACATTACTTTAAGTTGACTACAAACAATATTTTAATGAATATTGGGTCTTAACAAACTACTTTTAGCATCTTCATTTTTAAGACCCTGTATGGTTCAGTTCCAGAAATATTTGATTTTTAAAATGGTTCCAGGTGTAAATCGTTAAATTGTATACATTTTCAGTGGTCAAAATTGTTCTTTTTCCATAGTTTGCTTGCCTATAACTCAAGAAGTATTAAATATATTGCAATATGATTTTAGATTCTGGAAACTTAATTGTTAAGACCCTACATCATTTCAATGAGGCTCTATGTCTAGATTGTTGAATTTTACCCATTTTCAGTGTCTGAAACTTACTAAAGTATCAGCATTATAAATAAACATAAATAAATTCAATTAATTTAAATTATTTAAATTTTATGTATTACATTTAAATAAATACATTTTCATTTAATTTATTTATAAACATAAATACATTTCAATATTAAAAAAGAACAATCTCTAATGAGTAAAAAATGTTGAGAAATTTAGAATTTTAACTTGTTTCCTTATCAATTATTATCAAAATAATTGCATAGAACACCTGTCTGAATGCAACAAAACTGAATTGTCAAGTTGAGGAACATTACCTTTCTCTCCATAGTCTATTCATAAGATTCTATATTGGAATCAGTTTGTTTGGAAGAAGGGATTTTGTTAATTTTAACAGCTTGTGAAGCTTCCAAGAGTTTAAACAAATCCCACACCTCCTAGGGAAGAATGGTTGCTTTCACCACACATTGCATTCACATCAATAAACCAAGATTTACCTCAGCTGGATTAATAATTAGAATTTAATTTACTGTACTGTACATCAAACATTTACGGCCTCTTACACTTGAAATAATTAATTCTGGGTAACTCCTAAACCCTAAGTAAATAGGATCCTGGGTAATCTGAAAAGTCTCCTGTTTGATGGGCTTGTAAAGACTGCTGCACTGAATGGGTGTCATCACAGTTCATCACAAACCACCACAGTAATCTGTATAATCTTCCTGTTGTCAAAATCTACAGATGTATCTGTTTGCAACTGTTTTTACTTGTAAACGGTGCTTGATCTGTGCATATTTCTCTCCTAATTCAGATGAGTGATTCCACTGGTGAAAGTACCGTATTGAACTGAATATAAGACACAATTTATTTATTTATTTATTTATTTTTCTTGGAAATACATCTGAAAAAAAACACAAATGTCTTATATTCAGGGTCAAGACTTTGACATGTCAATAATACACCCACAACTATAGGTGGCGTCAAATCCACATAAAACGAGTGTACCAAGAAATAAAGCTGAAGACAAAATTATTAGCCCCCTTATTTTTCAAATAACTCCCAAGTGTTGTTTAACAGAAATACCATTTTATCAACACAGCATTTTTAACATAATACTTTATTCAGGAAGCTTTTATGGTTTGTAATACAAATAGAAATAAAGGTATAACCAAGAATTTTAAAAAGTCTACTGGTCAAAATTATTAGCCCTCTGATGTTAATAGTCAATAGTGTATCCCTTTTGCTCGATACCAACCTTTAGTCGTTTGCTGTAGTTCTCAACAAGTTTCAAGCATGTCTCCTGAGGAATGACAGCCCATTCTTCCTTAGCAAATCTCTCAAGCTTCTCCAGATTTGTTGGTCTTCTGGCACAAACTCTGGACTTTAGTGTGCCCCACAGATTTTCTGTTGGATTCAAGTCCGCCAGTCAAGTACACTCACTTTGCTCATTTGGAGGTATTTTTCTAGGTTCTTTCTTGTTCATTCCTGTGCAGGGCTCTAGTGACTGTCTTTGTTTAGACATCAATTCCAGACTTGGCTAGGTCATTCACTAGTGTCTTGGCAGTTGTTCTTGGGTCTTTAGAAACCTCTCACACTAGTTTCCTTTCCAATGTTTTTGAAATTTTTCACTTCCTGCCTCTGCCCGTCTTGTTCTCCACTGTGTTGGTCTCTTTAAACTTCTTGATAATGCATCTCACTGCAGTTCTTGACACTTGAAAACGCTTTGATAAACACATTTGGTGACAAGAATACTATAATACTTGGTATTATACTGCTGAAATGTTGATATTTTGACAACACTACTGGGACCAAAAATGTAGGCTGACATTATGGCTTCCCTTTGATTCCACTCACTCATTTTCTTTTTTGTTTTCACTTTAATTCACTGTTGTTTTTCAGAGTATGTCAGGATGTCTAAATAATGTGGGCTGTTTAGATTGCAGACTCTAGCAACATCTGCTCTTGTCACTTCTCTCATCTCTTATTGATTTGTTTCTGTTAGATAATTAATATATCAGCGTTGTTTGTTCCATTAAAGTTGTAGCAATTTAAACAGCAGGAAGCATGTCACTGGTGCTGCAAGATCACAAAATGTTCTAGAGTGCAACATGTTTATGATTTCATAAACAGCATCACATTTACTTTGACTTTTAACCAGCTACTCCCAAAGTAATTTTAGTGGATTTTTTAAGCACTTATATTGCAAGTTGTAGAGATGAACGGATTAGTAAACATTATGTTTATTTTTTGTTATCTAATCAATGGCGTTCATACATATTCTTACTTTTGTACTAATTACTAAATACTAATTATGTGTTTGCCTTCCTATAAAACATGTGATATAATGGCATGGTTTTTGATGCTTCTTGAATTTAGGGTTAGGGTGAAATTAAATAATTACATATATTTTGCTTTTTCAACACTTCACTCCAGGAAACAAGTACGTATCATTAGAAAGTTGTGGCAACAACAGGAATTTAGAAGTGTTTGTGAAAATAATATTAATAATAATAATTTGTGAATGTTTTAGCACTTTTAACAGCAGGATATTTGCAAGATTGTTCTTCAGTATTAAAAACCTCAAATGTGAAAAACTTGATGTGACAAACTTGCAGGGATGCAATTAAGATAACAGTGGCATTCAAGAGTTAGTGAGCAATTTGCTTTATTTTATTTGTCTGTGCTCAGAAGAAAAGGCATAATTACAAATAATTACACCCAAAACCAAAGAAATGGAAATGGAGGATTTTCTGATGCTCAGCTCTCTGATTAAATATTCATTTTAATTATAAAATAATTGGGATGGCAGTGCTCTTGATCTTAGTAAGTTGTGAATTATTCATGGATGCAAATAAATGGCCTTTGAAATATTTACAAGAGAAATGTTCTTTGTGGCTGTTTTGTGCCACCATATCATTCACTGAAACTAAAAATCCATTCTACCTGGAAAAATGCTTTGCTGCCAGGTTTTCTAAACATAAAATTTAAGTGTGAACATCAGGGCAGCACACACAAGGCAGAAATACTTATTTGGCTTACTGATTTGTAATAACAAAGTTACTACTTTTTTTGTTGGAAATCTAAGGGAATTAATTATTTTGTTGTGTATAGCCCACGTTCAAAAATGAGTATCAAGGTCACAGACACTAGCATTCGCATCAACAGATGGCAGTACTGCATCCATTGTGGTATCAGTACTTAAAGTATGTGAAGACCAATAATACTAGTAGCAAGTGTACTAAATTTCTCTTCAACAATCTAACATGTCAGCTCTAAATTACTGTTTAAGAACGCTAACTTTTGTTAGCACTGGCATGGGTTTTCTTCATAGGCTTCTCAAATAGATAGTTCACCCAAAAATGAAATTTCTGAACTATTTTAGCGATATCCTTACTGCCTTACTGAGCCTTGAATATGTCACCTGCGTTGCTATCTATGGAGGGTCAGGGTTAATTTGTGTTCCAACGATGAACAAAAGTCTTATGGGTTTGGACATTAAACATTTTAGCATGACGATGTTAGTATACAGTAAATCTAGAAGTTTACTCCCATGAAGCCATTGACCCAAGTCCTAAGGCTGTTGGGTGAACCTGTTTCAATATATAAATTAGTAACTTACAGGGCCCTAGCTGGAGTTTGCAGGGCCCCGGTGCAGATTGTACCCTTGGGCCCTGTTTGAAGTTGTTTAATTTGTATGTTTGTTCTATTTATTTATTTGTGCTATTTACAACAATGCTTAAAGGAACACTCCACTTTTTTTGCAAATAGGCTCATTTTTCAACTCCCCCAGAGTTAAATAGATGAGTTTTACCGTTTTCGAATCCATCCAGCCGATCTCCGGTTCTCCCGGTAGCCCTTTTAGCATAGCTTAGCATAAATCATTGAATCGGATTAGACCATTAGCATCGCGCTTAAAAACGACCAAAGACTTTCGATATTTTTCCTATTTAAATATTGGCTCTTCTGTAGTTACATTGTGTACTAAGACCAGCAGAAAAATAAAAGTTGCGCTTTTCTAGGCTGATATGACTAGGAACTATACTCTCGTTCCGGCGTAATAATCTAGAAAATTTGCTGCCGTACTATGTGTGCACAGGCGCAATGATACTACGCAGCGCCTGAAAATAGGTCAACAAACCAACGTGACCCACCAGCTTACACAGGGAGCGTGCATCGCAACTATGGAAACATTTGTGAGAGACGATTCAGAAGATATTTACTTTGGTGCAGATCCTGAACCGTATCTATTTGAACCGGAATACACTGAAAATGAACTTTTGGAACGCGAAAGGAAATAAAGTGTGTCGGAACAGAAGGGAGGAGGAGAGCCGATTCGAACTTGGTGCAAATGTGGGGCTTGCCAGCCCATGCCGACCCGAAAGTAAGTGCCTGTGTTGTAGAGAGTTACATACAATTACATTTTGGGAAAATGCTGATTGTGAAACCAGCGACAGTGATTCAAGTGACCCTCCTCCTTCTAAATCAATGTAGTATTGTATTTTGGACCTCATAAACTGTACATAAACAGTTTAACTGTACTTAATAAACTGCACCTAATGGTCAAGCTAATCTGACTGCATTTCACATTTAGCGGCAAAAGCAGTGCTTTTTCAATCTGATCGTTCAAGCGAACTAAAAATAATAATGTTCCACTTACAGTCATGGATGATAATCCATTTGGGCCCTGTCTGTAATCTGAAGATAGTTTAGATGGCCGTATCCTTTAGACACCGTGACCGTACTGTGGTACGGGTAACACTGTCTATGTTTTCCAAATAGTCATCTGGTCCAAAAATGCTGTGAGCAAACACGCCGTTTTTTGATCGATCCTACCGGTGTTTTTAAATCTATGTTCAGAGCAGTCAGCCATTGATTGTTCCATACCTTGTTTTTCGTTGGAATTCTATGAAACATGATAGTAGAGTACACCTTCGACTTACTATCACAGCCCTTGACAACATACATAGCCATGACAAATCGCACACAGGTAAATCCAGCCTCTCATCAAATTGCCGACTGAAACTAGTGCCGATCACGTTGGAAGTTACCCAGCTGGGGACTACATTCAGGCGCTGCGTATCATTGCGCCTGTGCACACATAGTACGGCAGCAATTTTTCTAGATAATTACGCCGGAACGAGAGTATAGTTCCTAGTCATATCAGCCTAGAAAATCACAACTTTTATTTTTCTGCTGGTCTTAGTACACGATGTAACTACAGAAGAGCCAATATTTAAATAGGAAAAATATCAAAAGTCTTTGGTCGTTTTTGAGCGCGATGCTAATGGTCTAATCCGATTCAATGATTTATGCTAAGCTATGCTAAAAGGGCTACCGGGAGAACCGGAGATCGGCTGGATGGATTCGAAAACGGTAAAACTCATCTATTTAACTCTGGGGGAGTTGAAAAATGAGCCTATTTGCAAAAAATTGGAGTGTTCCTTTAAGTTTTTTTTTTTTTTTTTTCTAGTTTGTAGGTGTTCAGGTACAGAAACAGTATAATTGAATGTAAAATAGCACTGCATAGTCTTCATTGTATAAATTAAATATAGATGAATTTTTGTTAAAACTACAAAGTAATTCAGTCAAGAGCAGTGAGTGATTTTCTTTCATTCGTTTTCTTGGAACATTAATTAATGACAGCATTAGGTAAATTAGGTGCATTCACTTTAAGAAACAATGCATCCAATGCACATCCAGATTCTTTCTCAATGGTTTACTTTCACTTACAACATAACCAACAGTTTTTTTTTTTTTTTTGAGGATACTCTCCAAGACAGTGGGGTTTAGTGCAGCCCTTCAGATACAAAGCGATACAAGCGCAGTGGCAAAAGTTCAACTAATTTGGTGTGAAAGCCGCTTTAGGATCATTCACATGTTTTGTGTTTGTATGTTTGCATGCAGGAGGATGCGAAGGAGAGCTCGGTTTGGTGTTTGCGCGCTATTTGTGAGACACGGCTTTCTGTGCGTACCGAACGCGGAGAGCGAGTAGGCTACTCAGTTGAGTTTTTCAGCATCTTGTGTTTGAATGCTTTAAACTCTTTTGAATGCTGAAACTGGCAATGCTTAAATTATACATTTGCACATGCAAACGATAAGCACTGTGACGACGCACAGCAGTGACCGATCAACTGTCCTGTGCGTCTTTTTATGCTGGCCTCAGCCAGTCAGTTGAGAACACCAGGGGCCCCCCCTCAACTGTGGGCCCCTATAATCATTACCATCTTTCACCCCGCTAGCGACGGCCCTGGTAACTTATATTTTAACTTGTTGGCCTACTGTTTGTAAACAAAACAGGAATTTATTTTGCATCTGTAATATTTTTCCCCTGCATACATAAAATAACGAACCAGGTAGAATAGTTCAAATGTATTACTTGCACCCCAATACATTTAACTGAAATATATTTCACATGTCTTCAAGATGGGCATTATAACACAAGAGCTCTTGAAAATAATTATGCATTTTCAGCATGAAGTGTAAGAATTTCTTCTTTGCAGTATTGAATAATTTCAATTTTTGTATTTAATATTTCAACAAAACACCCACTCTGTTGTTTAACAGCAGAGTTAGTGCAATTACAATACATTTTGAAAAATATGGCAAATATATTATAGTGAAATCTGTGTTTGCCTGCTGTACAGTAAGAAACCTTTTTTCATATCCTTGCTATCAGAGTTGTTCCCTTATCAGTCGGTCTCTCCGAGTCACGTCGGAGACCGACGGATTGGGATCTCGCTTAGAGAGTCCAATCTACTTCGAGTGTAAACTAAACGAGCCAATGCACATTGGCATGCGCTGATTGCGCTCAGCTGCAGCTGATTACAGCGCGAGTACAAATAGGCAGCTGGTGCAGCGCATAGTCAGCTTTTCGCTTCGGAGCCGATCAGTTCGAGTCTGCAAGCAAGATAGCAAACTTCAAACGAGTCACGCTCTACAGACAGCTTGTGTGTGTTGGCGGCACGGCGCTTCAGCGGCGGTGGTCTCCTTGTCGAGTGGATTTAGCACACATTAGGCTGCACTACCCCCTTTTGTGTTGCTTTGGCCATCTTCCCTGTGCGCCTCAGCACCTAAAGAGCAGTTTCTAAAAGAGCATTCACGGGTGGCTCGCCTTTTTAAAGGCGGCGTTGCATCTGTACCAATTCGACGTTATGTCGTTAGGATGACGACATGGGGTCGGGGTATAGATGCATTTCCACCTGTGCGTTTCTGGATGCGGTCGTTACCTGGCGCTAGGTGATGGTCACAATTGCTGCCTCACATGTCTGGGCATTAGCATGCTGAGACAGCTTTTGTGGATGAGTCATGCTCTCATTGTGGAGTATGACCATCACGGAGTTGTGGACTGCCAGTTCCTCTGCTCAGATCTACCGTTCCCCCTGGCAATGCTGGGTGGACTCTACCTCTGGCGGAGAGCTGACTGGTCTTACAGTGGCTGTGAGGAATTCAGGGGGTTCCTCCTTTCACTGGCACTTCGTAGCCTATGGAGCAGCCAAAGGGACAAGCTGGACCTCCCCGTGGGGTACCACTCGTATCCTTTGGGGCTCCCCCTGACGACCAGATGTCGATTGCTGCATCGGAGGGTGAGCCAGACCTCTCTGGGGAGGATGACCCGAGCACACTGTCACCCACCGGGCAGACAGTAGTGCCGGATGCGGACTCAGAGATGATGGCTATGCTTGCCTGGTCCGCCGAGAGGGTAGGGCTTGAATGGAAACTTCCATCACGTCCCATATCCTGTCGGTTAGATGATTGGTATCTCGGGGTGGCTTGCTCTGGTTCTCAGAGCCCCACCCCAGTGCCTTTCTTCCCAGAAGTGCATGATGAGCTTGCTGGGACATGGATGGCACCTTTTTACTGCCAGAAACCGCTCCAGTGGCACATCCCCCCTCACCACCCTTGAAGACGGACACGGCTGTCCCGTCGGTGGAGTGTGCGCGCCGCTTCCACCTGACGGGGCAATCCGTTGCTCCCTTCCCCAGCCCATGGGCATCTGTCGGCTCTGACCGGCAGTGCCTATGTGGCCAGTGGGAAGCTGGCTCCGTCTTACACGCTATGGCGTCGTTACAGCTCCATCAGGCCAAGGCACTGAAGGACCTGTACGAGGGTGGTTACAATCCAGAAGTTCTCAGTGAACTCTGCACCGCCTCGCGCCACGTGCGACGAAGGTGACCGCGTGGTCTCTGGGTTGTGCGATGTCCACTATGGTGGTCCAGGAACTCTGGCTGTGTCTGGTCGACATGAGGGGTACCAACAAATGCGGTCCACAAACCCCCTTGTGTCCCAGACTGGCCTCTTCGGCGACACAGTGGAGAACTTCACCCAGCAGTTCTCTGCCGCACAGAAGCACTGAGGCCGTCAAACATATCCTGCCCCGGCGTGCAGCTGCTGCCTTCACCCAGCCGCCGATGGCAGCGCCTCAGCCTGCTTGTCGCCGAGGGCGCCCCCTGCGTCCACCCTCGTTCCCCCGCCGCATCCGCAGCAGCCATCAGTCATGCGGCGCAGTGGAACTGGATGCAGGTAAGCCGCCCCACCCGTCCCGGCCCCCGTCAAACATGGCGGCAAGCGGAACAGCAAGAGGCCCTGGGACGGGCGACCCAGAGAGGGATGGAACTGCTCTTCAGGAGAGGGTGAATGCACCTCTCCCTCCCCCGGAGGAGGGCCGGGTGGAGAATCTTTCAAAAAAAAAAAAAAAAAGGAAAAATCTCGACAATAGAGCAGCTTCCTCCATCTCTGGGTCGGGCAGTGTTGGACGGACCATCTCCGGACTTCACTCACCCTCCCCTCTCGCCAGTGAGCAGCAGTGGATGGTCGGAGAGCGCTGCAAAATGTGCTACCCCCATCCAGTCTGCCAGAACGCAGGTAAGAGTCTCTTGCACACAGCACACAGACACTCAGACCCCGCTTCGGACCGGCACCGAGACGCCCGAGCGGGGTCCCTGCGTTCCATCTTGCTGCACCACCGTGGGTATGTCGATGGTTCCATTGGTGCCACTCGTATGTTACCTGAAAGCCTGGTCAGGTCTTCCCGGTTCATCGTGCTGGCTCCTTCGGGCCATTAGACTCGGCTATGCGATTCAGTTCGCCCGGCCCCTCCCAAGTTCAGCGGCATCCGCTTCACCTCAGTGAGGGCTGCGGACGCTCCTGTTCTGCAGACAGAGATCGCTACCTTGCTGGCGTAGGTTGCGATAGAGCCGGTCCCTCCAGCCGATGTGAAGTCGGGGTTCTATAGCCCCTACTTCATAGTACCCAAGAAAAGAGGTGGGTTACGATCAATCTTGGATCTGCGTGTCCTGAACCGAGCACTTCACAGGCTCCCGTTCGGGATGCAAATGCAGAAACGCATCTCCGGTGTGTCCGTCCCCAAGATTGGTTTGCAGCGATCGACCTGAAGGATGCATACTTTCATGTTTCGCTTCTTCCGCGCCACAGACCATTCTGCGGGTCACGTTTGAAGGCTGAGCGTGTCAGTACAAATTCCTTCCCTTCGGGCTGTCCCTGTCCCACCGTGTCTTCACGAAAGTCACGGAGGCGGCCCTGGTTCCCCTCAGAGAGCAGGGCGTTCGCATCCTCAACTATCTCGACGACTGTCTTATACTGGCACAGTCTCGAGACCAGTTGTGCGAGCACAGTGACACGGTGTTAGCACACCTCAAGCCCGATGGGACTTCGGGTCAACTGGGAAAAGAGCAAACTCTTACCAACGCAGAGGATCTCTTTTCTCAGGATGGAACTGGATTCGGTCGAACAAACGGCACACCTCATGCAGGAATGTGCCCAGCCAATGTTGAACTGCTTGAATACGTTCAAGAGCAGGACAGCGGTCCCAATTTCAGAGGCTCCTGGGGCATATGGCAGCAGCAGCGGTCACCCCGCTAGCACTGCTCCATATGAGACCGCTTCAACATTGGCTCCTTGGCCGAGTCCCGAGGAGGGCGTGGCAGCACGGCACTCACCGGGTCAAAGGAACACCGGCCTGCCGCCAAACCTTCACCCGTGGTCAGACCTCGCCTTTCTTTGGGCCGGAGTGCCCCTAGAGCAGGTCTCCAGGCATGCTGTGGTACACACAGATGCCTCCACCACCAGCTGGAGGGCGCCACGTACGACGGGCAGAATGTGTCAGGGGTTTGGACGGGCCCTCAACTACACTGGCACACCAACTGCCTAGAGTTGCTTGCAGCACGCCTTGCCTTGCTTCGTCTCAAAGGGCGCTTGCAAGGCAAGCACGTGCTAGTCCGCACAGACAATGCTGCGACCGTTGCGTACATCAACCAACAAGGTGGTCTGCGCTCCTGTCGCATGTCGCAACTCTCCCGTCTCCTCCTCCTCTGGAGTCAGAAGTATCTGAGGTCGCTTCAGGCTGTTCACATTCTGGGCTTGCTCAACCGTACGGCCGACAAGCTGTCACGAGTTGCTCTTCCCAGAGAATGGCGACTCCATCCCCAGACAGTTCAGCTGATTTGGAGACGTTTAGGGGAGGCTCAGGTAGACCTGTTTGCTTCACCCAAGACGTCCCACTGCCAGTTGTTTTACTCCCTGACCGAAAGAACTCTCGGCTCGGACGCACTGGCACTCAGCTGGCTGCGGGGCCTACGCAAATATGCGTCCCACCCCAGTGAGCCTTTTTGCACAGACACTGTGCAAGATCAGGGAGGTCGAGGAGCAGGTCCTGCTAGTAGCACCATACTGGCCCAACAGGACCTGGTTCCCAGAACTTATGCTCCTCATGACAGCCCCTCCCTGGCATATTCCTCTGAGGAAGGATCTACTGACTCAGAGACGGGGCACCTTTGGCACCCGCGACCAGACCTCTGGAAATTGCACGTCTGGTCCCTGGATGGGACGCGGAGGTTCTAGGTGATCTACCCCAAGGGGTGGTAGACCCCATCACTTCGGCGAGAGCTGAATCCATGAGACATGCTTACGCCTTGAAGTGGAACCTGTTCGTCGATTGGTGTTCCTCTCACGAAGAGGACCCCCGGAGATGCCCGATCAGAGTCGTGCTATCCTTCTTGCAGCAAGGGCTGGAGTGAAGGCTGTCTCCCTCCACCCTCAGAGTCTATGTGGCTGCTATCGCTGCACACCATGACCCCTTAAATGGCAAGTCAGTGGGCAAGCATGACCTGGTCATCAGGTTCCTCAGGGGGGCGAGAAGGTTAAATCCTCCCAGGCCCCCCTCCATACCCTCTTAGGACCTGTCCCTGGTGCTTACAGCGCTACAACAGGCCCCATTCGAGCCTTTGCAGGCAGTCGAGCTGAAATTCCTTTCAATGAAAGCCCTGCTCCTGCTAGCATTGGCCTCCATCAAGAGGGTAGGGGACCTGCAAGCATTTTCGGACGACGAATCGTGCCTAGAGTTCGGGCCGGCAGATTCCCAGGTAATCCTGAGGCCCCGGCCTGGCTATGTGCCCAAGGTTCCCACTACTCCCTTCAGGGACCAGGTGGTGAGCCTGCAAGCGCTGCCCCCGGAGGAGGCAGACCCAGCCCTAGCTTTGCTTTGTCCCGTCCGAGCCTTAAGATGCTACGTTGACTGGACACAAAGCTTCAAGACCTCAGACCAGCTCTCCTGTCTGTCGGAGGCCGGCAGAAGGGGAATGCCGTCTCCAAGCAGAGGATGGCCCACTGGATAGTGGATGCCGTCACCCTGGCTTATCAGGCACACGGTGTGCCCTGCCCGCTCAAGGTATGAGCTCACTCAACTAGAAGTGTTGCATCGTCCTGGGCGTTAGCACGTGGCGCCTCGCTGGCAGACATTTGTAGAGCTGCGGGCTGGGCGACCCCTAACACGTTCGCTAGATTCTGTAGCCTTCGTGTAGAGCCAGTATCCTCCTGTGTTCTCACCTCAAACCGGTAGAAGCACTGAGTGGACCTGGCTCGGGTCGGCTTGCTAAAACCGCTCCAGAGTGTCCAAATAGTAGACCCTGTTGAGCTCCTCCGTTCCCTCGGTGCCAACATGGCGGAGCGTTCGGCGCCAGGCCCTCACTCGATTGAATCCTTAAGAACCGGGTCAGGGCTAGGGCCCATATGAAAGACCTAAAATGGATCCCATATGTGTATTTTCCACGGTACAGCCTTCGAGCCCGTGTTCCCCGGCAAGAAATTGCCTCTAGAGGATGCAAATCACCTCAATATTCCATATGTTCCTGAAAAATGAGACGTATGTGTAAATGCTTCCAACCCCTATGAGGGATGAGGCTCCGCATGTCCCAGTGCTCCAGCCTCACTGCAAGAGGGTAGTGCTAAGGTATACAGTGACTGGTATTTCTGTTGCGAGCCCCCGCTTAAACCATAAAGGGGGCGTAGAGGCTCGCTCAGGACACTGGAGGAGGACAGCAGCCATGGCGCTTTCCATAGGGATCCCAATCCGTCGGTCTCCGACGTGACTCGGAGAGACCGACTGATAAGGGAACGTCTCGGTTACGTATGTAACCCTCGTTCCCTGAAGGAGGGAACGGAGACGTCACGTCCCGTCGCCATGGCTGCTGTACCGCCGCTGTACGGCCGGGCCCCGCTCGGCTCCTCAGCGAAAACCTGACTATGCGCTGCACCAGCTGCCTATTTGTACTCGCGCTGTAATCAGCTGCAGCTGAGCGCAATCAGCGCATGCCAATGTGCATTGGCTCGTTTAGTTTACACTCGAAGTAGATTGGACTCTCTAAGCGAGATCCCAATCCGTCGGTCTCCGACGTGACGTCTCCGTTCCCTCCTTCAGGGAACGAGGGTTACATACGTAACCGAGACGTTCTTTCTTCTTAATATGAACTCCTTTTTCACATTAACTTTACCATTTATTGGATTTAAGTGGAGTTTTATTTAATCAGAATTCTATATCTGGCTCTGGCTCTGAGCCTGAATCAGATTTTATCAAAAGTTATTACTGGTATTCAGGGGCCCCTAGATCCTCCCTGAGATTGTATTCCCTGCCTAGAAGAGCTCTTTAGAGGAACATATTCCCCTGTGCACTGCTATAATGGAACTGGTGAATGGTGCCTCCGCACGAGAATCAGCACAGAGGTCAGCTGTGAATTCATGATGTCCCTCAGTGAGATCTGAATTTCATTTTCTCAGGTATCTGTAGACCTGCAAATAATAATATATACAGTATTAGGAATATTTGTTATGTAAATGTACATTTATGACATTATTTTGTGGATGTTGTTAAAATTAGCACTATTACTTTAAAAAATAACATTATTGGAAGAGAATCTGATCCTCATGCTTATGCTGTTTTGCATTTAGTGTTAACTGTGGCCAGTAATGACATCTGATCGAGCTTGATGGAGTGGACAGTTTATGGGTAATTGATTGTCACCATGTCCTTCACACAATAACCCCTCTGTGGACCAAAAAAAAAATAAAAAAAAATAAATAAATAAATAAAAGAGTCAGTGTGGCATTCACACTCTGGATGAGGCAACTGCAATTACAAGGACTGCTGATGAAATGTTTAACCCGCAATTATTGTAATTTTCGATTCAACCAAGTCAAGAACTGCTTTCCTGAGTGTCTTTGTAGATTTGTAGACAAATAAATATGAAAAAAGGCTTAACACACTTGAGTGAATGATAATGTTAAGTGAATGATGCAATAACACTTCAAAATGAACTCACTGTTTGCAAACTGTATTTCTAAGGTATTTAACCCTCTATGGGAGTAATTGTGAATTCACAACTTGAAAAAATTATGGGCTTTATATTTTACATATTTTTAGGAGTAAAATCATATTAAAAAAAAAAAAAAACTACATCTAACCTTTGACCTTTCTTTTAGGGTTCTGTCATTTATAACTGACATTGTCCCATTTAGGGTACTTTTTTTTTGACAAATTGTCAGAAACTTCACACACATTCAAATGCTTTTTCATCTTGGAATTTCAATAAGTTATTATAGCACAAGTGTAAGTCAACAAGACTGTTCTTTTTCACTGTACCTCACACATAAGTAGATGCTGACTTGTGCAGTCATTGGAGCGTCACTGCCTTTCAGTATAGTAATGCCGATAGACACTGTCATCTTTTCTTGGCCTTTGGTTGTTGTATGGATCACATCTTTCAAACTGACCAACAATAATATACCCAAATGCCTGACTTTCACTACAACCAATTCTTCATTACAGCCCTCACCCTCATTGCTTCTACCCTTCTTTGGTCGTCAGCAACTTATTTTATTACTACTAGCCTGATTTTCTGATGCCCTCCTATTACTATCATCATTACCTTCTGAAATAGGTACAGATTTGTCATTTTATCTTCCAAAAACTTTACAAAAATGAACCTAAAACACATGCATAAAGGCTATTATACTGCCTCCCAATGCTAGTCAATAGTGCCATCTACACCAAATATACATCCCATAATAGGACTTTGTCAGTTATGCATGACGCTCAGATTTTTTGATCTCAGAGTTACTGTTTTTATAAAAGTTCATTAAAAATGACAAAAAACTTTTGGATGTAAAATTATATTTTTTATAACTTGAATTTGTATGTATTTTCGAGTCTAAAATGGGCTCACTATGGAGCCTTGAGAGCATGTAACCTAACATGTGCTAACGCCTCCTTTACGGCATTGTTACCAAAAATGTGAAGCATATATATTTTTATTTTACTGGTTGAAAGGGAAGTCATTTGACATCACTAAAATAATATTTTTTTTGTTGATATTGTAATTAGTATTGTATTTTAAATGCAAATATCTTAGCGTCATTTATAAATGACGATATCCTATAGAGGGTTAAACAATTATTTAAATTCAGTAAATGCTCATATCTGTCCAGTAACTGATTTGTTTGGCTTGATTATGCAGATTTACAAAGTTAGAGTGTGAAAATTCATGTACAGTCAATCAAAAATTGAAATAAGGTGTCATGACGGATTTGTTAACATGAACGAACAATGAACAATATATTTATTACATTATTTATTAATCTTTGTTAATAAAAACAGACGTTCATTGTTTGTTCATGTTAATTCACAATGCATTAGCTAATGCTAAATACAGAGTTCTGGCATGAAACTCTAGAATGCAGTCCGATGGGTCTAACTCAATCTGACAACATGACATCATAATTACATGGCACAGCCGACTGGTTCCCTCTTGTATCAGTAGCCAATGAGCTCACTGCTGCACATGGCACTACCTATTTCACGTATAGCAAAAAAAAAAAGTTCCCACAGCTAGGTTTTTGTTATAAGAACAGGCTGCCCAAATTTTAGTGACAGCATTTTAAAAACTGTAAACCTAATTTAAAATGATTAAACACAAACAATTGATTTAGCGCAATGGTGTAGCTTTTATGAAGTTTAAGCATCTTGTTTTACTGATTTACTTATTTTTTTTCTGTCTATGTTTTTCAAATGTTTCTATAAATAGATTAACAGAAACTTGGCATAGCAGAGCTTAGCTTAGTTGATTCTTGTGGGTGATGCAGTAGTGGGTTGGATTCATTTTAATGTGTTGCAAGAGAGAGGCAAAGGCAAGGTCAGAATATTGTGATTACACAAACGGCAGTTGATACAGCATGAACCAATAATGTTTCAACAGTTCACACTTGCCATTTGTCATTATGACAGATCAGATAAGACAATATAAACCAGATATGAAACTGGGTAGTGTTGTAAGCATTTGTACATATCTCACATGCTATTTGCAGTATTTGCATGACAGTTGATATTACATAGCATGTCTAAAAAGTTCTCAAGTCATTAACTTTTATAATACCTGACAGTTACAGCCATGAAAAACATACCAACCATACGTATAGACTTTAAGTTTCTTTTTTGATTGTTGCCAAGATGATATATGTAGTTTGACAAATAAAGCATGCCTAGGTTTTTATAAAGCAGAGTAATTTGTTTCTGGTAGTGTCGTTGATGCTAATGTCAAACTATAATTAGTTGTGCTGTCGGTCATGTGGAATACATTTGACGAAGAATTTAATGTCATTTACATAGCCAAAGCAACATTTCTCTCTAGTCTAATTAGATCAGGTCAGGGATGCTGGATCACATACAGTGAAGCCAATTACTTCACAAAACTAGCTAAATGAGATGTAGCGTGTGCGGGGAAATTTTTCTGATGGGAAAAAAAGAATGAAAAAGCAGCTCAGAATAAACAATCTGGTCTTTAAATCTGTCATAATATCTAAGATCAGAAATAAAGTAGAACCGAGTAACTAAATACAATGGTATGCAAAAGTTTGGGAACCCTTTGCAGAATCTGTGAAAATGTAATCATTTGAACAAAATAAGAGATCATACAAAATGCATGTTATTTTTCTATTTAACACTATCCTGAGTAAGATATTTTACATAAAATATGGTTGCATATAGTCCATAGGACAAAAAATATCTAATTATTTACCTGGGTTATTTACCTGGTTACCTGGATGATCTGCAAGGAAACACTATGCTTTAAGAGCCGGGGGTGAAAACTTATGAACCGGATGATTTTTTTCTTATTTTGTTAAAATATCGTTATCCCCACAAATGGCTCGATTAGTTCTGGGTTTGAGGAAGGCCCGCCTTTCGAGAAACAAAGTGTGTTGTGATTGGTTATCTTTCCCACTGCGTTGTGATTGGTGAACAGTTTGTTGACAGAGTTTCAGCACTGTCACGGCCCTTGCCAAAGCATCAAGCTCTGATTTGGTTATAGTTAAGGATATATGAAGGTATAGTTGATGCTACAGTAGTCATCAGCCTGCCAGATTGCCAATACATGATATTATCATGCTCATTTATCAAATTATTTACATACTTTCATGGCCTGTATCCAGCAAAGCTAAATTTAATTTAAATTTGATTTAATTTGTATTTAACAAGACAACAGTTCAACAAAGACATTGTAAGTTACTAATTACAATGCTTACATTTCCTTAGTTATTCAAAAAGCAGCTACAGAAGACAAAGAACATTAACATTATCAAATAACATCACAATAATTTGATAGAATTTGTCACTAAACATATGTTTTTATACCAAATTTAGAGTATTGTGGATTATTAACTTGAAATGTTAAAAATGTATTAGAACATGGAGAAATTAACTTTTATTTTTATGTAAAACACTTGTTAGAACCAATGAAAAAGATCAGGACTAAATTCCTCATTTAAAAACAGGAGCTACTTGAGTGTCCTTCAGGAAGCAGAAAGAGGGAGATAGAAAAAAGGCCAAGTAAAAAAAAAGAGACTTTGTAATGAGGATCACACGTCGGTCATCTCCTTCTCGCACCGGAATACAGAATGTCACCAAAAGTTTTCCCTAATCAGCCATCTGCACAGCAGCTCCCGGGCGGCCCATCGTGGGTTAAAACGGCCTTAGAAGCCTGTGAAACTCAGCCAGACCAATCAGTCTCCATCATCAAACAGCAAAGAGGGACAGCTGTGACCCTGGAAGAAAGTATCACCTCCACACTGGGCTTATGGGGATCCATGAGAACAGGCTGCCTGAGGGTTCCTCCAACTGTGAAGACTGCCTTTCCTCCCGTGATTTCACATCGTTTTAGCTTTTGTTCTCCAAAAAAAAAAAACTCGTTCTCTGAGCAAGTCCTCTGAAATAGAAGTGAAAATAGAAGCAGACCAGTTGGTCTGTGACAAAGATGGTGATGGTAATTTGAACCGGAACGTATGGCGTGAAGCGAGTGGACATGAACATACATTTTCAATTTATTCTCGAAAAGTGAGTGACACTTTGCACATGGGATTGTGAAACTGACAGTGAAGTGGGGTGGAGACCATCAAAAAGATGAGAAATGCTAAACTTTATGCAAATAAGAGGTGGAAAGCACTGGGTGGCAGCCAATCGCTTGGAGAGAAACTTAAAACGGTTCCAAAATCTGTCCAGTGCGGTTCTTGTGGGAGATGTGGACATCATGATGTTTAATAAACCCCTTTAGAGCTGTGATACAATGCCTATGTTACTTATTTACTTTTTTATGGAAAGTAATGCATTGTGTTACTTTTGTGTTACTTTTTGTCACCTAAGCTGGGTTTGGTCATTTGTGTTTTGTTTTATAAAAACACAAAAAATGCAAATGATATATTTTTGTCAACTGTAAAGGCCCTTTCACATAAACGTGAAATTAATAAGCCTCAGGCTGAAGAAAGTGCCTCTTCCCCTGCACCTCACTCACGATTTATCTCAACACGGGGACACAGCAGAGCTGTCAGTGAATAAATGGGAAAACAAAGTAACTTGTGTAACTCTGATATTTCATTGTAAATGTAAAAGTAATAAGTAATAAAATAAAAATAAAATAATCTAATTATGTAACTAGTGTTACTTGTAATGTGTGACCCCCAACACTGGTTACATATCTTATTTTTGTAGTTAAATGTAATAATGCTAACCAGTTTAAATGAAATATAAAAGTTGCATTATGTTATGTTATTGGTGCAATTAACTTAAAAGCTTGAAAAGGGATTAATTAATTATTTTACTATTTAATTTACCTACAATTTTAACAATCAAATCAATTTTATTTTATTTTTTTATTTATTTTTTTGTAAATTGATAATAGATTTTTAAAAAAAAGTGTCTTAAAGTTTACATGAAATCAATTACTATTTTATCTTATTTTAAACAGTTTATTAGTGCATGTTATTCATGTTATTCATGTGTCTTACTAAACCAAGAAAACATGCTTTTCTTCTTAAAAAAAAAAAAAAAAAAAAAAAAAACTTCCTTCCTGACATCAGAGAGGAATACTGCATAACCAACTATGCATACTTTTGGCATTCAAAGCATTGTTCAACATGACTATGGTATAAATAACTTATAAACTTATAAAATATAACTTAATACGCCTTAAGTTTATTTCCAGCAAGGTTTAGGGCTTAGACTTTAATTTGTGCTTTTTGTATAAAACAAGTTTTGTGCATTGTGCATCAGTGTTATGTCAGTGTTGGGGGTAACGCATTAAAAGTAACGCAAGTTGCGTAATGATATTACTTTGTTCAGGTAACATTTCTAGTGTACAAGAAAAAAAAAAAAAATTTTGGAGTTACTTTAAAATTATATCTATTTATACGTTTTCTGAGAGTACCTTTTCCTCACTATTGGGCAACTGCTGCTGCTTCTCACCACAAGTTGTAGGTCTGTTGTTGCAAAGAAAGAAGAAAAAATGAAAAGAAAGGATGTGACGTGTGGCCAATTATGGTGATCTATACTCAGAATTTGTGCTCTGCATTTAACCCATCCAAGTGCACACACACAGTAATGAACACACACACCGTGAACACACACCTGGATCAGTAGGCAGCCATATTGCTATCGCTGCAGTGCCCGGGGAGCAGTTGGGGGGTTCGGTGCCTTGCTCAAGGGTCTCACCTCAGTCGTGGTATTGAGGGTGGAGAGAGCGCTGATCATTTACTCCCCCCACCGACAATCTCTGCCGGACCTGGGACTCGAACTCGCAACCTTTCGGTTATAAGTCTGACTCCCTAACCATTAGTCAATGGCTGCCCAAAGCACACAGTTCCAGCTTTGTGGATATTCATACTGATTTCTCGATGACATGAGACCAAACCAGCAAAATATGATTTTCAAACCCATGCTGATAAAAAACAAAACGATCATGCTGACTGATATTTGCTAAGTGAGTGCATAAGACACCTCTCAGAGAATATGTGAACTCCCTATAAAGTACATTATTGTGAAATGTCTTGGCAAGATTCACACAAACATAATCTGTTATGTTGTACTTAAATGTTTAGTTAATGGTTGGAGGAAACTCTGATGTATAACATTATAGTAGATCCATGCATTACAGTAGGTCTTAATATATTTTTCTCAAAATCAACTCTGCTGACTTTGTCACCTTTAAAGACTATAGCTCAGTCATTTTTGTTCCGATTTCAACACGTCTCATTTGCCAGGACAGGTCACAAATGTAATAATGCATTTACTCATCTCACTTGCACAAAAACATTCACTATTTCTCACAATTAAAAAAAAAAAAAAAAACAGTAAAATGCCAACTCAGATTTATCAGATTTTATTAACCAATATCTTTGCTGCTGACCTTCAATGACCCAATTCCATCATACGAATAAGCAAAAATGACTTAAACATCACATTTGTGTTTCATTGCTGAAGTAAGAGTGTTGAGCTTTCTTCTCTTGTGGCAATGCAAACAACAGTTAACTTTAACCATATTACAAATAAAACAGAAGTAATTATGAAATAACATATAAAGGTGTGCATAATTTCTGTGTAAGGAGGTTAAAAGAGCTTTAAAATAACATTTTGGTCAAGTACTCTTTTAAAAGTATGCTAAAGTCTACATATTCTTACTTAAAAATTGTCTCAAATTGAGAATAGAAACCGCTGCAAACTTTTAATTGAATGACTGGTCAATCTGATTCGTTCATGAATTAGTCATTGTATTTCTCTCACGAACACACATACAAATGCAGGTTTGTCAATATTTAATTGAATAATAACTAAAACTTTTGGTCTGTTTCTCAGACGAGGCTTCAAGAAACTTGCCAGGACAGAAGTTTGAAAGCTTCAGTCCTCATTATTCATTTTTGCACCTCAGAAGAAAAAAAAGCCATACATGTTTAAAATGTGAGAATGAGGTGGACTATTTCTATATAGGACAGTGGTGGTGAGGCTAATGGAGTAATCAGTATCACAGCAAGCTATTCAGTTCAGAGTGACCAGCGTCCTGACAGCACTTTCACAATGACACTCAGACCAAAACGCATCAAATATTCACACGATGGCTCTTAACAATTCTGCTCGCACGTCACATACCTCCGTGGTGCAAATGACAGCGGCGACGCACGCTGAAAATAAAGATTCTCACCGCTCGCCGCCAAACTCATTATAGCGGCCCTGAGGAGCAGAATCTAAACTCTTGAGTTGAGTGAGGTAAACTGCTCTGCATTCGATAAAGCAACCCCTGTGCTGTTGAATCACTGAGATTAAAGATCTGCACCGCAGAATGTTCTGGTCAAGGTGAGGCGTAGCTGAGGGAAGGTCAGGGAATGTTGTTTGGTCCTGTGGGAGAGAAACATGTCACAGATCATCAAGTTTTCTTTCCTTCATTCTCAGATGCAGATTGATAAAGGGAAGGGAGGGCGAGCGAGCACCTGAAATACAGCAAAGGACAGAGCAGCAGCCAGGCAACTGAAAGGCCCTGTGAATGGATCTTAGTTCACTTACATCCACAGTCTTGCAGAAAAGATCACACATTGTATGTTAGAGTAAATAAATACATGCTTTACACAGTATATGTTAAAAGATGGATAGCAAAGGATATTTAACAGTTCTTTCTGGTTCTTGAATCTGATTGGTTGACAGGAGTGTGATATTCTAGTGATATCGGAACTCCAACCGTTTCATCATTTGTATCACTATGTTTGCAGTATTTCTCACAGCGAATGCCTCATTTTATAAATGTTAATACTGCTTTTGTCACTAAATGTAGTTTTAGGAGTTTTTAGGCAATAATGTACTTATTTATCCCTCAGATATGCAGTTTGTTAATAAAGATAACGCATATTTGAAATTTTGATTGGATCCTTTTAAAGATGTGAGCTCCAGGCCGTCTGCGGCATTCAGCTCTTATGAACCCATTGAGAGCAGCCTTACCTTTGCCAGATCTTCTGGAAGTTGCCACTGGCTCTGATGTCTGTAGTGGTTAAACATGAGATATAATTTAGTTTTGGATAAATCTAACAGGCAGTCTCATTAATCTATTATTTGTTCCAGAGTAAATAGTTTTGTCTGAAGGCAAGATCTCATCACTTTATCACATACATTTAATGCTGAGCGCTGCCTTTGTACTTTTGACCGAATTAGCTAGCAAATTTTATGATGGCTGTTGTTGTTTAAAAAATATTATTAATGAATGAATAATATGTTATATAAATAATAGTAGTATTTAACATTGAGTAACTCTGTGTGTTTGTGAGAGACTGTTATGAGTAAGTCAGCAGTGAAGACTTTTATATTGAAATTATTATTTATTTTTTTTAGAACTTCCAGTTAAACTAAATTAAAATGAAAAAATGTGGCTGACTTTTTTTTTTATTTAGTTAACATTTATGTTAAATAAGCATCTAACACTGCAACAACAAACAGAACCAACAACAAATTAAGGACACACACATGTAGAATGTATCGCTATATACTGAATTTAATATATCATTATATTGTGACTATAAGACGTGAATATAAATAAATAGAATGACCTTGTGATTTGAAGACAGAATTTATACCAAATCAGACAAAGCTGAGTAAAATCATAGAAATCTGCAAGAGAAAAGCCAAAGCCTTAACTTAAAGCCCAGCATCTCTGAATGAAAAATAACATGTAAGGCACACAGGCACTTTTTTTTTTTTCTCTTTGTCCATTCTTATATATATATATATATATATATATATATAACCTCTGCAATGGGCTTTCGATGGGTCATCGTGCCATAACCAAGGGCAACTACTGACTGAGTACCGAGTGGATGTTTATAGACCTCCAAACCGTGTTCCTACCTCTGCCCACCAGTTTAATGGACAACACTGAGTTCTCATGGCCTGTCAGACCTTTTTTCGTCCAAAAGTAAATCTTTACAGTGTTGTGATGTAGAGCATCACAAAGGCCATGAAACGCAGAGATGATGGAGTCTCCATTTGCTGTTGGAGGCCATTCCAGTCCATTTGGCGAAACTATTAACTGAAGCTGACAGGCTGGACAAAATTTGTTTTACTCTTGTTGTAAGAGCAGATTGTCCACTTTGACTGTTTTCTGTAATGGACGAGATTGTGTGAACTCTCTTCAGGCACAGGTGACACAGGAGAGTCAGGCAGTTAACATGGAGTTTTGTCAGAGGCAATGAACTGTACCTCCAGAACATAATGCTTCTCTAAGTCTGCTGAGATATTTCTGGTGCTCAGGCTGGTTCAGAAACGAGTTTGATTAATTCTTGGCTCTTGGCTGTGAAAAGCTCACAAGAGCAATGATTCTCACATTGCTTTGAGACTTGTTTCTGCAAGCATTGAATTGATTGTTGACACCAAATCTCAGAGGTCTGAGGTCAGAATTAGTCCCATTTGTGCCTTCTTAGTAGTGATTTATTTATTTATTTATTTGGTTTTCTTGCTATTTTTAGATATCAGAGTTTACTTGATTTTCTAGTTCTCACCATTTGTAAATCCAAGGTTCTCCCCAAAAAGTAAACTATTTGTAACAATCTTAGCTTTTAACTTAGTATTGTTTATTTTAAATGATTTAGCGGCCCCGTTTAGATGTTGACTGTCCTATTCGAACCTAGATTAAAATGGATGTCTGAGCATATGTGGTCATGTTTTATTGCTGTTCCTTACTCATCTCATTTGTTTTATGTTCTTTGTCATTTTAAATCCAATTGACAAGAAGTGTTTGAAACTTAAAGAGCAGCAATTTTCTCCTAAGGTGCCACATGGTGGGATTATTCCACTTAAAACTCTTCTACAGAGCGTCTCCACAATCTGCATAACTATGTCATTAAGCTCTTAAGATTTATTTAGTGTGGACATTAATCCACTTTCACGCTAAAATATGCTTTGCTGTCGTTGTGAAGCTTACAGACAGAAAAGAAAATGTAGAAATTAATTTGTTTTATTGAGATGCTCAGATTCAAGAGCCAGAATTGCAGGATATGAAATCGCAATTACGAGAAATAAACTTGGAATTCTGTTTTATTGCAATTGTGAGTTTATATATACCAATTCTGACATTTTGTCTTGCAACTGCAATGGACAGAGTAGACTTATATGTTAAATATGCTAAATTGTACATATGTTAAACATACATTTAAATTCAGTGACTTTTTACATGATAAAATTGTCTAATAGCAGTTCACTTATTCCATTTGTTTGTTTTGATTTGTATTTACTATCCTGGGTAAGTTACAAAAATGGTTTGTGCAGAGTCTGAAAAGCCTGCCTTTCTGTTATGTTTTCCAGGTTGTCTGCTTTAATTTTGAATATGCTTGCTCCCAGAACCCTTTTCTTTTTACAAAAGAAAAAAAAAAAATTAGAAAATTAACACTGAAAATGAAAAACGTTCCATATTGCGAGCACAGCAGTCTCGGCGCTATCTGTGATGTTGTGTGCTTGCATAGAAGTATTACATGCAGGGTCCAAAATGAACACTTGTAAGAGCCAAATGCAGTACAAAATGGTTCTGGCAAGTAAAAACTGGAGTCACTCACTAGTTGCTCAGTGTGTTTATACAGAGCTCCATTATAATTTATTTTAATCAAATTTTGGGTTTACAATTAAAATCAAACTAGGGAGCAAAACTTTTTACATCAGTGTAAAATGTACTGTCAAAAGCAAATATAAAATGTCATGTAAAAAGGTGTCCACACTGAATAGGGGCTTTAAGAAGATGTGGTTGGAATGGCTACCAGAAGTAATCTGCTAAACTGCTGTAGCCAATAAGGCAAAAATGATAGGATGACAACTGAATTGCTGCATTGATGACTTTCAGTATGCTAAGTCAGAATGTCTGTGAAGTGGTTTACTGGGGACATAGCAAATCAAATCAAGTTCATTGACTTCAAAAAATGTTAAAATTGGTTTGAGTAGTGTTCGAAAACTTGTAGTTTCTGCTTTGTTGAGAATTGTAGTTAATTAGCTGCATCACTGCACTCATCTGAGTCTTGTACTGCCTTTGATTGCTCTTCAATCTGTATTTTTTTTTTTTAAGTCCACTTCCTTTCCCCTCAGTGCCCTGTCAGCTTGACCTCTCTCCCTCTTGATGTGTCATTCCTACTTTGTCTCTTAAGTTTATTTCTGTAGTCCTCTCCCTCTTCACTAAGCCTCCTGAAAGATTAGTTCACTCTCTCAATGGCCCTCTTCCTTGCCTCTTTGAACTTCCTCATATTCTCATCACTCCCTTTGCTATTTATTCTATGAGATCATTTAGCTTTGTGTTTTCTGTTGATGTGTCACGACTGCTCTCAACTTTATTTTTAGTGTTGTATTTCACCTGTATTAAGGTGAACCTCTCCTGTACAGAACTTTAAATATATGTTTTTGAAAACAATTAAATGTTTCTGTTATTGTAGACCAGACTTTGTCCTGTATGGTTCTTTATAAAGAAGTACATCTTGTTTCCCTGTCTACTCCATAAACTCTTCAACATAAAGGTTGTTGTGACAAAATAAAGAAATGGCTCCTACAAAGGTTTTGCTAGGGGAGTTTTGCATTGACGTTCTAGAAGAACCATTTTGGGCTCCTGAAAGATTTGGTAAATATTTCTTAAAGGAACGATTTATGGATATCTGTTTCCATGAAGAATCTGTCTTGCAGCAATCTATCTTTAAGGGGAGACACTGCAGGCAAAAACACTTTTTTTTTTTTTTCATGCACCTGTTAAGTTTGAGATTGTGGCCTTTTTGTTTTTGCATATATATATATATATATATATATATATATATTTATTTTAGATAGTAGTAGTATTCTTTTAGTGGAAAGAAAACATCCAAAAGACACTTAATTGTTTCTTTTATAGCACTTTATCGATTTGTGTCAATAGATTTATGTTACAATACATATTTTTTAAGGCTGTTTTCTCAAAATGAGTTTTTTTTTTTTTTTTGCCTACACTGAGCCATAAATCTATAACCAATATAACTAAGGAAAACACATGAATCCTGACACATATCCATATGAAGTTATTTTGTCTCTGAATGAATAAATGAATAAATGAATGAATGCATAAATAAATACATAAAATAACTTAGAATTTAAAGTAGCATTAAGAAGCATTTTAGTACCATTTAACTTTAAACTTACTTGATGTTTAAAACATATCTACATAGATTCCATTAAAATAGTAATGGTAGAATCACATGCCGATACATTTCCAATGCCATGAACCATAAAACATAATATTTACTTACCTAATTATCCTGAAGTACATTTGTGAATTCCCGAATTCAAAACTGTGTTCTGTGTGAACTTGAATTTCATTGCTGTGTACAAAACTGTACAAACCCTGTTCAACAAAGAGGATAAAACTTTAAAATAATCAGTCTACTAAGATTTAACTAAGGCATATGAATGCATTAAATAATTGAATTCAATTGTATTAGATTCATTTCAAAATTACTATTATTATTTTTAGATATACATTAGTATGTCATATTACTATACATTTCAGCAGAATATGAGGGTTAAAAGAATTAGAATTGTTTGCAGTAAAAGCTGTATTTATTATGCCAGATCAGGTTTTATAAGTCTGGGACATTTAAAATGGAGAATAAAAGCAGCCCACAGTCATCATTAGCTCCATCTTTTTATAAAGCACAAAGTGGTTGCAATTACAAGAGCAAGGCATTCAGGACTGAGTCAAACATAATCTGCTGTGATTTTTGACTGCTGGGAAGACTTGTTTTAATGTCTTAATAAAGTATTCATGTTCAGTGCTTGATGGATTCTGAATGTTTCTGGGTGATCTGTGTGACTGATTGGAGTAATAAAATACAGAAAAGGTCAGATGGAAAGCTATTCAGTGGTACCAAACATCTGCAAAAAGCAAAGACGGTTGCAGGGTGATTATATATTCATTTTGGAGCTTTGAGAATATGATGGCACCCTGCATTTATCAACGTTGAGCCAATTATGGAAATGCAGAGGGGAAATTGCAGTTCTGGCTTGTCTTGTTGTATCTGTGTTGCTCTGCTTTGAAAATATGCAAATGATGTTGAACATTTGAACTTTTGTACAGCTACACCCGTGTGTAATATTCTGCCAGGGTTCAAGATCAACACTCTGCAGATTTCATTAAACATAGGTTGAGCATGTTGTTGTTTTTTTTGCCTTGTTTTGTTTTTTTACACCCGTCTATCAAGAAAAATAGGAATACATATACAGGAAATTGTTTTTCACACATAATATATCTATTGATATTTACAATATCAATGCTGTTCTTTCTGGAGGGAAATATTTGTTTTAGCTTTAATATTTTAACAGTGGTGAATTACTCTAAGTAATAGTAACTTCTTCGCATTTCATCATACACACAACATTTTTTTTTCTTTCAAAAGCCAGTACGTTTAAAATGGCTGACTACTGAGTCTTGCTAATGCTAATGACACACTAATTATTAATGTTTGCTAAATACACAAACATAATATTTTAAACATTATTAAACCTTGACATGCAACACATAATTAGTGCTCAGTTGTTAATGGTGCACAATAAAATGTTATTCTCAATTCATGTCATATCTTCATGCCATTATCTCCTTGATAAACAATTCCAGTAACTTCTGATAAACTTTGTTTGACACATTTAAAATTAGTAGTTTTTATGCCACAACTATGATAAGTTTGTTTATTCATTCAGTTTACCATTATATTAGCTGTTCACCAATGGATCCTCTGCAGTGCATGCATGGGTGCCATCAGAATTAAGATATATTTAACTTCAGACTGGCTAAAATATGAACTTGTCTCGTCTAAACTCAGACTCGTCTATAAATCTTAACAAATAAGTTGATGGATTTTGATGTGAAAGGACAACAGGGAATGGACTAATTGATGGACTGGAGTGTTGTGGATTACTTGTGGATTACTGTGATGTTTTTATCAGCTGGTTGGACTCTCATTCTGGCAGCACCCATTCACTGCAGAGGATCCATTGGTGAGGAAGTGATATAATGCAAAATTACTGTTCTGATGAATAAACAACCTCATCTACATCTCAAGAACTCATTCAGAGTGAGCTCTGCCTAAGAAATGTGCCACATAATTATATGGGGCTTCCTTAAAAGAGACAATTCACTCAATTAATATGATCTCTAGAAGTGAGGAAATCTACAGAAAAAAGACTAGTAAGACTGAGCCAAAACTAGAGAAAGACTGAAGTGCTCCAGCATGCGAAGCACTTCACAGGGAAGTCATGCGTCTCCACTGGAGCTGTTATTCAGGGTATGTTCTCTTTGAAACTAACACGAGGTGTTTGAATGCGTATAAATGAGTTCAGAAATCCTCCGGTGAGCGAAACCATCTGCTCTGTGTCACCCTTGCAAGACCTTTACCCATCTCTCCATCCCAGAATAGTAAATGTCACCCTCCTGCTTGAGGGATGCAGTGATTCTCCACGAATGACAATGAGAGATCTCACCTCGCTAACATTCATAATGTGTGGGGAGGTACCAGACTCCACTCTGAAATATGGAGATGACATTTTGCGAAGATTTACGTTTGATTGGACGCACTCGCTCTTTATAATGCGAAACTGCAGGATGAATGCTCCGCGATGAACAACTGAAGTTTCTCATTTGCTTTCCCCATCTGTGACTCTGAATAATCCACCAGATTTGACACATTGTCTGTCATCACAGGAGAAGCTGTTAACGGCGTTCCCTCCTGAGGAGCGATGGTCTTTTACAGACAGACGGCAGCTGTACTGGAGTGAGAGAAATGTACAGAACACCTCACGGCAAATCAATGTGTGTTTGACCTCCTCATTCACACTCTAAACATTGATCATTGTGTTGGATTTGAATATCTGTCAGTATGACTCTTTGGTTTTTACCTAGCCTGGCTGTGTACATTTGTGTGGCTGTAGCCTTGGCCCAAAACCCTTGCTTTCTATTTTTTGTTGTATTTCCACAACATGTTTATTTACAATGTGCACAATTTTAATACAACATTTATTATTTTCTTCTCTCTGAAGCTACTTCTGTTACATGGAAGCATCTTTTCACCTTGTTCACAGTTATAAGGGGGAAAAGTTGCAATTATGTTTGCAATTATATAATTTATCACATTTTATATGAGCAATATCACCTGAGCTGTGATTCGGCCGTAGGCACAAGACTGCAGACTGAGTGCCCTAGGTAATCACAGCTGTGCCGATATGCAGCCATATTGCATGGCTACGAGTGTGATACTGCAATTATACAACAGTATGTGAACACATAAGAAACAACAATGAAGTGTCTTTGTGTGAACTACTTCCTTCCACAATGGATTCAAATTTCAGATTGACAGTTTAACAGCTGAGCCCAAGCCTTCGTTAATAATTAAAAAAAACATCACTATAGAACTAGTAATGAGGGAACGTTATAAGAGTGAGATTTGAATTTGCAAATACACTGAACAAAATTATAAACACAACACTTTTGCTTTTGTTCCCATTTTTCATGAGCTGAACTCAAAGACTTTTTCTATGTACACAAAAGGCCTATTTCTCATAAATATTGTTCACAAATCTGTCTAAATCTGTGTTTGTGAGCACTTCTCCTTTCCCGAGATAATCCTATATATCAAGATGCTGATTAGACAGCGTGATTATTGCACTGGTGTGCCTTAGTTTGGCCACAATAAAAGGCCACTTTAAAATGTGCAGTTTTACTGTGGTTGACATGTCCGGTGAGTATGCTGGCCATGCAAGAACTGGGACGTTTTCAGCTTCTAGGAATTGTGTACTGATCCTTGCAACATGGGGCCACGCATTATCATGCTGCAACATGAGGTGATGGTCGTGGATGAATGGCACAACAATGGGCCTCAGGATCTAATCACGGTATTTCTGTGTAGGATCTAATCACTCAGGATCTAATCACGGTATATTCAAAATGCCATCAATAAAATGCACCTGTGTTCGTTGTCCATAACATACGCCTGCCCATACCATAACCCCACCGCCACCATGGGCCACTCGATCCACAACACTGACATCAGCAAACCGCTCACCCACACAACGCCATACATGTTGTTTGCCATCTGCCCTGTACACTGAAAATTCTTTGGTTATGCAAAAAAATTGTTGCAGCAGCTGTCCGGGTGGCTGGCCTCAGATGATCTTGGAGGTGAAGAAGCTAGAAGTGGAGGTCCTGGGTTGGTGTGGTTACACATGGTCTGCGGTTGTGAGGCCAGTTGGATGTACTGCCAAATTCTCTGAAACGCCTTTGGAGTTGACTTATGGTAGAGACATGAACATTCAATTCACGGGCAACAGCTCTGGTGGACATTCCTGCAGTCAGCATGCCAATTGCATGCTCCCTCAAAAGTTGCAACATATGTGGTATTGTGCTGTGTGATAAAACTGCATATTTTAGAGTGGCCTTTTATTGTGGCCAGCCTAAGGCACACCTGTGCAATAATCATGCTGTCTAATCAGCATCTTGATATGCCACACCTGTGAGGTGGATGGATTATCTCGGCAAAGGAGAAGTGCTTACTAACACAGATTTAGACAGATTTTTGAACAATATTTGAGAGAAATGGGCCTTTTGTGTACATAGAACAAGTCTTAGATCTTTGAGTTCAGCTCATGAAAAATGGGGGCAAAAACAAAAGTGTTGTGTTTATAATTTTTTGGTGAGATATAGTTACGATTCTATAATTTAAAATCATAATCATATGGCATAAAGTTACAACTGACTGATATAAACTGTTGTGTATGTATCTATGTACGTAATGGATTTCCATAACGTTGCACTGGGTTTCTTGAAAAACTAAACACATCACTAACTGTTATAATGATGTTCATGCTGTTGTTCATCAGGACGAGCCAAGCTGCTGAATACTGAACACCCAGTGATGTGTAAATGTAAGCAGCCTTTATTTAAAATGATTTCCTAAATTATGCTAATTCATGACTATGAATGTTAATTCAAGTGTCTTTTGCAACGGTGCCAACCAACACCAACACAGGGATTACTGGCACACATTGTTGGTTTGGTTGGCAAAGTGTTAAAAGGCTTAGAGGGAAGCAATTCACAGAGACAGGGAAAAATATTTGAAACCAAAATAACACAAGTCAACACATTTTGTCTTATATAATATTTTTATTATTTTTTTTTTTTTTTTTTTTATTATTATTATTATTATTATTATTATTATTAATTATATGACTTAAATGTTATCTGCTGTGAATGCTTATTATACCCATTATTTATTATGAATATTTTTGTTATTTATTTATTTATTTAATATAATGTGCTCATAGTTGTGACTTTAAGGGAATATATCATGAAAATTGTATATATATATACATATATATATATATATATTTACGGGTCCCTGGTGCATCTACCAACCAGGAATCTTACTATAATATATAATATACCGCTTTTTAATCTGCGTGTTTTCACCCACGGCACCACCATTTTATTTTTGTAAGCGACAACTGTGTACTAGTTCAAATGCCATGGCAAAAGTTCAAGCAAAGCATGCTAACTGTCCTGTCGTTGGCTGCACAGATGAGCACAGAACACTATTTAGATCCCCAGGCTCAGAGGAGGCAAAAGAGCAGTGGATTTATAGATTTATTTATTTTTTTTTATTATTGATTTATATTACGCTGCTGCCACACAGATCTAATCTAAACATGCAGTTTCTTTCCCAGCTGTTTACCTTTACAGACATATTCTACTGTTTTACTGTTGTAACTCATGTGTATTTTTAACATAAACGTGTCTGTATTTTAAAGTTTAAATGCAAAAAGACATTAAAGAGAACTTTAAGTACTAACTTGGCGTGTGACAGCTGCTTTTTTTTTTTTTTTTTTTGTGCGTGCTTCGATTGTGTGCACTTAGAAAACCCTATTTCAGAAGTTTAAACTAAAATAGGTTTAAAACGCATGTTTTTACTGCAATACTGTAGATTTGAGAATCAAAACCAAACAGATGTTTTTTGGCAGAGTATCTGAGTTATGAGCTATAAAGGCACAGCCCTTTTCTGGAAAAGGGGGCAGGGAGCAGTAGTTAATTTGCATTTAAAAAAAAAAGTGTATAAAAACGGCGTGTTTCTGCTTTCACTCAAAATGGGCATTTTTAAAAATTATATAATTACTTATATGTGGGGTATTTTGAGCTGAAACATCACAGACACATTCCGGGGGACACCTGAGACTTGTATTACATCTTGTAAAAACAACTAAATTTTCTATATAGAATGTTCTTTTTTATTTTAGTTTTACAATTTTTAATAAAGGGAATGATTTTCCAGTGTCTCTATACAAGAAAAAAGACAGATTCGCCTGATGGTGATATTGTAGTATTAATATAGACAAATCAATTTATAGAACATTCAATTCCAGTCTGTCACACAGTGGACATCATCTGACTGCTTATAAAACAGGATTAATGAAATATTGTCACAGATATGCTCTGTGGCTTGTAAATATGTCAATTTTGAGTTTGTGAGGCAGGACATTTTCTGCTCCTGTAAAACAAACATTCATTTATTTTCATCATGCATATCTTTAGAAATCTATATTTCCCCTTCGGTCACGAACGCTGCGTCTGACAACGCTTTGGGGAACGCCATTGGCGAACCACGCTCTGAAACACGTGTAGACAATCAATTCTAACGAGGGCGTGACGTCACGGCGGGTGACGTAAGCGACCAGGAAGCTATAAAAGCACGTGCGCCGGCAACGGCGTCAGCTTTTGTCTTTCAGCGAAGCGCTCTGTGTTACTGTGTTTGTCTTGTTGTCACTGCTTTTTGTGCCAGTTTGCACAGCTTTATTTTGAGTGACAATGTCTGTTTGTGAGAAAAAGTTGAGCGAGGGTAGATCACGTTTCAGATCGTGTGTTCCTCCCTGTCAACGTTACATCACTGATGGGGATACACACGATCTGTGCGTGGTCTGCCTGGGATCGGAGCATGCTGCGTCAGCCCTTGAGGGGGCTGGCTGCCCGCACTGTGATCGTCTTCCAGTGCGGGTGCTTCGATCCCGGAAGGCTCTCTTCGAGGAGGGAGCCTTCAGCAGCGTTCCCCATGGTGCTGGCCCCGCTTCCGCTGAGGCGGAGCGGCGGCTGCATTCGTGGGGATCGCAGCTCGATCTGCTGGAGGGAATGGAGACGGGTGACCCCCTATCTCCTTCCTCACCTGCCAGATCGGTAGCCCGTTCTCTGGGTTCGGAAGCCCGCTCTGCGGCTACTTCCTCCCGGGAAACGGGCTCGGCGTTCCAACTCTCTCCCTCTGAGGAGGAAGATGAGGAGGTCGCCGCTGAGGATCCGCTCCCTCAGTCGCCCCGGTATGAAGAGCTGCTGGAGGTGGTAACTCGTGCGGTGTCAAAATTAAAAATCGACTGGCCCGCCGAGAAACAACATGAGCCGCAGAAAAGCAGACTAGATGAACGCTTTCTGCGGACTAAATTACCACCTCCACGCAGGAGCCTTCCTTTCTTTCCCGATCTCCATACTGAGGTGTCGAGATCGTGGAAAAGGCCCTTCTCATCTCGTTTATTCATCCCCGCCTCTGATTATTATGGCAATGTGGCGGGGCTGAATGAGGAGGGCTATAAGACAATGCCACGGGTGGAACAGACGCTTGCGAGCTATCTGTCCCCCGGGTTGGCGTCGTCTTTGAAGGCTCCATCCTTGCCCTCTAAGCCCCTCCGTACAACTTCGGGGTTGGTGGGCAAGGGGTACACGGCAGCGGGTCAGGCTGGTGCATGCCTGCACACTATGTCGGTGTTGCAGGCATACCAGGCTGACCTGCTCAAAGAGCTTGACGATGGTGAGGAAGTAGATATAAGTGAGCTTAGGCGTACCGCTGACCTTGCTCTCCGTGCCACCAAGGAGACCGCCCGGGCTATTGGGCGGTCTATGGCAGCCATGGTGGCAGCGGAGAGGCACCTTTGGTTGACCCTGTCTGACATGAAGGAGAAGGACAGGGTCTTCCTATTGGACGCCCCGCTTGTGCCTTCTGGCCTGTTTGGCGACTCTGTAGATTCTGTCGTCAGCAGGTACCAGGAGGCACGCAAACAAGCGGCGGCGTTTCAGCGGTACCTTCCTCGCCGCGTCATAGCTGGGGCTGCTGGGCGGGAGCAGCCCATGCCGTGTACTAGCTCTTCACACCGAGAGGCACAAAAACAGAGCGTCGCTACTCGCACCCCTCCACATCGGGAGCGAGATCAGCGACGCTCTAGGCCGGGGACTTCTAAGGCTAGGCCCGACCTGAGGGTTGTGCTTCAGTCGAAGAGGTCCTCGGCTAAGCGGTCCTGACAACCACAAGTCAGGACCATTGAGGGTAGCCCCTCCCGGGGACGAGCGGGTAGCACCGCATTACACGGTGTCCGTCTCTCCTCGGGGCCCTCAGGAGATCAGTCTGCCACCCCTGCCAGGGTTACAGGGCGCAGCGGTCTCCAGCGAGCCATTACCTCGGGTTTCTCCGCCCGCTTGCGTAGCGGAACCGAGGGGTTCGCCACCCCTACGGGGGTCCCTAGAGCAGTTAGTTCGGAGTTTCTCTGCCGGTCCGACGTTACAGGGTACCGAGCTAACAGTTCAGGGTACACCAGAGGCCAGCCTCGAGAGGCTGGTTCCCTTAGTAGACTATTTAGCAGCGTGGAAACTACTGCCAAACGTGTCTCAATGGGTCCTGTGTACTATAGAAAAAGGGTATCGTATTCAGTTCGGCGCTCCGCCGCCACCTTTCAACGGGGTCTTTCCCACTCTGGTGGGTCCCGAGCAGGCTCTGGTCATGGAACAAGAAGTAAACACCCTCCTGAGGAAGGAGGCCATCGAGGTGGTCCCTCCTCACGAGAGGGAGGCCGGGTTCTACAGCCGGTACTTCATAGTTCCAAAGAAGGATGGGGGCTTGAGGCCCATTTTAGATCTGCGTCGTCTGAACCACTCAGTAAAGAAATTGAAGTTCAAGATGCTAACTCTCAAGCAAGTTGTGTGTCAAATCAAGTCCGAGGACTGGTTTGTCACAATAGATCTAAAAGACGCCTACTTTCATGTCTCCATCCTTCCTCAACACAGGAAGTTTCTGAGGTTTGCTTTCAGGGGCGAAGCTTACCAATATCGAGTTCTTCCTTTCGGCCTAGGGCTCTCCCCCCGTACGTTCACGAAATGCGTGGATGCAGCTCTGGCTCCCCTGCGACTCCAGGGCATCCGCATATTAAACTATATCGACGATTGGTTGATTCTAGCGCACTCGGAGCAGTTGGCGGCCGAGATGTCGTGCTCGCTCATATGAGAACATTGGGGTTGAGACTGAATGTCAAGAAAAGTGTGCTATCTCCATTACAGAGGACCACTTATCTAGGCGTGGTGTGGGATTCGACCACGATGCAGGCACGTCTGTCACCTGCTCGGATCGAGTCGATCCTTACTGCAGTCTCGAGAGTCAGAGAAGGCCGGTCACTTACTGTAAAAGACTTTCAAAGGTTATTGGGTCTGATGGCAGCAGCGTCCAACGTGATACCTCTTGGCCTGCTGTACATGAGGCCCCTACAGTGGTGGCTCAAAACCAAGGGGTTCTCCCCGAGGGGAAACCCACTTCGCATGATCAAGGTCACGCGGAGGTGCCTACGTGCCTTAGACATGTGGAAGAAGCCTTGGTTCTTGTCTCAGGGCCCAGTGCTGGGAGCTCCTTGTCGCCGTGTGACGCTAGCGACGGACGCGTCCCTCACTGGTTGGGGAGCGGTCATGAGTGGCCGCTCTGCCCGCGGTCTGTGGAGTGGTCGCCATCTCGAATGGCATATCAATTGTCTAGAGATGCTGGCCTTGTTTCGAGCAGTGAGACACTTCCTCCCGGACCTCAGAGATCACCATGTGTTGGTGCGCACCGACAACACAGCGGTGGTCTATTATATCAACCACCAGGGAGGTCTGCGTTCGCGCCTCTTGAACAAGTTGGCGCACCAGATCCTTCTATGGTCCCAGGACAAACTCCTTTCGCTGAAAGCAGTTCACATTCCTGGGCATCTCAATTTGGGAGCAGACATCCTGTCGAGGCAGGGGCCGAGGCCCGGGGAATGGATGCTTCACCCAGAGGTGGTGAAGCAGATTTGGAGAGTGTTTGGCCAGGCTCAAGTGGACCTCTTTGCGACTCAGGAGACATCGCAATGTCCCCTCTGGTTCTCTCTGACTCATCCAGCTCCACTGGGGCTGGATGCCATGGTACAGACGTGGCCGAGGCTTCGTCTGTACGCTTTTCCCCCGATCGCTCTGCTCCCAGGAGTTCTGGAGAGAGTACGCCAGGACGGAGTGCGTCTACTACTGGTAGCCCCGTACTGGCCGGGCCGAGTATGGTTCTCGGACCTGATTTCCCTTCTCGACGGCTCTCCGTGGGAGATTCCCGTCAGGAGGGATCTCCTCTCACAGGCGGGGGGCACCATCTTCCACCCCCGCCCGGAGATGTGGAAGCTGTGGGTGTGGCCCCTGAGGGGGCACAACTCTTAGCTTCTGGTCTCTCAACTGAGATTGTTGAGACCATTCTCCAGTCCAGAGCTCCTTCTACGAGGAAAGCGTATGCTATAAAGTGGAAGTTCTTCACTTCTTGGTGTGAAGACTGCCAGTTTGACCCATTTAACTGCCCGATTGGTACAGTTTTGGAGTTCTTGCAGGCTCGGTTTTCCACGGGGATAGCCCACTCCACCCTGAGGGTGCTCGTGGCGGCAATATCGGCTTACCACACCCCTCTTGATGGCCTTCCAGTGGGGAAGAATCCCCTAGTTACGCGCTTCCTCCGCGGTGTGCTGAGGCTGAGGCCTCCGGCACGACTTCGTGTCCCCACGTGGGACCTGGCTGTGGTACTCGAAGCCCTCTGTAAGCCTCCCTTCGAACCTTTAGAAGAGATCTCAGACCGCTTCCTCACACTTAAGACCTCGTTGCTGCTAGCACTGTCTTCGTTGAAGAGAGTTGGGGACCTGCAGGCCCTTTCGGTGGCCCCTTCGTATCTTGAGTTTGCGCCTGGTATGGCCAAAGCTTTCCTTTACCCCAGAGCGGGGTATGTTTCCAAGGTCCCAACCTCCTCTCCACAGCCAGTCGTGCTTCAGGCATTCTGTCCTCCTCCATTTACGGAACCAGACCAGGAGAAGCTTAATTGCATGTGCCCTGTCCGAGCATTGGACGCCTACGTCCACAGAGCTGCCCTGTGGCGTAGGTCGGATCAACTCTTTGTGTGTTTTGGTAAACCCCAGCGTGGGTTGCCTGCCTCTAAACAAACTTTGAGCAGATGGATCGTTGATGCCATCTGCTCTTCCTATGAGTCCTCTGGTCTCCCCTTGCCTTTGGGGGTCAAGGCTCACTCCACCCGGGCCATTGCTGCCTCCAAAGCACTTCTTTCGGGTGTCCCAATTCAGGACATCTGCAACGCAGCGGGATGGTCCACGCCCCTCACCTTCGCCAGGTTCTATAACCTAGATCTTCGAGCCACTCCCGGCTCATCTGTTCTCGTGCCGTAACTACGTGGCAGGGATTTGAAAGTATGGGGGCGTGGGTATCTCGTTCCCCAAAGCGTTGTCAGACGCAGCGTTCGTGACCGAAGGGGAACGTCTAGGTTACGTATGTAACCCTGGTTCCCCGAGGGAACGAGACGCTGCGTCTGTTACCATACTTCCGGCATCCCTGCGAGCGCTCGCTTCAAGGTCCGAAGCTGACGCCGTTGCCGGCGCACATGCTTTTATAGCTTCCTGGTCGCTTACGTCACCCGCCGTGACGTCACGCCCTCGTTAGAATTGATTGTCTACACGTGTTTCAGAGCGTGGTTCGCCAATGGCGTTCCCCAAAGCGTTGTCAGACGCAGCGTCTCGTTCCCTCGGGGGAACCAGGGTTACATACGTAACCTAGACGTTCTTTCTTTCTTTCTTTTTTTCTTTCTTTCTTTCTGTTCTTTGAATTGTTTGGTTATGTGAGACTGGAGTTGATTGGTATCATTTTCATCAGTCTTCCATTTTTGTCATTTTTCTGCACCAGCATATATCATTCCCACCACATTTCAAATTGTGTGCTTTGTTTAATAGCATTCTGTGGTGGAAATGACAGTTTAAACTGACGGGGAGTGTAGTTGGCACACATTTTTCATTGTTGAATAGATCAAGAGGAGCAAACATTAGGATAACACATCTGTGCAAATGTACAAATGAAGTACTTGGGTAAAATGCAGACATATTTGATGTCGCAAAATATTTCCTAAATTATGTTAATTCACAACTAAAGTGTCTTTTGCAATTGTGCCAACCAACCACAGCACACAAATTATTGGCACAGGCGGTTGGTTTGGATGGCACAGTGTCGAAAGGCTTAAGAGGGCATCAAAACAAAACAAAACAAAACAAAAAAAAAGTATAAAAAAGTGATTGTTTTAAACCACCTCTCAACATTGTCCAATGTAATTGCTTATTTTTTTTTCTGTTTTATGATTATGATCACTCATACAGTGTCATATTGCACATGTGCTAAACAACCCCAAAACCAGTTTTCGTGAGGTCAGGTACGGTGTTGTTAAAACCGAGTGCAAATTGTGGACACAGCTCCACATCCTTGCTACAACTTCTCGCTGTTATCTAATTTTCCAGCTATATGTTCACTTTCATGAAATGGCCAGTTTTCATCAAGTGTAAAGATGCTTAGAAGAACAATGTCTCTTGCCTGCAACACAAAACATGTCGGCAGGCTCTCCAAAATCTCTTTGATGCCTTTTTATGGCCAAAGATGAAAGATCTTCACTTTCATCTCCTTTCTTTTTGTGTTCGCTGTTAAAATGAAAGCTCTTGCGTTTGCCACATTTGCAGAAGTCTGACATGAGAGTAAAATCAAGAAACCCTGCACCCATTTTAGAAAGGCACACTGAGTAAATGTTTGATTGGCTGAGACTGCTTTGCATTTCAAAGCCATTGTTCGCTATAAAGCTCTCCTGTCTACCTTTAAGTTACCTTGCGCTAATGGCTATTTACTAGCCAGTGGGTTGTTCATGAGTGAGGTTTTTCATTATGAGCAAGATGCACAATAGTTGCCCAAAATTACAATACAAAATGTATGTCCTGTTTGTTTTGTATCAATATGATTTAAACAGTAATAAAAGAAAAAATGCCTGAGTGGGATCGTCTTTTCTGTGATAGAAAGATATGCAATGCTGCCTTATAATTTGAGTAAGAAGGTATCTAAAATGTGTCCTGTGGAACTGCATTTCAGTTTGAAGAACTCCTGGCTTAAAAACCAATCAATCAATCAATCAATCAATCAAAAAAAAATTTTACTTTTTATTTTTTTTATTTTTTATATCTGACCATGTTTTTTTACAGACACACTAAGTGCAGCAAAACTTGATCAAAATGATTCTGTTACAAGGTCATGGAGAGAAATGCTTTTATTTGCTAATCCTTTTATCTCCACCTCCCTCTCACTCCTTGTATTGTCTTTTTTTTTCAATTCTGGTTGTTTCTCTTTTATCCTGTTGTTCCTTTAATCTACTAATTTAATCTACTCTAGTCTTCTCAAGTGAATAAGGTTTGTCTGATTAGCATGCTATTATCTATGTATTAGCTAGCCATTGCTAATGGATTCCGTTACTCAATAAGCATATTTTTCATTTCATTCATTTCATTGCAGTCATTTAAAATTTGCCACTAATTGCATATTTCGTTTTATTATGTACATGTTTTACCAGTGTCTGGTTTGTTTTTGGAGGGCAAAAGAGGGGTCTGTGTGACACTGAGGGGACAATGGTGTTCATTTGCCCCAAATTAATTCATCACTGACTTATTTCATTAATCACTGAATTTACACTGACTTATTCAGGATTCTGTCTTGATTCTGACTTAATATACTCATGTCTCAGTCTTGATTTGGACACTAATGCGAAACCAGGCTTCATTCTTCCCAAATGAAAGCATATTTTCACTGTCTGCATCATTCATACCAACGTAAGGATTTGATCTTGACTCGGATTCAGCCTTTTCAGGTTGGCCTTGATTTGGACACTGATTCAAAACCAGACTTTATTCCATATTTACACTGTCTGAACCATTTACATCCCCTTGAGGTATTTGTCATACATAGGACTTAACTCTCTTCAAGTCTCTGCCTTGAATCAGATTCAGTCTACTCATGTCTCAATCTTAATTCGGACACTGATGCAAACACAGACTTCATCCAAAGCATATTTAAACTGTCTGAATCATTCACATCTAGGGATAACTCGATACCAAAATTTTGGCTTCAGGACAATACCAGAACGATGCCAGAATGTTATGCCTAGGTATCGATACTAAATCAATACCATAGGTGCCAAATAACCAGCCTCAAAAAATAAGTGAATTGAAAACAATTACTTATTTTAGTAAGTAATGTTAAAATACTAAACATGTATTAGCTCATTTATAATTAATTACTGAACTAAATTAGTGCTGTAATACTGTTAGGTCAGCTTACCTAATGAATTTTAACAAAGGTGTTATTCAAACAGTCAAAGTATTTAAAATCAAATTATTATCTCTCTTAATCTCATTGTTTTCAGATTTCACACTTTCTTTCTAGACATTAATTATAAATCTCTCTCTTGCTTCAGCTCTGATTAGCGGTTGGCGGCGTGGCATCAAACCTCAATCCCCTGATCTCTTCAGCCTCCTTGTTAGTGCACCTGCCTCCCATGCCGGAGACCCGGGTTTGAGACCCACTCGGAGCGGGTGCATGTAGGACCTGGGTGGAGGGGTTGCATTGGTGCCGTAACCCGGATGGGAGTGAGTGAGCTTTAGGGGGGTGAGTGTAACGGAGGCCAGTGGTAGGTCTTGTGCAGGTAAACCTCAGTCCCCTGATCTCAAGAGCCACTAACAAGTGGCTGCTCTTTAGCCTCCTTGTTAGTGTGCCCGCCTCCCATGCCGGAGACCCACTCGGAGCAGGTACGTGTAGGACCCGGGTGGAGGGGTTACAATAGCATGTCACACATGCACATTTGAGCTTTTGTGTTTATTCTGTATCACATCTTAGGTAGCTCATGTGCATTGATCAGTTGTGAATAAAAGTTAATTAAATCTGAATTTATGAATGATGAATGGTGCACTCACCTGTTGATCTCTAAATTCGTGTTAAAGATCAGGATGAGCAAGTGACAAATGCTTGGCAAGAATTGATGTGTTGCCTCCTGTGGCAACACATGATTTATAGCAATGCTTGCATACAGGTGCATACAGCTCGTTCACCTTTATCATCTGTTTTGTATGCAAACTAATGCCATATTTCATTCTACTGTTGTCTTTATTTACTAGTTCAAGCACATTGATGGAGTTTCATCTGTTTGACGCTCCATAGTGTTGTTCTGTTGTCACGTTCACCTGTTTTGCAGCAATTTGGAAAGCACTGCAGCCTACAAGTGCACTTCGGTACAGCAGCGTATAAAATACCCAATTGATAAAAATTATAATATTAAACCAATTGAAATGAAATATATACCAGTATTTTTCCAGTAAAAATATCCTGTGCATCCCTATTCACATACCCTTTAGATATCTGTCTTGAATAGGACTCAACTGTCTTCTAGTCTCAGTCTTGACTTGGACTTAGCCTATGTTTCTGTCTTGACTCGGACTCAACCATCTTCAAGTCTCTGTCTTGAATCCGATTCAGTCTACTCATGTCTCGATCTTGATTCAGACAGTAATGTGAACACAGACTTCATTCTCCACAAGGCAAAGCATATTTACATTGTTTGAATCATTCACATCCCCTTTAGGTATCTGTCTTAAAATAGGACTCAGTTGTCTTCAAGTCTCTTTTTTGAATCAGATTCAGTCTACTCATGTCTCAGTCTTAATTTGGACGCTGATGCGTACACAGTCTTTATTCTCCTCAAAGCAAAGAATATTTACACTGTTTGAATCATTCACATGCCCTTTAGGTATCTGTCTTGAATAGGGCTCAACCTTCTTCTGCTCTTGGTCTTGACTTGGAGTTAGCTTATTCATGTCCCTTTCTTGACTCAACCCTCTTTGTCTTGAATTGGATTTAATCTACTCATGTCTCGATCTTGATTCAGACACTGATGTGAACACAGATTTCTTTCTCCTCAAAGCAAAGCATATTTACACTATTTTAATCACTCACATCCCCTTTAGGTATCTGTCTTGAATAGGACTTAATTGTCTTCAAGTCTCTGTCTTGAATCAGATTCAGTCTACTCATGTCTCAATCTTAATTCGGACACTGATGCGAACATAGACTTCATTCTACTCAAAGCAAAGCATATTTAAACTGTCTGAATCATTCACATCACCTTTAGATATCTGTCTAAATAAGACTCAACCATTTTCTAGTCTCGGTCTTGAATTGGATTCAGTCATGTCTCAATCTTGACTGGGATAATGAGGCGAACACAAGCTTCATTCTCCTCAAGAAAAGGAGAATATTTACACTGTTTAAACCCTTTACATCCCTTTTAGGTATCTGTCTTGAATGAACCTTCTTCTGGTCTTGGTTTTGACTCCGACTTAGCATACTCATGTCTCTGCTTTACTTGGACACTCACCAAAACCAGGCTTGATCCCCTGGAATGAAAAGCATATTTACACTGCCTAAATCATTCACACCCTCACAGGTCTGAACTGAATTATTCACACCCACATACCCTTTAGGTATCTATAGGATTCAAACCTCTTCAAGGCTCTGTCTCGAATCAGACTTAATCCACTCATGTCTCCGTCTTGATTTGGATGCTGATTACTAAATTTCCCACTAAAAGCAAACATATTTATGCTGTCTGAATTGTTCAGACCCATTTCAGGTCTTGGCCTTGACTCGGACACTGACTTCATTCCCTTCAAAAGAAAGCATATTTACACTGCCTGCATTGTTCCGACCCTCTTTAGGTCCTAGTCTTAAATTGTATTCAGTTCCTGACTTGGACGCCAGGGACTGGTTGCATAAACTGCTTAGTCTAGTCTTACAAATGATTTCCACAGTGTATTCAAATAGTGTACTTCTGAAAGGTCCTGTCCCAGCAATGCAACTGCTATTGAAATGAATGGGAATGCTAATGAATGGCTTTCTCCAGGTATTAAAGACTTCGTCCACTCTCTTTTCTTTCCCTGTTACTGTAAAACAGAGAGATAGCAAATGTGTGGGAGCAGGTGAAATGTGACATATAATAAAACCATTCAGAATGACGACTGAGAGACCCTATGCAGGACTAATATGTTTTACTAAACTTAGCATGTACATTCTCATTCCATCTTTGTCTCTGTCCCTCCTACACAGCTCAAGTGCTACTACACAGTTCCTCCAGTGCTTGTCAGAGTACACGATGCACCGAAACACACTTATTACAGCCCACCCTGCCAGAACAAACCCCTGTCATTGATTTATCTTCACCCACCAGTCTCTCTAAATGAAGTTATTACTGTGGGGAGAGTTGTTCAACGTCATGTCGCCTCAAGATTCCCTGCTTGACATGCTTGAATTTGTTCATCTCATCTTAGAACTTCTCTATATTTCCCTCACACGCTCATCTCACATTCATCCTCACAGAATCGTCTGTTTTTGAAAACATGAGGACAAGATCTGTGGCATATTCTGCGGCAAGCCCCTGGGTGTTCCCTCCCACAAAACACTGAAGCAAATGGAAAAAAATACAAACCAAAAACAAGTTTTATGCAGGGAAGCACAGGGATATCAGAACAATCTTAATGCAGAAGCAATAAACAGAAACACCCATAGAATCACCCATCTTGAATTTGGTGTGTAACATGCAAAGGATGATCTGGAAATACTCTAGGTCTTGTGGAAAAACATACAAAAAGAACAGCCTTGCAATTGAAATAGCAAATGTGAAAACACGTGTTCTCTTTAATGAGCTACAAACAAGCTTATATAGGCTGTCTACTTAAACTATTTAGTTATATTTTCTTAAAATAGAGCATTACATGTAGTTATTATTATTATTTTTTTTTTTTGAAAAAAAAAAAACATCTAAAAAAGTTTAAAATCTTTACAAGACTTTTCTTATGGGTTATTTTGGCAAACTTCAAAGTTTTCTTTGAAGTAAAGCAAAGATTTGATCAGAAGCAAACTTCAAAGTTTGTCTACTCACTGGGTAGTAAATATTACTATCTAAAGCATAGGGACATAAAGGGATGTTTAAATACTAAAGTAATGAAACTGATCAATTGAAAATATTTAATCTTGAAAAAACACCACTACCAACAACAAGTGCATGGTTTGATTTCCAGCAAAAATATAAACTGGTAAAATGAATATGATGCGGTCATCAAAATAGCAAAATTAATAATAATTATAATATTGTAGTATTTATTTATGTATTTGTTTGCCTACAGTACACCATGATTTACTAATGTTGATTTTATTTTGTTAACAAAAAAAAAAAAAAAAAAAAAAGTTGTGTTTAAAGTCCCTGTTATGGTTATAATTATAGTGTTCCTGTTAAACCTGATGAATTCAAATGATTTATTTTATTGTGAATGTGATGTTTTTTTCTTAAATTAAGATCAAACTGTATAATAATCTAATATTGGCCTAATACATGGCAAAATATTGGATTATTAATTGAAGCTTGAAATTTATGGAGTAGTCTTGTGTTGCATCAGCTTGTTCTTGGACTAACCATAGACTTCTCTCATAATAAAGCACCCTAATAATAATAATAGTAATAATAATAATAATAATTATTATTATTATTATTATTAAAAATGGGCACCAACTCCCAAGAGGGCACCATCCCAGTTGTCAGAAATGTAGCATTATATCACTTGCTCACTAATGGATCCAGTGAATGGGTGCCATAAGAATGAGTCCAAACTGCTGCTAAATACTTCACGTTATCCATCTGTCCTGAGCGCATGCACAGCATTCGGCGCGTGAGGGGTACACACTCTGTCATAGTATCCACATTAAAAAAAAAAAAAAAAAAATCCTGATCCTGATGTCTGATGACATATAAAAGTCTTCCATTGCTATGACCTGTACTTCTAAATATCTTTAGGGGCTGTTCATATGTCGCAAAAATGCATGGAAACTGCTATGTGCACCGTTTTCTCCTTCTTTCCAAAGTGCTCTGTAGCTTCTGCTCCTGTGGCATCTGCTGTTGCTAAGCAACCATGACCTGCGCTCTCTACGAAGTTCATAAACCCATTATAATAAATGTCATATTCCCTTCAGCAAGAACATATAGCCTAATTTAGTAAAGTGGCATTAAAAACACATTTATTTCTTTTAGCTTTTAACAATGTGTTGTAAATTGTATGTTTTTATTTTATATTTGTTTAAGTGTCTTCATGTACAGCACTTTGATGCCCATTGTGGTTTTTGAAAGTGCTTTAGAAATAAAGTTTGAGTGGAGTTGAGCTGAAGTTATCAAACACTAAATTCTAAATTAAATAAAGATAAAGCCTAAAACTACATGAGTTATTGATTAACTCTTTTTATTTTTGTTCTTTAGTTAACAGATCACAGCAGCTGGTTATTAGGATATTTTGGATGCTGAACTTGATGCAGATCTGAAACTGCTTTAAATGAGACTCCTAAATAATAAATACTTAAATGCACAGTTTCAAGGCAGCTTTAATCGCCTTTTTTGTAGCTTCATGTCTTAACTGGCAACATAACTACAACATTGCATACTCTCATAGTTTCATTTGGATTTGAATATGATACAACACTTTAATATAGTGTAATACAAAATTTAATCTGACTGCAGTTCACTGATGTTCTACTGAAGATCCTCATCACGGTACCGTTCCAGTGCTCAGCCAGGTGCTGAGGTGACGTTGTGCATGTCTAAAAAGTCTCCCATTTGATATACGCTCGTAAAGGCGTTCCACGTCTAAATAAACACAGTTCTTTAGCAGCTGTGAGTGGGGTGGCCAAACCTAGCCCCGCCCCTGCGTTAATTGCATTAAATGTTTTAAATGTGTTAAACTGGAAAAATTAATCGCCTGCATTAACGCGCTGATTTTGACACTGCTCATTTTAAAGCAATGTTTGATCTGTGCATATTTCTTTCCTGATTCAGGCGAGATTACTTTTTCATATTTAGGCCAGAAGCAACAGTTTTAAGTTAACTGTCATGATTATTTTTTTATTGTATTTTTATTTTATTTTTTTAACAATTGATGAACTGAAATCATGTCGGTTAATTGTGGATTATTGTGGATTATGTTTTTATTCTCTGTTTGGACTCTCATTCTGACGGCACCCATTCAGTGCAGAAGATTCATTTGTGAGCAAGTTATAATGGTATATTTGTAATGCTGTATTGGCCTGAGCGTGAGTAAATTTTCAAACAATTTTAATTTTTGTGTCGTTCTTGTCTTGTTAGACCTGTGCACGGCCTTTGACACAGTGGATCATACCATTTTGTTAGAGCGCCTTGAGTGGTGTGTTGGGGTAAGTGAGGTGGCTTTACGTTGGTTCCATTCTTACCTGAAGCGTAGAACGTTCACTGTAAAGACTGGGAGTAATTGTTCTTCTGCTGCTCCTGTAAGTTACGGGGTACCTCAGGGCTCCATTTTAGGGCTGCTGCTTTTTTCTCTTTACATTATTCCACTGTGATCTATATTTAATAAATTTGACATTTCGTATCATATTTATGCTGATGACTTTCTGTTGTACCTGCCTTTTACAGCAGGAAATAATGTTCCTGAAAGTTCCTTGTTGAATTGACTTGAGGAGATGAAATGTTGGATAAACTTAAATCTTTTAATGCTAAATTATAAAAAGACTAAAATTGTGCTTTTTTGGGGGGAAAAAACACATTGTTTACTCTGGGGCAGTTTTCATCCTGTGTAAAAAGCCATGCCACTAATTTAGACTCAATCGTCCAATAAACAGTAGCATTTTTAAACTAACTATTTGGTTTTTTACATTTTTTATTCGTTTTTAAAGCCATCAATGGCTTGACCCCAGAGTACATCAAGGATTATTCAATCTTCCAAAAGATCGCTAAGATCTAACTTGCAGATTATGCTCAAGGTTCCACGTGCACGTCTTAAGTGTAGAGGTGATCGAGAATTTTCAGTTGTGGCCCCTAGACTACGGAACGATCTTCCTTTCTCTGTGCACTCTTCAACCTCTCTGCAGATGTCAAATCACGTCTTAAGACCCATTTGTACTCGCATGTGTTTAATGTGTAGTTTTACAGTTATTTACTTATGTATCTTAATTAATTGCTATTATTGTCTTGATCTTTCTTGTACAGCAAAGTGGTATACCTTCATGGTTTTAGGGTGCTTTATAAATAAATGGTTGATTTTTGATTGAACTATTCACTTACTTACAGTTTACTTAATTATTTGGAGACATTAGAATGCTTTATGCTAATCAGAAATTGACTAACAGAAAATTGCCATTTCTAATGTATTTCAGCAGGATATATGAATGCAGTTATTAAAGGGATAGTTCAGCCAAATTAAATTATATTAAATCAGTCATTTAATCCATAATGTGCTCATGTCATTCCAAACCTGAAGCTATTTTAAAAAATGATCCAAAACCAAACCCCATAGATTTGAATCGTGTAGACACTTCTTATGTTTCAGTAGCAAGGAACGGCTTTGATTTTGTAGTGTTGGAAATGTTTTCTGACCCTGAGCATTGTGCAACTGAATTATTCAGCCAAAAAAAAAAAAAAACCTGCATCTTTCCTACTAAAACTGAACCCTTACCATTGTGAAAGTATCTGCATTATGGATCCACGCTGCTCAGGTACTGCACACAGCATGTTGAATTTTAATGTATGCCACTGCATGGATCCTTGTGAGACTAATTTTAATTATGTTGCCTTAAGTGTGTTGGAACGGGGCAGTCAGCAGCAGGTGTCAGCCTCTCTTCCATCCAACTGAGACTTGATAACATGTTTGAGATGTTTCGCTCCATCTCTCTTCCCACTGGTCACTTCATTACTAAGTGCATTTCACCGTCAAGCTCCACAGCTGTTAGGCTGCCGTTTATATTCTCTCTAATGCATTGTACTAAGTTTGCATTACACATATAATATGCGTTCGAAACCAGCTCTTCAGTTCCAGATTGTGACCTCGGTCTTCCCATTCTCTGAAGACATTTTCCTCTCACTGTGCCAGTGAATTAAAATGCATTTTGAATTATGGTTTTATTGGCCAAAAGTTAGTCGGGAGCTGTTTTTTGGTTGAAACAGTGTATTTTTGCACCACAGCTCTTCCTTTTTCACAGCCTGTTCATGCAAACTGTTCGGGAATGTTGATGGCACACCTTTTACTGACCCCGTACCCAACTGCTATAAAGGAAAAAAGTGAAACAGCCAGTCTTATTTTGGCTCTGATATCACATAGCGATCTCATGGTTGCCAAACCAATTTAGAAAGCGGAGAGAAAACAAAGTATCGCCCTTCTTTTTCCCCCAGATGAAGCTTGGGATGGGGTAAAACCCATGAGAAAATAACTTAGTTCTTCTTCCCTAAAGCTGTGGCTGTTGCTCTTGGCTAAACCTGGCAATGGTTTTTCATCATTGTTTCAAACAGTTCCAGTAGAGAAATAATGGGCTTTTGGAGTGTCATCAATGGCTTGAGGAAAAAAAAAAAAAAAACGCCTGCTGTGGGATACAGTCTGGGCTTGCTTCATTCATTTTTTTTTTTTTTTTTTCTCAGTCTGCACCTTTCCATGTTGCTTAATGTACAATAATAGTCTTCCATGATGAGGACCGATCTTAGATAATTCCAAACTTCCACAGATGCTCTGATACATTGGACACTGTCTATCTAAATCACTTTAGATCTTCTCAAATCCAAAGCCATAAGTCTGACTTCAACCTGAGAAGACTTTGATAAAAAAAAATAAAATAAAAATAAAAAATAATAATAATAATAATAATTTATGCATATATGTCTCCAGTGAAAAATACATTGCAAAATTGCAATCAAATTTAAATGTACTTAATGCAAACCAAAGCTGATCTTGAACTTTGGATTACTGCTACTTTTTAAACAGTTATAACTTGGCTTACTTGGGCTTATTTCAAGTGTACTCTGCAGGAGACCCTTCGACATTCTTTTGATCACGGCTCCAGAAAGAAATCTAGCAGACACTGAGCCTGGGGAAACTATGACAGAAGTACATGAAGTTGAGGACAACATAAAGTGTAACCTAGAGGTATTACTGTAGATGGATAGCATAAAAATTTGAAAGAGTCATCAAATTCTCACCATAAACTCCACAAACTCCAGGTAACACTATAGTTGCAACCCAGGCTGATTGGAAAAACATTCCAGTGGCAACATTTAATTGCTACTTGAAGTTATGTGAGTGGAGTTAAAAGCACATTCAGTTTTGTTCTAAACTATGAAAGCCCATTTCTGCCTCTGAATAAAGAATTTTAAAAAAGGTTATTATATAAACTTGCAATTCTGACTTTATAATACGCAGTTGTGAGTTATTAAGTCAGAACTGTGATATAGTCTCACAACTGTGAGATATAAACTTGAGGAAAAAAGTCATAATTGTAACTTTATTTCTCATAATTGCAAGTCTACTTCTCAGAATTGCAAGTTTATGTCTCAAATGCTGACTTAACTCGCAATTGCGAGTTTATATTATACAATTCTGAGAAAAAGATCTGAAAATTATGAGTTTATATCTCGCAATTTGGACCTAATAACTTGGAATTCTATGTTTATATCACACAATTATATGACAAAAAAGAAAAAAAAGTCACAATTACAATTTATAATCATTTAGCAATGGTATTTACTGAAGTGAATATATTTTTATTTTTTATTTTGAATCTTTGTCCGGAAAAAATAAAAATAAAATAAAATAAAATAAAATAATCATGCCTCTGTAGCGATATATTTGCGATATCTTTGGCATTTTGGGGAATACTCTTCTAATTGAGATGTTGTCAACATTTACAGGCTGGTATTGTTTTAGTTCCGATCAGCCAGCATTTGTCTCTTTATGTTCTGTTAATATTGACTTTTGGTTGCTTGGGGTCCCAGAGGCTATTTTGCTGCATGCAAATAAACAATAATAGCAATTAGAAAAAAAGTAAATAAAATAACAATTATTTTCTCTCTAGACAGATATAATTATGCTCTAACTCTGTGTTTAATCAAACAGAAACAGAAAGTATTATGTTTTGTTTTGTTTTTTTATTTGGAGTTCACTGCAGCAGTCATTAGAGCTATAAATTGAATGAACACATTCCATCTGAAAATGCATTTAATTTATTTGTCTTATACTAAACTAACTAAATAAAAGGGGTGTTAATCTATTTAGCAAGCTATACAGTGCATTCATTTTTACGCAATGTTTGGTGTCAACCTCATGGTTCAGCAAATTGTTTGAGCTTTTACTAAGAACTTTTGCTCCCTCAGACCCCACACCGGACCTGCATCCAGTATGCAAAAGAAGATCTCCCATAATCTCTCATTCATGTGCTCACCACAGCAGTTTAAATGTCACTTGAGCTTGATGGAGCTGATCTGAGCTGGTGTGACCCATCCTGCAGTGCAGGGCTCCATGAGATCTCACAAGCCGCATCATTCCTGCATGAGGTGGCAGGGAGGAAAGGTTGGCTGCCCCCAGCGTGAGATCCATGCTGCCACCCAGCGGGGCAGCTGACAGCCCCGTAATTTCCTTTGACAGGTGACTGAGTGCAGGATCTGGACCGTGGCTGATTCGGACTTGAAATGAAATGCGGGACTTTGGCTGCAGGTCGGCTTATTTTACCTGTTTTTAAAAACCCTAATGAAACTTGTCACGGTCTTTGGGAATAAGCAGAAATGGTACAGGTTAGCCACATTCAAAAAATGCTATTACTAATAATAATTCTAAATGTTGACCCGGTGTGTGTGTGTGTGTGTGTGTGTAAAGAAAGAACATCAAGTGTTTTCTTTTTCTTTTTCTTTCTTTTCTTTTTTATCTTGACATACTATTTTCAGTAGAAATGCTATAAATGAAAGCAGAATTAAAGTAGAAAGATTTCTTATTGGCTTTTCTTCACTGTAACAACAATACGTGACTTGCATCATGCTTTCATTCAGAAACTATAGTGAAGGTTAGTGAGAAAGCGTTGCTATAGCTGCAGGGTCAGAGATCAAGGACGGTGTTAACTGTGATGAAGCACTCCACAGGATTTGATGACAGACAATCCAACACCTTTATTGGACAGTTAGATAGAAAAGAGATGACTTAGGCTTTAAGGTCAAAGCAAACTGAAGAACAGCAGACTGTTTTTACCATTTTGGCCAATGACAATAACATGGCATCTGTTAATTATAAAAAGTTGATTCATGTATGTTTCATGTTTTAAAATGTTCACAATTTGGTTTATTATTTAGTTAGTTAGTTAGGCTTTGGCGTAGTTAAACATACAATATGTGTACATATAAAATTAATTAGAAATAAGCATGCTTTATGCTTTTACTTGCACTGAAACACAGATTCTATGTCTCGAAATGAAAAGCCAACACTCTTAACTCACTGGAAATCTCAAATAATTAAGCAATATAACAGTTTCCCCATACTTACTATTCTATGTGTAATATGCTCTTACGCCCTTGTTATTATGTTTATACAAACTGCTACATTATGAATAAACTTCCATATTTGTTGGGCTTCCATTATAATTACAGCTGTGTGTGATTATTTATTTGAATACCACACATTATATGTTGCTGCTGGCTGACAGATGTCACAGAAATAAGTGTCCTGAGAAATCACACTTGTCTCTATGACAGCCATATAGGCTCTGTAAACAGCAAAGAAGAGTCAGGGGAGCCATGCATGCTTTTTTATCAGAAATTCTCTGCCTGTCAATCATTTTGCATGTTTTGAGCTTCCTGGCATCAGTTTGCTGACATGTTTTTGCAGGGCAGGTTTTGAAGAGAGCAGAATAAATTGTGCATAGTCACATATTCACAAGGATTAATACATTCATTTTGACAGTTTTGTTTGAATTAGTGAATCATTATTTATAATTCATAAATATAAACCGGTATGAGTTAACAATAAATAATAGTATATTTCCAAATTAGCATTAAATAACATAAGAAAGGCTAGTTTATATTGTTAGTTTATGATTCTTAAATTTACTCACTCTCACGGCATCCAATATTTGTTTCTTCATCGGAACATATTTGAAGAAATTTACAATTACATCACTAACCCACCACTGGATCCTCTGCAGTGAATGTGTTCTGTCAGAATAAGAGTTCAAACCACTGATAAAAAACATCCTAAAGATCCACAAGTAATCCACACAACTCCAGTCTCTCAGTTAACATCTTGTGAAGCAAAAAGCTTTCTCCTTGTAAGAAACAAATCCATTAACTTTCACTTTAAAATGTTGATTCTATCTAAAACACTGTAATCTATAATGACGCTTTCCTATACAGTGGAAACATATCAACCAACATATTTGTTTAGAGCAGTTTTTGGATTGTTTTGGCTTGTAAACTGTTCATATTTCTCTCCTGATTCAGACAAAACTATTTTTTTTTTCCATTGGAGTTTCATTTTTTTTCTATCTGTTATAGATAGTGGACTCGTTTGAGGTTAAAAACATCTAGATGGATTTGTTTATAACAAACATACACTATTTTGCTTCTCATAACGTTAATTAATCGATGAATCAAGTTTTCAATTATTGTTTTTTATAAGCTGTTTAGAATCTCATTGTGATGGCACCCATTCACACGTGATGTAATGATAAATTTAATTAAAACCGCTGAACAACTAACAGAAATATGTGCTGTTTATTTGAACACAGCATTTGTGTTTATCAGACTAGCAGATATAGAACGATGGTTTAGAGACCATGAGAATCAATACTCAGCAGGTGCAGGTAAAAGCTTCGCTTGTCCAGAAAGACCTCACAACAAGACACAAAAATGTTTTACCACCCGTCAGAACAGTCGGGGACCATCAACAGCATGTGTCCAAAGCCCCAGTGACATGTCAGCTTAACTTGGACGCTGCTGTTCTCTGAAACTGAAATGTCCTCCCAGTGTGTAGGAAAGATGGAGTATGCAGTGGAAATCTTTGTGTACAAAGCTAATGTTTATCTTTGACACTGGGGTAAAATCTTTGGGCTTTAAAGACAGCTGACAGCAGTGGGTGTGTAGTCACTTTACTTCACTGACACCCCGCCAGGCTTAAAAGACAGGCAAGAAAAACAATAAAGCTCAAGAGACAAGAAAAATATCAGCATGAAATGTTGAGTTTTGTCATTGTGAATTTAGAGTTTGTCTCATGTCCTTTTTATTTTATTATTATTTTATTTTTATTTATTTTTTGGTTCAGTACAATTCCAAATATATCACGCACACTTACACACACATCTGTCACGTTATTACAAACACCTGTTCAACCGCTCATTAACACAAACATATAATCAGCCATTAACATAGAAGCAACTCAATGCAAAACCACTTTTTTTTTTTTTTTTTTTTTTAAATAGGCTCATTTTCCAACTCCCCTAGAGTTAAACAGATGAGTTTTACCATTTTTTAATCCATTCCGCCGATCTCCGGGTCTGACGTACCACTTTTAGCATAGCTTAGCATAAATCATTGAATCAGATTAGACCATTAGCATCTGGTTCAAAAATGACTTTTGATTTTCAATATTTTTCCTATTTAAAACTTGACACTTCTGTAATTACATTGTGTACAAAGACCGCCAGAAAATAAAAAGTCGTGATTTTCCAAGCTGATGTGGATAGGAACTATACTCTCATTCTGGTATAATTTTCAAGGAACTTTTCTGCCGTACCATGGTGCATGTAGCATGTAGTCTCCATTACCCTGTAATGGAACAAGTCTGAAACAACCATGACTCTTCCTAGAGTGACCTCCTGGCCAAACTGAACAATTCATGGAGAAGGGCCTTGGCTAGAGTGGTTACCAAGAACCTGATGGTCACTCTAGTTGAGCTCTTTGATCATATATGCAGATGGGAGAAACTTACATATGGACAAACATCACTGCAACACTCCACTGATCTGGGCTTTATGGTGGTGTGGCAAGACTCAATCCTCAGTGAAGGCACATGAAAACACACCTGTGATTGTGAAAAAAAAAAAATAAATAAATAAATAAATAAAATAAAATAAAATAAAATAAAATAAAAAAATAAATAAATAAATAAATAAATCTAAAGGACCCTTAGACTGTGAGAAACAAGATTCTCTGATCTGATTAACTTAAATTCCAAGCATCATGTTTGAAGGAAACAGCCACTGCTAATCACCTGCAGAGTACCATCCCAAAAGTAAAGTGTGCTGGTAGCAGCCTCATGCTATAGGGCTGTTTTTCAGTGGCAGGGACTGAGGGACTCCTCAGATTAGAAGAAAAGCTCAGTGTATTGAGATAGCCTTAATGAAAACCCAGGCCAGGGCATTCAGAACCTCAGACTGGGCAGAAGGTTCACCTTCCAGCAGGACAATGAACCTAAACACACAACAAGAGTGGCTTATAGACATCTCTCTGAATGTTGAGAGGCCCAGTCAGAACCTGGGCTTGAACGCAATCAAACATTTCTGTAGAAACCTGAAAATGTCTGCCAGACTCCATCTAAGCTGAAAGAGCTTGAGAGGTGAAGAGGTGAGGCGATAAATGGCAGATTTATGTAGAAACAATTCTGTTTTTGTTTTGTCATTATGGTGCATGGAGTGTAGACTGCTGTGGAAGAAAGTAATTTAAAACAGTTTGACAGGCAGTAACTTAAAATGTGAAAATAAATAAATAAATAAAAAATGAATACTTTCGCAAGGCACTGTAATATGGTCACTGCTTTTGGAGGTGGATGCCAGCTGTTTGGGAATGCAGTCTTGTAAGTTCTGGGAGGCAATTATACAGACATACTTTCACAACAGCCTTTGTACAAGGCAGTTCAGAATGACCATGACAAAATTTCAGATTCTGTGCAATGAGATCGGTCAACTGATTAGTCAAGTTATCGTATCACATAGAGCCAAGTAACATGAGACTTTGTGTGGTATGCTTGGATGAACTGATTTGCAAAATGCGTTTACATCTCCCATTATTTGCATTAACCCTTTTTTGCACAATCCAAAAACAAGTGTAAAAACTTATTTTGCAAATTAAGGATTTTAGGATGGTATAGCAAAATACCACATTTAATCTTTTTAATCAACTGGTATTGCTAACAATGGACACATCCATTTTGGATTTTTGACTTATTGGAACATGGTCCACTAAGGTAAGACGGCATTCCCAGCTCCAACATCCAACTTCAGAGGTAAATGTAATGCAGCATTTTTTCTTACAACCATCTCTAGGGTTTACAGAGAATGGTCTGAAAAAGACAAAATACCTTGTGAGTGGCAGTTCTGAGCAAAAATGCCTTGTTGATGTCAGAGGAGAAGGCCAGACTGGTTTTAGCTGATAGAAAGGCAACAGTAACTCAAATAACAACTCAGCATGCAGAAGAGCATCTCTGAATGTACAATATGTAGAACCTTGAAGCAGATGAGCACATTGGGTGCCATTCCTGTAAGCTAATAACAGCAAAATAAGGCTACAATTCGCACACCTTGACAATAGACTTGGAAAAACGTTGTTTGTTCTGATGAGTCTGAATTTGATTGGGTCAGAATTTTGTGGAATCAACATGAAAAGCATTTACAAGATTTACGAAAGCATTTATAAACCTTTATGGCCACAGTGTTCCCATCATGTGATGGCTACTTCCAGCAGAGTACACTCAGTGGCCTCCATGCCATAGATCTCAATCCAATAAAGCATCTTTGGGGTGTGTTGGAACGAGAAATTCACATCATGGGTGTTCAGCTGACAAATCTGACCAAAATCTATGAGCAAGAAAATAAGAACAGAAGAATTAAGGCAGTTCTGATGGCAAAGAGGACCCAACCTGGTACTACCAAGGTGTACTTAATAAAGTGACCACTGAGTGTATATATTTAGCCATTATAACACTCATGTCTATTCTGAAATACTGGTAATCCATTATCCTGTGCTTTTCCACATGTACGGTGAGTCATTAAATTGCAAATGTTCTAAATTTACTATCAAGCATTTATGTAAAGCCATTAAGCATATGAAAAAACGGCAGGTATCAACATTATAAAGGCTCAGTTGGTTGATCTTAAAAGACTTTCATTACAGCCTACAGTGGGTGTAAATCAACTAGAAACAAGCAGATTCCATTATTCCACTTGATTTCCAGTGTGTTAACTGAGGCCCTTCTGTCCTGTCACCCGAGAAGCACCATTACCATCTACACAAACCAAATGGACCAGTTATTTTGAAGCTACATACATATAAACATAAGCTGGGATATGAATGCAGCAATCCATTTCTTGTTATGTATATTAAACATCACACATGTTCAGTATACAGATGTTTGATTAATACATGCTTATGGCCCAAGATGATGGGATAGGCACAACATCCCATTGACCCTACGACAAACTGTTTGGAAAATGGATGGATGGATATTTGGATATTTGGATGTTCTGATTGGTGTCATTCTGCTGAGTTGCACAGCATTTCCACTCAAGTCAGAAGAGACAAATTATCATTCAGACCCTAATTTGCAAACTCTCCTCACTGGGACTGAGCGCTGACCCTGTGCAGCTGGATTCACAACTTCCTGACTGACAGAATATAGTTAAAATCCATGACCAGACTTCACGCTCTGGCACCCTGAGCACCAGCGCCCCGCGGAGACGTGTCCTCAGTGCTCTTCTGGCCCATAACATCTTCTGTCTGTCTCCAGGCTCCCGAGTAACATCATCGAATTCACCGACGACATCACAGCAGTAGGGCTTAAACAGCGATTTGACAGCCTGCAGAAAGGAAGTGACATGCCTAAGCAATAAAGTCTATTTTATAATGTCAGAAAGACAAAAGACCATCATTAACAATATACTGTACATGTGGTGCCAAAAAGTATTTGGAAATGTACAAAAAGTCAAAATGTTAGTCTGAATTATGAATTGCATTAAACCAAGTGCTAAAACTGAGGACAGTGTTATGACAACATTCGGTAACACTTTATTTTAAGGTGTCCTTGTTACACGTTACATGTACTTACTATTATAATTACAATTAATTATGCATAATTACATGCAAGTAACCCTAACCATATAGTAAGTGCATGTAGTCCATTTTACTCAAAACTTAAATGTATAATTACACTGTAACAATGACACCTTAAAATAAAGTGTAGCTGACTTTTTTTTTTTTTTCTTTTTTTTTATCATATATATCTATATGTGTATACCTTATTTAACTGCTCCAGACATGTAAGCTTATCTGCCATCTTGGAACTGTCAATATTTCAGATACTGTCATCACTCACAGTAAAAAACAATGAGTTTTCCAACATATCAAAATCTTATGTAAGCGCTTAGTGTAAAAAACGTTGAAATTTAAATTCCCAATGAAATGGGATAACTTTTGACAGGTAAGTTTGACAAGACTGGCTTTGACTGTTCCAATATGGCAGACAGCTTGCATATAGCAGTTTATAGAAAGAGTCGTTAATGAGGCCTCTATACATATCTATGGTTTCTAACTGTTATTGTGCATTTCCACCTTCCAGACAATCTATGCATGCATAGTTGCATAATATGCGCATTGGCTGGTCTAGCCTGAAAATAATCTTTTTAAACACTGTTTGAGCATAATAAACAAAATTCATGGGACAGTTCATTTCAGATTTTGTTGCTAATTTGAAATATGTAATATGTAATATGCAAAAATAGTTGCAAGTTCACTGAGCCATTTTTGAAATTTCAGCATTTAGATCTGACTTGGTCTTGTATGAGCTGCCCGGAGGCGTTGCAAATATGACCGTCGACTTTACTTGAAAGGGACTTTGATTCTGCCTTTTGTGTTTGTGCTTGTTCTGTGTTTGTGAATCAGTCTATTAATGGCATTAATAGAAAGACTAATAAAAATGTAAGTTAACAAACTTACAGTATCTCACAAAAATGAGTACACCCCTCACATTTCAGCAACCGTTTTAGAATATCTTCTCAAGCGATAATACTATAGAAATGAAACTTGGATATATTTTAGAGTAGTCAATGTGCAGCTTGTATAGCAGTATAGATTTACTGTCCTCTGAAAATAACTTTTAAACATACGTCCATTATTGTCAAAATAGTTGGCAACAAAAGTGAGTACACCCTAAGTGATATCATCAGTATGGTGTTTAACCATGCAAAGCCACATGCCCTATTCATCATGTTTTTGTCTGCTTGACAGGACAATGCAAAGTTGTGTATCTTGTATTACAACAGTTAAAATTTGGTGCTTTAAGTACAATTCTCTCATACTGACCACTGGATGTTCAACATGGCAACTCATGGCAAAGAGGATTTGAGAATTAAAATAGTTTCTCTCCATAAAGATGGTCTAGGCTATTAGATGTTCAGTAACATCCCAAAAACTGAGTTACACTACAGTGGTCAGGGTCATAAAAAGGTTTTCCAAGATGGGTTCCATTCAGAACAGGCCTTGCAAGGCTCGATCAATAACTGACAATAATGGCTGTATGTTGAGTAACTTACAGGGGACAGTAAATCTATACATCTACACAAGCTGCACACTGACTACTCTAAAATATATACAAGTTTAATTTCTATAGTGTTGTCCCTTGAGAAGCTATACTAAAATGGTTGCTGAAATGTGAGGGGTGTACTCACTTTTGTGAGATACTGTATAAAATCAAACTTTTAATGACCTGAAAACAGATTTTTCAGTTGGTTTTTAGTTAAGAATCAGCTTGTTGAAATTAAAGGTACATCTCTGCATCTGTGACCAGTTCATTATTAGAAAGAACAGCTGAACATGTTCATAAATAAATTATACAATTGTTTAAAATAAAATATTTATAAAATAATAAAAATGTAAACTATATATGTAAAATGTTTTGAAAAAGGTTTTAATAAATATAATAGTCTATTAAGTTGTATTGTTAATGCAAAAATACAATAAAGTATTTTATATGTGCACACTATATATAGACAGTAGGTAGATTTAATGAATATCATGTGGTGCCTGTGTGTTAGATATAGCTGGATTTTTTTTCCTCAGATATAACCATACCTGATGCATTCTTTATGTCCTAAACCAGAGCTTTCACTTTGCTCAAGCTTTGAAAAGTGTTCAGTCAGCAGCCAGACCCACAACTAATACTATACGAGAGGGCGCCTGCTTTGAAAATGATTGCATTCCCACACCTGAGGCAGATTTTTCTTTTGTGATATGAGGAATGACTTGAGCCTGAAAAGGTGGAATTTTCCCAGAGGTGCATTATATTTTTAACACCAGTATTTTGGTACAGTAAGCAGCTCCTTTCAGTGTTTTTAATTTCTCTCTCTCACTTTTTTCTATCTATATTTGTATATAAAGAGAGACATCTGTTGCATATAGTTTCAAAAGGTTAAGATTAAGTAACCATTTTTTTTTTTTTTTACGTTAAATTAAAAAAGGATACAAAACATAAGCTACAAGTACTTGCTCTCAGAGGAACAGTAAAGTTTTAAAAGAAATGAAATGACCCAAGATGGTGTTTTGAGTCAATGTCAGCCCATTGGGGAGCTGTAATGAGCAAGATGAGTGTGTTGGCCTCCAAGACTGCAGGCACTGGGCAAAGGTCTTTACTTCACTAGATTTTTCACTATGATAGATGTGGCCAGAAGCGACCAGTCTGCCCTTAGGTTTAACCACAGCTGTTCCTCAATTATTTCCATTCAACGGCTTCCTTCCTTGTCATCATTAAGCATGACGAGAAGATTTTTAGCATCTTCTGGACAAAGAGACAGTGGGGATAATTATATTAATCCAGTTTTGTAGATGTTCCGCTTGTCTAGGCATCTGATCCAATCCATTTTAAACTGTAGAGTGCAATATTGTTTTATACAACATTTATAATGGAGCAAATATTTCAGTCATTGGCTCATCTGTGTTTGTAAGGTAATATTCCTAAGCAGTCTTCCATAATAGACTGCTTAATTATTGCTGTATTCTAACATAAAGTCACTGGAATCCCTCTGTCTCACCTAAATGTCAAATTTAAACTGTATGCTTCAGTAGGTTGCAGTTACATACATTGTAATTTAGAGAAGACCTATAACTGAGGATGTCCGCAGTTCTATATTCAACAGACATATAGAGCAACATCATTCCGATGACTGTAGGCCAAACCGTTAAAGGTGAATTGTGTAATTTTTGTGATGTTAAAGTACTTTAAGTACTAGACCTCCATAATTTGCTTTTCCAAGGAGTGAAAACACTGTGGCTTATATGTCTTAAAGGATTAGTTCACTTTCAAAATAAAAATTTCCTGATTATTTACTTACTTTCATGACATTAGAGATGTTTGTCTTTTTTTCCTCAGTTGAAAAGAAGGAACCCTACCCTAACTTTTTGAACAGGAGTACACAGACAAAGAGCTAAGACATGCATTTGTATAAATTAATCAATCAATAATAAAGTAAATTTATGAAAAGCTTTTTTTAGCTTTTTTTTTGCAACTTTTTTTAGCTTTTTTTTTTGCAACTCATTCATTCAAAAGTTTGTGCCCCCAAAATGCTGTTTTGTGTAAATGCCCACTGAAACAAAATACTCCCTCACTTCTGATAGAATGAAGGACAAGACTAATCCAAATTGTTACTATTAAGCTGTTGTGTAAGCTTGTCTTGTTCAGAGATTCATTAATGTGGAAATCCTAATAGACTGGCATCCTCTAAACTCAGATTGCGTCTGTGAGAGAGATACAGAGAGGATCGGTAAAGGGGTCGGGTCTCCCACCAGTGATGAGACGGGAATTGAGGATTATTGGAGGATAATATGGAGAGATTGAGCAGCTGAAGAAGTGTGATTCTGCCTGTGGCTGCTTTACTTCATTAGCTCCCATAGACACACAAACCCTCGCTGGGATCCTTCAGAGAGGAAACTCGCATAACCGGCTTCCCAGTGTGGCTCATTACAGGAGACCAAGTTCACTGTCTGTCACTACAGGCATCCACTGCTTCCAGATCAGCTCGGCTAACACTCAGAAGCACAGACTCATAATAACATTGGCTGGAGATCAATGCCTGAGGAAAAACACTGCATCTGTTCATACATTCACCCACCTGAACATGATACTCCTTTAGTTTGTCAACACTTGAATGGTTTATTTCCTGTGAAATTGATGTCTTGTTTATAGACTGCTGGGGTGAACAAGACAGTTGAAGAGATTGTTTTTAGCATTTTGTAAGGTGAAGTGTAAGTTTTAAAATGCACCATATAAAGCATATTGAGCTAATTCCAAATGGGTCTTTACCCTACTATACATGTACTATAACAATATTGCTACATTAATAGGAAATCATCATGTTTGGGCCCTTGGCATCAAGAGGATTGAAAATCCTTGGTCTAAAAGACAAGATTCCCTGCCAATGAAACACATGGGAATAAATCATCTCTCATGGCCATTGGCGTTGACGAGGCGGTCACAATAATTCCAACAGTATGGGATCCATCACCACATGAGCTTCTCAGTTTTGAAGTAATAGACACAAGAATATATAAACACAAGATACACAAGGAAGAAGAATGATAAACGAAGGCGTAAAAGACAGTAAGCAGGAGCTGAAGCTGTAGGCTTGAATCCAATAACCTGCCAATTCAGTTTGGTCAAGGCACCAAAGGAAGCTGACAAGATATTGGAAAGCTGCTACTTTCAGCTTTTGCTGCTGAGAATTGTAGTACTGAGGGAAGGAAAGATGCTGTGAGATCCCAGCGAGGGAATTTAACTCCACATTAGCCCAAGACACCCTCACTTTTGTCATCATGTTGGAAATAATAAACATTGAGCATTTGTTAAACATGCATTTAAACTATCAGCAAGCAATGGATCCCAGATATATTACGACAGTATAAGCGATCCAGAGGTAAGGGATTTAAAAGGATAGTTCACCCTCAAGCTGTTTCAAACCTGTATGAATTTCTTTCAGCTGTTGAACACAAACAAAGATATTTTGAAGACTGTTTGTAACCAAACAGTTGATGGCAGCCATTGAGTTCCATAATATGGGGGAGGGGTACTATGGAGGTCATTGGCTACAGTCAACTACTGTTTAGTTACCAACATTCTTCAGAATACCTTGTTTTGTGTTCAAAAGCTGAAATAAATTAATTCTGGATGAACTATCCTTTTGTAAGGCGGCTGGTTTGATCTCCCCATGAAGCCAAAATTTTGTAAGTTTCTTTTAGAGATGTGTTTTTCTGTGGCCAGGTATGCATCTCTCACTCTTAGTTGTATCTTTGATCAATTGATTTCCATGATACATTTTTACCTGACAAAATAGTATTAGTTGATTTATTCTGAACTCTTCTGAAATCATTGTGACTAGAACATGTGGAGGTTGATGTTATCTCAATTCTGTGCCAAGATATATGGACTAAGGTTCATGTCTGAATAGAGCAGTAGGCATGTCATTGGTGACCTTTTGATTTCTGTCTATCACAAACTTAGCAAGTTGTATTGACCTAACAAAGTACACATTTTGTTGTGAGCAAGCAGTAGGCAGCCGACTTAAGGTTAACCTTGCACCCTCTGACTAAGCTTGGACTTGCAAGTTTGTGATTGTGAGATCCACAACCTCTGGCCGCCATGAGACTTAATGCGACATCGGGTCCCTAATAAATGAATAATTTAAGGTATAGGATATTCAGAATGACCAAATTTGTACCATGACAGCTCCCTGAAGATTTTAGCATGGTAATGGATATGACAATATTAACCACGGGGTCTGAGGGTGTTTTGGGGGCCTGAAGAAGTTTTCATAGCCCTGACATTTGTGCTTTTTTCCAGTTGCTTATAAACATATAAATGGCTAATGTCTGAAACACTGTATTCAGCGCAAACTGGGCTACAATAATATTTGAGCAGCATATATGTACAGTGAATATAAAACGGCTACACACCCCTGTTAAAATGCCAGGTTTATGTGATTTAAAAAAAATAGACCATGATAAATAATTTCAGATTTTTTTTTTCACCTTTTATGTGACCTATAACCTGTACAACTCAATTGAAAAACAATCTGAAATCTTTATTCAGTGGGAAATAAAAATAAAAAGCTAAAATAATGGTTGCATTAGTGTGCACATCCTTTTACAACTGGGGATGTGGCTGTGTTCAGAATTAACTAAACACATTCAAACTCATGTTAAATAGGAGTCAGTACACCTGCCATTTAAGGTGCCTCTGATTAACCCCAAATAAAGTTCAGCTGTTATAGTAGGCTTTTCCTGACATTTTCCTAGTCGCATCTCACAGCAAAAGTCATGGTCCGCAAAGAGCTTCCAAAGCATCAGAGGGATCTCATTGTTAAAAGGTATCAGTCAGGAGAAGGGTACAAAGGCATTAGATGTACCATGGAACACTGTGAAGTCAGTCATCATCAAGTGGAGAAAATATGGTGCAACAGTGACATTACCAAGAACAGGACGTCCCTCCAAAATTGATGAAAAGACAAGAAGAAAACTGGTCAGGAAGGCTGCCAAGAGGCCTACAGCAACATTAAAGGAGCTGCAGGAATTTATGGCAAGAACTGGTTGTGTGGTACATGTGACGACAATCACCCGTATTCTTCATATGTCTGGGCTGTGGGGTAGGGTGGCAAGACGGAAACCTTTTCTTACGAAGAAAAACATCCGAGCCAGGCTCAATTTTGCAAAAACCCATTTGAAGTATTCCAAAAGCATGCGGGAAAATGTGTTATGGTCTGATGAAATCAAGGTTGTACTCTTTGGCCACAATTCCAAAAGGTATGTTTGGGGCAAATACAACACTGCACAACACCATACCCACAGTGAAGCCAGTGAAGCATGGTGGTGGCAGCATCATGTTTTGGGGCTGTTTTTCTTCAGCTGGAACTTAGTCAAGGATGGAGGGAATTATGAACAGTGCCAAATACGAGTCAATATCGGCACAAAACCTTCAGGCTTCTGCAAGAAAGCTGAAGATGGAGAGGAACGTCATCTTTCAGCACGACAACATGATAAGCATACATCCAAAACAGCAAAAGAATGACTTCACAAGAAAAAGATTAAAGTTTTAGAATGGCCCAGCCAGAGCCCAGACCTAAATCCAATTGAAAATCTGTGGGGTGATCTGAAGAGGGCTGTGCATAAGAGATGCCCTTGTAATCTGGCAGATTTGGAGTGTTTTTGCAAAGAAGAGTGGGCAAATATTGGCAAGTCAAGATGGGCCATGCTAATAAACTCATACCCAAAAAGACTGAGTGCTGTAATAAAATCAAAAGGTGCTTCGACAAAGTATTAGTTTCACCAATGCAACCCCATTATTTTATTTATTTATTTTTTATTTGTACTTTCCACAGCAAAAAAAAAAAAAAAAAATCAGTTTGTTTTTCAATTGAGTTGTACAATAAAGGTGGAAAAAGTTCTGAAATGATTTGTGGTATTTTTTGTTTTTTTTAAATCACATAAACCTGGCATTTTAACAGGGGTGTGTAGACTTTTTATATCCACTGTACATGATTGTGTTTTTGAGAAAGCAATGGTTATGCATGGTTAGTAAAAAAAAAAATATATATATATATATATATATATATATATTTGCATTACCATTATTTTCATTAATGGTAAATGTTTGGCAGAGGGTTAATGTATTTGTTCTTGGTGGAGTTGATCCGCTACACTGCTAAATTGCTGCTGCTGTTGGTTATAGCTGCTGTTATAGATTATTGCTGCTGCTGCACTACTGGAACTTACTAGTATTTAAGACATACTGCTGCTGCACAAATAGTATATATAATAACCCGTAGCAGATCTATACAGGTGGAGCTGTGGAGGTAAAGGGCTTCAGAAGAACTTTGAAAGTGCACTGTGAAATATTCTAGTGAGCACTAACAATCCATTTAAATGTAAAGCAGCAAGCTTATTGACTGCAAATGCAACGTGAACCAATCAGCTTGTGCCAAGTATTTAACTCTGTAAATATCATCAATTTGCATAAGGACCCATCAGCCTGTGACATCTAGAGTTTTACAACAGAGCTTAGCCTATATAAATTAATACATAATCAATAATTGTGATTAGTTCTTAAGTAGAAATACCCTACAGTTTAATTATCACTTGAAAATTGGAGTAAGATTATAAGGTGCCTGTTTTTGTCCCTTCATTTTTTTTTTTATTATTTTTTTTTTTTTATTTATTTTGGGGGGGGGGGTGAAATTTTCTACCTGATCTCACGATGAAAACATACCAGTGGGAACTTTTTCGCAAGAAGCAACATGCATATCAATAAGTACATATCTCTGCAGTTTCCAACAGAAATGAACACTAGAGGCAGTAAAAAAGCAAGCACTTGTAATTGTTTTCATACATGAATACAGTTATGATTACAGCTTCATATGTTTAGTTTTAGTGCCACTCAGTGGACATCTCACATCGAATATGTCACTGAACGTACATGTCGGTACGTATTTCACGTCTTGCAAAAATGTTCCCACAGGTACGTTTCCATCATGAGATTAGGTTGGTCATTTTGACTCATCTGACAGTTTTGATAGCTCAATTATGGGTGTTGATGTTTATGGTGAAAGTGAACACCACAGACCTTTTCTGTTTCCTGTAGTTAGAAATAAGTCGGTAACACTTTACAATACGGGTGCACAAATAAGCATTATTTCATGCTCAACTAATGCAGAGATAATGTATAATTCATGAAGAACTAAACCATTTATTAATAGTTACTGCATAAGCAACAAATGAACATTCAGTATGATTCATAGATTAAGTAATCTATATATTGTTATTAGTTAAATGTGTTATAATGTATTAATTCCCTAATAACTTATTTTATTAACTAATAGTGTCAATTCAGGTGTTAATTACTACAATGGGTTTAAGCATTGCATTTCAACGTCCAGTTGTCTGCTTTAATTAATAATTATCTAATGATTTAATATGTTAAGTATAATGTCATTGTGGCTATGGACTTAGAATTCTATATCCATAACCACAATGACATATTACTTAACAATTAGTTAACATTTCTGTGCCTCAACAAGTAAAGTCATAACATCATGATATATTTGCAAATCATTAACTAATGATTAATTAAAGCAGACAACTGGAAGTTTAAATGCATGACTTCAACTGATTGAGGCACATAACTAGCTAATTCTAAATCCATAACCACAATGACATATTACTTAACAATAAGTTAATAGTTTTGTGCCTCAACAAGTAAAGTCATAACATAATGATACATTTGCAAATCATTAGCTAATGAGTAATTAAAGCAGACAACTGGAAGTTGAAGTACATAGCTTTGACTACTTTTGTAATTAACATATGAATATACATCATTAGTTAATAAAATAAGTTATATGGGAATTAATACATTGTGACGCATTTAACTTATAACAATTTATTGATTACTTAATCTATGAATCATATTGAATATTCGTTAGTTGCTGATGTAGTAATCATTAATAAATGGTTTAGTTCGTCATGATTTATACATTAACTTATGCTTATCTTTGCATTAATTAATGCATATTAGTGCACCCGTATTGTAAAGTGTTACCAATAAGTCTTCATTAAATGAAAATCTGCCCTGTAATCATAATTTGTGTGAAAATGAATAAAAGTTTTAGTGTCATGAGTGTTCATTTCAAAAAGTGCAGTGAGTTGTATGTATAGGTATGTTTTTAGAGTTTTGCAAAAATGTAGCTAGAAGCACCTTTTTTTCCAATGAGCTTATGTTAAATGTTGTGGAAAAAAGGGAAAGACAACATTCTAGGAATAAAGTGGTGCATCATCATAGCTCCATACCTCGAATACAGTTTTAAGCGTGCTACTTCTGATGAGTTCCAGTACGTTATAATTAGCACTGCGGGCTGCTTCTGCCGTTCTGGTTAGGTGTTTTGCTGAGGTGACTCCCTGTGGCTCCTGGGAACCTGCAGTTCCTGCTCAACTAAACCTGTGCTGCCCTACGAGGCAGATTTTCTATTTTCCGCTTCACTGAACTGGCGGGCACAAATAATCCAAACACCATCATTTAGTCAGGCAGACATTTATCTATTATTTATTTTCATTCTCTCACCCGTAACGTCAATGAAGTTTGACTCTCTCGGCCAGAGAATAATGCACCAACGTGAGGGCGGTGAAATGCCATGTCTGTGTTTTTTAAAGAATGCCTGTTCTTTTGCTTTCACGATGGAACTATTTTACATTCAAATCGAATACTTGTGTTGGGGGGAGAAGCCTCCAAGATGCACATTTGGCTTTGAATTTATTTTCCTGTCAGTCGATTGATGTGGGACCCTGTAAGACTTCGGGTGCCTCCAGGCTTTAACCAAAAGCCCTTTGATACAGTGGTGGAGGTCGTTGTTTCTCAGCTTGTATAAGACATGCCACATGCTAAGCCACAATAGTCACAAGTCATTCAAAATGTACATGAAATGTACGTACAGTAGGCCAGTCTAAAAGCAGGAGCATCCGAGTTTAATAACACAAAGCAACAGATGGAAAGTCTGGTATGGACTTTAAAACTTAAAAAGAAAACCACTGCAGAACAAAGAGGACAGGAGCTTATAGTGATGGACACAAATCCTGACTCTCAGTAACTAACTGCTCATATTTCCAGTGCTTAGGAACTTTCATTTCTCAACCTCAAACCTTTTTCTACTTTGTGCTTGATGAGGAAATGGCCATGAATCATTTCATAGCTTCAGAAAACAAGTTAGTTCTAAAATATATAACACACATCTGTTCCCTTAATACACAGTCTATTAATATGAAATATTGTAAATATGCTGATACACAGTTCTTTTGAATGGTTGCCAGATGTTGTTTTGTTTTTGTAAAGTTTTCGGAAGAATGATGGTGCTGCCTGTTTTCAAAGTGCTGAGTCACATGATTCCCAGACTAAGCAAATGGTTTGATGTTAACTGAAATGTATGAGTTACTCAAAATGACAGCATGCATTATTTCTGGTTTAAAAGAAACAGATAAAAAATATATATATATATATATATATATATATATATATATATAATAATATTTATAATAATAATAATAATAATAATACATTTTTTCAGTCATTTTTGGATATCAAAAGACATAGATATATGGAAAAATATTAATCTTTGAACGAAATAAAATCATTAAGCAAGAGGTGTGTTTTGATTATTTAAAGGTTGCCATTCTTACAAAATGTTCTTTTTTTACTCAACTCTCCATTTGAGGAGGTATTGATTAAATTAATTCATTATGTTGGCTATTTTTAATACTGTTTTAATTGCTTAAACAGACCGTAGTTGTGACCGCCATGTTTATTAAGCTCTCTCGTCCCTCCTTTCCACAGCTTTTTAAATTTCTAATTAGATTTTTCTAATTATAATGAGAACGAACCCCCATAATTATCTTCAATGATCTTAATGTTTGCACCCATAATTATCTTAATCATCCTTAGCAATAAACCCTACTTTTATGGACCTATTTTTGTTCAGGATGACACAGACACATTTTGTCCTGAGATGTAAATAGCAAATTAAGTAATTACTATATAATTTGTTAGAATATATATCAATTGTAGTCAATGTTAAAAGGTCCAGAATGATGTAGTTACAGCATCTACCAGCAGGTGCCAAGAGGCCCATGCTAACCAGCCAAATGTTGGTTTTACCCCACTGTGTCGCTGTTGTTTGGATATTTCAGTAAGGATTAGATCACTAATTAGAGAGGCTTGACCACTAATGCCGTAAAAAAACAGCTGTAGGACATTCTGTCATTATATATTGTTGTCCTTACAGTCAAAAGTTTGAGGTCTTGTTGCCAGAGAAGACAAAGAACACCAGAAGTGACAGCTCACTGACAGACTCTCCTTCAGTTCTTCTTTTGATTTCTGGTCACGCAAACAGTTCAGAGGTCTACATTTTATCAGCTGAAATGATAATGCTGTTGAAAATGCCATTTTCAAACGAAAGGCTTTCCCAGCGTCTTTGCAGAAGCTGTGATTAAAGCTCCTGATCTCGAGGCTCGATATGACTGTCTGTCTGGTCTAATCATGTGCCCTGTAATGTAGGACAGAAGACTCATTTCAAACTATTCTTCAGCTTTCAACTGTGGCACAATCCACCTTTATGCTGTCAATCACTGGAGAAGATACAGCACTTCCCTCAGTAAAGTCTGGAATAACAAACTGTTGGAAAATGTTGTCAGAATGACAGATGTCTTCAGAATTATTGACAAAGAATTGAGAATCATAGCACATCAGTAGCCATGCAGTAGCCAAAGTTTAGTTTATTTTCAAATGTTTTGATAAGTGACATCATAAGTGAATTTATCAGGGGAATGGAAATTTCATAGTATTTTATTGTAATGCTGTTGAAGTCAATGGGGACCCGCAACTGTTCTGTAAACTGGTTTGTACACTGGTTTTCACTGTACAGCTGAAAACCATCTTGGTCAGACTGGGAGACCATCTAGACCACTTGAAAACCAGCAAACAACCTCGGGCTGGTTTCAAAATTGTCTTTTCAACAATGGATCATAACACTTTATGTGTCTATTAAATATACATCTGTTATTGTTGCATGCAAATTTCCTGGCTTTCTAGATATGCATTTTTTAATAAAAAGCTCACATATTCATATTTTGTGGTTGTGTGGTTATATATTTCAAGCTGGGTCTGTGAAATTAAACACCACACCATTTTCTCTGCTGCATAACCCTTTGTCCAGACACACTGACTCATGATTCCCACATTTATGTTGATTTTTTATGCTTTCATTATGCATTAAACTCCTGGCTTCTGGACCATAGACATGTTTTAGTGGAATTGCCACCTTCTGAAAAAAGAACTACATTTGTGCTGCCAGCAATTTGCATGGCTCACTTTTCCATCTCTGAGGATGCAGCAGACTACCATGATCTGGCATACTTTACTGGGACTGTAGAAACATCACTTCACCACTGCGATCCATGCTAATGTGCCCAAATGCACGTCACACTTCTGCGCCCTTCCTCATTGTTTAGTCATCTTTGATGATTTACTTCTGCCATGATTTAAAATAATAATAATAATAATAATAATGAGGAACTTTTAACTTTTACATTTAAAATGCACTTAATGACCAGTGTTTTATTTCATTTTATTTAATTTTAATGCTATAATAATACTACAAAAGTGGTACAACTCTTTAGTGAAACCACCCCAAAAACTTTATTTTTTTTTTTTCCCACACATCAACATCGACTAGATCGGGGTCAGCAACCTATGACACACGTGCCAACAGCGGCACGCAGAGCTAATCATTCCTCATACTCAAACTGCCTGTTAAAAGTCATAAATACTGTTACAGTGCAAGAATAAACTTGCGCTAGTATACAGGTGCACGTGCGATTGTAAATGTCCAAATAATTGAGATGGCCAATCAAATTAAAGTAGGTGGGGTTTACTGTTCAAAGAAGCAGAGCACAAATTCCAGCCCAGAGAGCAAGGTAAAATAGGAGCTGCAAATCATTTAATATTAGTCAACTCTTTTATGATAGAAATGTTTAATGACCAACAGTTATATACATTGATGCAAAATACTTGACATTTCTTCTTAAATATGGCCAATTTGAGAGAAAGTGAAAGAGAAAGAAAATTGTGAATTAACTGTGCCTGCTTCTCCAACACGTTTTCACTCCCAAGTCATCACATATTGACGCTTGGGCAGGACCTTTGGCGTCGCATTTTGATGATCAAGGTACCCCTTTAGCGTAATTTTTTTGATGCACATGGTCCTCCGTTGTTTTCAGTTGTTTGTCTTAATTTAATGGTTTTAATGCATTTGTATAATAATAATAATAATAATAATAATTTTATATACATGTATTATTTGACTGGTGCACCTAAACCCACCCCTACCCTAAACCTACCCACTTCTGAACAATAAAAAACACAGGCAAATGTAAGTATAGGCACAGGAATTTATTGCAAAAACAAACAGTATAAAAGCATTACAAACAAGTTGTGTTGCATTCCAAGTCTTCTGAAGCCATACGATATCTTTATGTGAAGAAAAGAGGGTTTTTAATCACTGAAAATTATCCAGCTCCATTAATGTGCTCAAATCTCATTCAAAAGATACTCCTAAACATTAGTATGATGCAATCGGTCACAAGACACACAAGAGCCAATGGTATTTCACAACAGCATGACGCAATCGGTCACGAGATACACAAGAGCTAATAGAATTTCACAACCAAAGCTGATGTAAGGCTTCTTCTTGCGGCATTTTTTGAATTTGTGCACGAACTGAGGCAGTGTTGCCAAGTCCGCGGTTTTCCCACAGAATTGTGCTACTTTTACACTGTTTCCGCAGGTAGTTTTTTAATGTCTGCGGGTTGAAGCGACCACAATAACGTCATATTTAGCCCCTAAAATATGAATTTACCAGGGGAACCAGGACAAAAAATGTGTATTTTATCCCCCAGAACGCAATTTTTTAATGGGGGAACCCCTTCAAAATGTGATTAGGCTAGTTTTGGGCTAGTCAAACCCTGGACTGCGCACTGGCACACTGCCACAAAAAAAAACTTAAAAACGTCACTCTATGCCCAAAAGGATGCCGACCCCTGGAGCAGATGATGAACCATGATCCATGTTCATTTGTGTCCATTTCTCCATGCCAATGTCCTTATTTTGTTCTTTGCAGTGGCAGTCCTTTCATGAAAATCAATAAAAATGAAAAAAAAAAAAAAAGTGAAGAGATGAGATGGCATCACATATCATCTTATATCTCTCAAGCAAAGGAGTCAGATTCTTTGAAATCAGCCTTTGAAATCAATACCAAAGCCATATTTATCTGATTCAATGAAGCTAAAGTGAGACCCGACCAGCGTTTCGCACAAAGTGAAACTCAAAACTCTACACCAAATGAAGTCTGCAAATCAAATAATTGATTTTAAACCATAATTAGTTAGTTAACAGTAATTTTCAGTGACCTTAGATACATTTTTCAAAGCTTTATTAGTCTCATTACCATTCCAGAAGGGCCATTTACACATCCTTTATTAAAATATGAACCAACTTTGTCCTTGTGTGTTTGAGGGCCTGAAGCATTTCGAGTGAGGTAATTTCATAGACATCAGAAATGCGTAATCCCATCACTGATTTTTATTGAGCCAGAGTCAGACGTGTTCTCCGGCGAGACCTCCGTCTCAAACAGGCGTAGTCAATTTCTCCGAAGCACGTTGGGTTGTCTTGACATGTCGAGGACTGAGGGAATGAGAATGCTATCATCAAACAAGGCCTTAAACTCATTTTGAAAATCTAATCTTGTTTATCAGACAGACACCACGATTATAATGGAAAAGCTTTGTGCCATAATACATCAGCACACAGTCGTGCATTTCCACCGTTGGTTTTGATTGAGACATTTCACGATGAGATATTAGAATGTCTAAATAATCACATTATTTGGCCGGGCAATCATTATTTTAGACATTTTGATAAACGCGCCTCAATGAAAATGATATTGTGGACTAATCAAATCGCTTTCTGTAGAAGTGCTGTTGTCAGATGCCTCCATTAGCCCTTGTGATGGTTTGCCGGAGAATCAGCTGGTAAACAAATCTCTCAGCTACAGATGGTAATGAATCCACGACAAATGCCAGAGAGCCTCACATGATTCCACAAAACACCTGTGACTAGATGAGAACTGGGTGAAGGAGACCAGGACGTCTTGTCATTTCTGTAGTATGGTATGCAGTTATTGGCCTAAAATAACAAGAGAATAAAAGGTCACTTTGAATGCTTCAGTAAATAGGAATACAATCTTGGTTTGTCTTTTAGCTACACATGCTCAAGTGTTTCTGTTTGATCTGACATCATAGATTAAAAACTGCAGTCATAATACCAATTAGTGAATTTATTTATCTTTGCAAGATAAAAATGCAAAGAGAAAGATAATAATATGTTGCTTGCATATTATTGTAGCTCAGTTTGTGCTGATTACAATGTAATCTGACTTTAGCCATGAATATGTTTTTAAGATACTGAAAAATGCACAAATGTCAGGGCATGTCAAAACTTCTTCAGGGCCTAAAAACACCCTCAGACCCCAGAGGGTTAACGACCGTGATATAATTTACAGTCATTTTAGAACATGGTAGATGGGAATTTCAAAGAACACAAGCACACACAAGTACAGTTATGTTCATAACTGCTTTTATCTCAACTTTACTGCAGTATTTAAGAAAACAGGCTTTTGGAAAATGGTAGAAACATTCAAATAACCAGAGAAAGTCAACATTTGTTTAGTGACAGAGGTGGGTGTAGGTCAATAACCTGAACATCTTCATGTTAAAATCTTTGTATTGCTAGAGACTGAATTTCCTGATGTGGGTTCTGAGGATATATACTTATCTAATATGGCTTGGCATTGGAAGAGCTTGTGTGGGAGTACAATATCCACATGTCGTGTTCTTGCTTTCCCACCTCAAGCACTTGTGCTGAGATCTTCAGTTATGAGGTCACATCTGTTTAATCAATACATAGAGATTGGCTTGAATTCTGAACAAATCGAAAGCCTTTTCCCCAATGCACGGACCTTTTCATCTGTCATCATCTTTTCATTGTGCCTTTTTTTCTATAAAAGCTACGAGTTACATGCTCTCTCATCATTGTAGAACAGTCAGTCCATGTTCGGAAAACGCAGTCATTTTATGCTGTTGTTGAAGTGATGGTTTATTTATAATTGCAATTTATGTCATCACTTACTCAGCCTTGTGTCTTTCCAAAACCTGTATACGTTTCTATTCTAGCACAAAAAGAGAGAAATAACTGTGCTAGTTGAATGCAGTTTAATGGAGGTCCATAGTACTTGTGCAATATATGCCAAGTTTTCTGAAGATGTGCGATTAAAGTTGTCAGAGAAATGGATCTGAAATTAGAGTTATTTTTGGTGAGCTTTAGGTCTAGAAGTTATGTGCTATCTTTTATTATTTAAGTAATAAAAAAAGAAAGGGTGAAGGTTTAAAAATAAAACAAAAAAAAAATGTCTTTAACCATTTTGTTATATGCAGCTGAATCTACATGTCATTCAAATCTGTGCTAGAACATTTAATTATCCTGCCACATTTTTTTATGTAAATTCATGTCTCAGTCACATTTTCTTGGTTAAAGAGCTTTACATACTTTTTTTTTTTTTTTGTAAACTTATTTTTGGATCAGAGATGTACCTTTAATTTCAACAAGCTGATTGTTCACTAAAAACTTCCACAGATAATGTTTTCAGGCCATTTAAACTTTGATTTTGTTGACAAAGTGGTGATATATAAATATGTGAGTCGTTTACTTATTTTTTTGCTAAGCTTCTCATTAATGCCATTAGATTATTAATTCAGATTGATTAGCAAATTCAGAACGCACACAAACATTTTATTATATGAACCAATCACAGCCGATCATAACCAGTCAAATCCAACCATATCGTACACTGCAAAAAAAAAAAAAAAAAAAAAAAGGCTCTTTTTTTTTTTTTTTTACTTAGATTTTTTTTTGTCTTGTCCAAATATTTTAAAATTCTTTAATTAAGAAGGGTTTTCTAGACAAGCAAAAATTATTGTCTTGTTTTCAGAAAAAAAGAAGTGGGTGTTTTGCTTAAAATAATCTAATTTCAAGCAGAAAACTACATTATTTTGCTTACCCCATTGGCAGATTATTTTACTTGTTTCAAGCAAAAACTCTTAGTTTTAACTTTTTTTTTTTTTTTTCTCTGAAAACAAGACAATCATGTTCACTTGTCAAGAAAATCCTTCTTGATTTAAGAATTTTTAGATATTTTGGCTGGAAACAAGACAACAAATCTAAGTAAGAAAAGCATTTTTGATGATTTATATGATTTTTTTTACGTCATGTTTTGTAATATTTCTGCTGATGAGAGGTTTGGTCACTGCTGAGTGTGCTTTCAGTCCGACTTCTCTTAAATATGCCGAGACAGATCCTTACCCTGAAATTGCCATTTTCTCTCCCCGGTGTCATTTGACTCGTTAGTGTTACAAGGTCTCAGGTGTGAATGTGGAGCAGGTGTGTTAAATTTGGTGTTATCGCTCTCACTCTCTCATACTGGTCACTGGAAGTTCAACATGGCACCTCATGGCAAAGAACTCTCTGAGGATCTGAAAAAAATAATTGTTTCTCTACAGCCATATTACCCTGCAGCCCAAGACCGGTTGCCCACTGAAGCTAAGCAGGGCTGAGTCTGGTTAGTACCTGGATGGGAGACCTCCTGGGAAAAATAGGTTGCTGTTGGAAGAGGTGTTAGTGAGGCCAGTAGGGGGTGCTCACCCTGTGGTCTATGTGGGTCCTAATGCCCCACATAGGATGATGAGATGATAAGGTCCTGACTCTCTGTGGTCATTAAAAATCCCATGACACTTCTCGTAAAGAGTAGGGGTGTGTCCCCGGTGTCCTGGTCAAATTCCCTCCTCTGGCCTTTGTCTATCATGGCCTCCTAATAATCCCCATTCATTGAATTGGCTCTATCACTCTCTCCTCTCCACCTGTAGCTGATGTGTGGTGAGCGCACTGGCGCCGTTGAACTGTGGCTCCCGTCACATTATCCAAGTGGATGCTGCACACTGGTGGTGGTTGAGGATAAATCCCCCACTTGATTGTAAAGCGCTTACTCAAACATAACAACCCCAAACACACCTCCAAGACGACCACTGCCTTGCTAAAGAAGCTGAGGGTAAATGTGATAGACTGGCCAAGCATAGGTCTCCAGACCTAAATCCTATTGAGCATCTGTAGGGCAACCTCAAACAGAAGATATAGGAGCACAAGGTCTCTAACATCCACCAGTTATGTGATGTCGCTGTGGAAGAGTGGAATAGGACTCCAGTGGCAACCTGTGAAGCTCTAATATGAAATGACACAGGCTACATCACATGCCACTGTATTTGTGCATACAATTAAAGTGTGTGTGCTACATGCACAGTTTAACGGCTGACAGGACAGGAAAATGCATTTTCACTGATACCGTATGTCCTGACAACATCTCATCATCGTTTCACTAGAGCCTGGTGCTGAGATGAAGATCGTGTGCGTGTCTGAAAATTTATGACCCATTTACTTACTAATACTGATACCAAACACTTCTATGATTTTTATAGTGTCAATGTTCTTTTCAGCATCACTTCAACATGTGGGTAACGCTTTAGATCAACCCGCAAATAACTGCGTAAGTATACTGAAATTACGGGGTACGTTTCTGTAATTATAGTGTACCTATAAAGAACGAACATGTAGGTATAAGGGAACAATGTGTTACGTTTGGGTAATAAGGGGGTAACAAAGCACTGCTTTAATTTACAGCCCGCAACTGTTGTATTTACACTGTAACTACATGGAACAGGGGGGTAACAAAGCATCACTTTAATTTACAGCCCGCAACTGTTTTATTTACACTGTAACTACATGGAACAAGGGGGTAACAAAGCATCACTTTAATTTACAGCCCGCAACTGTCGTATTTACCCTGTAACTACAGGAAAAAAAGGAAGAACAAGTTGGACTTAAACAGAAAACAATATATTTACACAGTAATTACAAATAAAAATATTACAGCAGTTTTTATTTAATTGTTTGATGGCCAAATTAAACACTATTTTTCTATAAAAATGTCACAGTATACATCCACTGAAATACAAATGTTGCATCAAGTTTTTTTTTTATTTTTTTTTTTATTGAGAACAGCTGGAAAGAGGTAAGGTGCACTGAACCGTGATGGTATATCATGCAAAGTTTTTGGTTATAGTGGTGTTGGGACGTTGCTGGTACGAAGTTGCTGCGATCGACGAATAAGCTTTCACAAGGTAAGGTGAATTCTCGTGAATTATAAATTATAACAGAAACCCGTTAAATCATTTCACTATATCCAGTTTTGTTGTTCAGTAATCTCCATCGTGTTTCCTTTAATAATAGAATATGTACCCCATGGTTAAAAAAAATACCCAGGCCTAATAAAATAGGCTACCAATATAAAATTACGAAAATTTTATTGTCTTTCTAATTCGATTGTTGTGTAGGTCACACCACATAGAATAGGTACCCCTTTGTTTTAAAATACTTACAGTATAAGTGCTTTTAATTTCACAAGTTATTACCCCTTTATTCCCACATATTATTACGCATTACGTATTATTACATCACATATCATACCCTTATACCTACACGGAGGTACTGAATAGGTACACTATAAATACAAAATAGTTACACTGTAACTCCAGTTTACTTACGCGGTTTGTTGCAGGTTGATTATCTGGTTTGTTACCCCCTTATTACCCAAACGTAACACATTGTTCCCTTATACCTACACGTTCATTCTTTATAGGTACACTATAATTACAGAAACGTACACCGTAATTTCAGTATACTTACGCAGTTTTTTGTGGGTTGTAATCTAAAGCGTTACCAATAAGTGTCTGTTGAACTCTTTTATATTGAGAGATTTTAGATGATAAACAGATTTTATCTATACTCAGTGCACTTTTTCCAGCCACACATTTTTAGATCAACCTGTAAAATTACCTCAACATCTCAGTCAGAAGAGAATAGATAACAAGGCCAGCTGCTGGAAAGGGTTGTGGCAATATCATTTCACCTTTCCATTTCCCCCTAAATACAGTCATCTCTCTGCAATTTAGCAACAATTTTTAGGGTGGACGAAACAGGACACAACTTCCATCTTCCTTGGAATCTTCTGCCGGCTCTAAGCACAGATTACTTCAGTCTTCCTTTCAGAGAGGGGTTGGAAACTGTGCCCTATCTTCAACCCTTCACAACAGCTTCACTTGAGATAAATATATCAGATAGATGAATCCAATTTTGCTGAAATGCCTAGCCTCTCACTTTCAATTTGTAGCCAAATACAGTACATGATCCAAATGATGTTAAATATTTAATTCAGGCATTGCTTTTCATTTTAATGAGCGTACACGTAATTAAATCTCTCCAGCTAACCTCAATCAAATGAAGGATGAGGACGATCACATGACTTGTTGCCGACATCCTTTGTGCAATGATAAAAAGTGAACGAAAAACAAAGCTAGCGCTTCCTCTGCTAAATTACATGTACAGTGACAAGACCCCTTTTATTATTTTTAGCAATATGATTGCATTGAACAATAAGCCTATAATACAAACACAGTTAATTGTGTATGTTACACTCAATAAATCAATACATAGTTCTTTATTGTGTTCTTATATCCATGCAACAAAAATCAATGAGATATAATTTGTCATATTGTATGGGTAAAAACAGTTCATCTGACATTTTTGGCATGAACAATATTTCACTGAAAAGCCAGATAAAAATACTCATTAAGACTGATTTCATTTGCCGTGCAACAGTATGGGTGGTTGAGCTTCAGTTGTTCCTGACATGCTATAGACCTAAATCTGAGGTAAAGCTATAAATTAGGCTGTTTTAGCAGAACTTTAAAGCAGAGTCTATGACTAGAGCCGCTGGCAGGTCTTTAATGCAGCTGAAAAACAAATTGCATACAGAAATAACAAAGCCCTCTTGCGTCTATGCTGCCTCCAACACATGTGTTTTCAATTACATCGCTAATTCCTGGAGCCCAATTGGCCCTATTTCTGCAATTAAGGACTGTAACTTTAAATGCTCGGATTTGCCACCTATAATTGTTTCATTGTGTATGCAAACACGCATGAAACTCACTGATCAAACCCTCTGACTTTTCACCTTGAGTGTAATAGAAGTGGTTTGGGATCCTTATTATGGGCTCAAGCTGTCCTTGAGGTATAACCCAATTGACAACAGGAGCCTTTTATTTGACTTTGAGGTTTGAGGAAAGATATCAAATATACACAAAGACACATACTCACACACTAGTTAGTAGTTTAGATGTTCTGTCTGATTCCATTTTTTAAGATAAGCGTAATGCTTTAAATGTTTTCACAACCACTTGACCCTTAATACTTAAATCTCACCTTTAGCGTCCTTAAAGTGTAACTGCTGATATTTTCAAACAGCTTTGTATTGTTACAATGTAATTGTAGTAAATTAATAATGTGCATTGTTTTTAAATGTTACTTGCACCAAGATATTCACGTTTATTTTTCACCAAAAGCTGAATGACGTAAAAGGCTCTTGCATGAGTCTTTTTTGCGTGAGTGAGGGATTTTTGTGAAAAATACATATCGTACTACCGCATTGATATGCTGCATTCAGAAAACCAAGATTGTGGTGTCCATTGTTAGCAATACCCGTTGATTAAAAACAAATAAAAACAGTATTTTCCACATATAATGCCGAAGTATCATATCTAGGGCACTATGATTTCAATTAAATGAAATTGCGGAATCCAGTCATAAAATAGAATATACTGTTTGATGCGGAATGTCACCGATTTGCCAAATTTTGGATGAATAAATCCATGTAGGTATAAAAATCAAATCTTTAGAACTGCTGTGAGGATCACTTCATGAGCATTTCCCCAATTATTTTGAAAATTATTTCCCAGAATTCATTTACTAGAAAACTGTAAAAACAGAACACAGTATTGTATTTCCTTGAAGTAGAGTTGGAACTCTGATCTGAGGACGATACAGTTAAAAGTTTCTACTGGAAATCCATAATTTCCAGCTTCCAAGTACAAACGGAACGCATCAATAGTCTGATTCAGGGTTGCCAGGTTTTCACAACAAAACCCACCCAATTGCTACTCAAAACTAGCCCAATGTCGTTTTGAGGCGGGGTCCCCCATTAAAAATTGCATTCTGGGGGGTAAAATACACATTTTTTTGGCGGGGTTCTCCTAGTAAAATTAGCATTCCAGGAGCTAAATATTACGTTATTGGGGTAGTTTCAACCCACAGACATGAAAAACAACTTGCGGCAACAGTGGTAAAGTATGTGGTAAAGTAGCCCAATTCCGTGTGAAAACCGCAGAATTGGCAACACTGGTCTGATTTGAGCCCAGTGCATTGTGAGTATTATAGGTTTTCTGTAGTCAGCACTGATTTAAACTAAAAAATCATAGAATACTATATAGACAGCCAACTTTTATTAAAACCATATATTGTCAGAAGTGGTGTTTAAGAACATAATGTTAAGTATAATGTTATTTTTAATAATCAAAAACAAGTGTTTTTTTTTTTTTTGTAGTGACAGCTAAAGATCAACAGTTGTTCCTTAATAAAAATATCTTGTGCCTCTAAGAGAAGATTAATGAAGTCCCCTATTTGTACATTGCATATTATGCTTGAGATGGTTTCAGTAAACAACAAATCACAGCTCAGTATTTTTTCCATCTCTCTGTTCAGTAAGAAGAGACACTTGAACATGTTTGTTTCATTGTCTTCTGAGGGAGCGGTTATAGCCAACTAAATCTGACGGGGCGGCTGACGCCGTGGGTCAACAGTAACTAGGACGCCTCAGTAATTATTAATTAAGGAATAAAGCTCGCAGTCTTGGGCTGAGCTCAAATGGATGATTTTATACACAAAGCATGTCCCATATAATCAAAACCAACAAAAGGAGTACTGTACGTTGTTCATAGAGCAAGAAGAGAAAATGGGAAATTTTTGAAAACAATTTTCATTCTGAGAAAGGGTGGTGCAAGAATGTGTTAATAATTAACTCTGTGCGGTTTGTTCTTGGGAAATGAAGGTACACTGAGAAATATTGTGATGTCTGGAAAATGCTAATTAAAGATATCAGCCAGTTTGAGTTTTCAAGCCGTCAGTCTGCCCTGGCAATCTGAATTCATAGCTCAGCCAGGGCTAATAGTGCCAGCGCCGCGTCTGGGGAAAAGCAGGCATGAAACGACAGCGCAAACGCTAATGAATCGCGCATCCCTCTCCAGCACGAGGGAGACCATTCACACACTTTCCATTTCACACCAAAGACAAGAGAGGATCCTTCATCAGACCTGAAGTCCACAGTGACTCATTCCACAGCCCTTTTGTGACGTACTTTATAGTTACAAACTCAAACACGACTGCGCTGCTCCACTTACAGTCTCTTAGCCGTCGGATTCCAGCAGCGATAACTCTACAATTCAGCTGGACTGCTCAAGAGAACTGGGCCAAAATGCAAATCTGATTTCTGTTCAGTCTTTCGCACCATTACTTATTTTCTGTTATCCTCAACACCAGAGATAAATTTAATATGTAAAATGGCACAGTCATTAAGTATTAATTTTGTTTTCTTTTTCTATCTCCATAACAAACAATCACTGGTGGGAAAATTCTCACATTGCCCACAACTACTTTTTGCCATATGCCTTTTGTTTCAAAGCGTTATCATTTATCTAAGATAAGTTTTTTAATGTTATAGTTTAGATGTTTGAAGGTAAACTGCTATAGACATGCTATGTATTTTCTGCTACTTCTCTCTGGTGTTTAATTTCTGTTTGTTTTAAACCATGGCATGTTATTATGAATGTGCAATAGGCCTACGCTCTATAAAGAAGTACAGTATGAGTCAGTTTCAAAAAGCTCAGAATATACTTATGGAATATCATGAAAAAGTCGAGGTAAAATTGCAGCGCTGTGTCATTTGAAAGTTATTGATTTGACACTCCAATTTCATGTTGAAATGTGTGTGATAGCTTAATATATGTCTAGTTATGTTCATCGAATGATAAAGTGTCGCATTGATATCGATCTAAAAAGCTCTTGGTGACAACACCTCCTCTGTGACAGATAATCTGAACAGTGCCTCGGTCTCTCCGGTGAACTGAGCTGAGAACCGATAAGGAAGCTGTGATATCTCATTTAGAGACATGCGCTGAACCTTGACTCCTGACTTGATTAATCAAATGAGACTGGGGGCAGTAAATGTCACTTGGTAGAAGACACTAATAATCCCACTTTAATATTGCAAAATCAGGTTAGAAATTCTTGATCCTATGACCACTCCCAGAAGGATTGTTGAGTAACAGAACAGAATGTGATGGCATTACGTGTTTAAAAGTACAAAATGTGAGTAGCTAACTATATTTGGTTATAGAATTACAGTTTTAATTATTTATTTTCAGTGTTTTGTTTAATATTTAGTCTGTTCATTTGGAAAAAAAAAAAAAAAAAAAAAAAAAATATATATATATATATATATATATATATAAAAGTGTACATCTGAGGAGCTGACAGAAGAACCTATGAGTCAAATGGTCATTAAGGTGACAATGATGTCCTGTAAAGAAATAGTCCCCCCCCCCCCCCCCCAAAAAAAAACAAAAACAAAAAAAAAACAATTAAAAAAAATATAAATATTTGCAGAAGATTTATTCACTCTCAGGCCATCCAAGATGTTGATGAGTTTGTTTTTTCGTCAGAACTGATTTGGAGACATTTAACATCTAATCACTTGCTCACCAACAGATCCTCTTCAGTGAATGGGTGCTGTTATGATATAAGAACAGCTGATAAAACATCACAATAATCCACAAGTAATCCAAGTGACTTTAGCCCATGAATTAACGTCTTCTGAAGCAAAAAGAAAGCAAAAAAAAATCCATCATGAACAAGTATGTAATGAAAGCAAACAGGATGTGCTTTCTGCCGTCTCAGTCTCTGTGAACTTGAGCACGAAACTCTGTGTATACTTGCCTTACAGACATTAAATAATATATCTATAGAGAGTGAAATGTGTACTTTTAAATGAACCAATTCAAATAGAAAACAAGTATTATGTAAGCCATATGAAAGATACGCTGCAGAGACGACGAGTCAGTGTCGCCAACTTCATCTCTTAAGCCGAAAACAAAGAAAGCACTTGTTTATTAAAACATATAGAAATGTTAAGGCAGTCTGCGTGCTGTGCTGTGGCAAACTTTTTTCCTTTTTTTTTTTTTTGCATGGGCTTTAGCGCTTATTAGGCTATGTAGGCAATTAAAGGCTCATTATTATGATTTATATAGTTTATTAATAAACACGCGACTAATAGTTGACTAATGCTTAAAATGAAAGACTACTAGTCAACCAAAAAAAAAAAAAAACTTGAGCCAACTAGGCAGTCCTAGTAATTGTAGCTTGTTTCTATTCATACAGCATTCAGAAAACAGATACAATATGATTCCAATAAATGCAAAATCTGGAAGTGCTGGAAAAGTAGATTGTGGAATATGTTACAACTGATATTTTCCTGCATGTATTTTGTATAATGGAGTGCATTTTAAAAATAACCCTCCCAACCCTGGCCATAATATTTCTTAACAATAAACTTCTAGCAGTCCAAGGTCACTCATGCCATAAAAATATTGATTTTTGACTGAGGATCCCACAAGAATTTTCATATATCTCATTGTGGTTGTGTTATCAACACTGATGCTATTGAGATTCAAAGTCAATCGTTGGTTCCTGCCATTTGTCCTACTTCAGTGGTTTTAACAGCAGCGTCTAACGTAACCTTAGTCTCAAATGAGCATCCTTCAGCAATAAGCATCTCCCTCAGAGGACCACAATATACATCACTAGAGGCAGTAGGAGGGGCTAATGACTGTTTTAGTCATGCTCCATGGAGCTCCCTCCCTCTGGGGCCACTTTTTAATTTACTCAGACTTTAATTAAAAGGATATTGCCCCCTCTCTGGACCACGCAGATCCAGAACTGCAGAAAAACAGATCAGTGGGACCACCTCCAGGGTGTTAAAGATGACCCAGTTCAAGCTTCTGCTAATGGTAACAACAGGAAGTGAGAGATGCCATCATAGGCTTGTTATTGCTCTTTAGTATCTCTGTGATTTATCCCAAACAGAAGCACCCTTTATGGGGAAATGATGCCACATTGCCTTCTCTTTTAAAAAGCTTTGATTTATGAGGGTCCTTCATCAAATACACTCTGTGTAAACTGTATGACAAAATGTTTTAAAAAAGCAAAAAAAAAAAAAAAAAAAAATGTGATTGTAAATGTGAAAATGTACATTGTAGAAACGTTTGTAAATCTAAATTACAAATGTAAAGTGTTCATCTTTTTAGGGGGTTAAAAGCAGGGTTATGAATGATGATAACATGTTAAACAGTGAGAAAAGCTATTTTTAACTTTCTCTCTCTAGCTTTTAAAATAAATGGAATTAGCAACAGAGGCTTGGGATGAAATGCATAATTATAGTTCTATGCTAGTTCTTTTATCAGTTCTAATAGAATTAATAAAAAAGATATAGCTGCAAGCAGCAATTACCGGGGTTCAAGCGATTTAAGGCATTTAAGCACATATAAAAAAAAAGACATCATGTAGCAAGCCTTTTTTTTTGTATACAGGTAATTTCAATGCTATCTCATGGGAATTTTTGTACATATTTTATGAGGTGGCTAATTCGTGCGAATTCGTATGACCTCACTCATACGATTTTGTACAATTTGCCTAGACCCCAGTGACAGGTAGGTTTAGGGGCGGGGTTAAGTGAACAGTATTCATACGAATTCATACGAATTGGGAACTCGTAAAATATGTACAATTTAGCCAAAATCGTATGAATTTGTATGAGTGAGATTAAGTGAGAAACCTAGTACTAGTTCACAAAAGTAGTTAAATATATCACGAATATATCGCAAGTATCGCCCCCCTGTCACCAATTAACTTCAAATTTCTCACAGACCTTTGGGGCCATGAGTCCAACATGCTGAGTTTCAATCAACCAATGGCGGCCATTTTTTTTTTTTTTTGGAGATACACAAATGTCTTTATAAACACTTGTGGCACATTGGACCAAGACTGTGTAAAGTGTGTGTAAAGACTGTGTAATTTTTATGTTGATAGGACAAATGATTGTGTAGGTATAACAATTTTTATGTTTTTCCCACATATAGTGCCACCAAGTGGCCAAGCTCTGTGATTTTTGCCCTGTAACTTTAGATTGAGCTCTTACATAAGTGTCCTGAGTTTGGCGAAGATATCTCATTCCGTTCAGGAGTTACAGGCATTTTACTAAAAGTGGCCCTGCCCCTTTCGAACGTTTTGGTGTCCCTTTGTGACGATGAGTCGAAAGTTAGACTTTTTTTAATAATTATTGACATTCACTCTCCAGAGATACTTTCTGCACTGGTTTGGTTCCAATCAGGCGAAAAACCTAGGACTAGTTAAGTAGGTTTTGCAAAAAATCCAAAGTACCCACAAATTTTGCCATGGATTCTAACGACTTAAGCCACTTGAACCTGCGACAGACATTTTAGGAGCTATGAGCAAATTAGTATTTTCGATCACATCGACGTCAGGCCGATTGGGGCGAGCCTTGGTAACATTGTCGGCGGTTTTCAAGTCTCTACGACTTATGGTTTGGTCTGCATAATTAGTTTTACGTGGAGATTGCTGATCCATGACCATTCTAACAATTACAATAGGGCTTCAGCGATATGTGCTTGAACTCCTGAAAGCTAGTTCTTCTGTTAGTTTTAGGGACTAAAACCTGACAAATATCTTGAAATGAAACATCTAAACTAAACAATGTCTTGAGGTGTAGTAACTGTGGTATAAATGGTATTTGACTTATAAATATGTATTGATGTGACAAAGTAATTAAATCTGATCCCTGATCTAGTCATTGAACTCTCATAGAGTCTAAACAGCAAGCAATGCAATGCGACAAAACTAGAACACTGCTGTTATGCCCAAAGAAAGATGTCTACACTGCAAGTGTGTGATATAACTTGTCACACACAATGTACAACAGGGCAGTGCCATGTCATTACAAACACTTCAGGGTCAGGGTTTTTTTAGTTGCATTGTTCAGGGACATGCCTCATTCTCAGAATAAATGAAATCAAATTTGAAAGTTTTACCCTTGACTTAAAATTTCATGATAGCTTTGCATGCTATCTTTGTTCACTTAATTGACCTCACTAGCAGTGAGCCACATATACAGCTTATGCAATCTTCCATGCTTTTAGAAATATCGTTGCACATTTGCATTGTCTGATCCTATTCTAAATCCAGCAAACACAAAGTCTCACTAGTGCTGACATGGGAATTCAAACGGCGGTGCAAAAGTACTGCTAAGAGGCACTGCTCCTACACACTGATCAACTGTCAAGTCGAGCACTCCTAAGCCACTGTTGCTAGGTTACACAGAGGAAGTCTGCACATATAAATTTTTACCTTGATTCAAACAACCAAAATTTTGCAGTACACAGTTGTAATTTTGTGTGAGTTATACTGAGCGTATACACAAATCATCTAACATATAAAGAGGTCTTAGGTGGTGAAGAAAGCGGTGAAGGGCTTAGACAAACTTTCTAAGCCTTTTTTTCTCTGTTTTTTTTGTTTTGTTTTGTTTTGTTTTCTCAGCCAATATATGTTCTCACAAACTCTGAAGCAGTTTGTGCATGATGTATCATTGCAATCAATATATGAGTAAATGTGCTTTATATAACATGCAAGCAAGCTTTCAGCTGTCCAGATTGTAACTGACAACATCTTGCAAGAAAAACTAGGACGTAAAGAATCACTTCTGGCATGAAACACATTTCATCTCTTTAGATTTAACATTCATCTGGCAGTAAACCTCTTATTACAGCAGTTTGCATGAATGTTCCTCTTGTATGAAGCACAGACTTATCTAAATTTAGCTGAAAACAAGTGTAAAAAATCTAATAAGACAAGAAGTGTAAGCAATAGGTCCTGCTTTTGTTTCTGAGTTAGGTGTGAATATCAATACAACAATATAAGAATTATAAGAATATACAAATTCTAATATTTATTTATTTATTTATTTATTTATTTATTTATTTATTTATTTATTTATTTATTTATTCTATTCTATTCTATTCTATTCTATTCTATTCTATTCTGTTCTATTCTGTTCTATTTATGGATAAATGGAAAGATGATGGATGAAAAAGCAGGTGAAATAATTGTATTTGTATTTAAGTTCTGTCGTGTGTACTGATTTGCCTTTTTCATGAATACTTGCAAAGGATAAAATAAAATTAGTTTAAACTTCAGTAGTCTGATTTAATAAAATAATAATAAAAAAACATGTATGCAATCATTTAGAAATAATAATAATAATAATAATAATAATAATAATAATAATTATTATTATTATTATTATTATTATTATTATTATTATTGTTGTTGTTGTTGTTGTTGTTGTTGTGAATTTTTTATCGCACTGGCAAATCAACCTAAAAAGCAGGTAAAGTATTATTATTTTTAAATACTTAACTGTTTTGTTTGTTTTTACTGTTTTGCCTTTTTCAATAATTTTTGCAGACGATGAAAGAAAATTTGTCTAAACCTCAGTAGTCTGATGTGATAAGAAACATCAATTTATTGATTTTACTTACTTACTCACTTATCTGCATAGCCATTTGCGTAATCCCTAGAATTAGAAATTAGAAAATTAGAAATTGTATTGTTTTAGATTTTACTGGAAAGCACGGTAATGTTTTTTTCTTTTTTTTTTCTTTTACAGTGCAGTATTTGCAGTTGAGCGCCAATAATTGTAAACATGATCAAACATAGAGTCACAGCACTTTTCTTCATCTCAACTATAAATAAATGAATAAATAAATAAATAAACAAACAGCTAGAAGGAAAATGGCTTATTGATCTTCATGCATTGTCTCGTTAATTATGCTGGTGGTGTAGATTTCATCTAATCGATGTTAGGAGATGCATCTTTATTCTTGTGTGTAACTTATTACTGTCTGAGAAATACAAGGCTGCACCGCAATTAGAGCTCTAAAGCACTCGCCAATCAATAGTCAAGATGTATGTCCAAGACTTTCGGAAGCAAAGCGCTGAGAAAGCCACAGTGCATATTCTCCAGGCTAAAGGCTAATCTGCCTTAGTGCTGAGAAGTCCTTCACTAGATTTTGCTTCAATGGTTGGGGTTAATAACTCTCACGACCCAAGCTTTGTCTCAAATGGTTGGGTTCAGGAATATCTGTTTAGTTAGAGCTACCACTTTTTCCCTTTATAGATTGGTTGCCAGTCTTTGATTAGAGGTTTCTCACTGTTCAAAGCCCACAGCTGAAGTCTATTGGCAAAGTAAAGCCAAGCTCTACAAGAGTGAAGAATGTCACCCTGGACACACTTAAAGACTTTCACGTTTTTGTTTTCTGTCGTGTTGGTGCGTACACAACATAACTGATTCCACAAATAAATGCTCAAAAACTCACAAACATAAAAATGGGAGAATATATTCCTGACAACAATTCATCATTACTTATATATTTTGGTTAATCCTGAGTACCAATGTATTTTAAACGTTGCATTCTTTCTGTCTCTCAAAGTTCCATTGACTGTTGTTTTCCTACTGTTCTCTTGTTTGTCAGACAATGCACACACTTTACAACTGGTTGACCTGACACATTTCAAACTGGATTGGAACACGGTTCATACAAGATTCATAAGATGTTTCAAACCAGATTTCAAACTGGATTAATCACTGTTGATACAACAATTTTAGACAGGGTTCAACCAGATTTCAAAAGAGGTTTTAAACCAGATTTCAAATAGGGTTTATACCAAGATTTTAAACTAGATTTGGTTCATACAAACAGATTTCAAACCAGACATTAAGTTTCATACTAAATTTCAAACTGGTTTCAAATTAGATTTCCAGCAAGTTGCAAACTGGATTAGAACAATGCTCATTTAAGATTTTAAACAGGTTTCACACCTTAATCAGGTTTCACATCAAATTTAAAACATTTCAAATTGTTTTTAAAGCCAGATTTAAAAACACAAAAGTTTCAAACCAGATTTCAAACTTGATTCAAACACTGTTCATACAAGATTTCAAATGAGTTTTAAACCAGATTTTAAATAGAGTTTATACCAAGATTTTAAACTATATTTGGTTCATACAAACAGTTTTCAAATCAGACATCAAGCAGATTTCATACCAATTTTCAAACTGGTTCCAAATTAGATTTCCAGCAGGTTGCAAACTAGATAAGAACAAAGTTCATTTAAGATTGCAAACAAGTTTTAAACCACATTTCAAATAGGGTTCATACAAAATTTTAAACCAGTTACAAGCGATATTTCAAAACTGATTTCATACTAGATTCTAAACTGGATTCAAACAGGTTTCAAACAGAGATCAAGCAGGTTTTATAACAAATTTTGAAATGGTTCCAAATTAGATTTTGCACCAGGTTTCAAACTGAATGTGAAAAAAAGTTAATACATGATTTCAATCAGTTTTCAAACCAGATTTTAAACAGGTTTCATGCCAAATTGTGTTCAACGGCAGAAAAAAAAATCTAATTTGATTCAAAAATAGCTTATACAATATTTCAAACAAGTTTGAAACCAGATGTTAAATAGGGTTCATATCAATTTTAAACCATTTTTTTAAACAGGTTTCATACAATTTTTAACAAATTTCAAACCGGATTTCAAACTAGATTCAAACAGAGATTATAAAAGATTTCAAACTGATTTTAAACCAGAATTTAAACAGGTTTCAAACAAGATTTTAAAGGTTCAAAGCTTTTCAAAGACAATTAAAACCAGATTTTAATTAGGTTTCAAATGTGTTTCATAAAATTTCAGTTAGGTTTTAATTGTGTTTCATTTAAACTACATTTAAAATAAATCCAAAATCTGCTGTAGTGTCTGCAACTAGTTACTGCAAACCTTTGAAATCTTTGAAATCAAAGATGACAAGCTTGAGTCTTGTAGTGTGTGCTTATTTTAAGATTGTTCTTAGAATTGCTAGTTATGAAATTTGTTTTGATCAATTATTCCCAACAATACCATAATGCAATGTACAATACAGCCTAAAATACAGCTATTCTTATTCTTGTTCTTATAAATGTAAAGATCTACAATATGGCTGTAGTTATAGCACAGTATGCCATACAATAGTAGAATAACAAAGAGTGGAGGTTGTAACAAACTGTGTTTATGTGTCTATTCTCTGAGGAGTTCTGTTATTATCTTGTCCATCACTAAGCGTATCAGGCTGTCCTGGTTGGTGGACATGTTCTTCTATATCTGCTACAGTTTTTACAGGCAGATGAAGTGTCCATAAATCACAGAGTGTCCTGCAGCAAGACTGAGATTATGTTTAGCTTAATACCCCAGTTATAAATCAACACTGCTGACTGGACCAGACAACACTTTTTTTTTCTTTCTTTTTTTGTGTCTCGCTTTCTATCTATTATTTTTTGGACATTGATGGATGTCTGTATTTTATAGAGATACAAAGTAATGGGCCCTGACAAGATAATATATAAAAACTAGACAGAAGCATGTCACACTGACAATAAATAAACATGGTAAAAAATTAACTCCGAACAAAAACATGCATGTAAGGTTGCAAGGTATTACAGCACAAAATCTGCGTATTAAATTACAAACCACCTGCAAAACTGGTTAACAAGGCGCCAACTGCGCTCAAATTAAATTGTGCTGTGCCATGAGTATTTATGCAAATTAAGCCATTCTCAGTCTTTTTATGTAAATTAGGCTTATTACAGATCGAGCCTCAAAAGTTATGTGGTGCAATTAACGTTGCAAATTTTTTTTACGTTTTTGTAGATGTTTTAGCAACCATAGCAGCAGGAATTTAAATGATAGAAATATTCATTTTAACTGGACATATACGCTATAAAATTTGTATTCGCAGGAATGTAATTTATTTTATTCTAAATTATAATTTATTATAATATTGTTTTTAGGCAGCTTGGCTTGGAGTGTTAGTCTGTCATGTACTGTTTGCGTTAAAATGACTATGTTTGTATATGTCTTTCTCTGACATTTGAACATTATTAGAATTATTTACCAAAGGAAACATGTTCTGATGAGGATAAAGGTGGCATAGACTAAAACCCCAGTAAATACATCTATATTAAGGTTAAATATCATATATAAAACCAAGTAAAGAAAATGCCCTGAAAAGCCATGTCTGAAAAGCTCTCAGGAACTCATTAAAGAATGTTCATAAGTTTTCACACCCTTGTCCCTCCTGAAATGTTCCTCAACTTCACATCACATATGCATGATAGTGAAAATATTTGAAATATGTTTGCATTTTTAATGACATTTGGCATGTAATTTAGTGAGGTAATTTGGCCTTTACATACTGTATGTATACTTATACAAGTCTCCACATGAAGGTAAAGAAAATACCTCTTCACTCAACAAATTAAGCACAGTGATGTTGTTGCTTTGAATGGAGGCTTGGGTTAATGAGCATTTAGATTCAGCTTGTTCATGCCAATCAGACTGTGGCGACCCACACTCTTCTTTCATTTGTGTGAGTGCGGTGACTACAAAACGGTAAACCAGATGAACAAATGCCATTACAAAACAAGTAGCAAATTAGTAGCTCCACCAAGAAGCCCCTTGGTACAGTTTATAGTTTTAATCAACCTTACACCAGACTGTTAGACTGTTGTTTTAAGCTAAATATATTGTTTATAAATGAGGAAATATGCATTCAGTTCTTGCTGTAATAATGTTGTATTCTATATCTTTTTATATAATGTGTCTCTTGTTTTTACTGTGGAACAATTGTAATGTTTGGTAAGCAATATAGTGTTACAATGACGGCAACAGAATTTTGCTTTATCTCTCATTATAAGGCTATAAATTATCTTTTAGATTTTTAGGCTTGGGAAAAGGTGTAGTTGCTCAGCAGGGGATCTTTTGATGTTTCCCAGCATGCCCCTGAGCAAGGTACACAAGCCCAAGTTGTTGTAGTGGCGTAATGGTTGGCAGCCCTGCATGCATGCTTAATAAAAAGAATCCTGACGTAAACCTGATTACAACGGGCTATTAGCAAGCACACATATTTTATTGTAAATCTGCAGGCGTGCTTAACTTTTAACAGATGAACACTGTGTACTTTAGTTTAGCTGAGCAAAACAGAACAAACATCACAGGTCTGGAAAATGTTGCATTAAGGCATGAAATGCATTACGACCTCAGTCTGAAAGGAGAGTTTGCTTTAGGGCATTTCATAGTGGAGCCAAATTCCAAAAGACTGTCCCAAATGAAGACTATCCACGCTTTGATGAAATTTGCACAAAGTTGCTCTTTAATCAATTCCTCACTAACAGCTACTCCGCCATTTAGCACTCAATACACACAGGCAGTGATTTACTAAAGCTTGTGTAGAAACACAAACTTGATAGCTTCCACTAAAATTACCAGAGATGAACTGCTAATGTAGTCTATTGAGGATTATAGCTTTCAGATCTGCAAAATTGGGCATCGGTCATTTTTTGCAGATTTTCTTTAATGAATAAGTTAGCAGTTGTGCCATAACGAATGCAAACATAACTCAACAACTACATTTTTTGGTCACATTAAACTTACTTTACATTTTTATGAATTGGTAGCAAATTTGCATGAATTTGTACACTCTGGTTCATACATGTTTGTAAGATCTGCTTACACCCCACTGAAAAGTAAGATTAGGAGTGGACATTCGTGTTAAATAAATAAATGAACAAACTGATACAAAATCACTAGTGAAATATTTATGTTTTAAGATCTGATAAAAAAAATATATATATATATATATATATATATATATATAAACAATGTTGAGAAGTATTATTAAAAAAGTTTGTTTGGTAAATTACTACAGCTTCAGCGTCACATAATACTTTAGAAATTATAATAATATGCTGATTTAATGCTCAATTATAATAACAATGTTTCTTATTGTTATCTGTTATCAAAAACTGTTTTTGCTGCTTAATATTTTTGTGGAAATCATGATATTTTGGATGAATAGACAATGGATGGGTGAATAGAAAATGAATGGGTGGATGGATGGATGGATGGATGGATGGATGATGAATAGAAAATGTATAGGTGGATAGAAAAAATATGGATGAATGGATGGAAAATAGACGGATAGGTGGATGGATGGATGGATGGATGATGGATGGATGGATGCATAAACAGAAAATGGAAGGGTGGATAGAAAAAAAAGATGGGTGATGGAAAGTAGAAGGAAGGATGGATGGATGATAGAAAATGGATGGTGGATAGAAAAAAGATGGATGGATGGATGGATGGATGGATAGAAAACTGATGGGTGGACAGAAAAAAGATAGATGGATGGATGGAAAATAGACAGATAAAAAAAGATAATTGGATGGATGAATAGAAAATTGATGGGTGAAGAGTGGATAGAAAAAAGATGGATGGATGGATGGAAAATAGACAGATGGATGGATGCATGAATAGAAAATGGATGGGTGGATGGAAAAAGATAAATGGATGGATGAATAGAAAATGGATGGGTGGATAAAAAAGGGTGGATAGAAAAAGGATGGATGGATGGATGGATGGATGGATGGATGAATAGAAAATGGTTGAGTGGATAGAAAAAAAAGATGGATGGCCGGACATTTTTTCAGGTTTCTCTTATAAATGAAAAGTTCAAAAGAACAACATTTATTTGAAATAGAAATCTTTTAAGTTATAATTGTTTTTGTGGTCACTTTCAACATTGGTATAAATATAAAAGAGAAAAAAATTGAGCCCAAAATCATATTAGAAAGATTTCTGAAGGATCATTTGACACTGAAAACTGGAATAATGATGCTGAAAATACAACTTTGCCATCACAAGAATACATTTTAATTTAAAATCTATTTCAACAATATACTAATATTAATACTAATATTTCTCTTTCTCTTCCAAATAGCTATGAAACGCACACTCCCTTTAATGTTAAATGGTGAATGTTATAATATACACAGAGGAGCAGACATGAGCAGAGGTGTCAGTGACAGGAGAGAGAAATGGCGGGCAACAGAAAGAGGGCAGCGAGAGGAGCAGCTCATGGCAGCTCTGATGGATGGGGCTTGTTAGGAGGCCCAACTGTTAGCTAAGTGACAATGACAGCTGGAAAAGGCCTCCATTACCACTTTTAAGATGTGGCTAAAATCCCCATCAACCCATAGAAGCAGATGTCGATAACCCAGGGCGAGAGTTCTGTCAGCGGTGACAGCAACACATTTTCATCAAGCTAACAGAGCCACACGGCAGATGCTAATGTAGCACGGAGGAAACACTGTAATGCACTATAGTTTTTAGGAGGTCGTGAAAAGACCTTGTAGAGTTGTTGCAGGTTGTGCTTTGCAGAGAAAAAAAAAACATACAGACGCTTTAGCAACCCATATGCTTCTGTGGTCTTTTATGTTCGCCGACAACATGAAAAACAATGTCACTCAACTAAAGGAAGTCTTGCGATGTGAAAGAGTGTAAATAATTGCTTTTTGAAGGCTGCTCTGGTAATTTACATGCAGCTGAATTGGTCGACTCTAATAAAACTAGAACTGCAAGCTGTGAGTTCAGAGGTCAAGTGCTTTGTGTGAGCAGGGACTGTAACAGATGATGGTGAGGAAGTTGTTATCCTTCTATATTTCACTTCAAAAATTATGTAGGTTTCTGTTTACCATTAAACTCAATTCACATACTGTTGTGGTTACAAGGCCACAGCTGTACTCACTGAGCTACCTCCTGAGAAAATGATATATATCTGTGTTTACATGCTACTACTACTTCTGTTTTAAATATTATAACAATAGTCTGTGCTTACAAATTAACTTCTTCCTTAAAACTTAACTTTCTTCTTTAGCACAAATTTTTCCATACAGTTTTTGTGTATATTTTCAGTGTTACATTTTCAAGTATACAAATAAATTTCCTTACTGAAGACACAAAGCAGATCTTCATGGATGGATGGATGGAAAACAGACAGACGGACAGATGGGTGGATTGGTAAAAAATGTATGGGTAAATACAAATAGTATAGATGGAAATACTTATAGATGGAAAAAAAAGACAGATAAATGGATGGATGGATGGATGTAAGACAGACAGATAAATGGATGGTTGGATTAATGGATAGAAAATTGATGGATGGATTGGAAAGGATGGATTAATAGGAAATGGATAGATAAAAAAGGATGGAAATTAGGTGGTTGGATGAATGGGTGTATGGATAGAAAATGGATGGATGGATGGATGGATAAATGGATGAATAAATGGAAAATAGACGGCTGAGTGTATAGGAAGTGTGTATAAAAATAGATGGAGGATAAATGGATGATAAAAATTGGATGGATAGATGGATGGATAAATGGAAAAGGATTGATGGATCAATGGATAGATAAAAAATGGAAGGGTGTATAAAAATAGATGGAGGATAAAAAATAAATAGATGGATGGATGTTAGAAAATGGATGGATAGACGGATGGATGGATTGATGGATGGATAGAAAATAGACGGATGGATGGATGATAGAAAAAGGATGCATGTATGGATAAAAAATAGAGGGATAGATAGATAGATAGATAGATAGATAGATAGATAGATAGATAGATAGATGGAAAACAGACAGACGGATGAACTGATGGATAGAAAATAGATGCATGGATGGATGGATGGATGGATGGATGATAAAAAATGGATGGATGGATGGATGGATGGATGGATGCAAGGTAGACCGACGGGTGAATGGATGGATGGATGGATGGATGATGGATCGACTGATGGATAGAAAATTGAAGGGTGTACGAAAATTAGACAGAGGATAAAAAATAAATGGATGGATGGATGGATGATAGAAAATGGATGGATGGATGAATGGATGAATGCATGGATGGATGAATGGATGGATGGATGGAAGACAGACAAACTAATGAAGTGATGGATAGAAAATAGACGGACGGATGGATGATAGAAAAGGAATGGATATATGGATAAAAAAATAGATGGATGGAAAACAGATAATGTAAAAAAAAAAAAATATATATATATATATATATATATATATATCAAATTAGAACAACTCTAGCATTTCCCCGGTGGCCTTAGCCATTTTGGACTTCATTGTATAATAAGTTTATAATTTTCATTCTTGTCTGACTCTTAATAAGCAGAGGCGCAATTTTGTTTTAATCATCACTGGACAAGCTGGGGCTTGTCTCAATGCAGGAAATTAGTTTTGGAAAATGTTTTCGGCACATGACAAGTGGCTGCTGTTCACTTAGTGTGGCCTGAGAATCTTGTCTTCATGATCGATTTGTTGAGCAGTAAAGTCAGATCTAAGACAAGGCCAAATGTTGTCAAGACTACTGTTGTAGACGCATTCGAGAGCAAAGCATTTGTTTTGATCTAGCTTGAGTTTCTCAAGGTCATGAGCTCTTAAAAGAATAGTTCACTCACAAAATGAAACATTAGCTCAAATTGACTTACCCTCAGGCCTCACCCTCCGAGTTGGTTTCTTCATCAGAACAGATTTGGAGAAATTTAGCATTACATCACTTGCTCACCAACGTGTCCCCTGAATGATAGTCCAAAGATTACAATAATCCAAAAGTAGTTCACACCGCTCCAGTCGATCAACTAACGTCATGAGAATCTGCATCCATCTGCATGTTTGTAATAAACAAATTACTCATGAAGATATTTGCAACTTTAATCCATTTCTTTGAGCTAAGATCCAATCCATAATAACACTTCCTCCAGTAAAAAAAGTACATTCCTTGTTGTCCTCTGTTGTCCATCTTGGATGGCCTGAGGGTGAGTATATTTTCAGCAATTTTTTTTATTTTTGGGTGAACTATTCCTTTAAAGAGTTTTTTGTATTCCAGACACTTCAGGCTGCCAGTGTGCACATATTAAAACACTGTACAAAGATTTCCTATGGGAAATCATGCACATTGCTAATCAATACTAAAACATATTAGGACCTATCACGTTGAAACCTTGAGCCTTTGAACGATGAGGACACACAGTGTGCTGCTGGCCCTCGGGAAACTCCATTACCAAATGCGCAGGCTGAATGGAGATGTCAGACACACACGCACACACACACACACACACACACACACACACCGATAGTCCAGCTAGGATGAGCAGATGAAAAGATTTGTTATGTATACATCATTTTTATGTCAGGCTAGAAAGGGACAAATTAAACCATTTCGCAGAGATGTCGATATTACTGCCGATGCTGGGAAATGTAGAATGTGACTCTGCAGGCAAAACCAGATTTAATGAATAGTGCAGCAACCGAAGCCCGGATCTGTTCCCGTATCACTTTATAAATGAGCCGGGATGAAAAAGACCGTGCTTGATGAAAGACTTGCACCTACGAGACGTGTTTTCCTTTACATGTTTTCAGGAACGGATTGATAACCTGCTGTAAATGGTGTGCTTTTAATAAAGCAAATGAATGTGGTAAAACATTGAAAAAAGAGAGATGAAAGAGAATGACATAATCAAGGAAAACAAGGTTGTACCCATGTATGTTTTTTTAGGATTCTGGTTGTTTCCTTGTGGTTCCTCCAGCCAAATTTTCACTGATCCTTTTCCATTTTTTAAATCTTAACTGAGTTAACTGAAAAAACAACGTTTGTTTCTAGTTTCTGCTGTATGCAAACATTTGGTCTGGGTGTAATATATTTGACTTGTTACTAACATGAAACGTTAAGCATTTTCAGATGCTCAAACCACCAAACTTGTCCAGATTAAAAGCGATGCGCAATCAAAACAGGACGTGCAAATAAAACCATGCCATATCACCTCCACACATTTTTTAAGTATGATGGGTCAGTTACATTATTGGGGCCAAGCACGGATACAATCGCTTGTAGGAAAGTTATGAAATTTGGCACACAGATAGAGGACAGTCTCAAAATTTGGAGTCTCTAACTTAAACTATCTAGCGCCACCAATAGGCCAAATTTACACTAATATTTATGCTAATAACTTTTAAACTTTGAGAAATCATTGATTCCTTGGCTCTTACTGAGTTTAATGCATATTGAAATTAAAATTTCTACGGGTCAAGATTTTTTGCAATTTAGAATTTTGCAAAACAATCTACTTTTTCGTACTCCTCCTAGAAGATTTGTCTGATTTTCACCTAAATTTGCTCAGATCATCTTCAGAAAATTAGCAAAAGCTTTTTGATATACCAATCCATTTTCGTAAAGCGTGTTAATGAATTTGATGAAATTAGTGCAAAAGTGGACATTAGGTTATATCTTCGCACATAAGTAGTTTCGACCCACCTACTAGGCTGGGCAATATGGCAACAATGTAATCTCGATAATTTTTTCCCGATATTGATAACAATATATATTTCGATATATATATATATATATATATATAAAAACTGTTAATGCTGCCAGCTTTAAAAGAGTATTCCAACTATGATTGAAGCCACAAAAGTTTGAGGGTTCATTAATTACATTTTAAAGTATAGTTTATTAACAAAAACAGACTACATATTAGGCCTTAAAAAAAATAAGACAACTTACTAAAATAAATTAAAAACTGGAAGTTGTGACAAAAGAAGGTAAATGAGAGTAAATGTGCAAAATGTAAACATAAAACTGTTGTACACATAATTTGTAAGTAACACAATTACAGTTTTTTTCCAAAAAGACATGTCTGTCTGGCTTTAAGAAGTAGATTAAATGTGCAAAATATAAACATAAAACTATACAACTAGAAATTGCACACAATTTGTCAGAGTTTTACATTTTTTGTCAGGAAGACTACAGTGTCTGGCTTTAAGAGGTAGATTAAGGGGCCGTTCACATGTCGCGGCTAAAACGTGTGGAAAACGCTATGCGTGCCACTTTCTCCTTCTTTCCAAAGCGCTCTGTAGCTTCCTCTCCCATGGCATCTGCCATTGCTAAGCAACCAGGACCTGGACTCTCTATGAAGACGGGGAATTTCTAGCACTAAAAATATCTTGCAGTAGCTATGTTACTAAATGTATTTAAAATGGTTGTTTCGGGAAAGGATAAAGTGGATTGATTGGCTGGTTCTTGTTACATGGACCATTTTGAATTTTGTAGTAAAAAGCTGTTGTTGTTGTTGTTGTTGTTGTTGTTGTTTCTTCTTATAGAAACGCTGATGAGAAAGTTATGAAATTTGGAACACAGATAGAGGACAGTCTCCTCATTAACCACAGCAAATTTGGAGTCTCTAACTCAAACTCTCTGGTGCCACCAACAGGCCAAATTTGCATTCATATTTCTGCTAATAACTTTTGAACCGTGAGTAATCCTCTGATTCCTTGGTTGTGAGCCTTGGCTCTATATCAAATATTAATTAATCCATATTATTATTTATTTTAATTTCAGAAATGTTTAGTTTTAGTAATGTTTTTACATGTGTGTTTCGTTTAGGTTTTATTAGTAATAGTAGCAGATTTAGTTTTTATTTATGTTTTGTTTTGTAGTTATGTAGATATTTTAGAACTTCAACTAAAACTACATCCTGCAAGTTCTGATCATTAGCTGAAATGATGATATATAATATTTGAGGACACCCTTATATATCATTGACCCTTATAATATATGCAGTATAATAGTGTGGGCTTTATATTAACAGTATAATAATCTTAATAACAGTAACATTTCATCTTGTGTTGTTTTGATAGGAAAAACAACAAAAATGTGTCACTGCTGCAGCACTGCTGGCAGTGTGAGTGAACTGTGTGAACTACAGGACAGCACATCCATTTACTGACTCGACCCACCACAGCATTAATTAGTTTTTGGTTTGTATTTGCCTGATACATCATGCCTTTGTTCCTCATATGTTTGCTTTAGTAGCTTAATGGAAGAAATATTCCACATTTGTGTTGTCACATGGTGTTCTGAAGAAAAATAATGAAAATAATAATATTCATCTTCTCTCTCGGTTTTCATCATCTGCGGTATTTGTACAATGCGTTTAAGTTGCTTTCGTGTGTCTCACAATGGCACAGCACTTCCCGAAAGAAGGGTGACCACTGATGCTGGAAACAGACTGAAGGACTCTGGAAACATTGGCAGCTTTTCTAATGGCCTTGGCATGAAGTTGATGCCTCTGTCAATGATTGATTCATTAGTCTTTTAGACATTTCCCCAAAAAGAAAATTCTAGTAAATCCCTCTCAGTCACAGACCTTCAGTCAAATTTATTGTCTTCCCAAAGGCATTTTGTTGTTTGCTTTGGACAGTGAAATGTGAAAGCAACACATCACATTCTGGGGTTCGAGATAAATGTTGTTTTGTACTAAACACTGCTGGAGGCTCATTTCTATTGCTATTCAAAGTAGCTACTGGAGATTTAAACAAACACTTGCATCATGATATTCTTAACATTTTGCTTGATAACAATGTATGTGTACAGATTTTTATGGAAAAGTAATTAAAATCAATAATTTATCAGCTTTGAGTCATACTACAAAGACGTGGATAAATAAATCAATTATGTCAATTATTTACTTGCATTTCTTGATTTAATTCACTGATTACTTTTCAGAAATTATTTTTTTTTATAAGTTTAAAAAGTTTAAGAAGCCTTCAGGCTGCAGATTAGATTAAATTAGTTATTTTTTATTTTATTTCATTTATTTACTTACTTATTTATTTATTTTTTGAGGAAAGGGACAACACTGAAAAGCTGAACAACAACTTGCGTTTGAGATGCTGATTAAGTAACTACTGTACTGTGTTCATTAAGTGAAGGATCTTGGGGTGTTTAAGTTATGATGCCTAATAAACTTTTGTAAATAAATCTAAATTATCAAAATCAGAGTAAATTTAAATGATTTTGTCTTCTGGGAAACATCTAAGTATCTTCTGAAGAACAATAATAATAATAATAATAATAATAATAAGATATTTAGGAGAAATAATAAATATGGACACATTTTCATTCTGTTCAAAAGTCTGTTCAACACTCCTGGCTTTTAATGCACTGTTTTTCCTTCTGAACCATCAGTGAGCGTTTGAACCTTCTGTAATAGTTGCATATGAGTCCCTCAGTTGTCCTCACTGTGAAAAGATGGATCTCAAAATCATACAGTCATTGTTGGAAAGAGTTCAAATACACAAAAATGCTGAAAAAACAAAGAATTTGTGGGACCTGAAGGATTTTTCTGAAGAACAGTAGTCAGTTTAACTGTTCAGGACAAACAAAAGACACATGAACATCTAAAAAAAAAAAAAAAAACAGCTGTCAGGTAACACAGTATTAAGAATCAAGTGTATGTAAACTTTTGAACGGGGTCATTTTTAAAAATTCAGCTATTATTTTCTCTTGTGGACTATATATAACTTTATGTGAATATCTTATTCAGGACAGTACTAAATAAAAAATAACATGCATTTTGAATGATACCTCTTATTTTGGTGAAATAATTAACATTAAAGTCCGCGTGAACCGGAAGTTTGTGACCGATTTTACTTCCGTATTTTGACGTACTTCCGAGAGAAACGGAATATTGAATGAGAAAAGAAGAGGGCGTGGTTTGTTTTTTTCCTACCGCAAACTGATTGGATGTAGTAAAGTAGGCGTTTCATTCAGAAATGGAGGCAGATTTGAACGCAAGTTCATTGTGCTTACTATTAACAGAATTTCCGCTGGCAGCCCTGTATTATGTTTAACGTTTGAAAATATTGCTTGGTAAGTTGTTGTACTTACCTTCAACTTTGTGAGGAGCAGGCCCGTCGCCAAGGGGGGGCACTGGGGGGGCAAACAACTCGACTGAGCATGATCGCAGACTTACTACTGAGGACGACAAATATTAATTTGTTCTGATCTAGCAATAAATATTACTAAGCAAATAATTTAGCTAAAAAACCCAACTAATCTGTAATATGAAGCAAATAACTCAGTGTTTCCATCCACCTGTTTTTAATGCACATTTTGCTATATTGCATAAAAACGCTGGCTGGAAATGTCGAGATGTGCACTGGACTAACCAATGAACCGATCTCTTTGCAAAGCATTTGAAATGCTGGTTTTGTCAATCTAAAAATGCTTGAGCAAAGTCTCAACGTGCTTCGTAATAATTAACTCCCAAAACTGTTCCCACACAACAGACTCCGAAAATGAACCAACATGACCGCGTTTCAATGTTATATCTATATGACCAAAAATGGCATAGCATTTTAAGTTGTTTCTGTTGTTTTCCTATAAGAAAAACAAAATTCTGAGCGATCGCACCGGCGCCTCTTGTGGGAAATATTTGTTTTCATGCCCAATGAGAGATGTCGGTGCGTTTCAGTTTCTCTTTAAATTTGTTTTGGTAAGACTTGTGTTTGTTGTTTATAAAGAATTCCGTTATATAATGTGTGTTTTATTTTATAATTTGTCGGTTTCTTAAATTCGTTTTGATTAGACTTATGTTGTTTATAACAAATGCCATTATAATTTGTTTTATATTTTAATTTGTCTTTTTCTTAAATTCGTTTTGGTTACATTTACATTTACATTTACATTTAGGCATTTGGCAGACGCTTTTGTCCAAAGCGACATACAGTTGGGAGAACATAGAGCGATTCTTCTTAAGGAGACAAACAGACACAGGCAGTGCTATAATACCAGATTTCAAGTGGTGCTTCAAACAAGTACAAGCTAGAAAGGGAAGGAATAAAGTTTTTTTTTGTTTTTTTTTATGGTAACAGTAAATAGAGTTGAAAGAGATGAGTTTTAAGCTGTCGCTTGAAGCTTGTCAGGGAATCAGCATTCCGGATAGGGGTAGGAAGATCATTCCACCAGCCAGGAACAGTAAAAGAAAATGTTCTGGATAGTGATTTCGCACCTCTCTGTGATGGTACCACAAGGCGTCGCTCACTAGCAGATCTCAGAGTTCTGGAGGGGGTGTAGATTTGCAATAGCGAGTGCAGATAAGCAGGTGCAGTAGCTGTGGTTGTCCTATATGCAAACATCAGAGTCTTGAACTTGATATATATGTTGTTTATAACGAATGGCATGATCAGTTGTGATTTGTGGTATAATTTGTATATATAAATATTAATACTATCATTTTTATAGCTTCTCATAATTGTGCCCCCCTATGAAAACAAAATTCCCCCATTGAAGATTTTCTGGCGACGGCCCTGGTGAGGAGACTGATGTGTAGACTGATGGGACAGCCATATCTGTTAATGACAGATATTTCACAAACCCCATTTCGTGTTGTTTAAAATTCTTGAAGCATTCTCTTGTGAAGTGCTTCGAACACAACCACAACTTCTCTGTTATTCCTCCTTCCTCGAAATGCAAAAAATCGAGCCATTGTGACCGCAACCAAGGTGTTTTTTTAAACGGGGTTCAGTTGAAAACAGGGTTTCAGGAGAACCACATCCTAACATGCACCTCCTCAACATTTCTGTTAGTTAAGTGGTTTTTCCTCAGCGTGCTGTCAAAGCTCATGGGGCGGCACTGACAATTGGAGGGACATGCTTAGGCTCTTGCCTATGGTCAGGCTGACGTCATCAGAGAAGTCCTGTCGTTTCAGAGGGGAGGAGCATTCTCAGATTTGGATTAAAGATTATGAAGGCAAACTAATTTTTCTTTTGCGGATTGACTTGCACGGATGAATTCTTCACCTCAAAAAGAGCAACGTGAGCTAGCAAAATTAATATAGTCAATTTTGATTTCGTGCCGACTTAAAAAAAAAAAAAACTCCCACTATAATCAATGAAGCTGTGAATTTAATCTCTCATTTATTTTAAATCTCTATTTCATTGTTTATGATGAGGTAATTTGTTTGCACACAGAATTCAGTCAATAAGGGTATGAGCACTTCTCAAAACTCTGGCGTTTTCAGCGCTGACTAATCTAAATGCATCTGATTGGCCATTGCATTCAGAAGTTTTAATGTGTAAATTACTCACCCTCATGTCGTTCTCGTCAACCTGTAAAACCCGTCATCTATGGAACACAAATTAAGATATTTTTGATGAAATCCAAGAGCTTTCTGACTCAGACAGCATAGAAAGCAACGCGACTGACACGTTTAAGACCCAGAAACATAGTAAGGACTCAAATAAAATAGTCTATGTGACATCAGTGGTTCAACCGTAATGTTATAAATCTTTGAGATTATTTTTGTGCACAAAGAAAAACAAAAGTGATGCCTTTTATTCAATAATTTATTATCTTCCATGTCAGCTTTTGAAGCATATTCACGACAGTACATGCAGGGTCAGAAAGATTTCATCAAAAATTCAGAAGATGAACAAAGGTTTTACAGGTTTGGAAGACATGAGGATGAGTAATTAATGACGGAATTTTCATTTTTGGGTGAACTATCACTTTAAGTTACATTATAGACATTGTCACTGTACTTAGTTTTTTTTTCTTTTTTTTTCAGCAGGGTTTTTGCAACACTGAGCACACTGAACAAACAGTAGGCCTGCTATTGTTTTGTTCCTGGATGATTTCAGTGTTTTTGAGGAGACTGATTGAGTAAATGATTCAGTGACTCATTCTAAAAGACACTGCGCTCTGATTCACAGGGTCCCTACATGTTCACTTCTTTCCTCCCTTAGCATGGACTATTTGTTTACTTCAATTAAGAAAAATGTTTATTCGTAAAAAACTCTGCAGTGCTTGAGTTGCAAATAAATTAGGCCTTTAAGCCATGACGCACAACATAGTTTTGCAATTAAATTGAATATTACCATACATTCATTCATGATTCTGTACTTTATTATTAATTTAATAAATATAATGTCTTGTTTCAAAGTGCTAAACAGGTGATGAGAGTCTGAATTGCATCTACAACAGTTTACTATCAAGATAGCAGAATTAGCTTATTGCTTTCCTCTCTAAAATGTTCATACTTCAGTACTACTTTCCACTTTATAATTTGTGGGAAACTTCAAAATCTAAGAGAGCTTTGAAAGAAAATTTAGAGCTTTGATCTTTCTCAAAGGATTAATCCGACACAGCATGCAACCTTTCTTTAGCCTTTTTTTTTTTTTTTTGTGAAAAGGAGAAAATCTAATCTGTTAGAAGCTTAATGTATCTCACATATTCACAATCCGAATGGCACTTTTGCTTTATGAGCAGCTGTGCCTGTATTCTATAATTAAGCCTCTATTACTGTCGCCCCACTCCTGTATTAGCTGTCAGATCTCATCACTTTGCAGAGAAAAGGTCAAAGACTCTACAGCAAAGAGCACTGGAGTTTTAGTCTGGTTTAGTTGACTTGTTCATATCAGAGTTAGGGCTCCCTGTGGTGCAGCTTAGCCTGGTGAAAATGTGTTTACAAGTCCCAGTAAAGTCACCGCTTACTGTCTGGAAGCACACCTGCCCCTTTAGAGATGGCCTTTACACATGTAGAGCTGTCAAGCATCAAGACCAGTCAGAAAGAGAGTGGAGTGGAACAAGGTGGGCAGGTGTCATTTCTGCTGACTGCTCCAGAGGGAAAAAAGCACACACGGTCACACATGAGCACACACAGACACACACACACATCTGGAGTGGTGCTATAATACCTGGAGAAAGCTACCTGCTGGAATTCACATTCATCTCAGTAGCAGCTAGTTCTGACTCGTGCAAGTATGCAATTTGAAAGCTGCCATCTTTGTTTATGGGTACTATGTTTCGGACGTAATCGCGCTGAAGCTGAAGGAAAATGAGATTGTGACAAAGTTGACTGGCTGAACAAATGATTCTTATGAACGATTATTTTTAGTGACTCAGTTGATTCATAACAAATCACTTTTATGAACTGATTCTTTTGAATCATTAAAAATATATTTTTTTACTATACTTTTTAATGGGAGTTTATGGCCCGGTTTCACAGACAGGGCTTAGCTTAAGCCAGGACTAGGCCTTAGTTAAGTTATTTAAGCAGCTTTTATAAAAAAATCTAAGGAAATAATATTTTTATTCAGCAAGTAAACACGTTTATAATAACAACATAATAAAATTAAAATAATATATTAAAATAATAATGTTATAATTTATAATAATATAATAAATGGTGTTCTTTTGAACTTTCTCTTCATCAAGGACTCCTGGGAAAAAAAAACAAAAAAAAAAAAACACAAAAAATCTTCCACAAAAATCTTAACCAGCACAACTATTTTTTTTAACACTGACAATAGTGTTTACTTGAGTAGCAAATCAATATTAAACTGATTTCTGAAGGATCATGTGACACTGAAGACTGGAATAATGAATCTGAAAATGCAGATTTGATCACAGGAATATATATATATATATATATATAATTTATTAAATAATTAAATGTATTTATTTATAGAAATATATTAAAATGGAAAACACTTATTTTAAAGAGCAATATATTTTACAATAATTATATAGTTTTACTCTACTATAGATTAATTAAATACAGCCTTTGTAGAAAAGACTTTGTTCAAAAACATTAAAAAATATCACCAATCCCAGATTTTTCAACAGTATACGCAAATTGGATATTGTAATTATATAAATTTGCTCAAATTAATATATAATTTGCAGAATGTTATTGAATTGGATTCAAACTGAATCAGAATCAAATGCTTGTGACACACAATTCACACCAAATAAAACTTTTAATTTGTTTAAAAACGAGACACTGAAAACAAAGAAGAGACCAAGAGAGAGAGCTGAGGCATTTTTTACTCTGAATGCTTCTTAAATCACTCTAGCAGTGACTAATTATGAAGGTGGCACATGCATGAGGGGCTGCTGAAACTGTGTTCTGACCTTGGAGGTTGTGTGGCTGACAGTGTGGGGAACAGACAGCAATTACATGAGCCTCGAATCAACGCTGGTGCCTCAGAATAGACTTGGCATTCCACCGCTGACTACTGAGTGCTCAATCCTGTGAAGTCAGTCGTGGTTTAGATGCTCTCTGACAGGTGAAAGTGAGCGAACACAGAATAGGAATGTGGATTAAATGCTGTGAATAGTGAAGGATGATACACAGTGGGGTTTACAACAACTAGTGAAAATGTCTGTTTTTTATTGTTAAATATATTTGTTGCCAATTTGATTAATGACCTGGAAATTTCTTCATTTTCATTGTAGCATTTCTCTACTTTTTAATTAGAGTTTAAATGGCAAATTTGCAATGTTATCTCAGACTTTTGGAAATGTATATGGCACCTATGCAGCTCAAAAAATGTTAATATCATGAAAAAGTTAATTTTTTTATTGTAACATTTCAAAAACTGAAACTTTCATATATTCTAGATTCATTACTTGTAAACTAAAATATTTCAAAAGTTTTTTGGATTTAATTTTGATTATTAGAACTTACAGCTCATGAAAGTCAAAAATCCAGTAACTCAAAATATTAGAATATTTCCTAGTATCAATCAAAAAACGGATTTGCAAAACAGAAAAGTTCAAGTTCTTTAAAGTATGTTCATTTATGCACTCAATACTTGGTCGGCAGCACATAAATGACTTGCTCCTAGCACAAATTACAGCATCAGTGAAGTGTGGCATGGAAGTGATGACTGCTGAGGCACTATTGAGCCTTCAGATCGTCTGTATATTGTTGGATCGACTGTTTCTCATCTTTCTCTAGAAAATATCCCATAGATTCTCAATGGGGTTTAGGTCAGGAACGTTGGCTGGCCAATAAAGCACAGTGATATCATGGTCAGCAAACCACTTGCAAGTGCTTGTTGCACTGAAGGGCAGATGCTAAAGTCCTGCTGTAAAAGGAAATCATCACCTTCATAAAGCTTGTCAGCAGATGGAAGCATAAAGTGCTCCAAAATCTCCTGGTAGATGGCTGCATTGACTTTTGGCACTGACTTCAGAAGCTTCACACTGGACTTCAAGCAGCTTAGATTCTGTGCCTCTCCAGTCTTTATCTGAAAAGAGGACTTCAGACCACTGAGCAACAGTCCAGTTCTTTTTCTCCTTAGCCCAGGCAAAATGCTTCTGACGTTGTTTCTGTTTCAGAAGTGGCTTGGCAGTCCTTTTACTGAAGACGTCTGAGTGTGGTGACTCTTTATGTGCTGATTCCGGCTTCATTCTACTCCTTGTGAAGCTCCCCCAAGTGTCTGAATCAGCTTTACAAGCTTGTGGTCATCCCTGTTGCTTGTGCACCTTTGTCTACCCAATTTCTTCCTTCCAGTCAACTTTGCATTCAATATGTCTTGATACGTCACTCTGTAAACAGCCACCTGATTCAGTAATGACCTTCTGTGACTTATTCTCTTTGTGGAGGGTGTCAATGATTGTCTCCTGGACCATTGCCAAGTCTTCCCTATTAGTGTGTTTTCAAATAACAAGAGATACCTGGAATTTATACTATAGGGATGGTCATTTAATGAAACTCAAATAAAAAATTCTAATAGTTTGAGATACTGGATTTTTGATTAATAATTTACAATTTTTCTCTAAATCCATCTAACATCTTTCTTTAAAAAGTATTTTGTGATGTATAGATTTCTATGTAAGTACTGGTACTTCTTGGGCTGAGGGTTGGATTTTAGCGTGTTTGAAGTAAATGTATGTGATGGATATATAATATGTGTTGAGAGCATTCACTCAGTATCTATATCTCATTTCTGAGTGAAATGGCTTTTAGCTGGTTTTGAATCTGAACTCTTCATGTGTGTGTGTGTGTGTGTGTGTGTGTGTGTGTGTGTGTGTGTGTGTGTGTATATATATATATATATATATATATATATATATATTACATCCCCCTTTCAGAATTTACAAAATGGTAATTATTTGACCAAAATGAGAGGGATCATACAAAATGCATGTTATTGTTTATTTAGTACTATCCTGAATAAGATATTTAACATAAAAGATGTTTACATATAGTCCAAAAAAGAAAACATTAGTTGATGACCTGGGTCAAAAGTTTGCATCCCCTTGATACTGTGTTCTTACCCGATTGATCCACAGCTGTTTTCTTTAGTGATAGTTGTTCATGAATTCTTTGTTTGTCCTGAATAGTTAAACTGCCTGCTTCTCTTCAGAAAAATCCTTCAGGTCCCACAAATTCTTGGTTTTCCAGCATTTGTGTGTATTTGAATCCTTTCCAACAATGACTGTATGATTTTGAGATCCATCTTTTCACACTGAGAACAACTGAGGGACTCATATGCAACTATTATAGAAGGTTCAAACGTTCACTGATGCTCCAGAAGGAAAAAAAAAAAAAAAAAGAGAGAATTTGAATATCATGGTAAATTTAACTTAGTTATGTTTCCCAGAAGACAAAATAACTTCTGTAGCTTCTGAAGGAATGAAAAAGACGATATTTAGACAAAATAAGAAAAATTTATACAACTCCATTCTGTTCAAAACTTCCCCCCTCTTAATGACATTTTCAATAATAAGACATTTTGTGAAGGATCATGTAATACTGAAAGGAGAGATTCGGTGAAAGCGGTGTGTAAAATCATATCAATTCAGTCTAAAAACTGTTAAGCCATTTTTCCTAGTTAGTTACTGCATTTTGCCTTTGTAAGGCAGTATTAGACATTTTGGAAACACTCGTCTAAAGCTGCAGTGATTGCAGACATGGTCCCTCTGGAGCAGTTTGGACTGAAGTGCCTTTTTTCATGGTCAAAAAGGTGAAAAGAAATCTCTGTAACTTTTCCAGGCCTTTCTCCACTGAGTTAGCACTTCTGATAGCAGTTTAAAATATTTGTGCTTTCTGTTTCTCTCTTTTCGTCTGTTCCTGGTATCTTTCATGCATGCATAATTTGTTCTCGTTCAATATTTAAAGACCCAATGAAATGAAAAAATAAAGTTTCGTAGTTTATAGTCCACGTCTGTTCCATCTTTGAGGCCATCAATACGCTATTATACAACAGTTCCAGTTCTTTAATCTGATTGGCTGAGAGTGCTGACCTCAAAATTTCCTCCATCAGCAGATCTCTTTGTGTTTGTCTTATGCAAATTCCCACTGCTGTATTACAAAACACTTGTGTATGACAAACACCGGTGTGTCCTGATAAAATTACAGTCATAAATCTGTCCGGTGCTGCTCTAATAATGACAACAGTAAGTGACTTCCATTCGTCTGAGCACTGCTTCAGTTCTGCCCATTCATCAAGGTGAGATACCAGACGAGACATGGAAAATTGCTAGAGTTTGGAAACATAGTCATCTTACAAGAGCATTTGCTGGCACCTTGCATTATGAATGCTGTATCTGGACTTTATATTAGAGAACAGGAATGCATCATGCGTTCTCATAACTGTCTTATACTACACCAGTAACCAAATGCAAATTGTGTTGAACATGATGGGAAATTGTTGCGTTTCCATACAGTTCTAGTGGTCACTATTCACATTATTTTATGTAAACAAGATGATTGAATGTTGTGCTGTTTGTTGTCTACTCAACAGAGATGGAAATGTGTTTGGTGGTTAAAACGGTCTGAGCATTAGGTGTGTCTCATATTTGTGTCACGGCAAGTAAGTGCCAAGTTTCACATCTGTGCTTCGAATGTAAGCCATTCTAATCAAATATATAACCTTTTTTAGTGTGCCAACCTTTTTGAGTCAAATCTCATATCCTGCCTGCATGAGCACCAGCTCATTTCCATATTGATTTATGGCCAACAATCATCTATAAAAGACTGACTCAGTCTCACAATACTAATTCTTCCCCCCTCCAAAAAAATAGACAATACAGTACAGTGATGTCCAGAATGCCCAGGGAGGTTTAACTTTACCTTTTGTCCTCCAAAGCAGTTCCTGATGTTCAGAATCATTAGCTGCCCCAGCGGGTGCTTACTTTAAACAAGCCAAGCTTTGTAGTGCAGGAGATCACATTCTGGAATTGTGTCCATTTAACTGATCAAAGGACAGTTCTACCCAAGAAAGAACAAACTTTCATAATGTGGGGTTTAACAAAACTGATTCACTGTTTATTGTTTTATTTATTTATTTATTTTTCAAAAGTTTGCTAGATCAAAATTATGCATTGAGTTTGATTTGCCAAGTTTATGAAAAAGTTAAAAAAAAAAAACGAAAATCTGTGTGTGTTTGTGTATACATAACTGAGTACATAAACAAATAGTACTATTGATCCTAATTGGACATAATTTATCTAAATTAGGGCTGTCAAGCTATTTGAATTTTGAATTTAATTAATTACATGATATGCTAATCAATGAATTGAATTAACTGCAAAATTCACAAATCTAATCACACATCAATTTTGCTAAGAAATTACCCCCAAATGATCATGTAATTAGATGAGAAGGCTAAAAGTAGTTTAACAATGATAATAAATGGGTATTATTATTATTGTATTTATTTATTTTTTTATTGAATATTGGAATTTGAAATTATTAAAAAATGAATTGAAAAAATGAAAATGAAAAACTGCTAGTAGTCATTCAGGCATTCAATGGCTGATTCATTCAGAAACCTGTAAGTGACTTTCTTTCTGAATGAGTCATTGAATTATTGACTTACTAGATTCATTCAAAAATGTGACTTTTTTCTTACTTTTTCTAATTGCAAATTTGCAATCTTTTTTTACAGAATTGCAAGAAAAAAAGTCAGAACTGTGAGATATAAAAACTTGCATGTGTGAGAAAAAAGTCAGAATTGCAAGTTTGCATCATGCAGTTCTGACTTTATAACTCACAGTTGCAAGTTTGTATCACACAATTCTGAAAAAGTTTTTATCATGCAATTCTGAAAAAAGCCAGAACTATGAGTTTCACCTAATTCACCTAATTCTGAGGAAAAAAAAGGCAGAATTGTGACATATAAAGTCACATTTGTGTGTTTTTATCTATCAAACAATTCTGAGGAAAAAAAAGTCAAAATTGTGAGAACATTTTTTTTTTTTCAGTGGTGAAAATGGGCATCCATACATAACAGTTCTGCTGTAGCTTTAAAAGTTTTTTGTTTGTTTGTTTGTTTGTTTTTGTTGACAAAATTGAGCAAAAACACTGTGTATAAAACTTATTGTTTATTAAAAGTATTTTATAAAATCAGTATCATATATCATGCAGATATTCAGGAGGGGAAAAAAAACACTCTTGCTTGTGTAATAACGGTAAACTGTATCATATGATACAAATATAATACCATGCAAGGGCATTTTTTGCCCTCATATCCTGAATTTGAGGACATATATAACTGCATTCCAATAGGCAACATCATGCAGCCACTCATCATCCTGCATCATGTTCATCAGCCACTGCATGCAATGTAAAATGACGTAATGCATTAATTTTAATGTTATTTATTTATTTTTTCATAAATAACCCTTAAATGCATTCCTCAAGTCATTAGCAACCGTCATTCACTACCCTCTCCCTCCTTAGTTTTTTAAAATTAGACATCAAGCTTTTTAGTATTCCTCAATCTCTTCAGTATTAACAATATAATAATTAAAAAAAAAAATAAAAGAGTCTCTACAGTGATCCGAGGTATGTAATAGTGTAAGTATTTTTATTGCGCAAAAATAATTAAATATCTAATGACTCAGTAAGTGCACTTCACTTTTATTCCTCAAGGTGGCCTTGTTAGACAATGGTAACATGATGTTTCACTCATAATAAAAAGAATATCATCAGTAAAACTTGAACTTGCTTGAATGGCTGCAAAGCAATTACTGTGTCACTGTCATTTGCTGGTGGGTGTGGTGAATAAGCTACCAGTGATCAAAATATTGATTTTGAAGTTATTGGAAACAATAGTTTTATGCTATTGCATCAGTTAGAGATCCATCCTTGTTTGATATATAGGCATGGATTGCTAAAGACCCAAAAATGTAATAATTATTGGCGAAACATCCATAGGGTTAACATTTAAGGGTTAACTGCACCAAATAAACACGATAAATCATCTCCAAGCTAAATATGTGATGCAGACGAGCACACTTTTTATCATTTTAAAGAGCCATGTGGCTATTCAGGTTCCTGGACTGATTATACAGTTCCAGTAAAGTACGCCAGATTGTGGTAGTGCGGTGTGGAAATTGTATTCAGCACAATTTTTTGGCAGATATGCACCGATTTGCATAAATCCATGGGTGCAAATAAATAGTGCTTTTATCAAATGCGATTCATCTTTGTGAATTCCCTGCTGTTACATTCTGCATTGACACCCACACAAGAAAGACCTCGGATTGTATGGTTAAGCCAGCAACCTCATTAGTCTGTTTAATCTCGTACTCATAAAAGCAGGTCTCTAAAAGCAGACAAAAAGAACAAAAGAGAGGAAATTGATGAGATTAGTTTCCAGGTTGCAACATTCAGCCGTGTTCAGAATGATTTCAGCTTGCTAACCAAATTTGAAATTGCGTCACATAATACCGGTCTGACAATATACAAACGGAGGCTGATTTGTGCCACTCTCTCCTTACAGGCTGCGGGACCAAACACTAGAGGCTGTGCCACTGCCAAGCACGCTCGTTCTGTGAGCTGTGGAACCTCAACACAGATAATGGCACGCACTGGCTGTCTTTCAGAAGAGCAGGGGAAAGTGGGCCACAGCCAACCCTGGGCTATGCAAATCCATCCGCTGTTTGATCTTGAAATCTAATCTCAATAAATTGAAATGTTTCTCTTTCGCTTGCTTTCCTCTTTTTATTATTTTCTCCTTTTCGCCTTTGCTCTGCCTCCTGATGGCTGTGTCAGTCACATGAGAGGCCCTGTAGCACTGCGGGTTATGACCACAAGTTGTGATTCACAGTTGAACTCTACTTTTCCACCCTGAACAATGCTAACAAGCTTTTCAATGAGTCTTTGGGGAAAAACACAAGGTTCTGTTCCTGTTCAGGCATGTGCTTACGTTTAAACTCTTACATGTGAAATGAAAGCAGTTTGCACAGTGAGCATCAGCATCATGGCTTTGGTGCTACTGACTGCTGTCAGTCAAAATAAAATAAAACAAAACAAAACAAAACAAAATAAAATAAAATAAAATAAAATAAAATAAAATAAAATAAAATAAAATAAAATAAAATAAAATAACCATGTAATACTGAATGATTTATTTATTTGTATTTATTTTTTTATTTTTTTTAATATCCATTTATTCATTGCATTCATTCAAGCAGTGACACACACTAATCACAAATTATGATGCCTACACTGCAAAAAAATAATTAACTGAGTTTTTGCTTAAAACAAGCAAAATAATCTGCCAATGGGGTAAGCAAAATAATCTTATTTCAAGCAAAAAGATATATTATTTTGCTTACCCCACTGGCAGATTATTTTGCTTGTTGTGCTGAAAACGACAATAATTTCTAGAAAATCCTTCCTTATTCAATATTTTTTCGATATTTTGGCTGAAAACAAGACAAAAAATCTAAGTAAGAAAAGCATTTAAAAAAAAATAAATAAATAAAATAAAAAATAAATAAATAAAAACAAGAAACCATATAATATTGCATTATATATATATATATATATATATATATATATATATATATATATATAGCGATACCGGCTCTATATCAGCATGGCTGTGATTAGGCCAGAGGCACAAGGCAATCACAGCCGCTGATATAGAGCTGGTATCTCTCTCGTACTCGAGTGATATTGTGTTTATACAACAGTTCGACGGAACGTGTGTAAACAAGAAACGAGTGCCTTATAAAACCCTCTTTTGTGTGGAACTACTTCCTTCCGCCACGGATTCAAAGCTCAAGTTGACAGTTAAACATATGTCACTTTTAAAATTCGTATCAAGGGCATGTGCTGCTTCAGTTAGGTTATTAGTGAGAAATAATGGCTGTATCCGAAATCGCCCCCCCCATACCATCATTCACTATTCCCTACGTTAGTCTACTCATACAGTTCACTTGAAGGAGTGAATGAAAACGAGTGAGTGAATTCGGACACTGAGTGCACCGGAAGGACTGCCACTTTTGCATAGTTTGCTTGCGGTTTAATCATCATTTGAAATGGTCAGTTCAAGTAGTAAGATTAAATTATCTATCTTGAACTCTGACACGGAAATTATGTATAAACCCTAGTTAAATTATTTAATAATTTGTACCTGTGTTGTATTAGGCTGTATGACGTCGTGGACGAGCGCATTGTAAAATGAATGGATGGATGATTCAGCTGCGGGCGCCATCTTTTGACGAGATGAGAGAATGAAGCTACACTGATTAGTGTGCATGCGTTTTTTATTTTAAGATTTGTAGGTCTGACTTACAGTTCTCCTTTAAGCCGGGCATACACTGTACAATTTTTGTCTGATTTTGAGCCCAATTCTCATGTGACTCTTTTTTTAATTGGACCGAATTTCAGTTTTGTCGTGCAGTGTTCGTGCAGTGTAAAGGGGAAAACGAGGAGTGATTAACCTCTCCCAACCAGCAATCGGATGGTCGGATGAATTTCTGACATGTTGGTCGCCTCTCATGGGGATATCGCACAGTTGAAGAAGAGCTATGAACTGATCATCGCATGCGACCTTCTTGTACAGTGTGAGATGGTTGAAATCGCAATGAAATCGCTCAATGTATGTCCGGCTTTACTGGTCCTAATGGAGCTATAGAAATCGCACAAAACTGAGCTCATTTGTGATTCCTCGAAATGTTTGAGGTCAATATTGAGCTGTTTTTTTCGGATAACCATAATTTAAAACAGCCCACACAGATGTAACGGCTGCACTTCTTGCTGTTTGGCCTGTTAGTAAAGATTCCCCTGCATCTTCATTGTCTGTTGAGCTTTCGTAATCAATATTAAATGAAATATTTATTTTAAAAAAACAGTCGTTTGCCATGTTTGTTCTTCTTAGATGCGGTTTGTTAACGTAGGCTACTCTACTGTTAGCTCAGTGAATAATTAAAACATAAAAACATAGACCCAGCTGGAGTAAGCTGAGTGATGCAAAATTGTGAGAGGGCGTTCCTATAGCGATACCAGTACAACATCTCATGGTTCTCAACCAATCAGTTTTGAGTACCAGAAAGAACTTGTGTGTATATATATATATATATATATATATAATATTATTTTTTTTTTATATTCATTCATTTGTTCATTTATTCATTCATGAGTACCTGATGTATTCCAAGTGGTCTTTAAAAAAAAAAAAAAGAATCTATAGTATTTATTTATTTTCAAATGCTTGCTTATTTCAGTTTTTTTTAAAAAAAAAAACAGTGACTCATCACAAATGTTTATGTCTGAATTTGGTTGGATAGATTGAATTGTTATTAATGTTTTTGTTAATTTAATTAAAGCTGATATTAATTCTAAATATTATCAGAATACTTAACCTTAAAAAAAAATGTTTAAGTTGAAATTAAATTTGACTTTTTACATTTTTTACTGAATTGAAATGTGTAACTGGAAACAAAGTGAGAGAGAAAAAAAGTTGTAAAATCACTAAAACCGAAATAAATTAAATAAAAACATATATGCAATATGAATGTGTTTATTTAAATTGTATATTCAGTTGCTAATGTATGCTAAGTGGACTTTTATTGGTCAGATTGTGGGTTCTTATTAAAAAAATAAATAAATAAAAAAAATCTTGAGGTAATGAAATTGAATGAAATGTGTAACTGGAAACTAAATAAGAAAAGAAAAATGTTCAAATCACTAAAACATATATGCCAATATATGCTAAGTGGACTTTAAATTACATTTAATTAAATTAATCTTGTGAACAATTGCAAAAAATGACAAAAAAAAAAAAATGCAGTGACAGAAATCACCAATTATGGTGTCTAAATTTTATTTTTTGAACTAAAATCGAAACAAAATAAAGAATAAATATTAGCTGAGAAGCAAACTTGAGAAAATGAGAAAGATCTTGTTGAAATGTTGAAATTACTAAAACTGAAATAAAAATGAAGGTAAATATAAATGTATTTATTTTGTGAGCTGCAGTATAACATCCATCGTTTAACAGTTTTTCTTTGCTTTTTCATAGCTTAATTGCGGTGTTTTTAATTTTACCATTTCCCTCATAATCAACCTCATACTGACCTGAAATTTTAAGCAAAAGGTTGACCTGCTAGTGCTACTATCATCTTAACAGGCTTTACTAAGCAGATCTATGAAATTTAATTTCAAACACTTGACCCTAAAATGTATCCAATTAGCGTATTAGCTTTCCCCTATTTACATGTCTGAAGAGGCGTGCAGGAATTAGAGAGATATGCTTGTGTTATTTGGGCCCGACTGAAGGGTCTTTATAATGAGCGTGTGATTAAGAGGTGTCGGGCTGCTGAGAGGGGATGCTCTCCTGCCAAACTATCTGCTGAAAGCGCAGTGAGGGTCAGCTGGGGGAGGTGTTGAGTTATAGTCGCAGGTGAAGCTAGGACAGCTTGCCAGGGCTGTTTGGAAGGTACAGCACACTACTGGAACGAAACATGGTACAGAAGCCAAGCAAGACATACATGATGACAGACTGTGAGACAACTGGCAGTGTGTGCCACCTCAGATATTTAAGTAAATGGACTTTACAAAAAATAAAAAATAAAAAATAATAAATAATAATAATAATAATAAAAATAATAATAGGAAAAAGCATTATAAAAAACAGGTCAAAAAATATATTTTTTGCAGTCTGCAAAGTTAATCAAAAAAGTGCATTATGCAGAAAGATATTGTCTCTCAAAAGAAAGAGTCGATTCAGAATCACTCTAACGAGTCGTCATATTTTCAAAACTTGTTACCGATGTACATAACTGGGTAACACATTAGCATAATCCTTGCCTTTGCGCAAAATACAAACAGTCTGACCTGCCCACAAACACTTTCGCTAGTTAGTGTGTTTACATTATGTCTAGAAGATGCTGTGTTCTGCTCTGTGAAAGCAAGTTTGTTTTATTTTCATTGCTAAAAGATGATGTGAAGAACCAGTGGATAAATTCTTCTTTTCCACGATACCACAGCAATACAGTTAGAAACTTTTGTTGTTCCTCATTTTACAGAGGACTGCTTATCTAATCTTGGCCTTTATTTATTTATTTATTTATTTATTTGGCTTCTAATCTTCTTTATTTGGACTAACAAGCATCTCAATGAATGGCTCCTTTGGACAACAGCGTTGTTTTCCGGGTGTTATGATGTCACAACGCAGACCATTAGAATATCATTAAAATAAACCCCGCCTACGGAAATTCAAACGGTTAGAGGTGGGGAGGGCTTAGAAAAGAGCATAATAGGACCCCTTTAAAAACCATATGACCTGCTCTTTAATGGTGAGATATTATGAAAATATGACTTTTTCTGTAAGTGCTATAATCGGGTTCCCAGTCTATCTACCAACCCAGAAAATGTTAAGGAGGACAACTCTGGTTTTGAATTAAATTTTGCTGCATCTGGATTTATGCTTCTCCTCTTCCTTGCTTACCATGACAGTTCATTTAAATAAAGATGAAATAAAAAACTAAATGTACTGTACATGCTTTGAAAACTAACTGAAGTAAACTAATTTTAAATTCTAATAAAATAAATAAAACCTTGTAAAGTTAGTTTCCAAGGCAATATTTCTCAATTCCATTCACATTTTTTTTGAAAGATACATAATAGCATAATGCCCCCCCCCCCCCTCCAATATATATATATATATATATATATATATATATATTAATATTTGCATAAATCTGAACTTTTCTTGTCTTTTTAAATATGTGATTGGCAGTGAGCAGTTTCACCTTCAGTGTAAACAGACAAATTGCTTGTTGCTTAAGTCCCAGCTAAGGTCTCTTCTTTATGCTCTGTTTGATTTCTTCTGACTGCCACCTTTCTGCTTCTCTGTAGGGCTCAAGGCCATTATACTGCGCAGTTATGCAGCTGAAAGACATAAAGTTGGAAGGCTCAACTTCTTGGCTTTTAGCTATATGTATGAAAGAGCTCATCCATATTTAATGTGATTTGCTTTTAACAACAATGGCAGATGACATGTGCCCTCAGTTGCGCTGTGCATTTTTGCAGCTGTGATTGGTTAATGCAAATAAATAATAATAATAATATATATATATATATATATATAGTATTATTTAACCAATAATTTATTTACCTATTCATTATTATATTTTAATGATTGCACATAAAACAGTCCATTTTACAGTTGTTAGAGTCTTTACACAGCATGCGTTTTTTTGCTCCGTATTACAAATGGCCTGTGCTGTTTTGAATCCATTAGTGCTGTTTATGACCATTTGAACAGAAGAGTCAAGACTTCCAATTCTGTAGCGGTCTCAGTAATATGATGTACCATCTGACATTTTTATTTGTACAACGGGCCATTCAATTTCACAGAACTGAATAGCATTTTTAGGAATGTTTGTCAGCATTTTGTCTGTCATTCTGTCCAGTTAAACCAATTTAAGAAGAGTGCTTACTCAAGTTATTGACATTTAAAAGGCCACTTTCACAGCAGGCAGAGCCCCATTTAACACTACTTACGCTTTTAACATTTCTTTGAGTTAACATTTCACAGGTCTTGTAAGTGTTCAACAACATCTATTGATTTTTTTAATGTATTTTTGTTATTTATTATTGCAAGCTGTAAAACTGCAATACCAGTAATCTCAAAAGGGTTATGATGAAATGTATGTGTATGTGAATTTTGAATGGTCTAATATGAGAACTAGGTAAAAAAAGTAATAAAGTAAATGAATAAAGCTGTACAAATGGGGTTGCATTTTCTTTCTACAAACAAGTCTAAAATTGTTGTTAGATCGAAATGGAAATGATTCCAGCTCCCGAGGGAATGTGGAAGAGGACATCATAAATGAGTGAGTCCACTGGAACACTGGTAATGAGTAGTGTGTGAGACCTGGTCTGTCATATAATCTTCTCCCAGTTGTAGTACGAATTAAAATCCTAATTAATAGGGCTTCCTCTGCAACCAAAAACTAGTTTTGGCCAAAGTAGGTCAGAGTTGGCAAGAGTCAAGCCAGTGTAGTTAAACTAATTCCTCCCTACCACTAGAATGTTAAAAAGTCCTCAAGGTGGAGATCAGGCTGAACGGATGAAAGGCTCTTTTTAAAGTGATTTTCCTTTTCCACTGTAAATAAATATTTAAAGAGGTAATTCAATCAAATATGAAAAGTCTGTCATTATGCATTATCTTTAGGTCAGTATGATTTTTATTTTTTATATAAATAAATACTTGCATCCTGCAAGGATGCATTACATTAATCAAAGTCACAGTAAAGACATTTATAATGTTCCCAATTTGTATTGTGTGTGTGTGTGTGTGTGTGTGTGTGTATATATATATATATATATATATATATATATATATGTCCACAGATGTTCTAAGACATTAAATCTTCTATTTTGTAAGTGTGCAATAAATTAATTAATATTATTATTTTCTAATATAAATACCTTTATAATGATCACAAAAGATAGATGGATGAAGGGATGTAAAATAGACAGTTGGATGAATGGATGGATGGATGGATGGATGGATGGATGGATGGATGGATGAAAAATAGACAGTTGGATGATGGATGGATGGATGGATGAAAAATACATAGTTGGATGAAAGGATGGATGAAAAATAGACAGATGGATGGAAAATAGTCTGCTGGATAGATAGATTGATGGACAGGTGAAAAATAGATAGTTGGATTGGATGGATGGAAAATAGTTGGATGGATGGATGGATGGATGGAAAATAGTTGGATGGATGACAGATAGAAGGAAAGAAAGATGGGTGGATGGATGGATGGATGGATAGATGATGAATGGATGGATGGAAAATAGACACATGGATGGATGGATGGATGAAAAATAGACAGTTGGATGGATGGAAAAAAGTTGGATTGGATGGATGGATAGAAAATATACAGTTGGATGGATAGATGGATGGATAAATAAAATTGCTACTTTGTCTATTCATCTAATTACAAAAAAAAAAGGTAAATTACAAAAATCTGCAAAAAAAAATAAGCAGCACTAGGTATATTAAGATGGTAATATCCCAATATGACATACTGGCATTTAAAATGCTGCATTAGCAGCAGAGTTAGCAAGGAAAAATCCATTTAACACTGCCACTTTCACCTTTACAGTGTTTTTCATTAACACATACTGTATCTATTGATGTATTTACATCAGGCGGTAACAGAGGAATAACTATAAATAGTTAGAGGAAATATATATGTGAAATATGTTTCTGCTTGGTTGACATATCACTTGTTCAGTTCTCCATTCCTGTGGGTGTGTGTTCCTCCACTGATACACTATGACTGATTATTTGCTCTTCTCCAGGGTTTGAGACCTGCTGATTTTCCCTAGAACTCTACAAGGTAAACCCCATGGTGTCGGATGCTTAATTGTCTTCCTGTGGGAAGGTGAGAATCATTATCTGTGATGGATTGAACTGAACTTTCAAGGGCAAATTAAATGTCTGAGAAGGTGAATGTTTAATTCTTGCTCAGGGCAAAGCAGATATTAAGTATGTAGCCATGTATGACCTCTGACCCCCTCATACCAGGAGAAATGACAAATTACTTAGGGGCTTATACTTACAGCATGAATGACAACACAAAACACATTTAAATTGTTTGATGAATTATTACAAATAAAAATAAAGAGGTGTGTGATAGAAATAAAGCTACCAGAGCATTTCAAGTAGTGAGTTTTAACTAGTGTTACAATTGATTTGGTGCTTAAGAATCCTTTGTGGTTATAAATGTTTAAATATTAAAGCCAAAACAGTTTTTTGATAACTGCGATTCAAAAATTATATCGCCAGTAGATGGCTGCAGGTGACTGTCCCACTGAGCGAGTCATTTGAATCATCAACTCATGAATCATCACTGATTCATTCTAAAACGACACGGTACTGAATTCGGATAAGCATACTATGCATACTAGGCTACTCTCAAAAGATATGGTAGAAATAGTGTTTGCTAGTATGCTGTTCGGAATCCAGAACTTACTGAATCATTTTTCAAATGAGTCATTGGTTCATTGTTCCAACGATTCATTGACGAACAAAACAGTGTGTTTGTTGGTGCTTACCGGTTCTGCTTCGTTTGGAGATTGGATAACAGTTGTGTCTAAAACGTAAGTTTATCGATATTTATCGAACTTTATTGAATAATGCTATAACAAACTCGCTTACTGGTGCTGCCTCCATACTCTCCATACTTTTTTTTTTCAAAAACAAAGCCGTCCTTGCGTTGATGAATTGGCTGATACTACAAATTTTGAATTCATGGCACAATATTTCACACAAAATAGTGTTTTGTTACTTGTTTTATCTTAAATATTATCTTGATTGTTGAGCTGTTCAGTGTTTAAAAAACGGCAGCCATGAAACACTATGTGATTGCTTTATTATATTTCATTTTGAGAACACGAACATTTAAATTCAAGATACGTGTTGTGCTAAAAATTGTAGCCCTCATATTGTTGGCCTGTGCAATATACGCTGTTTGTGGGTTGATGTGAGCTGCGTGACTATGAATATGGTCTAATTTGAGATATAATTGGGCTTTTATGAACCGCATGACCAGTCCGGGTGGGGATCATCTAAATATATTTATGTCTCAGTTACTCAGTTTATTTCTTCATTACGATTACTAATTTCATGCAAACATGACACTTAAGCAAACAAATATATGAGAAGACCAAGATAGTAGAGTGAAGGATCTCGTGTTTTGTTTTTTGTTTTTTTCTTTCTTCCTCCATTAAGTTCACTAAAGTGTCACTGAGTTCATTCCTACTGTGATGGCAAATAAAGTCCCTGATGATACATAATTGTGAGCGATAAGGTGAAATGTTCCTGCATTATATATAATAGCCTTGAGAGACTGACATGCCTCTGCATAATCCATTGAAATAGTAGCATAAATATAATTCTATATGCAGTAATGGGGTTCTAGCCAAGAACTGACTGACCAAGAGGTTGATGCTTTTTTTTTTTTTTTTTGCTCGCTTTGTGAGCAGTGATGCAACACTTTATTTGCTCTGCTATCTCTCCAATGAGCCAAACAGAGTTTAGAAACATTTAAAGCACTTTTGGTAGAGTTCAGTTCTAGATTCTTCACGACTTTGTTCAGTTCAACATATGCTGGTGAAACGCAAAGCCGATTTTCTGCTTGCATTTATATTCAAGGAGTAATGCAACAGGCGAATACAGATCCCTTCACATGCATAAATGTAATGTGAAAAGTCATTCTCGTCATAAATACACTTCATCTCAAAACCCTTTCTTCAGCACTGTCAAGTGTCATGAATATGTTAATGAAACCTTCAGTAATGCAAGCATCAAACATTACTTGCTACAGACACATTATATGGCTCTTAAGAACCAAGTGCCATCGTAGTCCAGTAACTAAATTCTGTTTTTCTGCTATTAAATTAGTTTAAATATTATAATGTGATTAAAACATTAATGTCATATTTATTTTAATGTAATATTTATTTCTAACAACTTTAGTTTGGATTTTATATTGGATTACCATATTGCAATGCTCTCTCATTAGAATAATCATTTAGGAGCTGAGAAAAATGAATTCCATTTTGGTTCATCTCTCTCTGCTTGGCGACTGAAATGTGTTTAACGATAGATTAAAAGAGGAAGGCAGTCTCAATTCCCACCAGCACTCAGCACTGACCTCCATTCTGGATCAATCTGGAGCGATTACTCTTAAAACTCTCACTAAGAAATTAATTGGAGCTGCAGGACTTTAGAAATGAGAGAGGATGAGTGCTGTGTTACTTGGTCTTAAAAGAAAGTCTTAAATGTACCTTCATAAAACCTGCAGAAACTCTTTACTTGATGGTTAGACTACATGACAGTTTTAGAGTCATTAAATTTGAACTTCTCTAACCATAAAAACAAAGCAAATACAAAGAGCACATTTCTAAGAACTTCACAGTGTGTTTAAAAATAGATTTTTAAAAGATTTTCTCTTTTCTATTTTTATTTAAAATGTGTGTGTCATTGACCCTTTAGCACCATGTACTGTGACAATTTTTTTCTAAAGTAGGAAAACACAAAAGACAATATACCTTTTTATTATTATTCAAAATGAAGAAGTTTGAATTGTTTCAATGATAAAAATTCTCTGAATAATCAAAAAAAAAGAAGAAAAAAACAAATATGTAAAACAGTTAATGTGGTTGTCCATTTTTCAGATCTCTATCCAATCAGAATTCATATTTACAATTTATTGTTTAGCATATGCTTTTACACAAAGTGACTTACAAATAGAACAATATAATTTATTATTATTTTTATTATTATTATTATTAATAAATAATGAATAAAAAAATGATAAAATGGAATAGAGAGAGTGTTAGAGCCAGTGTCAGAGAGGTCAATTTTTTCTTATGTTGTTAATACTAAATAAAAAGTAGATAGTCTACAGTAGAGAGTTAAGTTATAACTTAACTCTCTAACACTAGAATGCTAGTATTAGAAAGTTAAGTTATAATAATAATAATAATAATAATAATAATAATAATAATAATAATATTATATTGTTATTATTATTATTTGATAAATAAAAATAACCCAAGCAGGTAGACTAGAGAGTGTTAGTGTTAAAGGGTCATTGTTTTTTCATTTATTTATAATAAAAGAAAACAAGTACACAGATTAGAAATAGACAGTAGTGTTAGGGCTATATTTATTTGTAAATGAATAAAAAGTAGATAAAATAAGGAGCACTAGGTCAAGTTATTTTTGTTTTATAATAAATTTAAAAAGTACATAGCAAAAAAATAAAAAATAAAGAAAGAAAAATAAAGAAAGAAAGAAATGGCTAGAGAGTGTCAGTGTAAGATAATTTGCTTTCTTTATATAATAAAATAAAGCGAGTAGACAGAATAGAAATAGAATAGAGAGTGTTATGTTAGTGGGCTTTCTTTAATAAATAAAAAGTAGAAAAAATAGAAATAAAATATAGAATAGAATAGAATAGAGTGCTAGTGTTAGACGGTGAAGTTTTTTTTTTTTACAAAATAAATAAAACAAATAGATAAAACTAGGAGAGCAAGGTCAAGTTTTTTTTTTTAGTAAAAAAAAAAATAATAAAAAATATATACACAATTTTTTATTTATTATTATTTTTTTTATAAACAAAAGGTAGAATAGAAATATAATAGAGAGTGCTAGTGTTAATTTAAAAGCAAATCAGGTAATGAATATCCAGACCCAGATACATTACGCATGTTAAGAGTAGGTGTAAATGACAGCAAGGTTTGCCATGTGAAGTTGGGTCTAATAACTTTAAGTGCTTTTATTTTTATTTACAGGTTTTCTTGTTCCAGTATTGAATTTGCTGTGTTGCAATGCTTTCTCATTAGGATAATCATTCAGGAGCTCAGAAAAAAAATGGAATCCATTTTGGTTCATCTCTCTCTGCTCGGCGACTGAAATGTGTTTAACGATAGATTAAAAGAGGGAGGCAGTCTCAATTCCCACCAGCACTCAGCACTGACCTCCATTCTGGATCAATCTGGAGCGATTACTCTTAAAACTCTCATTAAGAAATTAATTGGAGCTGCAGGACTTTGGAAATGGGAGAGGATGAGTGTGGTGCCGCCCAATTGATTTTACACACTCTTGGCTTCAGGGCCTCGGGGGCCGACTTCTGTTCCACACAATGGCTTGTTCGGAGTTGAGAGGTAGGAAAAAAAATACTGATAATGTGCCCTAATTGTCTACTTTTGCTTGAAATTATAGGTCATATCGGATCAGTTCTGCTCATGCGCTCAGCATGATAGCTCTTATTCACTCTTAGAGTCTCCGACCTGACAATAAAATAGGGTGGAATAAGCACCCTTGATGTCTGTAATAGATTTGATGGGAACAAGAGCAAAATAGCAGTGCAAGGTTTATTAGTTTCTCGTTGAGAGAGGCCTGTTTATAGCTGGGCTAGATAAGGATGGTGCTTCACTAATGTGAGCTGGCAGAAATGAGCTGTGCGGACACGCACACGCACACTTACACACACGAGTTTGCTTGCAGCCCCTTGGCAGTCCAGTTTATTGATTGAGACAGATGCATGCTGTAGTTGAAGAACTCGCCCACAAATAAAAAGCGAATTCAAGACTGTAGATGAATTGTTAGCTCAAGACAATTTCGCAGCGAGCTGATTGTCAGCGCAGCATTTGTTTTCCTACCTGTCGTAACAAACTGTCGGACGCTGACAGGTATTGATACTCCCCTGCAGAAGGACTGAAAGCGGGTGGGCAGTGTGCTGTGATATCGACTCTGCAGAGCTCAAAGTAACACGACGTGTGGTAGTTTTATGAGGAGGAATTCTTTGATGTTCTGCCAATGACAAAACGGTGATGTGCACTTCAGTAAGGCTGGTCTGGCTTACAGATATTACTAACATTGATCGTTAAATAAAATCATGTCTTCTGTCAGATCTGTGACATTTAACTTCTCTTTGAAACTTTTTTAATGGATACATTGTTCAAAAATGCATTTCGCAATGACTCCTTCAGTGATGAGTTGGTGTACTGTTTAGTGATTGTAATTAAAAAAGGCTTAAATTATTTGTTATTTTATTTTTTTGTATGGTAGGATAGTAAATGGCATAATATTTGAAATAATAATTAAAGAAAAAAAATGCAGTGAAGCAGATTTATTAATATTTGAAGAACACTCTGCAGCATCATCAAATACAGACAAACTTCAGTTGCGCATACATTTACTTTCATAAGTTTAGGTGCAGTGTCATAATATACATATGTAAATAAATACTTAATAGTTATAGAACACGTACATGTGTATTATATTGGTGTGCATTTCATTTGAATTAATGAATGGCATATTTGAAAGTCCTAAACTGAGTGTAACAAGAAAATAAACATGATTTGATTCTTTTAGATTCCTTTTATCTAATTTCTAGGTATGGTTCACCAAAATATTAAAATTTGCTTAAGTTTTACTCATCCTAAGCTTGTTTGTACAATGGGCATAGATTTTGAGAAATTTTGGATTGCTTGTTCACCAATGTACCCTTTGGAGTGAATGGGTGCCATTAGAATGAGAGTCGAAACTGTCAGCTGATAAAACATCACAATAATCCACAAGTAATCCACATGACAGCAGTTCATCAATTAATGTCTTGTGTAGCAAAAATCTGTGTGTTTGTAAGAAACAAATTCACCACAAAAACTTCAAACCATTTCCATAATTTTGATTTCTCCATTGAAACGGTTGTACTGTTTGTAAATTAAAACAATCCAAAACTGTTCTGAACTAAAATGTCTGTGGATTTTGATGACAACAGTGGATGGATTTTTTATATGGAGGGATCATTTGTATGTGAGCAAGTGCTGTAATGCTACGTTTCTCAACTCACTCCAAAACTCATCTACATCTTGGGTGGCCTGAAGGTGAGTACATTTTCAGCAAATGTTCATTTTTGGGATTAATGAAAAAAGTTCTTCAAAGTTGTTCTAAGACAAGAACGGGTATTGGTTTTTGTCTTTTAGGACAACTTTAATGTAAGGTTTTGATCCATTTCAAATGTTGACTACTGTATTCCTTTAAAGAGGACATTGGATGCCCATTTCCCACAAGATAGTATGATTCTGTAGGGTCTTCATTAAATCATTTAGTTAAAATTCCTCAATGGATTTTTTTTTTCCTTGTCAAAAACAGCCTTGTTCACAACAGCCAGTTTCAGTGCATGTCTCTTTAAATGTTAATGAGCTACTGCTCACTCCGCCCCCTCTTGTTTTTGATTGCATTACCATCAAAAACAATGAATCCATAAATAAGTGTAAATCATTTTAAAAAGTTTAAAAAGCTCAAAAAGTTTTCAGTTTACACACATGTTAGGCTATGTTTATACTAGTGCATGTTTGTTTTAAAATGCATAGCTGAGACAGAATCAAAATTTCTATTCATTTTCCACAAATTTACTGACAAGCACTTGCACCTTCCAGTGCTGTCTGCTGGTATGGAGGCCTGTAACATTATATGCCTCTCTTCCACAGTCACTGTTCTGACTCATAGGACATAACATATTTCAGTAACATTACATGGCCAAAACACACATTGGGGCAGTTTGCATGTGGTGCGCTGTTTTTTGGGTGCTCAGGTTCGTTATTGCAAATGTTGACGCGTGGTATGCATGCTCATAATGGACGCGCTCTATATTTCCAGACGCATCCACGCCGCATCGAGATAAAAAATATCATAACTTTTCAGAATGCTGCAAACGCAAATCTAATTTATTGTCTTATGTAGCTTGATGCTACACTGTGCACGAATGATCCCAAAATGCACACTTTTCATGTCCTGTAGTATGGATAGAGATCTTTTCTGAAACGCCAGTATGGGTGAGGATTGTTTTCATTTGTAAACGAAAACGCACCAGTGTAAACATAGCCTTACATTTAAGTAAGTGGTAATTCAGGACAGTCCGTCAGTGGTCGTGGGGCGGGGCCTGGACAGTATGATGTCATACTGTTTCAAAAATCAAAGCAGATTGATAATTGAGACTGTTTAGATTTTTTGGGTGAATGGATTTGTATCATTGTAGGGTGTAGGGTGGTTGCACATCACTCTGTAGTGATGTGCAATTCCCTTATGCATTATGTCTTTGCAGTGCCTTTCCAAGTGAGCATGTTCACTTCTTTCAGATGGCATTCTCACTTAAGATGGAGGAATACCCTGTGAAGTCCACTTTGTTGGGCACTTCCAGTCAAATGGAGAGCACCTTTTTTGTCAAGGTGAGTAAGTTTATTTGTATGTTTTTGAAAAATGTTTTTTACTTGAGATATTTCAATATTGTAATAATTTTAGATATTTTGACCTTTTTCAAGTCAAATAAAATAACACCAAGAAAAGGTTACAATATTCATGATGACTATTTATTTTTGTGTAAAGTCAAGTGCATTCAAGGTGGTTTTTTTATACTTTACTGTACAAAAAAAAAAACAATCTATATCAAATATTTTTCTCAATAATACATAGAAATGAGAAATTGATGTCACAATGCAAAAATAGTTAGTTAATCAGTTGTGTATTGTACTTTAAATTGGTTACAACAAGGGTAAGAAAGATTGAGGTTCAGTTAATACAACACGACCCATAGTTCAGAGTCAATAAACACAAGAAACCAGTGTAAATAAAGAGTAAACCACAAACCTCAAAAACAGTTTATATGATTTTATCATATGTAGTGCATGCTGGGAATCTCTAGCAAAAATGTATGTCATGATGTTCATGATAAAATTTGAAAGTAGATGCAGTATTAATGTATGAGATTTTTAATATATAATACAATATTAATATTACAAAATGCATAATTGCAGTTTCAACCTTTTAGACGCCTGAAATATTAGTGTCCCAACATGCTGTGCACTTTGCTTGATTACTTTTTAAAGTGGTGAAGATGAAAGCCATCCAAATGCTAGTTAATTAAAGAGCTACAAGCTTTAATCAATTTGAATTTAATCAAGTCTTCAAACCAGTACTCCACACATTATAGTGGCTTGAGAAATATTTTGTTGCTGTTGTTTGACATCGTGACCAACTTTTCCAACAATTTCAAGCTCAATGTGCAGTCAAGGGATGTGGCATTTGGCAGAATGTCATATCGACATGATATCACGCTCTTCCATTAATCTTCCAGCTGTAGCGATATGTGTCTTGATGACAAACGTTTATATCCACATCAATCATGCTGTCCTCAGAAACTAAACCTTATACATCATAAGTTCTCAAATTCTTTAAAAGCCATTCCCTAAAGTTAATAAATTCAAAGACGTCAATGAAATGATTAGAGAGAACATGAAAAATGGCCATTCTTAGTCTTAGGACATGATTTTAGCTGACGCAGTATGATGAATGTGGCTTTAAAATGGTGAATTGCTAATTGAACTCAGCAGTCCGTGCCGGTGACTACTTAACATTCCTGCTCAAAGTGAACCGCTCTGATCAATTAGACTCGTCAGACTGTGAGAGGCGATGTTTGGGGATGTCAGCAGTGGTCTTTTGGTTTGTCTGCGGCCTGTAGGTACATTGTGAGGGCTTCCTGTGTGCATAGATGCTGTGTTTTTTTTTTTTTTTTTTTTTTTATATCTGAAAAAAAAAAAAAAAACATTAATCTTGAGGAAAAGGACAAAGCTCTTCAGAAACTTTTTTAAAGTACATTTTTCAAAGTATCCTTGTTGTCAGAAGATATTTTTATTTATTTATTCATCTTCCTGGCAGATGCACAATGAAATGCTTTCTAAATTTAATTAGTGTTTTACTTGAGTTATTTAATCAATAATAAAAGCAATGCACATGCAGCAATTCATGTCAAGTTCAAGCCAGTCTAGTAATTTTACTGACTTTATCAGTGTGACCTTTTATATCTCATATTGTGCAGTTCTACATTAAATTTTGACTTACTTATATTTCACACAGGGTATTTATATCTCACAATTTTGAGTTTATTTCTTATACACATGACTTTAAATCATAAATTGCAATGTTAGTTGCTTATATACCTCAATGTATGACTATTTCTCATAATTGCTACTTTATATCTTATAATGTGACTCTATAAATCAAATTGCCAGTTTATTTCTTATATTTGTAGTTTTTGTAATTTCGTGCAATTTTAGTTTGTGATTGCTACTATTTCTTGTAATTGTGCCATTCATCATCAAACTAAAATACAATCAACTAAACACAAAAGTTTCACTGCTTAATTTAAAAGGTCCACTCTGAAATCAGTGTGCAGCAGTGAAATAAAAAATTTTGCGCATGTGAAGAATGTTTTACACTGTAAAAAACAATTTGTTGAGTCAGCTTAAAGTAATTTGTTAATGGCTGCCTTCAAATTTTAAGTTCAGTCAACTTGAAAAGTTACATTTTACAAAGTGACAACTTCGATATTTGAGTTGATTCAACTTAAAAGTTTAAGGTCGAGGAACAAACACAGCTGTTAAGTTTAACAAACAATGTTTTAGTTTAGTCAACTCAAATATCTAAGTTGTCACTTAGTACAACTTAACATTTCAACTTAAATGAACTTATTTGAGTTGACTGAATTTAATTTTTTAAACCAGCAGGGTAACAAATTATTTTAAGTTGACTCAACAAATTGTGTTTTTTGTTTTTTAAAGTGTACTTGGATATTGGAACACAAGTGAAGTACAAAGCGTTGTTTACATCACGGATGACAGTTTAGCCATCAAATGTTACATGGGGAAAAAATGGAACATTTGCATTTCGAATGAGAGAGGCTTGTGAGCCCAATGCCATTTAGGTTCACTTTAATAAATTAATTTTAGCTAGATAGTATTCTGATTTATAATGAATGCCACTATAGCCTAAAGTGTGTGCTACTCATTTTTCATTCATGTTCTGTAGTACCATAATTTAAAGGGTTTGTCATGTATTAAGGATAAATATATAGGCTGTTTAGTGTTTATAATGTTTGTAAATGTTTTGTTGCATTTACTATTTAATATACAAATACATTAATTCCATTGTTTACAATTATAAGGTTAAAGGGTGTTTTTAGAGTAATATCAGTTTTTCTTTCATAAGATTACTTTATCTTTTTAGCAGGTTAAATTTCTCCTGGTCGTAAACTCTAGGGGCAAGGCTTCTAAACCGGGGTGTTTTTAGGGGCGTGATATTCAAATGATGATTGTTTTCTGCCACCACATTAATCATTGTATAATCTTTTGTACAATGGGACTGGCGGCATACGAATGTTTCATAAATCACACGTGAACTCTGTCATAAGTTGATATGTGCACTCGTTTCTACGTTAAATTGATAAATGAGGCCCAATGTGTGACTGTTTCTCGTTTTTTTGCTTTTTTTGTGTCTTATAATGTGACTTTATACATCAAATTGCCACTTTATTTCTTATAATTGTTTCTTGTACTTTTGTACAATTTTAGTTTTTGAAATTGTGACTATTGCTTGTAACTTTGATTTTATATCTCACGTAGTAAATGTGTCACAATTTTATGTCCTATATTGCAATTTTATTATAATTGCAACTTTATTATTATTTTTTTTTCAGTTGCGAAGTTAATTTCTTGTAATTGCAGTTGTAATTTGTTAACTAAATTTATATCTTACAGTTTTAATTTCATTTCATAATTGCAGGTTTATTGTGACAGTCACAGTTACAAGAAAGACAATGAGCCCTATTTTAACGATCTAAACGCAAAGTGCAAAGCGCACGGCGCAGGTGTGCTCAGGGCGTGTCCAGATCCACTTTTGCTAATTTAACGACGGGAAAATGGTCCGTGTGCCCGGGCGGATAGTCAAAATAGGTTGTTCCTGTTCTCTTAATAAGTAAGGGGTGTTTTTTGGGCGTAACGTGCAATAAACCAATCAGAGTCTCATCTCCCATTCCCTTTAAGAGCGAGTTAAACTGAGTAAACTCCTCAGTAAACTGAGGAGTTCAACGAGTGATGTTTTGCTGAAATTACCTGTTAAGTGGCCAGTCAATATTTCATTCGTCTGCGTTGGATGTAGGCTTTCAAATAGCTCCGTGCGAGGAGTCAGTTAATATATATGTGTGTACATTGGCACGGTTGTTCAATTAATTTCATTCATCATTACAAGTACTAATAGGCTGAACTGCAAATAGGTAGCCTAATTCTACTACACGCAGTGGATATCCATCATTACATTTTTATATTTATGTAGCATACACAAGAATATTGTTTTACACTGTAATCCTTTTGTTTTTAATATTTGGCATGTTTGTGTGATGCACATCCCTGTGTGTAATAAGCAAAGTGAACGCGCGTTGTGGACCTGCCCAGAGTCGAATGATCTACCAATGCGCTCTTTAAATAATACAAAAAAATATTGCACCATTGACTTTAGACTTTAGACCAGGTTTGAGTTGGTCTATGGCGTAGTCTATTTTCAGTTCCTCAAAATAGCAATGCGCCCGAACACACCTCTTTTTTAGACCAGCACGCCCATGGGCGCAAATGCATTTGCTAATTAAACGACGCGGCGCTGGACGGGAAAATGCGAACTGCTTTGGACTTAAACTAGCAAACACACTTGCGCTGCGCCTTGCGCCACATTACGCCAGGTGTGTGATAGGGCCCAATGTGTGACTGTTTCTCATAATTGCTACTTTATATCTCATAATGTGAGTTTATACATCGAATTGGCGCTATTTCTCATATTTTAATTTCTTGCAATTTTGTGCAATTTCAGTTTTTGTAAATGTGACTAGTTCTTGTAACTCTGAATTTATATCTCACACAGGTAATTTGTCACAATTTCATATCTTTTGTAATTTTATTAGAATTGCGACTTCAGTTGCAAGTTAATTTCTTGTAATTGCAGTTGTATTTGTCTAGTAAATGTATGTCTTACAGTTTCAACTAAACTTTGTAATTGCACTTTATTGTGATAGTCACAATTACAAGAAAGACAATCTGTGATGTTTTCTCATAACTGCTAGTTAATATTTCATAATGTGACTTCATACATCAAATTGCCACTATTTCTTAAATTTGTATTAATTGTAATTTTGTGCAATTTCAGTTTTTGTAATCATCACTGTCTCTTGTAACTTTGAATTTATATTTCACATAGTTCATTTGTCACAATTTTATGTCTTATATTGCAATGCTATTATTATTTCAACTTTTTTCAGTTGCAAAGTTAATTTCTTGTAATTGTAGTTGTATTTGTAAACTAAATTTCAGTTTTTGTAATTGTGACCATTTCTTGTAACTCCAAATTTATATCTCACACAGGTAATTTGTCACAATTTTATATCTTCTTTTGTAATTTTATTAGAACTACAAATACAGAGTTCTGGCATGAAACTCTAGAATGCAGCCCGATGGGTCTAACTCAATCTGACAACATGACATCAAAATCACATGGCACAGCCCATTGATTCTCGCCCGTATCAGTAGCCATTGAGATTACTGCTCAACATTCAAATATATGACTAGTGCTAGATGTAGCAGTTTGCAGCATACTTCAGAAACCCTCCACCTTCCCCAGCTCGCCCTGTATAGATCTGCTACAAGCTGATTCATGTATGCTATGGGGGTTATTAAAAAAAAATAAATAATAATAATAATAATAAAAAATAAATGGCAGATATATATATATCTGCCACAGCAGCAGGGTAGCAGATCTATTCCGCCAAGACCAAATACATTAACATTGTCATGTACATTACCATGTCAATCCCTCCGAGAGTTGTCATGACAGAACTTTATTTTTTCAGTTGCAAGTTAATTTCTTGTAATTGCAGTTGTATTTGTCAAGTAAATTTATATCTTACAATTTCAATTGAATTGTGTAATTGCATTTTAATGTGACACTTAGTCACAATTACACAAAAAAAAAACAATCTGTGACTTTTTCTCATACTTACTAGTTTACATTTCATAATGTGACTTCATACATCAAATTGCCACTATTACTTAAATTTGTATTAATTGTTATGTTGAGCAACTTTAGTTTTTGTAATCATGCCCATCTCTTGAAATTGAATTTGTATCTCGCATAGTTATATTTGTCACACATTTATGTCCTATATTGCAACTTTTTTATAATTGCAGTAGTATCATTGCAAGTTCATGTCTTGTAATTGCAGTTGTATTTGTCAAGTAAATTTATCTAACAATTTCAATTTAATTTCAACTTTATTGTGAAACTTAAAGTCACAATTACAACACAAACTATTACAGTATCCACAAGTGTACCCAATACATTTGCATGATCATATAATTATATTTTTATATTTTTTAAATCTTTATTTTCCTGTCATTCTCAAGTGAACCACATTTCAGGTCAACCTTTGGTACTACTTGCAACTGCTTGTTGTCAGCTTAAGTGGCACAATTTTTAGAGACTTGCATTCTGATTTAAAAAGTGCTCTGTGCTCTTACTGAATTCAAGGAATTTTAGAGGTTTTAGATAGATTTTTTTTTTTTTTTTGTGATGTTTTGAGAACACAGTAAAGTGACAGGTAGAGATGTATGTGGTAAGATAGAACTTCTCCTTCAGTGTCACAACACAGTCCTGTCTGACGTCACTTAGTCATTTTTGGCTTTTAAAAGTCTACTCCTTATCATTTTGTCATTTGAGTGATTCCAATAGAACCACCATTAGTTTACGGCAGGTCTGTCTAGACATGTCTACCAAGCAAACAAACTGCTGCCATTTTCCCCTTTTTCGAGTCAAACCAAGTGAAGTTTATTGTCATTCTTCATGTTGCAGGCTGAGAGCAGGAAAAATAACAAATATAGATCTATCTGGAACTGCGGTTCAACATACACAATTTAGGATGTCTGGCTCTAGACAACAAAATGCACAATAATAAACAATAAAAAATACCTGTCAGGGAATTATCTACACCAACAGTGGCACTAAATTGTATTGCAAAAATAATTGTGTCCTAAAAGGTTTCCCAAACATCCCCGTTGTGTGAGGTTGGCAGAGAGCTCTGATTGAGAGAAGTTCTGATTGGCTAACACTAGGGTGGAAATGATTAGTCGACATTATCGACAACGTCAACAAATATTTTTGTTGTCGAGTAGTCGTCTGATCTCATATGACCTAATGTAAGAGCCTGCAATAATGCGGTTTGACCAGTGTGGCGCTGTAGCGATTCAGAGATAAAGAGAGCGCTTCAGAACAAATAGGCGGCTGCAACACCTAACCCTAAAAAAATTCTAACAAAAGGTTTCTCAGCTGTTTTTTTGTAGTATTAGGTGTCCTTAATAACATATTAAAAGTTTACCAAAGTTTGACCACTAGAAAGGTGTCATTTTCAGGAAGCCCTTAAAATATCCTTACTCCTTTATTATTTGACCTAGCCAAGCAATCTTGGTGTCTAACCCCATGTTTTCTGGGTCTGTGAATCCATTGGACAATTCCATTGGACTAAATTGCACTGACATGATTACATACTTATGGAATACAGTGGATATAAAAATTGTACACACCCCTGTTAAAAGGCCAGGTTTATGTGATTAAAAAAAAATAGACCATGATAAATAATTTCAGAATTTGTTCCACCTTTTATGTGACCTACAACCTGTACAACTCAATGGAAAAACAATCTGAAATATTTATTCATTGGGAAATAAAAATAAAAAAGCTAAAATAATGTGGTTGCATTAGTGTGCACACCCTTTTACAACTGGGGATGTGGCTGTGTTAAGAATTAACTAATCACATTCAAACTCATGTTAAATAGGAGTCAGTACACCTGCCATCATTTAAAGTGCCTCTGATTAACCCCAAATAAAGTTCAGCTGTTCTAGTAGGCTTTTCCTGACATTTTCCTAGTCGCATCTCACAGCAAAAGCCATGGTCAAGAGCTTCCAAAGCATCAGAGGGATCTCATTGTTAAAAGGTATCAGTCAGGAGAAGGGTACAAAAAAAAAATTCTAAGGCATTAGATATACCATGGAACACCGTGAGGTCATTCATCATCAAGTAGAGAAAATATGGTGCAACAGTGACATTACCAAGAACAGGACATCCCTCCAAAATTAATGAAAAGACAAAAAGAAAACTGGTCAGGGAGGCTGCCAAGAGGCCTACAGCAACATTAAAGGAGCTGCAGGAATTTCTGGCAAGTACTGGTTGTGTGGTACATGTGACGACAACCACCCGTATTCTTCATATGTCTGGGCTGTGGGGTAGGGTGGCAAGACAGAAGCCTTTTCTTACGAAGAAAAACATCTGAGCCCAGCTCAATTTTGCAAAAACCCATTTGAAGTCCTCCAAAAGCATGTGAAAAATGTGTTATGGTCTGATGAAACCAAAGTTGAACTCTTTGGCCACAATTCCAAAAGGTATGTTTGGCACAAAAACAACATTGCATCACCAAAAGAACGCCATACCCACAGTGAAGCATGGTGGCATCATGCTTTGTTTTTCTTCAGCTGGAACTGGGGCCTTAGTCAAGGTGGAGGGAATGATGAAAACCATTCAATATTGGCACAAAACCCTCAGGCTTCTGCAAGAAAGCTGAAGATGAAGAGGAACTTCATCTTTCAGCATGACAATGACCCTAAGCATACATCCAAATCAACAAAAGAATGTCTTCACAAGAAAAAGATTAAAGTTTTAGAATGGCCCAGCCAGAGCCCAGACTTGAATCCAATTGAAAATCTGTGGGGTGATCTGAAGAGGGCTGTGCATAAGAGATGCTCTCGTGATCTGGCAGATTTGGAGTGTTTTTGCAAAGAAAAGTGGGCAAATATTGCCAAGTCAAGATGTGCCAAGCTGATAAACTCATACCCAAAAAGACTGAGTGCTGTAATAAAATCAAAAGGTGCTTAGACAAAGTATTAGTTTAAGGTTGTGTACACTAATGCAGCAATTATTTTATTTTTTTTACTTTCCACAGAAACAAAGATTTCAGTTTTTTTTTTAATTGAGTTGCACAAGTTATAGGTCACAATAAAGGTGGAAAAAATTCTGAAATTATTTGTGGCTGTGTTATTTTAATTTTTTTAAATCACATAAACCTGGCATTTTAACAGGGGTGTGTAGATTTTTTATATCCACTGTACATGTGCATCTCAAATTTCATGAAAAAGTCACTCATTTCAATTTGAATAAGGTATACATATGTAATACATTCTTTATAGATGTTTTTGAGTATAAAGGTGGCATTCTACTAAGCCCAACAAAACTAAATTCACAACTTTCAGCAATTCAGAAGATGGTGGAAGAGAATACTGACATTTGATATTGCTTGCTTAATTAAAATGTTGTTGGCAGCACAGCGTGTACCACTTTGCTCAAACAAAATTCATCTTTGACTACTTAAAAACCACCACAGAAACACCAACGCTCAGCAAAACAATATGAGAAAGAGGAAATATGCAAATATGCTTGTAACCAATTGCTTTAATATATAAATGCACTTGTAATCAGTAATCATGCAAATCACTTGTCATGCAAATATGCTAATTCAAATATTACATGGCCAAAACATGTATCAGGCACCAGTATTCCTGATCTAGGAGGAATACAAAGCAGTAATGGTCATTTTAAGGACCTGATGGCTACCATTTTGAAAATGGGGCCTTTCTTGGAGTCAAACTTTGGTAAACTTGTAGCATGTTTTTAAGTACTATTGTAAACCACTGACAAACCTTTTGTTAGAATTTTTTGGGGTCAAGCCATATTTGCAGCTGACTAAAATACAGCTGAATCTAAGCGTCATTTGGATGAATATGTAAATGTATTGCAGTCCTCTCAGTAAAGAAATAAACAACGAAAACTGACAACAGTGTGAAAGCAGCAGTTAAAAATGCATCTGATTACAATGATGTGGATGTTTGTAAGCTTAACTTAACTTACTCCAGTAATGTGCGGTCACATCATGTTTATTTATATAGTATATTATGCAATAGATAGCCTTAAATCAAACAGCTTTATGGCATTTAACATGAAAAAGCTGTTGCTTTCAGTTAGAATTACAACTTGATTTCCTGTTATAAAATCAGCTCTCTCCAGTATAGCTGGCTAATGAGAAAACATTTTTAGTAGTGGGGAAAATTATTTCGTTACAGAGATAGTTTGGTTTTCAGAGATCAAAGCTTGATCTAGCTCAGGACTGTTTTGGTTATTATAACCTTATAAGGTATTTTAAGACATTATATTTTGAATAAAATAGTTTATCCAAAAAAATAGAGCCTCTTATCACTTAGCTTTTACTTTGTTTCTTATCCGTATGACTTACAAAAGGAGTTGTCATGCAGAATGATGTGTATAAGACAGTTTCTCTGTCTGTCATCTCATTTTGTGTGCCAAATATATCTATTTGTATAATGATTTGGTAACACTTTACAATAAGGTATCATTTGTTAACATTAGCTAATGTATAAATTAACTTAAATGAACAATACATTTATTACATTTATGTATTCATTGTTTTAATGTTGGTTAATACAAATGCAGCTGTTCATTTTTTTTCTCATGTTAGTTCACAGTGCATTTACCAAATGTTAAAAAACAACTTGTGATTTTTATAAATGCATTAGTAAATGCTGAAATTAACATGAACTAAGACTAATAAATGCTGCAAAAGTTCATTCTTAGTTCATATTAACTAATGTTAAGTAATGAACCGAAATATTACCAATTCATTGTATAATAATTGTAATTACATAATATGCTAAAAATGCTAAAGTGACCTTAATTTATGTTAGAATATGTATAACATTTTTTACTAATTGCAAAAACTTAGCCAGTAAAATAATTGACGATTAGTCAATTAATCGTTCTAATAATCGTTAAATTAATAATTGTTTGTTGCAGCCCCAGCTAACACACACATGGGCCATGGTCAGTTTTTTTTTTTTTTTTCTTCTTCTTCTTTCTTCACACTGTTCACAGAACCTAAGTGGTCACTGAGAAGAGTGTGATTGCTCAGGACACTTATTTCAATTATATCTGTCAATCAGTCAACTGGAAGAAGAAGAAGAAGAAGAAGAAGAAGAAGTAAAACACTGTACAGCTTTATTAAATCAATGAAGTGTTTTATCAGTTTGTTGACAGTCGATTGACATTTGATATTAGAGTAGGTTTGGTTTGCATTAGTCTGTTGGTTGGGGGTAGATAGGCCATTTATAGGTTGTCTGACAGAGTTATTGAGTTGTCTGTCAGTCTGCTCACACACACACACACACACACACACACACACACACACACACACAAGCACCATATAAGTCCATTGCTGTGATGCAATACACAACCTCTGCTGTAGATTCTATTGGCAGCCAGATGGCCTTACATTCACATGCAAAATGTCCTGATACTCTTGGGATTTTTTTTTCTCTTCTCATCAATGATTGAAACCTATCGGGGTTAGCAAAGTAGCTCTAAACCATGATGCTCTTTTTTTTTTCTCAACCCATACTGTAATATTATTTGTGTTGTACAAGCATCTCAACTTTGGCTTAATCTTTCTTCAGAATATTTTGCTAGTAGTGCTGTGGAACAACCGTTGTCTTTCATATACTTCAGACATTTTATTATATTTTATTTTTTATTTATTTTTATATATTTATTTTTGACAGCAGTAGCTTCCTACATAGTGTTCGCCCATGAGCACCATTCATAGTGTTTTATTCATAGATGCGTTAACAGATGTTCTTTAGGAATAAGTCCTTAGCTGACACTGTACAACAGTTCTTAACATGACTGAATGTTTAGCTGTACATTTGCAGTCATATCGCTGGACGCCCACTCCTGCCGAGAGAGTACCAATAACAGTGCTAAAGTTTCTCTATTTATAGACGGCACCTCCAATCTCACTGGTTTCTAGGACTTCAGGTTAGCTGACTCCTGACTCCAATTACCATTAACCTAGAGATTCACAATCATTTGAGAATGAATTCAGATTTGTGCAGAAATACATGTACTTTTTTTTTCTACCCCAGCAATCCTCTATACCAGTGGTTCCCAACCACGATCCTGGAGGCCCCTCAACACTGCACATTTTTTTATCTCTCCTTTGTCTGACAGACCCATTTCAGGTCTTGGAGTCTCTACTAATGAGCTGATGATCTGAATCAGGTGTGTTTGATTAAGGAGACATGGAAAACATGCAGTGTTGCGGGGGCCTCCAGGATCGTGGTTGGGAACCACTGCTATACCATATAATTAGGTTGCTAAAAGGCGCAGCATACATGAAAATAATGTTTTTTCTTCTTTTTTTTTTCTTCTTGTTAAATGATTCAGAACATTCAGATGGCAGTGATGTAATTAGAACTTTATAGAGCATCCTGATGATAATAATAACTCAGACAGACGGACCATTAAGGAAAGAATAATTTAAAGCTACACTTAGCGTTGGACGATTGATTTAGATAAGACAAAATATAAAGTTGCATTTATTTAAAAGAAAGAAGCAGTTATTCATGCTAAAACATTAGATGTATTGTTTAATAATAAACAATTACTCTGGCACATCTGATCATGATTTTTATTTTTCAAAGCAAGTAGTAACAGATGTTCCATATTGTGACGTACATCTAAATGAAAAAGGATTATCAAAAAAATAAAACAAAATAAAAGTAGGCAAGGACTCGATTGGATGCAGGCAGGTCTAAATGCAAGAAGTGGAGTTTAAAGGGACAGTTCACCCAAAAATGAAAATTCTGTCATTGATAACTAACCCTCATGTCGTTCCAAAGCCGTAACCTTCGGGACACAAATTATTTTTGATCAAATCTGAGAGCTTTCTGACCTTGCATAGATGGTAATGAAACTACCACATTCAAGGCCCAGAAAGTTAGTAAAGACAACCTTGATTTTAGCTACGAGAATACTTTTTGTGCACAAAGAAAACAAAAATAATGACTTTATTCAACAATTTCTTCTCTTCTGTGTCAGTTTTTGAAGCGCGTTCACAAGAGCACCATGATGCATATAAGAGATACAGATGAATTGTTCACAAAAACATTTATAACACATAAAAAAAAAACAAAAAAAAAAGATCTCATTTTGTGTGCCAAATATATCTATTTGTATAATGATTTGGTAACACTTTACAATAAGGTATCATTTGTTAACATTAGCTAATGTATAAATTAACATAAATTAACAATACATTTATTACATTTATGTATTCATTTTTAATGATTCTCACATCATTGTGAAGTAAATATTCTAGCTTACAAGACTGATTACTCAAATGATTTCGTCAGAACTATTCAGTAGGTTTTTTTAGGCCATCTTTTAGATGAATGTTTTTTTTCTCATGTTAGTTCACAGTGCATTTACCAAATGATAAAAAAACCAACTTTTTTTATAAATGCATTAGTAAATGTTGAAATTAACATTAACTAAGACTAATAAATGCTGCAAAAGTTAATTCTTAGTTCATATTAACTAATGTTAAGTAATGAACCAAAGTATTACCAATTCATTGTATAATAATTGTAATTACATAATATGCTAAAAATGCTAAAGTGACCTTAATTTATGTTAGAATATGTATAACATGTTTTACTAATTGCAAAAACTTAGCCAGTAAAATAATTGACGATTAGTCAATTAATTGTTCTAATAATCGTTAAATTAATTGATTATCAAAATAATTGTTTGTTGCAGCCCCAGCTAACACACACATGGGCCATGGTCAGTTTTTTGTTTTTTTTTTTCTTCTTCTTTCTTCACACTGTTCACAGAACCTAAGTGGTCACTGAGAAGAGTGTGATTGCTCAGGACACTTATTTCAATTATATCTGTCAATCAGTCAACTGGAAGAAGAAGAAGAAGAAGAAGAAGTAGTAAAACACTGTACAGAAAAAAAAGTACAAAACACTGTACAAAAAAAAAAAAAAAAAAAGATGGGTATGTCAACTCTAAGTCCAAATTCTATTAATGTTGAAACTTTACCATGACTTAAACCATTAAAGTTTAAACTCAAGTTTGGGTCAATTCACATTCACTATTAACTGAATTCTGATCAAAGTGCATCAGTACGGTTTCAGATTCAGGGTTGTGTGCTCAGTAGGGTTTGATCTCAATCAGTGCTGTAATATCTTAGGATCTAACAGTAGGAGCCTGCTGCTGTCCTGAGAATATATTGTATCTATACTCCCATCACAGCCGTGAATGAAATACTTACCGTGACCTTGACGAGATTCTTATCGGTAAGCCGTTTTATCAGGCCAAATCTGCTGCAGTGTGAGTCTTCAGAGGGATCATTCACCAGATTCTAGCTCAACAAAACGAAGAAATTAAGTGACTCTTGCTAATATCAGCATATCAGGGAATGGGCATCAGATAAGTTTAGTGTAAAAACAGAAATATTAGTAGCTAGCGAAACCAGAAAACTAAAAACAAAACAAACATTCATATTTACATTGGACTCACTTTTGTTTTATTTTTTTTAGCAGTTAAGGGCATCACATGTTAAAGGAGAAGTTCACTTCCAGAATGAAAATTTCCTGATGATTAGGATTTGTGAGGAAAACATTTCAGGATTTTTCTCCGTATAATTCGACTTCAGTGGTGACCAACAGGTTAAAGGTCTAAATTGCAGTTTCAGTTCAGCTTAAAGGGCTCTACACAATCCTTATCTAGTGAAACCATTGGTTGTTTTCTAAGGAAAAAAAAAAAAAAAATGTAACCAAAGATGCTAGTCTTGCATTAGATCAGCCTCACTCATTATGTAATCATACACATGACGTAGGCCGAAGTACCGACCCAGTGTTTACAAGGCGAACATAGAAAGAAAGTCAAACAATCTTTACAAAAAAGTTAAAACAACAATGTCGGACGATTTTGAAGTTGAAGGGAAAATTAGATGGAGTTTTAACCCATGACTTTTCCAATGTGAGTACGCAGTGTGTGAAGAAGCGCATCGCAGAGCTAGTACAAGACAAGAATTTGTGGTTAAAAAGTATAAATGTTTATGTTTTTTAGAAAATGATAGATCGTTTCAGATGAAAGAAGTGAACTTCTCCTTTAAGATAAACTTTATATAAAAACAGGACTTTGCATGGAATAAGTATATATCATGCTGGTTTATTCAAAATGGATTAAACCTGCATGTATTGTTTATGTGTGTGTGTTTTAGTGTTCAACACTGAAGTTGTTTGAAATGCAAGAAAAATTAACGGATCCTCTCAAATAAGCCAAAGCTGCAGCTTAACTATATCATTGTAGAGAAGAAAAATCCAATCTGAATAATTTGATCCCAAAAATTAAAATGAACTAAACAATAAAACAAACAAGCTTTTGTGGAGTAAATTGGATTTTAAACCAGACAAGAAAGGGTATTGTCTGTGGATTTATGGACCATTTATTTATTTATTTTTTTAATATGAAATTTAGTTAAGTATCAGCATTTTTTCCAGACATATTGTGATTTTTATAAAGAGCTAAATAGTTTTATAGAAATAGATATAAATAGATTCTTTTTGTTAGCAGTTTCCTTCAAAATAAGAAAATAAGGCTCTGTTTTTTTTTGTTTTTGTTTTTTTTTCTCGGGTTGCCGAGCAACATTTTCACTATTCATGGAACTGAGTGTAGCATTGCAAATGATTTTGAAGAGGAACATGAAGGACAATGAATTCCTCTTGCTTCTCAGAATTCTGTGTTCCAGGAAGAGCTTTGTAAACCCTGCATACCCTTCTTTGTCTTCAAAAACCCTGAAACTCTTTTTAGCTTTTGTGGTAGTCAAAAGATTTTGCTCATTAATGGAATTCATGTCAACAGAGTCAGGTCAATTTACACCAGACGCCTTTTATCACAAGCAACTGACGGTAAAGTATTAGTAGAGACAGTCTTTGCTGTCCATGTGGCTTGCCTAGGGTGGTGATGGTAGATCTTTGTAAAGCCTGTTTCATGCTTGATGTGCCTTAGCACAAGTATGTGTGTTTGCCAAAAGTGACATTATCACAGTGCTTTCGACACCATGTATTGTCATTGCAAGGTTCTGTTTCATCTGCCCATGCTTGAGTTTTTGTTTTTTTTATTCTAAATTCATGATATAACATGTAGGAACGACTGGATTCACATAATCGTGTTACGATCAAGATCAACATTATACTTCAGCTTTACATGATTATTATTATATATGATTTGTATGTAGATAAGCAGTTCAAATATCAACATCATGATATATTTATAAGTGCAATCTCTCAGTTCTTTGGTTGTTTATTTCACCATTTCTGGAACAGGTGTAGCCTGATGGTTAACATAACCATCTATACACTGATGAATGCGATTTCACTTATTGACAGTGGCATTTGCACTTGGTTCATAAAATGATTAAACTACATTTTAGACACCGCTTTTTTCAATAGTAATGATTTCATGCTATTTTGGCAATGACAATTCTAAACAAAGCAGAACTGTTGAGTTGCTTTCAAAACACAACAGTGTTTTGTTTTGTTTCTGAATGAACCCGTGTTTTTGAACAAATCCGATGAATCAATGATCCACTGAAACATTTTATGAAACCAGTCACTTGTCTCTAGGGCTGCAACAAACGATTATTTTGATAATCGATTAATCTAACGATTATTAGAACGATTAATCGCCTAATCGTCAATTATTTTACTAGCTAATCAGTATACTTTGATTTTCAGTTTTTGCAATTAGTAAAAAATTATGTTATACATATTCTAACATAAATTAAGATCGCTTTAGCATATTTAGCATATTATGTAATTACAATTATTATACAGTGAATTGGTAATACTTTGGTTCATTACTTAACATTAGTTAATATGAACTAAGAATGAACTTTTATTTTCTTTTTTTATTTTCAGCATTTATTAGTCTTAGTTAATGGTAATTTCAACATTTACTAATGCATTTATAAAAATCACAAGTTGTTTTTTAACATTTGGTAAACGCACTGAACTAACATGAGCAAACAATGAACAGTTGCATTTTTATTAACCAACATAAAAAAAAAAAATAATGATTACATAAATGTAATAAATGTATTGTTCATTCACGTTAATTAATACATTAGCTAATGTTAACAAATGATACCTTATTGTAAAGTGTTACCAAATCATTATACAAATTGATATATTTGGCACACAAAATGAGACGACAGACAGAGAAACTGTCTTATACACACCATTCTGCCTAACATCTCCTTTTGTAAGACATAAGGATAAGCAACATAATAAAGGTAAGTGATAAGATGCTCTATATGTTGTTTTTTTTTTTTTTTTTTTTTTGGATAAACTATTTTATTCAAAATATGTCTTAAAATACCTTATAGGGTTATAATAACCAAAACAGTTCTGAGCTAGATCAAGCTTTGATCTCTGTAAACCAAAGTATCACTGTAATGAAAAAAATAATAATTTTCCCCACTAATAAAACTATTTTCTCACTAGCCATCTACACTGGAGAGAGCTGCTTTATAACAGGAAATCAAGTTGTAATTCTAACTGAAAGCGACGGGTTTTTCATGTTAAATACCGTAAAGCTGTTTGATTTAAGGCCATCTATTGCATAATGTACTATATGAATAAACATGATGTGAGCGGACATTACTGGAGTAAGTTAATGTTACTGAACTGCAGAGCTCGTGCAAACATCCACATCGTTGTAATCAGATGCATTTTTAACTGCTGCTTTCACACTGTTGTCAGTTTTCGTTGTTTACTTCGTTACTGAGAAGAACTCGTGCAATACATTTACATATTCATAGAAACGACGCTTAGATTCAACTGCGTTTGTTCTGAAGCGCTCTTTTTCTCTTGAATCGCATTCTACAGTTTTGCGCTACAGCGCCACACTGGTCAAACCGCATTATTGCAGGCTCTTACATTAGGTCATATGAGATCAGACGACTACTCGACAACAAAAATATTTGTCGACAATTTTTTATTGTCGACGTTGTCGATAATGTCGACTAATCGTTTCAGCCCTACTTGTCTCGTTCCTCAATGAGTCATCTGTTTTGAAGGAATTGGTTGAGTAAATGATTCATTGACTCTGTCATTAAAGGGATAGTTTACCCAAAAATGAAAATTTCCCCATAATTTACTCCCCCTCAAGGCATTCTAGGTGTACATGACTTTCTTTCTCCAGATGAAAACATTTGGACCCGGTTTCACAGACGGGGTCTAGCCTAAGCCAGGATTAGGCCATAGTTCAATTAAGACATTTTTTTTTTTTTTGACATTACTGGTGTGCATATTAATACAAAACAAACACACTGATATCTTTTATGATTAGTCAGTGCAAGTTTATTTCAGTTGAAACAGCTCAAACTTACATTTTAGTCTAGGACTAGGCTTAAACCTGGTCTGTGAAACCAGGGGTTGGAGCTTTATTAAAAAATGTCCTGGCTCTTCCAAGCTTTTGTAATGGTAGTGTTGTTTTTCAATAGTCCCAAAAAAGTACATCCATCCATTATAAAAAGTGCTCCATGTAGCTCCATGGGGTGTGGTTAATAAAGGCCTCTTAAAGTGAATCAGTGTGAAAAATGTGTCACGTTTCACCAGAGTTTATGGTATGCCTACATCCTTCATCCTCCGCTAGAATGGGATTCTCTTGTGAATGCGATGCTATGGTTAGCAGAAGTTAGAAATTAGTTTTTTAATATGGATGTTTATGAAAATGTGGTTAATTTTGAAGATTTGAGGTACTGTATCGTGACAGCCCTGTATGGTGTGGATTTTGTGGAAAACCCTTATATGGAGATGGTTTGAATAAAGGCTAACTTTGTGAACGTGGCTGCTCATTTAGAATACTGCAAATTTGTTAACATTAGAACTAGGATAAAAACAAATTCATGTGGACACACATGTTGTGAATTAAGCAGATGTATTTTCAGAAGTGAAAATACTACTGTGCATACAAATCCAGGCACATTATTACTCCAATGAGACCAAGTGTTGCTTTTAATCAAACTGATTATTTTATTTCGCTGCCACCTGTTGTTTTGGTGCAGTGGGAAATGTCAACTATAATGCCACTTGAGTTTGCTATCAACAGAGGATTGTGCCAAAATGAATATTTCAAGCTCAACCATCAAACTTTACACTCCACTTTAACAGTCTCCTTGACCTAGATTTGAAATTGCAAACTTTGGGCTCCTAGTTTAGATCATTTTATTTTAAACTACTTCAATATATTACTAACTTTTATTTTTAGCAAATGGGCTACTTGCACAACTACTTCCGTGTTCTACTTGTTATGGCTCGGTTGTTTCCGGTCATGTACATACTCACGACAACGTGGATTATTACTGCATTTTAGGACCGGCATTTCTTTAAATAAAACAATTAATCATATTCTCTGAGTTAACATGAATTATCTTCAACCTGCTGAAATTTTTACTATAAATATATTTCCTTTCCATATGTGCATTATGAATAATAAATAACCTGCAGCATTCTCATGAACAGTATATTTCTTTTACTGATCATATTTCATACCTGTTGAATGTACAGTTTAAAGTGGGTTTGACTGATAAACACCCTTTCAAAAATTACTATAGTAAAAGTGACTTATTTTTATTATTATTTTTTTTTTGTTGTTGTTGTTGTTGTTGTTGTTGTTGTTTTTACCATTTGTATAACAATACTTTTTACTACAAATAGCCTACCATCGTTAAACTGTGGTCATTGTAGTAAAACCTGAATTAATTTGTGGTTATATGGTTTAACTTAAATTTTATTTGAAGTAAAACCATGGCTAATTTGTTTGTGTGTATCGGTGCTCTTACTCCGAGCCCCTACTGTTTATTTCATTGTTTAAAATGGCTGAATGCATGTGCCTTATTTAAATATTTTAAATATTTTTATTATTTAAACATTTACTTTTTTTTTTTGTTTTGTTTTTTTTTAACAGTAACACGTTGGCAGCAGGACGGGACTACTTTGAATATACATATTTTGGCATTAGGCTACATACAGTGAAATGATGACACAGAATAGTCACTAAACATATTTAATACAGATAAATAAGGGTTTATTATGAGCTTATTCATCAGATCTCACAAACACTGCAGTTTTGCGAAGCACTGACACCCTGTGGTGAAACAATCACGTATAATTACCAGCCACCGCTTTCTTAGATTGGTTTATGTTGGATTAAAACTTCACGTTTTGTTGAGTTTGGAATATTCTGTAAACAGTAATCATCAGAATGTCTTCTCCTGTCTCTGAAAATTTCGGATTTTGAAATTATCCCACGAACTCTCATTTTATTCGGTGTTTAAGTCAACTAGATGATTACAGCACACTGAAAATATACATAACCGGAAATAACTGAGCTGTAACATTTCAAAACGGAAGTGTGTCACGAGGCTCAGTGCAAGTAGTTCGTTGGTGATCGGGTTGTCAGTTGCTATCAGGACTGGGAGTGGGAATTGTGTCTATTCCCACCTATTGAAAACCATAAAGCACTACCCACAAAGCACACTTTTGGCATCAGGCATTTCAGCAGGACACATCTGTACCCATAGGATGGGGTGTAACCTGAAATGATTTAGTCTATATTAGTATTCTGTTTCATCTACAGCCAGGAAAGAGCTGGGGGGCGAGGCGGTGTGTGTGTGTGTGTGTGTGTGTATGTGTGTCTCAGACTGCTCTCTCTTTGGTCCACTGCACCATTGGCGGATGGTGTCAGACATCTCCAGCTGGAATGACCGTCTGCCGCCCCTCCGTCCTGGGAAGCAAAGCTCCTTCCAAACGTCTGAGAGCCAGATGTTGTCACCCCAAAATCACACTAAAAGACTAGTACACATACTTGCACTGACACACACTTACATAGACAGCAGCAGCAGCAAATAGCTACATTCCCAACACCATTTGGCCATTAGAGGCTCGTAGTTTCCATCGTCTCCATATTTCATTTCCTGCTGTGGATCTGAAAGCACATCCCCAGAGGATTCCTAGCTGTCATACTGTCACAAGCTCTAGCCTAGACCAGTATGTGAGAAAAACTATTGATGTTTACCAGGCCTCTCACACACATCTTTCCCATGGCTGGCATTTCGTTCAACTTTCTTGTCAGTTTTTTGTAGCTTTCACGACAATGTTCCCAAATTGTCTGTCGGTTCTTACTTTTAGGTGTAATGGTTGGTCTGGATGGATGACGAGAGAACAGTACATTTTATTTACTGATTCTTTTTTTTAAAGCTATTTTGAACAGGTATATCCTTTGCAATGCCCAGCCTTCTTGATTAATTTTAATGGATTTTCCTTCAATGATCTTTCCAGTTCAATTTATAGACCAAGATTTTTGTTATACTCTTTTAAATAGAGGTTATTTATTAGAATCTTGGTTTCATGGTGAACTTTTAGCATCCATGGAAACTTTACATTATGTAAAAGCTTCTTTATAATGGCGGAAAAAAAACAAAACAAACAAACCAAAACGATTAGACGATTAGAATGTTCTTCTCAATACTAATTTGCATTGCACACCCTTTATGACAAATTAATTTCCATTATTTTTCCTTCCACAATCTTTCCAGTTCTTTGTAATGTACGGCTGTGTTTTAATGGCACAAATAAACAAATAATACAAACATACATACAGTGGGGATCAAAATTAGAGAACAACCTGCAATTTCCTACATTTCGGGTCACTGCTTAATCCTATTGGAAGTTTTTCTAACAGGAGTACAAGGATGGTTTTTAAAGCATATTTTATACATTAATTGTATTCTGTAGCACAAACATAAACTTAAATTAGATATTTGAAAAATAACTCTTAGAACATTAAAGAACATTTACAGATACCGTCTCAGATTATGAATGTAACCATGGTTCCCTGAGAAGGGAATGAGACACTGCGTCCTCTAGCTGCTGCTATGGGGAACGTCTCCTTCGTGACCCGTGTCTGAAGCTTACATACAAAAACTACAACAGTATTGGCTGCCCACAGCCTATGACGTCTTTGCCGGTGCGACCGCATAGTATAAAAGGGCGCCGGTCAAACACATCATCCTGTTCTTCGCCTGAAGCATGGCGTCAAGTCCTAGAGGATGCAGTGTCTCGTTCCCTTCTCAGGGAACCATGGTTACATTCGTAACCTGAGACATTCCCTTTCGAGGGAACATTGAACTGCATCCTCTAGGGGCCGCTATGCGGAATGGGATACCTATGCCGCCATGCTGAGGGGAGTGCAGGCTAAACATCAAGTCAAGTCAAGTCAGCTTTATTTATATAGCGCTTTTTACAATATAAATTGTGTCAAAACAACTTTACTGGATCAAATGGGAAAATAACATATCAATAATTCAAAAAGAAACTTTAAACAATTTTAGTTTGAGGAAATTAATCAATAGTTCCAAATTAATAAATTGTTTGTCCCCAATTTAGTTTTCCCCAATTTAGTTGTTGTCCCCAACTGTGCAAGCCATAGGCGACAGTGGCAAGGAACCAAAACTCCATCTGTGACACTGATGGAGAAAAAAAAAAAAAAAAACCTTGGGAGAAACCAGGCTCAGTAGGGGGGGTCAGTTCTCCTCTGACCAATAAACAAATAGTTTGTACTCCCATACAGACCTGTAGAGGTGGTCTATATGTACTGACCCACCATCTGGATACAAACTGGATCAAGGGAAACTGCAGTGGCCAACTCTTCAGGATTCAAACTGGATCTGACCTCGGAATAAGCAGGAGACAGAAAATATTAGCATAGATTCCATTTTTCTTGCATCAGGTGTTATGGGAAGTGTTCCCGGTTCCGGTTGACCTAATTAATGCAGCCTAACAATCCTTTAACGGATTTGAATATTAGAAATATTTAAATGTGTTATGTGTAGGCCAGGTTAAAGAGATGGGTCTTTAGTCTAGATTTAAACTGACTGAGTGTGTCTGCCTCCCGAACAGAATTAGGTAGATTGTTCCATAGTTTCGGTGCCAAGTAAGAAAATGATCTGCCACCCGCAGTTGATTTTGATATTCTGGGTATTATCAGATTGCCAGAGTTTTGAGAACGCAGCAGGCGTGAGGGACTATAATGTGATAAGAGCTCCTTCAAGTACTGAGGAGCTAAACCATTGAGTTCTTTATAAGTAATTAGCAAGATTTTAAAATCAATACGATGTTTAATAGGAAGCCAGTGCGGTGTTGGCAGAACCAGGCTAATTTGCTCATACTTTTTGGTTCTAGTAAGAACTCTAGCTGTTGCATTTTGGACCAGCTGGAGTTTGTTTATTAAGCGTGCAGAACAACCACTCAATAAAGTGTTACAATAATCTATCCTGGAGGTCATGAAGGCATGAATTAATATTTCTGCATTTGACTTTGAGAGCATAGGTCGTAATTTCTGTTTCGAAGGAGACGTTCCCCATAGCTGCCCCTAGAGGACGCGTTGTTGGTGCTAATCTGGCACCTGGTCATCCACGTAAGACAAATGCACAAGAAGACAGGACAATGCAGAGACTCTCAATGAGGAATTGGTTCAACACTGCAGCTGGAATAGGGTATATGTGCAACAGACTTCCGTTTTCTGCTAAACAGGTCTCGTTGTTTCCGGTTCACGCGTTTTGCGTATGCCTCGTTAAACATGAAGATGATTTACTCAAGGTGCCTTCAGATTAGACAATAAAGATGATCATAACCAATGTCCATCACATATGTGGATTGATGTATAACAGTTTTTATTTTTATTCTTTTCACTAACATTTATATATTGTCATGAACTGTCCTGTTATGGCTCCCTCCCTTCACCTTTAGAGGGAGCCTTCATTGTTCTATGGATCATTACTCACTACATTTCCCATAACCCCCTCCTGTCACCTGTCATCTCTCACCTTAGTCAGCCATCTTGCTCATTACACTCACTGTATAAATAGACCGGTTTTTCCACAGTTTATTCACGAAGTCTTGATTTAGTTCTCCTGGTCAATTCCGAGCGTTATTTTCCCATGTTTGTTTTCCTGTTGCCGTCCCTGTCTGTTCCCTGGTTCCTGATCCTTTTCTGCCCGCCTACCAACCCCTTGCCTGCCTTTGGATTACTCTGTTTGCTCGCTGCCGGCCTTTCTGGTATTGTTCTGCGTTGTTCCTGTTTGTTTCTGCCTGACCCTGCCTGCCTGACCACGATTACTGTTAAAATAAAGTTTTGCAAATCGGTCTCAGTCCCGTTCGTTATATATCAAAATAAAATAAAATGTCCACAAAAAACAGCTAGCTCGTTTAACTGATTACTTTAAAAGTCAGTTGATATTGCCATTATTTATTATTATTGGTATTTATTAACATATTCTCCGACCAGCAGAAGCGATGAGACCTGTTTTCTGGGTTTGGTCAGGTGACGTTCGACATATACCCTATTGCTTGCCAATTTAGCACTGAACAGGGTAAGGATCTCTCTCTGCATGTTTAAGAGAAGTCAGACTGAAAGTGTACTCTGCAGTGACCAAACCTCTCATCAGCAGAAAGAATCACAAGGCTAAGATCACCTTGGCTGAGGAACATATTGTGTGGAGAAGAGAGAATTGGATCAAAGTTCACTTTAATGATTCTTGGAGACAAATCTATGGCAAAGAGAACCCACTACCATTACCAAACTATTGAAGAGGGTGGAAGAAGAGTGGACCAAGATTACACTATCACAGTTTGAGAAACTAGTGATTTTCCTGTGTCTGCAGATGTGCTGAAATCATTCAAAGCAAAGGCCCCTTTCTACTAATCTGACAGCTGAAAGCTTTCAAAAATGTTATCTTCTTTTGTGCTGCAGTGGTTACTGTTCTCTGATTGTGATCACTGTTTTCCACAAAATACAGGTTTTTGTTGAAATGCTTTATTTTGTCAAACATGTTAGCAGAACAGTGGTGTACATACAGCTAATATTTCTTTAAATTTTGAGCGATGAGGATTCAGTATTCAATATTTTAAAACATATTTATTAGAGTATTTATAGATTGTTCTCTAATTTCGATATCCACTGTGCATACATATACGTTTATAAGATACACTGGAGATCAAAATTAGAGAACAATTTAGAAACAATTGAACGATTCTGAAATAATGTCATCTTCACTGCTCAACAGTTGAAGGAGTTTTTGTCCTGTCTATACCATGCTACCAGAACACCTTTTCCACAAAATAACTAAGGCATTTCAACAAAAAACATTATTTTGCAGAAAACACACTGATCAAAATTAGAGAACAACAATGACTGTAGCATGGAAAAAGATTACAACAAAATTTTCTGAAGGTTACAACAGTCAGGAATTAGTAGGAAGTGTACAGGCCTCTGCTCTGAATGACTTCAGCACATCTGTGGCCACAGGACAGCACTAGTCTCTCACACTGCTCTGGTGTGATTTTGGTCCACTCTTCTTCCAGTCTCCTCCACAGTTCGGTGACTGTAGTGGGTTTCTTGGCCATAACTTTGTCGCCAAGGATTTTCCAGAGGTTCTCTATTGGGTTGAGATCAGAACTCTGGGCAGGCCATGTCATTATTTCAATGTTTTCAGTTTCAAGGAACTGCGTTACCCGTTTTGCTGTGTGACATGGAGCGTTGTCCTGCATGAACACTGCGGGCTGATTGGGTGATGAACGCAGGGAAGGAACCATATGTTGTTGAAGAAGGTTCTGATAAACATTTGCATTCACTCTGCCATGTAGCTGTATAAGAGGCCCAACTCCTGCTGCAGAAAACATGCCCCAAACCATGACACTTCCTCCTCCAGTTTTCACTGACTTCTTTACGTTGGGTTCAGTCTTTCTCCAGTTTGTCGCCGAACATAATGTTTCCCATCGGACCCAAATAAATTAAACTTGCTTTCATCACTGAAGTGAACTTTGGACCAGTTCTCCTCTGTCCACACAACATGCTCCTCAGCAAAGCTTAGTCTAGCCTTTTGATTCTTTCTGCTAATGAGAGATTTGGTCACTGCAGAGTGGGATTTCAGTCCAAATGCTCTTAAACGTCGAGACACTGTATGACGAGACAGATCCTTACCCTGTTCAGCGCTGAACTGGTGAGCAATTGAAGCAGCAGTGTGGAAACGATTGCCCATTGAGATCCTCCGCAGTATCCTGTCCTCTCTTGTATTTGTCTTCCGTGGACGACCAGCCTTCTTGGGGGACTTGAATGAGTTTGTGATGTTGTAAAGATTCAATATTCTTGAAATCACAGATTTGGAACAACCGACTTGTCTTGCTATGGCTGATAGGGTCATCCCTTTGGCCTTCATCTGGACAACCTGCTGCCGGAGGCTTTCAGTCACTTTAGAACGGCCCACCATCTTGCAGAGTCAGTGAAACTGGAAGTTAGGCTGCCAGTTAAATAGGGGTTGACAGATAATCAAGGAAATTAGCACCAGGTGCCAGATTAACACCAATAACTGGGAGGTATCTGAAAGTGTTCTCTAATTTTAATCAGTGTGTTTTCTGCAAAATAATGTTTTTTGTTGAAATGCCTTAGTTATTTTGTGGAAAAGGTTTTCTGGTAACATGGTATAGACAGGACAAAAACTGTTCAACTGTTAAGCAGTGAAGATGCCATTATTTCAGAATTGTTCAATTGTTTATAAATTGTTCTCTAATTTTGATCTCCAGTGTATAATCGTAGAAAAAAAAAAAAAAAAAAAAAAAAAAATATATATATATATATATATATTGACTTCACTCTCAAAATGCCTTGTTGACCTTGTTTTTTTTTTTTTTTTTTTTTTTTTTTGATGTTAATCTCAAAATATTATTATTATTATTATTATTATTATTATTATTATTAATAATAATAATTTTGTCGTATTAATGAGTAAATGAGTATTTATAAAATGATTCAATTTCAGACCAATTTTCTTAAAATTAGTTGAATTGAATCACCTGAATAATTAAAAAAATAAATAATTAAAAACACCTGGTTCAAAAATAACTCTGAAATAGCTGAATTCCCTTGACCTTTCTAGTCATTTGCAGTAAGTGGGTAAGGATTTTTAAAAATCATTCCATTTAAGGTAACTCACTAACAAACCATTCAGGCTGATTTGCAAATCAGTCAAGAAGCTAATGCAAAATAATGATTTCGTAAGAGCATTTACTTTTACATTAAATGATTTAAGTTCTATTGTCCAACCTTCTTGACTAATGAATTTCCATTACTTTTCCAGTCAATATAAATAAGTCATTCAATAAATTGATTTAATTGACTCGGAATTGATTTTCCAGGACTCGTTGATAAGGATTTTTAAAAGTGATTCAAAAGAATGACTCACTAACAAATCATTCAGGGCTGCATTTGCTAAAAGCATTGTAAGTAGATCGTACAAACCAGTGTTACTCATTGCGCGGCTCGCCAAGCTTTAATTTGTGGCTCGCATAGTAGTAAATATTACAATGATATGATCCGTACAGAGATTTCATAAAAAAAAAAAAAAAACATTAAAAACAAGCAGGGCACGGCTATAACATAACCCATTAAATAACACACACTGTGTCTACACACCGGACGCGACAAATTATGGGGCAGCCGTGGCCTAATGGTTAGGGAGTCGGACTTGTAATCAAAAAGGTTGCAGGTTCGAGTCCCAGGTCCGGCAGGGATTGTCGGTGGGGGGAGTGAATAATCAGCGCTCTCTCCATCGTCAATACCACGACTGAGGTGAGACCCTTGAGCAAGGCACCGAACCCCCAACTGCTCCCCGGGCGCCGCAGCAATGCAATGGCTGCCCACTGCTCCGGGTGTGTGTTCACGGTGTGTGTGTGTGTGTGTTCACTACTGTGTGTGTGCACTTGGATGGGTTAAATGCAGAGCACAAATTCCTAGTATGGGTCACCATACTTGGCCTCACGTCTCGTCACTTTCACTTTCACAAAATACAATAGAACCCATTATATTTAGGGCTCTATGATTTCCACAATGCGAAACATGGTAATAAACGAAAACGCCATTGGGCTAGTTTTCGAGGCGCAAACCATTGAAATGAATTGGTTTCATAGCGCACTGCAGGGCTTTTTACACATTTGGAGTGGAAGCTGCTTGACACGGAATATTGCGGAATTTGTCAAAGTTTCAATGAATAAATCAACTGTGAACTGGACTAGTATTTGTAAATATTAAGCTGCAAAAATACCATTTAAATATGAATCCTGCGTGATCTCTTTATGCATCGAATGGCACAGAGGCCCCATTTCGTTTAGTACACACATAGCCTACTGAAGCGCACATGACGCTCACAGAGTTTTCTGCGTCTGCTTTCTCGCTAAATGAGGACATTAAATACATGAACAACAGTCAGTGTCTACTTTATTACAAATACTAATTACAAATAATTACCCAAAACAGTGGAAATATAAGATGGAAATACAGAGGAAGATATTTGAACTTGATCTGCCCTTACATCCATGATATTGAGTCTGCAGAGTTGACTGCAGAGTTGTTTTGGCAATCTTTCCATCTCTTCACGCCGAATGTGCTCTTAGATGGTTAGATACATGATGGGCTAATGTAGAAGCCAATAACTTTAAATAAATAACTTTAAATAACTTCCAAAAATAACCCCCTTTGTATTGCATTGCATATTGTATGTTCAGGGATGACAGATTGACATGCTATTGACTGGATGTAACTTTTGATACTTTGAGGTAAAATTGGCTCTCCTACTGACTTTGTCCTATAAGTGCGGCTCTCGTGAAATAAAATAAAATAAAATAAATAAATAGTGAGGACCACTGGTACAGACCATTGGTGATCGCGTCACTTTTGAGAAATGCAACCCAGACCAATTTGCAATTCAAATAGTCTGATTCATTAAAATGACTGATGAAGAATGATTTTGAGTTTTGGTTTATATGCACTTTTATATTAGAAATGGTCACAGAAAAGTCATTGAATTGTAATGATTTTACCATGAAGCTTGGTGTTGAATCACTGAATTTCATACTGATTTACCAACAAATAATTCAGATTGTATTGTGCATTGATTCAACCAATTCATTACACAGAACTGACTCAATATTACCAAATTTTCAGTTTTCATGACCATTTCAGTGACTTGTGATAAGTACATAATATTTTTTAAAAGTATTCAGTGTTATAATGATTTGTTAGTGAAAAGTTTAAACTGCTTTGAAAATTATGAATTACTTCCAAAGGCAGATTTACTCAGAATCAAACATCACTATGGCAAGTCTAACACACACCCTTTATCCAATTAATTTTTTTATATGTATTTTCATTACAGAAATTCTCATGACTTCAAGAGCTCATTCATTTTTATCAGTTTCCTGACCAATTTAAACATTCCTTTCTATTTCTTTGGCTACAGGAGCCGTGCAGTTAAAATGACATAATGTCACAGCATGAATCTTCCCATGTGCAAATTAGAATGACGATAATTTACGTGGATATTAGTCAGCCATTGACCTTTTGCACATCAGTATTCATTTTCTCCATGTGGATGAATGAATCTTGACGCACTATCAGTCAAACCACAAGAATTACAGTCTTCACAAATTATGTAATATTTTATTTATAAGTCCATAATTACAGCAGTTTCATGCTTTAAAAATTCATCCATTGTGGCAGGTGTAAATGATAGCCAACGATCTGAGGAGAGAGAGGCAAAATGTGAGTCTCCTTCCAGAAACTAAAGCTGATTGAGGGTTGAAATATGAATGAATTGAATTCATCATCTGGAACATACACAAACTGTTCCAGTACCGCATGCATGTGTGCTCAAGTGTAGGATTAGAGAAATTACTGTGGGACTTTGGGGGAATTGCAGGGTCTTGACTAGAAGTGTTAAATAAATGTGCTGGGAAATTGAGGTTAGAAGGGAATCTATGAGCAATTAAAATCGCTTTAAATGAGTATTGGCTAGGAAGAGCCTCACAGACCTTTGAATAAACAGTCATGGTCCCGCAGATTACATCATACAGTATGTGGGCATCCGAACATCACACACATATGTGCTTGCTGAACATTTAATTTCATAACCATTTGCATTAGTAGAGAATTTGTCCTTTTTAACAGCTTTCACTCTCTCTATCTGGTACACGTCATCCTACTGAAAAAAGTTTGTACGGTTATAGACTTGACTTTAAGTGAATATGATTATAATATATAATATAAACATTAAAAACAAGAATTTAAATTAAAAAAAGGATCAATTTTAAAATAATATATTTGTATATAATTCAACCTTCACTTTTGGCCCACCGCCCTCAATTACATTTGATTTATCTAATAATAACCAACCGACCAGCCTTTAGGAACCTTACATTTTAGGAGTAGTCCAACGCAGTATATGCAAGAGCAAACATTTGTCTCCTGACAAAATGACTCGAGAAGGGTTAAACTCTCACATAAGCAATTCAGTTATTTTTTTATTATTATTATTTTTTTCTTTTGGACCTTTTTTCTTTTGGCCTTCATCATGTACATTCAGTCATGTAAATGTGAAAAGTAAAAAAAAAAAAAAAAAAACTGCTTGTAATTTTGTTAAAAAATTCTGCATCCCTGTTCATTTGGTTCTCACTACTAGTTTTTTTAATGGATTAGTTCACTTCACTTCACTTCACAAAAAAAAAAAAAAAGGTTCAGATAATTCACTCAACCCCTTGTTATCCAAGTTTATGGCTTGCTTTCTTCAGTCATAAAGAAATTATGTTTTTTGAGGAAAACATTTCAGGAACTTTCTCCATATAGTCATATAGTAGACTGCAATAATGCCCGTGACTTCCAAAATGCATTTTAAATGCAGCGTCAGAGGGCTCTAAACGATCCCATCCAATTAATAAGGGTCTTATCTAGCAAAATAAAGGGTCATTTTCTTACATAAATTAATATTTATACACTTTTAACCACATATACTCGTCTTGTCTAGCTCTGTGATGTGCATGCATACTCTGGCAAGTCCGGTTCACAGAGGTGGGTAGTAACGATTTACATTTAATTTTTTAGGTAACTAATACTTTTAGAGTATATTTAAAAATGGGTACTTTTACTCAAGTAATTATTTTTTTTTTTGTGAAAAACTGTACTTTTACTTCGTTACTGTGGGTGACGCTCCTCTCGTTACTTTTTGTTAATGCAATACAAGTTAAAAATGCTTTAATTTATTCCAAACGCATCATCTACTTTACTCTGGACAATGAGCCATGCCCATTTGCAACTGATTCATTCTTTTAAGTCAGTTCTGTTCAAAGGCTTGATTAAACCAATTGACCTACCTGTAAGCTCCGCCCCCCTTATTTACTGTTGCTGCCTTGGACAAACAAACTGAGTTTTCCACTGACTTACAATGACAGCTTTTTTTGATAAATTTTGAACACAGAAGGACCACCTCTCATCGAGGAGCATTCAAGTAGGTCTTTAATATGCCATGGAAAGATATATAAATGATTTTAAAATAAATATGGTGTGTAACATGATTAATTTGAAATCGAGGGTTTACAGATCGCAATGCAAACGGAAGAAATCACGTTACGGCCGTCACGATCGCAGATGACAACATCCAGGATTAACACTGTTCATGTACTGCAGTGTAGGATTAATTATTTTACATTTAACCAGTTTAATATGGAGAGGCACTGAAATGTAGACCTTCCTGTATGTGTTTTTGACCTACACTGTACATGACGTGAGAATAGCTGAGGTTTATTAGCATGGACTCACTAACTTTAACGTTAGCTAGTTTTAGCCAGAGATATTAACAACATTTATAGACATTAACTGCTTGAGCAGATGAAAAAGGCCACTTAATGAGAGTATGACAGCCAAAAAATAAACGTTAAATAATACAATAAATTCCAATTTCCATTTCCAATCAGAATCAGAATCAGAAAGAGCTTTATTGCCAAGTATGCTTGCGCATACAAGGAATTTGTTTTTGTGACAGTAGCTTCCAGTAGACAACAACAACACGGACAATAAGAAAAATACAATGAGGTGAGAATAAAAAATATACATATTTAAATATAAATAGACAAAAATATATAGAAAACTAAATTAAGAAATAAGTGGTATGTACAGTTGTGCTGTTGATGATAAAGGGAAAAAAAAAAAAAAAAAAAAATTGAGATGGAGGTGGTAACAAATAAATATAACGTTATTGCACATGTTTTTATTGTACGATGGTGTGAACATTTAGCTGTTCATAAGGTGGATTGCCTGTGGGAAAAAACTGTTCTTATGCCTGGTTGTCCTGGCAATTGGGGCTCTGTAGCGCCGGCCAGATGGCAAAAGTTCAAAGAGGGAATGGCTTGGATGTGAGGGATCCAGGGTGATTTTCTGAGCTCTTTTCCTCACCCTGGATGTATAAAGTTCTTGAACGGTGGGCAGGGGAGCACCAATAATCCTCTCTGCAGTCCGAACTGTTCTCTGTAATCTTCTGATGTCTGATTTTGTAGCTGAGACAAACCAGACAGTTATTGATGTGCACAGAACAGACTCGATGACAGCTGTGTAGAACTGTTTCAGCAACTCCTGTGGTAGGTTGAACTTCTTCAACTGGCGAAGGAAGTGCAACCTTTGTTGGGCCTTTTTTACAATGGAGTTGATGTGAGTGTCCCACTTCAGGTCCTGGGAGATGAAAGATCCCAGGAAGTTGAATGACTCCACTGTAGCCACAGTGCTGTCCATGATGGTGAGTGGGGAAAGTGCAGGGGGATTCCTCCTGAAGTCCACTATCACCTCTACAGTTTTGAGCGTGTTGAGCTCCAGGTTGTTATGACTGCACCAGACAGCCAGCTCTTTAACCTCCTGTCTGTAGGCAGACTCATCACCGTCCTGAATGAGGCCGATAAGTGTGGTGTCATCTGCAAACTTCAGGAGCTTGACAGAGGAGTCTTTAGAGGTGCAGTCATTGGTGTAGAGGGAGAAGAGCAGAGGGGAGAGAACACAACCCTGAGGGGCGCCGGTGTTGGTGGTGCGGCTGCTGGACATGAATTTCCCCATTCTCACCTGCTGTTGCCTATCTGTCAGAAAGCTGTTGATCCATTGACAGATAGGGCTGGGAACAGAGAGCTGGTTCAGTTTGGTTTGGAGGAGTGGAGGAATGATGGTGTTGAAGGCCGAACTGAAGTCCACAAACAGGATCCTCACGTAAGACCGTGGCCTGTCCAGATGTTGCAGAATGAAGTGCAATGCCATGTTTATAGCATCATCCACGGATCTGTTTGCTCGGTAAGCAAACTGCAGGGGGTCCAGTAAGGGTCTGGTGATGTGCTTCAGATAAGCTAAAACCAGTTTTTCAAATGATTTCATGACGACAGACGTTAGTGCCACAGGTCTGTAGTCGTTAAGTCCTGTTATCTTGGGTTTCTTTGGAATGGGGATGATGGTGGAGCGTTTGAAGCAGGCAGGTACTTCACACATCTCCAGAGACCTGTTGAAGATATATGAGTGTTACAGAAACCAATCAGTGTTACAGAAACCTCAGGCACATTGTTGTATTATTTTTGTAGCATAAACACTATTAAAACGACAAGAGCTTCAGATCTACCAGTGTTTCTCTATAGCGCTGCAACCTACAGATGTCAGAGTTCCATGTCCGTGCAGCTGATACTCAAATGCCATTGGCTCATCTGCATCTAGGGGCGGGGCTTACCGATAGGTCAGTTGGCAAACCTATACGTGAAATATCGCGAATACGTTTGAATATTTCGTTCAGTTCCCTGCTGCACGCGTCGTCTGAAGTGGTTCTCATTCGGAGTTGTAACAGAAAGTTTAAGAACATCAAGAGCGGTGAAGACGTAGCTTTGGATCTACAGTTGAAAACAAATGGCAAAGGCTGTTGTTTGCTAGCTATTGTTTGCGGCAGTCAACCTTATATTTTCACAATATTAACGCTTGCAGAAATATACATTTGTTTACATTTTTAGAACAGATGGAAGAAGATGCGTCAATGTGCATTTGTTTTGTTATGTTCAGAAGTTTGGTAGCGGTGAGGATTGTTCCGTTTTAAAATATAAAAATATAACTTCAGTGATGCAAATCAGAATTTTCATCAGCTGTTACTCCAGTTTTCAGAGTCATATGATCCTTCAGAAATCATGCTAATATATTGATTTATTACCAGTGTTGGAAACAGATGCTGATATTTTGTGGAACCTGTGACATTTTGTCAGCATTGACGATAAATCAACATATTGGAATGATTTCTGAACGATTATGTCACACTGAAGCCTGGCGTAAAGGCTGATGAAAATTCTGCTTTGCATTACTGAAATAAATCATGTGAACGGCAGTGTGGGTCACACACACTACATACATACTACATGCACACTACATTTTATCTATAGCGTATCTAAATAAAAATTAGATACAATAGATGTACAGTATATGATCCAAAGTAACTAGTAACTAACTACTTGAGTAGTTTTTTTTATTCATTTTATTTTATTTATTTTATATACTTTTTTACTCTTACTCAAGGAACTATTCAGACTATTACTTTTGCTTTTACTCGAGTAAATATTTCTATAAGTACTTTTACTTGAGTACAATTGTTGGCCACCTCTGCCGGTTCAATACAGTTAGGGTATGTCAAAAAACTCCCATATCATTTTCTCCTTCAACTTTAAAATTGTCCTACATCACTGCAGAAGTACTGACCAAGTGTAATTAAAGATAGAACGGCCTTTACAAAAAAAAAAAAAAAAAGAAAAAAGGTTAAACAGCAATGTATAATGATTTTGAAGTTGGAGGAAAAAATGAGATGGGAGTTTTTCGGATCATTTAAAGCCCTTTGAAGCTGCATTTAAACTGTACTTTGGAAGTTCAAACTCATGGGCAGTGTTGAAGTCCACTACATGGAGAAAATTGCTGAAATGCTTTCCTCAAAAAGGAATTTTTTGGATGACAAGGTGAGTAAATTATCTGTAAATTTTTGTTCTAGAAGTGAACTAATCCTTTAATAATCATTTGGCAGTTTAGTTGTTTATCAGATCTTGTCTTCATATTTTAGTGAGCCCTTGGAATCCTATTTTCTCCTTTAAAAGTAACTAAACATGTGGTTAGATAAACTAGTGTATGCAAATACTATCTAAGCTCCGTAGAAAGCATTACTCATTTTCCGTGCCTTTCCGAATACGGATTCACTGTTTTGGCACATCCCTAATAGATATCCTAACCTATTTTTAAAGGAACACTCCACTTTTTTTGCAAATAGGCTCATTTTCCAACTCCCCCAGAGTTAAACAGAAAGTATTTGGTTTTATTTTTGAATGCGATGCTAATGGTCTAATCAAATTCAATGATTTATGCTAAGCTATGCTAAAAGGGCTACCGGGAGAACCGGAGATCGGCTGAATGGATTCGAAAACGGTAGAACTCATCTGTTTAAGATTGTTTAAGAAGATACTCTGGGGGAGTTGGAAAATGAGCCTGTTTGCCAAAAAAAGTGGAGTGTTCCTTTAAGGACTGTCAAGGTTAACCTGAACAATAAAATGTATTGAATGCTGTTGTTTTAATAATGACATTAACACATTTTATATAGCTGGTGTTTATGTAAGGCGAGTGTTTCTTGAGTTTTGTTTTTGAATTTGACCAGCGTTTATGAATGTTGATTTCTTTTAATGTGGTAAGCTGTCACACTTCCTACATAAAAATCAGTCAAATCATGTAACGTGAATGTCCTAAAGTCTCTTGCTCGACAAGTTAAAAGCATACCGAGCCATACCGAGTGAGACATGGACAAATGCATTTCATTCATTCATTCGTTTTTCATTCGTCAAATTATTTTTTTCTCTTTTTTTTTGGAACACTATGAAACCAACACAAACATTACATTTACATTTACATTTACATTTAGGCATTTGGCAGACGCTTTTGTCCAAAGCGACATACAGTTGGGAGAACAGAGCGATTCTTCTTAAGGAGACAAACAGACACAGGCAGTGCTATAATACCAGATTTCAAGTGGTGCTTCAGACAAGTACAAGCTAGAAAGGGAAGGAATAAAGAGATTAATTTTTTTTTTTTTATGGTAACAGCAAATAGAGTTGAAAGAGATGAGTTTTAAGCTGTCGCTTGAAGCTTGTCAGGGAATCAGCATTCCGGATAGGGGTAGGAAGATTGTTCCACCAGCCAGGAACAGTAAAAGAGAATGTTCTGGATAGTGAGACATCCATTTTATCATGATCCATGTTTCATCCAAATATTATCATGGATTTGTCATGTTCCTCTAGCACAGGGATCCTCAAATCTGGCCCACGAGATCCACTTTCCTGAAAAGTTTAGATCTAACCCTAATCAAACACACCTGAGCATGCTAATCAGTGTATTCAGGATCATTAGAAAATCACAGGTAGGTAAGTTTGATCAGGGTTGGAGCTAAACTCTGAAGCGCATTGGCCCTCCAGGGCAAGATTTGAGGAACCCTGCTCTAGCAGATACTGGCAGGCATTGAAGCATCCTCAGCATTGATGTAATATGAAGAAAAAAAAAGAAAAATACATAACTTTGGATACCCTTGAGGAGTTGTGAAGTAGATGCTGGATTTATAGTAGCACAGCCATGAAATATGAAACTAAAGCCTGGACAAGGAGCTGAGTGGAGTATTTGACAAGAATAGACTTTTTTTTCCCCCTACTGTTGTTTTGTCCCTAATGTCGTCCACCAAAGGGAGGCTGATCATGTAGGATGACAAAAAGCCTTTAATACATCGAAAGGCATCAGTTGTGTTACTTCCAATACTGCAATTCCTTTTTTTACTCTATTCATTGTCAAAAATGCACATAAGGATATTTCCTGTGTTCAGGGATACAGATAGAGAAAGACAGTAATGCTGTTTTTTTATTACTAAGGGTTATAAAAAACATTAATTTGAATATCTATAGAAACGCATTCAATATTCCATCTGTGCACTTATGTCTCAGATCTATGCAGCAATTTTATACAGTATTGTTTTGCTTAGTGATGAATTTTGAATTTTGTTGTACTGAACACATTGTTCAGCTGACATTTGAGATCAATTTGATTATTACATTCAGTGTCAGGGTGTGAAGTATCTAAAAAGATGACCTTCAGCTGTTGATGATACATTTAGAAAAAGAAACGGTGGGACAGAAATTGCCTCATTAAATTAGTTAAGCTTTTATAGATACCTTTTCTTCTTCAGAGGGTGGGAATAGGGTGGTGCAATTCCCACTGGTTGTTTAACATTTTAGAATGTCAAACTCAGTAAAAAAACACATTTACACAGCTCTGCTTTAGAAGTAAATATTTCACATTTTCCTTTCAGTTTGTTTATATCCTTTACATTTTTGTGGGGAAAAGATTTTGACTGTCAAAGAAAAAGAGTGTTGGAACTTTGACACTAATGTGGCATAAACTATTTGTATTCTTGGGAACAGATTTGGAGAAATGGGTGCAAATTATAACTGTAGTACAAAAAACTGAGTTGTCACAGTGTACAGTAATGTACACTCCATACACCATATTGGAAAAGCTAAAAAAACATTTTTTACATCTTTGCAAATTATTAAATTATTAAAAATAAATAACTTAAATGATTCTATGGCATAATCTGGGGCACTTTAATTTAGCTCAGGAGCATTCAAATTGCTTGTAGATGTTACTGAACTTTGTGTGAAGTTATCTGTGGCAAATTCAATTGAATGGGTATGATTTAGAAAGGCACACAGGTCTTAATAAAAGGTCGAACTGCTGAAAATGCATTTCAGGGCAAAAACCAAGCCCTGAGGTAAAAAAAAAAAAATAAATAAATGCCTGTAGAGCTCAGAGACAGGACAGAGACAAGCCACACATCTAGGGAAGAGTTAAGAAAAAAATTCTGCTGCATTGAAGGTTCTCAGAAGAATGTAGTCTCCGTTACTCTTAATATAACAAGTTTGAAACAACCATGACTCTTCCTAGAGCTGGCCTCCTGGCCAAACTGAGCAATTGATGGAGAAGGGCCTTGGCTAGAGCGATGACCGGGAATGTGATGGTCACTCTGGTTGAGCTCTATGATCGTATATGCAGATCGGAGAAACCTACAGAAGGACAAACATCACTGCAACACTCCATTGATCTGGGCTTTATGGTGGTGTGGCAAGACTCTATCCTCTACTCAGTGAAGACATGGGGTTCTTTTTTCAAGGGCAGGGACTAAGGGACTCCTCCGAGTAGAAAGAAAGCTCAACACGCCAAAATATTGAGATAGCTTTAATGAAAACCCAGTCCAGAACATTCAGAACCTCAGAGTTGCAGAAGGTTCACCTTCCAACAGGACCTAAGCACCAAGCTAGAGTGGCTTATAGACAACTCTGTGGATGTTCTTGAGTGGCTCAGCCACTCTAGCCTGGGCTAGAACCCAATCAAACATTTCTAGAGAAACCTGAAAATGCCTATCCAAGCTGACAGAGCTTGAGAAGTGAAGAGGTGAGGCGAAGATAATTGCCAAATGTTGATAAGCAAATCCTGTCGCATCTAATTACTGAGTTAAGGGTATGAATACTTATGCAATGTACTTTATTTTTATTTTTTGTAATAAATTTATGAAGTTGTGACACTTCTGTTTTTGCTTTGTCATTATGGTGCATTTTTAGTGTAGATTATTGTGGGAAAAAAAGCCATTTAAAACAGTTCAACACAGAGCAGCAGCATAAAACATGAAACAAACAAAAAAAATGAGTATGAAGTATGAATACTTTCACATGGCACTATGTATGCATATATAGCAAAACAGTATGATAACATGGAATATACAAGACAATGGAAATTACTGAGTCACTGTTTATTTCTTACCTTCTCTTCTTCTTCGTTTTCCCTCATGTGTTCCAGCTAAAATTGGCTTGCTGTTTTGACTGATATTGCATATAAATTAGTACATCAAGATATAATACATCAAACATTTAATAAAACCGACATGGTAGGATTAAATATCGCTGGAAGAAAAATCCAAAGCGAGATAGGAGGTGACGTATGTTATCACAGAGATGGCGGCGTATTCATTACAGAACACTTCAGCTGTAAAAAATAAATAAATAAATAAAAACCTCTCCGCTGTCACCATGATCCAGCCACAGGAAGGCCAAACCTAATCTGATTGGATAGATTACACAAACATATTTTTATCTGCCTCTTTGTTGTCAAGACACCAGAGGGCTTGTCAGGAGGTATCCAAACAGCAAATTCCTTTGATATATTTTTGTTTCCGACTAGCTGACAGTTCCTCAGTGGAACGGGGGAGCTAAAAGAAAGGTCACCTTCGCCGGGGCGTGTTTTGCTGGCGGTTCACAGGGGATGTGAGGATGCGCAAGGATACGGAGATGATATTTGGCGACTTTGAAAGGCAAGCGGCAATCCGCACGATTGCAGCAGGTAGAATGACATGCCCGCAATACGGAGCCGTGTCGCTCTCGCCCCGCAGCCCAATTTCTGCCTCCTCCAGCCGCGCGTTGAGATTATTTCAGCCTCGCCAAATGTCAAGGGCATGATTCTCTTAGATGCCCAGCAGGAAACAACCCACTGTTGCCCTCAAAACAAATGAAACCGCTTCGGGGCCAGCGCAGGGGTTATCTATTGAAGATGGAAAGCCAAGAACACTGTGTTTTCGGTAACGGCCACAACGAGCATCAAACGTGTAAACACGTATATATAAAACATAAGTCTTGGAGATGAGGATAAAAGGTTCTTCAGGAGGAGAGCTTTATCGATCAGTGATAGCAGTCTACCCTTAGGGACTCCGTCTTCAACACTGTCTCCTCAGATTCACAGCTGAGGCTGAAGTTTTGCGCTTTCCTTCTTTTTTCAGTGTGTCTGGCTCACACTGGACATCAGTAGGTTTTCGGCGGGATCGCTGAAGTGTCAGTTTTCTGTGTGAGAGATCTGTGTGAAGGGCAAGTGAGAAGAGACTTCCTCTGTCATGATTGTTGGAAGTGTGTTATACCAACTTTCAGTTCTCAGCTGTGTGTGTGTTTTAATATAGCAATGTTTCTAACAGTACAAACCTTGATGAAGAAGATCAATAATACCTATAGCTCTACCTATAGAGTTTTGGAAAAAGAGTCTGACACTACAACTTATCCTATTAAATGCCTATCGTTTCAGTGATTTAGCTTCTCTGCTATTCTTCGCACATACCTGTGGGAACTTTTTTCGCAGATGTAAAAATACATACTTCCACATATGTTTTGTGACATATTCGATGTGAAATGTCCACTATGTGGTGCTAAAAGAGTGTTCTTTTTTCCCCCCTTGGACAGACGAACGTACGTATGGTACGTTTTATATTGCATTGGTTTTGTACCTGACATTGCAGTTCTGACTTGAAATGTCTGTTGAGTGGCGCTATAACTCTAATGCTTCATGACGTTTTAGAATAACTTACCATCTGCACTAGGGTTAGGTATTGTTTAGGGTTTTTTTTTGATACTGTTGCCAAATCGATACTTTTAAAATGGTACTGGTGCCAAAACGGTGCCTGAACCGATACTTAAAAAAAAGCCACAAAATAGTGAATGACACAAGAATATCTTTTTGGTGGACAAAAAAAATCTTTAAATTGAACAATACAATCAAAAAACAAAAAAAAAAAACAAAAAAAAAAACTTGTTGGTCTAATGTAATTTAATTGACACATTTCCACACATTTGAATAGTTTTACCTCAAATTAATTTAAGCAATTTGAACCAAAGAGAAACATTCATTTTGAACCAATGAGATCAAATCATTTTGAACCAAATCATTTTTGAAAGTCACAAATTTTAAGTAACCATTATAGTGGTCAGTGTTTGCATTAGTTGGGATCTTGACCTTTATGTTTTTGACATAAAGGTCATAAAGTTTGTTTGGCTGCTGGATTTCAGTTTAATCAGCCAGACAAGCCAAAAACACAAGTCATCATGATTGATCTCATTTGGAGTCTAATCTCTAATTTATATCTTGAGTATTTAGCCTTGTGAATCCACAACCAAAGAACATTTTGTTAATACATTATAGAAGAAGAGGTGTTGTGATGTGATATATTAAAAACATTTCTGAAAAACTAGTTTGTTTAGGCACACATAGACATCAAGAACCAGATGAATCTCAATAACGGTGACAAACAGCATATTCAGACAAACAGATCAACTCCGAACATCACAAAACAAGCTAATAAAAATCACATAAAAACAAAAGAAAATAGTAAGAATAAAATAAATTACAAATACAATATCATTTATTCATGCTGCAATGCATGCTGCGAGGCATGGATAAGTTTTGATTGGCTACAACATGCTTTTTTTGATGCTCACCATTGCTGTGATTGTCATGCTGATTTTTCATGTCTGTGTGTCTTAATTAAAGACTTTTTGATCAAAATAAATTTAAAAAAATGTCTGATTATAGATATATTGATACAGGGTTGATATTATCAGTAAAGAAACTTAACTTATACAGGACACTTTACATTAAGGATATAAACATAACTAAGACCACATGGTCACATTTCCTTTGGTTTGTCTGGCTGCTATAACTCTGTCACAGAAGCCAAACAAACTCTAATATTAAAAAAGTAAGAATCAAGAGACCAGCTAATGCAAACACTGACCACTGCTTAAAAATTGTGATTTTGAAAATGAATTGACTCAACAAGATTGAATTGTTCAAAGGTAAATGCCACAAAATGACAACATGTGTGTAGAATCAGTCCAATAGAGAAGTGCGACGTCATGAGCGAGATGACATAGCCAACCAGGAAACATAAGAGAGCACCGGCAAATGCTCACTTTAGCTTGCAGCGAAGCGAGCTCCTGCAGGGGGTGCAGGGAGTATGGCAGGAAGATGCAGTGTCTCGTTCCCCTAGGGCAGGGGTCACCACACTCAGTCCTGGAGGGCCGGTGTCCTACAGAGTTTAGCTCCAACCCTAACCAAACACACCTGAACCAGCTAATCAAGGTCTTAATAGGTGTACTTGAAACTTCCAGACAGGTGTGTTGAGGCAAGTTGAAGCTAAACTCTGCAGGACACCGGCCCTCCAGGACTGAGTGTGGTGACCCCTGCCCTAGGGGAACCATGGTTACATATGTAACCTAGGGACGTTTTGCTTACATCTATACACCTTTCACTTTTTAGGACTAAAACAAAAGATGGATTCATTGCTATTCTTAATTAGAAAGCAGGACAGCAATAAAACAGTAGGCTAAAATGACAAACTAGCTAAACTAACGTTTATTGACAAAAACGAATAAGACGAGGCATGGCATATACCACATGCTGTATTATATACTGACTAATAAATTACAGAACGTTTAGCTAATGCTGAGGAATCAAACAATACAAAATAAATAAATAAACAAACGAGGTAAACTGCAAAGATAATAGGCTTTTCAAAATAAAAAGTGAAACTAAACTGGCTGGTGATGACAGTGCTAGCATGTTTTTTCCATAAGAATACCAACATGTTCACCTTGTCTGGTTTAAGAAGCGGTCTTTTACTTTACTTTAGCTTGAAAACCAAATCCTCCGTCTGTCATAATTTCCTCAATATTTGCGTCATTTCTGCCGTGCGCTGCACGCACCTTCGCTCATCCTGACGCGCCAAGTAAAAACCTGGCTCTACACCCAAAGCGCTCACAAATCTGACTACAATGCAATATTTGTGAAATATAGCCACACTTTTGAACGTTTAGTTTTACGCATTTTAAGTTAAGCGTGTTTAATGTAGCTAGCTAAGCTAATGGCAGACCACCTGCTGCAGTCAGAGCAAGTGTAACGGTAGTTGCTGCATTCATGTGCTTCTCGGATGGTCTCATTTCCTGAGGATTTGTGATTTTCGTAATGTGAAAATGGACAGTAACTACGAAGATGTTCACGTTCACATAAGTTTTCCCATTCAGGAAATATTTTTTCCGATCATGCTGACATCCCATGAATGCAGTATTTAATTTTAACTAGTGATCTTGCAGGTTGATGAATCAATGCTTCTTACATCTGTGTCATAGCACTAGAAGACACATATTTAAATGGACAGTTCAGGCATTTAAGTGGCACCGAAATGAGGCGCTGAAATTCACGTTCTGATTCAGTCCGGTGCATACCGTATTGGCACTGGGTTTCGGTACCCAACCCTAATCTGCACTACACCTAAACCTACCCTACTCTAAAAACGCAATCACAAGCATGCCGTTTTAGCTTGTTTTTCAATCTTTCAGCTCTTTTATCGTGAGTCATGTTTTGCATGGGATTTATACCCAAGGATTATGCATCCTAAGTCCAATTATGTGCCGGCTGAGCTACTGAGCAAGCTTGTTATGTTTGGAAAGCAAAACATATGGATCTGAAATATGTGTACAAAAATGATTGCAAGTGCTCGCTGTTTGCCTCTAGTGTTCATTTTTGTTGGAAATTGCAGTGATGTGTACTTATTGGTATGTATTTTGCGTCTTGCGAAAAAAGTTTCCAAAGGTAAGTCTTTATCATGAAATCAGGTAGCGTTGATGAGTTATTTGTTTTCACTGTTGTACTGTAGGAGGCACTGTTACTAATCTACAGGAATAGAAATAGTACAACAAATGTAAGCTAACATGATGACTAAACATTTAGCACTGTTACGCATTTTTTTAAGTAGGCTATTTATTTCTGTATATACGTATGTATTTATTATTCTACAGAATATTGCTTTGTGAATATGATTAAACAATGTTGCAGGTGGTTGGCAACTTAAAAACAATGTTTTGGCAGGAAACTATTAAAAAATCATATTTCTTCTGAATGCACGCACACACACACACACACATCTTCAGACCCACTTCTCTGCATCTTATGTTTTCAAATGCAAAAGTTAAAAAAAAAAAATAATTCTGTTTGACAAGAAAGTTCTGTGTGAATGGCCTCTAAGGATGGCCCTGAGAGAGAATAAATAAAGCTTGCAGTGCATTATTTGGGCAAAGCAATGAGCCAGTCTTAATAAAATAAGAAAAAAAGAAAATCTCACACAGCAGTTGAAAAAGGACTGGAAATTTGAGTGATAATTCTTTCAGAACATCATTCACCCATGGCAATCTAAGTTTCTGCCAAATGACCATAGTTACCTTAGATAATTTTTGTTATAATCTAATTAAAATTGTTGGGATCATGATTGGGATGCTTTTAAAGGAGACTTTTCTTCTCATTAAGCCTGTGTTTATTTGATTAAAATACAGAGAAAAACTGTAATATTGTGAAATGTTAATGCAATTTAAAATAGTGGTTTACTAGTTTAATATACTTTAAAATATTATTTATTCCTGTGATACAAAGCTGAATTGTCAGCATTATTACTCCAGTATTCAGTGTCACGTTTTTTTTTTTTTGTTTTTTTTTCAGAAATCATTCTAATATGCTGATTTATTATCAATGTTAGAAACAGTTGTTCTTTTGGTTATTTAATTTTTATTTTTTTCCTTCAGAATACTTCTTTATTGCTTTTTTAATTGCTGTGCTATATTTAATGTCTGATTATCACACAATGACTGATGCAATAAAGAGATGTTTTAGTTCTTCTGATTCTATGATTTCTATAGCAAAACTCTGAGAAACACTCATACTTCACATTTTAGAACAAATCATACTTTACAGTATTTTTTTCCCCATGTGTAAATGTAGTTATGTTGCTTGATAATAATTAGGAATTTAAAAACTACCTTCATTCAGACGCTTCTGAATGTCTGCCTCTGTAAAAGGTCTTTTTAATCAGTTTACATTGTTCACAGTGAAATGATGTGGGTGGGTGGAATTAATGTTAATATTTCATAATTGTTTTCTTTGTATTTAGACTCATTATTTCATTGGCAGCCCATGCAGTGGATGGCGATCTTTACCGCTAAATGAAATGCACTTCAGACTATCACAGGGTAATTGAGGGCTTCAGAAGTACCTTTCAGTGCACAGTCAGTTCATGGAGAGCAAAGTTGCACACTAGGGTGACTAGACAAAATAACAGCAATCTGTCGAAAACGAAAGATTACTATAGGAGTAACAAAAAAAAAAAAAAAAAGTATAATGGATGTATAACTTTGTACAACACAGAACCATTATAGATTTTTTTGAAGTCTCTTATGCTCACCAGTTATGAAATATGAATGCATTTTAAAATAACTGTTTTGACTTGTATTATAGGATATAAAAATGTCATATATTCCTGTTATGTAAAGTTGAATTGTCCACATCATTAACCAGTCTTCTATGGAAGTCCATTTCCGCCACTGAGGAAAAATGTAATTGCAACTTTTTAATTCTGACTTTTTTCTCAGAATTGCGTGATAAAAACATGCAATTCTGATTTTTTTTTCTCAGACTTAGTGTAATGTAAACACAAACATGCAATTATGACTTTATAACTTGCAATTATGTCACAATTCTAACTTTATACATAGCATAACTAAATAAAGTTCTCAGAATAAAGCCAGAATTGCAAGATATAAACAATTCAAATTTATTTATTTTTTTTATTTTTTCTCAGAATTGCAATCTGACTTTATAACACACCACTTGGCGTTAGATCAGAATGTGATATAAACTCACAATTCTGAGAACATAGTCCCCCTCAAAATTGGACTTTATAACTCACAATTGCAAATTGAAATCTCACAATTCTAAGAAAAAAATCAGAAATGTGAGAGATACACTCGCAATTTTTTTTTTTTTTTTTTTGTCTCAATAAGCTTATTTTATTTTTCATTTAGTGGCAGAAACTTTTATAGGCTTCCATTGGCTTCAGTGCCACATGACTCATGATTTTAATAGTAATCGTTGCTTGATAGCATGTCAATATATTTCATATCAAAAGCAGTCTTACTAGCTTTCACTTTCACTAGACTCAAATATGAGAATATCTCTGCATAATAAAAATGTTAATTTGAGTCTCAGAGACTCCTGGTTTTTGAATAAACCATTTTCTTCAGCCGTTACCTCAGCTGATGGGCTTTACATGACATATAAAGGAACTCTGGGCAAGTCCAGCTCAATAGGACTGTTTAACTGTGGGACGGCAGTCTACAAACCAAAGGAAATGGCCTCGTTCCAGCTGTCATCAATGTGGATGTGACATAACTCCCCCAAAAGCGCTCACGGTTCTGTCCACCTACGGATTACATTCACAGCAGGATCTAGACAATGTCAGCTCGTTTTAGAGGGCATTTACAATCGCTGCCCTTATTCAGACCCTCCCCCCTCTCCAGACATCTAATCAGTCGTCATTAGCCCCTCGACGGGCGTCCTCGTCTGGGCTCTTTCCTTTCACTCTGCCCCTCACCGCCGCCCGCCGTGCTGCTCCGAATGTCCACGGTTCAAATCAATACGAGCCATTCAAATAAATCACAACTTTTGTGGAGGAAGTTCAGCAACTAAGCTGAAAGTTCAGATATCGACAGCTCCTTTTGAAATCTTCTCCTCGCCGGACGCCGACGGGAGGCTCGGAATGCGGGATGGCCTCATGCCTGACCCTAAATGAGTTCAAGGCGTGTAGTTCAGACACAAGTGGATTGTCCAGATTTAGTTTGAGCTTGCTCTGAAAAGGCTCGATGGGCCAGAAACAGACAGAACGGGATGATGAAAAATGAATGAGCAGAGGAGAAGAACTGACTTGAGGCCAGATCACTTTCAGCAAATCCCTCCAGGTGAATTTGCGGCATTGTGGGAAACGTTCATGATGTCTGTGAATGTTTACTTTTTTGACAATAGATGAATAATACAGAACCTGTAAAGTCATAGAATGTACATCTGTATTTTTCTGATTCGATTCCAACCTTGTCATTAAAGGAGCAGTTGAATTTAAACCTTAAAATGGCACTTTCGCCCTCAGGCCATTCAGTCATCAGAACAGATTTTAAGAAATTTAGCACTGCATCTTCTGCTGTGAGTGGGTGCTGTCACAATGAGTCCAAACAGCTGATAAAAACATCAGAATAATCCACAAGTAATCCACACCACTCTAGTCTATTAAAGGTTCGCCCAAAAATGAAAATTCCCCTATGATTTACTCATACTAGGTGCTCAAACTTTTAGAGTTTTATTTATATATATATATATATATATATATATATATATATATATATATATATATATATATATATATATATATATATATAATATATATTTAGAAGTCCAATAAAATACATCCATCTATCCTAAAAATCAATAAAGGCTTTCTGAAGCAAATCGATGCATTTGTGTAAGAAAAATATCCATGTTTAAAACTTTACAAATGATAAGAGAATGCCATTCCAGGAAATGGTGTAGAATGTAGGCGTAGCGCAAGCTCTGGTGAGTGTATGCTAGTCTTGAGTTTTGTTTACAGCAAAGGAAAAAAACAGACTCCTCTTTGCTTATATTAACATGTTTCTTTACAAATCCTCATTTTGTACTTCTAATTTGTGACTGGTGTTTTGTTTTGCTCTCTTCTCTGCACTTTCGCGTTTGTCATTTTATGCTATGCCTGCGTCCTACATTATCCGCTCAAAAGCCACTTACTTGCGAACGCGCGTACAACAGTTACTGTTTATAAAATTTTACATATAAATAATGCATTTTTTGTTCCGATCGGCCTCCGTTAACCATGTCTAATAGGTCCTCAAACTTCATTGGCCAGCGATTCACAGCGATTTTCATGTTGATTTTTATGTTTTTTTTTTGGTTTTTTTTTTTTTATAGTGCCACCAAGTGGCCATTCTCCACAATTTTTGTCCGGCGACCTAAGATTGAACTCTTGCGATGGTGAGTCAAAACCTTTTTTTTTTTTTTTTGATAACTATTAATATTTGCTGTCTATAGAATCTTTCTGCATTGCTTTGCTTCCGGTCAGGAGAAAAACCTAGGACTAGTATGCAAATGTAGGTTTAGCCAAAAATTTGAAATACCCGGAAATCTTAAATCAGTCTAATCTGAGGTATCAAATCTGCATTATGTCTGGCGTGAGCCAGGAATTCCAATGACATAAGAGACTTGAGCCTTTGACCGAAGGTTTAAGAGTTGTAAGCGATTTTGTACTTTTGATCGCTCTAGCACCCCCTTTAGGCTGATTGGGCTGAGCCTTGGTGACGTTGTCGTCGGTGTAAGTACTACCATCCCTCTAAAGTCCTTACGGCTTATGGATTGGTCTGCACGATCAGTTTTACGTGGAGATTGCTGATCCTTAACCAAACAATTACAATAGGGTTTCAGCTAGGGCTGCACGATATTGGAAAAAAAAAAACTCACATTGTGATATTTTGTTTTTCTGCGATAAATGTTGCGATATGAAAATAAAAAAAAATCATCAGATTACTTGAATAGCTCTTTGGAAAAAAAATGATTTTATAGCTGAGTAAATCAGCATTGAAAATAAACAAATTACAAACATAGATAAAGTTAATAGAACAAAGATACAAATAAAATAAAACACTTTATAATCTAACAGTATTCAGGTACAGAAATTGAATAATCAAACGTAAAATTGCACTGCATATTCTTCACTGTATAAATGTAATCTAATAAATCTGTGTCAAAGCTAAAAAGTGATTTTTCTCTGTTTTGCTGTTTGATTAACATTCATGACACAGAAAGCCTCAGGAACATTAAACTGCTGTGAACCTGTTACACATCCATTTTCTTTCTCAATTGTTTATCTTCACTTAAGCAACTGTGTTTACAAGGATACTTGCAGAGACCTGTATTTTGACATAGTTTCGCGTGTATGTCTCATTTCAGGCATAAAATAGCAGAGGAAGTGAACGGAATTCCGTGTTCACATGCATCTGCGTGGCTTTCACCGTGTCAACACCGGGCGTGAGCGTCGCGACGCGCCAAATGCGGTAGAACACATTATAATCAGTGATGCTGTCTGCACTGGACGTGAGCGGCGCGACAAAATACTGTAGAAGTCATTATAATGATGCTGCCTGCACTGGATGCAGCGCGGCACGTCAAATACCCGAAAGTAAACTGCCGCGTTCCATTTATGTGTGCTCACACAAAATTCAAATGATATGCAACAGTCGCTTTTGTCGCGTCCAGTGTTTAGACAGACTTTCACTTTAGATGTTGCGGCACAGGCAGCGCGACACGACAGCTGTCGCATCCGGTGTAGACAAGGTGTCTGTGTGTAAGCAAAGAAAAGATGATCAGTAGCCTATAAATAAATATAACGATCAGTATAGGCTACTAAACATCGCACGTCCTGCGATGTGACTATTGCGGATGAGCACATCGCGATATTGATGCTGAAACGATGTATCGTGCAGCCCTAATTTCAGCACTACACACTTGAACCCCTAAATATATCGGCATCAGCTATTGGCCAAAATTAGTTGAAAAATATTGACATATCTGATGGATTTATGGTGGATGGATGCATTTTATTGCCAAATCTCAACAGCCACTCACTGCCATTATAAAGCTTGGAAGAGCCAGGACATTTTTTTTTTTTTAATATAACTCTGACTGTATTCATCCAAAAGAAGGTAATTTTCATTTTTGGGTGAACTATCCCTTTAACTAATGTCTCATGAAGTGAAAAGCCATGTGTTTGTCAGATACAAATCCATTATTAAGATGTTTTAGCTTTAAACTGTCACTTCTGGCCAAAAACTAATTCATAATGCTTCCTCCAGTGAAAAAGTCCATCTCTTGTTGTCCTCTAGCATCAAAATACACTGTATTTGTTTCTTACAAAAAAAAAAAAAAAACAGCTTTTCGCTTCTGAAGATGTTAATCGATGGACTGGAGTGGTGTATATTATTTTTGGATAATTGTGATGTTTTATCAGCTGTTTGGACATTATTATGATGGCACCCATTTACTGCAGAGGATCCATTGGTGAGCAAGTGATGCAATGATGCATTTCTCTAAATTTGTTATGATAAAGGTGAGTACATTATCAGCTATTTTTTATTTGTGGATGAACTATTCCTTTAAGACCCTGAAACACAATGTCACTGTAGTCAGATATGAGCTGCATTGTTTTTCTTCCCTCAGCCTCAAGGGAGTCTTTATACACACACTGTTGGATGCACAATCCGCACTGTCTTAGTTCATGCTGTGAATTGTCTCTTGTTTCGTCTGTCTTGAATGCCATTCCGGTGTCATCCGTTCAGCTGAACAGCTGAGGCTGCATAAAAGAGGCTCACATGTTGTTGATTGGAATGCCTTTGAAAAAGACTGTGATGCATTGCATTTTACTGCAATAGCTGGTTAACACAACTGTACATGAAGATAAAGTCATTCAAAGTGTTGGGCATGATATAAAAACACAATGGGTTTGAAGCATCTAAAACCGGCAGACCAAGTAAACAAGAATTTTAAATATGAATATAAAATATGCAAATGAGAATATATGATTTGTCACAATCATAACTATTACTAACTAAACTCTATCTAAACAAAAACAAGCAAGCATGGGTGTTTTCAGGTTTAAAGTCATGACTGCTGCACTATAGTCACATACATTACAGAGACCTAAAGCCTTGTTTCATCAGCCGTGTGTTTTTAAATCATTGAAGGCACTGAAGCTCTGTTCTGCCATTTCATGTAGAAAAGATGTGAATGTCCCTGTGTTTATTCTGCTGGTTGATTTCATGAAGAAAGATCAAGTCCAGCAGTGACCTGTGAACGTCTGTGTAGGGATTCAGGAAGCATGGAGACCTCATAACACCCCATTAAACCCATTTAATACTCTGCTAAAATGAGCGCTGATTAGTGGAAGAGATTATTAAAATAGCTGAGAAATGAAATCTCTGATCCTTGATCTTTCTCTCAAGAGGTTGCGCTACAAATAATTATCTGTCACTTTGATGGACAGGATTGTAAATTTTCTCTGTTTTTTTTGTTTGTTTGTTTTTTTGTCCCTCATATTTATTTTTATTTCCCTGATAAATTATATAGAGGTATGCCATTCCACGTACTGACATTGTGCTGTTGATACAGACAAGATTAATAATTTCAGTAATATAAAGGCTATTTTATTTTTGCGCTTTAGCAGTGAGATTTAGCAGTCTGTTTGGAATGGTAAAACATGCTTAGATTAACAATTAAAATAATAATAATAATAATAATAATAATAATAATAATAAAAAAGTATATACTAGTATTATTATTATATATATATATATATATATATATATATATATATATATATATATATATATAATTATAATAATTATAATAATATACTTTATATTTGGTTTTAGTGTTTATTATTATTATTATTATTATTATTATTAGTAGTAGTATTATTATATAACATACACACACATTTGCAGTGTTTGTTTTTGACACTTGATTTTGTTTAATTTTTAATTTAATTAATTTTATTTCTAAATAAAACAATATAAATAAAAATACAATTATTTAAATGTGCAAATAGTTATACATAAGTAAAATTACATAAATGCATACTTAAAATACAAGTATAATACATAAACACTTTTCAGATAAAATAGTATCTAATCTAGACTGAAAAAAATAGTCAGCTAACAAATACAAAATATATGTAATATGTATGCAAAATACATTTGTTAAAAGGGTATTAATTAATTAATTTAATTAATAACTTAATGCTTAATTATTTTGCTGTGTTATTTATTTATTTATTTACTTATTTATTTACTTTATTTTGTTTTCAATTTTATTTTAGGCCCTGTTTATTTTCAATAATTATTTAAATACATAAAACACACACTTTCAGCTAAAATAATCTCTCATATCTAGTTTTAATCTGAACATCTGGTGGTTCCTCTGGTGGTCAACTTTTAATATAGCGTCAATTTAATTGTGATTGATTGGAATAAGAACAGTGGCCTAGTTTGAGAGAGGAGCCGAGAGAGGAGTGTGCTCTACGTCTCCTGAACCTTTGTGTGGAGGTTTGGATGTATTCTCTGGAGCAGAGCACTAGTGCTGACCTCGTCCTTTCAGCATAGAGGAGAGTGTGTAACTACGTCTTCACACAATGAGAAGCTCCTGCAGGGAAGAACCGATTAAATTAAAGTGCTTCTGAGGCAATCACACCAAGGTCATAAGGATGAAGAGCAAACTGCTTCTGGCACCAACTTCTGTCTCATGCGAAGACGGCTTGTCTGTTGCTACGTGCGGTTTGGCCACCTCTGCTCAACATGTGTTGGCGGAATGTGGAAAATTATGCTGGCAGTATCAAGTTCGTATTAGGAGGAAAAACAGAATCGAAAGTCTACGTAAACAGCTGACTGCATCTGCGTGCTTCAGTTCTGTCTGCTGTTTAGAATCAGAACTGATGGTGCCAGATTTGTGAATAAATTACTCTTTGAGGTAATGTTTTAGATGTTCTACTGACTGTAAATAACTTTGCATCTAACTCTTATTAGACTATTAGTAGACTGTCAGCTTAATCTGCTTTATTTTGATGGTACCCCAAAATTTGGTCTGTTCGGGACTATTTATTTATTTTTTTATATTCCCATGCAATTCTCAGTGATTTCTGACACAACTATTTAGTAGTGGTGTACTTTAAGACAGAAAACAGAATGATGAAAAATGAAAGTATCAAAACATTGGCTTACTGATAAATGGTTGAAAACACCCTGGTGGAGAATAAATGTAACTAAATGTAGCAATCCTTAAAACTGCAGTAAGGAACTTTTCCCTTTCTATTGCCATCTCAGTTTGAAACTGAGTTTCATGCAGATTTATTTATTTACATGGGATGTGCAGCTCTGTCAATGCACATTGACTTGACAGTTAGAAGTACTCCATATGGTGTGTGTACAGTTAAGTTCAAGAGTTTACATCCCCCTTTCAAAATTTGCAAAATGTTAATTATTTTGCCAATATAAGAGGGATTGTATAAAATGCATGTTTTTACTTATTTGGTTCTGACCTGAATAAGATATTTCACTTAAAACACATTTATAGTCCACAAGATAAAATAATAGTTGAATTTATAAAAAAAATGTACCCTGTTCAAAAGTTTACATCCCCTGTGTTCTTACCTGAATGATCCACAGCTGTTGGTCACTAGTGATAGTTGTTCATGAATCCCTTGTTTGCCCTGAACAGTTAAACTGCCTGCTAAAAATCTTCAGGTCCCACAAATTATTTTTGGTTTTCCAGCATTGTGGTGTATTTGAACCCTTTCCAACAATGACTGCATGATTGAGATCCATCTTTTCACACTGAGGGACTCATATGCAACTATTACAGAAAGTTCAAACAGAAGGTTCAAACGCTCACACATGCTCCAGAAGGAAAAACCATGCATTGTGAAAACTTGAAGATCAGGGTAAACTTTAACTGTGTTCTGGGAAACATGCCTTGGATGTTTTTCGTGCCACATGTGGTGATAAAAACATTGTGTAATGCTCTCCTCCATGTTCTGATACAATTACAGATGACATTTTTCCAGATGTATGCCTTGTACACAACAAGTTTCTCAGGCAGATTAGATCAGTAGCAGAATATGTGCAATTTGCCTCACTGACCAGAGCAAGAAGAAAAAAAAGGAAACTCAATATGTATCTGAATCAAATGAACAAGAGCACTAATTTTAGCCCTGCGTCAAAGTCCCCAGACGTCAACAATGATTGCCATTTAAAGCTTTACAATGATAGTCATCTAGATATCATGAGAACAAGCAACAAACCATCAACACCTCACACACCAAATAGTAGCCAGGTCAGCGTCTTTCTGTTTACAAATGCAAAAACCATGCAAAGACGAATGTTGTCAAAAATTTGTCACAAATGTGGGCTAATTGGGATAACTTAAGGAAACCATTTTGAACCCTGATGTCTAAAGAACTTGCTTTTTAGGGGTTCAAATGCGTAACGCTGAAACCCCTTTGTAATTGTCAGAACGTCCAAGGATCAGCGATTTCCAAGTAAAACTGATCGTGCAGACCAAACCGTAAGTCGTAGAGACTTGAAACTTGGAGGGATGGTAGTACTCACACTGCCGACAACATTACTAAGACTCACCCTAATCGGCATGATGGGGGTGCTAAAGCAATCAAAAGTTCAAAATCGTATCGAACTTATATATATACTTACTACTGCTTTAGTAAAACTCTTAAACTGAATGAGATATCTTCATCAAACTCAGAACACTTATGCAAGAGCTCAATCTGAGGTCACAGGACAAAAGTTGCAAAGCTTGGCCACTTGGTGGTACTATAAGAGGGGAAAGAGCATAAAAATGGCTATACCTATGCAACCATTTGTCCTACATTTGTCATAAAATCTGACCTGACAGATCAAATTATACATTATTATTAGAAGCGCACCGTTGCTAATTGGGATAATGTAAGGAAACCATTTTGAACCCTGATTTGTCACAAAATTTGACCTGACAGTTCACATTATACATTATTATTAGAAGCACACCGTTGCTAATTGGGATAATGTAAGGAAACCATTTTGAATCCTGATGTCTAAAGTACTTGCTCAATATCTAATTTTTAGAGGTCCAAGTGCGTAATGCTGAAACCCTATTTTAATTGTTAGAACGGCCGAGGATCGGCAATCTCCAAGTAAAACTGATTGTGCAGACTTGAAACTAGGAGGGATGGTAGTACTCACACCGCCGATAACCTACGCAACCATTTGTCCTATCAATATGAAAATCACTGTGCACGATCTTGGTCCAAAGTGTGACAAGCGCCTATGGATATTTTACGTATCAAGTTTTACGTATTAAGTTTGAGTGCCTATTAGACAAGATTAACAGAGGCCGATTGTAAGGTCTGTTAGAAATGTGAAAGAGATTAGCCGCTGGGGGGTGATATTTCCTTTTTTTAATGGTGTAAACCTTTGTACATTGCGTGGTTTTTCACACATACACGCGTTATTCGTATCATACGATAGCAGGGGCGTAGATTATGGGGGGGACGCACTTTTTATAAAAGTAAATTCGTCCCCCGCACTTTTTCATTGGACAGTAAGTTCACGACATTTTGAGGTTTCAGTATATACACAAAGAATGATTAAAATCCAAAGAGACAGGGTAGTCTATACATGACGTTCACGTCTCCATGGTAATGTCACTCACACGTCATGAGTCATGACACGCCCTAAGCGCGCACCCGAGCTGTTCAAAATTCCTACCGGTCGCGTCGCAATGAATTCAAAGCGGCAAAAAACTATTCACTCATTTTTTAAGAAAAAGTCCAGTAGCGTAAGTTGTCATGTGGTATCCGAATTGTGTTGCACAATGTTAATTAACTCTGAATAGTATTGCTCTTGTTGAATACTTAGCAGGTTTTGATGGAAATTATAGGCTATGGAAAAAATAGCTGCTTGGGCAAACGTGCACTTGTTCAGTGTATTTTCCCATGACTCTTTTGTAACATCTTTTATTTTAACAAGTATGTTATAAAATCCCTTAAAATAAGAATAAATACAATGCTGAACTCTGACATGTTCAGCTCTACCAATACTACATAGGCTAATGTAATTCAATCGAGTATGCATGCTTGACGATCTGATATAGGAAGAATTTTATAAGGTGCTTTTTTTATTATTGCGCTAATTTTACGTTTTTTGTGTGTTGTCAAGAATGAAAATGAAGGTTTGACAGGGCAGAATCAGTGAAAAAGAAACTTTACAGGTGATAACAGACAGTTGTTTTTTTAACACCTGGCTGCTATTGCATTGCATTTTTTTTTTTTTATACATTGTATAAATTCTATTAATACACACATGTTTGTAGGATTATATTTGCACCAATCATTAAAAAGTAATGAATAAAATATACAAAAATGTAAAATCAGCCAATATTCAAGCTAATAAGTAGTTAAAAATGATAGCGGTTTTTTTAGGACTTATGAATCATATATTAATTGTTCTTCATGGCTATATTCTGCATACCATAAGCCTACCTAACAGTAGCGGCTCCTGACCAAAAATTTTGGAGGGGCAGTTTCTGGGTCGTAAGCCATGAATGCACAGGGAACTGGGTTATTTAACAAAACAAACGAACAAACTATTTACATTAACAAATCCTTTTTTTATCGTTTTTGTTTATTTTTTTGCTGTTAATTGTTGTTGATGTTATTCATTTTATTTGTAGGCCTACTTTTGCAATTCTTGCCCAAACTAATGTTGTATAGTCTATTTACAGGCTCTTTACATGAGCACGTTAAACCTTACATTTATTCGCCGTTGCTTCATATTAGCAAATTTCTCGATGACTGCTTTGTTGAATTCGGGGATATGTGTTAAACGTTTTTCTATTGAAAGCATCGCCAAAGCATTAAGTCTTTCCTGTGACAGTGTTTCGCAGAAATGTTTCAATTCGTTTCGTTCTATTGAACGACCTACCATTGTCCTTTGTTTGCTGTACAATTTTTATATCTGGTTTGTCAGGGCCAAGCTGTTTAATCACTAATTTCTCATTAATTGACAATCTTTCAAACGAGTTCTGCAACAGAAACTCGACACTATTACACGCAGAATGATCTGTGCGCATTCGCTTAACTGAGACTCATATACACTTTGCTGACGCGGATTAATAACATTGTCCGGAACTACGTTCAAGTAACGTAAAAGCAAGTGGGGCAAAAGTCAGTTAATAGTGAATATGTGTGCCCCATCCTAAAGTGTTAAAAAATCATTTAGGATGCAAACTGGCGGACTGGGACCAAAAAGTCCCACATCATAATACATTGGCTCATTAATGTGGAGACTAATTTTTTAAACACCACTTACAGCATAAGAATATAACACAATATAGAAAAAATGCCATTTATTTGAAGTATTACTGAACTAGACATTCTGTCCCTCCCACTTTTTAAATGATGGCTACGCCCCTGTACGATAGAACTCCTCATTCCAGACGACTTTGCCTCTATAGCTACTGTTGTCAATCTAATCGTTACATCTGATTAAAAAGATGTAAAAAAAAAAAAAAAAAATCAAACCTTTATGAAACCTGCTGAGGACATGCGATGGGTGATTTTAAATAAGCATTCAGAGTTTTAAGGAGATCAGACCATAGCTGGCGCTATAATAGTCATAAACGTTAGAACAACTATTTATATGAAACTCGATATTTATATTTTGACAAAAATGCTTTTTAAAATCATTATTTAGCAGACCTGTAACCACCTAAATCAATGTCTTTATATATAAATTTGTAAAGGGTTACTCCACCCCAAAAGTAAAATTTTGTCATTAATCACCCCTATGTCATTCCAAACCTGTAAAAGCTTGGTTCATCTTCTGAACACAACTATATTTTTGATGCGGTCTGACAGCTCTCTGGCCCTCAGATAGACAGCAATGTAATTAACACGATCAACTTCCAGAAACGTAGCAAGGAGATCGCTAAAATAACCCATGTGACATTAGGGGTTCAACTGTAATTTTACGAAGCTGAGAGAAAACTTTTTGTATGCAAAGAAAACAAAAATAACCACTTTATTCAACAATTGGTCTCCTCTGCATCACCCTAGCGTATACTGTTTTGTGTCAGCTGTGCCACATGTATACGTTGTTTCTGTTCATATGAAAGTATTAAATAAACCTAGAAAACGTATCTGCGTATACGCTGTTTAAGGCCCCGATATACTTCAAACGAAATCGAAGAACGAATTGAAATGACGTCATTTCGAACAAAATCAGGCCAAAACAAAGTTCGTTTTGAGTTCGTTTCGGCAGTTCGAAACAGCTCACCAAAGCAAACTTTTTGGGGGAGTTCGTTTTGGCTCCTAAACACCTTTGAGCGTCCATTGGTCCGTGGCGATTACGCAGTCGATGGGCGTGTTCTGGAACTCCGCCTGCTTTGACGCGTGATTTTTTTCCCCCGGTTTGTTCCTCATTCAACGGCAGGCAGACAGGAGAACAACATCCAAAACAACAACTCCAAGGTAGCAACATGAATACACTGGAGAGTCGAGTAGCAGAGCTGGTACAGATGTATCCACACCTGTACGATCGCTCGTGGAGAGATTTTAAAGACGCGTTTAAAAAAGCAGCGGAGGGTGTCCGAATGTTCGAAAACAGTATACCGTCCCTCTGCCTTTTCAAACTTCTTTTTGCCCTCAAACGAACAACGAAAACGAACTTCGTTTGAAGTATATCGGGGCCTTTAATCATTATCCAGTGTCTGTGCTGTTTCTCACCAGATGTTGTGACTGATAAAAATAGCTTTTTAGCGGCAAGTACCGTGGAGCATGATGAAAGCTAAATCACTATTTTTTGGTCATGTAGTATAGCAGCATGTATTTACAAACACAGGCCACTATCCGAAATACACACTTCATGTGAATTGTTGGTCTTGTGGACCTGTGGTCCACTGCATGCACGTCTGTTAGGTCCACAAGAATGTAGAGTCATTTCAGGTTTTAGAAGGGTGCTCACAAGTGCCCCCCTGGTGGCCGCTATTCGCCCTTGATGCGCGCTTCTGTCGAAGTGAGCTCCTGAGCAGTACTCTGTAGCCAAAATGGCATTACCTCACAATAGCATAGGATGCCATTTAGGACGGGAAACATTAACTCATTGTGGTGATTCAATGCACCAATGCAAAATGTGAATTGTTGGGTGGTGCACAGATCAAAATAATAATTAAAAAAATTGCTTAAATATTGGATTGTTTTTCACCAAAACTAATCAGTGAACTTAAAAGCATCAGCAGTCCCAATGGATATTTTGATGATACTCTGGGAGCTTCATTGTAAAGTGAGTCACAATGCATCGATTTATTCACTAAATGATTGTGCTCTGCAAAATCTGCATTTTAGGGTCAATTAATACTTTAAACATTTGCTCTCTGGTCATTTTTACTGAATTGGTTCATTTGGACAGTTGATTTAAAAGAGCTGATTTAAATAACAATTTATTAATTTGAATACTGAATTCACATTTGAAATCTTGAAATGTCTTATTTTCCGTACATGGTTGTTGATAAGATTAAATGAATGACTTCTGTTTTGTCAGGTGGTTTGTATTTTCAATTAAAGCACATAAATGATTTTTGGTTTCAATGATGATTTAAACAGACCTTTCATCTGCAAATCTGTTTTTCATTCTAGTCCAGGTGCATACTATGATTTTTTTTTATATTAGCTTTACTATATGATATGCAAAATAAGTTTAGATTTTAGACTGAAAGAAAATCACACATTGTGTGCCTGGCTTGAGGTGAGCCCCTCATGCATGTTAAGAGAGCTACTATTCATTTTTAAAGAAGTTGCTGCCTATGAAGGGCATCTCGGTTCAGTCACTTATGAGGTTTCATTTTAGTTTGTACTTTATGCAGACGGCAAAGTTTCAGACAGACCCTTTATGTTTATTTTGCTTTTGTGATCTCAGGGGATGTGGCGGTAAAATGAGTCATGACTGGAGCCCCTCCATGTCTCTCTGGGTGAGTCTGATCTGTTCGCCAGGCTCAAGTGCTGTCAGATGCTCGTATCAGAGCTCTGGTGGAGGCCACAGCATATGCCTGATAGGCAGTTTGAGCCTCTGCTCTGTTGATCACATTCCAAGTCATTAACATGTAATGTGGGTTTGAGTTTTGGAAACTATGAACATATGTAACCTGGCTTGGTTCACCCGAGAGCAGAGGCAAGTTTTTGTTTATCAGTTTATTTACTGTAAGAAAATGAAAATAATTGCTGATACTTCTTTTAATGCAAAGTTCTGTCATGGAACTCTAGATGGCATGGGCCGATAAATTCACATTCAATCTGATATAATCACATTGTTACTTACATGGTGCACCTGATTGGTTCTTTTTGTATCAGTAGCCAATCAGTTTGCAGCTCAGCATTCAAATATTTAGCTAGTGCTATCTGTAGCAGTTGCAGCATGCTTTAGAAACCCTCCACCTTCCCCAGCTCCACCTGTATAGACTTGCTACAGGGTGATTTCATTTTGAATTTTCATATCTGTGGGTTATTTCATGTTTTGAAGGTGAGGTATATAAGATTGACAACTAGCAGTTGAAATGGGTACTGCAGTCCAAAATCAAAATATTGGAAAGAACCATTTCTACCGCTTTTTCTTACTCAGACTCGACACTCACACGGGTTTGTCAGATTGAGGACACGCGACTAGCCTTGCACTGTAATTTGATGAGTTGTTTTACTGTGTTTTAATGTTACTTTGCTCATAGATCATTGTGCAGTGTGTAATATTGCCAGCTAACAGTTGAAATGGGTACTGCAATTCTGTCCCGGAATCTGCCCGAAATGCACATTCCAGAGTAGAATTACTGGCTATAGCATTAGTTTTCAGAGAAACAGTTATGTGAACATAGCATGTTTCCTAAATATCTATATATTAGCATATTATGTTACTTTTTGGGTTAAAAAGAGTCAAAAACTTACATACAGCACCTTTAAATGCAGCAGCAGTATTGCTTACATGCTCACATCAGCATGTCTGTGCATGCAGTCTTGGTATATAGTATAGCAAAACTATTCTGCCAAGACCAAACACATTAACATTAATTTCAGAGAGTTGTCATGACAAAATACTACTAAAATTATATGACAACAACAGCTACTACTACTACTACTACTATACAATCAGTACTAGTACAACTTATATTAGGACTACCACTACTATTACTAGTATGGCATCTACTTTCTTGACTACTACTAGTAGTTTACTACTACTAGCAAACTACTGCTAATATAAAAAATACAGCTACTAGTAGTAGTTGTTGTATCACTGCTAGTAGTCATTGCATTTTGTTAGTACTACTACTAGTAGAATGTCTTGTATCGGCATACCACACACACACACACACACACACACACACACACCCCATACTACTAATACTAGAAGTATTATTACAACTAGTAGTCATAGTTGTAAACCATATTCCTACAATGACTAATACTACCACGACTACTAACAATAATAGTAGTACCACAACTAGTCATTGTAATAAGCCATAATTATACTACTGCTGTTATTAATTATATTATCATTACTTTTTTAGAAGTGCTAGAATTTCTACAAGCAGTCATAGTGGTACATCCTACTATTACTTATAATAGTAGTACATTGTAGTATAACCATATTACTACAATCATAACTATATTACTACTGTCAATGCCACTACTACTAGCAGTTGTAGTAATAGTACCACTACTAGCAATCATAGTAGTACATGCATACTACTACTACTACTACTACTACTACTACTACTAGTAGTGCTGCTGTTTGTATTGCTAGTAGTAGTAATAGTACCAGAATCGTTACTACTAGCCATTTAGTAAATGCTGTAACTATACTAAATACTGTGCTACTACTGTTTTTACTATTACTACTAGTAGTAGGACCTCTGCTAGCAGTTTTAGTAATACACTGTACTAGTAGTCCAATAACTAGCAGGCATTGTAGAATAACCCCACTAGTGTCACTACTACTAGCGGCTGTAATAATGGTGCCATTGCTAGCAGTGATAGTAGTACATACTACTGCTACTACTACCGTTATAATTACTATTAGTAGTAGTAATGATAGTAGTACCATTACTACTAGCCATTTAGTAAACACTGTAACTGTACTAAATACTGTACTACTACTGTTTTTACTATTACTACTAGTAGTAGAACCCCTACTAGCAGTTTTAGTAATATACTAACTATAAGTCGTTCTAGTATATCCCTACTTCTACAGCCATTACTACTACAATGTAGTAACAGTGTAACTGGTATTATCACTATTTATACTACTATTGTGATACTTGCACTGCTAGTACCACTACTAGTATTCATAGTAAACGACATGACTACCATTAGTAAAAAAAGAACAAAACGATAATGATTGGGAAAAAGAGCAGGACAGCCTCACACTGAACAAATACAAGCACTTTCAATGCAATGTGCCATGCCCTCTTATAATGTTACAGTGTTTCCAGCTGCACTCTGCGTATTAGAATGGAAACTAAGATTCAATTTGATTCGAATTTGTATTCCTAGTTTAGTTTCAAATGTTCTGTCTAGCCCTTCTGAACAGCATTGGCGAGCTCACATAGAAAATCTCTGCTAAAATGTCATTACCTAACTGTTTCCATCTGAGTGAAATTTCTAAAAAATCTCAATGTCCTTCAAATATCAGTAGGCAGATTTCAAGCCCCTGCCAAAACATTTGTGAATGAATCCAGAGACCATTACTTTTTGCTTTTAAATGAGTACAAATCTCCTACAATTATCTCTCTTTCTTCATCTGTTGGTACATTATAAAGTCGGCCAAACCTCATAATGTGAAATGTAATGTGAAATACATACAGTATTAAATATAAATATATCTTGGTGCCACTGCATCCAGCATTTCTTGGAAAAAGAAACTGGAAGAATAAAAGGCACAGATTCTACTTGATACAAAGCAGGGTAAAAATATGTTTGAGGTAATTAATGTGAATTAATCTGCTTGGATTTCTCTATGTTACAGGTACAATCCACCACTTCTTCCATATGTATGAGTGTGTGGGGAAATTATGTGTGTGTTGGCTGACTGTACAGACTCTTCACTTAAAGTGAATGTTTCTTCCTGACCCTGACTGCTGTAACATACCATCAAGCATTTCTCATGGGACTGTGTTTTCAGCCAGAGCTGGTTCTTGTCTCGCTTCCTTGTTATATTGACGTTTCCGAACACGTCTTCAGCAGTGCACATCCTAGATCTGTTTTTTCTTTTAAAGTATGCAAGAAAAAAAAAAAATACTGTTCATAAGAGGCTTTATTTTTTCTCATTCTGCTTGTAAAACTGTTATATTCTTTGTTGCCTGATCCAGTAATGGCCACTCATGCAATATTTGCATTTTGATTTAAATTGCTTTGGTGACAAAGCACCTTCCGAGAATATAAATGCAAAACATCTTTTCTTAGAACTTGCCTCCAACATTAGCTCTGTTGTTATTTTCCAGGCGCTGTTTGAGAAATTTGAACAAACAAATTTTGTTTCGTGAAAAGCAAGGAGAAAGTGACCAAGCTCTGCTTTAACAGGTGTTTCATCTTTAGCTCTTTCTGAATGGAAATTGTTTGTCAGAGTAAATGTAATAGCAGCACTTTTCTGTGAAAAAAAGCTTTTTTTTTTTTTTTTTTTCTTCATGATTGCACAAGTGCGGATCAAGCTAGTACTGCTGAAGCAGGCACCAGCTTGCCTGTGAATATAACTTCAGTTTCTCCTCAAGAACTTTAACCTTGTCGTTTCATCAGAGTTCTGGTGCATCATGGGTCTTGCTCACATTGAGTGATTTGTTGAAGGTTACATCTGGCGGCTTCCACCTGAAAAGCAGCCTCACAAACCCTTTTGCTTCTCACACATATGGAGGGTCTGCCATTTCAGATTGTATTGCGCAGAGGAAAGAAGTTAAATTTGTATTGCCGAGCGCCAATGGACCCTGACAGCTGGTGTGTTAATGATTTAAATGGTTTGTCACATCACGTTAAACTGGCAATGACTTTTTCATTAGAGCAAATTGAAGTGAGACAACAAAACTATAAATGTATAATTGTTGTGAAGATAAATTGTTCTATTAACTTTACAATTCTTTCTCACATATTATTGTCCGCATGACAGAATGGCTTTGCATTTTCTTTAAATTGTGTCAGTAGATGAGACAATTATTACAGTTATAACAGAGTACATTTATGTAATCACAAACAAGCTGGAGTAATGACACTTACCACAAGCCAAAATTGTATTATATTTGTTATTAATTTTACTTGTTACATGTTTGAATTTTGAACAAAATGTTTAATTATTCTTATTCTTATTCTTATTTTTATTATTATTATTATTTAATTTTTTATTTTTTTCTGCAACCTTATTTAGGACAATATATTCAAGGATGGATAAATAATAATAATAATAATAATAATAATAATAATACAATAACTTGAATGAATATAATAGTATTTTTTATGAATTAATTTGTTTTGTTTTGTTTCATTTATTTATTTTCTGCAACGTTATTTAGGACAAGTGGTTTTGATAATGGATAGATTATTTTTATGTAAATAAAAATATAAATGAATGGGTAAATGCATGTCACACCCCTATGAACTGTTGTGTTGGTTTTTCCTTCATGTGCCCATATATGGTGTTCGTGTCGTTCATGTCGTCAACATGTCTGTGCGTTCGTACCCTACCTATTGTTTATATAGCTGTTTGAATGTGATTATAGACGTTATTCCTTGACCTATGTCTTATGCGACTTACTACGACACACACCCGTGACAGAAGAATGGACCATTACAAAATATAGTGTCATGTTTCCCTGCATTTTTGTAGTCATTCTGTTGTTTATTTTTTATTTTACTTCTATTAATGTTGCCCCAAATAGAGGCAACACAATGCTGGATGGAATCACAATTTTTTTTTTCTAAATGGACATAATCTGGAGCACTATGTGAAGGAGTTCATCAACATCTGGCACCGTGCCAGCTGCGACGATGCCTCTTTGATGGAGGGATTTTGGTGTGGTCTGGACGGCAACATCCGCTTTGTCCTGCCCAGAGGAGGTCAGCACTGGACCCTGAAAGAGTACATACTCGCAGCGGACAAAGCGAATGCCGACTGTAACATCTGTGTCCAGCCACACCTCATAGACGTCTCGCCGCCAGACCCAGAGCCCAGGCAACCATCACCCTGATTCACGGAGCACGAGCCTGAGCCCACCGTGGACAGAGAGACAAAGCCCAACACGGCTGAGCCATCACCATCGTGAGCAACAGAGCGAATGATCGCCGCAGAACCAGAGCCCATCACGCCCAACCAGGTGCGAGAGCTGGCTTCGACGCCAGCAATGGTGGAAGTAGCAGTGGAGTGTGAGGGGGCTTTGAAAAGCCGCACCCACTGCACCACCGCTGAAGGTGAGCTAACGCTGGATCCTGGAAACTTAATAGACTTGCATACAGAGTTACCTATCCTTCTGCCATTGTTGTTTGAACACTTTTTCTGCCCTGAACTGTCTGCCCATCTGGAATGATCTATCACTCCTGAAATCACCATCATCTCTCCGCCGTGTAACGCATTCCCAATATTGGGAGTCGCAATATGGTGTGTGTGGGCAGCACACACCAACTCTAAACCTGCCGGCGACCAAGTTTTCCCATCACCCACCTTCCCTCTGTTATCTCATCCATTCATCCTGCCTCAGCCATGCATCCGCTAACCCCTGTCAGCCCCTCTGCTCACCCTCAGCCCACCATCTGTCCGGTGGGCACTCCACGGGCCTGCCAGTCTCCATTTGCGCCGTGGCTGGAGGATCCCTCACCTCCGCCTCCAGTCTCTGAGTCCCGGACTCTGCCTCGGCACCTCCGACCCAGTGGCTCCACCATAGCACCTAGCTCCCTCGTCTCCACCGTCGCCCATCGGCGCACCAGCTCCAGCGGGCTCTCTCGTCCCTCCGGCTCCGACTTGGTCAGGCGTCGTCCCGCCATCGCCTCAGGACTATACTCCTCTGTCTGCACCTCCCTGCCTGTGGATTTACTGTTGGGCTCCTCCCTCGCTTCGGCTCCGTCGTGGATCTCCGCTGGCGCCATCTGCTTCACCTTGGCACTCCGGATGCTCTGTGTCGCCCTGGCTCATTGCCTCTTCGTCTCAGGCTCCACCACCACCACCTGCTCCACCACTGTCGGTCTGCCCCCTGGAGTCATCAGCCTTTCCTCCACCATGGCTCCTCCCTCTGTTGGCTCCACCGTGGGTCACCATCATGCCTGTGGCCTGGGTCTCGCCTGGCTCCTCCTGCTCCGGATTCCTTCTGTCTCCTCCATGGCTCCTCCCTCGGTCCGATCCACCCTGGACACTTCTGTCTCCTCCTTGGTTGCTCCCTCCATCTGATCCACCCGGACCCTTCTGGCTCCTCCATGGCTCCTCCCTCGGTCCGATCCACCCTGGACACTTCTGTCTCCTCCTTGGTTGCTCCCTCCATCTGATCCACCCCGGACCCTTCTGGCTCCTCCATGGCTCCTCTCTCTGTTGTCTCTAACCCTAACCCTAACCCTGGACTCTGTTGGTTGTTCTCCTCCTAGGTGTCCGTTCTCTGCCGAAGCCTTCTCCTACATAGACTTTCTTTTTCCATCCCACATCCACTCCTTTGTCTGCCTCCTAAGTCCCTAAGTCTGTCCCCTCCATCCATCCTTTCTTCTTTTATGGCGCGAGATTGCGCCTTCTGGGAGGGGGGCATAATGTCACAGCCCTATGAACTGTCATGTTGGTTTTTCCCTCATGTGCCCATATATTGTGTTCCTGTCATTATTAGTTAATCACCCCCACCTATCTGTGTTTATTAGCCACACTAGTTGTTTCAGTTCAGTGCTTTGTGTCTGGTCTTGTCAACATGTCCGTGTTTTCCTACCCTGCCTGTGGATTTACCTATTGTTTATATACCTGTTTGAACGTGATTAAAAACTTTATTCCTCAACCTTTGTCTTATGCGACTTAAATGTTTAAACTGGCAGTAGATATTTTAATCGCAGCACCTGGAGAACCACACCATGTTGAGAGAGTTAGTCATTTCCTGTTCAATCAGTATTGTGAAGAAAGTCGACTAGCAGTTCTAGAATGAGCAGCTCATTAGAGGTGAAATGCAATATTCTACAGGGTGAAATTAAATCACTTGAAATGATCCGTGCTGTGTTAATTGTCCATGATGATTCTTGATTAAACTCCTTATGTATGTACCATTAGGACAATCATGAGTGGGGATTAACCTTTCTTGCTTAATTTACTATCAGCAACAAAAAAGAAGAAGATAAAACCGCTTTGAATACGTAGTGTGATTCATCTTTGTTTACATAAATTCAAACATAATCAATGGAATATGATGTTGTCATTGAATTGTTCAGCCTCTTCTCTTTGGAAGACCAGAATCTACCTTTTTTTTTTCCCCATACTGCTATTTGTCATAGCAATGGTGTGCCAGAACATCTAGTTGACTGCAAGTTTAATCGCGGGAAAGAAAGTAGTAAATACCTTAGCGTTCCTTGAAAATAAATATTTAGTAAACTAGAGCTGCACTGCAATTGATGAATTTTCCTAACACAATATCTAAGTTACTCTAGTTTAAAAATCTGTAATATTGAGTTAATATATACACAGTGCCTTGCAAAAATAATTCATTTTGCTATGTTGCTGTCTTTATTTATTTTTCCCCACATCAAACTACACTCCATACACCAAAGCAATGGCAAAGCAAAGAAGAAAAGAAAAACAAAAAACTTTAACATCTTTACAAATTTATAAAAAAAAAAAAACATACATAAAAAAAAAAAAAAAAAAAAACTTATCTGGGACGGCTGGAATTTAGCTCAGGAGCACTCATATTACTTGTAGATGTTACTACACTTTGAGTGAAGTTAACTTGTGCAAAATTCAATTGAATGGGTATGATTTGGAAAGGCACACATGTCTTAATAAAAGGGCTAACAGCTGAAAATACAAAGCTAGCCCCTGATTAAAAAAAAAAAAAAAAAAACGGACTGCAGAGCTCAGAAACAGGACCGCATCAAGCCACATATCTGGGGAAGAGTTCAGAAAAAATTCTGCTGCACTGAAGGTTCACAGAAGCATTTAGTCTCCATTACCTTAATGGAAGAAGACTCTTTATAGAACTGGCCTTCTGGCCAAACTGAGCAAACTGAGAAGGGCTTTGGCAACCAAGAAGCTGATAGTTACTCTAGTTGAGCTCCATGATCATATGCAGATAGGAGAAACTTACAGATGGACAAACATCACTGCAACACTCCACTGATCTGGGCTTTATGGTGATGTGGCATGACTCAATTCTCTCCTCAGTAAAGCCACATGAAAACACACTTGAAATTAGCAAAAAAACACCTAAAGGACCCTCAGACTGTGAGAAACAAGATTCTCTGGTCTAATGAACCTCTTGTATCATGTTCAAAGGAAACCAGGCACTGCTCATCACCTGCAGAGTACCATCCCAAGAGTAAAGTGTGGTGGTAATAGCCATGGTGTGGGACCCCACTAATATGATATCTACCCCTGCTAGTTTTGAAAAGCAATAGGGTGGATTTTGGTGTGAAAACATGGCAACCCTGTTTGTATTGTATTGTTTTGTTCTGTTTTTTTGTTTTGTTTTCTTTTTTTCGCACATACAGGTCAATTCTGAACCATGATCTGTTCACACTGGAAATCTGATATTGGCCACATTTAAAACAACATTGTGAAAACAATTGATCTAAGCACTTAGGACTTAACGTGTGAACTGTGTCTAGAGTGGTCAAATGTGGCTTCTACGTATACATATCTAGTTAAGGGTATGGATACTTATGAAATGTACTTATTTATTTATTTATTTTTTATTTTTTTTTATAAATTAAGTTGTAACAATTCTGTTTTTACTTTGTCAATATGTATGGAGTGTAGATTCATGTGGGGGAAAACAAGTAATTTAAAGCAGTGTAATATAAGGCAGCAATATAACAAAATGTGAAAAAAAAAAAAAAATGACGGGGTATGAATACTTTTGCAAGGCACTGTATTACTGTATTGTTGAAATTGAAATCACTGTGATTTTTTTTTTTTTTACAACTCAAGCTGTGCAGTGTTGTGGCATCTTAGAAAACTTATTTATTTTTACTGTGAGTGACAACACATTGACCATTCCAAGATGGCTGATCTGTCTATGGCTATGTTCACACTGCAGCCAAATGTGTCCCAAATCTGATTTTTTTTTTATTTATTTATTTATTTTTTGTTTGTTTGTTTGCATGTGACTTAGATTTGTTTTTCTCATGACAGTGTGAACAGCACAAACCACATAAAATCTTATCTTTTCGATTCAGGTTTTGTGCCACTTCCATATGTGGTACTAAATCCAATACAGATCAGATGTTTTGCAATACGACCGTCATATTTTTTTGTCAGAATTCATACTATTACATAACTCTAGATCAGCATTCATCACGATTCTGCACTCATGGGAGTCACTTCAATGATTTTACATACCCAAAGTTATCAAGACAGTTGCAAGGTACTCAGTGGAAGTCAGATGTGTCAGAATTACAGTGACAACAATACACACAAGTTTCAAAACGCTTCTGTCACATCCTTGTCTTTCTTTTTCATATTGTCTGGGCATAATTCCTCTGGCTTCTGCTGCAGATCACACTAAATAAACACATAATTGCTTACTTTATGTCCTCCGCGTTCACTTTTGAATGACGGCGTGCTGCACATGTCCAAGTCCACAGTGAAATTTGACTTTTTCATTGTTGTTTTTCAGCTCCATGGGACAATTTTTCAATTTACCCCCCGGAACACGATTGGCAGCTCTATTTGTATTGGTTTTTTTTTGTTTGTTTGTTTGTTTGTTTGTTTTTTATGCGCATATGGGTCAATTCCAAACCATGATCTGTTCACACTGGAAATCTGATATTGGTGACATTTAAAACAACAATGCGAGAAAAAAATGGTTCTAAGCACTTAGGACTTACCGTGTGAACATTGCCTCTGTGTCTAGAGTGGTCAAATGTGGCTTCTGTATATACATATCTATGATTTTTGGCACCGAGACATCCCCACTTTTTCCCTTTCACCTTGAGTGTTTAATATTTGTTGACCTCTGTTTCCATTTTAAGGCATATTTCACTCAGTTTTCACAGTTCTGAGGTAAACCACAGAGTAACAGACATCTAAACAAGCTTGACAATCCGTTAAAAACATGTTTGTCAATGTGAAATTTGGAGCAAGCTGTTTTTAGACAGTCCTGCTAAAAAGGCTTTTTCATACCATTTTGAAAAAAAAAAGAAACATTCATGCACTTTGTTGACATTCTCGTTTTGGGGAGAAAAGACTGAAAAATAAAAAGAACAGAGAAAAAAAAAATGTTTATACGGGTGAGAAACTTGCTCAAAGATTGTTTATCAGGTTGAACGAAATAAAACTACATATCAGTATCAGCTTGTTGTGCAACCAGAACGCAATGTCACAAAATGTAAAAACAGACACAAACACTGCAGCATATTTAGTTGTGATACAAGCTAAAAAGATGACAGAACAAGCATAGCGAGAGGTAAAACTACGGTTTTGCATTTTAATATGCAACACAACCCAGATATTTGTCAAGAAACTTGTTTATTCTGACTTGGTGGTTGGAACAAGACTGCAGTTGTTTATCTGTGCTTGATTCTTCTTATTTCCAACCTGAAAATAAGCGCATGTTGATTGATTTAGCAGAACCATAGACTTTTTTTAGTCTAGACAGATTAAAAACATGTCCTCATTCTTCATGTACTGATAAAATTGCATCTTAACCCTCATAAGAGGGCTTCCCACTAAAACAGGACAATCATGTGCGATCGATGGTGGCTTCTGCTCTGCGTAATAATTGCGACCCTGTTCAATAAAGTCAACCAGACAAAGGACCACTGACCTGGCAGATTACCCTTGAGAGCAGGAAGACTCATTTTAGCCTTCAGCTCTTCTCCGTGAATAAGAAAAGACTCAGGGGGACCTGCATCAATTCATACAAAATACAGCACCTCACAATTCCTTTCAAATAGCATATTGTCCATTTCTGAATCCTCTCGGTATGAAAGCAACAAAGATGACTCTTCTTTGCTTCGAGGAACTGAGAAGTATCTTTTATAATGATGAGAATCAGACCTGCTGACTTTGCTGCTATAGGACTCTGAGGCAATATTTAAAATCATTTTAAAATGAAACTAAGCATAGGTCAGGGACAAATTTTTCACTTTTCAGGAGGAACGTCTTTGAGGCTGCTTGGTACCGTTCATCAAAGCAGTACAATTCATATTTTATGAGGCCCCAGTATTCAGAACGACAGTCCGCACCTTTATGACCAAAGGCTGTGAAAAGTTCTCACAATCATGGTAGAACAAAGAAACAGCCAATTTCTAGCTCTCTGGACGAAAGGTTGACCATAACCTTAAAGCTTGAAAGATTTTACTGTAAATAGCTTGGGAGAAAGAGCAAATTTGTGTAGTTTGAAGTTGAAACATAAGAAGCAACCTTATCAAAACAGTTCAAGACAAGTATAGCCAACCATTTAAAAGGTTTATATACCAGATATTCTACAATATGTTTGTGAGAAAATTCTAAATACTGTATGTGCAAAACTACATACAGTATAGTATGTGTTGTCTCAAAAACTAATCAACCAGTTGGTCTTAATGAAGCTGATAGGCTGGTTTTGGCTTCTCCAAATGCTGATCAGATACAGTATGTTTCCAAAAGGGCTTTTATATAAGATGCATTCTTGCATTGGTAAAAATTTGGATGGAAAGCAATGGAACATAATGCTGGGATCTCAGAATGCTTTTTTTTATGCTGGACTCTTTGTAACTTGACAAAATGTGACTCAGTGGCCAAAGATGTCCATCTGGTTGTAGAGTTTTAGAAAGGATAACATTTTAAAGATGCAGCTACTGAGAGGGTATTATCATACAAACTGTCTAAAGCACAGCAGCTGTCATTAACTTGTCAAAAGTATATAATAGGGTCATTTTGTGTCAACTCCTGGCTCAAATTTTTGATTTTGCTAATATTTATTCTGAAGAAAGATATACATGTATAGTGATGAAATACTAAATATTTTCTTGTTCATGGATGAATATTTACTGAGTAATCCACTATTTTGTATAGGGATGTCAAAATGGCTATTTTCACCTTGGATTCAGTGACAAGGTACAGGGTGTTTAAAATGACTTCAGAAAAATGGCAGCATCATTATCTCATTTTTACACAGAGATTGGTAGTTCTATTAGTAAAATCTGTTGACTTTAGCAAACTTTGTTGCATTATGTGCCAATGGTGACCATTCAAAAATGGGAAAACAGCACTTTTCAAGTTTTTCTCCAACATTTGTTTGCCTGTAACTCAAGAAGTATTAAATATATGTTAATGCCCTTTTAGATATTAGGTCTTGCATCTTTATTTGTAATGCCCTATAAGATTTGGTTACAGATATATTGGAATTTAAGTATGGCTCTGGGAGTAAATTGTTAAAATGTACACATTGTCAATGGTCAAAAAATGCAATACTTCTTTTCTTTTAAAGAGGGATGTCTGAAGAACAAATAATGTTAAAACTAGAGATGTATCTTGTTTCTTTCTGTCAAGACAACTGTATTGAACATACCAATCTGAGTGTCATAAATATTCTTTTTCCAATGTTTGTGTGCCTATAACTCAAGAAGTATTAAATATATTGCCATATGATTTTAGATTCTAGTTGTTCATAAACTTTTCCTTTGGAATCTTAATTTCCAAGCCCCTGCTTCATTTAGTCCCAGAGATATGGGCATCTCAATAAGGCTTCATGTCCAGATTGTTAAATGTTACCCATTTTCAGTGGTCGAAAACCAAATGTTGGTCACTTTGTCTACAGCTGATTCTTATTTTATTTAAAGAACAATGTCTGAAGAATACATAATGTTAAAATTAGAATTGTATCTTGTTTCCCTCTATCAAAACAATTGCATAGAACATAGCTGTCTGAGTGCTACAACTTCACTGCAGTGGTCAAGTTGAGGCACCTTGCTTTCTGTAGTCTATTCATAAGATTCTATTTGAATAAGTTTCAAGTACATTTGGAAAAAGGGATTTTGTTCATTTTAACAAACATTTTGTTAATTTGCCTTATCTGGATTAATTATTAGAATTTCTTTTTTCTTGTTTATTGTTAGAAAATATGAAGCATAGTCATAGATCAAGCAGTATCTACTGCTAAAGGGAATATTTGATAGATCACTGATAGTACCTCAAACATTTAACGTCTCTCACACTTTAAATAATTAACACTGTATTATCCTGGGTAGTCTTATTTTACATTTCACACTGTTCATACTTTACCCAGAGTTAACAAATAATCCTGGTCATTCATAATTTGATGAGTCACATTGTACAATCCTAATCCCTGGGTTACTGTTATTATTTGCATTGTAAACAGTAATGTCTAGATAGATGTAAAACTACATTTGGCTTTTGACCATTGAAAATGGGTAGTGTACTAAATATGGAGCTGCACTGAGATCTCAATATCTCTGGGATTAAACCATACAGGGTCTTAAAAAATAAAGATTCCAAAAGAAAAGTTTCTTAAGAACCATAAATTAAAATAATATTGAGAACTTTAATACTACTTGAGTTGTAGGCACACAAAGAGTCTAAAACAGTATGCAATGATTTTTATAGAGGGAAACAAGATACAATTCTAATTTCAACATTTTTTTTTTTTCCTTCAGACATTGCTCTTTGAAATAAGTATAGTTTATGAACTAGAATCTAAAATCATATTGTGATATATTTAATACTACTTTAGTTACAGGCACGCAAACTTTGAAAAAATAATATTTATGACACTCAGACTGGTATGTTCAATGCAGTTGTCTTGACAGAAAGAAACAAGATACATCTCTAGTTTTAACATTATTTGTTCTTCAGACATTCCTCTTTAAAATAAAATAAGTATTGTATTTAATTTTTTTTTTTTTTCAAACTAAACCACGTTTGGTTTTTGACCACTGAAAAGTGTACATTTTAACGATTCACTGCCAGCGCCATATTAAAATTCCAATATCTCTGGAACCAAATCTCATAGAGCATTAAAAATATAGATACCAAATGAAAAGTTACAGGCATGCAAACTTTGGAGAAAAACTTGAAAAGTGCTGTTTCCCATTTTGAATGGTCACCATTGGCATATAATGCAACAAGGATTGCTAAAGTCAACAGATTTTACTAATAGAACTACCAATCTCTGTGTAAAAGTAATATAATGATGCTGCCATGTTTCTGAAGTCATTTTTAACCCCTTGTACCTTGACACTGAATCCAAGGTAAAAATAGCCATTTTGACATCCCTCTACAAAATAGTGAATTACTCAGTAAATATTCATCTATGACATTTAATATATTTTTTTATAATATAATATAATATAATATAATATATTTTATTTCATCACTATACATGTCTATCTTTCTTTAGAATAAATATTAGCAAAATCAAAAATTTGAGTCAGGAACCTCTTGTTGAGTTGACACAAAATGACCATATCATAAAATTATCTATAATAGTAAAATGTAAAATATATTTGCAATAAATAAATAAATAAATAATAATAATAATAATAATAATAATAATAATAATAATAATAAATGTAATATAAATAATATAACGATGCTGCCATCTTTCTGAAGTCATTTTTAACCCTGTGTAACTTCACTCTGAATCTAAGGTGAAAATTGCCATTTTGGCAATTGTGACCTTATTTTGTAGACTATTTTGTAGACCTCCCTCTACAAAATAGTGGATTACTCAGTAAATATTCATCCATGACGTTTAAGATTTTGGCTTTAAAATTTGGTTGATTTGACACAGAATGACCCAAAATACTTTTCTATAGTTTTACAGCAGATGGGGAAGATAAATCTGAAAACTATAGAATTAATTATGTTTTAGGGATAGTTCACCTAGAAATTTAAATTCTGTCCCAGACAAATACAGTCTGAGCTATATATATAAAAAAAATTAAAAAATAAATTAAATAAATTAATAATAATAATAACAATAATAATAATGTACAGGCTTTACAATGACAGTGAATTATGGTCGAGATTTTTAAGCAACATAAAATATATCCATCCAGTGTTCCACACAGCTCTGGGGGGTTAATAAAGGCCTTTGGAAGTGAACTGGTGTGTTTGTGTAAGAACAATATCTATATTTAAAACTTTATAAACCGTAATCTCTAGCTTCCGCTAACTGTCACAAATTCACAAGCAAGTGGCATTCTAGCAGATGATGGAATAGCGTTCAGTGAGAATATGGTAGTCTCGTGAGAACCAAGTTTTGTTTACAGCAAAGGAAAACCAGTCTCTAACATTTACTTTATATTTTGTACTTTTAATTCATGACTGTGTTTTGTTTTACGTACTATCTTAAATAGATCCTACGTCCTACATCATCCATTGAGGGTGAGGAAATGATGACTTTAAATTTTGGGTGCACTATCCCTTTAAGTAAAAGTATACCATAAAGTAGTAATATATATGCTTTCAGACCACAAAGTTGTCTAAAGCAACTAACACAATCAACAAAAAACTTTGGCACACTGGACAATAGTGTTGGACGTCTATGGGTACAATGTGTTAATAAATAGATCACACATCTTGGACAATAAGTGAGATTCGGCTATAATGGACAAGATCACCGGTCAATTCTGATGGCTCCTTTATTTTCAAAAAAAAAAAAAAAAAGCTTGGTTTCTCTATTTACAACTTGTGCAAAAACATTTAAAGGTTTCAAGGACTTTACATTGTAAGTTCATTTCAAGGCACATACATGGGACAACAACAACAGTTTAGTAGTGGAAACAAACAAAAGAAATTAAATGTACGTAGCAATCAAAAGTTACTTTGGTTCCCAATGGATTCTACTTGTAAAACCCAGCTTACAGACCAAACAAATCACTGTATCTTCAACATGAGAAAAGTAGAATCACTCCCCATCTTAAATGCGAAGAAAAAAGACCCAGAATGCTAAAACACATGAAACTTTGTGGTTGTTCTCGTTAAACCTGTCATAGTTGTCAGGTTGCCATTAGCATGAACTGCCGCTCAGTTACTGATTCATTCAAACATCAGCTAGATTTTGTTTTATCCTAATGGAAAAACCACTATGTCAACCGATGTGCTGAAGTCTGTATTAAATAAGTTTTAATAGTGAATATATATTTACCAAATTGCACAGGTGAGAAAACCTTTCAAGATGTAAAGAAAAATATATTCTTTCAAAAAAAAAAAAAAAAAATGAAAGGGACACACAAAGATCAAAAAGACGAATTCAGCCACATTTGTGGTAGTGCTTTGTTCAGACTGACCTCACAGTCATTTAGAGTAATTATTCCAAACCAAATCAATGTGCTTTTTTCAAGAGACGGATTGACTGTTGGGTAGGATTACGGACACAAGGCATTGCTCACACTCCCTTTTGTGTAATACATCCATTTGACTACAGGGCCACTACTGTGATTTTCAGCTCATCCATAGAAAATAAAGAACAATGTACACCACACGAGCGAGGCAATGAGTCACTCTGAATCATAACACGCCATTCTTGTCTGGAGGATAGACCTTGGCTTGTTAGCAATGTCATCTATTGATGTCTGTCAGGATGCTGTTTGCAATTGCCCTTCAAAATGTGTGCTTTCCATTCAGTTCTGCCTTCAAAATGTGTGACTCTCACTGTGATACGCAGATTTCTGTATAAACAATGTCAAATCCTTCACGTGAACCACATTAAGACATACTGCTGGGTTACAGTAAGGCAACAGATAAAACTGTTTAGTATGAAACATTTCTGGTTTTGGTAACGACCCAGCAAAAACCCTCCACGCTAGCTCTGAGGGCCTCGACTGAGGGAGTGATGTACTGGATAGTGGCACGAATAAGTTCCTCCGCTTAGCCTTCCATTACTTTACTCTCTGTGAAAATATGTCGGCGAGAGGCTCGGGACAGATTTATCTTACTAACGGGTTAACTTTGCAGCGATTCATTTGGGTCTGTGCCACCGCAACCGCCTCCTCTCGGGGAACCTGAGCCTGACAACCGCACCGGACTTGTGTGGAGGAAGTCTGTTAAAAAGAGTTACGGGTGGCCACAGGATTTGAAATGAATTGTTAATGGTGTACACATCAGTTAAAAGCCTTCAGATGAGAAATGGAGGAAAAGTAGGGTCGGGGGATGCTAAGGAGAAATACTTTCATGACCACAGAAGTGCAGTAGCCCTTTTTTCTTTTTAGAGAGAATTTTGTTTGTGCCACTGTGAGGCAAACCGTGTGGGTTGTTGGTAGTTAACCTGTGCAAGCACCAACTGTTAGTCACAGAAATCAAACATCCGTTTGATTCCGCCTAATTACAAAAGCAATTTGGATGTAAACAAGTATCCAGCGATCTGGTCTGAATCTCAATGCCAAGTCGGAGAGCGATGAAGGGTTAACTCTGACAATTAGGACCACCACCCTGTCTACAACCCCCTCCCCGTCCCAATCCAGAATCCTCCTGCCAAGCGAAAATAACCTCTGCATTTTTTTCCCCTTTCTTGGACCAGGGATTATGCAGTGGGGGTTTGAACTCGGCCCACAAAATAAAATCTTGTCAAAGCAAGTAAAGTCTATGAGTAACAGCGCATGATAAATACTGCTCCACAGCAAGCCTGAATTCCAAACTCTGCTCTCTGTCCAGGAAAACTGGTGTGCGCCATTAAAAAATAGTTCTAATTGCACTCATGCAGGGATCTGAAACTCTTTCAAAGACAGAATCTGGCATGTGCCAGTTCTTCTCCATGAAAAAAGGGCTTTTGTTTAAACGTCCATTCATCATCCCACCTGATGTGATGCATGATTAAAAAGGGTTTCGGTCAGTAAAGGAAAAGCTAGACAATCATGTGGATGTCGTTGTAGAATGTTCCTGATGCGAGAGCACAAAAATAGACAGAGAGCTGGAGCTCTGTGTAATACCCTGGCCTAATTTGTAAATGACAGAACATGTTCAGAAAGGGCAATTTTAGTTTTTTAAAAAGGCAAATACAGACTTAAAGTTGAAGTTTTTCATTGTTTTCTTATGTTTTACAATTTAAAGAATTAAAGAAACATGAAGGAGATTAGAGCGCTCCCTCGGGATATTAAGAGTTTACCACAGGGGTTTAGCTATTATATTACCTCATTTAATGTTTGGGCTGCTAATTATTTGAAAGTAAGGCTCAGGCACAAAAGCGATTCTCATAAAAGTCAGTATTTTATCATGCTAGAATGTCTGTGGTCTATTTGAGCTGCTATCCTCTGTATGTACTGAGACAAGCTGCCCCCTGGTGGGCAAAATGATACACAAATATGCTCTGAAAAATGCTTGCACAGGAACCCGTTCTAACCATCTCCCTACCGCATTCACCGACGTAGGCTTCTCCTTGTGGAACTGCAGAGTTGTGAAGAGTGGTCCCTTTTCCCTTCAAATGTGATTTCCACAAAAGCTCATTTCCTGAATGAGTGCTCATGCTCTCTGCTGCATTAAGAAAGTGCACTTCAATTCCAAAAAAAAAAAAAAAAAAAAAATCTCAGCTCCTTTTTTTTTCTACTCCAGCTTAATCAGCGGTGTTTTGGTTTCCTGACCACTGTGTTATCTTAACTACTGTTGTGTGAAGGGGTAGCTGTATTTCAGCACAAAGGGCATATTTTGGTTGTGTGGTTAGCAACGTTTTCAAGATTTTAAAGTGGTTGAGAGGCAAAACCTGTGGACTGCACTTGCAGCAGGTAGCCAACGTGCTTCGATTATACAAAACATCTGCAGCGTCCTTGAGCGAAACCACTTTGAGCCTCACATATTACAAAACCATTTCATATTTACTAAGAATAGAAAATATAGCAGAATTCCACATACTTGTCCACAGTATAAATTACCATGTTGACTGCACCTGGAAATATATATATATGTATATATGTATACGTGTATTGTACAGTATATTGAACTACATTTTCTTTGAACAAATGGTTGTAGCATCCGTCGAAAAGCATCATGTGTGGCAGAAGTCCACACTGGGAACATTACTGCTCTTGCAGTAAGCTATGCTATTGTTACTAAGGTGACAGTCTCTGAGGCCAATCCCTCCATTAGGTGTGTAGATGGGCTGAATTCTGAAGTCCCCCTTTAAAAGCTGCTCATTGTTTAGCGACACTATCTGAAAGCTTGTTTCAGTCATTTCCAGGATGGAGTTATCCTTTTTGGTGCCGGCCTCGCAGTAGTCATCTTTTCTCCTGCCACGATTGTATTTCCATTTGGACGATGACGACCTGCTTTTCTTGTGCATGTGCCAGCAAAACAAGCTGAGAAGTGTCACTAAGACCACCAACACTGCCCCACCTATCACTCCAGCCAATAGGAGTGTGGATGTGTTGTCTTGCTGGGCAGCCTGCTCAGATTCAGAGTACGTGGATGTGGCTTTGGTCTTAGCCTCAGAACAGATAGTATCCTCACCTGGTCTGTACGTGTTAAGAGTATCCAGAACGTACACGCAGATGCGGTAGATCGACCTGGGTTCCAAATTTGACAAGCTAAGCCTTCGTTGGTATCCCGGGACTGTTCTTTCTTGAGTGATATCACTCATCAAACTCTGTCCCATCTTAACCCAAGTCACTTTGTAAGCCGTCACAGTGAAGTAAGACTCCCAGCTCACGTCGATGCAGGAAGAATTCACTACATGAAAAGAGATTTTTAAGGGGTCTTCGTAAGGAGGTAGGGGACCAGGAGGGAAGTGTGGAACTGGGGGTGTGGGGTTGGCAGAGGCAGGGTAAAAAGCAGTGGGTGAAATGGTGGTGAAGCGGGTGGTTCTGGAGGTGGTTGTGGTGATGGTGGTGGTTCTGCGGGGTGGCAGTGTGGATGGATATGAATGGGTTGGCCAAGGATGCAGCACGGTGCCTGCTGGGCAGTCAATGGCATCTAAGGTGAGTTCTCGAATTACCATGCCACGCACCCTTTCTGGACTCTGGCACGTGAAGCCGCGGACATTTATCGCAGATGGCAGAGACCTGAGCCATGCAATGACCCACTTAATGTTGCAATCGCAACGCCAGAGGTTGTTTCTCGCATTAAGGTTCCTCAGGTTTCTCAAGCCGTCAAAGACACCCGGTGGAAGAAACTGAAGCTGGTTGCTGGAGATATCTAACTTCTCCAGTTTACTGAGCCCAGCAAAGGCTGTCACTTCAATAGTGTCCATCTGGTTTTCCTGCAGGTTGAGCTTGGTTAGGGATGCAGCAGGGAGCAACGGTGGTGGAGTAGTGAGGGAGTTTCGTGCCAGGGACAGTTCTTTCAGGTTGACCAGGTCCTGGAAGGTTCCAGGAGCGATGCCCTCATCCTCAAGCAAGTTCCCGTCCAGCAAAAGCCGCTGCAGGGTGGTGACATTCTGGAAGGCGTCCTCGTCGATGTCGGCGATGCGATTCTCATCCATACGCAGCTCCTTGAGATCTGCCGGTAATCCGATAGGAATGCTGCTCAGGTGGTTTTTGGTAAGGAAAAGAAGCTTGAGGCTGACAGCCTCCCTAAAAGCCCCCTCCTCTACCCCTACTGTTGAGATGGAGTTGTCATCCAGGTGGAGTTCCTCCAGCATGGGTAGCTGGGCAAGTGCTGCCCTGGAGATAGTCTGGATGTTGTTTTCCTGGAGGTGCAGCACTCGAACATTCCTGGGAAGGTTGAGGGGAAATTCATCTAGCTGATTTCCATATAGGTGAACAGTTTCTACAGAGGCAACATTGTGTAGCTCCAACGGAAAGCCGGCATTGTTGATCTGATTGTTGTGGAGGAAGAGGGTCTTATATCCCTCTTGCACCCCCAGAGGCACAGACGTCAGGCTCCTCTCATTACAGTAAACAAATGTTCTATCGCAGCGGCACTCCTTGGGACAGGAGGAGACGGGGCTGAACTGCACATGCAAGCTCAACAACACTGTCAACCAAAAGCGAAGAAATGAAGTCCAATCGTTATTCCAAAATCCGGCTTGAAACTCCATAATGAAAAAGAAGGGGAGGGAAAGGAAATGGCAAGACAAAATCAGTGGTTGGAGGGAGTAAAAAGGAAACGTAACAAATCCAGCAAAATTAAGTCCTCTAAAAGATTATTCTAATGTGCAGTTCGTAGATAAACCAGGAATTTGAGTAATCCCTTGATAATTTCTAGTCCTTGTCTGGAGAGGTGGTCTCATTAGAGTGCATGGGTTCTCTCACTTAAGCCATCCATGCTGAGGAATCAGATCATTGCAGAACTGCTCTCGCTCACTGTAGGGCCCGAGCAGGGTGTGACTGAGAGAGTGCTGAAGCACTGAGCCACACCATCCACCTTCCAGCCTGCTGTCAAGTGCTGATGGGCCTCAGCCCAAGCGCTTTCTGGAAGATGTGACATTTGGGTCCAGAGACCTGTTTGAAAAGAAACAGAAATTAGAATAAAAAAAAAAAAAAAAAAAACTATGGGTTTACAACAAAAATGTAGTTTTCAACTGACTTCATAACACACACACAAATAAAAATATAATCATTTAGAAAACAAATGCGTTAAATACTAAATCTCAAGCTCATTACTAAAATATAACACAGAATTATTGGAATGCATTGCAAATTTCAGTAACAAATAATAAACCCCCAATATTGCAAATTATATATATATATATATATATATATATATATATATATAATATGGTTGTATGTGGTTGTATATAACTTTAGTTTTTATTAAAAGTCTATAAACGTGCATGGCTGCTTATGCATAGTTTCTGTTACTAAATGGTGTATAGTGTCTTCACTATGCATCATAGAATATGCACGTCCTATTTGAGTGTAGCTCAGGGGGAAAAACTATCAAACGAGTTGAGGGCATGGGGGTGTCCTACACAGCACAGAGTGACGAATGCTGCCTGATAAATGAAATGGGGTTGGGTTATAATTTAGCCCCTTTACCTGCAATAAATGATCAATACAGTCCTATTCAAGACCTTTTTTTTCCTCAGCGAAGAGGTTTTGTGCTAGCTCAAGGTCTCAGAATCATACTCAGAACTCATACTGAATCTACTGTTCAGACCTGGATTGCTTGTATTATTAAAAAAAAAACAAAAAAAACAAAAAAAAAAAACTAAATGTGCACTATTTTTCATCAGAAAAAAACTTAATATATACATAATTGCTCAGCTGCTGCCCTTTAATCAGTGCCAGGGGGCAGGAAACAGGCTTTCGTATGACATTTACATTTTGTGAAACATGATATGTTGTAGCTGACAATTCCAAAAACAGTATTTATGCACATATGCAATTAAAACTTTTCTATTTTGGTTTATATTTTCATGCTTTCATTGTTATTGTAAAATAACATACTTCTTAGGATCTTGAGCCTTCAGCAAACACCTCTGCACTGGATTTTTATTTTATTTTATTTTTTTTATTTTGTGGCCTGTACCATCTGCTTTGTTAATAGAGTTAAGACAATCAATGCCTAGCAAGAGAACGCTTGTCTTTACTAAAAGGCAAGCTATCACAGATGTGATTTAAATAAGGAAAAAAAAAAATACATTAGTGGAAAACAGGCCTAATATGAAGTGTTTAGATCTGACAAAACCAAATCTGAAATGACATTAGAATGCGTTATAATGAGCATAAAGAGGTTTACAGCAAACTTGTAAAAATAAAGGTTCCAGAAGTGGGGGTTTACAATGATGCCATAGAATAATCATTTTTGGTTACCCAAAGAACCTTTCAGTGAACATTTATTAAAAGAGCCAGTTTTTTTTTCTTAATGGATTTTAATAAACTATAACTGTTTTGTTCACTAAAGAACCAACGAAAAGTTTCCAAGGATTTTGACTATGTTCAGAATTGTAAAAATGCTGTAGTAAAAACGTGTTCATTTGTTATCCGTACATTACTTATAAAATCCAGTGAAAAATAGATTTGTTTTTACACAATAAAAGTAGTTTTACTGTAAAATATTATTTTGGAAGTAAATATACAAATTCAAAACAATACATGCACTTTTACAGTAAAATATAGTTAAAATCTTGTTATAAAGTTAAGTTATGAAATGGTTACTGGTGAAAAACAATATAAGAGACATTATTATAATTAATTGAAGCATTTATTATTTAAATAATGTATTTATTCTTATTTTAATCAATTGGGTACAATAGCGTATTTCATAAAACTAATTTCATATTGCTTATTTAATGTTTAAATGTTCTGTTTGTGTGTGGGACACACTGTACTTTGTGTATACTGTATGTTTATTAGCTATTGTTCATGGAAAGGCCAGTTTTGCTGAACGTTGATTTCATCGTAGTCTTCCATTTTACCATTTTACTTTTTATTTTGATTGTGCTTATAGATACTAACTATTAAACAGCTAGGCAAATACACGGTTAAGAAATGTAAAATATGCAGGAACCAAAACGCCATCCCTTAATGGCTGAAACGTTGTGACCATATTTTTACGTCGAATGTGACATTCAAAGCTAAATTTATTTATTTATTTATTTTATTTATTTATTTATTTATTTATTTTTTACTACACAGTGTGTCTTAACCAAAACGCGTGTTCACAGACAAAACTAAATGAGCAAGGACAAAACAACAGTGAAAGTTTGTATCGTAGGAAACATTTCGAGGCGGATAAGGTGAACTTGAGAGAGCAGCGAAGCTGTTGATGTGAATGAATAATCATTAGATGGCACTGAGAGCCGAGCGTAAGTAAAAGAGAAACGATGCTATGACACGCATTGATGTTTGACCAGATAAACCGCTTCAGTTATCCACTATTTACCCTAAATATGATATCTGAGATGTTGAAATGCTGACAAGCCTTAGTCTAACCTACGAACGCAGCAGTTTGCGGAAAAGTAAAAGCCCACAGTTACAGCAGAATAGTTTCGGACGAAATGCCTGGAAACTGTAACTTCCAAGTAGCCATTCGTGTCCAAACGAACACTTTTAACGTAAAATGTGGATATCAGTTATAGCCTGTATTTAAAGTGGACCTCATCCAGCAGAATAAATGCAATTGTCTCTATCAAAATCAGCCTACCTTATAAAACATGATTTTATCCGTATAATTAAAGCACATTGAAGACTTTCTCCCCTTCTCGTTCTTCATGCGCTCGGTGGAATAGACGGGACGTACAGATCCATCGCCATTCCAGTAACATGCCGTTCTACCGAATCGGTTCCGAGCTCCTCTCCGCCCGCGGCTCCTCCGGACAGCATACTGACTCCCGTTTGGAGAGCTCAGTGTCCGCGCTCACTACTTTTTTGCCGAAGCGACTCCCTCTGTTCCTCTTTCCACGGCTGAGCCCTCGTTTAAACCTTTTAATTTACATCAAATTCACATTTGCAAAATCCACTTTTTCCAGGAGTCATTAAACTCCGCGAAAAAAGCCCAAAATACATCCACGTCACCGCGTATCATATCATCATACTTCGTGAATAGAAAACACAAGAGTTCGTCGATTTATCTCCGAGAGATGTTTACAGAGGAAAACTGCGCTGGTAATGATCTGTTCTCTGCACACCTCCGTCCTCTCTCCCTCTCTCTCTCTCTCTCTCTCTCTCTCTCTGTCTCTCCCGCTCTCTGTCTCCCTCTCTCTCGAGTTCGGTCGGTCCTCCCACACTGTCCTGAGTAAAGAGATTACAGGCTGGAGTGGAATGACACTTACATTTTAACTTCCCCATCTCTGTTTAAGGATATGAGCTTGTTTTTCGTGCTGATATGTTTAGTTTTGAACTATTTATCGTTATTGTAATTAAATGGAATGATGCCACAAACACTATTCGCCAATAAAGTGATGGTGCTAGTTCACCAAAAATGGAAATTGTACTTAGCCTACTTTATTTATCTCTCTATTTGTTTAGCCTAATGTCTTCCCAAACTTGTATTTTGGGTGGGGCCAAAAGGAGGTGACAATTTCTTACGAATTTGTGTGCCATAAGTAGACTTTTATTCTAAGAATTCAGTATTTACATCTCACAATTAATAACTTGCATCGGTGAGATATAAACGTCTGAGAAAAAAGTCGGAATTGTGAGTTTACATCTCACAGTTATCTCCCAGTTGTGAGATGTAAGCTCACAATAAAAAAAACAAAAAAAAAAAAAAAAGGTTTGGAATTGTGTGATTTAAACTTGCAAGCACAAATTTGAATTCTAAAATGTATTATTATTATCATGATTATGATTATTATTGTTGTTATTATTATTATTATTATTATTATTATTATTATTATTATATGTGGCAGATATAAGCTTCCATAGTGGGTGAAATGATCTTTTTTATGCAATTACAATGGATGGGTAGGCCGATTCAAGCCTTAAGATGCACAATCATCGTATGATAAAACAGGTAAGAAAAGATTTAAGTCAACATTTTAATAGTTTTACGTTAAAGTAGTTTGAGCACTCATGAAAAAAAAAAAAAGTCATATATACAAGATGTATGTTGGATCGTTTAAATAAATTCAAAAGCTCTTTATTCCAAGCACCTAGATTAATTTATTTTACCCAGCCATTATGGTTCCTATCATGAATTGAACTTTTATACACAGCCTCTGTTTCACATTAATTTATTAACATTTTATCCAGATGTTCTCCATTGTCTCGAGGTGGCTAAGGCAAACTTAAGGGAATCTTGCTTTTTCTCTCTGCCTGTGTTTGAAAACCAAAGACAGCTGCCTTGCTACCCAGTTAGTCATTGACTTGACAGGCAGCGTGTTTATATGAAAGCACCTTCTAAGGTAACTGCTTTCAGACAGTCTTCCAATAACGTCATGTCTAATAATGTACAACAAATTCAAGTCAGCTTAAAAGATTTCCAAGAAAATATTCAGAGACGGCAATGCTTATTTCTTGAGTTAAAGTAAGGGAAAACACATTTATTAATTGATTTACAGTACTCCTTTTAACCGTTCCTTGAGGCGCCACTTTTTACCACAGATCTTAGCAAGCAACAACTAATCAATATTGAGAGAAATGTGTATGTATACTGTATACTTATAAGCCTTGTTGCTTTCCTATTTCCATATACTGTCAGCAAAGGCGGCATTTTTCGGACACAGCTTTTCTCTCCCTCTTTCCAAAGCTCAAGGCAGCGTAACGTTCATTAACTATTCACTCACTGGCATGAAAGACGCACAGAATGTGCCGATACTGCACTCTGTCAGACTATACATTTTAATTAGGGCCAGATTACTGTAAACGCGACATGATATTTAAATAGAAGCCGACTAACAGTGAAGGGACAGCTTGACGTCAGTCTATATCCAGTGGGAGGGAAAGCTCCACACACTTATTAGGACCCGGGTGATTTGGCAATCAATTTGGGATCGTTAGATTAAATGACAAGGAAGGGCAGAGAATTATAATCGTTGAACATTGAGAAATGAGAGTGTCTCCCTCCTTATTGAAAATAAATTGATCCTAGTATCCGAGTTCCATCGTATCATGTTGCGAAGAGCCCTTTTAGTGACTTTCCAGATGTCTTTTTTATTTATTTTTATCTTCTAAATGTCAGTGATTGACTGCTTCGTCCTTCTCAGTCCACAAAATTTCATTTCAACATAAATCTGTCTGCCATACAGACAATGAATTATATACTGAACCCAAAAATATGCAGAAGTAAAATGATAGGCTACCATATTTTACATCCTGGTGTGTCTCAATTGGCTGCCTGGTTTGATAGTAAGTAATCTGCCCAGACAGTCAGACCCTAAAAAGTCTCAATGCACAATAAAACTAGTCTTTTTGTACACATACAGATATTTAGCGGACAGTATCCTTGCTAAAACCAGAATGAGTTTTTGCAATATTCTGCTCTCTAGTTCTCTACGTTGTAAATCAGTATGAGACACAGTGCTACATTACCAGAATGGATATCAGTACTCACACAGCAGAAGGTTTTCTAAAGTATTTGGTCATGCCTTTCAGTTTCATAATACGACAGTGGCAGAGGCACAATTTACAGCTACTTTTATGCAAGTGTAGGAATTTCTTTTATTTTCTTATTGCTTTTAATGAACCACATGGCCCTTCAGCAGCCAGTTACTCAAATAAACAAATGCAGATCTATTGCGCATAGGAGTTTTACTAGTCTGAAGTGTTCAAAGGGCTGCTACGAAAACTCATGTGCGATTTATATTCCCCGTCACACTGTGAAAATTGCAGATTCTTTTTCTTTAGACCACCAACATCATACTGCAATTTGGACTGATCTTAGACTTTTTCTACTGCAGTTTGTCAGTATCCAGGACGTTTAAGTGCTAAATATTTAATAGCTGAGACCACACCAAGCCTTTGTTTTTATATTCCATTAATTACTTACCTTAATGTCGTTCCAAACCCGTAAAACCTTTGTTCATCTTGGCAACACAAATAAGATCTTTCTGATGAAATACAACAGGTTTCTGATCCTCCATAAGACAGCAACACAACTGACACGTTCAAGGCTCAGAAAGGTAGTAAGGACTTCATTAAAATAATCCATGTGACATCAATGGTTCAACCATAATGTTATGAAGCTACTTTTGAAGATGCTTTTTTTGATGAAGACAGACATGGAAGAAAATAAATAGCTAAATAAAGTCGTTATTTTTGTTTTGTTTGCACACAAACATAATTATCCTAGCTTCATTAAATTAAGGTTGAACCAGAAAGCTCTCAGATTTTATACAAAAATATCTTAATTTGCAGACTGAAGATGAATGAAGGTCTTACAGGTTTGGAATGACGTGAAGGTGAATAAGTAATGAGAGAATTTTCATTTTTGGGTAAACCATCTCTTTAAGACCCTTTAAGTTTCAGTCATGAATGACTGTTTTTGTTATGAATCAGTTGAGTAAATGAATCAAAGACTGACTTTCCCAGAATTGAGGCCAAAAATATTAACGTCACTTGTCGACACCAAATTTAAAATAATCTTTTTAATTCACAATGAATACAAAATAATCAACTCACTGAGGTAATCCCCATTAAAGGGTTAGTTCACCCAAAAAATGAAAATTAGCTCATTATTTACTCACCCTCCAGGCATCCTAGGCATATATGACTTCCTTCTTTCAGACCAATCCAATCGGAGTTATAATAAAAATGATCCTGGCACTTGCAAGCTCTATTACGACCAATAGGCGCGTGTTTCTTGTCAAAAGTCCAAAACAAGTCCAATAAAGTGCATCCATCCATAAAAAAGTGCCTCACACAGCTCCGGAGGGTGAATAAATATCTTCTGTAGTGAATCAATGTGTTTTTGTATAAATAATATCCATATTTAAAATGTAATAATCACTTTCATCTAGTTTGAGCAAACTGTTGTACATTAAAGCCGTCCCAGGAAGGATAATTTTGAATATAACTCAGATTGGATTCATCTGAAAGAAGGAAGTCATATACACATAGGATGCCTGAAGGGTGAGTTAATAATGAGCTAATTTTCGTTTTTTTTTTTTTTTTTTTTTGGTGAAATTGCAAGCATTTATGTGTATATATATATATATATATATATTTATATATATATATATATATATATATATATATATATATATATATATATATATATATATAAAAGAAATACAGAAACATATTTTCTATATTTAAAATTTATTACACTGCATGACTTTGTATGACACATTCTGTAAGTTATTCCATAACAGTAACTACATTAATTAATAAAAACACAAAAAGTACGCTCACGCTTATTTAATTTAAATACAGACATATATCGCGATTAATCGCATCCAAAAAAAAGTTTGTTTACATACTATATGTGTGTTTACTTTGTATATTTATTATGTACGTATAAATACACACACACAGTATATATTAAAACTAAATATTTATATATATATACAATTTAGATTATAAATAAATCAAAATATTTTACATATAGACCTAAAATATTTTCCTTAATGTATACATGCATGTGTGTGTTTATATATACATAATAAATATACACCGTACACAAATATATAGTATGTAAATATATATATATATATATATATATATATATATATATATATATATATATATATATATATATATATTTTATTATTTTATGTTGTGTTTGTGTAAAATAATTTCCATAATGACCAGCAGTTTTGCTATTAATATTTAATACTATACCTGAGAGCAAACATTAACACCCTGTGACTGATAGCATATCTATTTCTAAACGTATTATCCTGTAGTCTTACATAAATATTTTTGACTCATATCACATCTGATAAAAATGTTCCACTGCAGATAGATCTGACTGGAAATAGGTTTCAGGTCACATTTATTCTGCTGGTTGAGCACTCAGTGGGTGTCTGGGAGGCAAAGCTTAAAATCTGGATCAAAGCCCTTGCTCGCTGACCCCTCTGGACCCAATCCACAATCGGCACACTACAGAGAGAGAAAAATGCCCACTTGCGCTCCAGACCAGCATGCCGTGCACTTTTACAGTATATGCGTTTTGGTAGATTTGCACGTTTATGTGTGGTTTCTGGTGGCTCTCTGGCCTAATAACTAATGTAAGTCTAGTCTGAATCAATACGATGTGAAAAATCTAAATGACTTTTGTGAAATGACACAGCATGATGGTTTTAGTGTTAGCCCCGTGCTTGAGCAAATCTTTGAGATTTGTGAGCAGCTTTGCGATCTTTCTCAGCTCCTCATTTCCTTTGCACTTACAAACACCTTTACAAGACGGTCAAAGAGCAAGTGTTTAACAGGCTCCAAGCCTCTTTCACAAGAGGACAGTCAAAGTATGCAATGTTTCAGTCGGCCGAGCGAGACGGCTTCGGCAAGCTGTAAAAACAGGGTCTCGCAACAAGCGAGGCCTTGTTTTTTCCTGCCGACTTGGCGGAGAAAGACAGTGAGACAGAGGTCAGAGAGGCAGCCGGAGGATGGGTCTTATCCAGCGCCCTAATCCTGCCGGGAGCTCGGCCGTTTGAAGTCACATCTGCTGCAAATTTCCCTCCGCCAAGCTCAGGCAGGAGGAAGTCTTAAGTCTGAGGGGGGTGGGTTTCCCCTGGTGGTGCTGAGACGCCTCAATCCTCATCCTGGGTCACCTGCACTAGACCTGTATTCACACGGCTCAGTGTTTTATTGTTCTCGGAGGAAGTGCTGAGCTAGAATCAGATTGTCAACGCTGCTGCATTGTGGGAATGATTACACTGTGTGGTAACATTTTACATTACAGTGATCATGTTACAGTTTTATTAAAACAGATTTCAACTATTTTGCTGTCTTTGATATATGAATGTTGCATATTTTTTTCTTCATAATTTCATAAGTGAAATAGTCATAAATATGTGTGACCCTGGACAACAAAACAAGTCTTAGCAATAGTAAGAAAAAAAAACAAATACATGTTACGGGTTATTATTATTATTATTATTATTTTATTTATTTTTTATTTTTTTTATTTATTTATTTATTTTATGCCAAAAAACATAAAGATGTTAGGTAACGATCATGTTCCATGAAGATATTTTGTAAATTTCCTACCAATAATATATCCAAACTTAAGTTTTGATTTAGATTTTCAAATATACAGTATATTGTATATTGCCAAATATTGGCCTATCCTAACAAACCATACATCAATGGAAAGCTTATTTATACAGGTTATGACACTTATGACTGGGTTTGTGGTCTTGGGTTACATTTCAATATTTCTTACAAATTTGCATTTAATTGTTTTGTATATTATTACATTTTTAAATAATTATTACATTTTTATATAGGTTTTTCTCAAATTACTTTGGCCACTCGATAGTCGTAACATTTCCACCAAATCAATTGTACCCCAATAAATATGATATATTTTTATATATATTATTTTTATTTATGTATTTATTTATTTATGTGAATTTTAAGTCTCACAAAAAAATGGAATTAAATAAATGAATGAATACATTAAAAAATGAAACAAATAAATAAATAAATGTAAGGTGTGAATATACAAGGACAAATACATTTTATTACTCATGTAAATAAGCAACCCAAGGTTTGAATTTGATATTTATGTATTTGTATTTTTCACATCTATTGTTATTTAAATATGAGTTAACACAGGGGTCAAAAGAGAAGAAAACTGTTCACATTTAAACAGACTGAGTAATTTTGCACTTCTATGAGAGATAAAGCAAAATTTGATTTGTTTTCTGACCTTTTTTTTCTTTTTAATAATAACAATTATTATTATAACAACAAATTCACAACTGTTTTGGATATAATCCCAGCAAAACATAACATAACACTGACCGTAAATGATGTTTATGAAAACAAGCCCAGGTAGCTTATAGTAAGCAAAGTGGCATGGCAACATAGGACAGTATTTATTGCATATACACTGTTGAACAAAAATCTAAATGAACAAGTGAGAGTGTAAAAAGTATGCTTAAAGAGAATGTCTGTTCACAAGGCACACAAATGGTGTAAGACGAAACGCTTATTTTTTGGATTGCTAGTGTAAAATATGTCTGAAAATGTATTAATCTGAATACTTTGTTTATGAGTTTAGTGACAGGATGGATTTGAGCCTTGGTTAGCGCTCACATTCCTGACCTCTTTTGTGTACGCTGACCTTACTTACTATGAGGTCTCAGGTGCAGTGGCTTCAGGGTATTTACGTGCCTGAGCCATTATTCATGATTGGCCCAGGCCAATTTCCAATATCCCGAGGGTAATTCTTCACTCATAAATGTATCTGCTTGTGTTTTAAGAAATGACCTCTGGAGAGATATTTTGAGGTTTAATGAATGCAAAATCAAGTCTTGTGAGCAGTTAATGAGCATTGCGAAAATGAAAGTTTGCATACAAGTCAATGGGTGAATTGGTTTTGTTGCAAATGAGGCACACACTCATGGTCAATCTTGTTGTCAAAACAGCTCTCCTGTGCGCAGCCTACCATGATGGAGAGAAAATGAAAGAGAGAGTTTATTCACAGTCGAGGCTTTGTCAGCATATTCCCTTCAGATCACTGAAAAGACAACAGTAACTTGCGGTGTGTCAAAACGTGACTGCGCTTGTGCGTAAACTAGTGTTTAGTTTGGTGTGCAGATGGAAATGTATTTATATACTGCAGGGCATCGTGAACATCTCTGAACTTCACAGACTTTGTGCCAGCAGTCATTTGGCAAGAGCATAAGCCATTGTGACATAATCTGTTTCAGTTAGACTGACAGGCAGAGTCAGAGAGGAGTCAGTGTCTGTCACACATGTCAGCCTGAGCTTCTGTCAATCCAAAGACAGGCAGCCTTTTTTTTTTTTTTTAGATGGGATTCTTAAATTCATCAATCCAAAAAAGTAACTATAAGCAAACATCCTTTTCTGGCAAACAGAATATTTAGAAACCCCATAGAAAAAATTAGTCTAGACTGAGACTCTGATTGAAGTTCATATGGTGGTAATTACTAGTTAAATAAACATTGTACAACAGTTCCGATCTTGACGTTTGGTTGGCTGAGCAGTGTTCCAAGAGTCCTGATGAAATCCAACATGCAATCCAGTAGTAAATAGTATTTTTTTTTTTTTTTTTTTGCTATTTGTATCTGTTTGTATTAGTTATTATATCTTCTGTTTGTCTGTTAGCTGGGTCATTCTATAATTAGGGGTACATTTAGGATTTGACAATGTGAAGAAAAAAGTTTTCCATTATCCCAAAAACGAAAACATGACCTTACATAGCGGCTTTGAAACTATCTATATTGTATAAAGTGCTATACAAATAAAGGTGATCTGTAGGAATATGTGCATAAAATACCATGTTTGCTACTGTCCACCACGTTACCTTTACTGGGTAACATAGTTGACAGTAACTTAGTTGACATCTTTATGGTTTAGGGCCTATAACTCAGCATGAAAGCCTAGAACTACTAAGCATATATGGTATGTTTAGAAATATATTTTCATAAAACATGTTTTAGTTAAATTGTCTTGTTAAAATTTGCAGCAGTGACACTTGGGTGACACTGTTGACATTGAATTAATCTACTCTTGACACAGGTTTGCTAGTTTAACTAATATTAAGGAAAAGAGAGAGAATGTGTGTTTCATGTTTCATAGTGTTTCATTCATGTGCATCTAAAGAAAATATCATCATACTGTACAAATTGTGTGATAATTTTTTTTCCTTTCTTTTTTTCTACTAGGTAACTTAGTTGACAATGTTTTTTTTTGGACACAAATAAAACAAGTTATATCAAAATGAACACATTATTTTTGAAGTGCACACCAGAATGTCTTCATAACCTAATCTAACTAAAAACAAAACTATTAAAGTAATTTATATTTGAGCTCATTTTCATGATTGAATGCAGAGTAGAATGAGCAACTTTATAAAATCGGACAGCTATGTTTTTTATCACCCTGTATTTATGCACATTTTGAAGTGTGCATCAGAAACAAGTGATTGAAATGCCAAATGTTGAGGGGAGAAAAAAAAAAGCGCTGAGAGACCAGAACGAAGATGAGTGCCGAGGAGAATGATCTGGTAGGCAAAAAACTCTACCTCTGTATGACGATATTTTGGATTTGAGATTACTGACACTGAGCAGATACATGTATTGTGCAAGTTTCACAAAATTAAAGTTGCTACATCACGTGGCAATACAACAAATGTATATCAAAACAAAACAAAGCATAGTTACAGATGTGTTTGTGAGCCTCACGCCATATTATAAGTCTTCGTTTAGACATAAAAAAATCACAGACTCGCTAAATTAATGTTTTATATTGTAGAATGCACGCTCAGCATCGCCGAGCGCTTCCCGCGAGAGTTAAAACAAAACCGAAAGTAAGACTCGCATGCGCATTGAAAAGCAATTTTAGGAGAGCGACTCCCCAATGCGCGCAAATTAGCCTGCATGACATATCTAGGCTGTTATTAGCATGTAAGCTATAATAGGTTGTGAAGTTGTCTAATAGCTCTGTATCATGCTTGAAAAAGTCGGTCTCTATTGGCACTTTGATTATTAAGAGAGTGGCCTGCTTTGATTATTATTTGCACTTATTAAGACTAAGATTTGTTGGTTATTTTTTGGTTATTTATACTGTTTTAATTTATGTTCAAATTGTGAAAAGAACTTCAGTTAAGAGGTCAAATGTTCTAGAAGCTCATAATTCATGAACCCCCAATTTGTGCCCCCAATACCATTTATTATAATCGTAATTGCAATTGCATATCGCAATATTGACCTCAATAATCTTAATGTGAAAAATTTCCCAAATCGTGCAGCCCTATTCAAAACCACTGGGTCTTTTAGAAACGAGGCTAGCGAATCATAGAATCATTCAGCCGATTCACTCAAACACTGATTTATCCAGGTAATAAATATAATTGCTGTGCATTTTATTGGAAAACAATGGACCGTGGATTTATTTGGAACTCTTTGGCAAAGCAAAATATACTATTGCGCATATGTCAGGGTGTGATTTTTCAATGTAAACAGTCACAACAATTTTATTGACATGACCCCTAGACCTAACCATTCGTCAATATAAACCAGGATATAGCAGGCAGATACAAATACAGTCACAATGTTTTCAAAAAGTATTAATATCCAAAGTCTTCTGACCCAAAACGATTAATTTCTGAGAGGAATAGACACAATTGCCATCTCTATCCGCCGTACAGCTCAGAGCCTGTGCACATATGTAAAAATAGCAAGATGAAGCATTACGTCAACTATGCTTGTGAAAAGCCATTGGCTCTTGTGTGTCTAAACAAGTTCGGGAGTATCTTTTTGAATTACATATGTGCGGAGGGGCGATCATTCATTTTCAGCAATTAAAACCTTATGGTTTACTTTGTTCTTTACATAAAGACATTGTATTACTTCAGAGGACTAGGAATGTAACACGACTCTTATACTGTTTTTTAGCGGTCAGTTTTTGCAATAAATACCTGTCACTGTACTTTTATTTGCCTGTTGCATGTTTTATGTTGCTCAGAAAACTATTTGTTGAGTAAACTTAAAATAATTTGTTACCTGGCTGCCTTAAAATGTTAAGTTCAGTCAACTCGAAAAAGTTTGGTCAACTTGAAATTTGACACTTTATTAAGTGACAACTTAGATATTTGAGTTGATTCAATTTAAATGTTTAAGTCAGCTGAGTAACAAACACAGCTGTTAAGTTTAACAAACATTTATTTAGTTTGGTCAACTCAAGTTGTCATTTAGTACAACTAGCGCTGTCAAACGATTAATCACATCCAAAATAAAAGTTTATGTTTACATACTATATATTTGTGTACTGTGTATATTTATTATGTAAATATAAATATTTTATTTATATCTATATCTAAAATATTTATATTTATTCATAATCTAAATTGTATACAGGTATAAATATATATACATATAAATATTTTGTTTTAATATATACATGTATGTGTGTGTATTTATATATACATAAAATATATATATATACAAAGTAAACACACATATAGTATGTAAACATTAACTTTTATTTTGGATGCAATTAATCGCGATTAATCGTTTGACAGCCCTAAGTACAACTTAACATTTCAACTTGAATAAACTTAAGTTGACTGAACTGGCAGCAGGGTAACAGATTATTTGAAGTTGACTCAAATAACTTTTTTTGTTATTTACAGTGTAGGTTTAGGGTAGGGGTGGGGTTAGGTGGTCCAAAATATCCTGCGTGACCAAAATAACGCTAAAGGGTTACCCTGTGCATCAAAATGTGACGAGTTGGGAGTGAGAATGTGTTGGCTTAAACCAGCTGCCATGCTTCAAAACATACCTAACCAGCTGTTAACATTAATCTTCTCTTCTGTCTGGTTTGTTTGCTGGATAAAATCAGAATTATATGGTCAATCAAACTCCCTGCGAAGGGTCGATTATGTGCCGTTCATGCAGGAAGTATTTTACATTGTTTTTCTAGGTAAACATGAACTAGACGGAAGTATGTTATTTGACTGCTGTGCTCATGTCTTTCACAGCATGCAATTTTAAGAAAACACATTTTTCGTTCCAAACCAACCCATATCTTTCATTTTAAACTCTCTAATGGCCCCTTTAGATATATTATGTATGTATGTGTATCTATGCATGTATGTGTGTGTCCAGCTCATTATTCCAGCTCATTACTTTCAATTATATTTAAATAAGGCAAACAGTTTAGCTGACTTGCATGTTTATTTCTCATAGTTTGGCTTTTAAATAATGCCATAAAGATGAAACAAGTGTTTTAAAGCCCTTAAGAATGAGTTTAGATGACTAACTGACACTTGGCCCTTCTGATAACCATCCACACTAAAATTCTCTTTGGCAGGATAATAATTCTGTTAATCTCAGATTACATCTTTTAAAAATTCAATTTCACACCTGAAAGCCATGTCTGATTTGGGTTTATTGCTTCAGACACTCCCATCATCCAAGTTAGTGATTTATGCGGCGAATCTAATACTGCGGCGGAGTTATGTTCCACTTTTACGGTAATTGCTTCGTGTTTACGCTGCCATTGTTTACAGTGAGTGAAAGTGTCTCAACAAGGGTGTGAATGCGAGACTGTATATACACCTCGATCCGGTCAGACCGTAAGAGTCTTTTTTTTGTCAGCGCTTCAGTTTTGTTGTTTACATTTTACAAATTGCCCAAGTGCTTCCCTTGCCTCGAGACAAATGAGATTCGGTCGAGATTAAGACGTTCTGGTTTTTGGAGGTGGCTGTTTTGCTGCGCGTCCTCATGAGAAGGTTTGTTTACGATGCGCCGCTATCGCCGCCCTCATCTGCAAAATGTAAGAAAGATCCTCAAATAACATTTTTTCCCTCATATGGCTTTGCTCAGGCAAAAAGCCCCTTCATCCCAATCTGTACCTCCATCTGCTCCCTGCGGTTTAGCAGAAAACAGTTTGCTTCTCTCCTGTTCCACGCACAGAGAGCCGAGTTTTAAAGAGGAGTCTCAGATATCTCCCAGCGAGACTCACTAGGAATGCTGGGATATGTTAATACTGGTGTTAAAAACACACTCGGTGTGACGGGGAAGTGTGTTATGTTATGATCCTCACTGCACCGAGGGGGCCGCAGCGAGTGATGATGTAAAGTTTATTGATTTACCGCATCGATCGGCCCCTCCTGTGGCACAGCACCTCGGAGGGATGTTGGTCCTCTGGCAAACTCTTTCCTTCCTCGTCTTTTCCGGCTTTTTTTAGTAGCTCCAGTGCCCAACAACTGAGGCATGACACTGCAAATGACATATTGCTAATCGTCCTACACTCCAGAGAAACCAAAATGACCTCTGTTCTTTCTTACGACTGCACAAAGGGACGTTGTACATTAGCTAGCGAGCCACCTCTCAAAATAAGAAAGGAACAAGGAAAAATTAAAGGGAACCAAGGTCAGTGTGTGTCTGGGCCCTTTGTATAATTCATGCCTCGCGTCCTCCGTTTAACTCATTTTTTTCCTCTCCCTTCAGACGGTGGCACCTTAGATAAATTGCGCCGTTCCAGTGAGCTGGACTGCAGTGTTCATGTCCTCATGTCACCGCGACTCAAGATGAAGAGATCGCAACCTTGTGTTCATTATTCAGGGAAGATGGAGCGAGCCAGGTAGCAACACCTGAGTGAAACCTGAGGGTCAGGCTGAATGCGGAGGTAGACTTTATTATATAGCGCTGCTGGAGAATTGAATGAATCCATTAGATCTTCACACATACACACAACTAAATTTGCAATGGCCCAAGAATTATTTGCACACTTCAGCCACACATGCAGTTACTAATGCATTAATAATAAAAATTGGTGAACAAAATATACTACAGTTTTTATTTTACGTTTCTTAATCACTTAACCAGCTGGTCCCAATGTGATTGGATGTACCTTTCAAAAGTAAAAAATAATAATATTTCATGATTTTATTGTTTTTAATATATGTGATAAAATAAATGCAAACACACACACACACACAAACACTTTCCTATCTCAAACTTGAGTAATGATGCTGAAAATTCAGCTTTGCATCAAAGGAATAAATAAATGTTTTAAATATATTAAAATGGAAAAAAAAGTTACTTTAGATTGTGATAATATTTCATGATTTTACTGTTTTTAGTATATTTGATTAAAAAAAAAAAAAAACAGTAATAAAAATAAAAAAAAATAATAATAAAAATAAATAAATAAAACTTTCCTACCTAAAACTGGAGTAATAATGCTGAAAATTCAGCTTTGGATCAAAGGAATAAATTACATTTTATAATATATGAAAATAGATAGGGTTATTTGAATTTGTAATAATATTCTACAGTTTTACTGACAATATATTTGATCAAATATATCCAATAAGCAAAAAAAAAAAAAAAAAAAAAAGTAAAATATATTAAAATATATAATAATAATAATAATGTTTCAAAATTGTACTATTTCTAATACATTTGATCAAATAAATGGCAAAACAAGCAAACAAACAAAACAAACAAAAAAAAATCCTACCTCAAACTCGAGTAATGATGCTGAAAATCCAGCTTTGCATCAAAGGAATAAATTACATTTTTTAAAACTTTCCTACCTAAAACTGTACAATTTGATCAAATATATGCAATAAGAAAAAACAAAACAAAAACAAAAAAAATCCTACCTCTAAATTCTGCTTTGCAAGAAATAAATTACATTTTAAGATATATTAAAATAGATAATAATAATAATAATAATAATAATAATAATAATAATAATAATAATTAAAAATTGTACTGTTTTTAATACATTTGATTAAATAAATGTAGAGAGAAAAAAAAAAAAAACACTTTCCTATCTCGAACTTTACGATGCTGAAAATTGAGCTTTGCATCAAAGGAATTAATTATTATTTAAAATGTATTAAAATGGAAAACAGTTATTTTAAACTGTGATCATGTTTCATGATTGTACTGTTTTTAATATATTTGATAAAAAAAAAAAAAAAAAAAAAAAAAACTTTCCTACCTAAAACTGGAGTAAGAATGAATAATGCTGAAAATTCAGCATTGGATCAAAGGAATAAATTACATTTTATAATATGAAAATGGATAAAGTTATTTTAATTTGTAATAATATTCTACAATTTAACTGATGATATATTTGATCAAATATATAAAATATATTAAAATGGAAAACAGTTATTTTAAACTGTGATCATGTTTCATGATTTTACTGTTTTTAATATATTTGATAAAAAAAAAAAAAAACTGTCCTACCTAAAACTGAAGTAATAATGCTGAAAATTCAGCTTTGGATCAAAGGAATAAATTACTTAATAATAAACTTTAAAAATATATGAAAATGGATAGGGTTATTTTAATTTGTAATAATATTCTACAGTTTTACTGATAATATGTGTGATCAAATATATCCAATAAGCAAAAAAACAAAACAAAACAAAACAAAGAACAAAAACAAAGAAAATGTTTCTACCTCAAACTTGAGTAATGATGCTAAAAAAATCAGCTTTGCATCAAAGAAATAAATGACATTTTTAAATATATTAAAATGGAAAAAGTTGTTTTAAATTGTAATAATATTTCATGCTTTTACTGTTTTTAATATATTTGATCAAATAAATGCAAAAAAAAAAAAAAAAACACTTTCCTATCTCAAACTTGAGTAATGATGCTGAAAATCCAGCTTTGCATCTAAAGAATAAATTACAATTTAAAATATATTAAAATGGAAAAAGGTATTACCTCAAACTTTAGAACGATACTGTATATTATGTTTTTTTTTTTTTTTTTTTCTCATTTGCTCTCTCCTTTGTTTGTTTGTGTGAAATATCTGAAAGTGCTTGTTGTTGGTTTATTTATTACGAAGGCATTCATGCATTTTTTCTGTGTAAAAAATACTTTTTGGGGCCACTGTATGCAGTGAAAGACATGAGGCTCTATGAAATGTGATGTGAATGTTATCTGGTTAAATCAGGTTCAACTGAAATCAAATTATTAGGCAGAAATGAATATGAGGCTGATTAAATATTCATTATTTACACAGTGGAACAAATAATCCTAATGTAACCTGATTTTTCAAATGAAGCCAGTTTCCTCTTCTTTTAAAGATTTTTCCAACTGCACCATAATTATGTATCACTGCATTATGATATAACAAAGCTCGACAGCTCTCCCCCTTGATGTTTCACATTTGAGCGCTACGTATCATTTTGGCAATCAGACCTTTGCGAGACATGTTTTGGCACGGCCAAACCATATGAATGATTTGCATTTATATTTATTCTCCCGCTAGACGCTTTTGTACCATACTGACATAGCTCATGTATTATGTTATTCTGTGATCATACTTCATCAAGTCGTTGAGGTCACGACTCCAGCGCTAGACTAGAACGACATGTGTGTCATTGCCTACAGAGTAACACTCGATATATTTTATGCCTTTCTAACTTTATGTAATTACCAAAGGCATTGGCTTACATTGTGGAATGCTACCAATCTTCACAATGGAGTTGGGTTTCCATATCTGTTTCGAGATCTGAAACATTTACGCCTTTGGCAAAGGCCCTGATTTCTTTGTTTCAAGCATGCGTGGATGTATTGGTCTTGATATTTTCCGTCTTGCGGTTTGCCCAAAGGGACGCTGTTATCATGTAGCCTTCTTGAACTTCTGAAATGTTAAATGCGTCGGTTTGTCACATCAGATTTCCTCTACATGCTATGGGAATACCATAATACATTACACCACTTTGTGTGTATTTTTACTTGCCAATGATAATGGAGGTTAACTTAAAGAAAATGTTATAAACAATGACCTTAGACTTGCTTAAAGCTAAATCAGTCGTCACCAGATTTTCTTCTCTCGTATTTAGTACCAAAACATAGCGTGAGGTGAAAAAATGCGAATGAATATGAAATGTTGAATAATGCTGAAAGAGACTGGATGAAAGCGATATGTGCGCTGTTTGAATGCTGAATGCGTACTTTAAACATTCTGGCTTATCATCACCTTTCATGTTACTTGATCCTCTTTAGCATTTCTTTATATATGAATGAGTTTGTCTACTGAAACATATGAAGCACGACAAGAGTTGAATTTAATAAAGGGAATTGTCTGATGTGACACATGTTCAAACTCTGATTTTCAAATCGGCTGAAAACATTCTCCACCGGGAGGCCGCTGTGGAGAGAGATCGTTTGATTAATTAGGTGGTTTGTTGAGAGAGTTTTAATGGTGCTGTGCTGTCAAAAGTCCTTGCCATTCTTAGTTTTAACCACAGTAAAAACAGATACTCTGAGCAAAACACACACACACACACACACACACACGCTCACACAGTATAAGCTCAGTGGCTTTGTTGTTCAGGTCGCTTCAGTTCAGCCTTTTTTTTCCTTGTGACAGTTTTATCTGTGGTTCAGGTGCAACCAATAATTGTTCAATAGATGTACAGCCACAAAAACAAACAAACAAAAAGACAATGCTGTTACTGTGAGAAAACCCAACAACAGAAACAAACGCAATGTAAGGAATGGCAAAAATCCTCTTGGTAATTTAAACCATGTAACAAGTTCAACTTTGAATTCTCACGTTCATTCATTCATTCATTCATTCATTCATTCATTCATTCATTCATTGTTTGCAATAAGTATTTGCATCTATCATCTGTCATTATTTATATGTTTATTTTTTATTTGCATTTATTACCCCCCCCCCCCCCCCCCCCACACACACACACACACACACACATTTCCATAAGAACACTCATTGTACTTTTCAAAGGCAAATTAAAGTCTAAACACTTTGAAAATATGGGGACACATAGTTCATGCATTAAATTATTAATTAGTTCAACTAATTATTTATCAACCAGTGAAATAAGAATAGTTTGCACTCATAGTCTAACAATGTTATTTTTGGTGAGACTTGTTTCCACAAGATCAGTAATTATATACAGCATACTGTAAAATACAATAAAAACATTTTTCATGAGCAAACTGACTATTATATAACATGTATTACTTTGTTTGTTTTTAAGTGTAATTGGAATATTTTGCACAAATATGTCATTATTTATTTATTTATTTATTAATGCAAACACATTATTTCTTTCTTTCTTTCTTTCTTTCTTTCTTTCTTTCTTTCTTTCTTTCTTTCTTTCTTTCTTTATTTATTTCAGTGTAATTTAACAGCTGCCACAGAGTCATTATTTATTTATTTATTTATTAGAATAGTTTGCACAAATAGGCCAGTATTTATTTATTTATTTATTTATTTCAGTGTAATTTAACAGTTGCCACAGTCATTATTTATTTATTTATTAGAATAGTTTGCACAAATAGGCCAGTATTCATTTATTTATTTATTTATTTATTTATTTATTTTAGTTTGCACAGCCATTTATTTATTTATTTATTTATTTATTTATTTATAAGCATTTGCTAGCAGTCCATTGTTTGTTTTTTTTGTTTATTAAAAAAGTGTATTTATGATAGCTTCCCCACATATTCTTTTGTCCGTTCGTTCATTCATTCATTCATTCATTCATTCATTCATTCATTCATTCATTAATTCATTCTTTCTTTCTTTCTTTCTTTCTTTCTTTCATTCAGTTATTATTCATGCATTCATTTAGACATTTATTTAATTTATTGTAATTTATATTTTTTTGCACACATATTTATTTATTTATTTATTTATTTATTTATAATTTACACACATATAGTCCAGTATTTATTAATTTATTTATTTTGTGTAATTAGAATAGCTTGCACACAGTCTATTGTTTGTCTGTTTGTTTGTTTGTTTGTTTGTTTGTTTGTTTGTTTGTTTGTTTATGCATTCATTCATTTTATTTCTTTATGGGCAGTCTCATAAGCAAGCTAAATTTCCTGCAGTTCAAAAAAGTGAGGAAAAAATATATATAGTCTCTGCTCCATCTCTTTATCAAGGGTTGAATACCATTGATCTAAAATTCAAAATGAAAACTTTTTAGTTTAATTATTTACTTTCTCATTAATTCATTATTTAATTCAGTTCATATCTTATTGAAATCTTAGTTTGCACACCTGGAGTGTGGACATGTTAGACAGCAGAGCGTAATATTAGGCCACCAAGTCTCAAGCAGTAATGTTTGAGTAAGCGCTCTCGGTGTGAGAACATGCCTCGAGACTGCCTGCGCTGGCTTCAGGCCAGCTGAACCGATAGGTTAACAAGAAGAACTTGTTCTTATCAATGGGGCCCTTTATTCGTTCTGTACACAGACACACAAACTCTCACACTTACAGCCCTGCAGGCATAACAGCACCGCTGACACCAGCGCAGCTCTTCGCAGCTCTAATCACGCCGCTTTAAGTGACACGGGCAGAAAGTCATTGTTATTATTCCTCCGGCGTGGAACACGAGAACCGTCCGGTCGAGCCTAGCTCTGCCCCGATCGCCAGGGCGACAGGAGGAAGGCGGGAGGAAGCCGTCACTCTCCTCAGCTGGGTTTATCTTGGCTGCCGGCTAGCCGCGGCTTTCGGCTAGAGAAAACAATCCCGCGCTCTTCTTAACAGGCTAATCTCTTATGCTAAATCCTGCTGAAATTAAAAGCGTTTTTGACAGCGTTTAATTACGAACAGGGCAGTTTCAGGTAACTCCTCCTCCACCTCACACAAACACACTCGTCCGCTTCCCAGCAATTATGTCCTTTTGGTCTTGTCAGTGTAGCCGTTTTTTTTTTTTTTTTTTTTTTGTGCACAGCATAGCTCAGCATTTCCACTCATGCAGCAGAAAGGCCAATTGCACCATTACTCACTGGCCAGCACTCTGTGACCTTAGCAGAGGTGACCCGCCTTGACTGGGATGCAGACTGATGGGCCAAGCAGGACTTGGTTCAGCAGTCGAGTGATAATTGCTTTAATAGCACAATGCCAGTGAGAGCGCCACATTACAGCCCGATCCATTACTCATTATAAGGTGACCAGACTTCTGAAATGAAAACCAGGGACTTTATTTTTTTGTTCAGTGGTCAATATTGCATTTTAAACTGGCAAACTGATCTTTCACTGATTTATGAATTGAAAATGGGGGGATAATTCAGGTTTGTGTGTTTTGTAGCATAAATGTAAATGTAGCACTGGGATGTACTGTGGGATGTCATACAATGCTGTCCTAGCATGCATATTTCCATAATAATGTATTTCCATATGATGCTAATATAGAAAAGCCATTAAATTATTACATACCAACATACTGTTGTTTTTGGCAAACTTTTAAAGATCATTCATTCATTTATTCATTCATTCATTCAAACATTTCAGAATAAGTTTAGGTTAGGTAAAAAAAAATAAAAATAAAATAATAATAATAATATTAATACATTTTAATAAAATAAAATGGTAACACTTTACAATAAGGGTAATACTTAATGTATTAACTAACATGAATGAACAATGAACAATATATTTATTACAGTATTTATTAATCTTTGTTAATGTTAATGAAAATGTAGTTGTTCATTGTTAGTTCATTTTAGTTCACAACTTTTGATTTTAATAATGCATTAGTAAATGCTGAAATTAGCATTAAGATTAATGCATGCTGTAGAATTACTTCTTTAATTTAATTTAATTTAATTTAATGTAATGTCTCATAAAAAATAATAATAATAATAAAATAAAATAAATAAATAAATAAATAAATAAATAAATAAAACAGATAATATAACAAAAACCTAATATGACTATTGACATATAAATACTAATTAATAATTGAATGGATTATTATTATTATTTTTTTTTTTTCAAAGTGGAGCTATTTTGCCTGTGAAAAACACAATGAAAATGTGAATTAATTAATTAATAAATTTAAATATAATATTAATATAATAATATAAAAAGTATATTATTCATTTATTTGACCAAAATACAGTACAAGCGTATTATTTTAAAATATTATTACAATTTAAAATAACTGTTTTCTGTGTGAAGCTGAATTTTCAGCATCATTAATAGTATTTGTTTGAAATGCTGTTTATTTATTTGTTTGTTTATTTAGTTATTTGTTTATTTATTTCATTTATTTATGTGTTTATTATTATTATTATTATTATTGAAACCATAATACTTTTTAAAATATTATTTTATAAATCTGTCTATCTGTCTATCTATCTATCTATCTATCTATCTATCTATCTATCTATCTATCTATCTATCTATCTATCTATCAGTCAATCAATCTTATTGACCCCAATCTTTTAAATGGTATACTTCTCTGTTTCATTATAAAGGGTTGTAGACTCCGATTTATATTTCTGAATTATTACTGCATGGGTCTAATGCCATACAATAAAGAAAAACTGAAACTGGTAAAAAAAAAAAAAAAAAAAAAAGCTCTATTTGAATTTTTTGCTATGTATAGAATGTTCTGTCTTTGCATTGCGTCAGTGTGCAGACACATGAAGGCCTCAAAGAACCTCAGACTTGTCAGTAAGCCAGTAAATTTCGTTTTTTTTTTTTTTTTTTGATACAAAAGATTGTATGCTATTAATTCACTTTAGGGGCTCTTTTAAACACAGTACAAACTGAAATGTCTGAGGACAACTCCACTCAAATATAAAACAGTCCCTTAAAAATGAGGACCGTCCCTTGGGTAGCACAAACATGCTCAGAAACCAAAAAGCTGATGTACGGATATGAAAAATAAACTTAATTCCTAATAACGATGCACTAAATAGCAGCCATTTGACCTTCTTATGTTTCTTCAATTGTTCTGACAAAACAAAGTAACTGAATTGCAAGATCACTTGACTTGACTTCAGCCTCGATTAACCTGAGATGCATGTGATTATGTCTCCTATTGTCTGTCAGTCACTCAAACACCCACTTTCCAGCTTACAACCCCCTTGAAAATGCTTAAACGTTTGATAACGATTTGAAACATTGTTTCTGTTGTGTTGCTAAGGCCCGGGCACAATGCAAACGCAGGGATAAACCTGAAATGAATTAGAGCACGTTTATACATATGTGGGTGACGCTAACATCCACAATTTTAGAGGTTGCGTGGCATATTTCTTCTGAATAGGCTGAGATCCTTTCATTTGAAAAACGTGTGACGGGAAATCGTAAATCACATGATATACTTCACGGTGCTGGAATAGCGGAGCAATAGCGGAGCAAGATTTCACTAATTCCTTCCCTGAGGGGAAAATGCGGTATCTTCTGCGGTGCGTTTTTGGTGAAAGATGAACATATTAGTTGTAGTAATAGAATACAAGACACGGTTTTCTTCGAACGGTTATTAACTGAAAACATGAAATGTGTTTGTTATGAGTAATCACGTTTTACACAATTGTATACATAGCATTCACTACTCTTCTGTTAAATAAAAGAACTTTAAGCTATAGTAGTAATTTTTTTTATTTTAAAAGGCTAGACATAGTGTTCTTTTGTTGTAGTTTTTCTTTCTTTTTCCTTGGTTTTTATGATTAAAGACGGGAGCATAGAGATGAGGGGTATAAAAGGCTAGTTCACTATGTGCACAAAAACATTAGTACTTCTACTGGTGTTCCCTACAAACATTAGTGTGGCGATATTCCCTCAGAGCAGCTCATTTTTTGGCCCGTCTCTTGAAAAGTTTTCCTTTTACTATTTCACGTCCTCCCCCACAAGCCAGTAAAGGCATCTTTTTATTTCTTTAGCTTTTGGTTATTTTTCAGCCAAGAAGCTCAATGTACACAAGCCCCCTGTGTGTGTGTGTGTGTGTGTGTGTGTGTGTAGGTGTTCCTCAGCCTCAGATCATTTAGATGGAGGCTTTTTACGGTTTCCAGTGTACAGTTAACAGTAGACGTTTTGACATTTCCTTAAACCCTCCACACCATTTCTATTTTGCAATGGAGTTCTTAGCTACACACACACACACACACACACACACACACATACAAACACTGGGCTTCAAGTTTGTGTTTACAGTATGTTTTTTGCTAAATAAATAGCTAAAAATAAAATAAACAAGCAAATAAAACAAGTTCACTGTTCACTGTGTGTTTGTGTCTGTGTTATTGTGGTGTTTTTTATATACTATTCTGATATTTATTAATATGTTTACTTTGCCTTTTGTTGTGCTTTTCATTTTCATTTTAAGTTCAGTTTACATTTGAATAGTTTCGTTATGTGTTTTTGACATCTGTAGTTTTATAGTTTTATTTAGCTTTACTTTATTTCAGGTTTAGTTTTAGTAATTTTAGTACTTTAACTTTTTTCAGTTCAGGCAACATTTCTAATTTTCATTAATTGGTGAGCTTTAGTTTAGTTTATTAAAACAATTGGAATAGTTTTATTTTGCTAACTATAACAACTGATATATTCATAATAAATGTATATGCAAATATTTTATGAAATATTTGTAATGTATAAAATAATAATTGTAATGTGTATTTAAAGCATGTAAATTATTCAAAACATTTAATCAAATTACATTAAATGTTACAATTTAATACATTTTTTAAGACAGCTTTTCTATTTGCATTCATTATTTCAGCTTTTTCAGTTAACAAAAATAATTGTAATAAATGTTAGTGTAAACTTAATATTTAATATTGCAAAAATAATATTTTTTTAATACAAGTAATGTATAATATTGAAAAGATAATGCATTGTGTGTTTTATTAAATAAATAAATACAATTCAGTTTTAAAATTGAAAATGTAGTAATGCATATTGTTTTTAAGCAAAATTAATATTGATTATTTAAAATATAATAATTGAAATAAAATAATTTATTGAAACAAATAATATTTAAGATTTAGATAGCATATATTGCAATGTATATCATAATTGCATTGATTACATCACAAAAACTATACATTTAATTTGCAGTTATGTATATTCAAATTAATTACATGGATTTAATTACAACTGTATACAATTTCAGTTTTACTTTTAGATAACAACACTGATACATTCATAATAAATTACTATATTAATACTTTTTAAAAATAATTTTTAACATTAAAAATTAAATTATGCATATTGCATTTTTTAAGCAAAATTAGTATTTATTATCTAACAGATAATAATGCATATTGCATTTTTTTATCAAAATAATTTTTAAGATTAAGATAATGTATATTGCAATGTATATCATGCCTATCAATTCATCAGAAGGCTTAATTAAATAATTACATTGATTAAACAGCACAAAATATGCATTACATTTACAAATTATGTATATTCAAATTATTTACATTAATTAAATTACACTTGTATAAATTAAGGCAACTTTTCTCACATTTGTTAATTATTTCAGTTTTACTTTTAGATAACAACACTGATACATTCATAATAAATTATGTAAATATTTTTATAAAACTATTTGAATAAATAAAATATAATGCATATTGTAATGGATATCACACCTGCCAATTGATCAAAACATTTAATCGAATAATCATCATTGACAATCATCACAATTATGTACATTATATTTACAATTGTACTTTTTACATGTACATTTCAATTAATTACACTGATTAAATTACAAATTATTTAATTTGCCAAGGCAACCTTTGTAATTTCAATTAATTATATAACAAAAAATAATTTGAATCATTTTACGTTTAGGCAACAACACTGATATGTTTATAATAAATGCATCTATTTATTTTTTAGCATATAAAATAATAATATTTATAGCTGTCAGATATCAGATCTCTAAATCGTATTAAGTCCATAAGTGACAGATTTTTTTATGAAAAGACACTTGCATGTTGACACACGTGTCATATAATTTATGTATATATGCATTCATGTTCATAATGGGATACAGAATGTGCACTGTGGCAATGTTTGCTTCATTTCAAGGAAAATGTCAAGCACCTTGCTTTTCTGAGCCCAAAATGCAAATTTCCAGCTTAATTTGCAGCTAAACTCTGTCTTTGTCTGCCGTGGTTGCTATGTTACTAGAAATAATTTCCACACAGACACTTGATGAGCCGAAACATAGATTCACATCTTATATTTGAGAATCTGGAATGCCAGTGCTTGAAGTGTTTTTTTTTGGTTTTTTTTAAGGACACATGTCCATTTATATTGATCTATGTCAAATCCGCACATGGCAGATCACTCGGTTTGTTTACAGACTTGGCGTGGGCTGGGAGCTTTGCAAGTTTATCTCTTTCTGTTTCTGTTAGCCAATTTTCTCCCTGAAGTTTGAACAACATCGAAGGCTTTTTGAATCACAGCATATGGAATATGAAGAAGCATCAGAGAGAGTGTTTCTGAGTACTTTTCACTCTCACAGTTAGGGGAACTCCAAAGTAAAACATGTACTTTTATTACTACTTTAAAGGACTTGTTCATGAGAGCCGTGATTTTGAATTTTGTTTGGCAGCAGGGTTGCCTTTAGTTTTCTGAGTTAACATTTTGTGTGTTTGTGTGTGTGAAAGGACAAAGCTTGACCCTCGCAGTCATAATTTGTATGTTATCGGCACTTGGGCTAGAGGTCCGGAGCAAAAACAGTCAGAATCCATCATGTCACAGTGACCCTGGCTTTTCTAGGCAATCACATTAATTGAAGTCCAACGCTTAAAAGGGGAATGAGAGAAGAAAGCAAGACTAGATCTGTGACTTTTGCTTGTAGCAAAACAAGCAACACTGGCATATTTTTCAATATCAAAAACCAAAAGCATCTCAAGGTTGTTTGAATGCAAACCAGTGTAATAATGTTTGAAGCGTAGCTGCCAATTTTGGCAATTTCTTTTAAAAAGTCTTAGTTTTGAAGAGTTAAACACATTCACATTCATTTAAAATGCATGTAAATTAGTTTTCACTTAAATGGCACATTTTGAATGCGAGCCCAGCAGGAACGCATTTCAGAAAACTACATGTAATTCTCTTATCCAAGCATTTCCACATGCAGGACACAGTGTTTGACAGAGCAATGTCATCCTAGGTCGCCTGCAACAGTGCTGCTTTTTGAAGCTGGTTGTTGTAGTATGGTGTCTGTAAGTCTATATACCCGAGAGACAATGGACTGGCTCTATGCCGTTGTCATCTTGATATGTTTGTGTAAAAAAAAAAAAAAAAGAGAGAAAAAAAGTAGTAACAGCTTTTTAAGATTGTCTGTGACACTGAATACGAGATCGAACTGTTGCCACGCTGACTGAAACCGACCGACATTGTGCAGGGCCAACAAAAACTGACTCTCTGCTCATGGAATCGTTCATTTTGCCACAATAGATTGCAATAGGAAACAATTGCAAGGCAATGTGCTGAGGGTCTGAAATTGTAGCCCGCACCCAGAAAGGGGCTCCTGCCATCCCGAAGAGGATCCTAGCCAAAGCTATACGATCCTACCGCGGCACAGCTGAACAAATGCTGCCATGACACTTCTTCCCAGCAGGCCTCACTCTCAAGCAAACAAACCAAGGATAAAAAGAGAGACCACACCATGAAGGATAGTGATCTTGGCACATAAACATCCAAATATGTTTAATAACGTAGCCCAAAGGTCTCAAACTGTGGAGCAATCCACCCTGCAGGTGGTACACGTCATGATTTTGGAACTTCAGAATACTAAAAAAAAAAAAAAAAAATCTGTGAGTGGCATTTAGGCGTTCGATTTTCTGAAGGCGAAAAGCTGCAAGCTTAAAGAGTGGCCTGATTTTGAGAACTATATTGATTATGTAAGGGGTTGCAAGCATTTTTAGACTATTTAAGATAGACTGCACTAACCTAAATTCCAAAATCTATTTAGAATTTTTTTTTTTTTTTTTTAGGTTTTTGGAGGCGCAATATACATGTAATAACACTGTAATTATACATTAATTATGTTAGTGCTCCAGTGAGTTATTACACTAAACTATATATATATATATATACACACACACACACACACACACACACACACATAAGGTTTACTTTAAAACAGTCTTTACTCAGAAATTGCTAGTACAAGCTGCATTGAACTTAACATTACATTTTTAAATAAAAAGACTAAAACTGTATTTTCTCGTAAAGTGTACTTAATATTTGTTTTTGAAGTTGCAATCAGCTCTATACTTAAAATAGAATAGAATATTAATCAATGTAAAATAGAATACACTGACCTAAACTGCAATATGTACAGTACATGTATGCATTTTTTTAGGTTGTTAAGGTGTAATATGCATGTAATAACACTATTGTTATATATGCATTTGTGCTGCATTTGGGTTGTTGGGAACAAAACAAAACAAATAATTGTTGGGATTTCCTTTGAAAGTCTTTACTCCAAGATCGCTATGGAATTTCAGACAAGTAGCAAATTGCATTTAACATAACATTTTAAAGTAGTGAGAATAAAATTTTATTTTCTTCTAAAAAAATGCTCCAGTAATCTTTGTTGAAGTTACCAGCAGTTCTAGACTATTTAAGATAGAATACACTAACTCAATTTCAAAAATAGATTTGTTTTTTTAAAGGTGTAATACACATGTAATAACACATAGCTACACATATATTACATTGCAATCACTTGTTTTTTTTTTTTTTTTTTTTGGTGCATTTTGGATTATCACACTTCAAAAAAAAAATGTTGTAACAGTCCTCCTTTCTTTGAAACTGTAAATTTACTAGTACATTTTAGAAGGAATTAAATAAAAGTAGCACCTTGAATTCATCATGAAATTGTAGTAGTAGTAAAAGTAGTAAGATTATAAAATTGTATTTTCTTGTAAAACATTATAATAAACTTTATTAAAATTGCAAGACATTCTAGATTTTAGATACACTGACTCAAATTCCAATATATACATTTATTTCTTTAAGGTGCAATACACATGTAATAACACTGTAATTATACATTCATTACATTGTAATTGCTTCTAAATGATAATCTTGTGGTACATGTTGGGTTATCACACTTTTTTGTGTGAAATTGCTTAGAATTATTATTATTATTATTTTTTTTTTAAGGAAAGGCTAAAATGTGTTTTCTTGTAAAATATACTTTAATAATCTGTTTTATTAACATTACATGTTCCTTTACAGTGGGTATTTTGTATTCTTTTCACTGATCTTCAGATTCTCACGGCTTGTCCTTGTACTCAGAAATGTCAGTTTGTTTGATGCAAAAAAAAACAAAAAAACTTGTGGTACTCATTCTGATTTGATCCGCTGCGGTGTTGGCCTGACAGGTTTGAGGACCACTGACTAAGGCAATTTACCATTAGACGTTCTCTTTACTGAGTCTAACAACAACAGAGCATGATCAAACCAACACTTTTGACTGTCAGCACAGTGTGAATGTTTCTGCAAAGCTGTGTTAACTGCTTGAGCTTAAACCTGAATTTGTTTTCAATTAGTGTCCCAGTGCTCTAGAATAGGTTCTGACAGCGGGCCAGTCACTTGGTTCTGTTCAAACTGCAGGTGGCATCAGTGATGTGCATTAGAGCCCTACAGCCCTTGTCATGCTGAGCTGAACCCAGACATAACTGGCTAAAACCAGAAAAAAGGGCCGTCTGCACCACAAGAGGAAACTTAGTCTAAATCTAATACAACTTCAACCCAAGACCGGCACACAACGTGGATGCAACCATCCAGAGGGTAATCCAATCTCAATGTGTTTTTCTCCACCAGCACCATAGGAGTGGGTTCTGGTTCCGTCGATCACAAACTGTGCCTCCAAACCTAGTCAGTGAGATGTGTAGAAGCCAATTCTGGCCAACATGTGGTCGTGGAGATCTGTGCGCATGTGTTTTATTAGGTGATAGACAAATAAAGTGTATCAGAAACAATGTGTGGGAAGACAGACCTCGACCTTAAGCTGCTGTCATCTTGACTCGTGTTTCACAAGGGTTTCAGTGTCAATCTACACCAAAAAAATCCTTAATATCATCCATATGCCCATGCGAGAACAACATCTTGGATGCACGCTTGTCTTTTCCCTCAGCCTTGATCAAAACAATATTCCCTCAATATGCTAGCTCTTCTCTTGTCTTTGCTTATTGCTCTTGGATTTGACTAACAACAAAAATATATGAATAGCCCTCCTTTGACACGGCATATCCTTTGATGAGGTTGTTATTCCGACAGCTGCCTACTCTTTTCCAGGAGAAACGTGTGGTGTGTTGTTACACCTCAAACCCTGCTGTGAAGCAGTTGTTGAAAGGGAAAAACTCGGAGGAAGAAAGGACTACGAAAAAGGGAACAAAAGAAGTGCCTAATTAGAGAGTGAAAGAAAAGAAATCAGCCCAGCGAGTACGAAGTGGGATGGAGGTCCCGTCTTCACTCGGAACCTCGTCCTGGAGGTTCTTCAGAACCTGCGGACCCATAGGAAAGGCAGTGCATTGTGTCTGGGAAGAATTTGGTCTCCTTTCACCAGCACTCCTGCTGGTCAGCATGAGCAGAGGCTGCCAAGAACAGCAGTGGCCCACATCCCCACCCTCTATTCGGGGCAGTTTGCCAGTTCCCTCTACCCCAGTGCTCCATAGGGCATAGTGGGGGTGAGGGGATCAGCTTGCCCGCGGACCTGACCACCTCCAGGTCATCAGCGGAGTGTGGTGTTGTAATTCGGCCTGTTAAAATGAAACCTAGAGTGCACAGGTGAGGGCCGCAGACGTGGAACTTCAGTTGGAAATCATCCAGGACGTCATAATATACACATCAGATCTAACAGACATTGTTTTATACAGAGTGGCTCCTTGGAGTTGTTTCGACCGGAAAATAGATAAAGAATGCAATAAAGGAGATATAAATAAGTAAGGGAAAGAATAGAGTTATTGTTCAAGGCTAAGACGTCTGTGCATGGGGTTGAAACTTGTCGGGCCAGAATGATCCTATCTTTTACCCGACTCGGCTATAGATACACATGTACATGTTCCTTGATGCCCGCTGACTAGTATGAAACACATTTCTCTTTCTCTCTCTCTCTCTCACACACACACACGCGCGCAAATCATATACATCTTATTCCTCACCAGTTCTTTAGGCAGAATACCAAGGAATTGTCAGTGACAGCAAAAAATCAGCCACCATGTAATATTGAGATGGCCTGAAACTGACTTCCGACTATTTTCTATGCAGGCATATGCTTCTTCATTCTTTGTTATTCATATAGATGTGTTACTTTGGAAAGACTCACCATACAGACTTTTGTTATGATAACAATATTTTTATTATTGTGTTTTTGTTCTTTGTTGCTGTCGTTTTTAAACAATTTAGTGCAATTAATTGTTAAATGAATAGAAGGAAAATGAGCGAATATGTGACGATTCAAGTTAAAATGTAAACAAATCACAGTACATTTGGGGGTGAGGGTTTATATGGGGAACTGACTATCTTCAGAAAAGTTCAGATGCCATTTTATTTTCATCTTTTCACTTTTACCCATCTCTCATCTCTTTATAATGCATATTGAAATAGTGTGTAAACATAGCGCTGGTTTGTTAACAGCAGTAAGCAAGGAAATGTAATATTGCTGCTGTTACATAAGCGCCATCTGCTGTCAGAGAGTGAAATTACTTTCTTATTTAGCCCATTTGCTGTTTTTGTTTTGTTCAGATATGTTTTATGTTGTATAGTTTCACAAATCCAAAGTCAAACCATTCTGTTTTTGCTTCTGTTGCATTTTTGGTACAAGGTGCACATTCTGCTGTAAAATGTGGACATGCTGAAATTTCTTTAAGAGAAGAAGTATTACAAGCTAGGAAATACTTATTTGTTTGTTTCTTTGTTTGTTTGAAAGTTGTTTTGAAATGTTCCTTATATTGATATATGCTATAAATTGTCTTTAATTAATCAACATGTCACTGAATCAGGTGTTTTAAAGGTGTTTTATATATATATATATATATATATATATATATATATAATTTGAACCTTTAAGGTCAGAATTAATTTTCTGCAAAACAAGTCATATAGTTGTCATTACTTTAGGAGTTAGATGATGTATCCATTCTGTAATTTACAAAATGCCCCTTTTTATTTTTAATTAGAATATCAAGCTATGACACATTCTCTCCAGTTTAACTGAAACTAATGACAGTTTGTATTTATCTCTTTCCTCTGGTGTTACAGTAATCATTTGGAATATGCTAATGTCCCTCTCATATTTATCACAATCTCTCTTTTCTTCAAAAAGAAGGAAAAACACAGCTGTGCCCATTCTCCGCCACACAATACATCTAAAATGCTCTGCATTGTAAAACACAGCTAATTTTTGCGATAGTTCAGCATTAAGAGAAATAACAAACCAAGCGCCGCATGACCTGTCAGTTGTAATGATTGATGGTGGTTGAGGAACAAGCATAGCTGACTTAATTAAATGAATGCCCTACCCCACGCTTTAGCTTAATTACATTAGCCCTCTCTCCGCTGTGTTTGTTTTTTCTTTTCTTGCGGGAGGGATCGCGGTCATCTTGAGATCTTAAGCGTGTGTTTGAAGGGGGACTCTAAAGAAGTACGGGACTATTTCTGGTGCGGCTTCAGAACAGTCCAACGCTTGTGCTGGCATTTTGCAACGAGACATCGGCCTCTGCACTCTTGCATATTTGAGCCGTGCCTTCGGGCCAGGTCCTGCTTCACAAAACATCTGATTCATGAACTGTGTTCTCCACTCCCGGCCTTAATCTCAGCACACCGCTACTGTACTCCTGAACAACAGCTGAAATGTCACACATTAAATGCTATAGTGCTCAAGTTAAACAAAGCATTTATATAGTAAAAGTTGTCAATCTTTTTATGCTTGGGATATGCCTGAATTAAATAATTAATGCAGAATGGGCTAAAAAGTATGCAGTTATTCAAATATATATGAATGTTTGTCCATAGATATCAAATTAAATATTGAAGGGGGAAAAAATGAATTAATTTTTTATCACAAACACAGCTTTTTAAACAAAAATAGGTGATGCTAGGTTTTAAATGATTAAACAGAAGCTATGCAGTACTGTTTAAAATAAAGATAAAGTATAGCGGCAGTTTCTGTTTGCAAAGCGCTAGTGGAACATGTAGTTAATGTGATGAACGACACCTGCGGTACTGTACACCTGTGTGAACTTGAGGAGAAATGCTACACCAGTTCATTAAAAGTCATTGGGAGCGTGGCTAGAAAATTTAAAGCAGTTCAGAGAGAAACTCAGGCAGCATTCATGTGACATTTTGTTTCTAACTAGATGTTCCTATGTTTATAAGCAAAATTTAAGTGCCCAGTTTTTTTCTAAAGTTCTAAAATCTGTGATATGGATTTAAAACAAGATCTCAAAATAGTATTCTTGTTATCTGAAAGCGCAATTTTAGCTATTTTGCAATTGTATCACACACACATGCTCAAGCAAGTTCATACATCATACACACTTATCTTATAAATGACTCTGGACCACAAAACTAGTCATAAGCTTTCCACTGATGTATGGTTTGTTAGGATAGGAGAATATTTGAGACAATTCCTGAGATACAACTATTTGAAAATCTGGAATCTGAGGATGCAAAAAAATCTAAATACTGAGAAAATCACCTTGTAAAGTTGTCCAGATGAAGTTCTTAGCAATGCATATTACTAATCAGAAAATAAGTTTTGATATATTTACGTAGTAAATTTACAAAATATCTTCATGGAACATGATCTTTACTTAATATCCTTATGATGTTTGGCATAAAAGAAAAACCTATTATTTTGACCCATGCAATGTATTGCTACAAATATACCCGTGCTACTTACGACTAGTTTTGTGGTCCAGGGGCACAAATGTTTAAAAAAGTTGTAGAAAGCCATACAGTATATATAGTGAAAAGTTAGTTCTGAGATAAACTTGAGAATCATTTGAGTGCAGATGACACTGTTTTGTAACTAGATATTTGTACACTTTTATGTGTGGTTTAAGTACCCATTAGTGTCCAAATATTTTAGAGACTGAAAATGTAAATTAGTAGTCCAACATTATTTAAAAAAAGAACATTTTCTAAACTTATTTGGAATATATATGGAAGTCAAAATCCTTGACTGGTAAAAAGCAGAACAAAAAGAAGGTCAAACTCTGCAGAAAACTATGATATGGATTTACAGCGTGAGCTCAGAAGAACGGTCTTATTATTAGCTGAAAGCACAATCAAAGTGCCCAAAATATACACACACATGTTCAAGGAGTCAGAAAACTTGGTGAATAATGGGTGTAACTAACACATTTGCATTTATGGCTTTTGGCAAACTTGCATTGAAGGTACACTCCACCAGCTGAGCTGGTAGAAACACAGTCAGAATGTCAGAATCTAATGTTCGAGCGATGATCCCTGCAGTCTAGATTATCATATCAATCGTTAAAACTTGTTTCTAACAATTCTATTTTTGTTGTAGTGAAATAACATATGACTCATAATATAAACTCAGTAGCAATAGAGAGAATAGCAACATCATAGTTCGTTTTCCAACTTTTGTGACTTTGCCTCACTGAATAACTTGATGAATTGTATGGTGTTGTAAAGTTACACCAGTTGTGTGGTTAGACACTCAAAGTGTAATTATAAGCAAAACTGAAGTTTTTGTTTTTATGGTATTTATGTTTAATGTCAGGTTTTTTGAAACTGTATCATTGATGGATTCATAGGCTACTTGAGTAGGTTCACACATCACACACTTATGTGCAAACATGTAGAATGTGATACAGTATACAACAGTCAATGTTCTGGAAAAAAAAAGACATGAAGATGGCTAAATAATTTATAGAAGTATATCCAATTATACCGCATTGAATTAAACTTTAAAAAGCCTGTCTGCGCTCACAGCAGAAGATATACAAAGTCCTGTCATAACAGTTTCCATGCTGACTTTTCATTCGCATGACACATTTTGTAATTGCCGCAATTAGTTTTTATAATACCATTCTGAAAGTCTCCAGTGCTTCAGACAAACCACCAAAACTCTTTTTTTTTTGTTCCCAGTTCACACTTAGATGTACTTTAAATGAAAGCCACTTACTTTAACCAGAGTCTCTCGGTCACAGCAGGTCAGAAGGGCAACGGGAGCCTTCTGGAATTACGTATGTTTTCGATCGCGACTCCGACAGGGGAGAACAAAACTCCTGAACTCAAAAGAAGAAGCTCCTGCTGAGACGTGTGGCGTCAGTCTCGAGAATGAGAATGAGGTTCATAAGCGCACCTTTGTTTCCTTATGTTTTGGCTGCGTGTAACTTAACCCCTCGGGAGCCAGCACTAGCGCTGTCTAACCTGTCTTTTGTTTCTACATTCCATCTCTCGCACTCTCGCTTTTCTTTTTCGCAGTTATTTTGTAAGTCCACGCCTGTCGATGAGCTCACTGGGCCAGGCTCATGTTTCAGCCTCGTACAGGAATTCGGAGGGCAGGAAGATTCTGTGAGCCTGAGAGCCGACTTGAGGAGAAGGAGCAGGTCGTGGGGTCGCGTCCCGCTGAACAAAGCGGGAGTTATGAGGGTGAGGGGTCAGGCATGCCGCAGGATGTCAGCGCCCGGGGAAAATGAATCAGCAGATGGACACACAATTCCCTTGAGTGACAGTGCTCTGAGGAATATGTCAAAAACTAGACTGGGATTAGATCATATACCGTGTCGTTCTAGTGCGACTTATATAAAACAACAGCGTCATCTGATATCTGGTGTGTGTGTGTGTGTGTGTGTGTGTGTGTGATGCCTATATCCGTCTGTGTGTTGCTGAGTAAAGAGCAAAATATAACTCACGGTAGCCAAGGCCTTTCAACCCTTATGAGCTTTGGTGATATTTGATTTATGTTTGCGAGCTGGAATCCAATAAGCTGCTAACTGAGCACAACATGCTTTGGTTCGTGATGCTTTATGATCTAATGGCATGAAGGGTCATAACTGAGTCTGCTCTTTGGAGAACAAAAGCTTTTCACACATCAAGAGATCTTCCTGTATCTGCTTGACGCTCAGTTGTAGAGAGAATAGCCAATGTGGACAATGTTATTGTAGTTCTTTGTGTTGAGTTGTTTTTATAGGCTGACCAGCAGGAGATGAAATTCTGTGATGTCACACAAGAAGCTAAATGAGTTATTAAAAAGTGATATCTATCGCTTATACTGAATAAATACATGGAGGTTATTAATGAATCATCAGCCAAACTAGTTTTAACTTTATCATTACAGTTGTTAATAAACACTTCCTCACGTATATAGGGCAACATTTCTAAAGTCTAAAAAAAATAAATAAATAAAACATTACATGATGAAAACTGTAATTCATTTTTAGATTATTTGCTTTTTTAGATTACTATTTTATCTAACTTATCATTAAACATATCGTATTGATATAAAACAGCAAGGAGAAAGAAAATATATTCCATTGTTGATATCAACACCATACAATGCATAAAACATTACAGAAATGGTCTTAATGTAAGAACTGAAATTATAAAAAGCTAATAATAAATCATAAAGTAAAAAATGGAAATATATTTGTTAAGCACATGCAAATGTATAGTAAAATTATTGAAATATTAACTTTCTCTATGATATGATAGGTTGACAAAAATGTTTGGGAATCCCTTTGTAGGGATCCTTTGCATGGATCACAAAGTTGTTTACATGACATTTACATGGTCATTTTATATTGTGAATATAGTAAAAGCTAAATGGTGTGTCACAGTAGGGTTTTTAGAAAGGACATTTTGGGGAAAAAAAAAGAAAAAGGAGGAACTATGGAGAACTATTCAATTGATTTTCTGAATTAGTAACTGTAATCTGATTATGAGCATTTTAAATATACTTACAAATACTTGATTTTTGGAATCTGAATCCAGATTACATGTAACCATGTAAAAAATAGTTAAAACCTATTAATTGGTTAACGGTAAGTTCCCCTACTATATATAGTGAAAAAAACTGGGCTATTGGGCATTTACATGTAATTTTACAGTAGTATACCGTTTTTAGAAGTGGAAAAAGAATGTATCATTTACACTGATTTGACATTCCTGTTGACATTAACTGTTTCTTGGTTGTTTATTTTTATTTATTTTTTTTTCTCACTCATCAGTTGTGTACATTAGAATTATATGTTACATCTAATGTTGTTAATGTTGTTATTATTTCAGTATTGTGTGTTATCATGAAGGTGTTTAGTGTTTGTGTGAATGACAATGTGCACCTTCTATTTACAGTTGAAGTCAGAAGTTTACATATACTTTGCAGAATCTGCAAAATGTTATTATTATTTTTTTAATCAAGATAAGAGCGATCATGCAAAATTTATCTTAGTTTTTTTTTTCTTTTTTTTATCTGACCTGAATAAGATATTTCAAATAAAAGACGTTCACATATAGTCCACAAGAAAATATAATAGTTGAATTTATAAATATGACCATGTTCAAAGTTTACATACGCAGCTGTTTTTTTTTTTTTTTTGTTTGTTTGTTTGTTTGTTTTTGTTTTTTTTTTGTTATTAAGTGATAGATGTTCATGAGTCCCTTGTTTGTCCTGAACAGTTAAACAGCCCATTGTTCTTCAGAAAAAAAATCCTTCAGATCCCACAAATTATTTGGTTTTCCAGCATTTTTGTGTATTTGAACCCTTTCCAACAATGACTATATGATTTTGAGATTCTTCTTTTCACACTGAACACAACTGAAAGACTCATATGCAAATATTACACAAGGTTCAAATGCTCACTGATGCGCCAGAAGGAAAAACCATCCATTAAGTGCCAGGGGGTGAAAACTTTTTGAATTTGAAGTTCATGGTAAATTTTACTATTTTTGTCTTCTTGGAAACATCTAAGCATCTTCTGTAGCTTCTGAAGGGCAGTACTAAGTGAAAAACATGATATTTAGGCAAAATAAGAAAAATGCAAACAACTTCACTCTGTTCAAAAGTTTGCATCTCATAATGCATTGTTTTTCCATCTGAGGCATCAGTGAGCGTTTGGACCTTCTGTAATAGTTGCATATGAATCTCTCAGTTGTCCTCAGTGTGAAAAGATGGATCTCAAAACCATATAGTCATTGCTGGAAAGGGTTCAAATACACAAACATGCTGAAAAAATAAATAAATAAATAAAATTAATTTGTGGGACCTGAAGGATTTTTTTTCTGATGAACAGCAGGCAGTTAAACTGTTCAGGACAAACAAGGGACTCATGAAAAAAGACAGCTGTGGATCATTCAGGTAACAACACAGTATTAAGAATCAAGTGTATGTAAACTTTTGAACAGTTGAAACAGTACCCATACATTTTAATTTAATTTAATTCAATTTAATTTTTATTAGTATTTTTTGTATCCATTTCAATGCACAAGTTGCTACACTCAAAATAATATTCTACAGTGTATTTTAAAAGCATTTAGTGAGATTTATTATAGTTGTGTTTTTTTTTTGTGTTTTTATTTATTTTTTCACAGAGGAACAGTACGTACTGTCCTGGCAGTGCTAGTTCCTTTAACTGATGATGCTATATTTGTCACTGTGGTTGGGCTTTCTGCAAATTCAGAGTATGTTCAGTGGCTTTTTGAAGTACAAATCTACCATCTCATGTCTGTGTCACTTAGAACTCATTAGAGCAGAAGCACTAATAATATCAATATTTGTGAATTCTTGTCATTTGTATCAAATCCTTAGTCTTGATCACCATTCCCAGTGGAATTTGTCACTTCAAGAACAGGAATTTGCCACCTCTGTGTGTTTGCTTCAAAACAGTACTTGTGTCAATGATGATAAAACAAAATGAATTTAACCAGGTCCACTTAAATCTCGTTATGTATGAAAAAGTGGTCTGAGTGGATTGTTTTTGCCTGTTTTCTTTCATGCTTTCACCTGTCTAGCAGGAAGAGTGGCCTCTTTTAGTGACAGGAAATATCTGAGTGAGCACTTGAGGCCAAGATATCAGGAATCTCGATATCCACCCCCTTCCCTCGTGGCGGTTTCACAAGTGCAATAGGCTAATCTCTCACACGGCTAACGCTCTCATCTGAGGGAGTGCTCTTTCCCCCGGCCAGGAATGTGAAATGAGTCACCGGCTGAAGTGAACGAGGCTTCTATGACTGGCCTGTTCCCATGGGAACCCCATCGCGGTGAACAACTTGCTTTGTTTTGTTACATTTCCTGTAGCATCCTCACATGTCAATTATATTTTGAATTTGCACAGATGTAATCAGTAGTTTGTTTTAGGAAAAACAGATCCGAACTGCTCAACCCATTATTACTTGTGAGACAGCAATACCTCTTTCAGCGCTCTCATCATCTGTTGAATAAATTCAATGCAGTCTATTTGGCTGATTGTTTTTTCCTCATCCAAGATATCTGACCGCACTGATTGGACTCTGGTGAAGTTGGAACAGACATCAATTGTTTCCATGGCAGGAGGCAGTAAACAGGCTGGGAGGTCCGTCTGTGAAGAAAATAAACTGCTTTTAATTATACAGCTGCGTTCATCCGGCATCAGCTTAATCCTGTGGATCAAAACTCATTTATAACTTTCCAGGATTTATTTACAAATCTACCTACGATCAAGTAATGCATTTTTAGATGCGTAAATAAAAAGACATCATTATGTCCTGATAATGTTGCAAGATTTCTGTAGTCAGAGTTTGTAGTTTATATACAAAGACTGAATTGTTACAATCTCACATTTCTCATTGGCTTGGTATGCTTTTGCAAAGAAATGTGTGAATAATAGTATGAGCGACTTGCTGATTGTGCGCTGTTTATGTTCCCGGTTTAGTTTATTGCTGCATTTCCGGGCTTCAAGGTGGATAAACAACAGCTTTGTAGTCGCATCATGGCTTTCGTTCTATTAATCACTATCATTACTGTTTAGTTTGAGTGTGAGTCAAGGCCAAAACGCACCTGTTTCACAGAAGAGTCATGGAAAGGGAGGGATTTTAAGGGAGAGGCATGGGTTGAATTACACTGATATGCTGATCCAGAGATTTTGTCTCTAAAGATTCATCATGGTTATGGTAGGGATATTGTGTATGCATATGGATATTGGCTCTTTAGTTCTGAATTGAGTTCTCACTAAAAGTGGTCTTTTCCAGTTCCTTCCAGTGTTCTTTGTATGTTTTAGTATAGACTTGGGAGCAATTGCTGTGCTCATACCAAAATGAATCATTCCCAAAAAATACAGCACTTGGAAAGCACGGTAAATACTCAAACTAGCTGGGTTTTATGTTTAGTTTTTTTGTTTTGTTTGTTTGTTTTTTTTTGTGCATTTTCTTTTTCCTTTTTTTTTTTTTGTTTTTTTTTTTTAGAGCCCTGCATTTCAGCTCAACTTATTTATGCACCTAGGGTCAGGTTTCGGCCAATTTCACGTCATAGCTCAGACTCAGACCGGGCATCGGACCTGTTTTAAGGTTCTCCTTATTGTTAAATTTGAAACATCCATCAATTATGGTAAAGGAAAAGATTTGCCACACTGTTGGAAACAACACAAGGCCAGGTTACCGCAACAGTCAAGACCTGGTGTTTAATGTCCCTGAATGCAGCAGCTAGCGTATGTCTTCAACATACCTAGAAGAGTTCAGTGTTTAAGTACACGCCATACGCTAAGCCCCAACAAAAGTAATTACCATGAGTGTGTCAGGGGTGTGTTATATCAATATATTTAAATTATATATTAACAGACAGTGTTTTCTGACTATGTGTCGCAAAGATGAAGTTCACAATCCTGACTCGCTTTTAGAAAACAAAGCATTTTTACAGATTACATTATGAAAGTGAAAATTCTTGTTTTCGATTTGAATGATTTAGTTTTAAAGTAGTAAAAGCTTTCTATAGATGCAGATATATTTATCATGTCTGTGAGGCAAGTATCCGTTAAGTTTCATTTTTGTTCGTGTTCAAGACCGACATGGCATAAAGTGCATTCTGTTTGTTTTCTGTATTTTACAAAAGCATGTTTTGTTGATATTGTGAATGCACACACATAAAAGTAGACCCTTTGCAGTGCCTTTATGAGCAAAAATAAAGAGCATATTTTGTGTTGTTTCTATGGTAAAAAGGAAATTAAATAAAAAAAAATGCAGGTGATTGTGGTATGTTTCAAGTGTTTTATATGTATAGATTTTATTTTAGGCAAGTCGTGATGATTTGTGGATACATTATAAATTAATCCTGATTAAGTCACTGTCCGCTGCTGGCCACTTGGTCGTTACTTAAAAAGAAAAAAAAAATCCTGCATTTAACAAACAAAAACTGTTCTAAACGTATGTCTAAATGTACTTAATGAAGAAACAAAAACTTAATATAACCACTTTCCCATTAAAAACAAAACTTAACTATTTTAATGGCTGCAACAGCAGCTGTACAATGGGAAGAGAGAGTGAAAAGACATGGGCTCCACTCAGACTCGGGCTGAGAATTCAGATATACTGTCAGACAAGGGCCGGACTAAGACCTGAGCATCTCGAGCTAGGGCTGGGCTAGGACCTATATATATATATATATATATATATATATATATATATATATATATATATTTTTTTTTTTTTTTTAGGGGGAGGGGTTAATTACTCAAAATAAATTAGCTGGGTTTTGATGTGTGTTTGTTTGTTTTTGTCATGTTTGTTTGTTTTTTGCTGTTTTATGTTTGCTATTTCACTTTTTTTGGGTTGATAGTTTGTTTTTTGTTGTGTTCTGTTCTGTTTGCTTTTTTGTTTGTTTGTTTGTGTTCTTTTGTTTAGTTTGTTTTGGGGGAGTTAAATGCTCAAAACAGACAGTCTTTTATTATGATTTTGTTTGTTTTGTTTTACTTTTTTGATGTTTTTGTTTGTTCTATTGCTTTGTTTGGGGGGGGGCTGGGTTTTGTTTTTGATTGTTTGTTTTTTGTTGTGTTCTGTTTGCTGTTTTGTTGCTTGTTTTGTATTATTTTGTTTTGTTTGTTTTGGGGGAGTTAAATGCTCAAAACAGACTAGCTGGGTTTTGTTTTTGTTTTTTTTTGTCATCTTTTATTATGATTTTGTTTATTTTGTTTTAATTTTTGTTGTTTTTGTTTGTTCTATTGGGTATTCATGTTTTCATACACTACTGTTGAGATTGGTACTTCTGTAATATGGTAGAAAAAGAAAAAAGTCAGTGGCTAATAAATATCTCAAAGCATAAATATCTCAAATCATAAAGATTTGAAACAACTTGATGGTGACTAAATAATGACATGGTTTACATATTTGGCTAAACTAACCCTTTCAGTGATACTTATAAATGAGAGAAAAATAATACCATGAACTACCAAAGTGAGTGAAAAAAGTCCCATGCCTGTGTTCATACACTAGTGCGCTGCTGACGGCAAACACCTCTGAATAAATCGCCTTACTTCACACATGAAAGAAACTATCCACACAGCCCTTTTTCTTAATCACTTTACTCTGAAAACATAAGCTGGGCTGCGGTGGAAGCAGCGAATGAAAGCAGCAGTTTCTGGAGCAAACTACTGCTTCTCTTTCTGCTGTTTTGCTTCGTAAATGAAAAACATATTTAGAGAAACCTCAGCGACTCTCTTGCTGTGAGCCTGTGGCCCTGTCTTATATGTTCCAAGCCTGTGCGTCGAATGGCTGGGTAATTACATCATTTGGAAGTGCCGTGAAAGCACTTTACAAGACGATGTAACTGAAATGCTTTATTGCTTTCAGAACGGCCAATTAAAAGACAACACCTGGACCACAGAGGGGCAGTAAAATGGCCGCTTCCTCCAAACAAGGGAAAGCCGCACGATCGCGTGTTGAAAGAAACTATGGGAGCTTGTTTTCCCTTCCAGGTTCTTCTTTTATTCACTTTTCTTCTCTGAACGCAGTCGACAATAGAGTCTCACATTTGTGCACTTGGACCGTAAGTCACCCGGCTGACTTGGACGTAACAGAATTAATAAAACCTATTTCCTACCGAGGACATATGGCCCGGGTACAACATAAACTTGTTCAGGGCACACTGCTGAAAAGCAAAACAACTCTTCTTATACCTCTTCTGTCCACACCCCAACCTTTCACTCTTGTTCTGTCATTGCTTTGCTGTACAGTTTCCTCGTGTAACAGGAATTACGTTCATCAGATTAAACAGGAGCCTGCATTCATTCACTGAGCCATAAACTACCCAGACGGGGTTTGAAGTAAGGCGTAGTGATACAACGAGAAATGTGGACACGCTGACTTACGTTCGCACACACACGTCCTTCCCTCAGCATGGCTTCGTTTGAGAGATGTACTCAGCGTGTGGAAGTCAAGGATCATCGTGCTAATAAGACAGAGCCAGAGCTGCTACTGTATTAATAAAATCCTGCTGCTACGGATTCAGACTTTAAAAAAGCCTCTCACCACCCACAGCGCTGAATTAAGAGAGGGGCGAAAATGACATATTTAAAATATTTTACAGTTTTTTGGGGATATGATACATTTTTTGCTGCAGAGAACATTTTATGAAAACAGTTCAACACAGGCATCAGTAAACTATTGGAGAAAGACACATTTGAGTGATTCTGAGAATGTGAAGTTGATTAATTCATTCATGTTCAAAATTGTTCAACCACCATTGATCACCATCTTGGCCCATTCATTACTTGAAAAAGCTTTAAGATCAATGATAATCTTTGTTTTTTTTTTTTACTTTGCCACTGCTTTCTTCAAATTCAACCAAATATTGGAAACTGAACAGACCACTCAAGAACATTCTGACTGATCCCTCAACCAATTTGCGATTTGAATATATACTTTGGAGTGGTTGTCCTGCAATAAAGTCCACTGATCATCAGCTTCATTCTTTGCACTAAAGGCATCACAAATATTCCCTAATACTTCAAAAAATCCATGATGTCCTTCATTCAGGCATGATTTCCACTTCCTGCAACAGCAAAACACCCCCATAACAGGACTGGCCCACCTCCATATGTGACCATGTATATGGTGGTCTTCTGCTTTTAAGCTTTGCCTTTTTTGCACCAGACATACCGCTGATCCATAGGTCCAAAAAGTTCCAGTTTGGTCACATCACTCTTCCTTTAGCATGTTCAAGTCTGCCTTTTTGTTCTTCTTGGTCAAGAGTGGTATTCTGCAAGATGCCTCAACATGAAGGCCATACTTGTCAAGTGTTCTTCTTATACACTCCATTGAAATGTTTTCTTCCTTTTTAGGGTCATCTTGCAAGTCTTTGGCTGTACCTTGCAGGTTTTTCTCAGTTGCTCTGATCAAACAATTTTATGACATTGTGCTTTTTTGTTCAACACTCTCAAAAGTTTCCTGGTGCAACACATTTTAAACTACGGAATAAGGCTGCCAGCTGTGTCCCTATGAACTGTTAATGTATTGGAAATCTTCATGTAGCCTTGGACTTTCTGATATAATAAAACTTATTCTCTGTAGCTTTTGAGAGAGCTCTGTTGACTTCGCCATATTTACTACTTTTTTTTTTTCATTTTCTTTTTTTTTTAATATAGAGTTTTTAAAGGCTTAATTGTGTCTTAAGATCATTTGTTCCCTACCATAATTAAAAAAAAAAAAAAAAAAACAACAATGGTGAATAGGGGTTGAATAATTATGATGCGTTATAAAAAAAAAATCCTCAAAACTCAAAAGTATTACGTTACATTATGACATTATCACATGTATTATTCGATTATTAGATGCATTTTTTTTTTTTTTTATAAAATCCTGGATCTTCAGGAAAAAAAAAAAACCTTTAGGCTCTGGGGTTGAATAATTTTGAGTTAAACTCTATTTATTATTATTATTATTATTATTTATTAATTAATTAATTAATTTATTTATTTATTTATTTTGGATCAGACATTTATTTTCCTTTAAAGCCACATGCAATTGGCACAGTTTAAAACCCGATGGATGGATGGATGGATGGATGGATGGATGGATGGATGGATGGATGGATGGATGGATGGATGGATGGATGGATGGATGAATGGATGAATGGATGGATGGATGGATGAATGAATGAATGAATGACGTTACATATTTTAAATTGTAAGACCCACTTTTACAGTGTAATTAAATATAATGTGTGACATTATGAAGATGATGTTGGTTCTAAAATGAATTTACTTTTGCATTGTTACTGTACTAAAACCAAAAATAAAAATAAAAAGAGACTATTAAAGTACAGAATACTTTAAACATTATTAAAATAGATCTGAGCAAAATGTTAAAATAAAATAATAAAATATTTTTTTATAAAATAAAAAGTTAATAATGAATTAATAGATTTCATCATTTTAACCAGTGTTTTGAAAGCAAACAACCAAACAAATGAATGAATCAATCATATCCGTCTGGTGGATACATTTTGCGGATGGTATTTCCTTAATTCATTCATTTCCTTACTTAAATATTATATTAATTGTTCTTTTAACTCTTTTTCTTAGTAGTATCATATCATTAGAATATTTTGCAATAGTTTTTTGAGCATTTTTTAATTTCCCACTGCTTTTAAGCCTTTGAGCTTTCATTTTCATTTCAACTTGAAAGAAAGACCTTGGAGCTTGAAACACTTGAACCAGGTGTGAAAAAACACCCTGAAAGGAAGCAAGTTCATTGTCAGCTTTGGTTTCATCAAGCATTGCTCTCTGATCTTCTCTCAGAGTTCAATTAAATCTACAGTCACTTCAAAACCTTTTCATGCTAGAATACGCCACAAATCATCTTTATTTGATTTAAAACTCTCCCTATTGGGTATTGATTCAATCCTTCCGTCTCCATAAATAAGCCCCAGTGCCTGTATGGAGAGGCCAGCAGGTCTGCGCTCCACCTGTGGATGCCAAGGCTGCATCGGATCTAAATGGCATCCATTTGAGTCACTGAAATATTTATAGATGCTCCAGGCCCCGGGGAGAGTGGATTGTGTGTCTAAAACTGGTATAGTAACACTGCAGCTTTGTCTCTGTGGGCACAGACGCGGGTGATACAGTGAATTAATAACGCCACTGACCTTTCCATGCCTCCAATCTATTTAGAGAATCTGATATTTGTTAATGTAATAAAAACTGTGGAAATATAAAGAGGAAAAAGAGAAGCTATTCACAAAATGTGATGACAAGCATGTCCCTTGTCTTTTGAGTCATGAAAAAGATTTCAAATATTCAGGAAACCGCATTTTAAAGGCAACATTCCATAACCTTATATTTCATTGAATAGCATGAAATGGTTTGACTCTGTAGTCATTTACACACACACACACACACACACACACACACACACACACACAGGTTTTTTGTTCCATGTTATAACAATAAGTGACTTAAAAGCAGCAATGTTGAATAGGGGTTAAATAATTATGACTGTGTTATTAAAATATCCTATATTCCATAGGCATAATGTTTTTTTTTTTTTTTTTTCTATTCCCTTACCATAACCCTACACCTAAACCTACTCCTCACACAAAACTTTCTGCATTTTTATATTTTCCAAAAACTTAATTCTGTGTGTTTTATATCCTCATGGGGGCCTTAAATGTCATCACAAGGTCACATGTATTTATTTATGTATTTATTTATTATTATTATTATTATTATTATTATTAACACTAATGCTTAATGTGTGGGGAGAATAAATAAATTAATAATAATAATAATATGTAATAAACATTTAGATACTTAGAAAACAAGTTTAAAAGAATGTCTGTTTTTATATCATATGCAAAATGTGGTCTGGAAATTCATAAGAGGAATAAAATGTAGCATGTTGGTTTTCTAATCTAAACATAATTTAATTTAATTTAATTATTTTCCATTACAATTAAATTAATATGTATGTATATAATTGTATAAATGTACACCTTTAAAACAATGATTATTTTTTTTTCATTAGTCACAATGCCAATTAATTATTAAACACTTCATCAGTATCAGTATATTATATTTGAGTATAATAAATGCTTTTTAAAATATTATATTTTACAACTGTTGACATCATTTTCAATCATTGCTCTCTAGTATCTATTTTCATCTTGCTTAGTGTTGTGAATGCAAAGAAAAAAAAACATTAGGAAATTCCCTTTTTTTTCTGTTAACGTTTCTGTGGCTGTTGGAATTTGTTTCCTCCAGGTTACCTGATCTGGTTCAGGTGTGTAAGCTGATCTGCTTTCCCACCCTTTATCTTCCTCTACAAGAGAGCCCTGCAGATACTCCACATTCTTCCAGACAAACTTCTATGCAAACCTGTGTACCCTTACAAAAATGCTGGATATGTTTGGAGTGAGGCTAGAAACATAATCCAAAGTCTAACGCATTGGCAATGCACAATCTTGTAGACACGAAAAACGTCCTACGTTCCTGTACTTGCATGTTTCGCCTCCAAGTAATACCTTACAAAGAAAAATGTGGTGTCTCCTAGGTCTCTGTCTGTGGAGCAGAGATGACTCATGATGCTTTAATATGATCGCTTAATCACAATCTGCCCTCGTTCCTATCTACCTGTGGCTTTAGCAGATATTACGTAAGACTACCTATATCATCTGAACTTCCTGTCTGTCTTCAGGTCTGTGTCTCAGTGTAATGGCTCTAAGGCCTCCTGCTGCTGCCAGTGGATGCTGGCAAACTTTATTGCAGTGGAATGGAGCTGAAGTTCCTTTTTGTGTTTCTTTGAACAAAAGGGCTGTTCACAAATGGCTCCACCGAACCCCTGCGTGTTTATTAACTCTGGAGCAGACTGGGTTTTCCACTACCTGAAACTTCCAGAGTTAATCCTGTGTAAACACACCACGATTATAGAAACTCCTTGATACACCACTGACACACTTCATGCCCTAGTTTAGAAGGGAATTTGCAAAGAAGGATTGTGCTAGCTAATAGGTTATTTGCATGTGTTGTTTTAGCACTAGAATCATTCAGGAATTAGGTAAATCAGGTAAAACTACAAACACGGCCAAAAATGTCTGTGTTGAATGCAATAAAGTGCAACAGTCAGGAACATTTTCCATGTGGATTTTTATAATTTCTATATCTTAAAGACAGCTTTACTGTGAACTTTGAGTTTGTTAATGCTTTTGTTGAACCCATCAGTTTGCAATTATTTCAAATTAATATGTTAAATAATTGTTTAACAGCATAATCACTGGTGAAAACTACATTACCCATGATGCTGTAAAGAAAATTCCACCAATCAGAGTGTCACAGCGAGTAGACCAAGTATGTACTAAGCCCCACCCACTCCCACAGAGAACCGTAAATGACATAGAGGCAAGCCATGCTCTCAATATATGTATTTCTATTTTGCAATAAAATTCTCAAAATTAGCACTTTAGCGCAGGTGATTAATTTAAAAGATATTTAACACAGTTAATGCAGGGGTGGGGCTAGGGTTAGCCACCCCACTCACAACTGCTGCTTTTTTTTTTTTTTTTACTTAACTTTTATTTAGTCCGAGAACGTCTTTATGACCACATCAAACTATAGACTTTTCAGACTATATTCAAACTTTACTTCATGAAGAGTTTATTTACAAAAACATATATACAGGTCCTTCTCAAAAAATTAGCATATTGTGATAAAGTTCATTATTTTCTGTAATGTACTGATAAACATTAGACTTTCATATATTTTAGATTCATTACACACAACTCGAAGTAGTTCAAGCCTTTTATTGTTTTAATATTGATGATTTTGGCATACAGCTCATGAAAACCCAAAATTCCTATCTCAAAAAATTAGCATATTTCATCCGACCAATAAAAGAAAAGTGTTTTTAATACAAAAAAAGTCAACCTTCAAATAATTATGTTCAGTTATGCACTCAATACTTGGTCGGGAATCCTTTTGCAGAAATGACTGCTTCAATGCGGCGTGGCATGGAGGCAATCAGCCTGTGGCACTGCTGAGGTGTTATGGAGGCCCAGGATGCTTCGATAGCGGCCTTAAGCTCATCCAGAGTGTTGGGTCTTGCGTCTCTCAACTTTCTCTTCACAATATCCCACAGATTCTCTATGGGGTTCAGGTCAGGAGAGTTGGCAGGCCAATTGAGCACAGTAATACCATGGTCAGTAAACCATTTACCAGTGGTTTTGGCACTGTGAGCAGGTGCCAGGTCGTGCTGAAAAATGAAATCTTCATCTCCATAAAGCTTTTCAGCAGATGGAAGCATGAAGTGCTCCAAACTCTCCTGATAGCTAGCTGCATTGACCCTGCCCTTGATAAAACACAGTGGACCAACACCAGCAGCTGACATGGCACCCCAGACCATCAATGACTGTGGGTACTTGACACTGGACTTCAGGCATTTTGGCATTTCCCTCTCCCCAGTCTTCCTCCAGACTCTGGCACCTTGATTTCCGAATGACATGCAAAATTTGCTTTCATCCGAAAAAAGTACTTTGGACCACTGAGCAACAGTCCAGTGCTGCTTCTCTGTAGCCCAGGTCAGGCGCTTCTGCCGCTGTTTCTGGTTCAAAAGTGGCTTGACCTGGGGAATGCGGCACCTGTAGCCCATTTCCTGCACACGCCTGTACACGGTGGCTCTGGATGTTTCTACTCCAGACTCAGTCCACTGCTTCCGCAGGTCCCCCAAGGTCTGGAATCGGTCCTTCTCCACAATCTTCCTCAGGGTCCGGTCACCTCTTCTCGTTGTGCAGCGTTTTCTGCCACACTTTTTCCTTCCCACAGACCTCTTGCTTGAGGGTGTCAATGATGGCCTTCTGGACAGCAGTCAGGTCGGCAGTCTTACCCATGATTGCGGTTTTGAGTAATGAACCAGGCTGGGAGTTTTTAAAAGCCTCAGGAATCTTTTGCAGGTGTTTAGAGTTAATTAGTTGATTCAGATGATTAGGTTAATAGCTCGTTTAGAGAACCTTTTCATGATATGCTAATTTTTTGAGATAGGAATTTTGGGTTTTCATGAGCTGTATGCCAAAATCATCAATATTAAAACAATAAAAGGCTTGAACTACTTCGAGTTGTGTGTAATGAATCTAAAATATATGAAAGTCTAATGTTTATCAGTACATTACAGAAAATAATGAACTTTATCACAATATGCTATTTTTTTGAGAAGGACCTGTATATATTTTTTTTTTTTCAAAACTTGTATTTTATGTTATTAGTTTTTATTGTGTTAGCTGTATTTTTTTTTAGTTATGTTTACTTTATATCAAAATAACTCAACTGCAGTTTGATTGAGGTTAATTGGAATGCACAATGATAAAAACATTTTGAAAAGTTTTCAAATGTCAAGTATTCAAATGAACTCTTCACGCTATAAAAAAAATATAGTGAATGTAATAAGTAGGCTAAAAAAAAGGTTAAAATCACATTACATTCTAAAATTGTATTTTATTAATTTCAGATAAGTTGGGACAATGCCATACAATCAAGAATATGTTATCTGTTCATTCTCTTTAACCTTTATTTAATTGACTAAAGTACACATTTTAAATTTTATTTTGTAAATGTATTCAAATTTAGTTTTTTCATGGCTGCAACACACTCCAAAAAAATGGGATGGAGGCAAAATGAAAGTGAAATGGTTATAGAATATTTATAATAGAGAATGTGAAGCTGACATCACACCACGGGGGCAGCCGTGGCCTAATGGTTAGGGAGTCTGACTTGTAACCAAGAGGCTGCGAGTTCGAGTCCCAGGTCCGGCAGGGATTGACGTGGGGGGAGTGAATATCCAGCGCTCTCTCCATCGTCAATACCACGACTGAGGTGAGACCCTTGAGCAAGGCACCGAACCCCCAACTGCTCCCCGGGCGCCGCAGCAAAGCAATGGCTGCCCACTGCTCTGGGTGTATGTTCACGGTGTGTGTGTGTGTGTGTGTGTGTGTTCACTACTGTGTGTGTGCACTTGGATGGGTTAAATGCAGAGCACAAATTCCTAGTATGGGTCACCATACTTGGCCTCACGTCTCGTCACTTTTTTCACACTTTCGTTGCTTTGTTTTTCCGCGATATTGGGAGGATCGCGTTGCCGTTTCACATGGTTTCGCTATTGAGTTTAGGACAGTATTTTGATTTTCTGTCACGTTTGTGAAAAATGTAACCATTGTATGTTATTCATGCTGCATCGAGAATTGCAATAGTAACTCAGATCATCATTCTTAGAGAAAACTGGACAATGCAGTATGTTTTTCGCATTTTCTACGTGTAAAAACACCAAGGGCCACAGTTCGCGGAGATGGCGAGAAGACGCTGGATAGTAAATCACTCAATAAAAGGATCACATCGCTGCATGTTTTTGAAAGTTTTGGTATTGTTTGATTTAATAATTAACAACCTTTTGCGAGTATTAATCTCTAGGCTTGTGAATGAGCAGAACTTGAACAGGGACTTTCTAAAATGCTGAACAGAAACATTTCATGTCGCTTAATGCACCAAAACGGTGATAAAGACAAAATTGTAAGGCAAACTATGTGCAGATACTCATGTGAGTCCAAAATATGAACACAACGCGTTTATTTACACATTAAGTGTTTTCCGTATGCACCTAAACAGTGATATTTAAAGAGCATATTATTTACACGCCTTACTAATAAAGCATACTCTGTGCGGGGGAAAAAAAAAAAATTCTGAACTTTAAATATAACTGTCTGTCTTAATGTATAAGCCATGCTAAGCATTTCCCTGTATGTTTTTCCCCTGTATGGTTTTCTAAATGGAGGAAAACCTTTCACATGTAAGTAAATGCATCGCATTAATATTCTGGCTTCATCTGCATTTCCTTTAGCATCACTGGCGTAGTACATAAACCAGCATTTTAAAATGCTACTAAACTGTAAACAAGCTCCCAGATTTTTTTTTTTTTTTTTGGTTGTCATTTAAGTAAGTATAAAAAATACAATGTGCTCATGTCTGTCTGCTGAATGTGACCCACAATATCTGATTCTTCTCCGTGGCCATAGAAACATGAATATGAGGGTATCATGTTTGGGTTTAAAGGAGCATTTCAGTCTTTGCAAAAAAAGTTGGATGATGTCTCATCATCTTGTGTCAAATTTTATGACAAAAGTAAAAAAAATAAAAATAAAAAAAATTCTTAATGCAATATAATTTTTTTAGGTCTTGCACCAACTACCACACATACTATTGTTAAAAAAAAAAAAAAAAAGAACAAACAAAAAATATGGGAATCTAGAGAAATTTCAGTCTGTGTAGGGCAAGGCAAGTCACCTCAGTGTACTTCGGAAAACTGGTGTCACTTAACACATTCTGCAGCTGCATCAATTAAATGCAATTTGAATTTATTTTACTCTGGCAGAAATGGGGTTCTCATCTCAGATCAAAAAGACAATGGAAATGTGTGCTTTGGTCAGACGAGTCCATGTGTCAGCTTGTTTCTTATTTCATTGCACTCCGTCTGTTTGGTGTGCATGTCCACGGTGGCGCTCATTCAGTGTTGCCAGATTGGCCAGGTTCCTGCCTGATTGGATTGTTTTGAATTTGAATTTGCGGGTAAAAATTTGGTTTGGGCAGGTGGACAATATTTGGACTGGTTTGGGGTCAGTTTGCCGGTTTTCAAACATCTAAATTGTATAGGCTAATTGGTTAAAAAACAAAATCCAAGTGTGTATGAACTGCATCCAATCAGTCATTGTAACATTACTAAACACACACTGCAGGATCGAATGATGCTAATGTTGATGTTGATGTCACCCTCTGCACTTTTAGCCAGAGATCAGCAGACAGACATAATAATTCATGAGTGACAGGTTTTAGAGTGATAAGGTATATTCAAATGATCACAATTTCAGAGTGACCTAAATATAAGTTACATGGTAAAGAGCAGAGCTGGGTAGATTACTTACAAATTGTAATCAGTTACTGATTCCAGATTACATGACAAAAATTGTAGTCAGTAATGTAATCAGTTACATTACATATTTTAGGTAATGTAATCAGATTACTTTTAGAGTACTTTTGATTTAACTCGTTTATCAAATTGATTTCAATTGTTTTTTTTTGTTTTGTTTTTTTTTGTAGCATAATGATGTAAAAACTGCAAAGAGTAAGAAAATATGTTCCATTCATTGTAATTTACAACATGAAGTGCATTAAAGATTTTTTATTACATCAAGGTTTCCCAAACTAGGGTTTGAACAGGAACTGCAGAGGGTTTGTAGGTTTAATGAAGCTAACAATTAATTAAATCATTAAAAAAAAAAAATAAATAAATAAATAAATAAATAAATAAATAAATAAATCATTTTAAAACAAAGTCCTTTTCTAGGAATGTCTCTTTACTTGGTGGCCGTATTTGCAACGCCTCTGGGCAGCTCATACAAGACCAAGTCCAAACTTGAATGGGGGAATCCTGAAATCTCAAAAGCTACTAATAAAAATGAATGTGTTCATCAGTAGCTGATGCAATGTTCAAACCCTTTTGTAAATCCAGTGGTCAAATGCTGTGCCGCCACCTGACTAATGACTAGTGTATGTGTGAATGTCCACAAAACTGGACTTTCTGAATGTATATAATCGGTAGGCTATTTTAGAAAGGAAAAATTATAAATGAAAAAGAGAAATTAGGGAGAATCAATGAATTTTGAATCATTTATTGATATTGTGTGAATAATATGTAATCATGTAATCCATAAAAAAGTAACTGTAGTCTGATTACGAGTACTTTAAAATGTAACTTACTCTAATTACAAGTACTTCATTTTTAGAATATGATTACGTATTCCAGATTACATGCAATGAGTTACTACCCAGCTCTGGTAAAGAGTCACTCAATTCTTAAACCGTGAATTACATCTGTGGAGGGAGATGACACGAAAGCCCCCATCCAGTCAAATATTGCATTGCAAACAGCATTAAAAGAATAGTTCACCCATGCAGTGCTCTAAATGCAGTGTTTTCATTGAGGGTGCTCGTCTACCTCCCTCTCTGACACTTGGGGAGACGGCCAGCTGTTAAATTCATCAGGATGTCCCTTCAGTGACTGCACTGCTTGGATTCATCATGTCATGTCTCCAAAAAGCGCACATATCCTTCGTAAAACAAACCCATACACCTCTGGGGGGTTAAAACATGTCTTCTAAAGCGGATCCATTGGATTTTATAACAAAAATATTTATATTTTTATGATTGTAAACTCAAATTATTGACTTCCGGCAACGACATATGTGCATTAGTCGAGATCCAGCTTCTTCGTTGAATGCTGGTAACGAATTAAACGTAAAAAATAAGAACTTAAAAAAAAAAATCTCAGCAGATTTCGCTATAAGAGAAGAAGAGCTTGAATTTTTTTGCACAGCCTTATTAGTTTGAACCAGAGTAAAATTACACCGACCGGGAACTCGCAAACTCACATACGCTATTGCCTGAAGACAGTGATTTGAGTATATATTTTTAAAAATAGAAATATTTTTGTTATAAAAACCCATGGATCCGCTTCAGAAGAGATGTGTTAACCCCCCATAGGCGTATGGGTTAGTTTTACGATGAATATATTGCCCTTTTTGGAGCTTCAAAATATCAGCCACTATCCACCACCATTATAAAGCTTGGAAGAGCCAGGATAAATTTTAAAACAACTCCGACTGTGTTTGCCTGTAAGGAGAAAGTCATATACACCTAAGATGGCTTGAGGGTAAGTAAATCATGGGGAAATTGGCATTTTCAGGTGAACTATTCCTTTAACAGGTTTCACTTGTCAATGTTGGCAAATGATCATGGTATAAGCAGTAGAGCTGTAATCGGGCCTTGAAAGTTAAGCCTGACCTGCCCGAGTCCGACAAATACATTTTGATTGACAGCTTTTTAAAAGCCTGAACCCGTTTGCAGCCCAACATTATTCAAATGTGCGCACACACACAGCTTTTGTCAAGAATGAGTAATTTATACATGTTTAACATAATCTATTTATGAATAACGTAGGCTATAGGCCACTTGGAAGTTGGAAAAAAAAGAATTAGTCCTCTGTAATATTGTAACATCTTAGCACTCTAAATATGCCTAGACATACACTTAGCCTATAAACAGGCCAACACGCCAATAAACACGAGTCTTTCTTAACAAATTATATTAAGATAAATTCTAAATTAAGGTGGGTATTTGGCAATAACCAAATTAAGATAAAGGCTCTGCAGGATTTGCTTCGCCACTTCTCTCCACAATCCGGCCTCAACGCGACGGTGAATAGCAGCAGAAATTTAATAAAAGAATAATGCCAATATTAGCCTATATACCCTGTCTACATTATGCATTTAAGACTCAATTAATATTTCGTTATACTTTGAAAAACCCTTTCTCATTAAGATTAGGCTACATGTTTTTGTGGAGGAAAATTATTAAATCCACTGTAGATAACATCAGCGCGGTCCTGCACTCACTGATGGTGCGTCCAGAAGCATTGAACATCCTTTCACTGTTGCTGCCACTGGCAGGGATGCATAGTTACTGGTGCAACCAAAACGTAATCGCCAGTGGCAAGCCTCCGTTTCACCTCCTCAGCATCCATTTTCGCATCTTTCTTGCGCTAATCGAAACGCATCACATGACCGCTCATTTACAGCGTAAAAATGAGCGGTCATGCAACATCCTTTAAATATCAAACCATATTACAGTGTGCATATAATAATAGTTACTTTCTTAGGACCTCTTGTTGTGATATCTATGCACATAATAAAAGCTGCATAGATAACTGACCACATCACACCAGAATACCTCTGACCTCTTTTAGGAGATTCTAAAAAGGAACTATTAAGTGTGTATTCCATCCATTGTTTTTACATTTGGCTAGGCGCCAGTGTCTGATATGCTCTAAATGCAGTGTTTTCATTGAGGGTGCTCTACCTCCCTCTCTGACACTTGGGGAGACGACCAGCTGTTAATTTCATCAGGATGTCCCTTCAGTAACTGCACTGCTTGGCTTCATCATGTCATGTGTGTAGTGGGTGACTGGACATCCTCCTGGCCGCATACTGGGGTTATTTTGTTTATGTAAACCTGACTCATTTAATTGTAGATTGATTGCAAGCACATCACATGGACATGCATAAACCATATACTATCAAATTGGATATGAAGCAATACCATGGCATCTAATTAAAATGGCTTTTCAGCAGTTTTCTCTAAAACACTAATAATTGCAGTATGTGTTGAGTATGCACCTACTTTATAATTTTGATTCTGTGATGAGACGTATAATTTATCTGTCTGAAATACCAAATTCACTTCTAATGTTCATGGAGTTCTCTATTGCTTTGTCAGAACTAATCTCTGTCTGAGCCCTAAACTTGTCTGATGAGTGGACATTTCAAAAATCTTTCTCATGGAATCAAACATGTTACCTAAAGTGGTGTCTGGCGCTTTGTTTCATGACTGGCACAGATCTCCGGAGCACGTTATCTTCATTTTATGAAAGTATGGACCAGTGCCAATTTATCATTTATGCAAGACTGTAATTTCCAGAATAGCACATGTACATCTGCCAACTGGAGGACTGATTACTATGAGAGTCTTATATGAGAGTCTAAAGTTCTCCTTATGTGCATATGCTGTACACAGTTCAAATGCTTTTTTGAGTTTTTTTCAAGGATTTTTCAATTTTGCAAAATTGTATTTATTCAGTAGTTGTAATTAATTTATTACCTGCATAGACATGAAAGTTAAATTTCCAACTTAAACTGAAACTTGGCCGATTACTAACGATTTGGGGACCAAAAAAAAAACATAAATCAAGCCATAAATCTAAATAGTTTGTGTTCCAAATTTGAGGTTGATACCTCAAAAAAAATTAGCTGTAAGTAAAATTTAGTTTGACATAAAATGACAAAAAAATTTTAAAAATATGAACCAGAGGAAACAGTATGTAGCATTTTTGTAGATGTATCTGTTAATTACGATAATGTATTGTTTATAGTGCTTTCACAAAAACGCACAAGCACATTTCAGTGAAAAAAAATATATTTTACAAAATGTTTTACTCTGAAACTACTAGAAAATCAAAGCAATGAATGTAAACAAGTTGTGTTTCAAATTTGAGGTTGATATCTCAAAAAAAAAAGCTGTCAGTAAGATTTAGTTTCACATAAAATGACATACCATGGTTAAAAATATGACCTTGAGGAAACGGTATGTAGCATTTTTGTAGATTAATCTGTTCATGATAATGTATTGTTTATATAGTGCTTTAAAAAAAAAAAAAAAAAAAAAAAAAAATATATATATATATATATATATATATATACAAAACATGTTTTACTCAAATCAAAGCCATTGATCTAAACAAGTTGTGTCTCAAATCTGAGGTTGATATATTAAAAAATAAGAAGTTGGTCAAATTGTTTTGACATAAAATGGTTACAAATATGACCTAGAGAAAACAGTACGTAGCATTTTTGTAGATTAATCTGTTGATTATAATGTATTGTTTATATAGTGCTTTCACAAAAACGCACAAGCACATTTTATGAAAAAATACAATAAAAATGCTGTATTCAATAAAAAAAAAAAAAATAAATAAAAAATAAAAAACCTGTATTCAGTGAAACATATATGTTAAAAACCATGATTTACTCTGAAATAGTTAGAAAATCAAAACAAAACAGTTTGTGTTCCAAATTCGAGGTTGATATCTTAAATTAGGTTTCAGTAAGATTTAGTTTGAGCTCAGTAATAAATGTTACCACTAGATAAAATTTGTTTTGCATTTGTTTCAAATGCATTCTTATTTATTTATTTATTTATTTATTATTTTTTATTTTGTTCAGGACCATTGGTCACACTTTATTTTAAGGTACAATTCTCTCTATTAATTAACTATTAACTACAACTTTTGCCTCAATAAACACCTAATTACTGCTAAGTAAAGTAGTTATTAAGTTTTGGTATTGGGTAGGGATGTAGAAAACGCAGAATAGCCAATATGTTAGTAATATGCATGCTACTAGTTAATGATGAGAATTGGTCCTTAAACTAAAGTACCAATACTAGGCCATTTAACCTTTTCAAATCATGTCAATTTTTTTTTATTTATTTAGATAGATTAGCTGCTAGTCACTTAGTAAGTGCCAAAACCTTTACCTTTACCAAGTTTTGTACAATTTTGAAAAATGGAAAACAGAATTTTGGTCAACAGTGAGTGAAGAGCACCAGAGGGTTAAAAGTTTCAAGCTCCAAATAGACAAAAGTACAATAAAAATAACCCATACAACTCTAGTAATTGAATCTGTCTTCTGTAGCAATAGAATCCTTTTTTTTATTATTATTATTATTTTTTTTTAATGATGATGAATGAAGCAAAACCAAAGACTAGAGAAACTAAGTGCTTATTCTTTTTTTGGTACCGTTAAAGTCTAAAGCCCACAGCGATGTTCATGGTGTGAAGAAAGAGTATCATGTAGCTTGTTTAATTACCTCAATCAGGTCCATTTAGCTTCATCAGAGCAAGCATACATTATTTTTTCACTGTGCTCTCATCTGCAGTCATTATCGGCCAGTTGGACACGGACGGTTTGTTCCGTCTTCCTTAATTCTGTCTCTCCCTGGCAGATCCTCATTACTGGAATATGACATGGTGCGCATTGACGTCTTCGGAGGGTTTCCGAGAACTTGCCTCTTGTAAGTCCGCGAAGAGAATAAGGAGCGCTGATTATACACTCTACGGGGGATGATGTAATGATAGGCCATCAAACTGGGACAATGGGATCATGATTAGTCTTCCGATTAAGGCAATTTCAATTTTAATAAAGTAACGTTTCTCTTGACAGGTGACCGTTTGGGAAGAGGCCACGCTGGGGCGACGCGTAGTTTAATGACCGCGGTCATTAGGTTTGTGGGAGTTATTTTTGTAAAGCAAAACAGGAAAATAAGCAAGAAGGAAAGGAAACTATTCCGCTTTCACTTCAGTAACTGACCCTATCTCTTTTCCGTCCTCCTTATTGCAGATAAGGTGTATCATATTCCCCCTCTGGATTTGTAAGTTCATGTGTGTCTTTTTGCCCCCGCACACCTTTTATGAATGACTCGGGTTCCTTTGAAGGCAGTTAAACACTCGATCTCCCGTCTGAGGGCTGAAAAGACATATAATATGTTTTAGTTTTAAAGGTCACAGGTTGAGGACTTATCTCAATGGAAGTCCATGCCACGTTGAAGCTCTGACAGCTGATTGGTCAATTGAAAGACCGTTTCAACTGTTTTGAAGAGTGCCTTTTGTCTCCAGATAACAGGGAATATTTAAAGGCAACTGAGATATGTTGCCACAGGCACTTTTACCTCGCAAACGGTGCAGCATATTTGAGTAATTGGCCAATCTTTTGAAACAAAAGGCCGTCTGTGAAAACTTGAGTGTGTTTTATGATGATATTATCTATGTCAGGCTGTTGGTGTTTTTTAAATAGCTGTTTAGAATTGAGATGTTGTGGATTTTGCATGTGAATGTGGTTTGCACCATTGTGATGGTTTTAACCGCAGCGATTTCTTACAGTAACATATTGTGTTTAGCAACACAAATGACTTAATATGGGACAAATAGTTTCTCTCTGGACGGGATTAAAGCTGTCAAGATGACTTTACTTTCCACAAAGTGCCATTGTGCTGACAGAGAATGGTTGAAAATATGACCCTGAGGAAACAGTATGTATGATTTTTGAGGATTAATCTGTTAATGACGATAATGTGTTGTTTATATAGTGCTTTTTACAAACACAAGGACGCTTCACAGTGCTTAGCAGAAAGATAAACAAGCATAAGCAAGTATACATGGAATAAACATACAAGAGCAAGACGACAAGGACAATCAAAACCACACGCTAAGTACTATAATCATAGTTGTGTGGATGTTCCAAAAAACGGCTTTATTGTGAGTGAAGTAGTGTTCCAAAAACAATAATAATAATTTTAAAAAAGCAAGACGTTTTTTATTGAGAAATACACATTTTAGATAATATGGCTAGTTATTTTGTCCATTTTTACTGTTGAACCGCTGCTTGTCTAGTCACATTAGCGGATGTAAGGGCTGTTTATTTTAATATTATATCTGTTTATGAATGCAAGCATTTTGCAGATTATGATGTAAAAAGACTAAACTAAAAATAATAACTGTTTATAAGGGAAACTTAGTCTAGCATTCACATCAATGTGAGCTGACATTTGGTTTAAATCAATGTGCAACCCAGCTGGGTTAAAATGCACAAACCTTGCAGGGTTAGTTTAATAACCCAATACGTTGCCAGTCGCCATTTGGGTTATTTTTAACTGAGATATTTTGAGAGTATACTGTCTGTCTGTTTGTTTGTTTCTTAATTTTAGTATAACTATTACTTTTTTCAGGACTGTTTATTTATTTATAATTAGTAAAAGTATGTTTTAATTTTTTTAGTTAGTGAGTGAGTCTGGAGTTAGTCTATTCACATAGTATGTGCCAAAACCTTTACCAAGTTCTGTATCATTCTTATAAACTAAAATAAAAACTCATTATTTTTGGGCAAAAATTACTAAAGAGACTCATGGCAAAAAAAGATGATTTGAGTGAAAGTTTTTTTTGTTTGTGTCTTTGTTTGTGTGTGTGTGTGTGTGTGTGTGTGTTTTTTTTTTTTTTTAATTAGTACATTTTTTTCAGGACTATTAATCTTTTCTTTTTTTTTTTTTTTTAAATCACGTCCATTTAGTTAGTTAGTATGTTGACATAATATTGTTTTTCTTTATCAGAATGAACATAAAAAGGAAAATGAACAGAAAATAATGAACAGAAAAATATTGTGGGGTATCAAAGGGTAATAAATAAATAAATAAATAAACCTTTTGAAATCATGTCCATTTATTTAGTATTATAGTACCTATATATATATATATATATATATATATATATACACTTTTAGACATATCAAAGGGTTTTTACAGTAAATTACTGGCAACACTGTTGCCAGTAAGTTACTGTAATTAAAAATTACAGTAACAAACAGCATTTGATTTGCAGTGGCAAACTGTACTGTTTTACAGTGATTTACTGTAAAACAATCTAATTTATCAGTATACCACTGTAATTCATTAATTTTAATTTATTCATTTTATTTTGTTCATTATATTTTTATTCTATAATACTGTATTAAATTAAAACAGACACAATAATTCCAAAATATCAAATTATTTATTAAAACATGGAATGTATAACACTTAAAAATACAGTCCAGTACTTCCAATGTAGTACTTCCAATGCTAGAACAGTGCATCTTGTTGTATCATCTTGATTTATCCTCGCAAAGAATCTTTAGGCAACAGAAACATATTAGGTAAAAAAGACAAACAGTCAAAGAATACATATACATCTGCAAAACCCAGGTACTGTTCCAAAACGTGGCCACCACCTTTGCTCATCATCCACTGTAATGTTACGGGTAAAAGTTTAAACTGATGTGCAAAATCTGCCACAAACACACAGACAAACGTACATATATTATTACCTTGATTGCTGGTCTTATTCTCTTGTAAGGTGCGTCGACACAGCGCTGATGTTCTCCTTAACTCTTCCTCTCTTGCGTGGTGTAGGGCAAATGTCAATCCAAATGTAAGAATTGAGGAAAATAAAGCAACCTCAATAGAATGGTACCAAAGAGGCTGTTACAGCAAATACAGTAGTATACAGCAATTTAAAAAAAAATACAGTGAGTCTCTGTATGTGTGCTCTAACGTCACAGAAAATTCCCATAATGCTAATGGTACTACAGTTATTTACTGTAAAGCAAATCTGCAGTATTATACTAGGTGATATATAGTAAATAACTGTAGAAATTACAGAAATGTCTAACAGTGTATATATATATATATATATATATATATATATATATATTCAGTTATACAAGTATGACTGTTTGCAGGACTATGCACCAACATCTTTAACTACACCAAGTTTTGTATCATTCTGAAAAAGTAAAACAAAAACATTATATCTTGGGGTACCAATGGGTAAAAATAAAATGAAAAATAAAATAAAATTAATTTACATTTCAAAACAAAAATGCCCCGTACAACATTGTTTATTGATTGATTTATAGTTAGTGCAAGTATGACCATTTTTTTTTTTGACTATTTAGTTGCCAAAGTGTAAAAATAAAAGCTAAAATAAATAAATAAAATACCAGTTCAAAACAAAAATGCCCCATACAACTCTAGTGATTTGCAATGCAAATAAGTGCATATTTATTTATGTATTCATTCGTTAGTTTGTTCGTTTATTTATTTATTTATTCATTCATTCATTATGTCATACAAATGTATTCCATTTCCAGGGGGGAAAATATTGCTTATTATTAAAAAAAAATAAAATAAAAATAAATTAATAATAATAATAATAATAATAATAATAATACAATTCTTATTTTATTAATCTTATATTACAATTCCTGCTTACAATAAAGTATAATCATAACAAATATAAGCGAAATGACTTTGCTTTTTAGATAATAATAATAATAATAATAATAATAATAATAATAGATTTTATTTGTAACGCACTTTTCATTAACAAAAATCTCAAAGTGCTACAACAGAGTAAACAAGAAATCTAAAATATCACAATCACTAAACATAATATCTCAGCAATTGTATGCCTTTTTAAATAAAAAAGTCTTCAAATTTGCTTTAAAAGAGTCCAATGATTGCGTGACTCGTAACTGGACAGGAAGATGGTTCCAGAGCTGCGGGGCAGCAGAGCAAAAAGCTCGCCCCCCCATGGTACGAAGCTTAGTAGAGGGAACTTGGAGAAGCATACTGCCAGATGATCTCAGGGTACGATTGACAGATCGCAAACTAATCAGATCTTGAAGATACGAAGGTGCCTGGCCATAAATGCATTTATGGGTTAAGAGGAGGAGTTTGTATTCGATCCGAGAAGAGACAGGCAGCCAATGAAGGGATTTAAGGATGGGAGTAATATGTTCAAATTTCCTTACTTTCATCAAGATTCTAGCAGCGCTGTTTTGGATATATTGTAACTTTTGTATGTCCTTAGCAGGAATCCCAACAAAAAGTCCATTACAGTAGTCCAGTCTTGAGGAAATAAAGGCATGGACCAATTTCTCTGCATCAGGGAGAGTTAGCAGAGGACGAAGTTTGGAAATTTTTCGTAAATGATAAAACGATATCTTACACAGATGTTTTATGTGATCACTGAGGGTCAACTGTGGATCAAACCGAACCCCCAGGTTAGTAACAGAGGAAGAAAAGGTAATAATCTGACCATCAAAAATAAGCTGAGATATAGGAGAAGAACGGATCTGACTAGGTGTGCCAACAAGGAGTCCCTCGGTTTTACTACTGTTTAACTGAAGAAAATTGCTGTTCATCCACGCCTTTATCTCTTTAAGGCAAGCAGTAAGGTGCAAGATGGCTTCCGAGGGGTTTGGAGCAGTCTTAATATACAGCTGCGTGTCATCAGCATAACAATGGAAGGACAGCCCATGTCTGCTGATGACATGCCCGAGAGGTAACATATAAATGAGAAAAAGGATGGGGCCAAGAACCGACCCCTGCGGAACACCACATGTAACAGGGGACATCCTGGACTTACATCCTCCCAGCATAACCTGTTCAGTCCTGTCAGACAGGTAGGACTGGAACCACTGCAATGCAGTTCCAGATAGTCCAACCGTATGTTGGAGACGATCCAGGAGAATGGTATGGTCCACTGTATCAAAGGCTGCTGACAAATCAAGAAGAACAAGCAAGGATGGTGATCCTGCATCAGCTGTCATCAGTAGGTCATTTGTCACCCTAAGCAAAGCTGTTTCCGTGCTATGGGCTGAACGAAAACCAGACTGGAACTTCTCAAACAGATTGTTACAGCTGAGATGGTGCTGAAGTTGGAGGGCAACTGTTTTTTCCAGAACCTTTGACAGAAAAGTCAGATTTGAGATAGGCCTGTAGCTTGCAAGCTCTTTTGGATCTAATGAAGGCTTCTTCAGAATCGGACGGATGACAGCTGCTTTGAGAGAAGGTGGAACATAACCAGTTTGTAATGAAAGATTTACTAACTTTGTAATGATTGGACTAACAATAGGGATAAATGACTTTAGCAGAGCCGTCGGAACTAAAATAAACAATAATCCAAAATTTCTAGACTATTCTAGCCATTCCACTAGTTTCTAAACGAAGTCAGCCAGCAAAGATGTAACATTTAAAATCACATATCTATACAGGATTCTGCCATCTCTCTTGGCAAAACATGACCATATCTGTCAGTGCAGGAAGCGCTTTATGCACTTCATGTCATAAAAACTCCACAGGTTTGTTCAGATATGTCTGTCATAAATGACCTAACCTTGAAGTAAGCAAACACTATGCTGAGCAGAGACATATCGCCCTAGGAGAGATCTGGATTTTGAGTAATCTGCTATGGACCAGTCACTTCACTTCTCTCAAAGAACAACAACATAAACCTTAGCTTCTATCTATATTGATGTATTATTTAAGAGCACGGTGAGGTATAGCTCTGACAGAGCACAAAGCCGCTCTTTGTTGGCGGGGGAAGACATTCACAGACGGCTGGGGAGCTTTAGACAAAGTGCACAGAGCCAGCTGGCCAACATGGGCAAAATTATTTTTGCAGTTTGGTATTTGAGAGCTTAACCTTGTCGACGTCAAAACAGGGCCCAAATGTTCAGTGCTGTAAAATAACTCGCAGAGACACCGCCGCGGGGTTCGATTTGGGTTAGACTAAATTTATGTGAAATCAAAGTTCTGACGAACAGGAAACGGATTAATGTTCATTCAGTGCAGATCCCTTCATGGCCTTCATCAGATTGCAGACAGTTTTAGACAGTCTGACAGTTTTTTGATGCATTTGATAACTAAGTGAAGTTCGCTAAAGTTTGGAACCTTGCTTGAAGGAAATTTGCAGACTATTTGGATAGTTCACCCTGAAATTAAAACCCTCTACTTGTTTCAAACCTGTTTGTTTCTTCTGTTGAACACCAAAAGAAGATATTTTGAAGAATGTTGGTAACCAAACAATTGATAGTAGCCATTGAGTTTCATAGTATGGGAGTCAATGGAGTCAAAAACTGACACGGAAGAGAATAAATTGTTAAATAAAGTCATTATTTTAGTTTTCTTTGAACACAAAAAGTATTCTCGTAGCTTCATACAATTACGGTTGAACAATATGATGTCACATGGACTATTTTAACAATGTCCTTGCAATTTTTCTGGGCCTTGAATGTATCAGTTGGGTGGCAGTCTAAGCAGGGTCAGAAAGCTGTCAGATTTCATAAAAAATATCTTAATTTGTGTTCTGAAGATGATAGAAGGCCTTATGTGTTTGGAGCAGCATGAGGGTGAGCAATTAATTACATAATTTTCATTTTTGCGTGAACTATCTCTCTAAGTATACAGATTGACTCTTAATCTTTTCATAATTTAATTTAAAGGTTTTGTCACAAACGCGGTCTCTGTGGCTCCCTCTAACCGCCGCCAGCGGGAACCTTCCCCGGACTTTTAATGAACTACATTTCCCTCTCCCCGTACCTGGGACGTCCACTTCCGGTTCCGGGTCCCCTCCGGGCACTTCCTCTCTGTCGGCCATTTTAGGGCTGCTTTCGCGGCCGGTTCCTCGCGAAGTTTTGCATAGTCTTCTATCAATCCTGAGCGTTTATTATTTCTGACTGCCTTTGTTACCGACCGGACTGTTTATCGTTATATCGTTTCTGCCGCCTGCCTTATCGACCTCCCGCCTGGACTCTCGTTTCCCGTTTGGATTACCTGCACCACTCCTGTCTGCCGTTACCGAACTCTGCCTGTTTTCACGCTGTTTTGCTTAATAAAGCATGTCGCAAATGGATCCAACGCCTCTGGATGATTCATTGACTACGTCACAGAAAACTTCGCCATCTTCGGATCCAGCGACTGTTCAGCGTTTGACTACTGAGCTAACCGCCCAGGCATCCGTGCTCACGGTCCATCAACAACAGCTGGAGCACCTCTCGAGCCTCACGGATCAACTGGTAAGATCTCTGCAACGCCTGCAGATGATCACCCAACCCACCGCATCCGTTCCCTCCACTCCACCACTGGGTGCACAGTCGGCCGCCGCTAGCCCGCGGCTAGCTTTCCCGGAGAAGTTTGATGGAACATCTACCAAATGTAAGGGATTTTTGCTACAATGCTCACTTTTCGTTAATCAACAGCCACATCTTTACCCTAATGATGAGAGCAAGATCGCCTTTGTCTGTTCGCTCCTCTCCGGGAGAGCTCTTGATTGGGCCACTGCTGTTTGGGATTTGGACCGCCCCACTTTTCCCTCGTTTTCGGCCTTCCTGCGGCGCTTTAAGGAGGTATTTCAGCCTAGTTCTGAGAGCGGAGAGGCCGGGGAGCAGCTGATGTCCCTGAAGCAGGGCAGGGGAACTGCGGCGGACTTCGCCTTGACCTTCCGTACCCTCGCGGCACAGAGCGGATGGAATGACGAACCCCTCAAACTCCACTTCCGCAAGGGCTTGCATCCAGACCTCCAGATGGAGCTAGCATGCCGGGACGAGGGTCTCAACTTGGATCAGTTTATCGATCTAGCCATTCGAGTGGATAATGTAATGAGAGCTCGCAGGCCTGCCAGATCGTTTGCTACCCCGCACTTCTCTTCTCCCGCTGCCGCTGAAGCTGCTCCGGAACCAATGCAAATTGCAGCCACCAAGCTGTCCCTGGAGGAGAGGGAGAGACGGCTTCGGGGCAATCTACTGCGGTCTGGCAGGACACATCAGAGCTACCTGTCCCACGCGACCACCACGCCCACCTACCTCGGTGAGTAGTAACAAGTCACATTCTAACCGTTGTGAAATGCCAGTGATTCTAGTATCTGATAACATTCCCATTAAAACCACTGCCTTAATAGATTCCGGCGCCGCCGGGAATTTTATAGACGCTGACTTTGTTACTGCTCACCACTTACCCACTCTCTCTTGTACTCCACATGTGGCAGTGGCCGCCCTCGATGGGCGGCCGCTAGGATCTGGCCGTGTCCACCTCACCACCCAGGACATCATCCTGCAGGTTGAACCCTCTCATCAGGAGACCATCCGTTTCTTCATCATCACCTCACCTCAGTCACCCGTCATCCTGGGCTACCCCTGGCTAAACCTGCATGAACCCACCATCTCCTGGGCGGATCGTACCATCATTCACTGGTCTAACACCTGCCAACTATCCTGCCACCTAACCTGCTCCACCCCAGCGGACGTTCAGCCATCCCACACTCTACCAGAGGAATATCAAGATCTATACGAGGCCTTCAGTCGCACCAAGGCCACCCAGCTACCTCCTCACCGCCCCGGCGACTGCGCCATCGAACTCCTCCCTGGATCTACCCCGCCTAGAGGCCGAGTATTTCCTCTCTCCCAACCTGAGACGGAGGCCATGAACACATACATCCGTGAGGAGTTAGCCAAGGGCTTCATTAAACCTTCCACCTCACCAGCCTCAGCAGGGTTCTTTTTCGTGAAAAAGAAGGACGGCGGTCTCCGCCCCTGCATAGACTATCGTGGGCTCAACGAGGTGACCGTTAAGTACCGCTACCCGCTCCCACTCGTCCCATCCGCCTTAGAACAACTAAGGAACGCCAAGATCTTCACCAAGCTGGACTTACGCTCGGCCTACAATCTGGTCAGGATTCGTGAGGGGGACGAGTGGAAGACGGCCTTCTCGACCACCTCAGGCCACTACGAATATCAGGTCATGCCCTTCGGCCTAGCCAACAGCCCGTCGTTCTTCCAGGCCTTCGTCAACGAGGTTTTCCGGGAGATGCTGAATCGCTGGCTGATCGTTTATATCGACGACATCCTCATCTTCTCCAACTCTTACGAGGACCACGTCAAGCATGTCAGAGCTGTTCTCAAGCGTCTCATCCAGCATCAACTATACGCTAAGGAGGAGAAATGCGAGTTTCACCAGCACAGAATCTCCTTTCTCGGGTATGTCATCAGCCCGCAGGGAGTCGCCATGGACGAAGGAAAGGTCAACTCTGTTCTTACCTGGCCCCGTCCCACTACATTGAAGGAACTCCAGCGCTTCCTGGGATTTTCTAATTTCTATCGCCGATTCATCCGTCAATTCAGCTCAGTTGCCGCTCCACTCACGGCCATGGTCAAAAAGGGGAATCATCGCCTCTCCTGGTCCCAACCAGCCGTCCAAGCTTTTGAGGACCTCCGTCGGAGATTCTCCACAGCGCCCATTCTTCACCACCCTGACCCCGACAAGCCCTTCATCGTGGAGGTGGACGCATCTAGTACGGGCGTTGGTGCTGTCCTCTCTCAGCGACACGGCGAACCTGCCAAGATGTTCCCTTGTGCTTACTATTCCCACAAACTAAACCCTGCGGAGAGGAATTACGACGTTGGAAATCGGGAGTTACTGGCGATCAAATTAGCACTCGAGGAATGGCGGCACTGGCTCGAGGGTGCAAAATACCCCTTTACAGTTCTGACGGACCATAAGAATCTGGAATATCTCCGATCAGCCAAGTTACTAAACCATCGCCAGGCTAGATGGGCTCTATTCTTTACACGCTTTCAGTTCCAAGTCACATACCGCCCAGGCTCTCAGAACACAAAGGCTGACGCTCTCTCACGCATCCATGAACCCGACTGTGTCACCTTCCCCACTGAAAATATCCTGCCTACTTCCATCATAGTAGCCCCGGTTGCCTGGGATATTATGACCGAAATTGCCGAAGCTCAAGCTCAAGATCCGCCTCCCGCTGCCTGTCCCGACCGCCTCACCTATGTTCCACCAGGTCTACGCCAGAGAGTCCTGTTCGAGGTTCACTCCGCTACCAGCTCGGGACACCCAGGTATTGAGGCTACCCTCCATCTGTTGAATAACCGTTTCTGGTGGCCCACTCTGCGTCCTGACACGATCAACTTTATCCACAACTGCACCGTTTGCAACACCTCCAAGGTTCCTCGACGTCTACCTGCTGGTTTGCTACAACCACTACCTGTCCCTCAGCGCCCCTGGTCTCATATCGCCATTGATTTCGTGACAGATCTCCCACCTTCCAACGGACACACCACCATCCTCAGTGTCATCGACCGTTTCTCCAAGGGTTGTCGCTTCATTCCCCTTCCCAAGCTACCAACCACCATGGAAACCGCTGAACTATTATGCAACTCCGTGTTCAGATTTTATGGACTACCTGAGGACATTGTGTCGGACCGCGGGCCCCAGTTCACCTCTCGTCTCTGGACAAACTTCTTCCACCTGCTCGGAGTTAACATCAGCCTCACCTCGGGGTACCACCCGGAGGCCAACGGCCAAGTGGAGAGATTAAACCAGGAGTTGACCCGCTTCCTACGCTCTTACTGCCAAAATCATCAAGAAGACTGGAACCGCTACCTGCTCTGGGCCGAATATGCCCAGAACTCAATACGCAAACCCTCCACTAACCTCACCCCGTTTCAGTGCACCTTAGGCTTCCAGCCACCTCTATTCCCCTGGTCCGGGGAACCCTCCGAACTTCCAGCGGTCAACTCCTGGTTCGAGCGCAGCGAGGAGATCTGGAACATGGCCCACGTCCACCTCCAACGGGCCGTGCGCCGCTTCCAGATTCAAGCAGACCGCCGGCGCAGGCCTAGCCCCGCCTATAAACCTGGACAGTGGGTTTGGCTCTCGACCCGGGACCTTCGCCTACGCTTGCCATGCAAGAAGCTCAATCCCAGGTACGTGGGTCCTTTCAAGATTATTAAACAAATTACTCCCGTCTCTTTCCGTTTAGAACTCCCAGCCCAGTACCGTATCTCACCCACTTTTCATGTGTCTCTGTTCAAGCCTGCTGGCGATCCGGAAGGAGTGGAGGGCCTAGACGAGACCGCTTCTCAGGGACCTCCCCCCATAGTCGTGGACGGCGAGGAGGCCTACCGGGTGAACATCATCCTGGACTCCCGACGCCGGAGAGGTCGCCTCCAATACTTAGTCGACTGGGAGGGCTACGGCCCAGAGGAAAGATCTTGGGTCGCTGCAGGAGACATCCTCGACCCATCCCTCATCACTGACTTTCACTCTGCACACCCAGAGCGACCAGCTCCTCGTGGTAGGGGCAGACCTCGGCGTCGGGCACCTCCTCGCGCCAGGAGTCGCTCGTTGGGGGGGGGCTCTGTCACAAACGCGGTCTCTGTGGCTCCCTCTAACCGCCGCCAGCGGGAACCTTCCCCGGACTTTTAATGAACTACATTTCCCTCTCCCCGTACCTGGGACGTCCACTTCCGGTTCCGGGTCCCCTCCGGGCACTTCCTCTCTGTCGGCCATTTTAGGGCTGCTTTCGCGGCCGGTTCCTCGCGAAGTTTTGCATAGTCTTCTATCAATCCTGAGCGTTTATTATTTCTGACTGCCTTTGTTACCGACCGGACTGTTTATCGTTATATCGTTTCTGCCGCCTGCCTTATCGACCTCCCGCCTGGACTCTCGTTTCCCGTTTGGATTACCTGCACCACTCCTGTCTGCCGTTACCGAACTCTGCCTGTTTTCACGCTGTTTTGCTTAATAAAGCATGTCGCAAATGGATCCAACGCCTCTGGATGATTCATTGACTACGTCACAGGTTTACAGAGTTTGCTTTAAGGCAACTAAAATAATACGTATTTATAAAGGGAATTTAGCCCAGTATGTCAGTCAATATTAGCTGACATTGGGGTTAAATCAATGTGCATCTCAGCTGGGTTAAAATGCACAACCTTGGTACTTTAATAACCCAACATGTTACCAATTGCAATCATATAAAATATATGTTTTGAGAATATGCTGTAAATACTGTATTTTACTATAAAATACTACTCTTAGCAAGAGTAGGCAAAAGAATGACAATGGCTTTCATTCAGTTCTAGGTCAAATGATTGTCAACCCCTTCAAACAACAAACCTTGCGAGTGGAAATATGATCTCATGCCTCTGTCTTACATCACTGATATCTCCTCTGAATCCGTGCCCACATTTAACAGGATCATGTGTGAACATGAATTCATTCCTTATGTGCTTACTCTGGTGCAGCGCTGCACAGTATGACTGTGGAAAATGTCACTCTAAAATTCAGATATTACTGGAAGGAACTGTAGGTCTGTATTTCAAGGGTCATTGTGAGTCATACATGAAACCTCAAAACTAAAATGAAGAATGTAACTGAATTATACTGCAATTTAAAGCGCAGTGTTTTGTAAGTATGAAAATTAGTGGTTCTGTAAAGACAGTAGTGTCAGGAAACATGGGGTCTACTTGTGCAGCTTTCATAAATCCACTGTTTGCTTATTTTTTACATACCATTTTGAGGCTTATCTGAATTTACACCACAATAATAGACTGCTAGGGAACAGGAGAAAAACAAAATCTAAATATGGTGTGCCAGTCTCCTTATAAGATTGCACTGAAACATGGAAGAAAACTAGCACCTAATTACAGCTCCGATGTGAAGTTCTTATAATAAGTTTGTTTTTTAAATGTATTTGTTGGTGATAAATCCCACCTTTATTTATGTATTTATTTTAAATAAGTGAAATATTTTACAATAAATGTTTAGTCTTACACAAACTGGTCTTCACATTCCCATCATTAATACTCACTAAACATAAATTATTTTTGAGAATTTTCTGATGATATTTCACAATTCTGTAATATATTTTCACCAACACAGTCTCATAGAAGTTTGTAGATATTGCATATTTTGGCAAATTAGTGGGAAATGTGTATTCATTCATGCAAGGTTTGGGGTTAGGTTGGGTTTCGCATGATTCACATTTTTTTTTTTTTTTTTTAATTCATATAAATATCCACCTCTTAAATTGTAATAGTTATATATTTTGACATTAATTAATTGCTGTTCTATTTATTAAAGCCAAGTATGAATCTCATCAAGTTAGTGTTTATATATATATATATATACATATATATATATATATATATATATATATTTTTTTTTTTTTTTTTTTTTTGGTGAACTTACAGTTAAGGTCAGAAGTTTACACCCCCCTTTCCGAAAATGTTAATTATTTGACCAAAATAAGAGGTATCATATACAAAATGTATGCTATTGTTTATTTAGTCCTGACCTGAATAAGATTTCACCTAAAATGTTTACATATGGTCCAAGAGAAAATTATACTAATATTCTTAATACTGTGTTCTTACCTGAATGTTCCACAGCTGTGGGACTTCATTTATTTATTTAATTAGTTAGTTAGTTAGTTAGTTTAGTTTAGTGATATTAGTTCATAAGTCCCTTGTTTGTCCTGAACAGTTAAACTGCCTGCTGTTCTTCAGGAAAAAAATCATTCAGGTCCCATAAATTCTTTGGTTTTCCAGCATTTTTGTGAATTTGAACCCTTTCCAACAATGACTGTGTGTTTTTGAGCTCCATCTTTTCACACTGAGGACAACTGAATCATATGCAACTATTACGGAAGGTTCAAAATGCTTCAGAAGGAAAAACGATGGATTAAGAGATGTGTACAGTTTTCTTATTTTACCTAAATATCATATATATATATATATATATATATATATATATATATAGAGGCTACAGAAGATACTTGCATGTTTCCCAGAGGAGAAAATAAGTTAAATTTACCCTGATCTTCAAATTCTAAAATGCACATTTGTTTTTCCTTCTGAAGCATCAGTGAGATGGAAATCCGAATCCAAGTACTACATTAATATGTGGTTTGAAATCCTCTTTAGATCACATTTTTGGAAATCTGTTGTTTAAAAATTCCTACTTGCACACTAATCCAAAAGAAAATAAACATTGTCTTAAAACTGTTTTTAGTCAAGCAGCTAATATGCCTAAGATTTTAATACTGAGCATACTGTATACAGCACATGTGCGCATTTAGCATTTGTACATTAATATGTTTCAGTTTCCGCCCACATCAGTAATCAACTACACCGCAGCACCCTCTGTGTCATAAGGCTATTTTATCCCCCTACACATGGGCCACATATATTATGCTGTTAGTATGTTCACGCCACGAGTTGAAACAGTTGTTCTCACTTCAATCCCTTGTTTCTGCCACAAGAGGCCTGTGGATGAAGGTTGGACATGAAGGACAGAGGAAGATAGAGAATCGTTACGCCGGGCCCCTGCGGTTTTCTGAAACAACCGCAAGCTCGCGGCCGCCAGGAGCCCTGTCTGTAAGTCTCCCCTAAAAATAGAGTCTCCACGAATCCAAAAGAGCAAATAAGGGCTCGCTCTGTGGGAGAACAGCGGAGATGAGCAGCGTTCACGCTCAGCTGGTAGAGGAACTCAACATGCACACCCGAAATCCCCTAACTAACAGCTTTCATAGCCGGTTTATTTTTTCCCGGCTTATGTACACTACCGGTTTTTGAAAAGAAGTCTCATATGTGCTCACCGAGGCTGCATTTATTTAATTAAAAATGCATTAAAAATTGCAATATTGTCAAATAGTATTATAGTTTAGAATAACTATTTTAATTTTATTTTAAAATGAAATGTATTCCTGTGGTGAAAAGCTGAATTTTCAGCATCATTACTGATCCTTTATTACTGATCACATGATCCTTCAGAAGTCATTCTAATATGCTAATATGCTCAAGGAATGCTTTATTATTATCAGTGTTGAAAACTGCTTTGCGGCTTAATATTTTTATGGAAACCATGATGCACTACTATACAAAGCTTTGGGCTAAGTAAGAAATTATTATTTTATTCAGCAAGTATGAATTAAATTGATCAAAAGTCATAGGAAATACGTATAATGTACATGCAAAAGATTTCAGTTTCAAATAAATGCTGTTCTTTTAAAAATCTGTTTTGCAGAAATCCTGAAAAAGACAAAAGTATGACAATGATAATAATAATAAAATAAGCTGATAATTAATTTGCCATCACAAGAATAAATTATATTTGAAAATATGTTCAGTTATAAAAGTTGTTTAAATTGTAATAATAATTGTATTAGTATAGTATAGTATAGTATAGTATAGTTTTGCCTTACAATATGTCATACATATAAAATTAGTACTATATATCATTTACTTAAAAATGTTTTAGTGGTTGAAAAAAATGGCATGTAGCCATTTATTTATTTATTTATTTATTTATTTATTTACACACAACTTGTAGAGGTTTGTAGTCTTCTGAACAATAACAATAACAACAACAATAATAATAATAATAATAAACAATTCTGGCAGAAGTAATATATGCATGTATGCATGTATGTATGTGTGTATTTATTTAAATACAACAGTAGCTGTAGTTTGTAGTTCTCTAAACAACAAAAAGAACAATAATAATAAAATTCTGACAGAAGTAAAATTTGAACAATAGTTTAACTTAATTTTAAATTGTTAACTAAAACTAAAACAAACAAGGAAATAAATAACAATGGATTATTGTCTATTGTTTAGCAAATAAATGCAAAAAATGTGGTTGTATGAATGACATGCACTCATTTATTTGTTTGTTTTTGTTTGTTTGTTTGTTTGTAGTAGCTGTAGTTTGTTGTTCTCTGAATAATAATAATAATAATAATTCTGACAGAAGTAACATTTAAAAAGGTTTAACTTACAAGTTAA